>CANSNZ010000153.1:0-2406224 GCA_947646795.1 Beta lomatogona
CAATAATAAAGCTTCCTCTAAAAGTAAATTTAAACTTTGGTTAGCTTTATTAGACTGGACTTGCTACTTTGAAAAGGTCCAGAAGTGGAATAATGACTGTAGTCTCACTTGTAAGCTTTGTGATGTGAAGGAGGAGGCGTGCAATACTTATTTTTTGAATGTGGTTACGGTGTGATTGTGTTGTAATTTGTCCTCCGAGTATATTAGTTTACTTCCTCAAGCAATGCATATGAATAGCTAAGAAGAAGTATGCGAAAGCTAGAAGTAAGAAAGGTAAAGACAAGATTTACGTTATGATGTTTACTGAGTGTATCATGCCATTTGGATTCAGCGTAATAGCAAATGTTTTAGGAACACTCTAATGGCCCCTCATGCTCTTGTTAAGGAGATTATCTTTAAAGTTGCTTGTAATTGTAATGAGCAAGTAATAACTAGGCTCATTTGATGTAGTAGTGTGTTTGGTTGGGTGTTTTAGGAGCAGCTTGTTGCTCCATTCATCCTTAGGTTGTACTCATTTTTTTGGTTATCAATAACTATTTTGAATTGCCAAGGAGGAAAAAAAAATGTCTACGACATTATTGTAGATTAATAAATCTCACTCCATATCACCTGTCATACATAAATATAACACGATTCAACTATCTACCGGAAATGTATGCTCCAAATACTTACACTCATTATCCATATCAATCTCAAATCAATAGCTTATAGTAGTACTTCTCAATGTTTGAACTTAATATCCATATTACTCCTAACTCCATACTCATTCATTTATAAACTTACAACACTAAATCCTCTCGCTCTCCATTTAGGCTACTAGCTTAATGCACAAAAAACGCTTACTTAAATACTATCAACATAGCTACTTTGAGTTTACACCCGTATATATATACTCTCTTTCCTATTTGTCCTTATAATTTCACAACAAATTTATTTATAATTACATGCATAAAAGAAATACTAACACAAAGCTTTAGCACAACCAACTCTTTATCACTTCGTCTTTCTCTCCACATGTTATATGTTCATACATCGTTCCATAGTGAGGATTATCTGGTATGGCTAACCCCGCCTCCGGTGCTCCAAAGTGTTATTCATCTCGCCTCTGTTTCTTCCTAACACTTTCAACCTTAACAAACTCTTATCCTTATTGTCCATAATTGTATCATAACCTTGAACCGCCCGGTAGTCCTTTACAATTTTAACGGGACTCCATTAATCTTGACAAAAACTAGCCCATGACTCACAAATCGTGTCGGCTTAAGTGTTAGGTTGCCTTTAGTGGCTCCTACAAGCATCCATAGCCTCTTTCTATTCTGACTGTGACCTAGTGCGTAACTAGTGTGGTCCACCACATCATCTTACCATTTATTGACAGGTAGAATAGGTGTTGTGTCCTCTATATATAAGCATGTTCTCACTTACGCTTTTATGGATTCTACTCGAAAACCAACTACACCAAAATCTCATTACATTCACATACACATTCATACACTTAAATACACTTAAATACACATAGCATACACATAATCACACACATGTTTGCAAATATTTTGAAAACTTTTACGTATATATGAAATTAGTTTGAAATTTTCCTTCTTAAGAAAATACTTATCTATATACCCTTTACTTATTATTTTCAAGCCTTGTAAATTAGAAATACTTAATTTGGACATCGAAAGTCATTGCTCGATACCACTTGTAATAGTCCGCTCCAAATAGCGGCATAATTAAAACCTAATACTGCTAATTACAAAGTTAAGCTGCTATTAGAGAGGATTACGGAGGACTTTCGCACCTTCCTTTAGGGAAAGTTAGGAAATTCGATAGTATCCAAGCATATTACAAAAATTAGTTATAATTAAATAGATTTTACAATATATTTTGGGTACCTAGATTACAAATAGGAAATACATGTTTAACTTAATAAGAATCATCATATAAAACATATTATCTCATAGGAGCGGACTAAACACATTGATCACGATTCACATTTGCACGTACGAGCTAATTCTAACATTCTCTCTAATCGTACAAAACGAGATGAATCTGCCCCCCACCATGAGAGGTTCAAAGAACAAAACAGGTTAGCTTACGTTTGGTAAACAAGCCTACCCGATTCCAAAATAATAAGGTTGTACAATGACCCACACTTACGAGCTCCTAGCTAATCATACTTAACATTCATAAACCTCATTTAATACTTAATAACCTCGAATTTACATTTATTCGCAGCGGAAACAAACACCTATAAAACGATCCTAGACTGTGGGTCGGCGCCCACAACAAAACATCTTCAAAACCAAATATCGGATTACGAGTACTTTACTCGATTCCCAACTCTATAGAAGACTTTATTCATAAAGCACTTGCATACTTCCATTTACAATCTTTAAATCACTAATCCAATTACAATTTCATAATCCAACTCTCGCTTACAATCCACTTTTAGATTCCAAGACAAACACCGCAAATAACAGCGGAAAATACAAAACAAAAACAAAAACTAAAATGAGCGGGAAGCTCGGTAACTTCACTTGACCCGTCAAAACGGTTTTGGTTCGAAACGTTTTTCATATCATAAACAATCTTGGTAATTGTTCGGAAAATAATTCATCCTTTAAAATTTATCGCTAACATAGCTCAATCACTTAACACAAATCTTGGCAAGTACGGGCGAAACTTAGCGAGAATATAACATAACACGATAGCCGGCCTTATCTAGTCTTAACTCATATCTGAATCATTTCCCTCCACCTCTATCTTGCCCACTATTCTTTTCGGTTCATAGGCTAGGGCAGCTAAAACAAATACGAAATTATTTTCTCATAATCATACTCAAATCATATCTCAAGAAACGTAATTATTTCGGACAATTCCAATAACAAAAGCGAAAATCATATTCCCCAAATCCACACTTAAACGCTTGTCCTTGTGTACCTTAGTCCGATGTTAGGAACTAAATCTCCTTTAACCAAACTTAGCTCTCCTCCATAAACCTCTTAATACCTTAACACAACATGTATCTCTTAAAATTCAGTAATTAACCCAAAATAACCATGTTTATAACCTAAAAACCTCATAGTTGTAACAGCTTAACCACATCTTACCTTCCTTGATTTTCTTTGATGCTACTGTTCTAGAACTTCAAATTTGATGCTTGCCCATTACGGAGGAAGATTTGGGGAATCAACAACAAGTGCAAGATTCGGGGCGGGAACATCCCAGCAAAACAAGTTGCCAACGGGGAGCATAGTTCACCAAAGAACCACACTAGTAGGCGGGAAGAAGAGAGAAGAGATGGTGAGAGATTTTCGGAGCTTTTTGGACAGTAAAATCAGCTGAATAAAATTAGGAATCCTTGGTTACTTATTATAGAGAATGGGAAATGGCAATTTCATGGTTTTGAATGGGTGCAAAATCGTCTTTTCAACGCTTAGGAGCATTCTAGAATTTTCTGGTTTTTCTAAGTCCTTAACCTTCTTTACTTAAACTCTAATACTTCACTATACTTAAACTAAATTCTCAAAATATGAGTGATAATTTAATAAAGATATTACGGCTCATTTGGCCCTTAAAATCATTATTACGAGTGTATCTCAAACACAATACCGATGATAGCTCGAAATCTCAAAATTTTGGAACAATACTCAACATTATTAATGAAATTTGTAAATAACTTATCTTGACTCATAATTTGTATTAATAATCACGTAATAACATATTATATTCGGATTCACTAACAAACTTCACATAGGGACTATTCACAATTTTCTTATTCCTAAAAAACGCAACTGATTAAGTGATGATTAGTAAGTTAACAAATATAGTTTATCATAATGATATAGGCTTAAAAAGTGAGACTATTACACTTATATACATGCCTCTTCTTGTGGTGCCCGAGTATTTTTTAACTATTTTGGGTGATTTTTCCCGTCTTTGTATGGATATACTTATTGGTTGATAAAACTGAAGTTTTTAGCATGTTTATGTGCTTTATTGCTATGGGTGACCGACAAGGTATTCTTAAACCCTTAAACTTCGCAAAGTTATAATGGCACCGAGTTTAAATGTTTTTCGTGATTATTTTGTTTCCCAGTTGTTCTTTTCAAAACCTCTTGTGTTCATACACCTCAACAAAATGGCAAAGTTGAGCGAAAACACTAACATATCTTGAATGTAGGTTGTGCTTTTCGTTTTCAAACTAATCTTCCTATTTATCTTTGGGAAGAATGTATTCTTGCTACAGCAGATTTGATTAACCGCACTTCTACTCCCTTGTTGAATAATTGAAGTCAATTTGAATGCTTAATGGGGAACTCTCCTTCTTATGATGCTATTAAGGTGTTTGGCACTTTGTGTTTTGCTCATTATCATAATATTCATGGTGATAAGTTTGCAAAGAGGAGTAGAAAATGCATATATGTAGGTTATCCATTTGGTAAAAAGGGGTGGCGTCTTTTTTATCTTGAGAAAAAGAAATTTTTTGTTTCTAGGGATGTTAGATTTTTTTGAGGATGTGTATCATTTTGGTACACCAGAGAGTGTTGATATTGTTCCGGAAAACATTGTTGATTTTGGAATGGATATTAATGTTGATGATGATTTTGCTCTCACTAACTTCCTCTCCCCTTCTCCTTTACCTAATGCCCAACCCTCTCCTATCACTACTTCTCTTCCTGGTCTAGCCCATACCTCACAAACCCACTCGCATGATCCTGGTTCTCCTCTTCCCTCACAAATCTCCCTACCGATCCATGATCCGGAGCCCAATCCTGCTTCCATATCTCCTCCTTCACCCATACCCTCCCCTGATAGGCCTGCCTCCTTAGACCCGGCTTCGGTTCCCAGTTCCAAAATTCCCTATGCTCAACACGGGCTAGCCTTATTCCTTCTGTCCCCTCTGGTAATTCTCATGATCTTAGGCGTGGGCTTTGTAAAGTGTCATATGCTCTTTTACGAGATTATTTCACTCATAATATCACCATTACAAGTCCTTCCCCTGCTTCATCCAGTTCTCATCCCTCCTCAGGTACTCCTTACCCTATTGCACATTATATCAATTGTGATAGTTTTTCAGCAAATTATTGTACTTTTCTTGCAGATCTTACTTCTACTCAAGAACCCCGGTCTTGTAAGTAAGCTACGAGAGATGAGAATTAGCGTCGTTCTATGCAAGAAGAAATTAAAGCTCTTGAAGACAATGGCACTTGGACCATGGAATATCATCCTTCCGGAAAGCGGGCTTTAGGTACTCAGTGTATCATAACAATTATGACTTCAATGGTCTTCTTGACAGGCGCAAATCCAGTTTGGTGGTTCTAGGTAATCATTAACAGGAAGGTATTGACTACACTGAGACTTTTGCTCCTGTTGCTAAAATGGTTACTGTGCGTGCTTTTCTTGCTATTGTTGCATCGAAGCATTGGGAAATTTATCAGATGGATGTTCAAAATGCCTTTTTGCATGGTGATCTGGAAGAGGAAGTTTATATGAAACTTCCTCCTGGTTTTGTTGCTTCTGATCCTAATCTTGTATGTCGACTTCAAAAATCTTTGTATGGTTTGAAACAAGCTCCTCGTTGTTGGTTTGCTAAGCTTGTTACTGCTCTTCAGCACTATGGTTTTCTTCAGTTGTACTTCGATTATTCTCTTTTACCCTTTCACCTACACTAGAGGTAGCACTCAGATCAACGTTCTTGTGTATGTGGACGATCTTATTATTGCAGGGAATGATTCTGCTACTTTACAGGCTTTCAGAGCCTATCTGAGTGACTATTTTTGTATGGAGGATCTTGGTCCTTTGCGATATTTTCTTGGTATTGAGGTAGCTCGAAGTTCTACATGTCTTTTTCTTTGTCGGCGTAAGTCACCTTGGACATTGTTGCTGAAACTGGCATGTTGGGTGCTAAACCCTCAGATTCTCCTATAGAGCCGAAACATAAGCTCGGCCTTGCTACAGGCGCCCTTCTTCAGGAGCCCAAGCTCTATTGACGCCTAGTTGGTCGTCTGATCTATCTTGCTATCACATGTCCTAACTTAGCTTATTCGGTGCATATTCTTTCTCGGTTTATGCGAGCGACCCGCTAGGAGCATCTTGAGGTTGCTTTGCATGTTGTTCATTATCTTAAAGGTAACCCTGACCAAGGTATTCTTCTTCGGGTCGATAGTGACTTGACTTTACAGGGTTGGTGTGACTCTCACTGGGCAGCTTGTCCCATTACTCGACATTCTCTTATTGGTTGTCTTGTCTTTCTTAGTCATTCTCATATTTCTTGGAAGACGAAAAAGCAACCTACTGTTTCTCGTTCTTCTGCTAAGGCTGAGTATCGTTATATGGCTGCTATCACTTATGAATTGAAGTGGCTTAAATTTCTTCTTCTTAGCACGGAAGTTCATCATCCCAAAGCTATTTCCCTCTTATGTGACGGTCGAGTTGGCCTTACATCTTACTAATAATCCATTCTTTCATGAGCGCACGAAACATATTGAGTTTGATTGCCATTTTGTGCGTGATGCTATTATTGACACTAGTAGAATAATCGCATATTGTTGTGGTTGAATTGTTGCGGATTTGGCCATACACGGCACTAGACCAGCGTGAGAAAAGAAACAATGTGAGAAATAACTTTATTCTTTGTGATTTCCTCGAAAAACCGCATCAATAGATCACAACGGTCGCTTTTCAAAAGGCGTGACTTTGTTTATAAAAGCTCTATTGCTACGGTTCTGACAAAAACCACAATAATAGATTTAAATAATTCTAAAATAATTATATTTTTATCTATTAACAGAATCCGCAGTAATAGGTTCATTTTAGTAATACATAAAGTGCCTTAGGGTTAGTCTGTCCATTTGTTCTTCAGTTAGGCGCCACTTTCACTCTCCTCGTTCACTCCTTCACCATTCACCCTCCTTCACTCTCTCCTCACAAGTTGCGGTCGTCGGACTTTACTCCTCTTACTTACTTTCCTTTCTAGATCTCCACTAGCACTTGTGGATAACGCGGTAGCGGGGAGATTGCGCCTAGTCGCTTGCTTCGCGGTTCGCTTTTCTCTTCGCACGTCGTTTCTTCTCTCGCCGCCTCTCTTCTCTGGTCGCTCGTCGTCCACAACAAATAGGCGCTCACCGCCTCTCTTTCTCTCCATTGCCAAGTCGCTCACCCTTCCATCCTCGTACTCTTCGCTCGCTCGTCTTCCACATAAATCTTTCTCTCCTCGCCCTTCCGGAACAATCGGTGGCTCTTGTTTGATTTTCGAGTTAGTTTTTTGTTTTTTTCTATATGTTTTTTTATTTTCATTTTCATTTGTTTCTTATTTGGATTTTGTTGTTTTTAATGTTATATATATTCTTTTGTTATTAGACATTTGTAAAACTATCATATATGTCAAATATAAAAATTCAATTGTTTGTTATAGTTGTTTGTATGTTGTAGTTGTAGTTGAACTACTACATGAGTGCCTTAATTTATGAAGGAGAGAATGACTAGACGATTTATTTATTTATTTTAATTTTTTTTACTGCATCTATTGCTTGCGGGTTTTTCATACAACCGCATCAATAGATTAAGTTATTGCTTCGGTTTTTTAAAATCGCAGCAATAAATTTAACCTATTGTTGCGCGTTGATTTATGGCGGTGCGAAATCCGTAGCAATACTCCTTCAAAAAACCGCAGTAATATTATAATATTCTACTAGTGTGATGGCCTTATTGCTCCTTCTTATGTTCCTATGACTTGCGTTAGTTGGCCGATTTTTTCACTAAGGCGCTTTGGGAAACTCGGTTTGGTACACTTCATTGCAAGTTGGGAAATCCGGATCCCTATGCTCCAACTTGAGGGGGTGGTTGTTGAGATATACTTATGTTAAGTTATCTCTTAGGAAGTTTTGTTGATATTGTAAATATAGTTTCCTTCTTAGTTTTGGAAGCACTTGTGTATTATTCAAGCCTAATTTGCTTCTCTACAGAAACTCAAAAGGTGCAGAGAGAAAATAAAAAGTGAAAGAAAAACTAAAAAGTGGGTTAAAATATTAAAAACAAATGATGTAGGTGGAAAAAGAGGATAAATTGAATAGGACATGTTATCAACTATCGAAAAAACAACAATGTGTAGATTAAAAAGAAAAGGACCAAAAAAGAAAGTGAGTAAATTAAAAAGAAACGGAGGGAGTAGCTTTTGCCAAGTACGAGCTTGAATACATGTCTAAGTGTCGAAGTCTTTTAAAATAAAGCTGGAAAAATTGATCCATATCCGATTATTCGACCTAAAGATAACTCAAGTTAAACGGATTTTGTAACACCAATATTTCCTTTCATATTTTCATTGAGTTATTTTCTCTTATTATTTTATATTAAAATTATAATGTTTTACTCCTTAAAAATATTTCATCGTATGCATTTTTTTTCAACTTTTAAAATGTTATATTTATATAATTTGTTTAATTAGAAATTATATATTTTCTAGTATTTAAATTGCAGGTTTAAGCCAGTATTTTTATTTTATCGTTCTTGCGTGTTTGCATTGTCGTACCGATTTTTTTAAAATAGTGGAACTAGTACCCTTCTAATGATGTCCTAAAAATCAGAAATTTTTGAAGTATGAGAGGTGACTTTTGAGCACCTTGTAACTCCCTTTGTAACCACCCAAGTATTAGATAATTTAACCCATTATTGTAGCTCCTAATTACCCTTTTTAAAGCAACCTTTTGTTAGTTCAGTTGAGCTGGAAAAAAAAAACATTAGCATCATCATCTTTGCAGTCGTTTAAGAGGAGAAGAAAAGTACGAAAAAGATCACCCATCTTTCTCACAAAAGAAATTATTATTTTTCCTCCACTCTCACTCTAAATCACCCATCCTAAAACCTCCATCTTTCCTTATTAATTTTCTTGATTTTGAGAACGCTATTTTTCGGCACATAGAAGGTGATCATTTGGAGGGAGTAGTTACACCACGAGAAGAGAACTAGACACCTTTGCTGCACTTCTCCCGGTTGGCCTAGGTAATTAACGACGACCCTAGATTGATTAGTATTTGTATAATAATTATTTTAGTTCAAATAGTTGAGTTTGGGTTAGTAATATGTTAGGAATTGGGTGGGAAAATTATATGTTTTATGGTTGTTCTTGTCAAGTTCATGAGATTATTATTTGGTTATCATAATTGTGATTACTTTGTTTATTTGTATAGTATGTTTTTGGATTTTGTATAATCTTAGTTTAGCGCATGATATACGTGAGGTTTAAGGCTAGTCAGAGGTAGGATGTTGATGAGTAATGATGAGTGATAATCGGTGACCTTTGGGTGCATGGGTTCTCTTGTTGGCGTTGGGCTCGCTGTTGTTGTCGGGTTGTTATGTCTTATGTTGTTCATGGGATGTTGAACACCTCTGTCTACTGGTTGCGTTGCTTAGTTGTTGTTGTGGTTGTCACTCAGTATTTGTGGTGGTGTTTCACATTTTTGGTGGTGTTTCAATGTTAGTTTAGTTGAATGTCTTATATGTATTATAGCTACTTATACTTAATGTTTGGGTTCAATAATGGGCCCGCCTAATATCTATGCCACATCATCGGAAGTAACCAGACATGTGGCAGGGTGGGTCCCACTTGGGAGTTGACCTAGCTCCAGGTTGCTTAGAGATCCACTGATGGGGCTGAAAAGGCTAATTGCCTAAAAAGGCAACATAGCCATTGATCCCAAGGAGGCCCATCCCATTAATGTTTCCTGTCTGGGAATTCCCAACACTATAAATATCACCAGTCTCATCAATGAACAGGTATTCAATTCTCACCTAACAAACTAGAGCGTTTCTCTCTAGACTTTCTCTCTCTACCTCAATCATCTACTGACTTGAGCGTCAGAGGGGAGATCCTGGAAACACCCCCGGGGTAGTATAACCTTGTTTTTCAGGTTTCCGGCGTACGGACAATTAATTCAGGCGAACGCTCTTGGGGCTCACTCCGACTCAGCACACATCAGCAATCCTCAATTTCTAGACAGATTCAACTTGGCGCCGTCTGTGGGGAAGTTACAAACAAAGTTAGTTCGTCTCCACTCAACAAGATTCACCTCATTGTTACTCAGCAATAGCCCCAGCCAAGAGCACTCGCACTAGACAGCCTTCAGCACAGGCTCAGAGATCCGAACGGGCTCCCTCGCCTTCTCACCCTAGGAAGTCCGAACGGATACCTTCGCCTCCCCCCCATCGGACTCATACAGTCCATACTATCGATCCCAACGAAGAACAATCCAATGGGGATCAGCCTATCCCCTCACAACAGTTACAACAAGCCGACCCTCAACCCTTGCTCGCCGCAGATATTACCCTGATAGCTACTCAGCTTCAACAAACCTTACAACGTAGCATAATGGATATGCTGACCACCCTACAACAAGGACGTGCCACGCCCAACCCTAGGGAACAAGCCTCCTCCTCATCATCATCCCCCTCCTCGTCATCATCCTCTTCCCCTTCACCCTCCTCCAAAGCAATCTTAGCCCGGATCTCCTCTGTCTCGGCCTCATACATCTCCTGGTACTTAGACCAGACATCATTCCACTCTAGAGATTGGCAAGTCGTAGCTAACGCCCCCTTCAGCCGCTTTAAGGCTTCATCCTCACCCATCTTGTGAGACTTGTGACCTACTTCAGTATTATAATCGTCCTAAGCTTGGGTGGTCTGCCATTGGGAGAACCATTGCTCCTCAAACTATTTGGCCCTCTCCTCGGCCATCGCAATCTTACCCTCAGCAGCCTTCAGCTTGAAGCGGACCTCGACCACGTCCTGCTCTTCCTTAGCCAATTTGGCTTCAGCATCACCCTTAGCAATAAGGGCCCCGTCCCGAGCCAGAATGAGGTCTGCCTTGGTCTTCTTCCACTGATCCCGCTCAGCCTGGATATTCTCCTGGTCTGTCTTGATGGCCCTCATAGCTTCATCAAGTTTCGACGCATCAATTCTTTTCTCGTTTTCGGCCTTGCTCAGCTCGTGAAAATGGTTACGAGACCTCTGCCTCAGGTCCTCGACCTCCTCGAACGCAGCCTGTCCCGACGTTGAGCAAGAAGCTTACGTCAAGCCATAAGCGGTAAAGCTCATTCGTCTCGTGCTTCCAGAGAGTCGTATTGATGTGCTCCCGGTCGGTTTCCATGCAGAGGACCCCCAAGGCCTGCCTCACCCTTTTGTTTTTATCTGAGCGCCTCAGCTCAATAAAAGGAATAGGGTCCGCCTCGGCATTCTGATCTCCAATTGTTTGCTCGGGGGGAGGGACCGAGGGGTATATTCCGGACTTCTCTGAGGAACAAAGTCGGAAGAGTGAAGAGAGAGGTCAGTGTCCTCGGTCCGAGATTGGACCCAAGGGTTGTTGACCTTGATAGAGGGCGTCACCTTGGCCCTTTTGGCCGCTTCCTTCTCGGCTCGAGCCTTAGCAAAGGCCTTCTCAGTTTGGGCCACTTTGTCGGCCGAGCGCTCCTTGTGCTTCTTCGGCTTTGGCTTGGCAGAGTCCTGGAATTCCAAAAAGTTAGCCAAATTCATCAAAGCAAATACGTCAAAGTGCAATAAAAAGAGGCGAGTCGGTAAAGCATACCGTAGGGGCTGTAGGCTTCTTCATAGTTTTGGCCCCCAACTCGGCTCTGATCCGAGCCGGTTTCAGAACTGCAGAAGTCAGTCGTTCGACCATTCTTTGGACTCGACTCGGTGAAGTAGGCAAGTGAAGGTTCTGCAAAACAAGAAGAAAAAGTTAGAAAATAACAAGGCAAAAATCACTACGTCTTGAAAAGGCCGGACTCAGTCCCTCGGCCAATTACCCTTGGGAAAGGCCGGACTCAGCCCCATTGTAGCTAAGAAATGTTCATTCTTGAAAAGCGACAACTAGGCAACCAATTGTCAGCTACAAAAATTCCCACCCACCCCGCCCCCCCTTCACAATTTTGGACTCAAGCTGCATGTAACAGGGCACCACAACCTCTTCATCGTCCAGCTTAGGGACTCGGAAATTGAGCTCATGATTAGGCTCAGGCGTCGGTCGGATGGTTGGTACCCCCCAATATCCACCATAATAAACGAAGGTGAACTCCCTTCGGAATCCTTTCTGGGAACTGGGAAGATCCAACACAGTCTGGTAACCCCTTCGGACCTGAAAGCACCACCAGCCCGGACCGTTCTCACCGGCCATCATTTCTACCAACTTGTACATATGACGCCATAAGGTTAAGGTCGGCCTCACTCCGATTACCTCACAGATGATCTGCATAGCGAGGATGCCTCCCCAAGAGTTGGGCGAAATTTGACGTAAAGAAAGACTGTAAGCATTCAGAAGATCCTTGACGAAGGGAGTCAAGGGAAACCGAAGCCCCTTATCCATGGCTTTGTAGTACACGGCCGTACAACTGGGAGGCGGAGTCATAATCGTTTGGTGCGCCTCCGGTCGACCAAGTGGAAAGGGTCCTTTATTTGAAATCTCGCACTTATATCTCGAAGGTCCTCCTTCAGGGCCTTCATCAAAGCAGGCAAAGGGAAGCAATTGTGAGGACCTCCCTTCGGATCTAGGTCCGAAAACTCCGATTAGCCCGAAGTTGACGCCTCGCCTTCCTCCCCTGGCATGGCTATCCTAACTACACCATCAGACAAGTACCGGTCTAAGAAACTCCTCGAAGAAGGATAGGCTAGCGACACATCCAAAGGATAGGGAATGATGCCTTCGACCTCCTCTTCCACTTGTGATGGAGAACTCGGGAGAAAGATTGCGTCGGGTACAACCGAGGGGTCGGGGCAACTTATTAAAGTCGACATCAATGTTATTCCCCTCCACCTCACCTCCTCGGATAAGTTATAAGGAGGCGAAGTTGGGGGGTCACAGACTCGGACGAGCTCCCCATTATTTATAAACAAGGGGGTCGACCGAGGTTTATTGAAAGAAAAGAAAAGAAAAACTTAAAAAGGAATCAAGAGCATACGTGGTCGGACAAAGAAACTGGGAAGACGGAGCTGGAGAAATGAGAGAAAAATGGAGAATTTTAGGGAGGAAAGTTTGAGAAATGAGCAAATGATCCAAAAATCTCTCTCCTCCCCCATATATATAGACACACCTCAAGAAGCGCGCAACGTAAACCTCCCCACATCACCTTAATGGGCCTTGTTAGGCGGTCCAAATAGACCAGCTCAGCCCAAATGCCACAGCTTAGAGAAGACGAAACGTCAAAATTCAAGGCCCAAGGGAGAACGAAAAGTCAAAACTTCCCCTAGTGCCCAGTCAGCTCTACCCTCAAGGAGGGTCTCAAACTCCCAAGTATCCAAGGTTGCCATGTGGCATTGGGAGTCGGATACACCAGCTCGGATGAGATAACCGCTGCCTCCTCATCTGGCGAAAACACAAGTATCAAATAAGTACTCATTGGTACGCACTCGTACAACATGGGGCTCATTAGTTCCTCAACCGAGTGGTGTCCAACCCACTCGGCCAACAGGAAACCCTCTCACCTGCCGTATCATTTCTAAACGTAGCCAAATATGGCTAAGTACCAAGTGGTACCCACTCGGACAACATGGGGCTCATTAGCCCCTCATCCGAGCGGCGTTCATCCTACTCGGCCAATAGGAGACCCTCTTTCCTTTGTCTAGTCATTTCCATACTTACCCAGATATGGCTAAGTAGCAAATGCTACCTACTCGGACAGCATGGGGTTCATTAGCCCCTCCACCGAGTGGCGTCCGACCCACTCGGCCAACAGGAGACCCTATCTCCTTTGCTGAGTCATTTCCATACTTAGCCAAAATACGGCCAAGTATCAAGTGGTACCCGCTTAAACAGCATGGGGCTCATTAGCCCTTCATCCGAGTGGCGTCCAACCCACTCGGCCAACAGGAGACCCTTTCTCCATTCCGAGTCATTTCTATACTTAGGGTCCGTTCTGTTCAACTTATTTTAACTTATATAAGATTTTATAAGATAAGATAAAATCAGATAAGATCAGATAAAATAAGATAAGATAAGATAAGATAAGATAAGATAAGATAAGATAAGAAAAGATAAGATAAGATAAGATAAGATAAATAAGATGTTAGACACACACAATAAACCATCTTATAAGATAAGATAAGATCAGATAAGATCAGATCAGATAAGATAAGATAAGATAAGATCAGATAAGATTTTATAAGATCTTATAAGATAAGATAAGATAAGATAATATAAGATAAGACAAAATAAGTTGAACAGAACAGACCCTTAGCCAAATATGGTTAAGTACCAAGTGGTACCCACTCGAATAGCATGGGGCTCATTAGCCCCTCATCCGAGTGGCGTTCGACCCACTCGGTCAATGGGAGACCCGCTCTCCTTTACCGAGTCATTTCCATACTTAGCCAAAATATGGCAAGTACCAAGTGGTACCCACTCGGACAGCATGGGGCTCATTAGACCCTCATCCGAGTGGCGTTCGACCCACTCGGCCAATGGGAGACCCTCTCTCCTTTGCCGAGTCATTTCCATACTTAGCCAAAATATGGCCAAGTACCAAGTAGCACCCACTCGAACAGCATGGGGCTCATTAGCCCCTCATCCGAGTGGCGTCTCATCAATGAACACGTATTCAATTCTCACCTAACAAACTAGATCGTTTCTCTCTAGACGTTCTCTCTCTACCTCAATCATCTACTAACTTGAGCGTCGTAGGGGTGATCCCGGAAACACCCCCGGAGTAGTTTAACCTTGTTTTTCAGGTTTCCGGCGTACAGACAATTAATTCAGGCAAACGCTCTTGGGGCTCACTCCGACTCAGCACACATCAACAATCCTCAATTTCTAGATAGAAACACTTAGGAGTGAGTTTATAATATCAATATATAGTCCTTGCTTGCATTGGCAGTGAGTCTACTTCGGTGAGTTTACATCTTGTAAGTTTAGTTATATATGGCTAAGTTATAATTATATTTTTTTTAAATATGTTTGTTGTATATTGTAGTTGCTGCCATTTCGTGGATTTGTATAGTTTTGATTTGTTCATTTTATTTTTTTGTTTTGTTTGCTTGGTTTTGATATAGTCACGTTATTTCATGACATGGTGAGAACACTTATTATTGCTTTCATGCTATGTAATGCTTGGGGTGATTCTTTATCTGTAAGTTATATATTTTTTTTTAACTTTATTGTTTATTATTAAGTTATAAATTAGTTCCATGATTTTAATTATTAGTTGAAGTTCATAAATTTGTAATTTAATGATTATCTTGAGTAGTTTTAGCTTGTGTGTTATTCTTGATGAGTTTAATTATATTTTGGAGATGACATTATTATTATTATTGTTATTATTATCATTATTATTTTGAGAAGAGTGTTATTGTAAATTGAAATTCTTGGGTTGCGATCCTAGATTTCTGCTGTTTTAGTGTAAGGCCTTAAGGGCATCCGTAAAATTTGATGGTTGAAGTATTATTTTATTATTATTGTTTGAGAGCATGATTATCTGAAGGGATGGAATCCCAAGGTGAAGAACATGCAAACCATAGGACGGAATCCTAGGTATACCTTAGTTTTGTTGTCGTCCGAGAGATCGGTGAGAACAGAATCCTACACCAAATCGGGAGTATGAACTTTCTTAGATACAGGCAGTAGGGAATGTAACCTATAGGCTGTCCTGGAGGTTGCGATCTGACATTACCATAGTAAGTGGGTTGCGATCCACTAGCATTCGGTTTTTTCTCAAACTAATTATATTATTTTATTACTTTAAATTTTTTATGATTTATGATGTTGATACTTGAGTTTATATCACTAGTGGAAAAAACACAAGGGTTGCGATGCAAGGGTTGCGTTTTTTTGAAAAATGCGGCCCTTAATAATGAAGGGTTATGGTCAACGCAAAAACCGCATGCCTTTTAGTGAAGGGTTGTGGTTAGCCGAAGACCACAGCCCCATAAGTAATAAAGGGCTGCGATTTTGGTCCAACACGTAGCCCTTTATAATTAATTCTCGCGGGCTGATGGGCTTATATTGAGCGCACAAATAAATGAAGCCTCTCCCTCTCTTATTTTCATTGGCCATCGTTTCTCTCAGCTTTCTCTCTCCTCACTCTAACCTCTCCCTCTCTCTCATTCGTCTCTCTCCTCTCACAAATCTTCAGCATAAATCTTCCGCCCTCTCTCACGGATCATTCGGCTGGAGACTTCACCGGGACGCGGACACGAAACACCGACTATAAAACCAGCCGACGCGGTAATGTTTCTATCGCCGGATTTTTCCCCTTCGTGTCTCGTCACTCCTCCTTCGGTGGCTGGGCTCTAAATAATTTGCCTATAAATAATTTGCAAATCAATTCCTGTTGAAGTATGTAAATTGTTGGGTCGTTGTTGTTTGATATTTTAGTGAAGGTCCTTAGTTCCATTTTACCCTATTTTTGTGGTAAATTTTGTAAGTTGCTTTCTATGGTTTTGCAGGTGACATTGTAAATTTTGGTTTATTTTGTAAATTTCTTATATTAGTATAAAATACATAATTTGTAGTGGAAAATGAAACTTTTATATATACATATATGTTTGGGATCATTTAGGAATAAAAATGCAAAAAAAAAAATTATTTTTTTGGATCACAAGGGCTGCGGTTTTTATCAGAACCGCAACCCTTAATTTGTAAAAAGGGTTGCGGTTTAGGCCCAAAACCGCAGCCCTTCATTTTTGCCGAAGAGCTGCTACGGCAAGGGCTGCTAGCCGAAAACGCAACCCTTAGGGCTGTTTTGAACGCAGCCCTTGCTTTTTTTCCACTAGTGTATGTATAGTTATTTATTCATTTTGTTTATTCTGTTATTTTGACCCTATTTATGTTAGGCATGTTGTATTATCTTTGTTAAGTGTTTTATTTGATGATCTAAAGTTTACTATTGAGATGTTTTTGTGTGACTTGATTATTACGACTTTTATAATTTTTATATGGATCTTAATTGGGCTGGGAGAGCTGTTAGTTACTCACCACTGGTTGTGGATGTTGTTGTTATATTTTGCAAGTAAAAATGAAGAATAGCACTTTTGGGTTGTGGGCTGTGAGGGAAAGACTTATTAGGCTTATAAGACATCTTATTTTATTTCTTATATTTTGTTAGATTGGGTTTATGAGGTTGTTTTGCCTTCTTTTGGATATTTGGTTTAAATTAACTTCGAATTTAAATTACAAGTTGGATTAGTTTATTATGAACCATAAAGTGACATATCCATCTTGACAATATTTCTGATATCGTCTTTTCTTTAATAAAATGTCTACATTTTCTCTATTTTGTCTTATCAATGGACGGAGTGTTACAGTTGTTATCAGAGCAAATGATCCAAAAACTCTCATTGAGTCGCTACATATTCCATGTGAAATGTGTAGTTATTGTAACTAGGATTATTAGTTTCTTAAGCTTCAAGAAATATGTTTAGTGAGAGTTACTTGGGTAGGAAGAAAGCCTTGGGAACTATTTTATAACGTGCTATGTGCCTTTATTGAGTGTGTTTATAAGAACTAACATTTTTATTTCTTGTAGAATGCCTCCTCGTCGGAGTATGAGCGCTCGTAAGGAAGCTGCACGCCGTAGGCGTCACACATTAGAGAATGTCATCATATCATTGGCTAGCCATAGTGCTTCCCCTTCTAATGGGCTATATGTCTTTGATCGGTTTGATCGTCATCGACCGCCGACTTATGCAGGTGTTGTTGATCCCGTCATTTTATAGAGTTGGCTCCGAGAGATGGAGAAGCTATTTCTTTGCTACGAGGTTGCCCGCTTTGGAGAGATGGTGACCATCGGTACTACTACTTTAAGACGGAGGCGATAATTGGTGGAGCACGAGTCCAAGATAGATGTGTTGCTACCCCGAGGATTTGGTTGGACTCGGTTTACTCAAAAGTTAAAGGAGAGGTTTTAACTTCGATGAGCTCCGTTGGTAGAAATAAGTGGAGTTCCTTACTTTATGTCAAGGGTCGATTCATTAGTACACGGACAAGTTTCTTGAGTTGTCCCGATTTGCTACTACTTGTTGTACCCACCGAGGCTGAAAAGGTGAAGAGGTACATCAAGAGGATGGATCCGAAAGTTAGGACCAATGTGTTGAGTTCTGGAGCTACTACTTTTCAGGGAGCGTATGAGATGGCTTTGAGTATTCATGCTTCTATTAAGGAAGAAGAGGCTACGAGGGTTGTGATCGTTAAGAAGCCTGCGGTGAATTATGTGCGAGTGAGGCCAAGAAGTCGAGGTATGATTCTAGTAATAACGATTGTAAAGTTCAACAGAGTTCGAAAGTAAGCGGATCATATGATCCGTCTAAGTGTCAGAAGTGTGAGAAGGCTCTTCATGTTGGCAAAAATTGTGATGGCACTACTATCGCTTGCTATTACTGTAAAGAGGTGGGGCACAAGGCTTTCCAGTGTCCTAGGAATCCTAACGATGTGATTGCTTCTATCGAGGTTGCTAAGTCACCCGCATCCTCTCGCTCCAAAGAAAGAACCGAGTCTACATGATGACTTGTGCGAAGGGGGTGTTGTACTTTTCTCATAAATCTCGTTCGTTTTTTTTTATAATTTTTGTTATTTCAAGTTTCGAGGAAGAAAATTTCTTAAAAGGGAGTGATTGTAACATCACGGATTTTCGCTGATAATTTCTTTGAGTTATTTTCTCTTACTTATTATTTTATATAAAAATTATAATATTTTACTCTTTAAAAATATTTTATCGTATGCATTTTTTTTTCAACTTTCAAAATGTTATATTTATATATTTTATTTAATTAGAAATTATATATTTTCTAGTATTTAAATTGCGCGCTTAAGCTAGTATTTTTATTTTATCGTTCTAGCGTGTTTGCGCCGTCGTAACGATTTTTTTAAGTGGAACTGGTACCCTTCTAATGCTATCCTAAAAATCAGAATTTTTTGAAGTATGAGAGGTGACTTTTGAGCACCTTGTAACTCCCTTTGTAACCCCTCAAGTATTAGATAACTAGTATTTTGGCACGGGCGATGCCCCGAGTCGATTACAACTATCAAATATATTATTATTCATAAATTTCATAATTGATTCTATTAGCTTTTCGTAATATGATAGCGGAAATATCGTCTGACGGAAATGTCACTCTAATCAAAGGTTAATTTAAACTAAATAAAAATAAAACCCAATTATACTAATCCAAGATATCTAAAAATAGCCAAAACAACCTCATAATCCCAATATAAATAGTAAATATAAAATAAAATAAGATGTCTCAAAAATCCTAGATGATCTTTCTCTCATTTCCCATAACACGAAATAATCACCTGCAAATAACAACAACATCCACAATCAATGTGGAGTAACTAACAGCTCTCCCAGCTCAATTAGGATCCATATAAGAGTTATAAAAGCCTTAATAATCAAGTTATACAAAAACATCTCAATAGTAAACTTTAGAAAATCAAATAAAACACTTAAACAAAGATAGTACAACTTGATTAATATAAATAGGTAAAGATAACGAGAATAAACAAAATGGATTAATAAATTTACATATAAACTCAAGGATCAATAATATAAACCATCAAAATTTAATATAATAAAATAATATAATTAGTTTGAGAGAGAGAGATAGATGAATGCTAGTGCATAACTCACTTCCTATGGTAATAGCAGATTGCAACCTCCATACAGCCTATGGGTTACATTCCAGACTGCATGTGTCTAAAAATGGCCATACTCTCGATGCGGTGTAGGATTTCGTCCTCACCGACCTCTCGGACGACAACAAAACCAAGGTATACTTGGATTCCGTCCAGTGGTTTGCATTATCTTCACCTTGGAATTTCGTCCCTCCGGATATCTTGCTCTCAAACAAAATAGTAATAAAAATAATACTCGTGAACATTAACATATCACTATAAACTCAAATGGATGCCCTTAAGGCCTTATACCAAATCACCAGAAATCTAGGATCGCAACCAAAGAATTTAAATTCAAATTAGCATTCTTCTCAAAATAATAATTGTAGGCATGGATTTTTGATTCCTTTAAAGCCTACACGCGGTGTGAGCGCGTTTATTTGACTACCCCATTGTTAAGGTTTTATTAAAAATATGATTTGAAGTCGCCAACAATTCTTTAAAGGAAGAATCATAAACCTAATTGGATATGGGAAATCGTAGGGACAAATTAGGGACTTATCCAATGTAGATTTCCCCGTCATGACTCCATAGATGGTCAAAATGAACCAAAGATTGAGTTCGGGGGTGAGGGTACAATATATTCAGGAACTATATTGCCCATTGCTGGAATCTATTAAATACCGATTCACAACAGATTTTATGCAATAGAATAATCATATAATATTTTAAAGCACCCTAAAAATAATTAATCTATATTGGTTCAGGAAACACACAAAAAGACTAATTTTTAGTGGTAAGTTATTAGACAATCAATATTAATGGGTTCCTAGCAGGTTGTCCATGTTATCTGAATTAGTTAGAACATTTATTTAGGTATTGATTAACAATAAATACAAGGTGATAAATATTGCAATCAGGCATGAAAAATAATATGTTCATAAAAATAAAAATAAGAAAAGAAAATAATGCAGGAGAGTTAGTATAATATGTACAATACGTACAATCACGAGAATATATTAATAACCTATATCATGAATAGAGTGTTAGTAACTTCAAGAAAATAATAATAATTAAATAAATAAATAAAGCAAATAAAGTTAGTTAATTTAGTTGACCCTTAGAAATTATACCACCGTCCGGGGTCGTTGATTTGTACGGATCTCGGAAAATTGAATATTGTACGAGTCTTGAAAATTTGCTCTTGGGTTTAGATTTACGTCGAACAAGAAAGATTATTTCTTGCGGTCAAATACTAGGTGTAGATGTTGTTTTCTATTTTGTTTCGTTGACTGGTGTTGTATGGTATGATGATGATCAGGTGCTACCTGCTAGGTAGCGTGGGAATTTGCAGTTCAGGTGATGAATCGAGATGATGATGTGGCGATGGAGTATGATATGGTGTAGGTTAGGCGTTGACTTGGGAATTAATGATGGTTTGATGATTAAGGCAGTGGATATTAGTATTGTAGGATGAACTTGATGATGGTGATGGTGCGGTGATGGTGTTAGGCGAGATAGATTAGCAGGTAATGATGTATTGATGAGGGTGAATGTTGCATGGTGAGGTTTATGAAGGTTGAGATGGAATTCAGCGTGTCGAGTGATTAGTACTAGTAGGAGGTTTGTGTTTTCGTGCCGTGAGAGGTTATTAGATGTAGGATATATATAGGTTTAGGGAGGTAGTTGAAATGCAATAGGTTTTCGAAAGTTAGTAGGTTTCTAAAAGATTTTTATTAGAAAAAAGATTTTACAAAAGAGTTAGTAAGAAATATTTAAAAACACTTTGGAGAAAGATTATAAAAAGATTTTAGAAAATAGTTAGACAAAAGATATTTAAAAACACTTTGGAAAAAGATTATTTTTATAAAAGATTTTTTTTTATTAATAAAACTAATCAATATAATTAATTAATTCTATTAATTAAATTGGTCTAGAAAAGAGGTTTCATAAATTTGGGCTTTCAGAAGAATAAGGTTTTTGAAACATGGGCTTTTTTTAAAAAGTTAATTTAAAATGTTTTAGAAAGTGGGCTTTTATAAAATTATTTATAAAAAGAGTGTTCGGAAATGGGTTAATAAAAAGAGGTTATAAAATGGTTTGGGCTTAAAACATTTTATTGTAGACTCGTTATTTATTCTTTCCTTGATCTGGACCAATTGGAGCAGGGTATTGGTCATGATAGGGTGCTTAAATGGGGAGACACAATTATGTGTCTACAGAAGCCCCCACTTTGACTGAGGTTTGTAAAACCGAAAGTCAAAGTATACGTGTCGGGACGGAGAATGACTCTGGATGCTCTACAATCTAAATTCACTCTTTTACGCCAGTACCTGCAAAACAAGCAAAAGTTTCAAGAACAGACATATATGAAACAAATTTGCAAAATAATTGTAAATTTGCAAAAATGAAATGATATAGGTGAAAAGAAATCATGAGTTATTATAGTCCGGCTCATGTTGGGCTAGAGCTATTATGGTCCCGCTCTAGGATGTTAATGACGTGTAGAGCTATTATGTCCTGCAACAGGGTGTTGATGATGTGTAGAGCTATTATGGTGTTAATGATGTGTAGAGCTATTATAGTCCCGCTCCAGGGTGTTGATGACGTGTAGAGCTATTATGGTCCCGCTCCAGGGTGTTGATGATTTGTAGAGCTAATAATGGTCTGGCTCACGACGGGATAGAGCTATTAATGGTCCGGCTCATGACAGGATAGATAATTTGTTGAGCTATTAATGGTCCGGCTCACGACGGGATAGAGCTATTAATGGTCCGGCTCATGACGGGATAGAGCTATTAATGGTCCAAATCTCATGACGAGATAGATAATTTGTAGAGCTAATAATGGTCCGACTTACGACGGGATAGAGCTATTAATGGTCCGGCTCATGACGGGATGGAGCTATTAATGGTCCGGCTCATGACGGGATAGATAATTTGTAGTGCTATTAATGGTCGGCTCACGACGGGATAGAGCTATTGATGGTCCTAGGCTCATGACGGGATAGATAATTTGTAGAGCTATTAATGGTCCGGCTCACGACGGGATAGAGTTATTAATGGTCCGGCTCATGACGGGATAGAACTATTAATGGTCCGGCTCATGACGGGATAGATAATTTGTAGAGCTATTAATGGTCTGGCTCACGACGGGATAGAGCTATTGATGGTCCGGCTCATGACGAGATTGATAATTTGTAGAGCTATTAATGACGACGGGATAGAGCTATTAATGGTCCGGTTCATGACGGGATAGATAATTTGTAGAGCTATTAATGGTCCGGCTCACGACGGGATAGAGCTATTAATGGTCCGGCTCATGCCGGGATAGAGTTATTAATGGTCCCGCTCCTGGGTAATGTGTTGTGATGATGGTCCGCGGACATAACGGTGTGTTTTTCGCTGTTTATACTGCTGAGTACTTGTTGTCTCTCGAGCAAGATTTGTGTACAATGTATCATGTTGGAGGAATGACGAAATTGTATTTTTGTTGTAGATTTGAAATCCGTTAGTTTGTCGCGCGCAATGTCGTAACGAACATGCGAATTCATTTGATGTTGAGAGTGTGGGCCCCACTTAGCTAAGAAGCCCCCAAGCGTGTTGTATAGGACTGTGCGCCAGACGCACAGACCCGCGCTTGGCGTGGGATCTTTGCACCGGACCTTGGTTTCTTTGCGTACGATGTCGTAATGAACATTTGAATTCATAAGGAGTTGAGCATGTGGGCTCCACTTGGCTAAGAAGCCCCCAAGGGCGCTATAAAGGGTCGTGCGCCAGACGCACAGGACCGTGCTTGGCGTGGGATGTTGCGCTGGACGCGATCCGCTACATGTGGTACAGCGTTGTCGGTGTCTTGAACGCACTATGTATATAGCACTTGGCTTCTGTTGTTAAATTATAATGGTCCGCAGACCTTGGCAGGATATAACTCGTATAGAGTTGTTCAATGTTGGGTACCTGTAAATACAAAGAATACACAGATATACAGACAAACAATGCATGTTTCCTGTGATGTGGGTGCTAGTGTATGGATAGGAAAAGACTTGGCCTATAAAGAGTGATCTCTAGTACTCTAGACTTAAAGATGATATCGTGTGTGCATACGTTTGTGTGTATGTATTACTCGATGATTGACGCTATAATCCTATGGCTAAGGACGAAGGATGCAATGCTTTGACATAATATTTGGACGATGCAGATATGTAATGCAAATGTAGAGGTATGACACTAATGCAAAGGTATGACACTAATGCAGATGATATGATTTGATGATTTGATTGTTCCATTAGAAGCTCAAATTTTCGTTTTAGAAAACTGTTTTCGAAAGAGAAGAAAGGGGAAGCTCCCAAGGATGAGCCATGTACGTTATGTTTGAAGCGATATGTGTTGTAGTTGTTAGGGGCCTAAGTGAGCCCATAAAACAGTTAGGATCTCGTATAGGTCTAGAGCCCACAACCTTTTGTATGGACTCGTAATAAAATCCTGATCAGGGTACACATGGAACCTATATGTTCGATTTGGAATACGTTATAGAACGAGCTTTTGTAGCGCTTGAGTTGTATATGCTTCGAGGTTTGTATGTCAAGGGCCTAGCGAGCTCGGTGAATAGGTGCAATATTGCATTTGTGCTTCGGTTTAAAACCCAAGATGTCATATATGGACCCGTAATGAAGTCCTTCAATAGGTCCGGACTTAGAGCCTACGATTTTCCGGATAGACCCGGTGATGAAGCCCCCAAAGAAGATGGAGTTGATGAAACATCTAACTTGATTGCTTGATTTTGAAGATATCTCGTCACGCTTAGCGGAAGTTTCGACCAAAGATTCCATATAGGGTTCCTAAGGTGAAAAAGACAAGAAAGGTTAAAGAAAAGAACACTCAAGGGATGAGGCGCGGTCGTAGCGCTGAGTGTTGAAAGGTTATGCTAAGGTTGGTTTAGAAGCAATAATGTGGCTTAAAAAAAGGAAGTGATTAGGATAAGAAAAGGCAGAGTCATAATTAACCGACTCACGCAATGAGGTAGGCTAATGATGCAGGTTCAAATCCCAATCTAGTTCTAAAGGTATGGGATGAGCATTGAAAATTCATGATTTGGGTGATCGCACTTTTCTCATGGGCCTAGGCGAGCCTTAAAAATATGTTGTGAATTAAAATGGCCTCGTAAACCCCGTAATTTTATGAATTTTATAAATATATTTAAAGTATATTTATAAATGATTTTAATATTTTATTAGTCAAATTATTTTATTGTTTGACTATTTTGAGGAGTTAAAAGAGTTTTATGGTTTTTTATTTCTTAAATTAATTAAATGTTTCATTAAGTGGAACTTTAATTATTAAAAGAGTAGTGTTTAAATTATATTTAATTATTAAATTAAGCTTATGGGTTGAGTAGCCCAATTTGTAGCATTTTGAGCCAATTTGAAAGCCCAAAGGAGTAATTCTTTTCTTAATAAGACTCTTATTCTTATGTACTCCTAATTCTACTAGGATTAGGGAAAGGGAACCTATAAATACTTTATTAAACCTCCCATGATTCATATTTTCAGATTTGGCTTTTGTTTTCCACTAATTCTTCTTTCCTCTATCCCTCCCTTTACTCGTTTTTCTCTCACTGAATCGATTGACCATATTTTTCATAGTTCCGTTTATTTTTAGCCAAAAATTCCTTTTGAAAAATTGTAGATCTCGAAAAGTTATTGAACTTACGCTCAAGAATCACTCGATTCCGATTATTATTCTATCAGTTATGGCCTCTTCAAGTTTCGTAATTTTGCTACCATATTTCAGTCGCGATTTCGGTATTTCACTCTTTTTCTCCCTTTTTCTTTTGATTCTTTTCCTCGTTTTCTTATATATTGATTTCATATATATTGATATAATATTTCAAAGTATTATTTTGTTAAATTATTGTTTAAAGATTGTATCTTTAATTATTTCAGATTATATGTTTCATATTATTAAACAAAAAAATTTCAGATTTAATATTTTATGTTCTAGGAGAGATTTAAATATTAAAGTCTTGATTTTTGAGGTTTTAAAAGCCTATTTTAGTAGTACCATATTTTAGGGTTTGAAATATTTAATCTTTGGTGTCAAAAGAATTTTAGAAAAGGTTTTGACACGTTTTTAAATGAAGTTTTATTGCTGTAAATTTATTGGTATATTGATATACCAATGTTTTGTATTTTGTTAGGCGGAGATTATTCCCTAGGCAACTTTTAGAGTAGAAAAGTGGCCTCTCAATTTGTCTACACAAGGTACGTAGATACCTGTGTGCTATGTGATATAGTATCATGATTTAAGAAGGAAAAGTTGTAGTATCATGTATAGGAACTTTGTAAGTTCATATGTGATTTTTAGTATGATTGAATTTTACATGTTTTATGCCTGTGTGTAAGCATGTTAATTATGAGATTGATTATGAGTTAAAGATTGTCATGTTTGTATGGAATTATTGATGCAAGCATGTTGTAACAGCCCTCTCCTTCGAGCTGCTAGATAATTATACTTAACAATCAGACACTCGTAACTTCTATATAATATCTTGAAACTTAACTCATTGAATAGCTTATACTATTAAGTCTCATAGACTAAAATGTACTTAAATTCAAGGACAAGATTTACTTAGTGTAATATAAGTTGATTACTTCAACATATGCAAGTAAAACTATATATAATGATTCATTGCCAAAACATATAAACAAATCTCGAATAATAATTAGGGAGTCAATGCTAACCCTTACATAACTGAAATACTTGGTGTGAAATCATATACTCGAGGAAAATCAAAACTTAGCATTTTAAAGCCACACATTCAAAAAGAATCTGAACTTTATAATCATAAAACCATAACAAGTTCAAGTCAAAACTATAAATCCTTTAAGGAAAAATCATGAAATTCGTACAACTTTAAGTTGCGCAAGTGAGTGTAGTTATAAGGTGGAGGGACAATGTGTACCTTTGCATGATCCCCGAGATCATAGATACTTGATCACCAATCTCTAGCTTGAACTCCATAATGATCTCAAACGTAATCCAATTCCACAATAATACACCTTGGAGATTAATCCTCGCTTTTTTTTTAATAACGCTTCAACTCCATAATTATGTCTTAATGACATCTACAATTCTTGAACTCCATCCTCAACTCGAATTCATGAACCATCACTAACAACCCCATACAACAACAATTCATTAGCAATTCCTTTGCTGCATTATACATTGAACAATCTAATTTCCAATAATAATCTACCTCAATATCTTTCTCCTTTTATCAAACTAACTCACAACTTTTTCATTAGAAATTAACATTCTCCTCAACTCTAATTAATCCTATTCTGATTTTTAGGGAATATTAGCAAACACAATTTTGTAGAAATCTGATTTTTGTAAACTACTTAAGAAAGCTTGTTACAGATTGTAAGCTTCAATCCATCATACAAAGTGAAAAGATCCAATGTTTAATTTCAATGAACTCTTATTATAGCTAACTTTGCTAATTAATGGCAAGGAGTGAATTTATTAATGAATTTGAACCACAAAAATTTAGTAAAACTAGAATTTGAGTTCTTGTAGTAAAGAAGAAGAATTTGAGTACAACTTGTAAATTAAATGTTGCTTCTCTAAAATAAATCAAAGGAAAAAAAAAATAAACAAAACCAATTGCAGATTTCCAATAACAACAATATGTGAAATAGGACAAATGCCAGAATGTGAAACACCACCACCAACATTATAACACTGCCGAACACCGCAACAGCACACCACGAAAGCGGCAGCAGCGACACATCACCAGAGAAACGAAGCAGAGGAGGGAAGAAACAAGGAGCAACAGCAGCGACACACGACAGGAAGACAGAAGCAGCAGCACCGGCAAGGCTCCGATGAGACACAACAACGACAGGAACAGAGTAGAGGGGAGAGAAGATAATGGGCGGTGACGAACGCCAGTCGTGGTGGCCGGAAGCTTTATCGAAATTGGCGGTAGAGGAAATGCATGAGAGGATGAATTTGGAGTTTTGGGGTTTTGCTTTTGTCTCATTGAAGAAGAATGAGAATTTGACAGCAAACCAAATAATGTGGCATCTCCCATAAAAGCCACGACAGACAAGTAAGAAAAGGGTCCTCTTCTTTTATTTATTTATTTATTTTTATTTTTTTTTGAAATTCATAAGGGCATTTTCGTAATATCAAATCATAGATAAAAATCTTACTTTATTCCAACATATAGCTAAACTTAGAAGTATATTTGTAGATTTTCAACAGCTAATTAAATAATAATTACAATTATCTTTTAATGAAACCTGCTTCAAAATTTGGCTATTACACATGTGGACGGGAACTTTATTTATTAATTCACATGGGGGAATTAATATATTATTGAGATTGAATCATGTTTATTTATTCATGTTTCCTTTATGGAATTCTTTCCTTTTTATATTATTATAGTCTTCTTTTCTTTTTTTCCAAAATTTATGAAGTAAAATGAAACGGAGGAAGTATTATTATTTTCACTACTTTATGAGGACTGTGGGCCTTATTTGGTAAGTTGATAATTTATGCCTATGAAAGGTAAGTTGGTTGTTGGCTAGGTTCAACAAATAAGAAGGATTGAAAAAGAAGGAATTAATCTTGGGTTGTAAGTTGTATGATCATTTTTTTTAATCCTAAGATAAAAAGGAGTTAAGTTGTGAATGTTTGATTATATGTTATCTGTATTGCTTGTGTGTCATAACAAGTGATAATTCGTAAATCATGTAAAGTGTAATGTGGATAGTAATAAATTTTAGACTGGTGCACGTCTGAAGTTGGACAATCAGGAGTTGGAGTACATGGTGAGCGTGCCATGGCTTTTTCTGGGAATTGGATTGATCACCATTCCTATTTATTTTAAAGGTTCATCGATATCGTAGGTCATTTAGGAATACGGAGTCGAGCCTGTATTTCATCTTCCTAGGTGAAGGCTGGTTGTTTTTAGTTAGACAATTCGGTCCAATAACTATTCCATTAAAGTAATAAAAAGATGGTTAAAGTGTAGTTCAGTAAAAGTTGTCTGCATATTGTTATGTTATTATTTATCCCTGTTTATTATTTATTAGTATCATGTTAGGAATCTTTAGGTATTATTATGTAGTACTCAGCTTTGCTGATTACGTGCTTTGTTTGTATGTGTTGATCATGGCTTTGCCTTATTGATCCTGTGATGACCCATTCTGGTGAGCAGATTCTTTAGTGCATTGACATCTACAGGTTTAATTTGCAGATGTTGCATCATGGTGATCTGGGAATGGAGAGCTTGTGTAGCAGATTGTTTTATCTAGTGGTTTAGTAGATACTTTATATTTAAGTTTGGTTAGAAGTCAACCTTAATGGTGTTGTTTGGTTTTAATGTACTTTGTTTATTTATTATATTTCAATTCTAAAAGTTTAGTTATATGTTTTCCGTTGCAAAATTCTGAATAAGCCGATACGTTTTCACACGGGCGATAATACTTTGATAATTCTCTATTATTTATATTAAAAAGGTGAGAGAATTGTCGGGGTGTTACAAAGTGGTATATGGGAGCTTTAAGTTATTTTCAAAACTTTTAGGCGCCTAACTAACTTACTAGTTATTTGAATAAACTCTTAGAATTGCTCCTACTTGTTCGTTTTGAAAAACTAATAGGAATATATTATTATATGTATATTTCAGAGGACCAAATTTTTTTTTTGGGGTCCGATTTTTTTTTATCATTGTCCGAAAATTTTATTTGCTCGAAATTTTTGGTTATTTCGAATTTTTGTGATAATTCGAAAAGTTTAGGATTTCGGATTTTTTTTTGAAAGAAAAAAAATCGAATTGTTTTCCTCTTTCGAATTTTAGAAGTCTGAATTTTTTTTTATTTAGTCGAAATTTTTTTTAGTTCGACATTTGATTAGTATTATATTATAAGGATGCCTGCATTACTTTTCATGCCTTCAATGTTTTAATTGTTGCATTGTGAGAATGGGTAGTATAGGAAGGGCATATAGGATACAAATATTATATGCCTGCATTGAATAGTTAGTTCAGCATGATTATTATTTTCTTCCCTGCTAACTATTCATGATTATTTTTTCTTCCCTGCAAACTGTTTGTATTTTTCTTGCCTGCTAAGTGTTATATTCTTGTGCCTATGATGTTAATGGCAACTTGTGTATTATTATTTTTGGGAATGCGTACAGGGAGAGTACTAAGTATATCCATTGGAATAGGTTTAATTTATTTGTTATAGATCCCTAACCATGTCTGTCAGGCAAGTTAATAGAATTGTCAGGCTAGTTAATAGAGTAGGAAGCCATCATAACCCAATTGTATTGAGTGATGATGAGAATGTTCGATGTCATGAGCCTGGAAGTGATAGCTACACTAGCTTAGAGAGCATTATGCGTTATGTGTTAAAAGTAGGCATCCCTGTTAGCGATATATGAAGTAATTCAAGAGTTTGATCGTACTAGAGCGCAAACCTGAAAGGACATCTACAATGTTACTTGGAGACCTTATCTGAGCGATGTTAGTGATTTAGAGATGGATGAAAATGGACATCAACCCAAAAGGATTCGAAGATCTACTAGATCTAGGAATTCAGGTTATTATTATTATTATTATTATTATTATTATTATTATTATTATTATTATTATTATTATTATTATTATTCTAGTGAAGTTCTGGAGACTTTGAAGATGAAATGTTTACTCCATAAAAGCATAAAGGAAATAAGGATAGGAATGATAATGTAACTCCATAAGAGTATTTATTATGCTTTAAGATTAGTTGTTGGAAAGTAGTCAAGCTACAATGGTTTAAATTTCCTTCTTTAGCATCTTTATATTGTTGAGGAGTAAGTTGGTTATTTTGGATTGGAAAATATTCTTGTTATCGTTCGAGGAATAAATGTTATTATTCAATTATTTGAATTGAGTGAGAATATATTTTAATACGTGAAAAGGGAATATAATTTATTTATTATGATTGGTTTCATTTGATCCTTATGTGATTATTTATGTGATTATTTATTCATGCGTGAATATATGATTGTTATGGTTCATAATGTGTGAACTTAGTGTTATAGTAACTTCATGAGAAATTGTTTGTTGATGCGATCTTTATGGTCAAATCAAATGTTGTCTTCGTAGGAAATGGCAAGTAAGTGTGAATCGAAACCAAAGTAGAGTTACGTTAAATTTCAGTCGCGAAGTAGAATGTCAAACAACAATGATGCCTTAGCTTCTGCTATTCGCCTATTGCAGAGAAATTGACTCACGAAAGAACTGAGAGTCCCGATTCTGATGGGGACATGTTTGAGAGACTAGCTAAGATTAAATCGTTGTACTATAAAGGGCAAGCTGACCCTACCTTCTTAAAGAGTGGATTAGGGAGTTTGAAAAGATTTTCGGGGCTGTGAACTGTCCTGAAGGTATGAAAGTAGGTCAAGCTGTACTGTATCTGAAAGATGAGGCTGACATATGGTGGAAAGAAAATGGAAATAGACTTAGTGTTATGGAAGAGTTTAATTGGGAATCCTTTATTGTTGCTTTAAGGGAAAAAATTTACCCTGCTTTTATGAGAAAGAAAAGGCTCAGGAGTTCATAGACCTTAGTATGGGGAGCATGACCATCTCTGATTATTATAGCAAATCCATAGCATTGTCTAGGTTTTTAGGTAGTAGCCACTGAGGAGTTAAAGGCTCAGTGATTTGAGCAAGGTTTGATTGAGGAAATTCAATTGGGGTTAGTAGATTATGAAGAAATTGACTTGTCTATCAGTATTACTACTGGGGAGATCATAAGGTGTACCAAGTTGTTTAGAAATTTGCCTTTGAAGATAGAAGACTATATTTTTCCAATCTGACTTAATAGAATTCAATTTGGGAGACCTAGATGTGATTCTTGGGATGAATTGGTTAAGTCTTTACAAGGCCAATATCGACTGTGAGATTCAGAAGGTAGTGTTAAGAAACCCTTTCGGAAAATTGACATCCTATAAACGCTTTGGGAAACCTAAGAAGTTTGGAGTTATCTCTGCTATGCAAGTAAGAAAGTTGATGAGAAAGGGGTGTTAGTTATTCTTCTGTAGTGTGCAGGATGTGAGTAAGGAAGTTGAAGTGAAGCTTGAGGATGTTTCAATTGTGAACGAGTTTATGGATGTGTTTCCAAGTGAGATTTCAGGTATGCCACATGCGAGAGCTGTTGAGTTCACCATAGACTTAGTTCCTGGAACTGCACCTATATCTAAGGCACCCTATAGAATGGCACCTCCTGAGATGAGTGAGCTGAAAATGCAATTGCAAGAGCTATTGGATAAAGGTTATATTAGGCCTAGTAAATCACCTTGGGGAGCTCCTGTGTTGTTTGTGAAGAAAAATGATGGAAGCATGAGGCTATGTATTGATTATAGGGAGTTGAATAATGTAACCATCAAGAACAAATATCCTTTGCCTAGAATAGATGACCTATTCGACCAGTTGAATGGAGCGAGTGTGTTCTCAAAGATTGACTTACGTTCAGGATATCATCAATTGAGGATAGCTGATAAGGATGTACCTAAGACTGCCTTTAGAACGTGTTATGGTCACTATGAGTTCACTGTAATGTCATTTGGGTTAACCAATGCTCTTGCTATATTTATGGACTTAGTGAATATGATCTTTCATGAGTTTCTAGATAAGTTTTTGGTAGTTTTCATTGATGACATACTGATATATTCGAGGAATGAGGCTGAGCATGATAAGTACTTGAGGATCATTTTGGAGACATTGAGGAAAAACCAATTGTATGCCAAGTTCTCTAAGTGTGAGTTCCGTTTGGAGCAAGTAGCGTTTTTGGGTCACTATGTATCTAAGGAAGGAGTCTCAGTAGATCATGCTAAGATTCAAGTTGTGGGTGAGTGGCCAACTCCAAAGAGCATGTCAGATATTAGAAGTTTCTTAGGTCTAGCTAGCTTTTATAGGAGATTTGTGAGAGATTTCTCGAAGATAGCAAGACCTATGACCAATTTGATGAAAAAGGAGTCAAAATTTGAGTGGAGTGAAAAGTGTGAAGAAGCCTTTCGGATTTTGAAAGATCGTTTAACCTCTCGCTTTGTTTTGACCCTCGCCCGATGGGAATGAGGGATTTGAGGTATATAGTGATGCTTCGAAGAATGGTCTAGGATGTGTGCTACAGTAGAATGGGAAGGTAATTGCGTATGCGTCGCGTCAATTGAAACCTTATGAGGCTAATTACCCTACCCCATGACCTAGAGTTAGCTGCCATAGTGTTTGCATTGAAAATTTGGAGACATTACCTCTATGGAGCGACTTGTAAGATATTCACAAACCGTAAAAGCTTGAAGTACATTTTCACTCAAAAAGACATGAATATGAGGCAAACAAGTTGGCTGGAGTTGATTAAGGATTATGACCTAGACATCAAGTATCATGAGCAGAAAGCAAATGTGGTTGCTGATGCCTTGAGCAGAAAATCGAGTCATAGCTTGAGTACCTTGATAGTCCCTGAGGAGTTGTGTCGAGATATGCAAAGGCTGAGCCTAGAACTCTTAAATCATGAGGAAAGTAAGGCAAGACTTAGCGCTCTATCTTTGGGTTTGTCAGTTTTCGATGAGATCAAAGATGGTCAAGTTGGGGATGAGCACCTAGATAAGATCAAGGAGAAAATTACGCAAGGTAAGGAAGTTGACTTTAAGATTCATGATGATGGGAGTTTAAGGTTTAAAGGGAGGTGGTGTGTACCATAAAAATGTAATGACTTGAAGAGACGCCTTATGGATGAGGGGCATAATACTCCATATTCTGTGCACCCTGGGGGTGACAAGTTGTACAGGACCTTAAGGGTATCTATTGGCGGCCAAATATGAAGCGAGAGGTAGCCGAGTATGTGTCTAAGTGCCTAGCCTGTCAGAAAGTGAAGATAGATCATAAGAGACCCATGGGGAAGGATTAATCCTTAGAGGTTCCTGGATGGAAGTGGGAATCTATTTCTATGGACTTTGTGACTGCCTTACCTAAAACGAGGAGTGGAAACGACACTATTTGGATTATTGTGGATAGATTGACAAAATCCGCTGTGTTTATACCCATTAAGGAGACATGGAAAAAGAGCAACTTGCTAAGACATACATTAGGCATGTGGTGAGACTACATGGAGTTCCAAAGGATATCATTTCTAACCGTGACTCTAGGTTTCTTTCGAAATTTTGGAAAAAGGTCCAATTAAATCTTGGGACAACATTGAAGATGAGTACAGCCTTTCACCCTGCGACTGATGGTCAGATTGAGAGGACTAACCAGACTATCATGTTGAGAGCATGTGCTATTTCAAGGTAGTTGGGAGGACCAATTAGACCTGATTGAGTTTTCTTATAACAATAGTTATCATGCGAGCATTAAGATGGCACCTTTTGAGGCATTATATGGACGGAAGTGTAGAAGCCCCATTTGTTGGAATGACTTTAGTGAAAATATAGTCTTAGGGACAGAGTTTATTGAGGAAACTGTCAAGAATGTCATACTAATTCAGGCTAGAATCCAAGCTGCGCAAGATAGGCAGAAGAGTTATGCTGATTTGAAACGACGCGAGAATGAGTTTGCTATAGGTGATAAGGTGTTCTTGAAAGTATCACCCACTAAGGGCGTCATGAGATTTGGGAAAAAGGGCAAGTTAAGTGCTAAGTATGTAGGCCCATATGAGATTTTAGAGCGAATTGGGAAAGTAGCCTATAGATTGGTATTGCCAATGGAGTTTAAGAAGATGCATGATGTGTTCCATATTTCCCAACTCAAACGCTATATCCCTGATGAGCGTAATGTCCTAGAGCCTGAACGGATTCAGATCGATAGTAGCCTCACATATGAGGAAAGACCTGTCAAGATTCTCGACAGGAAAGTGCTTAGTACACGCAATAAGGACGTCCACATCGTGAAAGTACTTTGGTCTAACCACGAGTCTGAAGAGGCAACGGGGGAAGCCGAAGATGAGATGCAAAAGAAGTATCCAGACTTGTTCCTTGAGGTGAGTTACGAGGACGTAACTCGTTTTACTTAAGAGGGGTAGAATGCGATAGAATTTCGCGCTTTTGTCCATTTTTATGGTATTTTTTTCATATTTTTATGCTTGATTTTGAGGTTTGCACAAGCTGGTGCAAAGTTTAGTGTCCACTATGTGGCGCAGTCAAGTTATTTTGGGAATAGTGTACACATGTTGTGTCGCAAATATCTCCGAGTTTGCCTAATTTAAAGTTTTAAAAGAGAGTTTTCTTAAAAATTTTGATTTTCGTGCCCAAGTTTCGGGACAAAACTTCTTTTAAGAGGGATAGACTGTAATCCCCCGTAATTTTATGAATTTTATAAATATATTTAAAGTATATTTATAAATGATTTTAATATTTTATGAGTCGTATTATTTTAATGTTTGCCTATTTTGAGGAGTTAAAAGAGTTTTATGGTTTTTTATTTCTTAAATTAATTAAATGTTTCATTAAGTGTAACTTTAATTATTTAAAGAGTATTATTTAAATTATATTTAATTATTAAATTAAGCTTATGGGTTGAGGAGCCCAATTTGTAGCCTTTTGAGCCCATTTGAAAGCCCAAAGGAGTAATTCTTTTCCTAATAAGACTCTTATTCTTATGTACTCCTAATTCTACTAGGATTAGGGAAAGGGAACCTATAAATACTTCATTAAACCTCCCATGATTCATATTTGCAGATTTGGCTTTTGTTTTCCACTAATTCTTCATTCCTCTTTCCCTCCCTTCACTCGTTTTTTCTCTCACCCGAATCTGATTGTCCAGATTTTTCATAGTTCTGTTTATTTTTAGTCAAAAATTCCTTCTGAGAAATTGTAGATCTCGAAAATTCATTGAACTTACGCTCAAGAATCACTCGATTCCGATTATTATTCTATCATTTATGGCCTCTGCAAGTTTCGCAATTTTGCTGCCATATTTCAGTCGTGATTTCGGTATTTCACTCTTTTGCTCCCTTTTTCTTTTGATTCTTTTCCTCGTTTTCTTATATATTGATTTCATATATATTGATCTAATATTTCAAAGTATTATTTTGTTAAATTATTGTTTAAAGATTGTATCTTTAATTATTTCAGATTATATGTTTCATATTATTAAACAAAAAAATTTCAGATTTAATATTTTATGTTCAAGGAAAGATTTAAATATTAAAGTCTTGGATTTTGAGGTTTTAAAAGCCTATTTTAGTAGTACCATATTTTAGGGTTTGAAATATTTAATCTTTGGTGTCAAAAGAATTTTAGAAAAGGTTTTGACACGTTTATAAGTGAAGTTTTATTGCTGTTAATTTATTGGTATATTGATATACCAATGTTTTGTATTTTGTTAGGCGGAGATTATTCCCTAGGCAACTTTTAGAGTAGAAAAGTGGCCTCTCAATTTGTCTACACAAGGTACGTAGATACCTGTGTGCTATGTGATATAGTATCATGATTTAAGAAGGAAAAGTTGTAGTATCATGTATAGGAACCACTAGTGGAAAAACAAGGAAGGGCTGCGTTTTTGGCCAGCAGTCATTTCCATAGCAGCCCTTCAATAGATAAGAATGAAGGGCTGCGGTTTAGGCCAAAAACGCAGCCCTTATAAGGATGAAGGGCTGCGTTTTCGGCTTAAACCGCAGCCCTTCTATATATGAAGGGCTGCGGTTTTAAGCCTAAACCGCAGCCTCTATTAATGTGAATGGCTGCGGTTTAGGCTTAAAACCGCAGCCCTTCACATTCAAGTTTTTTTTTAAAAAAATAAATAATTGCACCCTCCACCCCCCGCCCACCCCCCCGCCCCAAAGACACCCCACCCCCGCCCACCCCAAAGACACCCCACCCCGCCCACCCCCGCCCACCCCCCGCCAACCCCAGGGCCGGTACACCCCCCCCCGCCCACCCCAAGACACCCCACCCCGCCCACCGCCCCCCCACCCCCCCACCCCCCTCGCCCACCCCCCGCACTCCCACCCCCACCCCCCACCCCAACCCACACCTCGCCCAGCCCCGCACTCCCTCCCGCCGCCTCCGCCCCCGCCCCCCACCCCCCACCCCCGCACTCCCACCCCGCCTCCCCCTGACCCCCCACCCCCACCCCTTGCCCACCCCGCACTCCCCCGCCCCCTCGCCCCAATCCAGCCCCCCCCCCCTTCACTCCCCTGCACCCCCACCCCGAGCCACCCCTCGCCACCTCCCTCCACCCATGCTTGCCAGCCACCCCAAAGACCCAACCAGCCCCATAGCCCAACCCCAAGGCCCACCATGGCGGCCCCCCACCCCACCCCCGCCCAAAACCTCCCTTCAACAAAAAAAAAACGATCAAATTGCAATAATAATATATGACAAGTTTTTGAACGTAATATAATAATTAACTTTAAATATGTATATATTTAATAATGTGAAAAATGTACATAGAATTAATACAAACTAGTAGATGTATCATAAGCAATCATCGCAAATGTGGGACGCCAACTTATCCCGAACTTCATGTAATTCGTCTGTGGTGAAGGCCCTCAAGCGTGGTGTGTTATTCATATAAACCTTGCAAAACAACCAAGGAATAAACACATAATATAAGAATTCAATCATTTACGTACCGTAGTTAGTAGTTCTAAAAATGACATATACCTTCCCGAAATTCAATCAAAAACAAATGCAAGCCTAAAACTCTACACACTAGTTATATTATACCTTATATTATCATATTGAAAAAGAAAATGGAGTTAAATGAAGCGATAAGTACGAATTAGACGCGAAAAGGCAAAAATAGGCCTAAAATGCCCTTTTCGTTCTCAAAATTCAACCTACAACAATTGCAAACCTAAAAATCTACACAATAGTTATATTATGCCTCATATTATCATTTTAAAAATGAATTTGGGGTTAAATGACTCGATAAATACGATTTGGAAGCGTAAAAGGCAAAAATAGGCCTAGAAATGACATTTTCGTTCCCAAATATATGCATGTGCTACTTTGGTTTCTAAACCAATTAATACTTATTACCAATCGATCTAATCTAAACTAACATATACTAATAAGTTACATACCTTTTGAAGATCATCGGCGTTAGTGCACTGGTTGACGATATCGAACATGTACCTCAGCACGTAATAGCCACATGCAAGTCCATCTTCTTGTTGCGGACACTAAATGTTCACCAAAGGATGTATCCAATGACATTCATGTTAATTAGATGTGTAGTATGTGGCTAAAAGTGTTTCTATATAAGGACAAATAAATTAGTCATGTTACCTTCCTTTTCTCTTTTTAGTCGCCAATGACTTCCTAGGCATTTGTGCATTTATCTCTTCACGGCGAAATCGAGACAATTTACCCCGTTCATTTCTCGCATCGAAAGACTCATCCTCGGTAGTGTGTTCAGCACCACTTGTGGTGTTATCCGTATGCACATCCGCCATCTCCCTGAAATTATACAAATAATGCATTAATATAACAAAAAATTAAAATTAACATTGCCACTAAGGGGGGTGGGGTGTGGGGAGGGGGTTCTGTGTGCAAGGGGCAAGCGGTGCAGGGGAGGGGACTGTGCGGTGTGGGGGGAAGGGGTTGTGCAGGGGGGAGGGGAAGGGGCTGTGCAGTGGGGAGAGGGAGGGGCAAGCAGGGGGAGGGATGTGCAGTGGGGAGGGTAGGGGTGGGCAAGCTGGGGGAAGGGAGGGCAAGCAGAGAGGGAGAGGGGTCAGACGGGGGGGGAGGGGCAACAGTGGGGGGGAGGGCAGCAGAGGGGGAGGGGGCAGGTGGGGGGGGGGCAGTGCAGGGGGGGGGCAGTGGGGGAAGGGGGGAAGGGGGGGAGGGCAGCAGGAGGGGGGGGGGGCTGTGAGGGGGGGGGCAGGGGGAGGAGGAGGGGTGTGCAGGTGGGGGGGAGGGGAGGGACTGTGCAAAGGTGGGGGAGGGGCTGACAGGGGGGGAGGGGTGTGCGAGGGGAGGGGAGGGGGTGTGCAGTGGGGGGGGGGAGGGGTACTGTGCAGGTGGGGGAGAGGGGTTGTGCAGGTGGGGGGGGAGGGCAAGCAGGGGGGAGGGAGAGGGGGGCGTGCGGTGGGGGGAGGGGGCGTGCAGGGGGGGGGGGCTGTGGCAGTGGGAGGGGAGGGGAGGGGGAGGGTCAGGGCGGGGGGAGGGAGGGGCAGCAGGAGGGAGGGGGTGGCGGTGGGGGGGGAGGGGAGGGCAGCAGGGGGGAGGGAAGGGGCATGGCAGTGGGGGCGGGGAATTGGACCCGATAAGGCTAAAATAGGCCAAAAATGCCCTTTTCGTTCCCAAAATTCAACCTACAACAATTGCAAACCTAAAAATCTACACAATAGTTACATTATACCTCATATAATCATGTTAAAAAAGAATTTGGCGTTAAATGACTCGATAAGTACGAATTGGACCCGAAAAGGCAAAATTTGGCCTAAAATGACCTTTTCGTTCCCGAAATGCAACCAAGAACAAATGCAAGCCTAAAAATCTACACAATAGGTACATTATATCTCATATAATCTTGTTCAAAAAGAATTTGGGGTTAAATGACTCGATAAGTACGATTTGGAAGCGAAAAGGCTAAAATAGGCCAAAAATTCCCTTTTCGTTCCCAAAATTCAACCTACAACAATTGCAAACCTAAAAATCTACACAATAGTTACATTATACCTCATATAATCATGTTCAAAAATAATTTGGCGTTAAATGACGCGATAAGTACGAATTGGACCCGAAAAGGCAAAATTTGGCCTAAAATGACCTTTTCGTTCCCGAAATGCAACCAAGAACAAATGCAAGCCTAAAAATCTACACAATAGGTACATTATATCTCATATAATCTTGCTCAAAAATAATTTGGGGTTAAATGACTCGATAAGTACGATTTGGAAGCGAAAAGGCTAAAATAGGCCAAAAATGCCCTTTTCGTTCCCAAAATTCAACCTACAACAATTGCAAACCTAAAAATCTACACAATAGTTACATTATACCTCATATAATCATGTTCAAAAAGAATTTGGCGTTAAATGACGCGATAAATACGAATTGGACCCGAAAAGGCAAAATTTGGCCTAAAATGACCTTTTCGTTCCCGAAATGCAACCAAGAACAAATGCAAGCCTAAAAATCTACACAATAGGTACATTATATCTCATATAATCTTGTTCAAAAAGAATTTGGGGTTAAATGACTCGATAAGTACGATTTGGAAGCGAAAAGGCTAAAATAGGCCAAAAATGCCCTTTTCGTTCCCAAAATTCAACCTACAACTATTGCAAACCTAAAAATCTACACAATAGTTACATTATACCTCATATAATCATGTTCAAAAAGAATTTGGGGTTAAATGACTCGATAAGTACGATTTGGAAGCGAAAAGGCTAAAATAGGCCTAAAATGACCCGAGAATCAGGTCACATGGCAATGGAATGACCATCAGGTGGTAGCGGCGGAGTTAGAAGTGTTATAAATGTGGAGAGCACCAGATGGGCTTTCGATTGCCATGTGACCTGACTCTCCACATTTACAACACCCCCACCACCACCGCTATTACTGCCCCCCACTGCAATCCCTCATTGCCATGTAGGCGTAAAATGACCTTTAATTTTCGTTTCCGAAATGCAACCAAGAACAAATGCAAGCCTAAAAATATACACAATTGGTACATTATACCTCATATAATCATGTTCACAAAGAATTTGGGGTTACATGACTCGATAAGTACGATTCGGAAGCGAAAAGGCTAAATTAGGCCTAAAATGACCTGAGAATCAGGTCACATGGCAATGGAATGCCCATCAGCTGGTAGCGGCGGAGCTAGTGAGAAGTGTTACAAATGTGGAGAGCATTCCATTGCCATGTAGGCGTAAAATGACCTTTAATTTTCGTTTCCGAAGCCTAAAAATCTACATAGTAACATTATAAAACAAAAAAGAAAATGAAAGATAGTAGTGATACCAAACATGTGTTACAACTTACAACAATGCCTTCACAACAATGCCTCACCCACCCCTATCCACCCTCCCCCCCCTCCCCACCCCCCGTCCAAAGATCCCCCGCCCTCCCCCACCCCATGCCCAAGATCCCCCGCCCTCCCCCCCACCCAATGCCTAGCCTCCCCAAACCCTCCCCCACCCCCCTTTCCAAAGATCCCCCCGCCCTCCCCCCACCCCATGCCCAGCCTCCCCAGCCCTCCCCCACCCCATGCCCACCCTCCCCACCCATCCCCCACCCCCATTTCCAGCATCCCCCGCCCTCCCCCACCCCATGCCCAGCCTCCCCAGCCCTCCCCCCACCCCATTTTAAGCATCCCCCGCCCCCTCCCCACCCCATGCCCGGCCTCCCCGACCTCCCCTACCCCCTTTCCAAAGATCCCGCCCTCCCCCCCCCCACCCCATGCCCAGCCTCCCCCAGCCCATCCCCCATCCCCAGCCCAAGACCCCCCACCCCCACCCACCCTCCACAAGCCCCTCCACCCCCTACAATCGGTTTTTACAACACAAAATAGAAGAGAAATTAAATAAAACAAAGAGGAGAGAGAGTGAGAGGGGAATTACCGACAATGCAGTAGTGGTGGTGGTGGTGGCGTCAAGGCGCGCTGAGAGAGGAGAAGAAGAAGAAGGAGCTCAGGCAACGCTGAGAGAAGAGAAGAAGAAGTGTGCACCGGCGATGGGACGGCGCTCCGGCGATGTGTCGGTGCTCCGGTGATGGCAGTGCGAGTTAGTGTGAGGGAGAGGAGTGAGTGTGCGAGTGAGTGTGAGGGAGAGGGAGAGGAGTGAGCTGAGTGTGCGAGGGAAATTTGCGAGTGAGTGCTACTGTGTGTTGCGCGCAAAACTCAAAGGTTGAAATGGGATAGGAAAGGCTGCGCTTATCCTAGAAAACGCAGCCCTTCATGTATGAAGGGCTGCGGTTTCTTGGATAACCGCAGCCCTTCATACTCCATGAAGGGCTGCGTTTCAAGTCTAACCACAGCCCTTCATAGAAAGGGCTGCGGTTTCCAAAGAAACCGCAGCCCTTCATACAAGAAGGGCTGCGTTTTTAATAAAACGCAGCCCTTCTTGCGCAGCCCTTCCTTTTTTTTCCCCTAGTGAACTTTGTATGTTCATATGTGATTTCTAGTTTGATTGAATTTTACATGTTTTATGCCTGTGTGTAAGCATGTTAATTATGAGATTGATTATGAGTTTAAGATTGTCATGTTTGTATGGAATTATTGATGCAAGCATGTGGACGGGAACTTTATTTATTAATTCACATGGGGGAATTAATATATTATTGAGATTGAATCATGTTTATTCATGTGTTCCCTTATATTATTATTTTCACTACTTTATGAGGACTGTGGGCCTTATTTGGTAAGTTGATAATTTATGCCTATGAAAGGTAAGTTGGTTGTTGGCTAGGTTCAACAAATAAGAAGGATTTAAAAAGAAGGAATTAATCTTGGGTTGTAAGTTGTATGATCATTTTTTTTAATCCTAAGATAAAAAGTTAAGTTGTGAATGTTTGAATATATGTTATCTGTATTGCTTGTGTGTCATAACAAGCGATAATTGGTAAATCATGTAAAGTGTAATGTGGATAGTAATAAACTTTAGACTGGTGCACGTCTGAAGTTGGACAATTAGGAGTTAGGGTACATGGTGAGCGTGCCAAGGCTTTTTTGGGAATTGGATTGATCACCATTCCTATTTATTTTAAAGGTTCCTCGATATGTAGGTCATTTTGGAATACGGAGTCGCGCCCGTATTTCGTCTTCCTAGGTGAATGCTGGTTTTTAGTTAGACAATTTGGTCCAGTAACTATTCCATTAAAGTAATAAAAAGATGGTTAAAGTGTAGTTCAGTAAAAGTTGTCTGCAGATTGTTATGTTATTATTTATCCCTATTTATTATTTATTAGTATCATGTTAGGAATGTTTATGTATTATTATGTAGTACTCAGCTTTGCTGATTACGTGCTTTGTTTGTATGTGTTGATCATGGCTTTGCCTTATTGATCCTGTGATGATCCATTCTAGTGAGCAGATTCTTTAGTGCATTGACATCTACAGGTTTGCAGATGTTGCATCATGGGGATCTGGGAATGGAGAGCTTGAGTAGCATATTGTTTTATCTAGTGCTTTAATAGATACTTTATATTTAAGTTTGGTTAGAATTTAACCTTAATGGTGTTGTTTGGTTTTAATGTACTTTGTTTATTTATTATATTTCAATTCTAAAAGTTTAGTTATATGTTTTCCGCTGTAAAATTCTGAATAAGCCGATACGTTTTCACACGGGCGATAATACTTTGATAATTCTCTATTATTTATATTAAAAAGATATTTTAGAAAAGAGAGAATTGTCGGGGTGTTACAGCCAGGCCTCGAAAGAGGTTGCCTACGTATCAATGGTGGAATCAGGCCAGTCATAGCTCTTAACATTTTAATCGGTGGCCGAGCATTTTGCTTTAGAGCCATTTGCAATGAATTAGGCATTGATTTGGAAGAGGTCTTTGGCAAGGGTGGATAATGATGTTGATTTGGCTTGGTTTAAAGTGGTCGGACCTCAGGGTGAGGTTTCCTACGTATCTTTAGCAGAATCAGACCAATTGTAGTTCAGGCTAGTGAATGAGAAGATTCCCTGACTTTTACCTAAGTCGCCCTTATGGGTTTTCGACCTAGCGGGCTTTGGTTTGTCTTTTATGGCTTATTGGGACGCAATGTGCATGGTTGTTAAGAAGGTTTATCACAGAGATTTGAAGTTGGAGTTTTGGAATTGAAGATTGAATGTTTTGAAAATAAAGTACTTTTGACAAAGCTATTGATGGGCATATTTGCAACACTTCTTCCTTTTTTTTTAATTCGACATTTTGCACTTTTTTTTTTATTGTTCATCATTTTTGCTTTTGCTTTTTTCATTCATCATTTTTTTTCTGATGTTTGCTTTTGCTTTTTTCATTCATCATTTTTTTTATTTTTCTGATGTTGCTCTTTTTCTTTACTTGCCCTTTATTAGAATAGTCATGAGAATTAGAAATCCCTTTCTTTTAAGGCGACAATCGTGATTTCCATTGATGCTCAATAGTGCAAGGTTAGAGAAAAATAAATACTCATTTATTGATTGAAAATTATGAGTACATGCAATGAAAGGGAAATCCTATATTAGACTGGGCGAATAAGAGAAATGAAACAGAAAATGGAATCTCAAGTCTAGACTCCTACGTCACGTGACAAGTGATCTTAAATCTGAGGTCTTTTTGTAATAGGAGAAATTGAAAGTCTCCATCATCGATCATGTCCTGAATAAGGCCTCGCAATGGGTAGCAATTGTCAGTCTTATGTCCATGGCCTCTATGGTACTTGCAATAAGCATCTTTGTCCCAATTCGGCCCCCTTTTATCTTCGTCTGTATCTGGAGTAGGCCCAAGAGGGGAAAGTGCGCCTTTTGCACGAAGGCGGTCAAAAGTTGTTCCATAACTTATGCCCAGTGAGGTATATTCTCTCTTGTGTTTTCTTCGAGGCCTGGTGGCATTAATTACAGGTCCATGTGAGACAGCGACATGATGGTGCTTAGGAAGTATTCCGATTGGAGGAAGCAATGAAGTTGGACTTGATCGAAGGCCTTAGAACTGAGCTATGTGGTATGATGTTGTTAAGCTCATTGATCCTTTGTAGGTCAGCTACCATTGCATCGAAGCTATCTAATGCCTTGTAATTTGCACTACTATTATCCTGTAGTTTGCCTCTATTCTGCCAATATGTGCTATAAGATCCACTAGCATACCCTTCAACTCATCAACTTGTTCTTGAAGTGTGTTTGACATCTTGTATATTTCCTGTAATGGATCATCCAACGGGAGATTAGAAATGGAGTGATGATGGAGAGGGAGAAATAGATTGAAGGAGTGTATGTTTGTTTTAAAAGTTGAGCTCCTAGGAACAAATCTAACTATCCTACATGAAATGATGGTTTTTTTTTATGCACCTGGACCTAATGCATGCATGTATGACTCTTTTGGATGCACTTAGACCTAATGTATGTATGAATGACTCAATCTATGCGTTCGAACCTGTAAAGGTCGCCTACATATCCCAAAAGAGGGAATCAGATCGCTTGTAGTTCAGGACTACTAAATGCGGAATGCATGAGATGAAATGGAGAGTTTGGATGCAATGAGACTCTTGCATGAAGTGTATGAATGATGGACTATGCAATGCAGAGGGACTCTAGTATTAATGCAATCCTAATTGACATGCAGTTCTAATGACTTCAGAATCCTAGACTTGATAGACTTCTAATGACGTTAGAATTCTAGATTTGATGAACTTTCAAGGAGGCTAGACTCCTAACATGCATGAAACTCTAGTGGACCTAGACTCCTAAAATGGATGAAACTCTAGTGGACCTAGACTGCTAAAATGGATGGAATTCTTATGGATTTAGACTCCTAAGATTGACAGAATTCTAATGCTTTTAGACTCCTATTATACATGAACTTTCTATGGATTATAGACTTCTAAGATGGATGAAGCTCAAGCGAATGAAGACTCCTAACATGGATAGAGTTAGACGGGATTAAGAACTCTAAATGGAGTGAAACTGGATGAACCTAGACATATGAGCTAGATGGACTTCTAATGGAGTTAGAATTCCTAAGCGGATGAGACTTTTACAACAAGATGGACACTAAAGGGAATCTTAGATGATGTGCACATGAAAAGATGGATAATATACATGAAAGAATGGATAGATGAAGTTTCGAAAAAAGATAGGAAAAAAGAAGATGGAGATCTTTTTTTTGAAAATAAGGTGAAGATAGAATTTTGGAAGTAGATAGGAGATTGAAGATGGGATGAAATTTTGAAAAAGATAGGAGAATAATTTTTGAAAAAAAGATGGGGATGAATTTTCAAGGAAAAGTTGGGAGACCATTTCTTTTTTTTAAAGGATAGGAGATATAGTTTGGGAAAAGATGGGGATTGAATCTTCAACTTAGATAGGAGAATAATTTTTCGAAAAAAGATGGAGATTTATTTGTTTCGAAAGAAAAGATTGGGGATTATTGGGATGATAATAAAAAATAATAGAAAAAATAATAGTTACCACGCGCAACGCAACACAACACAAAGGGATAAGATTCAAGACACGAAAAAAACCAAGCATGGAATGCAAGATAACGCGCGCTTGACTTGGATAAGATCGCTAAACGCATATCACAAACTGCGCTGGGCGCAGATGTTGCGCGCGACGACAGTGAGAAGCGTGAGACACAGAAGATCTGTTGCACGGGGTGCGAGCCAAAGCGTGGAACGCAGACTGGCGCGTGCAGCGCAGGTACTGAGCATTATTATTTTTTGATCGCGAGAAAATCGTTTGACGTTTTGACTCGAGACATTGCATAATACAAAGCACTAAAAGCACGCACACGTAAAGATGCACAAATATAATAATAGTATGCAAAGTTCCAACCTAAAGTCAAGTTGTACGTTTCAAACTATGGTCATGTTTAGGTTAAGGCTGAAAGGGTCCATGACTAAGAGATTGATCCCACGCTTCGTACCTTTGCTTAAAAAGGTGACCACGTGTAAGATGCACTCCAGTCTCAAGTCAGGAACAAGAGAACAATGCCATGGTTGGGTAGGTTTGCTTATGACTAAGATCCAACACTATCGCTCAGGAAGCTTTTTGGAAGGACAAAGAGCAAACCCCCCGGGGTGACCTCACACATAGAACATGTGCTAATGAGGCAAGGTAGATTGTCCTTATGGTGGCTGAACAGTAGTCATGCATATGCAAAACTGTATATTATTCAAAGGCATAAAAATAAGAATGAATCGTATTTTTCAAGTTTCACCCACTCATTTAAAAAAAAAAATTTTAAATCCTCCCCAGTGGAGTCGCCAAATTGTAGGCGTGGATTTTGATTCCTTTATGCTTACACACGGTGTGAGCACGTTTATTTGACTACCCCAATGTTAAGGTTTTATTAAAAATATGTTTTGAAGTCGCCAACAATTCTTTAAAGGAAGAATCATAAACCTAATTGGATATGGGAAATTGTAGGGACAAATTAGGGACTTATCCAATGTAGATTTCCCCGTCATGACTCCATAGATGGTCAAAATGAACCAAAGATTGAGTTCGGAGGTGAGGGTACAATATAGTTAGGAACTATATTGCCCATTGCTCGCCTCTACTAAATACCGATTCACAACAGATTTTATGCAATAGAATAATCATATAATATTTTAAAGCACCCTAAAATTAATTAATCTAGATTGGTTCAGGAAACACACAAAAAGACTAATTTTTAGTGGTAAATGGGTTCCTAGCAGGTTGTCCATGTTATCTGAATTAGTTAGAACATTTATTTAGGTCTTGATTAACAATAAATACAAGGTGATAAATATTGCAATCAGGCATGAAAAATAATATGTTCATAAAAATAAAAATAAGAAAAGAAAATAATGCAGGGAGTTAGTATAATATGTACAATACTTACAATCACGAGAATATATTAATAACCTACATCATGAATAGAGTGTTAGTAACTTCAAGAAAATAATAATAAATAAATAAATAAAGCAAATAAAGTTAGTTAATTTAGTTGACCCTCAGAAATTATACCACCGTCCGGGGTCGTTGATTTGTACGGATCTTGGAAAATTGAATATTGTCCGAGTCTTGAAAATTTGCTCTTGGGTTCAGATTTACGTCGAACAAGAAAGATTATTTCTTGCGATCAAATACTAGGCGTAGATGTTGTATGTTTTCTATTTTGTTTCGTTGACTGGTGTTGTATGGTGTGATGATGATCAGGTGCTACCTGCTAGGTAGCGTGGAGTGCAGGTGATGAATCGAGATGATGATGTGGCGATGGAGTATGATATGGTGTAGGTTAGGCGTTGACTTGGGAATTAATGATGGTTTGATGATTAAGGCGGTGGATATTAGTGCTATAGGATGAACTTGATGAGGTGATGGTGCGGTGATGGTGTTAGGCGAGATAGATTAGCAGGTGATGATGTATTAATGAGGGTGAATGTTGCAGGGTGAGGTTTATGAAGGTTGAGATGGAATTCAGCGTGTCGTGTGATTAGTACTAGTAGGAGGTTTGTGTTTTTGTGCTGTAAGAGGTTATTAGATGTAGGATATATATAGGTTTAGGGAGGTAGTTGAGATGTAATAGGTTTCCGAAAGTTAGTAGGTTTCTAAAAGATTTTTATTAGAAAAAAGATTTTACAAAAGAGTTAGTAAGAAATATTTAAAAACACTTTGGAGAAAGATTATTTTTATTAAAAAAGATTTTAGAAAATAGTTAGACAAAAGATATTTAAAAACACTTTGGAAAAAGATTATTTTTATAAAAGATTTTTTTTTATTAATAAAACTAATCAATATAATTAATTAATTAATTCTATTAATTAAATTGGGCTAGAAAAGAGGTTTCATAAATTTGGGCTTTCATAGGAATAAGGTTTTTGAAACATGGGCTTTTTTAAAAAAGTTAATTTAAAACGTTTTAGAAAGTGGGCTACTATAAAATTATTTATAAAAAGAGTGTTCGGAAATGGGTTAATAAAAAGAGATTATAAAATGGTTTGGGCTTAAAACATTTTATTTTAGACTCTTTATTTATTCTTTCCTTGATCCGGTCCAATTGGAGCAGGGTATTGGTCATCATAGGGTACTAAATGGGGAGACACGATTATGTGTCTACAATAATAGTATTATATTATTAAATTAATAATAACTCCAAATATATATATATATATATATATATATATATATATATATATATATATATATATATATATATTGTAGACAAGTCGATAATGGTAAAGAATACATTATCAGATTCACCTCGGGGCACTGGAATGACACCCAGTTTTTTGCATCTTAGATTAGACAAAAGATCTGCATTTTTGTCTCTGAGATGGGAGGAATCTCCAATGAAATGGAGTGATAAGGTAAATATGAGGGTTGATACAGAATCTTGAATTGGGTCTTCATTTAGGTTAAGAATGGGAACCCCATCTTCAGTTGTTTGGATAGCATTCAAGATGTCCAGTTGCTGTTCTTTGGTGAGATAGAAATCCCACCATCCTTTTAGCTGGCCAGAGAAGCCTGCAATTAGGAGCTCCGCAACTGTTTTATCTTACGTACCATATTGGGTTTTGTAAGCATTTGAAGCCATCGTCATTTGCTGTAAGAGGTTCAAGATTTGGTGTTCACTCATGCCATCTATATTCCATTCGTAGATAGAAGAGGCGTTATATTTTGGCTGGACAATTGTGTTAGGTTGGCTTCCGATCTGGGTTTCACTAGACCTTATAGGAATAATATCAAGAGGTCCAGTATTTTGCCAAGATAGTTTTGCTAGTTCAGGTGTTTTGGGACTAGTCTCAGGGTCAGTATTGTCACTTAAATCTAGGACATTACAAGTGTTATTCTGAACTGTCTCTTCCTCAGCTATTTTTGAAGTAGAAGGTTCAACCCTGCTAATTTGGTCTCTAATGGCTTGAAGAAATTCAGTCCTTGAAGTTGTAATTTCATTTTGAGCCTTTTGTGAAATCTGAAATGGTTTAAAAATTGGATTTCGGAGGCTTTTTTCTAAAGGAGTGGAAACTAGACTTGTCTCTGATTTAAGGCTTTGTTTCTCTATTCGAGAAAGCTGCTTTCCTAGGGTGTTAAGGCTAATGTTAGTAAAATTGTTTTGCAGGACAATATTCTTAAGGTTTGTGGTGGCTTCTTCCTGAGGTTTTTTAAGAAGAGAGGCCTCTACCTTTTGATCGCCTATTGGGAAGGTGATTTGCCTCAAAGGAGGATGGTCATTTTGAACGGTGCCATCCGGAGTTTCCCAGACAGGTGTCCTTCTATTGGTATTGATAGGCTCTATGGATTTAAAAGGATAATCAATGTTATTATCAGAACTATATAGCTCAAACCAATCAAAGAAAAGAATATGGGTTTTATATTGCTTAATAAAGCTGTAATAGCTTTCTTGGATCTTCTTTCGAATTTCAAGAAAGTGCTCGAAGAACCATGTTCTCTTCGAGAGGTTATGTGGAGTATAGAAGTCTTTGTGAACTAAATCTTTATTGATCTCAAAATCCTTTTCAAGGACATTAAGTTCATTAGAGATATTCTCAGTTATGACTGAGGCTGAGGGTGAATCTGGAGGAGACTGTCTTTCAGCATAAACTGGGTGTGGAACCTGGGTTCTATATTCAACATTTTGAATGGAAGGCGAAGGTAAATCTGAGGTAGAATACCTTGGTCTTTCTGGGTAATTGGTTCTGGGACAACTAATTTGTCGTTTATAGTGCATGTTACTTTCAGAAGGAATATGAGAAGACCGTCCTAGGTTTTCAACAGAGGAGTGGTCTGAATACCTAGAATTAGTGCTTCTGTTAAAGCTGAGCTTAACACTACCATCAGAGTATTGTATCACTCGTTCAAGGTCGGTATTAGGTTCTGGAAGAGCTGGTGACTGAACTTCGGGTTCAGCTGCTCCCTCAAGATACCAATCTTCAGGAAGACTGACATCATTCCATTGTATTGGTTTAGGAATTTTTATGTTAGATCTAGAGAGGTCGGTTTGGAGGAGAAGGGTTTCTCCTTTTATGCTTTGTTGTTTATTTCCAGTATTAAAGGCGGATATCATGGCTTTGTAATGGATTTTATAAATTAAAGCTACTGGAATAGAACCATCATACATCTTATAGTTATGAGTTTTAATTTGTAAGAGTAAAGATGATAAGATATTCTTATCACTTAACGAGACACTGAAGTTAGGGTAACAATCAAAAGAGACTGGACCCATGCATAAACTTGACTCTATGGTTCCTAAAAGGGAATCATTAAAGTCTTTAAATCGTCCATCTCTAAGGGCAACAAGAACAGAAGAATTTAATCCTTCTTTTGTAAGAGGTTTTAAGCCAACTTGAACCAACCCTATAGGGATGTAACAATAACCTTTTTCGACATGTTTTTTCAAAGTATTTGCTGAAAATAATTTTATAGTATCAATAGGTTTTGTTAAATGGATATCTCGTTCTTGGGTTTTGATAACATAGTCAGTTTTAAAGATATTATATCTACTCATTTTATAGATCTGGTCTTTACTAACTTTGGGTATCTCCAATTATCAATATTTTGCTCAAGATTTTCTATAGTAAAGGTGTCATTTTTAACCAGTTTATTGGCTTTACCACTACTACCATGAGAAGAGGATGGAGTACCTCTGTTCCAAATAGAACTCATACTTAAGAACCAGAACTTAGTCCATAAATTAAACCAGAAATAAGCCCTATAACCTACCCCGCCGTTTAGGTAATTGTAGCCTTATGGTCTGACTGCCTCATATCGGGACTTACCGCCTCTACAAACGTTTAAACAAGCAGAGTAACAAATAGGACAGATAAACAGGTTTTGAAAACTGGAAAGTACTGATAACTTAAGAACAAGTTTTATAAAGAACAAATATAACTACACCCCATTGGCTCTGATACCTGGATACGCCAAGGATCTGGGGATTCTAACATATAAACTGAAAACTTAAAATAGAAAGCATAAAGTAAAGTAAGGCGGTTGAACCGGCCATGGTTTTACAGAACAAACTTACAGAGAGTCTTGGATGAAACTTTAAAACTTAAAGAGTGTTACAATTTTATGTGAGAGAAAGAGGGAGAGAGAGAGATTTTTAGAGGAGCTTGTGTTGCTGTGTTATGCTCTCATCCTGTTGTAGTTTGAAGACAGTGATATAATCATTTTTTTTTTTTTAAAGTTTGGAAACCAGCATCTTCTTCATCATCACTGAGGAGAATGGAGGAGTCTGTTGTTGATTCATGTTCCGAAGTAATAGAGGCTTCAGACATACTATTAGCTAGTTGTCGTAGGATCCGAGCGTAATCTTCCGGGGTTTTAGCTGATGCAAGCAAAGAATTTGCCTGTGATTTTCGAGCAAGGAACTGGGATTGTTCTGGCCCTGTAGTCATGGTACCTGTGTTACAATTCTTCTTCAACCATTCTTTGATGGCTGGTTCAAGAATGGACTGTGGCGTATTAAAGTTCGACCACCATCTGATTTTAAATTTTCTCTGGAGGACCAATCCCCCTTGATCCTGGTTTGTTTCAAGAAACCATTGACAGACCCAAGGGAGATAGAACTTCATTGAAAACAAACATAAGGCGGGAAAACGCCTTTCTAGATTTGAGGGTTTGTATTGGGTGCGAAAGGTATTATAACTTTTTGTAATGTCAGGGTGGAGGATTTCACTGGAAGAGCCATAGAACTTCCACCAATGGGCAAACCATGATGGCAATTTTTCTGGCTGTATGGTTTTGGTGTTAAAATAGATAAGCCATGAATGAGACAATCTATTATTTTGTATTAAAAAGGTGGAGAACCATGCATGTTGGTAATCCCAGTAATTAAAGGTTTTACAATGTGGGAAGGTGTTGTTAAAGCTAATGGGGAAGGCTTTGTGTTTTGACAGATCTTGATTCCAGTCTTGAGGACTAAGAACCTTTAGAATTTTAATGGTTGAATAAGAGGGCTCAGCTTGCTCATTTTTATAAAAGAAATGTTTGAATTCAGCGGAGCCTGTTACCTCAAGGATTGTCTGGTAATAAACTGCAGTTTTAGTACGATCCCAAGGTTTATAGAACCAGTTTTCTCCAAAGATATTTTGTATGGAGACATAGGGATTTTCATCATGATACCCTTATTCAATTGTTATAATATTTTGTGAGGCAGTTTTAACAAAATATTCTGAAGTCTCGGTTTTCTTAGGTTGTGTAAGCACAACCTGAGAGCTACCAGTTTTGTAAAGTTGTTTTTGAGGAAGGGTTTTTGAGGAAGATTCTCCTTCCTCTGGTTTTGAAATAACACTGATATTTTTCCCTGTAATTGTTTTACCTTCTGTTGTATATATATATATATATATATATATATATATATATATATATATATATATATATATAACTCAACCCATACTCACCAAAAATAATTATGACATACTTAAAAACCACTCAAAAAATAACCATAATACAAAGCCATAGACTAACCACATTAAACATAGCCCAATATGCCAAACAATCATCATGTTTATAATAATAAAGTTATAATCTAAATGATAAATAAATAAGCAATGTCATAATACTATCTAGCTGACTTTCATTCTGACAAAAGGAAAAGAACGAGATATAACCCGTAAGAAATAAAAAAAAAATTGTAGAAACAATACAAGAAGACACATAAGCACGCAAGACTTTTTAAAAATTAAAAAGTTTAGCCTAGCTTAAACATGGTCTCACGCAAGAATTAGCACATAAGCTTCCACATACTACAACCCACAGGACACCACCACCAACAACAACAACAACAACAAGGCAAGGCAAGGCAACACGATAGAAGACAGAAGATTGAACAACAGCAACCAGGCAGCAACAAAAGTGACCTCCAATGCAACCACAAACCCAAACTTCACCCACATAACTCACAACAATCTACACGTAAAACAAGCTTAGAAACAATGTTATACAAAATCATAACTCGTTTTAATCATGGAAATACAAACTATATAAATATGAGCATAGCAAAAGAAGAAAAACAAAGTGATTATAATTAAGTTTATCAAACAACAAACTCATGAATTTGGCAAGAATATTGCACACAAACAAACAATTTTTCCTACCCAAATTCCTAGCATGTTACTAGCCGACTTAACTATTAAAAATAATTATAGTTCTTATACAAATACTAATCGCTCTAGGAACGTCGTTAGTTACCTTTGAAGACCTCCTCCAATTGCTTGCATTCCCATTATGTACTGTTCTGTTTCGACCACGATTCCTGACGATCTGAATCTCGGATGCCAAATCTCTTTGGTCAAAGTAACGTTCCATACGTCCTCAACGTGCTGTCCAAATTTCAGAACAATCCAACGGTTAGATCTCCAGATATGGTAATTTTCGTGAAGGTGTGGCAGGAAAAACCAGGATGAACTTTCCTCTCCCTTTCTCTCTTCAAATGGTCGAATTGAATAGAAAGATGGACTGATTTTTCTGATTAGTTTTCCAGCAGCAAATAGGTTATAAAAGGAGGCTAAAAGAGCTAGAATAATGGGACTTAAATTTGGAATTAAAGTGGAGGTTACAAGGTGTTCAAAAGTCTCTCCATTGTTTCCAACAATGTAATACCCCTCATGATTGCTTTAAAGGGATTTAGCAGGCTACTCATTCCAACAAGATGCATCTTTCTTTTAGGGAGCTCATTTCCTTTGTTACTTCACAGTTAAGCATGCTTGGCTGGGAGTAGTCCAGGGATGGGTGACCTCCTGGGAAGTTTCTCAGGGTGCGCATGAGTGAGGACAAAATGCGCCGGACGAACGTGTGTTGGTTATTGAGGACAGTTGTTGGCTCTAGATGCGCATCGGTGACGGTATACTCGACTCTGAAAGAGTCAGGGTGTTACAAATGGTATCAGAGCAACCGAGCGACCGCGTGTTGGGGCTACCCTGAGGCCGTCATGCTGAATATTAGGAGTCCTCATGCGCCTAGTGGGGGAGGATTCTGGGGCTGCATTGTCATAAGGAGCGACCCATAGATCCTCAAGCCGAATATCTGGAGTCTCCGGCGATCAGTTTCTAGGCTGGGGCGACCCACAGCTCGTTGTGGCCGAATATGTGGAGTCCTCAGGCGCAACGAGGGCGTTGTTGTCCTCAAGTGGGGGTGTATGTAATATCCCTCATAATTGTTTTAAAGGGATTTAGCAGGCTACTCATTCCAACAAGATGCATCTTTCTTTTAGGGAGCTCATTTTCTTTGTTACTCCACAATTAAGCATGCTTGGCTGGGAGTAGTCCATGGATAGGTGACTTCCTGGATAGTTTCTCAGGGTGCGCATGAGTGACGACAAAATGCGCCGGAAGAACTTATGTTGGTTATTGAGGACAGTTGTTGGCCCTGGGTGCGCATCGGTGAAGATATACTCGACTCCGGAAGAGTCGAGGTGTTACAAGCACCTTCTTCATTTTCCTCATCACCATCTTGATCCTCTTCCATAGGATCAGCAGGTTGACGGGGAGCAGCTGGAAGACAAGGATTAGTAGAACCAGTAGCACCCTGAGTTGTAGGAAGTTTAGCCTTTACGTCTGGAAGGGAGACAACCAGCAACTCAGTCTCCATCAGCTTCTTCTCAAGTTTAGTGACCTTAGATTTGTAGGATCTGGACAGACCCTCATTAAGCTTATACATTTTATCCAATGTTTTTTCCTAGTTGTCCAACCTCTCAATTACAGCACTATTAAAACTAGTTCCCCCTATCTTTCTCTTCTTCTTCTCCAGCTTTTTCTTCTCAGATGGTACTACTAACTCCTTGAACCTCAGCATATCTAAGGAAACATCCAACCTTTTTACCCTAAAATCTTCTTTGTAATGGCCTGAATGGCAACGGTTTCCCCATTGAGAGGTATCTTTTGCTCTTGAAACAGGAGGGTGATGATTAATCCATAGGCTAAGGCAGGGTGAGAGGAGGAGAAACAATTCATTTCAAGATCAATGATGAGAGAAAGGAGATTGATATTGATCCTCTATATTATCAAGTAGATCAGGACCATCTCCATGATACGAATTGTTCCCCTACCCTGAGCCCTAGGAATTAACACTTCATTTTAAATGAAGTGGAGGATCAACGTAATGGTTTCGCGCAAATTAGCAGATTGATAACTGTAGACACATAATCGTGTCTCCCCATTTAGCGCCCTATGACGACCAATACCCTGCTCCAATTGGTCCGGATCGAGTAAAGAATAAAGAACGAGTCTAAAATAAAATGTTTTAAGCCCAAACCATATTCTAACCCTTTTTATTAATCCATTTCCGAAAACCTTTTTTATAACTAGTTTTACTAAGCCCACTTGCTATAACGTTTTTTAAATAACCTTTTAAAGGCCCATCTTTGAAAACCTTTTAAAAAATCGTTTTTATAAAAGCCCAATTTTATAAAACCCTTTTTCTAGGCCAATTCAATTAATAGGATTAATTAATTATATTGATTAGTTTTATTAATAAAATATCTTTTATAAAAATAATCTTTTCCAAAGTGTTTTTAAATATCTCTTACTAACTATTTTCTAAAATCTTTTATGATAAAAATCTTTTTAGAAACCTAGTTGTTTTCGAAAACTTATCGCTTCTCAACTACCTAGCTATACTATATAATACTCTCATCTCACATTAATCTAACCACCGTTTTGACTATCACCGACTCACCTCACAAATTCCCTGCGCCTATTACTTCAATTCATTACCACCTGATCTCTCTATCTCCTTGCGCCACTCCACCCCCTGCTTCCTTTTCATCATCACACGCATGATCATCAAGCACACCTACACCAATTCCGCGCCTGACATATTACTCATTCATCCTCATACTACACCTACATCTAAGTCAATGCATCATCACCAAAATCCATCAACCTCCTGATTCATCATAATACCAAACTCCACGTAATAATAAATCCTCTACACATACTGTCTCTAATTATCATATAATCATCATTCATCCTATTTCGTTATTCTAGTATCATAAACGAAACCAAGCACACATCTTTTCTCCAAATTAAACAACGCACGTTTCTATTCAAACGCAAAACACAACCTTTTTTTAGACTCGTACAATTCAATTTTCCAAGATCCGTGCAAATCAACGACCCCGGACGGTGGTATAATTTCTGAAGGTCAATTAAATTACTCATCTTTCTTTTATTTCTTTATCTATTTTTATTACTTTATTGAAGTTATTAACATTTTATTCATGATGTAGATTGTTAACTCGTCCCTGCGTAACTCCCTGCTGTATTTTATCTTCTTATTTTTATTTATTTTATGAACATATTATTTTTCATGACTGATTGCAATATTTATCACCTTGTATTTATTGTTAATCAAGACCTAAATAAATGTTCTAACTAATTCTGATAACATGGACAACCTGCTAGGAACCCATTAATATTGATTGTCTAATAACTTACCACTAAAAATTAGTCTTTTTTGTGTGTTTCCTGAACCAACTTTGATTAATTATTTTTAGGGTGCTTTAAAATATTATATGATTATTCTATTGCATAAAATCTGTTGTGAATCGGTATTTAGTAGAGGCCAGCAATGGGCAATATAGTTCCTGACTATATTGTACCCTCACCCTCGAAATCAATTTTTGGTTCATGACCATCTATGGAGTCATGACGGGAAAATCTACATTGATAAGTCCCTAAGATGTCCCTTCCGTTTCAATCCCATTAGGTTTACGATTCTTCCTTTAAACAATTGTTGGCGACTTCAAAAACATATTTTTAATAAAACCTTAACAATGGGGTAGTCAAATAAACGCGCTCACACTGCGTGTAGGCATTAAAGGAATTCAGAAATTCATGCCTACAATAACTAGCTTTCTTGGAGTAGGGAATAACAAACAAAAACTTATAAATCTCCTTAGTTATTACACCAATAATTATAGGCCATACTTACTAAACCCATCCCTACGTGTATCAAGCGGAGAGGCCACAGAAGATACATACAAGGATACTTCACTACCAAACATAGATGAACCCAAAGAAATATCCGACAATTATTTCAAATTAACATAGAATTCCCTAACAACATCCACGAAAGCATTCTTAACCCCTTTAAACAAAGGCATCCAGCCTTGAAATTCAAAAACAATTGACGCACTTCAGATAAATCAAGTAAACTAAAATAACCATCCTTAGTAGAACATCCAGACAACACACTTCTTTCAATAATAGGAGTGGAACTAGTAGAAACAGGAGTTTCAACATAATTACCTTTGGCAGCGTGGGGAGGTCTAGCTGGTGCCCATTTTCTCTTGGTTCCCTTAGCAGAACTAGCAGACTATTCCTCATAAACTTCTTCTATTTCTCTCTTCATAGCAGATCTGGTGACTCTTCTTCTCGTTGCCCCAGTAGAGGCAGATAGAGACCCTTCCTTGTGACCAGTATCAACCAGATCTTCTTCTTCTTTTGGTCCTCTCAAAAGGAACCTTTGTAGAAAAATCTTCTAAAAACCTTTCAACAGTACCAGTAACATAATCCTTAAGATGTTCCCCCTTAGGAACAACTTCACGTCAATGGAAATTAGGTTATAGGAAACAGTAGAGGCGATTTGATTTTCAATTCAGGAGGTGGTTGGAGGTTTGGCGGTGAGGGAGAGGGATTAGGTTCATGAGTGGGAGGATGAGTAGGAGATGAAGTGACGAAAGAGGGTGTTAGTGGTGGTGGAGGCTGATTTTGTGGTAAAGGAGGTTGTTTTTTGTGGTGCATTGGTGGTTTGGGTTTAGGTGGTAGAGAAAGGATTTTCGGAGACAGTGGTGGAAGAAGGTGGATTGTCAACTTGAGTTATAGAGGGAGGGAATTTTCTTTGGAGATGGAGGCATTTCAGATGAACTTCTTGATTTTCTTCCTTTCTTTCTTTCACTAACCGGTGATTTCTTCGTCATTGAAGGAAAAATTTAGAACCTTGGAGAAACCGCTTCAAACAGAGGGAGAGAGAAATAGAGATTTTTCGAGTGTGACTTTGAAGTGATTGCATAGAGAAGGGAAATATGTAAATATATGCATATATATACATATATACATATGCATATATATATATATACATATGCATATATATATATATATATATATACATATCTCTATTATATAAGGGAAGGGGGGAGGAAGATGGTGTCCCCCTTTGAAAATATTAAATTACCCTTAATGATCTAATGGAATAAAAAATTACAAAAGAAACCAATTTAAGAACCCTTTTCTCATTTCAACTTGACATTTTGAATAAGTTAAAAATGATATATGCATCAAATATTTCAATCAAAAAATTAAATGGACAAAATATCTTGACCTTTTTCTTATAAGAGAAGTTGGTATACACTATATTCTTTTTGTTCAAAATTCATTCACAAAAAATTAATATTAAAATTCACTCACAGCCTTTTGTAAGTTTTTTACATTAGCGAATTAAGATATCTAAATTCAACTAACAATTAATCTTTCACATTTTAGTGTAATCATAACTATAGTACGAATGTAGTATATAATAGAATAACAAGTTTTGAAATTAACGCACGCATCGTGTGCATATAATTCTAGTACATATATATATAAGCAAGATCATGTGAGAAAGCTTTTTAGCTGAGAGATGAGAATGAAAATGGGCCATAGGATATTCATAAATACACGCCTCAGATTAATGCTCTCGTAATCTCGTTAGACCATATTTTTACCGGCAATAAATTCACTCTGACAAATGACAATTGCCTTTTGAAACCCTTGAAGATTCATTCTCTCACCTCCAAACCATTTCATCAGCGAATCTCACGATTTAATCTGCAAAAGGAAAGAAAGAAAAAAGTTGAATCTCACTAATCGGCCTCTAAATTCACCAATTCTTCTCGATAAATTTTTATATAATATGAAGTCTTTGATGGGATGTATTGTAATTTCTTTCATCATGTTCACTCTTCTCTTATTGATTCTTTTCACATGATGGTTAGCATTGAACATCGATAATTATAGAGGAAGATATAGAAATTATTTTTGGAGATTTTCGCTCGTTTATAGTTGATCCGATGTTGAACATCATGATTTATTAATTTGTTTCATGGTAGTTTTGTTTTCTTCCTAATTCAAGACTTCTTTGTTTCTTGTTATATCCAGAAAGCTATAACTCTATTATTAGTTAGCTTTGTGCTCGATGTGATGCCTATAGATTAAATTAATTCTCCATTAATATTTATCACTTCATTATTATTATTTTTGTCAATACTTTGTTAGAGTTATAGGTAGTATTAATTAGAGTAATAGGTAGTATTAGTTAGAGTTATAGCAATATGTTTTTAGAGTTGTAGGTATTATTAGTTAGAGTTATAGCAATATGTTTTTAGAGTTTTAGGTATTATTAGTTAGGGTTATAGCATTGCTTGTTCGATGTTATTCCATCTCCTTTTTGGAGTTATACAATCTACTCAAAATAGTTGTACCAATACTTTTTTACAGTTATAAGAAGTATTAATTATAGTTATAACAACATTTATTTAAAATTGTAGTAATTATTGATTAGAGTACTTATATCCACACTTAGTAGAGTTATAGTAACTTAGAATCAACAACTCATGTCATTGTCGTAATATAGTCATTGTATTTAACTTGTTTAAACTTATTTGTACGTACATAAGTGGAAGAAATTACCGGTGGAATCTTTCCAGAGGTATAACCACATGGGTACTTAATGCCATAATCTTTTATTTAAGTGTGTGTTGTAAGGTAGGGTGTTTTATGTGCTTTATATTCTTACACTTGGATAAAAAAAATTCAATTTATATCTATTTGTTGAGATATAAAAAAAATGTTAGTAGGGTGACTTTGATTTATACCAATACTTGTTTAGAGTTATCATATGAAGTAGTAATTGGAGTGATCATTTCAGCAATATATGTTATAGTTATAACATTGCTTGTTTTTTTTTTTTTTTGCTAAGTAAGAAAGTATAAATTCACAACCAAAACACTTACAACCAAAACTAGCCTAGTCTGAACCGAACCAACTAGGTTGGACCCATTCAAACAACTAGGCTAGAAACGCCAAGCTATACAGTTTTGTTGCATTGGATTGTTGTAATACAAGTTCGTTATGCTGTAATTAAATATTGCGTAACTACACATACAAGTTTTTATAACTCTAATCAAATACTCCCTCCGTTTCATTTTAATTTACTCACTTCACTTTGGGGGAGAACCAAGGAGAAAGTGTAAAAGTATGAGAGAGAAACTGAAAAGGTGGAGAGATAAATTAAAAAGTGGGTTAAAATATTAAAAAGTAGATGACATGGGTGGAAAAAGAGGAGAAAGTAGATGTGACATGTTACCAAAAATAGAAAAAGCAACAGTGTGTAGATTAAAAAGAAACAGACTAAAAAGGAAAGTGTGTAGATTAAAAAGAAACGGAGGGAGTATAAGCTTAACTCTAGATACTAGTTTGTGTAACTCTTAAATATTTTTGACATAACTCTAATTGAAAAATATCATATGATTCTAATCAAATATTTTATGTGTACAGGTTGCTATACCTCTAAAACAAATATTGGCATAACTACTACTACAAGTTGGCATAACTCTTATCAAGATGTGTAAGTAGTTTAATTAATCATATTGCGGGGATCTATGTATGATTATGAGAGATTAATTTAAATATTAAGTAGAGTTATAACTACATAGGCTTAGAACAATATTTGTTTAGATTTACAGAAAATGCTAATTTGAGTTGTAGTACGTTCTAATTAGAGTTATAGCAATATTTTATTAGAGTTACATGAATTACGCTCATTCAGTAATTGGATTTATCATTTTAGGAATATGCGTTTAGAGTTATAACATTGCTCGTTCGGAATTATGCCAACTTTTTTTTGGAGTTATACGAACTAGTCATAAGGGTTGTACCAATACTTTTCCAGGGTTGTGCTTAGTAGTAGTTAAAAGTTATAACAACATTTGCTTAGAATTACGAGAAGTATTGATTAGAGTTATAGAACTTATAATTAACAACCAATCTCATTGTTAGAATATAATCATTGCATACACTATGGTAAAAAAAACTACAATTATATGTACTTCGTTCAAATATTTTATATGTACAGGTTTCTATAACTCCTAAGTGCAGGTTGCTATAATGCTAAACAGATATAGGCATAACTCCTAGTACAAGTTCGTATAATTCAAATCAAGTATATGTGTGAGTAGTTTAATTATTCGAATTGCGGGATCTATGTATGATTATGAGGGATTAATTTAAATATTAAATAGAGTTATAACTACATTGATTTAGAACAATATTAGTTTAGATTTATAGAAAATGCTAATTGGAGTTGTAGTGCATTATAATTAGAATTATAGCAGTATTTGATTAGAGTTATATGAATTACTAATTAGAGTTACACTAGTGCTAACCCACAATTTGGATTTATCATTTTAGCAATATGTGTTTAGAGTTAACATTGCTTGTTCGGAGTTATGCCAACTCTTTTTTAGAGTTATACGAACTAGTCACAGGAGTTATACCAATACTTTCCATAGTTATAGGAAGTCGTATTTAAGAGTTGCAACAAGATTTGTCTACATAAGAATTATTGATTAGAGTTATATTCACACTTGATTGGAGTTATAGGAACTTATAATTAACAACCAATCTCATTGTTATAATCATTCAGTTCACTCAGAAAGGAATGATCGTTGTCAATCTCAAAAATTTGATTTTCAATATCAAAATATATGGAATAACTGTCTCCCTTACTATCTATAAGTAAAAAAGTATCATCAGAGATGAAATTCCCAATGTCCATGCATACACTGTGGTAAAAAAATGGCAATGAATTGTTTAAAATATTATATATATATAGGTTGCTACAACTCCAAGTGCAGGTTGCTATAATGCTAAACAATTATAGGCATAACTTCTAATATAAGTTGGTATAACTCTAATCAAGTATATTTGTGGGTAGCTTAATTACTCGAATTGCACTGCTAGTGTTTATATGATATATTAACTTCAGTCGACAAATTGATATACCTAACATAGATGTAATGCATTATACTTTCTTGATAAACAAAACGTATTGGTCATTATATAAACTTCTGAACAAGGAAAAAGTAAACTACAACAAATGAACATGGGATGAAATATGGAAACTAGCGAAGATCTTCAAAATATATCTTCCTCTATAATCACCGATGTCCAATGCCAGGTGGTAAAAAACCACCATGTGAAAAAAATCAATAAGACAAAACACAAAAGAGAACATGAATGAAATTACAATAGATCCCAACAAAGACTTCAGATTATATAATTCGACATACCCTCAACTCCAATACATTAGAAAACTGAAAATTTTTACTTCATAAGTGGCTTTCGACGGAGAATTGAAGATTCTTCCACAAACTCCAAAAAAAAAATATGATATTAGCCGTGAATTCCTTGTGCAATAACATGATCAGTTCTATTCATATAATATCATCAGATTCATGAAACAAATCTGTCCAATAACAAACGAAAATTTTAACGAGATACTAATAACCTCCTTCTCCCATATTGTATGCGTCTCTCTCGAACTAATCTTGGGTGCTAAACTTCACTAATAATCAAGGACGAAATTCACTGAATTGGTATTGACAAAAAAATTTACGTAATTGAGTCATGAAAGCAGAGTGACCGAAATGAGAGAGAGCCTTGCACTAGATACAAAGGTCTCATCATAGTCAATGCCTTCTTGTTGATTGTAGCCTTGCAACACCAGCCTTGCTTTATTTCGGACTATTGTACCAAGATCATCCAATTTGTTTCTAAAAATCAATCTAGTACCAATGATATGTCATATTTATATATAGTTTTTAGGTGCATTTAGATTGCATTTTAGAGCATTTAGATTCATATTTAGGTTCATATTGCATCATATTCTTAAATTATACTATTCTACTTCTATTTGGTACGTTCTCGTATTTTTGATGAATTTTAGGTATTGAGAACGTTTTTGGAGAATGATTACCTAAGACTGAGGATTAGGAGCATTTGGAATGAAGGTGCAATGCATAAGGATCGTTTGGATATTTCATAGTACGAGTTTGAGCTAAAACAAAGCGGAAAATCATTAGAAGAATTGTGGAAAAGGCGTCACGTCTACTCTTCTGGCCATAACTTTTTATGTGTTTATGGTAATTGAATAATTTCAGTAGATTTGGAAACTATACTTGAAGATATTTCCAACAATAGGTGGCACGCCCTGAGGAGACTTCTAATCAAGGAGTTATGTCTTTCGAAAGATTGCACTGTTACTGCTAGAATTTGCTACCGTACGCGCAGATCACTAATCTGCCCATTTAATGATTTATTCGAGACTTTTTGTAAATGAGTTTACTAGTCTTATTAGGTTAATAATTATTATTTAGATTAGGAATAACTCCTCTTCCTCTCTCTCTCTCTCTCTCTCTCTCTCTCTCTCTCTCCTTTCTCACGTTATTGTATTATGAGGTTTAGTTTAGTTTTCTTCATTCTCTCTAGTTTTTAGTGGCAAACCCTAATTTTTCATGTTCTTCATTAATTCATGATTTCTATTATTATCATTTTATTTATGTTTTCCTTTATAGATTTAGATTTCATTATTTATTTTATGATAGAGTAGTTTTTATTTCTAGGGTTTGGGAATCCATATTTATTTACTATGAATCTTGATTCATGTTTATTGATGGTTTGATTAGTCGTTGATATTTTTAAATGATTAGTATTGTTATTGTTAATCTTGAAACTCAATCATTTGTCTGATTAAACTTGCTAATAAAGAGTCATAGATCGAGAGATAGTACTTTTTAGAGGCTTATCTACAATTAGCAAATCTAATTATGTTAGCGACCGTACTGCATATGTTGATTTGAGAGTGTTAAGACCCGATCGTAGGATTGACATGTGCTCTAGATCTCAGATTCATTGAACCATTGATGGTATTTTGCTTGATTTTGAATTATAAACATGGTGAACCATTGCCCTAGATCCTTTTTAGTTTGATTTTCGTAATTTGAGTAGTTTAGAACTTTGATTCAAATATTCCTAATCTTGTTTAGTTTCTCTATACCTTAGAAGCTAGATTAAAACAACCATCTCTCTGTGGATTCGACCATACTTTCCCTACTACATTGTTAGAAGGTTTTGCATGTTTTATTTTTGATAGGTGTATGACAGCCTATCAACCAATGAATGATTTATCTAGTGTTCTTGGCTCAGGATGCCATACATGGTTCCTTTCAAATTAATATAATTCATCTTAGTTATCCAACACCCAATCTGGATCATTGAAAGCCATCTTATAATTAGCTGGTTATATGCTAAACAAGAAAGAAAAGAAAACACAAAAGTTTTCGTAAACAGCTCTTCTTGTTTGAATTCCCTTATTAATATCACTAATGATTTAATCAGAGGGATGAGAAGATTGATATCTCAAACTTTTTTAAACTAGATCATTTTGTGCTCTTAATCTTACATGAATTGCACCAGCTAGCCCTCTAGCACCATCTTAGTTAGATCTCTCATATCTGCTGAGATGCAAAGTGGATTCTTGCACATTACTTACCTGTCCATCATTTGGGTTACCACCAGCTTGCATAGTGGTTCCCCCTGATGTGCTTACTTGTTGCCTCCTTGGGAACCATCAACAGTTAGTTCCCGCTCATACAAATCTTCATCATTCTCTTCTTGTCCTAGATTAGGTCCTTCACCATCAGCATTTGGTGGATCAGTAGGTAGACTTATATCCTCTTCTAGATCCTGAGCGGAACCATGCGTCTATTTCCCAAATAACTCAAGCATTCCAATAATATCTCCTTGCTCAACCTGTGTAATCTAAGAAGGCATGTTGAAGTCATCAAAAATCACATGAACACTTCCCTCAACATGCAAGGTCCTCTTATTGAACACCTTGAATGCTTTACTATGAGGACAATATCCAAGAAAGATTGCCTCATCACTCCTAGAGTCAAACTTATGGAGCTGGTTCTTCCCATTATTATGCAAAAAACACTTGCATCCTAAGATAGGGAAGTGTATGATATTGGACTTTCTACCCTTTAGGAGTTTATATGGGGTCTTATTCAATTTAGGTCTAATGAGTGTGCTCTTTCTCTTCAACCTCCGGATTCTACCTGGTATATGGGCACTGGTGCTACATCCCATCTTATGAATGATACAGGTATTACTTCTTCTATTATCAATTGGCGTATTTTAATTCTCACATTTTAATTGGTGATGGTTCTAAATACCAGTTATGGATTCGGGCACTAAATCCTTTTCTTCTTCTTCTCCCTCCTCCACTCTCAAAAATATTATTTATGCTCCAAAGATCATTAAAAATCTTGTCTCCGTTCGTCAATTCACTTACGATAATTATGTATCTGTTGAATTTGATCCTTTTGGTTTTTCTGTGAAGGACCTACAGATGGGGAAAATCTTGACCAGGTGCAATAGTATGGGCAATCTTTATCCAGTGTCTTTATCATCATCATCCTCTCCCCATTCTGCTTTTGCTGCTCTCTCTTCTGAAGTTTGGCACAATCCTTTAGGTCATCCTGGCGAGCAAGTCCTTAGTTTTCTTAAGCACAATAAATTCATTCAATGTAATAATCAGCAATCTTTATCTGTTTGTCATGGATGTCAATTAGGAAAACATTATCGTCTTCGTTTTTCTATTTCTTTAACAAGAACTTGTGCTCCTTTTGACATTATTCATACTGATTAATTTACATATCCTCTTTGTAGTCATTCTGGATTTCGCTATTATTTGCTATTTCTTGATGACTATTCTCATTATTTGTGGGTGTTCCCCCTCAAAAATAAGTCAGATGTTTTTCCTCCCTTTGTGCGCTTCCATTCTTATGTCAAAACTCAATTTGGCATGTCTATTAAGGCTTTACAATGTGATAATGGTCGTAAATATGATAATGATCCTTTCACTTTGTTTTCTCTTACACATGGCATGATTTAGCATCGTTCATGTCCCCACACTTCTTCACAAAACGGGAAAGCGGAACGTATGATTCGAACCATTAATAATATATGTCGTTCTCTCTTATTTCATGCTTCCATTCCTCCTTATTGTGTTGAATCTCTCCACATGGCGGTTTATTTGCTTAATATACGCCCTATTTGTCTTCTTGATAATCTCACTCCCATGCACATTCTTTTTCATAAAGCACCTTCATATGATCATATTCGCACATTTGGGTGTCTCTGTATCCTAATATTTCTTCCACTTCTCCACATAAAATGAGTCATCGTTCTACTCCGTGCCCTTTTCTTGGTTATCCCCCTTATCATAGAGGATATAGGTGTCTTAATCTTGAGACTAACAAAGTCATTATTTCGCGCCATGTTATTTTCGACGAATATACTTTTCCTAATTCCTCTAAATATATTCCACTCCTTTCAGACTTTGAGTTTTTGGGTTCTGATTTTGAGCCAAACTCTCCTCCCCCTTTAATTCAGTCTGCCTTGCCTTCCGTGGCCCAAAACCCCCTCCAGCAGCTCCTACGTCTTGTACTCCTCTTCGGCCCACATCGCAGACCCACATTCCCCTTTCTTCCTCTTCTCCTTGTGCGGATGAGGTTCGTGGGCCTGTTCATTCAGCCCCGAGCCCACATCAAGCTCACTCCTCTCCACTCTTCCCCTCAGCGCTCCAGCCCAGCGCTTGCTGCTGCTTCTGCTGGGCCCAATGACACTCCGCTTGGCCCATCTTCTCCTCCACCTAATGTCCTTCATTCAACGTCCAGCCAGCAGGTCCATTCCATGCGGACCCGTTCTCAATCCGGTAATTTTAAGCCCAATTCTAGGTATGCTAGCCTAGCTCTAGTTGCTTCCTCTCCACCTAAAATTTCCCCTCTTCCTAAATCTCCTTTACGTGCCCTTGATGACCCTAACTGGTATAACTCCATGTGTGATGAATATATTCTATGATTGATACTCATACTTGGGATTCCGCGTCCTCTTGATGCGAATATTGTTCGTTGCTTATGGATTTTTACTCACAAAGAAAAATCTGATGGCACTTTTGAGAGATACAAAGCCCGTTTAGTGGCTAATGGTAAGAGTCAGGAGGTTGCGGTGGATTATGGTAATAATTTTAGTCATGTCGTGCGTCCTACTACTATTCGCCCGATTGGTTGTTTCCCATCATTGGCCTATTCATCAGCTGGATGTGAAGAATGCATTTCTTCACGGTGACCTTAAAGAAATTGTGTACATGTATCAACAACCCGGGTTTGTTCATCCAGACAAGCCTAAGCATGTTTGTCTTTTTCGTAAGTCTCTTCATCGTCTGAAGCAGGTCCCTCGGGCATGGTATCAGCGATTTGCGACTTACATTCTTTCTTTGGGGTTTGTAAACAGCAGGTGTGACATTTCTCTGTTTATTTTTCGTCGGGGCTCTGATACTACTTATCTTCTCGTGTATGTGGATGATATCATCCTCACTTGTTCTTCTGATGCTCTTCGCATCCGTATTATTGCTGTCCTAAGCTCTGAGTTTGCTATGAAGGACCTTGGTCCTCTATCATATTTTCTTGGTATATCTGTTTCACGTACCAAGGATACCATGTTTCTTTGTCACATAAAATATGCGCAGGAGCTTCTTGCCCGTGCTGATATGTCTTCTTGTAAGTCGTCTGCTACACCTGTTGATACTAAGTCTAAACGTAGTGCTAGTGGTGGGAAGCCTCTTGATGATCCTTCTCTTTATCGTCAACTGGCTGGGGCTCTTCAGTATCTTACTTTAACCCGCCCGAATATTTCCTATGCGGTTCAGCAGGTGTGTTTATTTATGCATGCTCCTCGCGAGCCTCATTTCATGCTCTTAAGCGTGCTCTTCGGTATTTCCAAGAGATTCTTAACTATGGTATGCATTTATCTTCGAGTCCTGTGTCTGGTCTTGTCTCTTACACTGATGCAGATTGGGGTGGTTGTCCCGATACTCGTCGCTCTACTTTTGGCTATTATGTGTTTCTTGGTGACAATCTTAATTGATGGTCCTCCAAGAAACAAGCCACCTTATCTCATTCTAGTGCCGAGGCTGAATATAGCGGTGTGGCTAATGTTGTTGCTGAAACTACATCGATCCGCAATCTTCTACTTGAGCTCCATTATCCTTTGAAACGGGCTACAGTTGTGTATTGTGATAACATTAGTGCAGTTTATATGTCTCATAACCCAGTGCAACATCAACGCACCAATCATGTGGAAATGGATATTCATTTTGTCCGTGAGAAGGTTGCTCTTGGTCTTATTCGCGTTCTTCATATGCCATCATCATATCAGTTTGCGGATATTTTCACCAAGGATCTTCCACAACCCTTGTTTACTGATTTCCGCTCCAATTTGAGCGTTCGTCCTCCTCTCGCTCCAACTGAGGAGGTGTATTAGAGTAAATATATGATAGTATATTTTGTCCATATTTACTGTTATGTAAATATGGTAATTAGGTTACTGTGAATCCCTTGTATCCTTCATATATATTGTTAATAATATGGAAAAGCCTCCTAAGAGATATTCTACTATCTTACACCTACATCACCGTACAATTCCCACCGCCTAATCCTACGCCAATTACCCGCAACTCTCAATTCCATCCCACGCCCATTGGCCCATACTTCATCACCTACAATTCATAGCACTACACTTCCTAATACCTGCGCATCACCCGTTATTATCTCGTCATCATCATAAGCTAACACCTTTAGAAACTAACCCTCACGTAAATGAGCTCTTTGAGGATTAGTACTATAAAGAATTACCATGCCAATCATCAATCTTTATCCCACTTAATTATTGTCAAACACAATACATCAAGCCACTATAAGTCAACGCCACATATCAATCTGCAAATACAAATCATTCAAACAATATTTTCCAAGGCTTTATTATTCAATATTTGATTTTCCGAGATCCGTACAAGTAAACGACCCAAACAAAGGTATAAATTTCTGAGAGTCCATTTGATAAATTTAATTCCTAATTTATTATTTTCTTGAAGTTAACAACATCCTATTCATGATATAGATAAACAATCTTGTGATTCTACATGTATAGTATCTAACTTCATCTGCATATTTCTTTATTTACATTGATTTATTTTTGTGTATATTATTCTTTATAGTTGATTGCAATATTTTCCACCTTGTATATTATTGTTAATAAAGACCTAAATAAATGCTTAAACGTTAAATCAGATAATATGGACAACCTGCTAGGAACTTAGTAATTTTGGTTGTTAATAACTTGTCACTAAAAAAATAGTCTTTTATGTTAATGAACCAACCTAGACTAATCTTTTTTAGGGTGTTGAAAATGTTATTTGGTTATTTAATTGCATAAATATTGCTATGAATCGTGTTCAGTACAGGTCAGCAATGGACGAACGTGATTCCTAATCATGTTCGTACCCTTAACCCCGAACTAGGTTTTTGGTTCATGGCCATCAATTAAGTTATAACGTGGAAATATACATTGGATAAGTCCCAAAGTTGTCCCTAGCTTCCCCAAATATCCAACTAGGTTTATGAGTCTTCTTTTAAAGACTTGTTGGTGACTTCAATAAAATTCTTCAATGAAGTAGTCAAATACGCACTCACACCGCGTAGGCAATAAAACACGCTTACAACTATAATGGAAAACACCTCAGTTATAGCCTATTACATGACACTCTCGCAGTACAATATTAGGAACGGTAGGAACTGACAACATATGTCTTAGAAAACTTTTTAGCTCGTAATGTTTTCGGATTTTATGAGTTGGTAGACTTATGGTCTCTCTTGAAGACTTAAACTGCATCTGTATTTAAATTTCGAGCTCTTTTCACTTGCTACTAGTTGTATTCATCAAAATGTGATTTAATGTTTCTAGGTCTTCTGTGGTAATCTTAGTGTCTTACTGAGCAAGAGCATGCTTTAAGCTAAGCTTTTCTCCACATTCAGGCCTATTATCTCTTATCCTTTTGCCATCCCTAATACAAAGTCCATATATCTTATACTAATACATTATTTTTTCTTATTACTAAAAATAGTTGTCAGAATAGATCTATTTTAATGCATAAAAAAGGAAAAAAAGAAAAGAAATTCACGTTGAGCCCTTACTTTTGGGTAGCAATTAAATCCTTTAGTTCAGAATTGTTGTTGAATGAGTTTTTTAACTCATTTACTAAACCTATTAGCTGAACGGAAGAGCATTTTGTTCTGCTATACGCAAGATGCGGGTTTGAAATTAGGCTATATAATTATAAAGGTCATTAAGAGCCTACTCATAAAACAGGAAAATGATGTATAATAGCATGTACACTAACACTAGAGTTGTAAATTGTCATTTTGACTCAAACTAGTGCAACATTTTTCTTCTTTTACCACCTCGTTGGGTAATGCTTAACAGAAAAATGAAATCCTAAAAATTGAGGCCATCATATGGCACAAGTGTGTGCATAAATTATAACATAAGTGGTTGCGTAAATTTTAGCATAAGAAACAAAAAGCACGAATTCAGTGCCTACTAGATGAAGTAAGAAATGCTAACCCCCAAGCTATAACTAGAAAGGCAGTGTCCTTTAGGGGGTGTTTGGTTCAAGCAATATAGGTATGAGGTATGGGTTTAGAATGATCAAAACCCATACCTTGTGTTTGGTTTATGTTTTTGCAAATTTTAAACCCATACCTCAAACCCCCAAGGTATGGGGTTTAGAAACCTTAGGGGGGAGGTGGGTTTGGCTCATATCAATACCTCTAGGTATAAAATAATATGAAAAAACTCATTCCTAGATAACAACCAAACACTAGATATGAGGTATCAAGTTCCAAACCTATACCACCTTGGTTTCATTCCTCATTCCAAACCCATACCAGTTTGCGAACCAAACGCCTCCTTAGTAGACTGAAGCTCTCATATCTGTATATATACATGAATATTACTTTGGCAAAGCTATAAGTAAAAAAGGCAGTGTCCTCAGCAAACTCAGGCTCTGAAATTTGTATATATACATGAATATTAATTTGGTAAGATGATTCCCTTGCAAAGGTGATGCAGAAATCTATGAGTAGAAAACCATGAATCATCCATAAATAATGCTGATTGTTTCGCTATCTCACTTTTCCTAGCTTGATCCCTTTGAAATCCGTATATCAACTGAATGTACATGACTTTGGATCACTGCAGCAAGTATTTTGGAAATTAGGAAGGAAGAAAACAAAGAAAAGTAACAGAAACATTGCCTGCATGAATCCAACTTCCATTCATCCCATTTAATAACTAATTGATTTCATTCCACATCAAAGTGTAAAACTACAGGGAACGTACAAGCAATAAGATAGCAGATAGTAAATTCTACTACAAATCAACAAACACAATAAACAAGGCACAAAATCAACAAGAAACGGCTTAAGCAACATAGAAACATCTTGGAATTTCTACTGAGTTCCTCTAACCGAAACCCTTCACAACTCTAATGACATGTTGCCATAATCCTGACTACTACATTCCATAATTATTCTACATACATGTTTCCATAATTCTGACTACTATCTTCCCACAACTCACTATTAACTTCCACAACTCTAACTAGAAGATTCATCAAAATAGTTCTAATTTTTTCTTACGGGAGGCTTCGGCGCGAGCCCCTAGTGGAGCCTAATGCTAATAATAACAAAAAAAATCTTTTTTTTACCAATTATTACCTTTTATAATTACTACCATCTATAACTCTTTGGTAACTTTAACTAGTTACTACACGTTGTCATGACTCTAACGGCCTGTTTGGTAGCTGGGACTACATATAGTGTTTTGGTTGTTTGGTACTCTAGAATGGTAATGCCCAGTAAGAAATCTAGTAATGCAATGGCCCAATTACCCTATTCTTATTACCAGCTGGTATTAGAAAGGAATGGAAATGCATCATTAACAAGGGAATGGAAAATTGGAAACACTTGCTCATTTAGAACACTCGACATCCATGCCAATTTTCTCTGTTATTTCTCTCTCCTCCTATAACAGCATCAGAGAGCCCAAAAAAACCTAGGATTTTCTCTCTCATATCTACATCCATGGCTGCTGGATAATTTCATCTTAGTTTGCTCTAATTTTCGGATGAATTGAAGTGAATCTCAGATGAGAATTTTATTCATTGATAGATTTTCTGTAATTACATTTTTATTACAATTTCCAATTAAGATTTGTTTCCTTTTGATTTGTTCTCTTCTTTTATATTTTCTCTTTCAATTTGAAGAATACATCTGATTATCAATTTTTTATATCTTCTAATTTATATCTTCTGATCATCGAGCTCAAATTTGTTAAATTTTTGTCCAAAATTACTGGATCTCTTTAGCTTTGGTTGTTGTTGACGTTTGAATTTGTTCTCTGTTTAAGTTTAATTTTCAGCTTCGTTCTTTTTTATCCATTTGATTGTTGTTGTTTTCTTAGTTTTGTTCATCTTCAGTTCAAATTTTCAGGATTTCTATGATAATCGAGTTTTAGTTGAAATGTTAGGGTTCGATGATGTTGCTCTGAGGTTGAATTTTGTTTTCTTTTAGTATATTGATTAGAATCGTTGTTCGCTCTGTATTTCTGCTAGATGTTCATCAGTTGGAGATACTTGATTTTTGCATAAAGTTGTTTGTTTCTTTTGGTTGTTGTGTTAACCCAAAAATAGATAAGTCTAGCTTGTATCTAATACATGTTCATATAATGCTATAAATTTTTCCCCAGTCATGGCACGCCTTCAACGGTCTCCTAGCGAATTTTTGTTTTTATGGTTTGCTATAAAGAGACTTAGTGTAAGAAATGTGATCATTATGATATTAATCATGATGACTTATATTTTAACTAGACGAGTAGAAGGATGTTAAGGGAACCTAGAGCAAATAATCCAATTCATAAACTAGCACATTTAAATGGCATGATACTTCGGAGTGATATCACTTGCATTGGGACACCTTAAGATGGATCGTCACACATTTTATATCCTTTGTCCATTTGTTCGTGAAATTGGAGGGTTAAGAGATACTAAGAGTATGGTCGTGGAGGAAATGACGGCTATGTTCGCATTAGCGGAGAAGAATAGAGAGATTAATACAATTTGCAAAGATCGGGAGAAATAATTAGTAGGCAATTTCATGATATTTTAAGAGCTCTACTTAAACTTTCGAGAGTTTTGCTCAAGAAACCCGAGCCAATTCCTGAGGAATATACTAATGAAAGGTGGAGCCGTGGAAGTGGTTTAAGGTAAGAATATGTCTTTTTTGTCATTTATTAAAAGGGTTAGCTTTTTCACTTGTAAATTTGATCGCTAATACTTATTTTTTCAGAATGCATTGGCGCTTTTGATGGGACTTCAATTGATGTGATTGTCGTTGACGACAAGTCAAGACATAGGTCAAGAAAAACTACAATTTCTACCAATGTTATAGGTGCGTGTACACCAGATTTGCAATTTATATGTGTGCTAGATGGTTGGGAAGGTTCAGTGGCCGATACAAGAATCCTCTGAAGTGCTTTAGAGAGGGATAATGGATTGAAAGTTCCTAGGGGTGACAATTCAAATTTTTAGTATATGAATTGAAGTTTACATACAAATATATTATAGTCGATTGTTTTCCTATTGAATTTTGTTTCTTTTTCATTTTCCATGAGTAATTATTATCTAGCTGATTTGGCGTATAAACATTGTGAAGGCTTCCTTATCCCATATATTCGAACTTCATGTTGTATTGTTACTTGTTAGTGATTTTGTAACTATCGAGCGATGTCAATTGTAAAAGGATGAAGCTTTCATATACAGGAGAAACTCGAATAATCTTTGATGATGTTTATCCATCTGTTGTTCATTTCGATAAGTGAGTTGTCTTTATACTGATAATTGCACTGCCGTCCTATATGATATTCTTGCTAACTTCCTGATGCTTATATTTGCTTAGGGTCGTGATGAGGTTCCGCTCTTAAAATGAAGCCTTTCCCACTTTATGAAAAGCTATGTGAGATTTATACCAAGGATCATGCAAGTAGGAGTATGTACCAAGGGTTCTCGAGCTGACGAAGGAGATGACAAGAATGAGTATGACAAGCAAGATGATGGCTCGACTAGCTCAAGAACTCAAGCAACTCAACCATCTAGTAGTAGAGGCGATCGTAAAAGAAAAAGGGAAATAGAGAATGAGGATCTTGGTGGTTTGTCAAAAGCACTCGTTTCTTTAACTTGATGTTGAGAAGGAGTCCACCGTGGTCATGAATAATTTGAAGAAATCATTTATCCGTGATGTGGAGATTGGTGGAAGAGAACGTAACTTTTTCAAACTTTGAGCGAACTGAAGAATTGTCTCCTATTTAAATTGTCGAAGCATCAACATCTATTGGTTTGGATGATAAAAGGTTAAACTTCTCTTTAGCATGCCTGATGAGTTCAAGGTTATGCAATTGAAAAAGTAATTAGTATTGATGAATGAAAAGGTTGTTTAAGTTTAGTCTATCCAAGAGATGTGAATTGTTGTTTAACTATGTTGTTTTATAAAGTAATGACTTGTCGTGTTTTGTATGGCATTGACTTGTGATTCATTAGGAGCTTTGGAAAAACTTGGAGGTCATATGTTTTTAAAAATGTAGTTATTTGAAATTATAGTTGGTTTAGCAATTTCCATTTCCTTATAAAAAAAAGTTTGTTTTGCAATATGTTGATAATAAAAAAATTTCATGCTTCTAATTTTTTTTAATAGTGTTAAATTGAACATGCATTTTTTTTATAAGATATATGGATACAATATTGCTTGTTAACAAAATCATGTCACCTCGAACTTTGAAGGGGAAGAAAAGGTGTCAATGAGTTGGTCTAGAAAAAAAATTAATGGATAGAAACTTAAAAGTGTGTTAAATACAAAATTTTGTGGGGATTCGTAATACTATATATCAAATGCAAGGAATGGGATTTCTCCTTTCGTTATTAACAGATTTAAGGAATGGGATTTCTCCTTCCGTTACCATTCTTTGTTGATACATACCAAACAAACTTATTACGATTACCAAATCTCATGTCCATTCCTTCATGGGATTTCTCCTTCCGTTATCAACAGATATAAGGTATGGGATTTCTCCTTCCGTTACCATTCTTTGTTGATACATACCAAACAAACTTATTATGATTAGCAAATCTCATGTCCATTCCTTCATTACCATTGCCATTACCTTATTTGATTACTATTCCTTTATTACTAAGTATCAAAATGGCCATAAGAACTATCCTTCATAACTGTAACTACAACATGTCATAACATAAATTACTGACTCCCACAACTCTAATCGCATTTTCGCATAATTCTAAATAAGGCACGTGTCTACTAATGTATGCAATGACTATTATGAAGCTTTACAATTAAGTGTCTAAATTTTATGAAAAAACAATAGATATTCTAAATATTTTTAGAACACAAGAGAATTGGATTATATAGCTAAATCTGAATATTTCCTCCGCTCTTTTTCTATTGCAACAATAGGGTTTTTACAATATCCACCTACAACTATTTTATAATTTATTGTGGTTTTTACGTAAGGAAAAATATAGTCACTTCGGGTCTTGTTAGATTCGTCTTGATATATATTTTCAAAATATTAAATTTTTCGGTTTTTTCACCAAGTACCCCCTGAGTTTTCAGAAAATTCACGAGGTACCCCCAACTTTTCAAAATTCACAAGGTACCCCTAAGTTTCATAATAAAACACTCAAATACCCTTAATGACTAACGGCGTTAACCGTCGTTAGTCATTAACCCTAATTTTCTTTTTTAAACCCTAATTAACCCCTAATCTTAATCCTAACCCTAACTAGGGGTGTAATTTCGGTTTTTGGTTTGGTTTTGGGGCAAAACCAAACCAAACCAAAATAAATTCGGTTTTCATATTTCAAGTCCAAATCCAAACCAAAATTCGTCCCAAACCAAACCAAACCGAACCGAAATTACAAAACCAAAACCAAACCAAACCAAAAAACCGAAATTCTTTTATGATGCAAATTTTTTTTTCCAAATCTTACAAATAATACGAATATTATCAAGTTTCAAATCATCAAACATAGAAGAATTACTTCAATTTCAACTAAAGCTTAAAATTGAAGTACTAGAACTAAAGATAATTGATAAAAACATCAAAACCCATATAGGATAGGCAAACTTCGGTTTGGTTTGGTTTTTTTCGATTTTTTAAAATAAAAACCGAACCAAATCGAAAACCGAAAAAATGAAAATTTTCCAATCCAAACCAAACCAAATTTTGAAAAAAACCAAACCAAATTATTAATTCGGTTTGGTTTGGTTTGGTTTTCGGTTTTTAACCAAATAACTTACACCCCTAACCCTAACCCTAAACCTTACCCTAACCACCCTTCCCCCACCATCCCACCACACCAGCAGCCCCCTCCCTCCCCCCCACCCCCCAGCGCCCCCCCCCCCCCCGTCGATTTTCGCACCTTTCACCCCCCCCCGATTTCGCAGCCCCTCCCCTAGAATTTTCAATCAAATACGACACTAGTGCGAAGAAATCAAACTTTGTACATGGTCTAATCGATGAAATCGAACTTTGAACATCTCCGATCGAAGAAATCGAAATAGGGGAGTGGGGGAGGGTGCGGAATTCGACGGGGGTGGGGAATTCAACGGGGGTGGGGAGGGGGGAATTCGACTGAGGGGTGGGGGGGGGGGGGCTGGGAGTGGGGAAGGGGGGAGGGCTGCTAGGGTGGTGGGATGGTGGGGGAGGGGTGGTTAGGGTTAGGTTTAGGATTTAGGGTTAGGGTAAGGATAAGGGTTAGGGTTAGTGGTTAATTAGGGTTGAAATCTCCTAAATTAGGGTTTATAACTAACGACGATTAAGTTATTCATTAAGGACATTTGAGTGTATTATTATGAAACTTAGGGGTACCTTGTGAATTTTAAAAAGTTAGGGGGTACCTCGAGAATTTTCTAAAAACTCGAGGGTACTTGGTAAAAAAAACCGTAAATTTTTATAAGTTTTACTAATAAGTAACTAAAAATATTAATAGTTATAGTTGTGCATTGACAAAAGTGAAATATCAATTGTTGCAATAGCAAAAAGAATGTAGCAAGTATGATTTTGTCAATACACCAACAATCAAGTTCAATTTCATGATAATAGAATAAATAAAATTAAATGTATACTTGCTCATTCCATATCAACTGAAATATGTATTTATCTCGATCTCTCCCACCAAATCTAGTTTGTGTGTTTAACCTAACCTACCTAACCTAACGGCCCATATTCATTCCCCTTTCTCATCTAAAGGGCTTTATCATCTTCTTATAAATCTGAATAAGTATTGGTATAACTCAAATTACTACTTTCTATAACTCTAAAAAAATATGATATAACTCTAACTACTTCCTACAACTCTAAACAAGTGTTGATATAACTCAACTAACCACTTGCTATAACTCTAAATAAGTGTTCACATTACTCTTACTACTAATCCTATAACTCTAAACTCAACCGCCACCGCCTGAGCGTCGGCACTCAAAACCGGTGGCCATCGAGCTCTCCAAACCTTTCCTTGTCTAATTGTCTAATCTATATTTTATTTCTTTCAATTCACCATATTTAGGAATTATGGAGAATCGAGGGCGAAACCCTAGGTTTTTCTCTCTCCTCCTCTTTGTTTTCGCCATCTTCTTTGAGGAGCGATTAAAAATGGATGTGAGAATTGTTGGGCTAAATTCGTATGGAAGAAGATTGCTTCTCTCTCTCTCGTGTTCCCACTGTTGCAGTAGAGTACTAGGCGCAGTACCGAAGTCGTGTAGGGTTGGTGCCACGGAGGTCCAGCAGGGCGGCAATGCGGTCGTTTGTCATGCGCAAAGGAAGGAGTGGAGCACGTTGGCCACTCAAATCTTGGAGCTCCATCAGCGGCGACTCCGCCGGAAGACTCCAAACATCAACTTGCGGTTTTAGAACAAATGGTTATTTGTTCAATTTTCCTAATCTATTTTTTCTACCTTAGCAATATCGCTCTACTGAGTCCCAATTCTCCTTATTTCTCTTTCAATGGATTGGAAAATGAAGTTATTGGGAGAGGTTTTTGGTTTCCAAGAGGGTGCTTCTTCAGAAGGAAGGAGTTTCTTTGTTGAGAATTAGGAAGGCGAGCATTGGAGTGCTATGTCTAACCTTCGACAATCATGAAGTCGTCATAGCAATAGTTGGATCTGATCTCTCTAAGACAAAGAAAGATCTAGTACATCAGATCCACAGTAAGAGTTTGCCAAACTTGGATAGGCATAACTTTAGGTAGTTGTGTGTTGGCGAAGAACAGAGGTGTTAATCTATATCAAGATCCTTGTTCTCAAGTTCTTTTAGAACTCAATCAAATGTGTCATTGAATGGGTTCGGTCTTCATCTTTAGGGATTGCATGTTTCGATCTTCGAATCACGTTATTGGGTGATGAGTTCAAATAATAAAACTCACCTTATGTTCATGTGATGGCTTTGAGAGTCATCACAATTCAAAAATGCATCTCGTGGGAGGCTCTCCAATTTAATTTGGGGCAAGTTTTGAGTTTTTTGCCTTTTAAGAAGAAACTCATGATAAGCCACATAAAAAAGTGACTTTCTCGATAATTCAATCTTTGGATTCCCACGGACGTTTCTCATCTCAACGGCCTTTGGGATTTATTATCTTGTGGACCTCTGGTTCTACAAGAAGTCAAGAACAGATTTGACAATCCAGCTTTAAAAACAGTTTTAGTTTAAAATCTCGGCAATTTCCAACACACTTCAATTGTTCTTTTTCTACAAAATATAAAGGTCAACTCCACCAAAAATCGCCCAACAAAAGTTTTCTATGTGATTTTCATAATATCTTGTATATAGAACTTTGAATTGGTAAGGTAACAAGATGGTGTTTAACTTCTTGCGCTTTCTATGGTTTGTAAGAGCTGGTAAAGTTTAGTTTAGTGTCCGTTTAATCTGTTTGTCGTTTGGATATTCTATCTGTAGTTTGTAATTCAGTTTTTAATTAATGCAAATTTCGTTGATGTAAAAAAAAAAAAACTACTTCTGATAACTCTAAATAAGCACTGGTATAACTCTTAACTACTACTTCCTATAACTCAAAACAAATGTTGCCATAATTGTAATTAGTACTTCCTATAACTCTAAGCACGTATAGTATAACTCTAACTACTACTTCCTACAACTCTAAATAAGTGTTGGTATAACTCTAATTACTACTTCCTATAACTCTAAACAAGTGTTGGCATGACTCTAATTACTATTTCCTATAACTCTAGAAAAGTGTTCGTATAACTCTTAACTACTACTCTCTATAACTCCAAACAAATATTGTTATATAATCTAACTACAACTTCTTATAACTCTAAACAGGCATTGGTATAATTCTTAACTAGTACTTCTTATAACTCTACAAAAGTGTTGCCATAACTTTAATAGATACTTTCTATAACTCTAAGCACCGATAAACTCTTCACTACTACTTCCAACAACTCTAAACAAGTGTCGTAATAACTCTGATTAGTACAACCAATAGCATTAAACAAACATTGATATAACTCTTGACTACAACTTCCTACAACTCTAAACAAGTGTGCCATAACTCTAACTAATTACTATACTCTAATTAGTAATTGACATAACTCTAACTAGTACTTCCTATAACTCTAAATGAATGTTGCTATTAGCCTATAACTCTAACTAGTACTTCCTATAACTCTAAACAAATGCTAGTGTAACTCCAATATAAACAAGAATTAAACATAATCAAACTCTTTTTACCCACTTGAAACTAAAGTTTACCTCATTTGGTTCAAAACAAGTAGAGCACATGAATCTAATATATATAATGAGTAGTGACCATTTTGGCTCAATAGGTAGCCTTACACTTTGTCTGGATATGAGAAAATGGAGAATAAAGGGGAAGGGAAAAGGAGGGAATGTTCCATTTTTCCTCCCTCTTTAATAAACAACAACTCTCTCAAATTGGAGAGATCTCAGGGGAAAATGGAGCTCCATCTTCCCTTTCCCTTTCATTTCCTCCGCTCTTTTCCCTCTTATATTGCTATCCAAACAAAGTGTTAGAAACTGAAATATTATTTCAAACTTTAAAACTTTCGATTGGATTGGTTTGGACTTGGATTGGAAAATTTAAATCCAAATTTTGATTACATACGAATTAGGAAGGCTAGCATTGGAGTGCCATGTCTAATTGGTTTGGATTTGGATTGGAAAATTAAAATCCAAATTTTATTTGGATCGGATTGGATTAGGACTAAATCCAAACTGTACACCGAACTTTCACCCCTATATATAATAGCTCCACATGAAATATTGGAGTAATTTTTTTTGTTTGTCAAGTACTATCATAGTTTTGTTTCCTAAGAATATTTGTAGATTGATTCGAGGTATTCGCTAATGATGACGATTTCAAGTAAGAGAATTATTTTTCATGCCTATTAGGACTATTTGAGAGAGAGAGAGAGAAAAGAGTGATTTTTGGTAAAAACTTATATACCATGCTTGTATTACTAAAAAAAATATTTTTAAGATAGGAAAATTTAATTCTAATAATCCAACCTTTGGCTAGTTCGTTGAATTTAATTCCACCTTTTGATTATTTTATAATGATCCCAGGTTTGAGGGATAGCTTCTCAAAATAATCCGAACTCTTATTTTTCTTGCATACTCCAGACCCAAAACGGATTGGTGATGGCAAGAAAAATAAAAGTCTCGATTATTTTGAAAAGCTACCCCAAAAGTTGGAATTATCAAAATATAATCAATAGGTGGGAATTGGGATTAAATTCAGTTAACCGGCCAAAGGTTAGATTATTAGCATCAAATTTTCCTTTAAGATATTACATGATAATCATTTTACTGAAAATAAAATCCTTTTAAAATATTGGTATCGCGAGGAAAAACAAGTTATAATTTAGCCAAAATGAATTACATATTGATCATGAAGAATTATAGCGAAGTGTTCTCAAGTGTGTTGTCATATAACTATATAAGAAGTGTAACTTCATTCTATACATATAGATATATATATGTATATCTATATATATATGTATATAGAAGTGAGTTCATATGAGAATGCATACTTACATGAGAAATGAGAATGGATTTTACGCGCTATAACTCTAATGAACAAGTGATGTAACTCTAACGAAAAAGTGATGTAACTCAAAAAAAAAAATTAGAAAAAAAAAATTCAAAATAAAAAAAAATATATTTTTTTTGGCTCGAAGTTTTTTTTGGGGTATAACTCTAATGAACAAGTGTTGTAACTCTAATCCAATTGTGTGGTTGAGATTCATTCTCATTTCTCATGTAAAGAGCATTCTCATGTAATTCTGCCCCTTTGTATGTATATATATATATATATATATATATATGTATATATATATGTATGTATATATGTAAATGAGAGCCAATATTTTTAAAATAAAGTTCACATGAGAACAATTCGTATATGAGAGCATGAGAATAATGTCAACTCTCAAGAACAAAAAGCATTACAAACTCTTTAGTATTATCACTCTGCATAATAAAAACTCACATTGTTTCCCCTCAAATGGAGAATCGATTATCTCAAAGAAATAACAAGAGATGATACAATCAAACATCACCACTTAAATGTGCTCCAGGTGTCGAAAATAAACTATCATACGAAAAGCAGATAGATTGTACCGGCATCAACTTCGACTCAGCAGTCCAAGAAGAGAACCGGCAACACCTCGACGACGTCCCTATCGCAAGATCACCCATTGCTTCATCAGTGTATTTGATTACAAGATAATTACAGCAATAAGATGATTAACTCACCCGTTCATTGTTGAACAAATCCTCTGCCATAGCTTCCGTCTGCTTCCTCCTTTTCTCTTTCTTCAAATATTCACTTTCTTCTTTTTCATAATTAGAATCACTGGCATAAAGTCGCATAACAGATATCAGACCTCAAAAAACCTAGCTTTACAACTATGAGTATATAACAATTAAAACAACTATTTGCCAATATTCAGTAAAAAACTTACCAAATGAAGGTAAAAGATATGATGCAACTTACTTATATGGATATTTTGAAAATGGAACAAGGTTGCTAAAGCTATTTCCAGATTGAGTTTTTATCTGCTTTGCCATTGAAAAGCTGATTGTTAATAAAACATATGGCACAATCTAGGGGGCAGACTACCCGTGACACAGTAATAAAATGACTAAAGCAAAGGAAAAAAATGTTCAAGTGGAGTTCAGAAACCCGACACTAGAAAAGATCAAATATTTAGGCATTATTTAGGAAAAAGAAGAAGCAAATTAACTACCAATGTCAAAAGAAAAACATGAACAAGAAAAGAAAGCATGGAAAATGTGGTTTTCTCGTAATGGCTCTTCACTAGTGGAATCTACTTCATTAATACCTGTAGACATGCGCCAAGACTGCTAGTTGGAAAAAGGTTGAAGTGTTTAAAAAAAACTTCACTAAATATTTCATCCTTGACCTTTTGATTTTTGTTAAAAGAAAACACAACAAAGCCTTATTGAATCATTAATGGTTACGGATAAGACAAAACAATTGATTTTATTTTCATCTACCACGATATCCAAAGTTCCCAAGAAAGCATAGAGACACATAACCTCACAAGAGGCATTATCTACAAACAGATCCTTAGAGCACAATAGCAAGGCACTTGATCCAACATCATTACAGAGATAAGCACCACATGACCAACTAAAGAATGTTAGAGACATAAGCAAAGGCAGATCCCAGCTTCTTCTCCAACAGTGGCAAGAGATCGTCCGCGATCTATAGCATAGGGAAGCATGGAATCGGATGCTTCAATATGTGTACGAGTCTTTTTCATAACATAGTATTATCTTCAGGCGGCCATTTTTGTAGCTAGAAAGCTACCAGCCATGTCTGTCATAAAAGTGTTCCTAAAGCAATATGGCGGAAGCATAACCTATAGTGGTACCAAGACACAGAAAGATCTTTTAAGTAAAAGATCAGATCAGCTGAAAATGAGCTTTGCAATCTTCAGGGAACACTCTCTTTCTTTCATTCTACCCTCTTGTCATTCCCCCCTTAAACACTTCATCTTCTAAACCATTGCCAGAAATTTAAAAACTAGTGAATATAAAAGTAATAGAGCATAGGTTAGGACTTTCTTGAACAGAATATACCAGATGCTAGTCCTCAACAAAGATTCCATGTAGCAAACCTAGCAACGGTTAAGATGGGATTGTAAGTAGAAGTATTAGGAGTGCAGAGGAAGGATTAAACCATGCATACACATCAAATCTCATGTGGTGCTCAATTTGGAGCTTTCCATTTCATCCACTTGTCATGAATTTTGAAGCTTCAAGTCTTCAACAGCCATGACCAGAATGGTTTTCCATCAAAATCAAAAATCAAATCACCAGAATTATAATTCGTGTCTTTGAGGCGAGCCAAAAATTGGTGCAAAAATTTATGAGAAATCTTTCAATTTAGGGTCCAAGGGTCCAACTAAGGCACATGGTCAGAACATACCCCTCCCACTGCGTGAGAGCTTACGGTTTCATGTTCTACTTCACTCCACGATGGGGGTTCTTTTCACCTTCCCTCAACGTACTACTTTGCTATCAGTCACCCAGGAGTATCTAGCCTTGCAAGGTGGTCCTCGCTGATTCACACGGGATTCCATGTGCCCCGTGCTACTCAAAATGTAAGCTAGTGATGCTTTTGGCTACAGATCAAATACTAAAAAGTAGCTCAATTTTCCATAAGAGGCGTTGCGGAAAGAAAAAATGGATGGGCTGTCCAACAGTCCCAAATTCTCAACCTTTGCTCTCCCGTTTCTCAAAAGCAGGATGTGGTGGACTGGTGGTCACATCAGGACTGTCCTATACACCCTGCCACCACTCTCCAATCATCCCCCCCCTAAACTCACACCAAGCCCCTCCGACCAGTTAGGAAACAGGGAAAAAAACAATTAGACAAAAATAATTGCACATTTGTGTAATCATAATATACTAGGTAGAAAAGTACAAACAGCAGATCAGGAGAACGCAGGATGCACAGGTATATACTATATTCAGGAACAACGTTGATATCAATAGGTTACAATATACATGCTTAAGCAGGAAAGATGTACGAGGCACTTGAACGACTTACCTTTCTAAAACGCTTGAAATTAACAACTCCACATTCTGTTACAGAACCAGTCAAACCTCGTGTAGTAGTAGTACCTCTGACAATTAAATTTTGGCTATAAAGAATATCTTGGTTCAGACTTTCCAAATTGTTGTTCCTTGCAGTGGTTACTTCCCTGTTTGGTTCCAAAAATCTCATAAATTTACCATCCTTATGTGACAAAATATCTTGATTTACAATTTTCTCCTCCTTATATTTGCATTCACTGGCCTCCTTTCCTCTGATTAGTTTTGAATTATTCAACAGTGTGATATCTGCAGCTAGAGTGTCTTCACTCAGAGAACCAGTTTGTTTTCTAAAAGTCTGCCTTTCACTGTCATGACCTGCATTTTCAACTACTATATTAGTGATAGCTGGATTGTCTGAAGTGGCTGTTTCTGTTTCTGTTTCTGTTTCTGCATCTGAGTCTGCTACAATTGTCTCATCAGTTGAGCATGAAGACGAAACTACTACTGCAGAAAAAAAAGGTACACGATTTAGTCAAAAGCAAAAATATTATTTTCTGAAGGGGTTTCAGGCAATGCTCTCTTAGATGCTTCCCCTAACTTCCTTACCTTATCAATAAGGAAGATGAGGCAGGCATACAACTGTAGATATAGGATGGTTATAATAAATTAATAGGTACTTAACTCCTGCCGCAAAATAGATTGCATAGAGAAAAAAAAAACCTACGCGACATATAATGGTGGACCTTTTTAAAGTTAGTAGTGTGGAGATGTAGATGTGTTTGAAGATAAAGGGTTCATTTATATTGATGAGAGAGGAAAGAAGATGTCATTAGATAAAATGAGTATTCTTATTTTGAGGAGAGCGGAAAGATATGATTGAAGATATTAGGTAATTTCATATTGAGGAAATAAATATTGTTTACATGATTGGAGATAGTAATCTCATCGCAAAGAAGAAGTATGCAAAGTAATCAGGACATCCTAAAAAGGAAGCGTGCGACATATTTTCAATGGAGGGAAAATTGATGTCTCAGTGATTGGACAGGATACTAGCATGCAGACCATGAAGATGTTAACAAAATCCCAACATCATGGAAGCTAGGTGAGCCAAACTTTAAGAAATCCAAGATACCATAATGCAGGGTGCTAGTAACTCAGGTAATCACAACGCGAAAAAGCATTATAAGAGGAATATCAGCTAAAGGTAGTAAGTTGTACTATTAATTTCACCAATTATAACCCTCAATATTTCGAGAGAATGAGGTTCTCGCGCAATATGTTTCTCTACTTTCATTCCCTTATACAGAAGGGAGTCCTAACAGAATTCTCATCATTTCCCATTACCTCGCTCACTGCACTTCCACAAACTGTTCAGGAAAATCCTTATTTACCCTTCCCTGGTATAGGTGATCATTTGATATACACTTATTTTAGAACGGAGGAAGTATAAATATAACTCTGGATCTAGGCCCAACACTTTGCTAAAATAAGATATAGGAATGGGATACTTGGCTAGCATTGACGCAGCTCCAAACCCATATCCAGAGGCATTTGTTTTTAATGAGGAGAGGATGGAAAAAGTCTGGCATGGCCAAACAAGGGGCTGGAGTCATGGCTGTTTTAAGGTGCTCAAATGCTACAGTAGGGTCTGGAGCTGCTTCCTTCCATCCAAAACTGTCTTCAAAAAGAAAAATCAAACTAATCTTAATGCTAACACATTCACTTTTCAAAAATATCATAAGAGGAAATCCAGCCAGATACATGGCCATAAAGGCAGTCAAGCCCCTATTTAAAACTTCAGGAAACCCCAAAGGGAAAACAAAAATGTTACTGTTACTGCACAGTTAACCCTAATCAAACAGACAAGTACATTTTAACATTTTGATACAAGTTGCTTGATAGATAAGATTCACCAAGCTCTCAACAAAAACCCACCAAATGCAGTAAGCACAATGACAATTAACTCCTTCCAGTCACACCTGATGTCTAAAGGGTAACATGTAAATACAAAGTACTTAAAAAACTGAAGACTTGTTCACAGGAAGCTTCATACATACACGTTCATATACACAGTAACTCTCAAGTCAGTTTCCAGAAAGAGCATTTTAAGTTGTTTAAGGCTATTAAGAAATCCACATCAAAGTAGCTTACTCGATGGAGATATGAGGATTGACGCATCCAGATGTCCTGATATAGCTGCAGAAACTAAATTGATCTCATTTACTTTAGACAGGGAGCTATTCAGACAGAATTGCTCAGTTGAATCAACAGGGATCACAAGCACCAGCAAATTATCTTTATCTGTTCGACCCTGCAAATTTGGTTGGCATAAGTTGGGGTATGCAAAACATCACAAGTAATGGATGACATCAACCATTACAAAATTTAGAGATCTAGGTTTTGATGTACTTCGGAATTTCTTTTAAGAAAAAGAAAAAACAAATAACAGCAGAAAACTAATCCTCCAAATATTTTGCTCCTTTTGGCGCTGAGTTTATTTCTCTACGTGACACAATTTTGACCCAGTGGTTAAAAATAATTAGAACAGACATAATAGTTGTTATGTAACGGTTTAAAACTTGCCATTCCATGAATACCATTACATAACGCTGTGACAAAAATCATGTCCTTAACACAGCATCAACCATTACGTAACAGTGACTCGTATCTGAAAGATTTTTCTCAACCATTACGTTTATTCCGTGTGAGAATTGGCCAGAAAAAAAAAGGGGAAAGATACATTGCAGCAGATTAAAAACATGCATACACCAAAGGGAGAAGATCATGTCGTGGGCTGTCAAGTAAATGTTTATAAGTTGCATCTCTTTTATATTAATAATTGGATGGGCCATTTATGTTTTAAGTGATTATTCATTCACCAAATATAAAACCCAACCACATGATAGGTTTGGTCACGTTATTTTTAGAAAAAACATTTCTTAAACCAGAACAATGCAAATTTAAGGTTGAAAATCCATTAATGTGAATTTTTTATAATAATCAGGCTGTGGTAGCCGCAATCTCTTCCATTCATCTGCTACAAGCAGGTTCTACGACCTTGCGACCCTTATCGCGAACGTACCAGCATGCAATTTCTTTCATGGAGTTTGAATATTACTTCGTCCCACTAATTAGACAAATAGACAAGTCCACCTACACCAGTAAATAAAGCCTGGTTCCGGTCAAATGAACTAGAAAAAGAAAAGCTAAAGCCTACTTCAATGAAAACCCCACCTCATGTTAAGAAATTTAAGTGGTCAAAAAACAAGAAGTACCAAAAAGTATACCAGACAGCTTGACCGTTACATCCTCATTTTTCTTAGCATCATATCTACAGCAGATTTGGTTCATGTCCCTTTTTTCAGTTCAATATAATTCAATAGAAATCTATAGAACTTAACATAGTTCAATTTGAGAACAGAACCTTGATGTACATAATAGAATTTTAAGTCACTAAATGCCACATTTACCTGGCTCTTTGAATCAAAATCACCAACTAAAATAACTTCTGCGCCAGCAACTTCCAATAACGACTGCATCCTATCTTGAAATCTATACTGCAAAATAATATAAAAAGACAATGACAAAGAAGAGACTATAAATATAATTTAGACTTTCATTGGTGCAGAGTTACTAATATGAAGTCCCTAAGAATCAGCAATTTTTATACTAAGTACTTGCAGAATTGCCTGTATACTTTACTATTGCAAGGGTTCAGATTCATTGTTGCAACTAAGAAAAGTCCTTGTCTACTAGTCTGAGGGTCTAGATGTAATTTCATGCACACATCAGCTGCTTCTGGGATTGCAACCTGGAACTAGAAATAAGTCAGAATTTTCACACTGCGGGTCAGATGTGACATGGGTTACAGCTGGAGACCTGCAGTGGGACCAGTTTTGTCAAACCTGGATTCAAGGACGATACAAGAATAGAAGAAGAAAATGAAGAGATATCTCAGGCTCATTTCTTTCTAACAATTCTTGGCAAATGTATGATCTGTTTCTAAAACCTTCCATACTCTTATTTCTTCGTTCTCCTATTCTTTACCTTTTCTCTCAGTCAAGTAGCCAACTACCAGATCTACCCTTCCACCAACGAACAAATGATCAATTCTCAATATTTTCAATCTCGTGTGTTTATCCCAAAATTAATTCTCCACTAAGTCAAGAAAATCCCAAAATGCTCCTACATATGGAAGTTGTAGAATCATTTTCAAAGAAAAGTCCTCTACTAGACTTGAATGTGGCAATCACAAAGAATGATACTGATTTGTCATTGAGCTTTTTTCCACTATTTTGTAGGTTGTAGCTCACATTTTATTTATCTTCTACTTCCAAAAATATCAACTATGTCTCTACTCTAAACAGGTTCTGATGCAGATTCTAAGGCAACGAATCAAGATGAATCTATTTCACTTCTCATGGAACATATGGGGTTCATTTTGATGGCTCAAAGACAAGTGTTGCTTGGATTGTAGAAGAAGCTACTTAGCATTTTAATTAAGTGTTCTAATTAGTTAAAATATTAGTTAAAGTAGTTGAGTTGTTTTTTAATTATTTTAGTTGCAATAAGGTCCGAAAATCCTAAGCTAATTTCGGTCCATGTGAGTCTTAGTTGTCATGACTTGTATTTTAGGAAAGTATCCTTAAGCATAAGTTGTAAGTGGCATGCAACTATGCAAGGGGGTGTCCTTATTGCCGTGTGATTCTAGTGTATTGAAGGAAAGATTTGCACATCTTTCTTTAAGCTTGTGTTTCCTTAAGTTCTAGCTAGACTCTAGGCTTGAATTAAGGGGAAACTTTCCTTATCTTTCCGTATGTTGGCCGTGGCATGTAGTAAGCTTGGAGGGCAAGGTTTTCTTGCTTCTTCTATTACAAATAACGGCCCCTAACCATGTTAAGGTTAGAGTGATTTTATAATTAAACATTGTGTTAAGCTTGTGATTGTTTCATAAACCTATACTTCCATTAACTTGATTTTCAGAAGCGATCATTTAGTTAGTGTCTAAACAACTTAATTCCAAAAGTGGTTTGAGGGTGTTCAGTATTCTTTGTTAAGTAATTAGGAGTGATTACTTAGAAAGAAATATCATTGTGACTTGTTCTAGTTTCGGATTTGCATCAAAGGGACGTTCTCATTGAATACTCGGCTTATTTAGCTTGTTGTTCGTATCAAGTGGTATCAGATTTTCCAGGAGGGTGAGGATAGAAGGGATTCTACTCTTCAAATATCCAAGGTAACTTGTTTCTTTTCTTGCAAAGTTCTCATCTTTTACATGGGGTTAAGTGGTGTTAGGTGCTCTTTGCTTCTTAGTTTGTTGTTTCGTTGGTGTTCTTGTTGTAATTAGTTATAATGTCGAGTGATATGGAGAAATTGACTAAGAGCCCGTTTGGTTCACTATTTTTAGGGTACAAGAAACGAAATCAATTACCGATTCCCTTTTTTCATGTTTGGTTCAACCTCTCACCAATCCATTACCATTACTTGGTGGTAATGAACTCCCCCAATTTGTTACCTCCCCTCCCCCTCAAGTAACAAAATCCATTAGTTGGTAGTAATAGTTACCATTCCATTTCCATTCCATGGCATGAACCAAACACCCAATAAATGTAACCATTTTTATTACCATTTCCCTTTTTATTTGTTTACATTTCCTTTCCATTCCATATCTTAAACCAAACGACCCCTAAGGCTATTGATGATTTAGCTAAACAACAATTTGATTTTCAATTGAAATATAATGTTGATTCGAGTAATATGAATAGACTTGAGACAAGAATGGATGCTATAGCTTCTATTATCACTAAGAAGCTAGATAAACAGGCTCCAACCCAACTTCTCTCTGATTTCTCTCTTTGATCAACTAGCTCGCCAACGACCACCAAGCACTTGTTATTGTTCAAAAATCAAATTGTATTTACCTCATTGTTGTGAATCACGTATGGATTTTAATTTTCTATTATTTTTTACACAATTTTTGCCTTATCCACATTGTACCCGTTCTTAAAATTTTGATTTTGATGTTTTTCCGTTCCCATATTTTCTACCTCTATAGTCCGATGCTGCTACTTATCAATTGTTTCCCATTTTTGGTACATGGAATCAAAACCGACAAAAACTGGTTCTGAATCTGATTTGGAGATTTCTAACCAGTTCCGGTAAGAAATTGGGTACTCGTGAGTGATTGAGAGAATTTATGCTTTTACTTTGTCAATTAAAACTTAAAAGAAAATCTGAAATCCATATTAATGTACAAAGATGTGGACATCTAAAAAAACTTTTGTAAAGCTCAAAGATCCATATCAGATTCCTGCACCCATTAGGAAAGTTTTAATGGCCTCAGTTCATTATTAGGCTTCTCTCTCAAAAATTAAGATTTAAGAGTAGTTTTCAACCAAATGATAAGCTTCACACACCTAGTAGCTAATTTAACAAAACTTCAAGCTCAAGACATTCCTAGTGCTTCAATTTCATTTCTAAATTCAAAGTTCATCACAATTGCTTCATCCGAAATTCATTAAAATGACTTTCAAAGGAAGCATTATTTAGGGTTTATTAAGATAATTTTACTTGAATATTATTAGGTAAATTGTTCTATGATCATTCGTAAAAATTTTAAGATTAAATTTCCTTTCCGAATGTCAAACCCCATAGAAGCATTGGAATATTGCACGTAAAAAATTTATAGAGCCTTTCTATCATTTATCACCTCACTGAAATTGATAACCTGAGAAACTTTACATAGGCCACTAAAATTTGCTGAAAATAGCAACAAAAGGCATAAACCAACTTAATTCTCAAGTTGTGGGCAATCTAAATCCCAACTTGAACCATAGATGAGTTGATATATTGTAGAGATGGTTCTTGCTTTTCCTTTCGCATCAATTTTCAATGAAAATTCCATAATGAGCATGGGTAAGAAAATCACCTTATTTGCAGAACCCAGCACAAAAGTGTATCCTTTCAAACAATTTTCACGGGTCCTGGTATCTGCTATCGTCACAGATCCACCATCCAAAGTCAATGTCGGAATGTATCTGTCAACACCAGGTAAATGTAAACAACTAATTTGCAATTATTTGAACCTATTCCACATAGAAATTCTCCATATATTGTTACACTAAGACAGGAAATTTGATGCTCACTGGCTGCAACTTGGAATTTCATTGTTTATCCTACATGCTGCAACAAGCTGCAAAAACACGGTGTACCATCTTAGCACAATATTGGACATTCAGTATATTCTCATGGTTCATTATAATTATTTATAATTTTAGTTTAGGATAATTTTCGGAAAAGGAGTGTGCTTCAGCAAGAATTTTCGAATTGAAGGATTTTCTATAGGTTCATAATTTTTGAACTATACATTCATTTTATTGAGCTAAAGGAAAGTAAAGAAAAACAAAACAAAGCCCAAAAGAAGCAAAAAGAAAAAGAATAATTTGATGCAAGAATACCTCCAGCCAAGTACTTAGTACTAAAGGTTTCTTAGCCAAAATGATATCAATTATTTCCTCAGTCACAGGCGTGAATGGATCCACAATTACATGTGTGCATTCTGTTGACCACTTGTATGCAACACGAGCACCTAGAAGAGAAGCATAGGAGTCGAGTATGACATATATGACCCTACAAACCATGTCAATTGATCACTCTGGACAACAAATTATGTCATCATTTGTGCACAAAAGAGACATATGGAGTTGCAGCTTGCTTACAAAATAAAATACATCTCACTGGAAGAAAATACGCGTCTCAATTATTAAAAACGATTGACGGACACAATCCACAAGAAGAGAGAGACTAATAGTTCAGCCAGAACTATAAGAATATCTAGCTTTTCTCTTCAAAGGAAAATGGGTAATTGGGTATCCATAAAGAAATCACATTGTGTTTGTTCACATGTAGATGAGCTCATAAGCAGAAAAAGTAAAATAATAAGAGCTGGAGATGAGTTTTAGCTAATGGTGGAATAAGGTCTAGTTCTTACACATTTTTATGGAAATAAATTCAGGACATATAATATTCAGTATTAAAGATTCCATTTTGGCGAAAAATTTCCCCATTCCCCCAAAAGATATTATAAAAAAAGAATAAGCATCATCAGAAGAAAAAACAATCTCCATTCTTCTTCATTCATTCCTTATCTATCACTCTCTCTTTGCTAGGCCTAAAGTTAAACAGAGACATGGCACCTTCGTGCCCCAGCGTCACCTAATTCTTGCTATAATTGGTACGAGTAAACAAGTACATAAATACAATTTCTACCTAGTTTTGTTAAATTAATTGACAAGTTTCACGTGTGAAAAAAAGTGTACCACTATATTCACACATGCCGATTTCAAATCATAGTTTGTGTGTCGGGGGGGAGCCGGAGGACTAGCTAATTAGGTAGCACTATTGTGCCCTCAATTTTTGTCAACCTTTTCATCCTCTTCTGTCCTTTGCAGCAAAGCGTGAGGAAGCAATTCTAAACCTCTACGACTCTACCTTCTCCCCTCCTAGAGAATATATATATATATATATATACATATACATATATATATGTATACATATACATATATATATATGTATACATATACATATATATATGTATACATATACATATATATATGTATACATATACATATATATATATATGTATATATGGATGTAAACCTCTACCTCTTCCCGAAATAAAGACTAAAATATGAATGTTTTCGTATTTAATTTTTATATATGCATCGCCAATGCGCCTACAAAAATTATGTACAATTTCCATCTTTAAATTATGATGAACGAAGCCCTTGTTCTTTGCATCGTACAATAAAATTTTAGAAAAAACAAAAATGAGGTAAGTTCATATAAAGTCAAACAAGGTTTATGGAGTTTCTTGAACAACAAAAAAAAAATTTAACATAATTAAATATGTTCAATGAAATACAAGTAAGTTCACGTAAAGAGTTTTCTACAATATTATAGAAAAGAAACCTAAATTTAAACAACTAATTGGAACTTATTATGCTTTTAGTAAATTGTATAAGGTCAATGCATTATATATCAAGGCTTAAACAATAAAATTTTAGAAAAAACAAAAATGAGGTAAGTTCATATAAAGTCAAACAAGGTTTATGGAGTTTCTTGAACAACAAAAAAAAAATTAACATAATTAAAATATGTTCAATGAAATACAAGTAAGTTCACGTAAAGAGTTTTCTACAATATTATAGAAAAGAAACCTAAATTTAAACAACTAATTGGAACTTATTATGCTTTTAGTAAATTGTATAAGGTCAATGCATTATATATCAAGGCTCAAACACATACAAACTCTACGTGTGAGTTTCTATGTATAAGGCTACAAATACACTACTTCAAGACATCCCCTAAGGTTGGAACTACTTGAAGTTAAAACACTAGTTGACACTAACAGAGAGGAGTCAATATTTGGGGCAGTTACAGATTTCTTTTATTTTGAAGAATTTTGCTTTCTCTGTACTTTTTCGCCATTACCTGCATTCCTTTTTTTTTGGCTTTGTGAACCCCCCCCAAATGGTTTGCCCTTATGGCAAGTACTCAGTAGTTACTGCTCTAAGAATAGGAGGCATAATTAGACTATTGTTGTCAACATTTTCCAATGTATATATAAATTTGATTCAAAATAATTACTAAGCTGCTCTCTCTAGTAGATCTTTGTAAAACTTGTTTCATGCGTAATGAAAGGTTCTACTAAGAAAAGACATGTTAATCTTTTCCTTAAAACATATTGCCTTCTAACACTTCCTAACCAATGTTTTTTCATTTCAAAATACTTGAATTTTACCTTAACGGCCTGTTTGGTTAGTGGTACTAAGTGGTGGTAATGATAATGAAACTTGTTGTGAAAACATATGTTTTCTGTCATAAATTTCCATTACCACTTACCCAAGTGGTAATAGATGGTAATGAAATTTTAGGGAGAAAATAGGTGATGTGGGGATAAAGTAGCATTACCATGAATGTTGACATAGGAATGCCTTCACAAGTTTGTACTAGAAACCATTACCATTACTACCATTTAATACCGTTAACCAAACGGACCGTAAGTACTAAGTACTCTAATGGTCTGTGTGATAGGTGGTAAATCTGGTAATTAGTTGTGGTAATGAAGTGAATGTATATGTAATTTGGCGAAGAAAGTCACCTGCCAATATATGTGGTTACGAACTTCATCCCCATACCTTCTTTTTTTCTTCACAAATTTCCATTACACGACAATAGTTGTCATTTGTTTGGTAGGGATATGGATCTTGAGTCATGGTTCAAAATACGTCCGAAACAATTCGGTTCAATTGACTAGAACTTTTTTCAACTTTGGCGAACCGAATTTGACTGTTATAAACCGATGTACTTAAATAAGCTGAAATTTCGACCTAACCAACAGTGCCAAGGCAAATTTCCCCCTACACCTCCCTCTGATAATGAAATAAATCAACATAAAAGGATATGGATGAAAAGAAGAGGCACGCAAACAACAATCACGAGATTTATTGTGGTTTTAAGGGGAAAAAACAAATGCTATATAAGTTAATCTTATAATATACTTTCTGCGTTCTTAAATAAGTGAAACACTTCTCTCTTTTATATGAAAGCTACTTTAGAAAAGTGTTTCAATTATTTCAGAACAAAGGAAATATATGCAAATAATAGTATGATAACGGGTCCATGTTGAACGTATCCATTCCGTTCCCACGAAACCGTAACCGTTTCCGCAACCAGGAGCAAAACCGTATTTTCGAACCATTTTAAAGCGATTTAAGTGGACTAGGAAATGTCTAAAGTCCAGTCCAATTAAGTTTAATTGTTTGTATGGTTGGAATATGGATCTTGAGTTTGTAGGGGTGTAAGTGGACTAGGAAAAAGAAGTCCAATCCAACAAAGTGCACATATGTTGGACTAGAAAAGAGTTTGGTTCGGATTTGTACTCAAAATTTAAATATTCCAAACTGAACTTGGACTCGGACTCTTCGGAGTTCATAGTCGAATCTTGAGTTTAAACTTTTTTGTCATCATACATACATGGATATAGTCCATGAAAAAGAAAGTAGTATGAAATTTACAAATAGATTATGGTTTTAAGTTTCAACTGTCTCTTTATACTTTATAGGCTACCTGTCTCTTATATTGCATGTTTTTAAAATTTGCAACTAAAAAGCAAGAACCAGAATATTAAGTGAAGCAAATAATGACAGTAAAAGATAGCACCAACCTATAGATGAAACTTTATCTTGTGCAGAAGGTGTTCCTTGTGAGCTTGTGAAATTGCAAAAGTAGAAAATGAGTGGGACATAAGAAAATCTGCGTACAATGATACAGTTTAGCAAGGCAGCAAGAGCAATCAGTGCATTAAGGAAGATACATTAATTTGGCAACGGGATAGTAAACAAATGGAAGCACAAAGCAAGTAATGGAAAAATCTTAAGAGGAATTAAATTTCAAAGATATACAGAGTCGGTACTCGGTAGCCTCAGAGGCTCAGAAGAAAACAAAATAGCTTCATTCACTATCCAAAAAGGAGGACTAGACTTGGTAAATGGGAGGGAGTATATACTAAACAGCTAAACTTCTCCATGGTAAGACTTAGCTTCTCCGTAGTCTGTATTATGATGTTTTCATTGACAAATGACAGCACAAAGTACCAACAAAGATTTTCTGAAAATTATGAAAAGAATACCACAGTAAACACCTTATATCATACGACACAAATCCCGCTAAACACAGTATCAAGAATTAGGACTGTGTTCATATGCAGTATTGCATGCGTCAGCGCACATAATGATTTCTAGACATAAAAGTTTGGTAATAGATGAAAACTCCCACCACCAAAAAGAGGAAAAGACAGAATATGAAACAAAATAGTACCTGTATGTCCCATTCCCAGTGCCAAATGAAACCAAGTCCCCGTCTTTCAAATATGTTTCATTGCCCGGGCAATCACGAACTTTTTCCTTTGTGCTAGAATTTCTTCTTTCAAAATAAGTTCCATACTTGGAGCAATCTTTTATCCGAACATTGGAGGAAAAATAAGATGATCTGTTTCCAACATGTTCCAAAGATTCCATTGGATCTAGAATGATTTCAGCATGTATTCGTGAGACACTTTTATCATTACCAATGGTCACATCGCAGCCTGACAGCATAGAGAGAAAATACATGTTAGAAATATTAGATATGATACTTTAGATGAGATTAAGGGGCAAACTACACTGTACATTGAACTTCTATAAATCTACAAATGAACATCATTGCACTCTAATCTCCTCTCAAAAGAAGGGATTTTTGCGGCATTTGAGACATATACATGCTACATGGGATGGATCATGTCTGGCAGAAGACCTCACAAGATACAAGTTTACTACCTAATATGTCAGTACATACTACCCTGTCCAAGGGCATGAAAACATTAAGCAAACTGGTTCATTCCCCAGAACTAAAATCTTCCCTTCCCATCTTTCTCTTTCCATAATTGTTTCCTTTTTCTATTTCTGATTCATCATTATACAATTGTTAGAGCCTAGAGATATGATATTTGAAGCACTAAACTAGATCTATACTCTGGAAAGATTGGATTAATATAGGGTCCTGCTATATACCGCCCGTATTTACTTAACACCGCCGTATTTTTATACCTATTATGTATTTTTCTTTTTACTTTTTAAAATCAAATTTAAGAATTTTTTTAGCATGAACTGATCCAAATTTTCAGTTTCACCATGGCGGAACTAACCAATTTTTTGAATTCAACAATGGTGAAACGAGAAAATGAGGCGGTTCCACTAACTGAAATTTTGGCTCGGTTCCATGACCAGTGAAAAAAAATTGGAAGAAAAAGCTGTCAAGACTGAGGAGGAAGAATAAGAGAAAGAAGGGAGAAGAAGAAAAAAGTTCTGAAAATTTATGTTCTAGATCTGTTACTTGATCTTGTGCTATTTTCATGAAATCCGGCAACGGTATGTCCATGAACAGACAAACACTCGATGCCGCCATTGAAGTAATGAACGGACAAACACTTGACGACCGTCAAATCACTGTTAATGAGGCGCAATCTTGCAGCGGAGGAGGTGGCAGTGGATTCCAAAGCGGTGGTAGCGGTGGATGCTGCAGCGGAGAGCTGGGGGTCCAGGTGGGGGCGGTAGGTGGGGAGTGGTGGTTATGTTAAATTATAAAAGAGGAAGAAGAAGTAGAGGAGGGCGAAAGAAATATAAGAAAGTATAGATATGGGTGGTGTTTAGTAAATACCAACGCCAAATAGATGACATTGAATATATTAGGCACCTTATATCAATCTAAAAACTATTTGGCCTAACCATACGTCTTTCTGTGATTAAAATAACCAAACTTTGATTAAGACCATTGTAATCTGATTATGTGGCTTTGATTATCAATATCATGCACTTTTGGAGGTAACATATTGGGTCATTTACGCGCTATGTTGGTGCACTCCATCATATTGGTAACTGTGCCCCCGAGATCCATCTTTGGCACGAAACTAATTGGAGTTGTTCCATTAGGATATTCGGGGCAGAACCATGATTTTTTAGATTTGTCCCTATTGTTGTCCCTTAGTCTTTTGATCTAAAATCATAGCTATACATTTGACCCTTTAAAAAATCATTAGCGGCTTCTACTCTATTGTCCTTTTTGAGAAGTAGTTTCTCACCACAGGCTACCCTAGAACCCTTGTCCACAACCTTCGTGAACCAAGGGAAGGACCCCGTTAGGGGGGCCTATAATATTAGGTAGGACCCTGTGAGGGTGGCCTACGTACATACTTGCCTAAAAGGCTAAAATGGGATATTGCACGAGTTTCAAAAAGAGGAATTTAAAGACTTGGGTTGTTGCATGGGGAAGGCCCTACGGAGGATGCTTCTTTCCCGAAAACAAAACCAACAAAAACAAGAGGTTCCCCCTTTGATCAAATGGATTTTTCTTACTTTTTCCCCCGCTTTCCAAGTCCCTGAAACAACCAACTTCACACATGCAAACAATAACAACTTCACATAAATCAAAAGGTCTAACACAAAGGAGAAAAGATCCTTAATGCCATGAAGTATGAACTCACAATTTTATTTTCTTGATAAAGGGAAATAAAACTACATTCTATGAAGAAATATCAAATATTACACTAATTTTTATACAGCCAGCACAGGTATCCGAATTCATGGAACTCAATAAAACTTTTTGGGATATTAGAAAATATTGTCCCTAAACAAATTGTATTAAAGAGTAAAAGGATGTAATGTATGCTAGTGACTAGTACACTAGAATTTTCGCTGCCACATCATGTCTCGACACAACAAGGATAAGGGTATAAATCCATGCCCGTCACTTGACCTTACAACTGGACACTTCGTGCCACTACAAACCACAGTAGAAAGGAAAGTCTTGGGTTGAGAGTAGTATGTTATCTAAGTGAATCTTTAAGGCTTCAAAGAAGTGGTTGACGTCAAAACAAGTCCACCAATTTCATAAAAAGATGGTCTCTTCATATCTTGTATGTAGGACCTTGACTGGTCGGACTCTTGAATATGCACGATGCACCTATATCCTACAGGCTACACCCATGCCCAAGTCTAAAAAAGTCAAGATGTCATTAAAAATTTCCAGATACCTTTCCTGCCAACTTTGTATGTTCCCTTTGTAAATATATAGTACTTCTCTTCCCCTGTTACATAAATCAGGGAACATGTTAGAAAAACAGTGAACTGATATCTATATGCCCAGAGCATCTGTTGCTCTGCGTCTTTGTTTTCCATATGACAGCTAAAAACATGATATCATAAAAATAAAAAAATAACAAAAAAACAATGAAAAGGAAACCTAATACTCTATTTTTGTATGTGTTTAAAGGACCATCTTTCCTCATTAAGTAATACGTAGTCATTATAACAGTACAAACATGAGATTGCCAGAAAATTTTGACAAAGGGAGATAAATGCACCATTAATTAATAAAACCCTATTGCAAGTACAGAAGTGAGGCAAAAATAAGATTTGATGCTTCCAAATCCTCATATTGATGTTGCATCAATGAACTCATGCATGCAAACTACCACATTACTGAACTTCCTAACTCATATCGCAACGAAGAAGAATACAGTGCAGTGTATAGACAATAAGGTAAACCAACCAGATAATAACGACTCAGCACGAAAGCTAAAACAAGGCTTTGGTCCTTTTAACTCCTTAAATTTGACTACATAACACTAGCTGTTGGGACCAGCTGATGTCTTGGATTGTTTAATAAAAAATGATGTATTTGTTTGGGATTGGCATTTTGTCAAAAATAGAAGTTGTAGCTTGGCGAGTATATAATATACAGGGCGGCTATGGGCATGTACAACCAGAACCATAGCACAGAACCTTACAAATTTGAGGACCCAATATTCTAGAGCCCTTCTTTTCTTTGTCCCTTCCATCAAAGCAATTGAAGGTAATTATACTCCGCACTTCTCTTCCTCTAATTATACTTGCAATTCCCGTAAAAAAATTGAAACTTTCCATATTCCATTCTTCTCGAATCTCTAATTTTTTAAATTAATTTTCTTGTGTCAACAATGTTTCCATTAAACTCACTCACCTTTCTCTCTCAATCAACGAGTCTGAAGAAATTGGATTCAATAGAAGATATAATTTTAAGTTCTTCTCCATTAAATTACTATCAATCGGCCAAACTTTTTACCCCCTATATGTTGCCATTGCTATCCAGTTCCAATATTTTCTCCAAAGACCAAAAATATCATTTTTCAAATCTGGTTTTGAGTGCAAAATCATGATTCTATTTCACAACTAGAGGTAATCTCCAACTCCAAACCAGCAGTCCAGCGTGATAGAGGCATTGAGCATGAGTTGCTTCTAATTTGAATAAACATAAAGCTTAGAGTATTTATCAACTATTATTTTAAGTTCTAGATTATATATATTCACCAATCACCCAAAAATAATTCTTAGATTAGCTTCAATATTATGTTTTATTAACTCTTTGTTTGCTACTGAACAACATGTTCCAGCGCTTACAGTAACAACAATACTAAAATTTGCTTTGTTAATAAAAATTCGGATTACTTTTTTAGATAAAAAAAACTATACTTTAGTTGGAACTTGGTAGTGAAGCACACCAGCCTTTTAAGTCAATTTTGGGTTAGAAGGATCAAGGATGGCCCTAGTAGCCAGAATGTCGATATTAGCTTGATGTTGTATTGGAATGTTATTTATAACTAGAATAGAATAGTTTGACTTTTTGGTTTGATTTTGGTAAAAGTATGATTGTATTTTAAAAAGATTCTTAATTATTAAAATTGCACTTTGGAAAATTAGGGCCCTAATTTTTAATTTTTAAGATTAAAACAAATATAACTTGCAACAGGAGAATTCAAGAGTTGGAAAGCTTTTACAGATAATATTCTTTCATTTTACGGGTAAGTATTATCAGAAGAATCTCAAAAGAAATGTAAGCATTTGACAGAATACAACCTGAATTTGGGTGAACAGGAAATAGCCCCCAAACCATATGTCCTGCCGATGTCTTCCAAAATTCAGCTTTTAATGCAGCCAAGTCTGAATTTACAATATAAATCAGTCGAATTCAGTCGTGCAATTAACATATGAAAGTTTAACTAGTTCAAGTTTTCAAAAAAGCAAAGTAAATAAGGGCGCCATGGATTACCTTCTCCAAAGAGAGCAATTAATTGCCTTTGCTTTTGCAGTCGCGTGTTCGTGTCCCAAGATTTTCTCGACGTCTTTAATTCCACTGGAAAATCAAGTCATAGAAGATCACGAGGTCTTAAGCAGATGGATTAAAACGTAGAAAATGATGATTTCACTCTCAATCAGGCGGAGAAAAATCTTGGAGAGACACCGTATACATGAACAAATAACTTCAAAATTTTGAGCTTTTTACAAGGATTTACTGTGCGTTTACGAAAATTTGACATGAATAATTCCAAATGTTAGCCGTCTTCTCAAAATAGGATAATCCCAACTTTTGAGGACCTCTTTAAATAAGTTAAACTATCATTTTTCTTGCCTACACTAATTCATTTGAGGTCTATAATATATTGAAAAATAATGGTTCGGATTATTTTGAGAAGGTACCCCTAAAGTTGGGATTATTCTAAAATAATTTAAAGTTATGATTATTTTGAGAAGATTGGTGAAAGTTAGAATTATTCATTTCAATTTTTTGCGTTTAACTATTTGGAAGGGAAGAAGGGCTTCGTTTAGTAGGGCGTAAAATATTTTCAACTAAAAATGGTTTTACATGGAAAAACCATTTACAATGAAAAATCATTTTCCATCCAATCAAACAAGGGAAAATTTTCCTGAAAATGATTTTCCATTGTAAGTATTTTCATAAGAAGTTGACCCCAGAACAGGACGGGTTTAGTTTAGGACCGTCTCGTCTGTGTTTCAGACTAATTATATAGCGAAAGGGGAACCGTCTGGTAGGTAATTAATCTCGACCAAGGATTTATTAAAATTTTAAAATTATGATTATTAAAATTTGTATCTTGCTTTGAAAAGAAAAGATAATTTATTATTAAGATTAATAAGTAGATGAAATCAGTTTTCTAAAATATGAACATATTTAAAATAATATGCAGATATGAATAATAACTTACTTTGATTGAACTTGAATGAAGTTTTACAAGGATTGAGTAATACAAATATTTTTGAGCGTAAGGCTTTTGTAGAGGATTTTGCTAAATGACCAAATGAAAGACTTGTATGAAAAGGACTTGTAGAACTCTTTTCCAACGGAACTACATGTTCCCATTTATAGTACATGAAATTTGGAGTTGTATGAGACAATTGTGATAATCTTTGGCGCTTGGTGTAGAAAAGGGTACTGTGTTGAGTTGGCTTTATAACTTGAATTTTGTAGTCTTCTTTGAATGAGCGAGAATCTTGTCTTCATGTGTGCTTTGGTGAGCATCATCGGAAGTTGAAGTACATGAAACTTTGGTCTTTTCCTCTTGTTGTTTTTATTTTAGAAGATATATCTCCTTGCTGGTGATCTTCAGGTGATGAGTACTTGGTTTTTGTTGTTTTGTCTTTAGTAAGTTTGGTGTTTGTTTATTTGTATGGTGTGCGCCGAGTTTTCTTCAGGTAATCAGGTGGTACACCTGGTTTTTGTTGTTGATGAGTCATCGTTTCAAGTACCTGCATCAAAAATATTAGTAAATATGTCCCTTATTTTGCCTAAGTGATAATCACTTAGCGGGATCTTTTTATTTTTATTTGCCCTAACTTTTGCCAGGAAGATCCTGCGGGCTATTTTCTAATAATTTGAAAAAGTGAGTTTTGCCTTCGTCAGATAGGAATTTTCCATCTCTGAGCTGAGATAAATATGGATCCAAAGGTTCTTAATGGTTGATGCCAGTAATAAAATATTCTTGTAGCCATGTAGGAAATACGACTGTTGTGTTACCATAATGAATAAAAGTAACTGGATTTTCATCATATTTGCTGATTAATTCTTCAATTTTTCGGATGATGTAGAAAAAACCATAAGCCCTTGCTTGAGTAGGATGTAGGATAGCTGGATCCTTGTTGTAAAGATCACGTTTTATGGTATTAATCAGTATGAAGTAATGAGCTGGTTTGATCTTGCCATTCACCATTTCTATGTTGGCGCTGATAATTTCTTCATAAATCCATTCTTGTCCTTGAATGGAATATAGTTTTGAAAATATATATTGCTGGAATTTTGTGAGTTCTTTGAAAAAATCTGACTCAGGCTCCGGTATTTCATAGAATTTTCTTACTAAACCATATTTCCATGTATTAAAATATGGATCAGTCTTCTGAAGGTCTCTTGTTGAGATGAAAAAGCCTCCAGTTTAATAATATGCAAATAGTAGTATTGATCGTCCCCATGTTCGTCAGATGTTATAGGGAGATATGGTTTGTGATGATAGAAAGTCGATATACCATTTGTCGAAATTTGCTTTTTTAATTTTGTTGATAATGACTTCTTGCATATCTGTTGGAAGTTGGTAAATCTGGATGATAATTTCAAGTATAAAAAGTTTGGAAATTTTTTTGTGTATTGTGGGTAAAGCATAGGTTTTGGCATTTTGAGTAAGGTTTTTAAAGAATTCGTGTGAGGAAGGAGAAAGTTTTTTGAGTAAGTCTTGGATTCCTTGTCTATGAATTCTTCCTTTTTGTGTGGAATATAAGTTTTTGGTTTTTTCTTTAGTAGTAGAAGATGGTAGAGCATACTGCATCTAGAATAATTAAATAAGTAAGTAATATTGGAAAAAATATATAGTTTTTAGGAAAATAGATTTTTTGAAATTGTACAAATATTATTGCAGCATCCTTTTTGACAAAATGGGGCTGGCTCTTTTGGACAACATGAATTTGACTCATTATCAGATTCTATTTGAAGTAGATTATTTTTACAATGGTCGGTAAGGTTATTGTCTGAGGAATTGTCTAGTAAACATAAGGCTAAATTTTTTTGCTGAAGGTCTAAATCATGATTACATAACTCATTGACCTTTTGTTTTAAATCACATTCATTAGCTTTATGACCTACCCTACCACACTTATAACAATAAATTAGTTTTTTAGGATCTATGGTTTTCTTTGGTGGTGGTCTTGTGGGTTTTTTGAAGGTCTTTTTATAATATGGATCAATGTTTAAAGGTTGTCTATTTGGTCTAAAGGTTTCTCTAAATCTTTTTCTATTAATAGTTGAAGGAGGTTGAATTTTAGGTAGACCGAAAGCAGCACAAAAACTACCTAATTCTCTACGTCTTTCTCTTTTTTCTGATGAATATTTACTTTGAATTGCTAATTCCTCACATAAAGAAATTGCTTCTTTTTTAACAAAGGAAAATATTTGTCCATAGGTCATACTATCATATGGAATTTCATCTTGACCTGCACTTTCTCTTAATTTTAGGAATATCCTTTGAGAAAATAAAGATGGGAGACCAGATATAAATATTTTCTTCCAAAAAGATTGATTGCAATCACCTCGTCTAAAAATATTACTAAGGAATACATCTTTGTACCAACGATAATCATCAAGTGTAGGACATCTAAGATTAGTGAGAACTAGTTGATTTGTTGACATTTCTTCTTTAGGATTTCCAATAAAATGCATAGCAATCATATTAATAAGGATTGAACTTCCGTCTAGAGCCTGTTGTTCATTTTCTATTTTAATATGATTAATTATTTGAACTTTAGTTTCTGCATTAATACTATTGTCCCACCAATTTCTTAATTGACCAGTAAAACCAGTTGTAAGAAAATCTATAATAGTATGTTCATGATAATTAATTCTTTGATCTATACGTAGTAATAGCCATAGTCATTTCAGATAAGACATTTAATATTTCATATTCTGATTTTCCATCAACATTCCATTCATAGACTGCGGATCCATCATATTGTGAGTCTCTGAATTTATGTCGTTCTTCATATTGAATATCTGGTGGAGTTGATCTAGTGTAGTAATTTCTAGTAGAGACATTTTTCCAAGAACTATTATTTATTTTATTAATTTCATTTTCTTCATCATCAGAACTGATTATTTTATTTGAATCTAAGACATTAATATTATTAGTTGATTTAGAAGTACCTAAGCTAGATAATTTTCTCTCAATCTTACTAAATAAAGGGGTTGTTTTTTCAGGTAAGTTAAGAGATTTTTGACGATATATGGGAATACTTAAAGTATTAATATGTGGAGTAGCTATGTCAAAGGGGAATTTTGTTTTTTTTTTTTTCTATAGATAAAGCTCCTAGTTTGGATGTTATGTTTTCAATTTCGGAAGACTTTATAGACTCTAGCTGTGTGGATAACATATCTATTTGTTTTGAGATAGTAGTAAGAAGTTGATTTGAATAATTATTTTGATGATATAATTTTTTGATGTCACCCAAGTTTGAAACGGAGGAACTATCATCATTTCTTCCTTTTTTAAAAGGGGCCATGACAAAAGATCCTTCATTATTATTAACTTGAGTTTAAGTTAAAGGAGGATGAATAGATTAAACTATACTTCCATCTTTTAAAGTCCAACTTTGAATTAAACTGCTTGTCATGTTTATTTGATTTTTGTTGAATGGATAAAATATATTATTTTTTATGGTAATTGTGGAGAACCATGTGAAAAAAGGAATATTAATTTCTAATTTGTTCATGTCAGAAATCCATTCTAGTCTAATATGATTTTTAGCAATTTGATCAAAGCAACCAAAGAACCAGTCCTTTTTATCACTATTTTCTTTTGAGTAAAAATCATTATGAATATAATCTAAATCTATTTGGAATTCCTTTTTTATAACATTAATAGAGGATAAGGTAGGTGGTTTCATAGCTGAAGAAGTAGGTGAATTTGAATTGGTAGAGGATTCTCCTACTGGTTCAGGTATTGGGTTTTTATAACTGAACTTTGAAGATTCCTCAAAATGAATTTTTTTAGAAGTAGACGTTCGAGGATTATAAAATGAATTTTCTTCATAAGAAGGTCGAGCATTTTCATAAGAAGTTGATGGTCTAGCTCGTTCAAAATTAGCAACTAATTTTATTATTACTTGACCATCAGGTTCTTCTATAATTTTATCTATTTTCTTTTGGGCAATATTTCTAGGAGGAGGATTATAGTGAATTAAAAATTGTTTAGGTATATTGATTTCATTCCATTTTAGTTTTTTAGGAGTAAAGGTGGCAGCACTATCAGTTTCGACTTTTAATAAAATGGTCTCGTCTATAGTAGGATGAAGTATACATTTTGGATTTAGTTGAGAAGTTAATAATCTGAAATATACACGATAAATTAATGCGAATTTTTTTACATATTCTCTAAATTGTACCGTTGAATTATTTGAAAGGTGGACATCTAATACTAAGGTGTTTAGTATCCAAGGATCAGTTAAGTCTACTGTAAAATTTGGGCAACAATTAAAGTAGATTGGACCATTACATATATTAGTTTGAATCATAGCTAAAAGAGAATCTTTATAGCCAACTAAGCGGTTATCTCTTAAGGCTATATATACTGGACAATCAAGGCCTTCTCTAGAAAGAGGTTTTAAGGCTATTTGAATCATACCAAAATGAATATATCTATATGTTTTTAAATATTTATCTATCGACGTTTTATTAAGTAGTTTAATACTTTGAAATTCTTAATTTAAACTTGTAGTTTCTTCATGGTGTTTAATAGAAAAAGCAGTTTAAAAGTCAAGTTTTCCTATTTGATAAATTGTGTCTATGTGTTTTTTAGGTATAGTCCAGTTTTGAAAATTAATCGGAAAAGATATCTCTTTACTATGTACTATGTTTGAGTTACTACTATCATGTGAAAACAATTTTCTAAAAAAAGTAGCCATGATCAACTAGTAATAAAATTTAGTGCATATAGCAATTAAGTTGATGCATATAAATGGGCCCAACGGGACCACCCTTACCGGGACCACCTTTTCTCCTTTCAACGGCTGACCAACGGATTTAACAAGGGCTGACCAACGTCTGACCAACACTTAGTGCAACTTCTTAAATACTAAACCCACAAAATTATATACTACATGATGTAGGTAACTTTTAGTGAAAAATAGTAACACTAGATAGCTGAACTAAACTTAATACACATAAAGTTAATAGAGTTCCTTTTAAATAAACAAAACATAAACTATCCTAATAAAATATAGTAGCATGATATTATGAATTGTAAGTAGTAGCAAAGTTTACGTAGCAAATGAATGTAAGTACATCAAAAGAGCTAAAAAACGAAATCACTAAAAGACGAAATAAGAACCCATCTTTAATTTTAACACAATTAGTAGTACTAATATGAGTATTTAGACTGTTTTAGGCTTAATATCGGCAGATCCTACCCCCAGCGTTTTTTGGCTCGGATACCAAGATTGACCCCAGGACAGGACGGGTTTAGTTTAGGACCGTCTCGTCTGTGTTTCAGACTAATTATATAGCGAAAGGGGGACCGTCTGGTAGGTAATTAATCTTGAACAAGGATTTATTAAAATTTTAAAATTATGATTATTAAAATTTGTATCTTGCTTTGAAAAGAAAAGATAATTTATTATTAAGATTAATAAGTAGATGAAACCAGTTTCTAAAATATGAACAGATTTAAAATAATATGCAGATATGAATAATAACTTACTTTGATTGAACTTGAATGAACTTTTACAAGGATTGAGCAATACAACTATTTTTTAGCGTAAGGCTTTTGTAGAGGATTTTGCTAAATGAACAAATGAAAGACTTGTATGAAAAGGACTTGTAGAACTCTTTTCCAACGGAACTACATTTCCTATTTATAGTACATGAAATTTGGAGTTGTATGAGACAATTGTGATAATCTTTGCCGCTTGGTGTAGAAAAGGGTACTGTGTTGAGTTGGCTTTATAACTTGAATTTTGTAGTCTTCTTTGAATGAGCGAGAATCTTGTCTTCATGTGTGCTTTGGTGAGCATCATCGGAAGTTGAAGTACATGAAACTTTGGTCTTTTCCTCTTGTTGTTTTTATTTCAGAAGATAAATCTCCTTGCTGGTGATCTTCAGGTGATGAGTACTTGGTTTTTGTTGTTTTGTCTTTAGTAAGTTTGGTGTTTTGTTTATTTGTATGGTGTGCGCCGAGTTTTCTTCAGGTAATCAGGTGGTACACCTGGTTTTTGTTGTTGATGAGTCATCGTTTCAAGTACCTGCATCGAAAATATTAGTAGATATGTCACTAGTGGAAAAACAAGGAAGGGCTGCGTTTTTGGCCAGCAACCCTTTCCATAGCAGCCCTTCAATAGATAAGAAGGGCTGCGGTTTAGGCCAAAAACGCAGCCCTTATAAGCTTGAAGGGCTGCGTTTTCGGCTTAAACCGCAGCCCTTCTCTATGTGAAGGGCTGCGGTTTTAAGCCTAAACCGCAGCCCTTCACATTCAATTTTTTTAAAAAAAATAAATAAATTGCACCCTCCACCCCCCGCCCACCCAAGACACCCCCCTTGCCCACCCCAAAGACTTCCCCCCCCAGCCCCCCCGCTTGCACCCCACCCCACCCCCCCGGCCAAAGACACCCCACCCCCGCCCACCCAAGACCCCACCCCCGCCCACCCCCGCCCACCCCCGCGCCCAACACACCCCCCCCCCCCCCACCCCACCCCCGCACTCCCACCCCCCCCCCACCCCATCCCACCCCGCCCACCCCCGCACTCCCTCCCCGCCCGCCCCCCCCGCCCCCCACCCCACCCCCACCCCCTTCACCCCCGCACCCCCCCCCCCACCCCACCCCCCCGCCACCTCCTCCACCCATCTCCGCCCCACCCCAAGACCCAACCACCCCATAGCCTAGCCCCCCCCCACCATGGCGCCCCCACCCCCCCCCACCCAAAACCTCCCTTTGACACAAAAAAAAACCGATCAAATTGCAATAATAATATATGACAAGTTTTTGAACGTAATATAATAATTAACTTTAAATATGTATATATTTAATAATGTGAAAAATGTACATAGAATTAATACAAACTAGTAGATGTATCATAAGCAATCATCACAAATGTGGGACGCCAACTTATCCCGAACTTCATGTAATTCGTCCGTGGTGAAGGCCCTCAAACGTGGTGTGTTATTCATATAAACCTTGCAAAACAACCAAGGAATAAACACATAATATAAGAATTCAATCATTTATGTACCGTAGTTAGTAGTTCTAAAAATGACATATACCTTCCCGAAATTCAATCAAAAACAAATGCAAGCCTAAAACTCTACACACTAGTTATATTATACCTTATATTATCATATTGAAAAAGAAAATGGAGTTAAATGAAGCGATAAGTACGAATTAGACGCGAAAAGGCAAAAATAGGCCTAAAATGCCCTTTTCGTTCCCAAAATTCAACCTACAACAATTGCAAACCTAAAAATCTACACAATAGTTACATTATGCCTCATATTATCATGTTAAAAATGAATTTGGGGTTAAATGACTCGATAAATACGATTTGGAAGCGTAAAAGGCAAAAATAGGCCTAGAAATGACATTTTCGTTCCCAAATATATGCATGTGCTACTTTGGTTTCTAAACCAATTAATACCTATTACCAATCGATCTAATCTAAACTAACATATACTAATAAGTTACATACCTTTTGAAGATCATCGGCGTTAGTGCCTTTGGTTGACGATATCGAACATGTACCTCGGCACGTAATAGCCACATGCAAGTCCATCTTCTTGTTGCGGACACTAAATGTTCACCAAAGGATGCATCCAATGACATTCATGTTAATTAGATGTGTAGTATGTGGCTAAAAGTGTTTCTATATAAGGACAAATAAATTAGTCATGTTACCTCGATCGATATCCAAACGAGGAGCTTTTGGTGCTCGAAGTCCTGTTGCACTAATATGCTTCATCACACTACATCAACAACATTATTATAAGATTAGATGTACTAACTGTTTATATATTTAAAGATGATGAATAATGTGTAATATTAATAAGTGCGCATATATTGAGTTTCGATTAGGCTACCTATCTAACAATGATTTGATTAGTAAGGTCCGTGGTGGTTGTCGACGCAAAGAATCAAAATGGTAGACTTCGTTACGTGACAAACATATCGCAAGCAGTGTCCAATGAGCCCTACAACAAGAAAATATAGTTATTATTGATCGTAGAACAATTAATAGGTCAATTTAAGTATCGAATAATAAAAGTAAAGCGAGTTTAACAAGCATACTTTTCAATATAAGGAACAAGAATGATCTGATGATATCCAAAACGAGATGATGCTTTGAAACTCATGTCGAGATACTCTTTCACTTCGGCTTTGTTTTGTAAGCAATTGTCATCTCGTATTGTGTTTGGACATAACCAACCAAACATTGCACTAGATGTTGCAAGCAATTCATTGTATAATAACCTGAGAAATTATATTGATTATATTAAAAGTAAACCAACAATTACTTATTATGGATTTGAAAACTACTTAAGGCATATATATGTATATGTATATTTAATTTATATACTTATGTATTACCTCATGAATGTTTGTATCATGGAAACATTCAACTCTACCCCACATAAGAATTCTTTAATATCAACCTTTGAAATGAATGTCGATGAGTCCTCAAGGTAATGGAATTGTTGCTCCCCCAAAGCAACCTCAATTGCGCTTTCATCGGGTAAATCGCTAGCGCACTCATGTAACCAAAAGCATGGCGTAGTAAGGCTCCGCACCACCTCTGGATCGATAATAAGTGGATTTTTTGTCTTAGAAACATTTCCCGTCACCACATTTCCTTCACCTTCATCACGTAAACTTGCTTTCTTATAAGGTGAACATGCCTTCTTTCCCTTCCTGGCATGTGAGTCGGCCTTCCCCCAAACCTAGTATTTAGTTAAAAGTAAAGATATTATTGACTATCATAGGAACTATAAAAGAAAACACGCATATATATATATGAATGTTAATCATTGTACCTCATCTGAAAACCGCACCAATGCACGCGGCCACAGAACATAACTGCCAAGGGCATCATTTAGTAACTGTAGACCAACTTCTGGCTTCGGCAGCGGAAGAGGTAATTCTTCGAAACCTGACACAATTTCATTGAGGGTGACCACATAGTGATTATGATCCACTAACTGGTTATGCAATCGTACTCGGTCACTAGGGGGTTGTGCATGGCCATGAGTTACGAGGATGAAACTATCATAACCATCTCCTCGAGCTAATAGTTCACATGGTGTCTATTTCTGTAAAAAAAACTCTATTTATAGTTAGTCTATGAAACAACATATATATAGTAAGAATTTCATGCATTTAAGAACGTAACAATAGTTGTTTAACAAAGCAAAGTGATTAAGTGATTACCTTCAACTCGGGTCCTACAGGTGGATCAGGCTGGCTAGGTGTAGTATCACTACCCTTCTTGAATGCAACAAAAGTCGGTAAACCCATTTGCTCCAAAATGGCGTTGAAGTTATGGGTCATCTCCTCCCTTAGCTCCTCCCGAATTGCAGCTTTCATAGCCTCCACATCTACCGACGCCGCCGAATTCACACTACTTACACTTGATTTTGTCGTTGTAGTGTATTGATCACCATATACCTTTCTCAAACCGAGGCGGACACCTCCTACACCCCTCACGCGTCCACTATGGTCCGGTCCTAAAGTTTCGTGCAATGCATCAATGTGTCCTTTAGGAGTGAACTCACCAGTTGCCTCTTTTTCCTTCAAGCCAATCTACATAAGTATAAGAGAGAAATGCTTGTGAGCGCAAAAGTTATATTATATATACCTTATATAACCATATAATCTGTACTTACAATGGCGTTGGCTATCTGTTGTGTTTCGGGGTCGAGCAAGACTCTTTTTCCCTTTGCATCAACCCCATGCATCGAACACCACCAATCGAGGACTCTATCTCGGTTGCCGAGGCCGTGCAACCTGTCGTCATTGAGCCACTCCCCGTTGCCGTTGTCGACCCTATTGTGGGGTAACGGCTGAACATCCACTTCTCTCTCGCCTCATGGTACGAATGAGCACCCAAATGATGATAATACTTCCTAGCTTTTGCACTCGAGCTACTTTTCTCACGACTTGCCTAAAACACACAATTATAAACAAAGGTTAGCTACGTACGGTGCTATACAATAATACTTGGATCTAAGTTTATTAAATCTTAATAAAATATTCTTACAATAGCTTGTGGGGTTGTTTTCTTGGCAACAAATGCTTCCCACTCTTCAGGTTTGATAGTTTTCCATATTTGAAATGGTAATTTGGATGGTGCGAGATGATGTTTCCGGTGAAGCCTCGGGATCGGCTTGTGTTTCTCCGCCGTAGATGTTCTTCTTCTTTGTACCTACTACTTTCCTCCGCTTAGTGATCCACCCGGACACTAACTTAGCCTTGAAATCTCTAAATCTACGGGCAACCGCGGATAGAAATACATTCTTCTTGGCTTCATCATCTTCGATATTGAATTGATTCTACAAAAAACGCAGTTCACAAATTAGTTTTCGCAAATGTTGTAATTTATATGCTATAAGTAATATTACACATATATTTAACTAAATAATTAAGAAACTAAACGTTATTGTACTTGAAGCTTACCATGGTATCTTCCCATAGACACCGCTTCAATCCCTCGGGCACCTCTTTCCATGAGTGCAAAATGGAGAGTTTATGCATGCAAATGCCAACTTGCATGCCATACTTTTGACGCCACTTTCCACAAGGTTGACCCATGTTATCGTACTCCAAAGTCATATTTGTGTGTTTCCCTAGTGACTTTGTAGGTCCCCTTCCTTTTCTCTTTTTCGTCGCCAATGACTTCCTAGGCATTTGTGCATTTATCTCTTCACGGCGAAATCGAGACAATTTACCCCGTTCCTTTCTCGCATCGAAAGACTCATCCTCGGTAGTGTGTTCAGCACCACTTGTGGTGTTATCCGTATGCACATCCGCCATCTCCCTGAAATTGTACAAATAATGCATTAATATAACAAAAAATTAAAATTAACATTGCCACTAAGGGGGTGGGGTGTGGAGAGGGGGTTATGTGTGCAAGGGGCAGCGGTGCGGGGGGGGGGGCAAGGGGGGGGGGGGGGGGGGGGCTGTGCGGTGGGGGGAGGGCGGGTAGAGGGGGGGGGGGCAGGGGGGAGGGGGAGGGGGTTGGCGGGGGGGAGGGGGGGGGGTTGTGCGGGGGGGGAGGGGGCCGGTGGGGGGGGGAGGGGGGTTGTGCGGTGGAGGGGGGAGGGGGTTGTGCAGGGGAGGGGGGGAGGGGGTTGGTGCGGTGGGGGGAGGGGGTGGGTGGGGGGAGGGGAGGGGGGTGTGCGGTGGGGGGGGGGGGAGGGGGAGGGGCTGTGCAGTGGGGAGGGGAGGGGCAGGGGGGGGGGAGGGGGGGGGCGTGCGGTGGGGGGGGGGGAGGGGGAGGGGGTGGGTGTGCGGGGGGGGGGGAGGATTTGGAAGCGAAAAGGCTAAAATAGGCCTAAAATGCCCTTTTCGTTCCCAAAATTTAACCTACAACAATTGCAAACCTAAAAATCTACACAATAGTTACATTATACCTCATATAATCATGTTCAAAAAGAATTTGGGGTTAAATGACTCGATAAGTACGAATTGGACGCGAAAAGGCAAAATTTGGCCTAAAATGACCTTTTCGTTCCCGAAATGCAACCAAGAACAAATGCAAGCCTAAAAATCTACACAATAGTTACATTATATCTCATATAATCATGTTCAAAAAGAATTTGGGGTTAAATGACTCGATAAGTACGATTTGGAAGCGAAAAGGCTAAAATAGGCCTAAAATGCCCTTTTCGTTCCCAAAATTCAACCTACAACAATTGCAAACCTAAAAATCTACACAATAGTTACATTATACCTCATATAATCATGTTCAAAAGAATTTGGGGTTAAATGACTCGGTAAGTACGATTCGGAGCGAAAAAGTAAAAAAGGCCTAAAATGCCCTTTTTTTTCAAAATTACCTATGCAAACCTAAAAATCTACACAATAGTTACATTATACCTCTTAATCATGTTCAAAATAATTTGGGGTTAAATGACTCGATAGTCAATTGGACCCGAAAAGGCAAATTTGGCCTAAAATGACCTTTTCGAAATGCAACCAGACAATGAAGCCTAAAAATCTTACATGTTACATTATATCTCTATAATTGTTCAAAATTTGGGGTTAAATGACTTTTTTGGAAGCGAAAAGGCTAAAATAGGCCTAAAATGCCCTTTTCTTTCCCAAAATTCAACCTACAACAATTGCAAACCTAAAAATCTACACAATAGTTACATTATACCTCATATAATCATGTTCAAAAAGAATTTGGGGTTAAATGCCTCGATAAGTACGAATTGGACCCGAAAAGGCAAAATTTGGCCTAAAATGACCTTTTCGTTCCCGAAATGCAACCAAGAACAAATGCAAGCCTAAAAATCTACACAATAGTTACATTATATCTCATATAATCATGTTCAAAAAGAATTTGGGGTTAAATGACTCGATAAGTACGATTTGGAAGCGAAAAGGCTAAAATAGGCCTAAAATGCCCTTTTCTTTCCCAAAATTCAACCTACAACAATTGCAAACCTAAAAATCTACACAATAGTTACATTATACCTCATATAATCATGTTCAAAAGAATTTGGGGTTAAATGACTCGGTAAGTACAATTCGGAAGCGAAAAGGCCAAAATAGGCCTAAAATGCCCTTTTCTTTCCCAAAATTCAACCTACAACAATTGCAAACCTAAAAATCTACACAATAGTTACATTATACCTCATATAATCATGTTCAAAAAGAATTTGGGGTTAAATGACTCGATAAGTACGAATTGGACCCGAAAAGGCAAAATTTGGCCTAAAATGACCTTTTCGTTCCCGAAATGCAACCAAGAACAAATGCAAGCCTAAAAATCTACACAATTGTTACATTATACCTCATATAATCATGTTCAAAAAGAATTTGGGGTTAAATGACTCGATAAGTACGATTCGGAAGCGAAAAGGCTAAATTAGGCCTAAAATGACCCGAGAATCAGGTCACATGGCAATGGAATGCCCATCAGCTGGTAGCGGCGGAGCTAGTGAGAAGTGTTACAAATGTGGAGAGCATTCCATTGCCATGTGACCTCACTCTCCACATTTGTAACACAGTCCCACCACCACCGCCACTACTGCCCCCCACTGCACTCCCTCATTGCCATGTAGGCGTAAAATGACCTTTAATTTTCGTTTCCGAAAGCCTAAAAATCTACATAGTTACATTATAAAACAAAAAAGAAAATGAAAGATAGTAGTGATACCAAACATGTGTTACAACTTACAACAATGCCTTCACAACAATGCCTCACCCACCCCTATCCACCCTCCCCTAGCCCTCCCCCCACCCCCGTCCAAAGATCCCCCCCGCCCTCCCCCACCCCATGCCCCGGCCCTCCCCACCCCCCCCACCCCCTTTCCAAGCATCCCCGCCCTCCCCCACCCCATGCCCGGCCTCCCCAGCCCTCCCCCCCCCCCCCACCCCCCCACCCCATGCCCACCCTCCCCAGCCATCCCCCACCCCCTTTCTAGCATCCCCCGCCCTCCCCCACCCCATGCCCGACCTCCCCCCCCCCCCACCCCCTTTCAAGCATCCCCCGCCCCCCCCCACCCCATGCCCAGCCTCCCCGACCCTCCCCCCCCCCTTTCCAAGCATCCCCGCCCTTCCCCCCCACCCCGCCCTTCCCCACCCCATGCCCGGCCTCCCCAGCCATCCCCCATCCCCGCCCAAGCCCCCCCACCCCCTATCCACCCTCCACAAGCCCTCCCCCACCCCCTACAATCACATTTTACAACACAAAATAGAAGAGAAATTAAATAAAACAAAGAGGAGAGAGAGTGAGAGGGGAATTACCGACAATGCAAGTAGTGGTGGTGGTGGTGGCGTCAAGGCGCGCCGAGAGAGAAGAGAAGAAGAAGGAGCTCAGGCAACGCTGAGAGAAGAGAAGAAGAAGTGTGCACCGGCGATGGGACGGCGCTCCGGCAATGTGTCGATGCTCCGGTGATGGCCGTTAGGGCAGTGCGAGTTAGTGTGAGGGAGTGGAGTGAGTGTGCGAGTGAGTGTGAGGGAGAGGGGTGAGCTGAGTGTGCGAGAGGGAAATTTGCGAGTGAGTGCTACTGTGTGTTACGCGCAAAACTCACAGGTTGAAATGGGCGGGATAGGAAGGGCTGCGCTTATCCTAGAAAACGCAGCCCTTCGTGTATGAAGGGTTGCGGTTTCTAGGCTAACCGCAGCCCTTCACATAAAGGGCTGCGGTTAGCCTTAAAACCGCAGCGCTTCATATTGCATGAAGGGCTGCGGTTTTAAGTCTAACCGCAGCCCTTCACCAAAAGGGCTGCGGTTTCCTTGGAAACCGCATCCCTTCATACAAGAAGGGCTGCGTTTTTAATAAAACGCAACCCTTCTTGCGCAGCCCTTCCTTTTTTTTCCCCTAGTGTGTCCCTTATTTTTGCCTAAGTGATAATCACTTAGCAGGATCTTTTTATTTTTATTTGCCCTAACTTTTGCCAGGAAGAACCTGTGGGCTATTATTATTATATTATTTAAGTAATTTGAAAAATAAAAACTTTTCCTTTATTGTAGATAAGGATCTTGAGCACAAGGTCCTCCAAATGGGTCGTCAGGTGAGGAATGGACTAATGAACCGGATGAATCGTCTGAATTTCGAATTAATAGTTGAGTTTGTCGTTTGAGAAGTTTGATTTCTTTTTTGAGTAATTCAATTTCGGAATCTTGTATTTCTGGTCTCTTTATTTCTTTTTCCTTTCGTGGAGTAGGGGGAATCTCTTTGATTGTCTTGATGAGTTGATTATCTGCAACCATTGGTTCTTGGGCTGTCTTTAATGAGCAAAATTTGTCAATGGCAAATTTCTCCCACCACTTAATCTTGAATTCTCGTACCAGTGACATAGGTAGTGGTGCTGGGAACCATTGGATAATGTTATAGGACCAGCACATTACCCATGGAACATTGAACTCTTTATGAAATAAGAGTTATGTGGAATATGGAGCATTGGTTTGCACATGTGTGGAGAAAAATTCATAGGACTTTTTGACTTCCGTTGGCCAGATTTGTTGAGAGCTTCCAAAGTAGAGCCACCATTCATAAAACCATATGGGAAAATTATTTGGACATTGAGGACAAATGCTAAAGAACCATGAGTGATTGAATGCTCTGAGTAGGAATGCTCGAAACCATGCCAGCTAATAGTCGATGTAATTATATTCCTGTGGTTGAAATGGGACTGAGAATTCTTTTCGGACATAAGCAGATACCCATTCCGTCTGTGGGATGATCTTCTTAATTTTGCACTTTGAATAAGCTATAAAATTACCCTTTTCAGTATGCTCAATTTCAACAGACTTGGTGTCAACAAGTATGAATTCTTGATAACCTTTGGTTTTTATAAGATGCTTCAGGTCGGTATTGGCAATACATTGGGAAAAGAGAATTAGTAAATTTGATAAGTTCAGGAATTTGAGGGGTTTCTTTAAAGCGGGTAAGGAGCATGTGTTCTTTGTGTGGTTTGGTGATGTATTTGTAAATTTCGGAATTTGAAGATTGGGACTTTTGAGTAGTTGGTTTTAAATTTGAACTTTGAGAAGGATATTTGACTGCTTGAGAGTAAGATAAAGGTGGAAAGTTGGAAAATGCATCAAGCTTATCTGTCGAAGATGTTTTCTCACTTGATGGCGGAGCTTATGAAATCTCATAACATAATCTTCTGGTTTTTGAATGCCTTTGCCTTTATCAGAGTCTTGATTCATATTGTTTCCTGTAATAATTTGAGTTTAATTATTATTACCTTTTCCTTGTAAAAATTCTCTAGTTAAAAAATCAAGATGAGAATTATTTTCTCCTTTTATGAATTCTATTTAAAAATCAAAAACTGATAATATAGCTTGCCATCTGGCAAAAATTTGTTTTGAAACAATATTTTGAACATCTTTTTGTAATATTTCTTTTGCTGATTTGCAATCTATTCTTAGTAAAAAGGTTTTATTATAGAGATCATCTTGAAATTTTGAAATGAAAAGAACAATAGATAAAATTTCTTTTTTAATGGTTGAATAATTTTTTTGAGAACCTAACCATAAGCCTGAATGAAATCTAACTATTTGTTCATTTTTATTTTCAGGTAATTTTTGTTTAAGAATGCCTCCATAGCCCATGTCAGATGCATCTGTTTCTACTATCATAAATGCGTTGGGATTTGGGAGACATAAGCATGGAAGAGACTTAACCTTTTGTTTTAGTGTTTGTATTATATGTGTATGTTTGGATGACCAAGCTGGAGGATTTTTCCGTAATCTTTGGTAAAGACGTGAACAATATTGTCTTAAATTAGGGAAAAAGTCTGAAATATAATTAAGAGATCCTAAAAATCTTTATAATTGATTTATATCTTTAATTTCATCTGGAAATTTGTCCGCAAATTCTATGGCTCTATTAATAGGTTTTATGGTACCTTGGAAAATATCATGTCCTAAGAACCGTATTTTAGTTTGAAATAGTTTCATTTTAGGAAATGAGACGACTAAACCATTCTTTTTAATAACATATAAGAACGTATAAAGGTGTTTGAAATGTTGATCTAAGGTATCTGAAAATATTAGAATATCATCAATATATACTATAATATTTTGAGTATAAGGATTAAAAATATCATTCATAATATTTTGAAATTCCGATGGAGCATTTTTTAAGCCAAAAGGCATTACATTCCATTCATATTGTCCAAAGGGAACATTAAAGGCGGTTTTGTATCTATCCTTTTCTTCTATTTGAATTTGCCAAAATCCACTTTTCATGTCAAATTTTGAAAAGATTTTTGCATTATAAAGACGACTTAATTAATCTTTTTTATTAGGGATTGGGTACCTAATCCATTGTAAGACTTTATTAAGAGGCTTATAATTAATTACTAATCTAGGAACTCCTCTTTCTTTTTCTGCTTGATTCATAACATAAAAAGCAGCATAACTCCAAGGAGATTTCGATGGTCTAATTAATTTTTTATCTAATAAAGTTTGAATTTATTTTTGACAAAATTCTAACATTTCTTGATTCACTTGAATAGGTCTTGCCTTAGTAGGAATAGTTTTTTCTGAAAATTCTTTTTCATAAGGGAGTGAAACCATATGTTTTTTCCTTTCCAATAAACCATTAGGAATATTGTTCTAAATCACATATTTTCTTTTGAATATAAGGATTTTTTAATTGTTGTTCTATTTTTATGTATGATATTTCTTGTTGTAAAAGTGATATTTGAGATTCCTTATTAGTTATTGTATTTACTTGTTGAAAGATAGAAGATGATTGTAATATAGTTAAATCCTTTTGATAAACTGGGGCAAGGAATTGAAAGGATATTTTCTTCCCCATAATATTAGTATGAACACCATTACGATCTACTGAAAAAGGATATATTTGAGTAATAAAAGGAGTGCCAAGTATTATTTCATTATCTATATCTTCTACTAAAACGAATGTATTCTTGAAACAATAACCTTGATTACAAATATATGCATTTGGGAGTTTATATTTTATTTTTAATGGTTCACCATTAGCACTATGTAATTTTTCTTTTGTTTTTTCATAATAGATACTAGGAATTAATCCTTCCCTTATACAGTTTTGATCAGCTCCACTGTCAAGTAAGGCTATAGTATATAAGTGAAAATCTTTACCTATTTTAAGTGAAATGAGAATATACCATTTTTAAAAATTTATTCTATCTATAACATTTATTTGTTCATCATTAGTGTCTTGAGACGAAATTTGAATAGAAGGTAAATTTGAAGTAGAAGGTTGATCCTTTTGACTATTATTTGATTCTAACAACGCTATTCTAGTCTGAAGCTCTAATCTTTAGTTTTGAATTCTAGTAATTGCTCTTTAATATCTTTTACTTGTGTTTTAAGATTATCAACTTCAGTTTGTAAATCTTTAGTTGTAATTTGTTTGAAAATATTAGGAGTGGGATATTGGTCAAATATTTTTGATAAAGTAACCGGTTCAGTTCTAGAAGGATTTTATTCTTTGCAAATAATATCTTTTATTTTTAAAATGTATTCCTTTTTTATATATGTATCATTAATCTTGTCTATAAGCTCAAATAAAAATTCTTTTTCATTGTTATTTTTTATAATAACATTGATAAAAGGAATAGAGATAATATCTACATATTTTTTCGGCATAGTCCAGTTTTGAAAATTAATCGGAAAAGATATCTCTTTATTATGTACTATGTTTGAGTTACTACTATCATGTGAAAACAATTTTCTACAAAAAGTAGCCATGATCAACTAGTAATAAAATTTAGTGCATATAGCAATTAAGTTGATGCATATAAATGGGACCAACGGGACCACCCTTACCGGGACCACCCTTACCGGGACCACCTTTTCTCCTTTTAACGGCTGACCAACGGATTTAACAAGGGCTGACCAACGTCTGACCAACACTTAGTGCAACTTCTTAAATACTAAACCCACAAAATTATATACTATATGATGTAGGTAACTTTTAGTGAAAAATAGTAACACCAGATAGCTGAACTAAACTTAATACACATAAAGTTAATAGATTTCCTTTTAAATAAACAAAACATAAACTATCCTAATAAAATATAGTAGCATGATATTATGAATTGTAAGTAGTAGCAAAGTTTACATAGTAAATGAATGTAAGTACATCAAAAGAGCTAAAAAACGAAATCACTAAAAGACGAAATAAGAACCCATCTTTAATTTTAACACAATTAGTAATACTAATATGAGTATTTAGACTGTTTTAGGCTTAATATCGGCAGATCCTACCCCCCAGCGTTTTTTGGCTCTGATACCAAGATTGACCCCAGGACAGGACGGGTTTAGTTTAGGACCGTGTCGTCTGTGTTTCAGTCTAATTATATAGCGAAATATAGTTTAATCCTAATAAAATATAGTAGCATATCAAATTTTGAAAAGATTTTTGCATTATAAAGACGACTTAATAGATTTTTTTATTAGTCTAATTTTTATTAGTTTAATTATATGTGTTTCAGACTATGTTTTTTGGCTCTGATACCAAGATTGACCACAGGACATGACGGGTTTAGTTTAGGACCGTCTCGTCTGTGTTTCAGACTAATTATATAGCGGAAGGGGGACCGTCTGGTAGGTAATTAATCTCGACCAAGGATTTATTAAAATTTTAAAATTATGATTATTAAAATTTGTATCTTGCTTTGAAAAGAAAAGATAATTTATTATTAAGATTAATAAGTAGATGAAATCAGTTTCTAAAATATGAACATATTTAAAATAATATGCAGATATGAATAATAACTTACTTTGATTGAACTTGAATGAACTTTTACAAGAATTGAGTAATACAACTTTTTTTGAGCGTAAGGCTTTTGTAGAGGATTTTGCTAAATGAACATATGAAAGACTTGTATGAAATGGACTTGTAGAACTCTTTTCCAATGGAACTACATATTCCTATTTATAGTACATGAAATTTGGAGTTGTATGAGACAATTGTGATAATCTTTGCCGCTTGGTGTAGAAAAGGGTACTGTGTTGAGTTGGCTTTATAACTTGAATTTTGTAGTCTTTTTTTGAATGAGAATCTTGTCTTCATGTGTGCTTTAGTGAGCATCATCAGAAGTTGAAGTACATGAAACTTTGGTGTTTTCCTCTTGTTGTTTTTATTTGAGAAGATATATCTCCTTGCTGGTGATCTTCAGGTGATGAGTACTTGGTTTTTGTTGTTTTGTCTTTAGTAAGTTTGGTGTTCTGTTTATTTGTATGGTGTGCGCCGAGTTTTCTTCAGGTAATTAGGTGGTACACCTGGTTTTTGTTGTTGATGAGTCATCGTTTCAAGTACCTGCATCGAAAATATTAGTAGATATGTCCCTTATTTTTGCCTAAATTATAATCACTTAGCGGGATCTTTTTATTTTTATTTGCCCTAACTTTTACCAGGAAGAACTTGCGGGCTATTATTATTATTATTATTTAAGTAATTTGAAAAATAAAAACTTTTCCTTCATTGTAGATAAGGATCTTGAGCACAAGGTCCTCCAAATGGGTCGTCAGGTGAGGAATGGACTGATGAACCGGATGAATCGTCTGAATTTCGAATTAATAGTTGAGTTTGTCGTTTGAGAAGTTTGATTTCTTTTTTGAGTAATTCAATTTCGGAATCTTGTATTTCTGGTCTCTTTATTTCTTTTTCCTTTCGCGGAGTAGGGGGAATCTGTTTGATTGCCTTGATGAGTTGATTATCTGCAACCATTTATTTTTGGACTGTCTTTAATGAGCAAAATTTGTCAATGGCAAATTTCTCCCACCACTTAATCTTGAATTCTCGTACCAGTGACATAGGTAGTGGTGCTGGGAACCATTGAATAATGTTATAGGACCAGCACATTATCCATGGAACATTGAACTCTTTATGAAATAAGAGTTCTGTGGAATATGGAGCATTGGTTTGCACATGTGTGGAGAAAAATTCATAGGACTTTTTGACTTCCGTTGGCCAAATTTGTTGAGAGCTTCCAAAGTAGAGCCACCATTCATAAAACCATATGGGAAAATTATTTGGACATTGAGGACAAATGCTAAAGAACCATGAGTGATTGAATGCTCTGAGTAGGAATGCTCGAAACCATGCCAGCTGATAGTCGATGTAATTATATTCCTGTGGTTGAAATGGGACTGAGAATTCTTTTCGGACATAAGCAGATACCCATTTCGTCTGTGGGATGATCTTCTTAATTTTGCACTTTGAATAAGCTATAGAATTACCCTTTTCAGTATGCTCAATTTCAACAGACTTGGTGTCAACAAGTATGAATTCTTGATAACCTTTGGTTTTTGTAAGATGCTTCAGGTCGGTATTGGCAATACATTGGGAAAAGAGAATTAGTAAATTTGATAAGTTCAGGAATTTGAGGGGTTTCTTTAAAACGGGTAAGGAGCATGTGTTCTTTGTGTGGTTTGGTGATGTATTTGTGAATTTCGGAATTTGAAGATTGGGACTTTTGAGTAGTTGGTTTTGAATTTGAACTTTGAGAAGGATATTTGACTGCTTGAGAGTAAGATAAAGGTGGAAAGTCGGAAAATGCATCAAGCTTATCTGTCGAAGATGTTTTCTCACTTGATGGGCGGAGCTTATGAAATCTCATAACATAATCTTCTGGTTTTTGAATGCCTTTGCCTTTATCAGAGTCTTGATTCATATTGTTTCCTGTAACAATTTGAGTTTAATTATTATTACCTTTTCCTTGTAAAAATTCTCTAGTTAAAAAATCAGGAAGAAAATTATTTTCTCCTTTTATGAATTCTATTTGAAAATCAAAAACTGATAATATAGCTTGCCATCTGGCAAAAATTTGTTTTGAAACAATATTTTGAACATCTTTTTGTAATATTTCTTTTGCTGATTTGCAATCTATTCTTAGTAAAAAGGTTTTATTATAGAGATCATCTTGAAATTTTAAAATGCAAAGAACAATAGATAAAATTTCTTTTTTAATGGTTGAATAATTTTTTTGAGAACCTAACCATAAGCCTGAATGAAATCTAACTATTTGTTCATTTTTATTTTCATGTAATTTTTGTTTGAGAATGCCTCCATAGCCCATGTCAGATGCATCTGTTTCTACTATCATAAATGCGTTGGGATTTGGGAGACATAAGCATGGAAGAGACTTAGCTTTTTGTTTTAATGTTTGTATTATATGTGTATGTTTGGATGACCAAGCTGGAGGATTTTTCCGTAATCTTTGGTAAAGACGTGAACAATATTGTCTTAAAATAGGGAAAAAGTCTGAAATATAATTAAGACATCCTAAAAATCTTTGTAATTGATTTTTATCTTTAATTGCATCTCGAAATTTGTCCGCAAATTCTATGGCTCTATTAATAGGTTTTATGGTACCTTGGAAAATATCATGTCCAAAGAACCGTATTTTAGTTTGAAATAGTTTCATTTTAGAAAATGAGACGACTAAACCATTCTTTTTAATAACATATAAGAACGTATTAAGGTGTTTGAAATGTTGATCTAAGGTATCTGAAAATATTAGAACATCATCAATATATACTATAATATTTTGAGTATAAGGATTAAAAATATCATTCATAATATTTTGTAATTCCGATGGAGCATTTTTTAAGCCAAAAGGCATTACATTCCATTCATATTGTCCAAAAGGAACACTAAAGACGGTTTTGTATCTATCCTTTTCTTCTATTTGAATTTGCCAAAATCCACTTTTCATGTCAAATTTTGAAAAGATTTTTGCATTATAAAGACGACTTAATAAATCTTTTTTATTAGGGATTGGGTACCTAATCCATTGTAAGACTTTAATAAGAGGCTTATAATTAATTACTAATCTAGGAACTCCTCTTTCTTTTTCTGCTTGATTCATAACATAAAAAGCAGCACAACTCCAAGGAGATTTCGATGGTCTAATTAATTTTTGGAAAAATTGATAAGGGAGGTCCCAACTATGGTCGTCCTTCCATAAAAGGTCCTAACTTTCGATTATTCCACACCAGTCCCAACTTTGGGTGGTGGTTTACAATAATGGTCCTAGCAGGTCACCTAACCTGCTACAATAGGTAAACCTTTGAAACCACCACCATTGCCACCTTTTCCCCTGCACGGCCACCCCCTCCCCCGCCATCGAAACTCCTCCACTACCCCGCCACTCACCCACGCCCCTACCCCACCACCCCCTCCCAGCCCTCAAAACCTCCTCTAGTGCCCACCACCCCTCCCCCGTCCCCGAAACCGTCAATATTTGCCTCCCTGTCGCGCCACTGGAGCCCAGACCCACCCTCCCGCCCCCTTTTCTCTCATGGCCCTCAACTAAACTTCTGAATTCTAAATAGTTTTCTCAGTATGAAATGCAAATGTCCTGAGATACTGATTCTAAATTTCCAAAGAGGAGGAAACAATTCTCACATAAACACAAAAGCAATAAAAAATCACAGAAGATAATTTGATCAATCTTCGTCTGAAATACGCTCATATAAGATTGCTGAACGTAGTGCACGAGAACAATTAATTTTAAAGTACAAAATAGCTGATTGAGTTTGCGAACTGGAAAAACAAATAAAATGTAGATTATCCAGCGGATATGGAACAAAATAATAGATAATCGATAATCTAGGGCTAAATTGGGGGAACTTTGAGCGTTTTAGGTTCTTTGATTGATGGCCTGCTAGTTGTGTTGAAAATTGCACTGAAAAACTTAAAAAACAGAACAAAGAAGAATTCACCAGTGTGGTGTGTAGAGTCAGATGAAATTCGAGGAGTTTGAACGTTGTAACCTCTTCCGAAATTGGCCATTAATGTTGACTGCTCAGCAATTGCTACAACAGAGAGAGAATGTGAGGGGAGGAGAGAGACAGAGTGAGGTGGAGTACTATGGCCGTGTGGCGAGAGCACGAGAATGAGAAAAACTACCCCAACTCTCTCTCCTATGTTTGGCTTGATTTGGTTGTTGGTGCGTGAACTAGCATTGCGTGAACTAGCGGTATAGCAGCACTGTTTCTCTCTCTTTCCCCTTGGTGGTACTGACGCTGTCTTTCTTGCCTGAACCACCACTTGCCGCATCCACTTTCTTGTTGTTGTTGCTGCTGTGTTGTTGTTGTTACAGGGCTGCTGTTCTGGTCTCTCTGTCTCCTCCGCCTGTGCTGCTGATGTCGGGTAGTCACCGCCGCCGCCCCACCCTTGAAACCCCCTCTCCTTCCCCGCCAGCCCCTCCCCTGTCCCATAAATCCCCTCCCTTTCCCCTGAAACCCCTCCCCTTGAAACAGCCTCCACTAAAACCAGTAAAGGTTTATTTTAAAAAAAAAAATACCTCTTAAACCGGTAACCTGTCCACTTGCACCGTTATTGTAAAACACCATCCAAAGTTGGGTTTGGTGTGGAATAATCGAAAGTTGGGACCTTTTATGGAAGGGCGGCCATAGTTGGGACCGCCCTTGTCAATTTTTCCTTAATTTTTTATCTAATAAAGTTTGAATTTCTTTTTGACAAAATTATAACATTTCTTGGTTCATTTGAATAGGTCTTGCCTTAGTAGGAATAGTTTTTTCGGAAAATTCTTTTTCATAAGGGAGTGAAACCATATGTTTTTCCCTTTCCAAAAAACCATTAGGAATATCTGCACAAACTTCTTCTTTAAACTTTTGTTCTAAATCACATATTTTCTTTTGAATATAAGGATTTTTTAATTGTTATTCTATTTTTTAGTATGATATTTCTTGTTGTAAAAGTGATATATGAGATTCCTTATTAGTTATTCTATTTACTTGTTGAAATATAGAAGATGATTGTAATATAGTTAAATCCTTTTGATAAACTGGGGCAAGGAATTGAAAGGATATTTTCTTCCCCATAATATTAGTATGAACACCATTACGATCTACTGAAAAAGGATATATTTGAGTAATAAAAGGAGTGCCAAGTATTATTTCATTATTTATATCTTTTACTAAAACGAATGTATTCTTGAAACAATAACCTTGATTACAAATATATGCATTTGGGAGTTTATATTTTATTTTTAATGGTTCACCATTAGCCCTATGTAATTTTTCTTTTGTTTTTTCATAATAGATACTAGGAATTAATCCTTCCCTTATACAGTTTTGATCAGCTCCTTCCCTTGACAGTGGAGCTGATCAAAACTTTATAAGGGAAGCATTAATTACTAGTATCTATTATGAAAAAACAAAAGAAAAATTACATAGTGCTAATGGTGAACCATTAAAAATAAAATATAAACTCCCAAATGCATATATTTGTAATCAAGGTTATTGTTTCAAGAATACATTCGTTTTAGTAAAAGATATAAATAATGAAATAATACTTGGCACTCCTTTTATTACTCAAATATATCCTTTTTCAGTAGATCGTAATGGTGTTCATACTAATATTATGGGGAAGAAAATATCCTTTCAATTCCTTGCCCCAGTTTATCAAAAGGATTTAACTATATTACAATCATCTTCTATATTTCAACATGTAAATACAATAACTAATAAGGAATCTCAAATATCACTTTTACAACAAGAAATATCATACTTAAAAATAGAAGAACAATTAAAAAATCCTTATATTCAAAAGAAAATATGTAATTTAGAACAAAAGTTTAAAGAAGAAGTTTGTGCGGATATTCCTAATGGTTTTTTCGAAAGGAAAAAACATATGGTTTCACTCCCTTATGAAAAAGAATTTTCAGAAAAAACTATTCCTACTAAGGTAAGACCTATTCAAATGAATCAAGAAATGTTAGAATTTTGTCAAAAAGAAATTCAAACTTTATTAGATAAAAAATTAATTAGACCATCGAAATCTCCTTGGAGTTGTGCTGCTTTTTATGTTATGAATCAAGCAGAAAAAGAAAGAGGAGTTCCTAGATTAGTAATTAATTATAAGCCTCTTAATAAAGTCTTACAATGGATTAGGTACCCAATCCTTAATAAAAAAGATTTATTAAGTCGTCTTTATAATGCAAAAATCTTTTCAAAATTTGACATGAAAAGTGGATTTTGGCAAATTCAAATAGAAGAAAAGGATAGATATAAAACCGCCTTTAATGTTCCTTTTGGACAATATGAATGGAATGTAATGCCTTTTGGCTTAAAAAATGCTCCATCGGAATTTCAAAATACTATGAATAATATTTTTAATCCTTATACTCAAAATATTATAGTATATATTGATGATGTTCTAATATTTTCAGATACCTTAGATCAACATTTCAAACACCTTAATACGTTCTTATATGTTATTAAAAAGAATGGTTTAGTCGTCTCATTTCCTAAAATGAAACTATTTCAAACTAAAATACGGTTCTTAGGACATGCTATTTTCCAAGGTACCATAAAACCTATTAATAGAGCCATAGAATTTGCGGACAAATTTCCTGATGAAATTAAAGATAAAAATCAATTACAAAGATTTTTAGGATGTCTTATTTATATTTCAGACTTTTTCCCTAATTTAAGACAATATTGTTCATGTCTTTACCAAAGATTACGGAAAAATCCTCCAGCTTGGTCATCCAAACATACACATATAATACAAACATTAAAACAAAAAGTTAAGTCTCTTCCATGCTTATGTCTCCCAAATCCCAACGCATTTATGATAGTAGAAACAGATGCATCTGACATGGGCTATGGAGGCATTCTCAAACAAAAATTACCTGAAAATAAAAATGAACAAATAGTTAGATTTCATTCAGGCTTATGGTTAGGTTCTCAAAAAAATTATTCAACCATTAAAAAAGATATTTTATCTATTGTTCTTTGCATTTTAAAATTTCAAGATGATCTCTATAATAAAACCTTTTTACTAAGAATAGATTGCAAATCAGCAAAAGAAATATTACAAAAAGATGTTCAAAATATTGTTTCAAAACAAATTTTTGCCAGATGGCAAGCTATATTATCAGTTTTTGATTTTCAAATAGAATTCATAAAAGGAGAAAATAATTCTCTTCCTGATTTTTTAACTAGAGAATTTTTACAAGGAAAAGGTAATAATAATTAAACTCAAATTATTACAGGAAACAATATGAATCAAGACTCTGATAAAGGCAAAGGCATTCAAAAACCAGAAGATTATGTTATGAGATTTCATAAGCTCCGCCCATCAAGTGAGAAAACATCTTCGACAGATAAGCTTGATGCATTTTCCGACTTTCCACCTTTATCTTACTCTCAAGCAGTCAAATATCTTTCTCAAAGTTCAAATTCAAAACCAACTACTCAAAAGTACCAATCTTTAAATTCCGAAATTTACAAATACATCACCAAACCACACAAAAAACACATGCTCCTTACCCGTTTTAAAGAAACCCCTCAAATTCCTGAACTTATCAAATTTACTAATTCTCTTTTCCCAATGTATTGCCAATACCGACCTGAAGCATCTTACAAAAACCAAAGGTTCTATGAATTCATACTTGTTGACACCAAGTCTGTTGAAATTGAGCATACTGAAAAGGGTAATTTTATAGCTTATTCAAAGTGCAAAATTAAGAAGATCATCCCACAGACGGAATGGGTATTTGCTTATGTCCGAAAAGAATTCTCAGTCCCATTTCAACCACAAGAATATAATTACATCGACTATCAGCTGGCATGGTTTCGAGCATTCCTACTCAGAGCATTCAATCACTCATGGTTCTTTAGCATTTGTCCTCAATGTCCAAATAATTTTCCCATATGGTTTTATGAATGGTGGCTTTACGGAAGTCAAAAAGTCCTATGAATTTTTCTCCACACATGTGCAAACCAATGCTCCATATTCCACATAACTCTTATTTCATAAAGAGTTCAATGTTCCATGGATAATGTGCTGGTCCTATAACATTATCCAATGGTTCCCAGCACCACTACCTATGTCACTGGTACGAGAATTCAAGATTAAGTGGTGGGAGAAATTTGGCATTGACAAATTTTGCTCATTAAAGACAGTCCCAGAACAAATGGTTGCAGATAATCAACTCATCAATGCAATCAAAGAGATCCCCCCTACTCCACGAAAGGAAAAAGAAATAAAGAGACCAGAAATACAAGATTCCGAAATTGAATTACTCAAAAAAGAAATCAAACTTCTCAAACGACAAACTCAACTATTAATTCGAAATTCAGACGATTCATCCGGTTCATCTGTTCATTCCTCACCTGACGACCCATTTGGAGGACCTTGTGCTCAAGATCCTTATCTACAATGAAGGAAAAGTTTTTATTTTTCAAATTACTTAATAAAAATAATAATAGCCCGCAGGTTCTTCCTAGCAAAAGTTAGGGCAAATAAAAATAAAAAGATCCCGCTAAGTGATTATCACATAGGCAAAAATATGGGACATATCTACTAATATTTTCGATGGAGGTACTTGAAACGATGGCTCATCAACAACAAAAACCAGGTGTACCACTTGATTACCTGAAGAAAACTCGGCGCACACCATACAAATCAACAAAACACCAAACTTACTAAAGACAAAACAACAAAAACCAAGTACTCATCACTTGAAAATCACCAACAAGGAGATATATCTTCTCAAATAAAAACAACAAGAGGAAAAGACCAAAGTTTCATGTACTTCAACTTCCGATGATGCTCACCAAAGCACACATGAAGACAAGATTCTCGCTCATTTAAAGAAGACTACAAAATTCAAGTTATAAAGCCAACTCAACACAGTACCCTTTTCTACACCAAGCGGCAAAGATTATCACAATTGTCTCATACAACTCCAAATTTCATGTACTATAAATAGGAACATGTAGTTCCGCTGAAAAAGAGTTCTACAAGTCCTTTTCATACAAGTCTTTCATATGTTCATTTAGCAAAATCCTCTACAAAAGCCTTACGCTCAAAAATAGTTGTATTGCTCAATCCTTGTAAAAGTTCATTCAAGTTCAATCAAAGTAAGTTATTATTCATATCTGCATATTATTTTAAATCTGTTCATATTTTAGAAACTAATTTCATCTACTTATTCATCTTAATAATAAATTATCTTTTCTTTTCAAAGCAAGATACAAATTTTAATAATCATAATTTTATAATTTTAATAAATCCTTGGTACAGATTAATTACCTACCAGACGGTCCCCCTTTCGCTATATAATTAGTCTGAAACACAGACACAGACAAATTTTTAGCTCTTTTGATGTACTTACATTCATTTGCTACGTAAACTTTGCTACTACTTACAATTTATTATATCATGCTACTATATTTTATTAGGATAGTTTATGTTTTGTTTATTTAAAAGGAAATCTATTAACTTTATGTGTATTAAGTTTAGTTCAGCTTCACTAAAAGTTACCTACATCATATAGTATATAATTTTGTGGGTTTAGTATTTAAGAAGTTGCACTAAGTGTTGGTCAGCCCTTGTTAAATCCGTTGGTCAACCTTTAAAAGGAGAAAAGGTGGTCCCGGTAAGGGTGGTCCCGTTGGGCCCATTTATATGCATCAACTTAATTGTTATATGCACTAAATTTTATTACTAGTTGATCATGGCTACTTTTTGTAGAAAATTGTTTTCACATGATAGTAGTAACTCAAACATAGTATATAGTAAAGAGATATATTTTCCGATTAATTTTCAAAATTGGACTATGCCTAAAAAACACATAGACACAATTTATCAAATAGGAAAACTTGACTTTAAAACTGCTTTTTCTATTAAACACCATGAAGAAACTACAAGTTTAAGTCAAGAATTTCAAAGTATTAAACTACTTAATAAAACGTCGATAGATAAATATTTAAAAACATATAGATATATTCATTTTGATATGATTCAAATAGCCTTAAAACCTCTTTCTAGAGAAGGCCTTGATTGTCCAGTATATATAGCCTTAAGAGATAACCGCTTAGTTCGCCATAAAGATTCTCTTTTAGCTATGATTCAAACTAATATATGTAATGGCCCAATCTACTTTAATTGTTGCCCAAATTTTACAGTAGACTTAACTGATCCTTGGATACTAGACACCTTAGTGTTAGATGTCCACCTTTCAAATAATTCAACGGTACAATTTAGAGAATATGTAAAAAAATTCGCATTAATTTATCGTGTATATTTCAGATTCTTAACTTCTATTATTAACTTCTCAACTAAATCCAAAATGTATACTTCATCCTACTATAGACGAGACCATTTTATTAAAAGTCGAAATTGATAGTGCTGCCACCTTTACTCCTAAAAAACTAAAATGGAATGAAATCACTATACTTAAACAATTTTTAATTCACTATAATCCTCCTCCTAGAAATATTGCCCAAAAGAAAATAGATCAAATTATAGAAGACCCTGATGGTCAAGTAATAATAAAATTAGGTACTAATTTTGAACGAGCTAGACCATCAACTTCTTATGAAAATGCTCGACCTTCTTGTGAAGAAAATTCATTTGATAATCCTCGAACGTCTACTTCTAACAATTTTCATTTTGAGGAATCTTCAAAGTTCAGTTATAAAAACCCAATACCTGAACCAGTAGGAGAATCCTCTACCAATTCAAATTCACCTACTTCTTCAGCTATGAAACCACCTACCTTATCCTCTATTAATATTATAAAAAAGGAATTCCAAATAGATTTAGATTATATTCATAATGATTTTTACTCAAAAGAAAATAGTGATAAAAAGGACTGGTTCTTTGGTTGCTTTGATCAAATTGCTAAAAATCATATTAGACTAGAATGGATTTCTGACATGAACAAATTAGAAATTAATATTCCTTTTTCACATGGTTCTCCACATTTACCATAAAAACTAATATATTTTATCCATTCAACAAAAATCAAATAAACATGACAAGCAGTTTAATTCAAAGTTGGACTTTAAAAGATGGAAGTATAGTTAAATCTATTCATCCTCCTTTAACTGAAACTCAAGTTAATAATAATGAAGGATCTTTTGTCATGGCCCCTTTTAAAAAAGGAAGAAATGATGATAGTTCCTCCGTTTCAAACTTGGGTGACATCAAAAAATTATATCATCAAAATAATTATTCAAATCAACTTCTTACTACTATCTCAAAACAAATGGATATGTTATCCACACAGCTAGAGTCTATAATGTCTTCCGAAATTGAAAACATAACATCCAAACTAGGAGCTTTATCTATAGAAAAAAAAAGAAACAAAATTCCCCTTTGACATAGCTACTCCACATATTAATACTTCAAGTATTCCCATATATCGTCAAAAATATCTTAACTTACCTGAAAAAACAACCCCTTTAATTAGTAAGATTGAGAGAAAATTATCTAGCTTAGGTACTTCTAAATCAACTAATAATATTAATGTCTTAGATTCAAATAAAATAATCAGTTCTGATGATGAAGAAAATGAAATTAATAAAATAAATAATAGTTCTTGGAAAAATGTCTCTACTAGAAATTACGACACTAGACCAACTCCACCAGATATTCAATATGAAGAATGACATAAATTCAGAGACTCACAATATGATGGATCTGCAGTCTACGAATGGAATGTTGATGGAAAATCAGAATATGAAATATTAAATGTCTTATCTGAAATGGCTATGGCTATTACTACGTATAGATCAAAGAATTGTCATGAACATACTATTATAGATTTTCTTACAACTGGTTTTACTGGTCAATTAAGAAATTGGTGGGACAATAATATTAATGCAGAAACTAAAGTTCAAATAATTAATCATATTAAAATAGAAAATGAACAACAGGCTCTAGACGGAAGTTCAATCCTTATTAATATGATTGCTATGCATTTTATTGGAAATCCTAAAGAAGAAATGTCAACAAATCAACTAGTTCTCACTAATCTTAGATGTCCTATACTTAATGATTATCGTTGGTACAAAGATGTATTCCTTAGTAATATTTTTAGACGAGGTGATTGCAATCAATCTTTTTGGAAGGAAAGATTTATATCTTGTCTCCCATCTTTATTTTCTCAAAGGATATTCCTAAAATTAAGAGAAAGTGCAGGTCTAGATGAAATTCCATATGATAGTATGACCTATGGACAAATATTTTCCTTTGTTAAAAAATTCTTTATGTCAGGAATTAGCAATTCAAAGTAAATATTCATCAGAAAAAAGAGAAAGACGTAGAGAATTAGGTAGTTTTTGTGCTGCTTTCGGTCTACCTAAAATTCAACCTCCTTCAGCTATTAATAGAAAAAGATTTAGAGAAACCTTTAGACCAAATAGACAACCTTTAAACAATGATCCATATTATAAAAAGACCTTTAAAAAAACCCACAAGACCACCACCAAAGAAAACCATAGATCCTAAAAAACCAATTTATTGTTATAAGTGTGGTAGGGTAGGTCATAAAGCTAATGAATATGATTTAAAACAAAAGGTCAATGAGTTATGTAATCATGATTTATACCTTCAGCAAAAAAATTTAGCCTTATGTTTACTAGACAATTCCTCAGACCATAACCTTACCGACCATAGTGAAAATAATCTACTTCAAATAGAATCTGATAATGAGTCAAATTCATGTTGTTCAAAAGAGTCAGCCCCATTTTGTCAAAAAGGATGCTGCAATAATATTTGTACAATTTCAAAAAATCTATTTTCCCAAAAAATATTTTTATTTTTCTTCCAATATTACTTACTTATTTAATTATTCTAGATGCAAAATGCTCTACCATCTTCTACTACCAAAGAAAAAACCAAAAACTTATATTCCACACAAAAAGGAAGAATTCATAGACAAGGAATCCAAGACTTACTCAAAAAACTTTCTCCTTCCTCACACGAATTTTCTAAAAACCTTACTCAAAATGCCAAAACATATGCTTTACCCACAATACACAAAACAATTTCCAAACTTTTTATACTTGAAATTATCATCCAGATTTACCAACTTCCAACAGATATGCAAGAAGTCATTATCAAAAAAATTAAAAAAGCAAATTTCGACAAATGGTATATCGACTTTCTATCATCACAAACCATATCTCCCAATAACATCTGGCGAACATGGGGACGATCAATACTACTATTTGCATATTATCAAACTGGAGGCTTTTTCATCTTAACAAGAGACCTTCAGAAGACTGATCCATATTTTAATACATGGAAATATGGTTTAGTAAGAAAATTCTATGAAATACCGGAGCCTGAGTCAAATTTTTTCAAAGAACTCACAAAATTCCAGCAATATATATTTTCAAAACTACATTCCATTCAAGGACAAGAATGGATTTATGAAGAAATTATCAGCGCCAACATAGAAATGGTGAATGGCAAGATCAAACCAGCTCATTACTTCATACCGATTAATACCATAAAACGTGATCTTTACAACAAGGATCCAGCTATCCTACATCCTACTCAAGCAAGGGCTTATGTTTTTTTCTGCATCATCCGAAAATTGAAGAATTAATCAGCAAATATGATGAAAATCCAGTTACTTTTATTCATTATGGTAACACAACAGTCGTATTTCCTACATGGCTACAAGAATATTTTATTACTGGCATCAACCATTCAGAACCTTTGGATCCATATTTATCTCAGCTCAGAGCTGGAAAATTCCTATTTGATGAAGGCAAAACTCACTTTTTCAAATTATTAGAAAATAGCCCGCAGGATCTTCCTGGCAAAAGTTAGGGCAAATAAAAATAAAAAGATCCTGCAAAGTGATTATCACTTAGGCAAAAATAAGGGACATATTTACTAATATTTTTGATGCAGGTACTTGAAACGATGACTCATCAACAACAAAAACCAGGTGTACCACCTGATTACCTGAAGAAAACTCGGCGCACACCATACAAATAAACAAAACACCAAACTTACTAAAGACAAAACAACAAAAACCAAGTACTCATCACCAGAAGATCACCAGCAAAGAGATTTATCTTCTCAAATAAAAACAACAAGAGGAAAAGACCAAAGTTTCATGTACTTCAACTTCCGATGATGCTCACCAAAGCACACATGAAGACAAGATTCTCATTCAAAGAAGACTACAAAATTCAAGTTATGAAGCTAACTCAACACAGTACCCTTTTCTACACCAAGCGGCAAAGATTATCACAATTGTCTCATACAACTCCAAATTTCATGTACTATAAATGAGAACATGTAGTTCCGTTGGAAAAGAGTTCTACAAGTCCTTTTCATGCAAGTCTTTCATATGTTCATTTAGCAAAATCCTCTACAAAAGCCTTACGCTCAAAAATAGTTGTATTACTCAATCCTTGTAAAAGTTCATTCAAGTTCAATCAAAGTAAGTTATTATTCATATCTGCATATTAATTTAAATATGTTCATATTTTAGAAACTGATTTCATCTACTTATTAATCTTAATAATAAATTATCTTTTCTTTTCAAAGCAAGATACAAATATTAATAATCATAATTTTAAAATTTTAATAAATCCTTGGTCGAGATTAATTACCTACTAGACGGTCCACCTTTCGCTATATAATTAGTCTGAAACACAGACGAGACGGTCCTAAACTAAACTCGTCCTGTCCTGGGGTCAATCTTGGTATCAGAGCCAAAGAACGCCGGGGGGTAGGATCCGCCGATATTAAGCCTAAAACTGTCTAAATACTCATATTAGTACTACTAATTGTGTTAAATTTAAAGATGGGTTCTTATTTCGTCTTTTAGTGATTTCGTTTTTTAGCTCTTTTGATGTACTTACATTCATTTGCTACATAAACTTTGCTACTACTTACAATTCTTAATATCATGCTACTATATTTTATTAGGATTAGTTTATGTTTTGTTTATTTAAAAGGAAATCTATTATCCTTATGTGTATTAAGTTTAGTTCAGCTATCTAGTGTTACTACTTTTCACTAAAAGTTACCTACATCATATAGTATATAATTTTGTGGGTTTAGTAATTAAGAAGTTGCACTAAGTGTTGGTCAGACGTTGGTCAGCCCTTGTTAAATCCGTTGGTCAGCCGTTAAGAGGAGAAAAGGTGGTCCCGGTAAGGGTGGTCCCGTTGGTCCCATTTATATGCATCTACTTAACTGTTATATGCATTAAATTTAATCACTAGTTGATCATGGCTACTTTTTGTAGAAAGTTATTCTCACAGGATAGTAGTAACTCAAACATAGTACATAATAAAGAGATATCTTTTCCGATTAATTTTCAAAACTGGACTATGCCGAAAAAATATGTAGATATTATCTCTATTCCTTTTATCAATGTTATTACAAAAAATAACAATGAAAAAGAATTTTTATTTGAGCTTATAGACAAGATTAATGATACAGATATAAAAAAGGAATACCTTTTAAAACTAAAAGATATTATTTGCAAAGAAGAAAATCCTTCTAGAACTGAACATGTTACTTTATCAAAAATATTTGACCAATATCCCACTCCTAATATTTTCAAACAAATTACAACTAAAGATTTACAAACTGAAGTTAATAATCTTAAAACACAAGTAAAAGATATTAAAGGGCAATTACTAGAATTCAAAACTAAAGATTTAGAGCTTTAGACTAGAATAGCTTTGTTAGAATCAAATGATAGTCAAAAGGATCAACCTTCTACTTCAAATTTACCTTGTATTCAAATTTCGTCTCAAGACCCTAATGATGAACAAATAAATGTTATAGATAGAATAAATTTTCAAAAATGGTATATTCTCATTTCACTTAAAATAGGTAAAGATTTTCACTTAAATACTATAGCCTTACTTGACAGTGGAGTTGATCAAAACTGTATAAGGGAAGGATTAATTCCTAGTATCTACTATGAAAAAAACAAAAGAAAAATTACATAGTGCTAATGGTGAACCATTAAAAATAAAATATAAACTCCCAAATGCATATATTTTTAATCAAGGTTATTGTTTCAAGAATACATTCGTTTTAGTAAAAGATATAAATAATGAAATAATACTTGGCACTCCTTTTATTACTCAAATATAACCTTTTTCAGTAGATCGTAATGGTGTTCATACTAATATTATGGGGAAGAAAATATCCTTTCAATTCCTTGCCCCAGTTTATCAAAAGGATTTAACTATATTACAATCATCTTCTATATTTCAACAAGTAAATACAATAACTAATAAGGAATCTCAAATATCACTTTTACAACAAGAAATATCATACTTAAAAATAGAAGAACAATTAAAAAATCCTTATATTCAAAAGAAAATATATGATTTAGAACAAAAGTTTAAAGAAGAAGTTTGTGCAAATATTCCTAATGCTTTTTGGGAAAGGAAAAAACTTATGGTTTCACTCCCTTATGAAAAAGAATTTTCAGAAAAAACTATTCCTACTAAGGCAAGACCTATTCAAATGAATCAAGAAATGTTAGAATTTTGTCAAAAAGAAATTCAAACTTTATTAGATAAAAAATTAATTAGACCATCGAAATCTCCTTGGAGTTGTGCTGCTTTTTATGTTATGAATCAAGCAGAAAAAGAAAGAGGAGTTCCTAGATTAGTAATTAATTATAAGCCTCTTAATAAAGTCTTACAATGGATTAGGTACCCAATTCCTAATAAAAAAGATTTATTAAGTCGTCTTTATAATGCAAAAATCTTTTCAAAATTTGACATGAAAAGTGGATTTTGGCAAATTCAAATAGAAGAAAAGGATAGATACAAAACCGCCTTTAATGTTCCTTTTGGACAATATGAATGGAATGTAATGCCTTTTGGCTTAAAAAATGCTCCATCGGAATTTCAAAATATTATGAATGATATTTTTAACCCTTATACTCAAAATATTATAGTATATATTGATGATGTTCTAATATTTTCAGATACCTTAGATCAACATTTCAAACACCTTAATACGTTCTTATATGTTATTAAAAAGAATGGTTTAGTCGTCTCATTTCCTAAAATGAAACTATTTCAAACTAAAATATGGTTCTTAGGACATGATATTTTCCAAGGTACCATAAAACCTATTAATAGAGCCATAGAATTTGCGGACAAATTTCCAGACGAAATTAAAGATAAAAATCAATTACAAAGATTTTTAGGATGTCTTAATTATATTTCAAACCTTTTCCCTAATTTAAGACAATATTGTTCATGTCTTTACCAAAGATTACGGAAAAATCCTCCAGCTTGGTCATCCAAACATACACATATAATACAAACATTAAAACAAAAAGTTAAGTCTCTTCCATGGTTAGGTCTCCCAAATCCCAACGCATTTATGATAGTAGAAACAGATGCATCTGACACGGGCTATGGAGGCATTCTTAAACAAAAATTACCTGAAAATAAAAAATGAACAAATAGTTAGATTTCATTCAGGCTTATGGTTAGGTTCTCAAAAAAATTATTCAACCATTTAAAAGGAAATTTTACCTATTGTTCTTTGCATTTCAAAATTTCAAGATGATCTCTATAATAAAACCTTTTTACTAAGAATATATTTCAAATCAACAAAAGAAATATTACAAAAAGATGTTCAAAATATTATTTAAAAACAAATTTTTGCCAGATGGCAAGCTATATTATCAGTTTTTGATTTTCAAATAGAATTCATAAAAGGAGAAAATAATTCTCTTCCTGATTTTTTAACTAGAGAATTTTTACAAGGAAAAGGTAATAATAATTAAACTCAAATTATTACAGGAAACAATATGAATCAAGACTCTGATAAAGGCAAAGGCATTCAAAAACCAGAAGATTATGTTATGAGATTTCATAAGCTCCGCCCATCAAGTGAGAAAACATCTTCGACAGATAAGCTTGATGCATTTTCCAACTTTCCACCTTTATCTTACTCTCAAGCAGTCAAATATCCTTCTCAAAGTTCAAAGTTTAAAACCAACTACTCAAAAGTCCCAATCTTCAAATTCCGAAATTTACAAATACATCACCAAACCACACAAAGACCACATGCTCCTTACCCGTTTTAAAGAAACCCCTCAAATTCCTAAACTTATCAAATTTACTAATTCTCTTTTCCCAATGTATTGCCAATACCGACCTGAAGCATCTTATAAAAACCAAAGGTTCTATGAATTCATACTTGTTGACACCAAGTCTGTTGAAATTGAGGATACTGAAAAGGGTAATTTTATAGCTTATTCAAAGTGCAAAATTAAGAAGATCATCCCACAGACGGAATGGGTATCTGCTTATGTCCCAAAAGAATTCTCAGTCCCATTTCATCCACAGGAATATAATTCCATCGACTATCAGCTGGCATGGTTTCGAGCATTCCTACTCAGAGCATTCAATCACTCATGGTTCTTTAGCATTTGTCCTCAATGTCCAAATAATTTTCCCATATGGTTTTATGAATGGTGGCTTTACTTTGGAAGCTCTCAACAAATCTGGCCAACGGAAGTCAAAAAGTCCTATGAATTTTTCTCCACACATGTGCAAACCAATGCTCCATATTCCACAGAACTCTTATTTCATAAAGAGTTCAATGTTCCATGGATAATGTGCTGGTCCTATAACATTATTCAATGGTTCCCAGCACCACTACCTATGTCACTGGTACGAGAATTCAAGATTAAGTGGTGGGAGAAATTTGCCATTGACAAATTTTGCTCATTAAAGACAGTCCAAGAACAAATGGTTGCAGATAATCAACTCATCAAGGCAATCAAAGAGATTCCCCCTACTCCACGAAAGGAAAAAGAAATAAAGACACCAGAGTTACAAGATTCCGAAATTGAATTACTCAAAAAAGAAATCAAACTTCTCAAACGACAAACTCAACTATTAATTCGAAATTCAGACGATTCATCCGGTTCATCAGTCCATTCCTCACCTGACGACCCATTTGGAGAACCTTGTGCTCAAGATCCTTATCTACAATGAAGGAAAAGTTTTTATTTTTCAAATTACTTTAATAATAATAATAATAGCCCGCAGGTTCTTCCTGGCAAAAGTTAGGGCAAATAAAAATAAAAAGATCCCGCTAAGTGATTATCACTTAGGCAAAAATAAGGGACATATCTACTAATATTTTCGATGCAGGTACTTGAAACGATGACTCATCAACAACAAAAACCAGGTGTACCACCTGATTACCTGAAGAAAACTCGGCGCACACCATACAAATAAACAAAACACCAAACTTACTAAAGACAAAACAATAAAAACCAAGTACTCATCACCTGAAGATCACCAGCAAGGAGATATATCTTCTCAAATAAAAACAACAAGAGGAAAAGACCAAAGTTTCATGTACTTCAACTTCCGATGATGCTCACCAAAGCACACATGAAGACAAGATTCTCATTCAAAGAACACTACAAAATTTAAGTTATAAAGCTAACTCAACACAGTACCCTTTTCTACACCAAGCGGCAAATATTATCACAATTGTCTCATACAACTCCAAATTTCATGTAGTTCCGTTGGAAAAGAGTTCTACAAGTCCTTTTCATACAAGTCTTTCATATGTTCATTTAGCAAAATCCTCTACAAAAGCCTTACGCTCAAAAATAGTTGTATTACTCAATCCTTGTAAAAGTTCATTCAAGTTCAATCAAAGTAAGTTATTATTCATATCTGCATATTATTTTAAATCTGTTCATATTTTAGAAACTGATTTCATCTACTTATTAATCTTAATAATAAATTATCTTTTCATTTCAAAGCAAGATACAAATTTTAATAATCATAATTTTAAAATTTTAATAAATCCTTGGTCGAGATTAATTACTTACCAGACGGTCCCCCTTTCGCTATATAATTAGTCTGAAACACAGACGAGACTGTCCTAAACTAAACCATCAACTTCTTATATTTCCTCTCATATTGTTGCCCAAAATTATTATGAGGAACACAAATATGATATTTTTTGAAAAAAAATTACAATATATTATATTTTATTTCAATCAAAAATAATATAAGATAATTAAAAAAACCAAATACTCAGGTTTTAATGTTTCCAAAATTTGAACAAGCTATAACACGATAATATAAGACTATTAGGCATAACAGTAGTTCATAACAAACCCCTAAAAAACCATACTACGTATATAGTTCTCATCACAAAGTTAGTAGAACCAAAAAAAACTCAATGTATAAGCTAGCAAATGGGGATTTGTTTCTTATAGTTGGACTAGCTGCTACTTTCGTGTTGGTGATGTAAACCTGCTCACCTCTTTCATGATTATTCAGATGGTCTCGGCATGGTTATCTATGTCGAAGAACATGCGCGAACCATTGCGACAGGATAACATCCCAGACACGTGAAAATCCTGGTCCGTGAAATTGGCATAGTTTTGCCCCTTAGAGTTAAGTGTTGCATCTTATGAACCAATGTCTTTTTGTTACTAGGTTAAGTTCTTATAAAACACACACACACACACACACACATACACACACATACACACACATACACACATCAAGGGTGTGTTAAAGCTAATGGAATCTACTTAGCTTATGTTCTTAACTACCAAGTTTAGATGCCTGTGTTTTCCCTAAATGGATTATGCTAATGCAATCTACTTAGCTTATGTTCTTTACTACCAAGTTTAGATGCCTGTGTTTTCCCTAAATGGATTATGCTAATGCTCAACATTTAGTTGTCCGCAATTATTTTGCTACCTTGGGGGGCTGCGTGTGATTTTTGACAATTTAAGGAGGACATTGCTTAGAAATATTTTAGACAGTTGTTAATGTTGTTGACTATTGCCACAATAGGGGAGTATATCATCTTGATCTAAAATCTAAAAACTTAATGTTGGATGAAAATGAGAATTTAAGGGTTACGAATTTCGAATTGAGTGCCTTAGCTGATTGTAAATGACAAGATGGTTTACTCCATATAACTTGTGGTACCCCTGCGTATGTTGCTCCTTAAATCATCAGCATGAAAGGCTATGACGGTCAAAGTTGATAATTGGTCTTGTGGGGGTGATTTTGTTTGTTCTCGTGGCGGGTTATCTTCCATTTCATGATTCGAATGTGATGGAGAAAACAGCTTGCACTAATAAGGGCTAAATGCATATATTTTATGTGATCTAATTACTTTATCTTCTTAACAACCAAGTTCACATTCTTTGATTTTGCTTAAATCGATTATGCTAATGCTTACATTTTGTTATTCACAATCATTTTCGCTACCTATCGCGCGCGGTCCAACAACTAGTACTTCAGAAATGACACAAAATGCTCCAAACAAAGTGTTAGGCTCCAATCATACTGAAGCACCCAAATAAAGTAATACTTTGTTGGTTCAGATTCTAAAAGTAACAACACCAAGTAATTGGAGTTAAGTAATGCCCGAACATAAAAACAGGAAAAGACCACCAACAAGAGTGTTCAAATACTTTGTTGGTGCTGCAGTTCATGAAGATGCAAAGAAAGCACAAACAAAGCTAACAACGCATAGAAATTTTTAACTAGCACTGAGTACTGTTAAGAAAATTTTAAGCAATAAGAAGCATTATACCACTCATGTTGCCTTTTGTAATAGTAAGAATGAGAAAAATCAGTACTAATACAACTTCACTTGATTAAGAAATAACAGTTTACAATTTTAATTAGTTCGACACTTGTTGTATGCATTCCACATAGCCAATGCTATGACATCTCGCTTTTTCACATACTCCTTGGTTTCTTCACGCACTTCCTTCCGAGTAAGCGACGTTCTTGTGTCTTGTGATGCAATCTCTAAGTCTGCCTCTCTTGTAATTTCATCATTTGGATCAATGCCCCTAGGTAGTTATGTATTACACAACAAGCAAGAACCACATCCACTTGGGTTTCATAATACCAAAAAGGCTTTGCATCCAAGACACAAAATCTCTTTTTTAAAACTCCGAACGCCCTCTCTAGACACATTCTTAACGACGATTGACAAAGATTGAATAATTCTCGTTCATTCTCTGGAGGGTTGTTGGCATACTCTTCCAAGTGGTAATGAACACGTCTAAATGGAAGCATAAAACCTTTACGGTCCCCATACCCAGCGTCGGCAAGATAGTATTTTCCTACATCCGTAAATTATCATCAATATTTTAATCAATTCAAGTGAAATTTAAACCATTACTATCAACAAGAGAATATTTTACCTTCAGGGATGTTAAACACCTTTTTAAGTGCATCACCCGAAACCCTTGAATCGTGAGCGGAACCCTCCCAACCAGCAAGGACATACGTGAACTTTAGATAAAAATCAACAACAGCTAGTACATTTTGTGTTGTCTTATCCTTTCTTCCCCGAAATCTCTCTTGCATAAGAGGAACAGATGCACGTACATGGCCCCCTCTATAGTTCCTATGAAGTCTTCAAACCAAGGAAAAAAACCTAGGATTGTTCTGAATTTCTGGTTGCACATCAGTTCCTGGTGGTACTACATATGGGTACAATCGAAGGATTGCTTGGAGCACAATATGGAAGTAGCAATGTATAGTCCAAGTAGATCGAAAAAATATTCCCCCAACATCCCGAAATCTTACATTATGATCCAACGCATATAGAAAAAGTAGTACTTGCTCCTTGACGCTCATTTGCTTGCTTTTCAACAAAAAGTCCATTTTCAACTAAAATATTACACAAGCTAAAAAAAAGCACTAGGTCTCATACGAATCTGCCCAAGACAATGACTATCACCACAATATAAAACATTATTGATATTAGCCTCCCTTAAGCTAAACATAAGGTTGCCTAATTATTTTATGCCTCCTAGTCCTAGACTTATTTACTTTAAGAAAAGAAAGGACATAAGCAATAATGGTGGCAAGTGGCAACAACACTTATGATCATGCCTTTACGGATTATCTATGAATATTTGAAAAAAAAAAGAAAATCAAGGAAATTAGTTCCCTAATACAGAGAACATATAACAAATTATTAATGCGTAAAACAGATTATTACCCGAGACTTTTGAATATCGTTTGACTCCATTGTAGTTTCCTAACTTAAGACAAACCAGAAAGAAAAATTAGCAACTGAGGTAACATGAAGACAGACAATAGAGCTTGCATTGGAAACTTATCCTAAATAAAAATGAAAAAAACACCTCCACTAAACACAATAACTACATACATTCATCCCTCCTGTCATAATCAAGCGGCCATATGAAATATTCTTTAATTTTCAAATGTAATAGCCGAGATATGTACTATTATCAAGTCATTTAATCCTTTATTTGAAGTTTATACCAAGAAGGAACTTGCTACTCATTCAACATATAAAAAGCCAAAACTCTAATTGCTAATGCTGTAGAGGTTGAATTTGAAATCAACCAAAACCAAATTGAACCTGAGATGGGATTCTTGCAGCAACAACCAACAAAAAAACAACTAATCAAATAATCAAAACCATATCGAAACACTAGAAATAATTGGACTTATTAATCTAAACTAAATCAAATAATTTTGCAGCAAAAATACCTTAAAAATAAACGAATTTCGTGCAAAAAGAACCATAAAAACAATCAAATATATCAGCAAACAAACGCTAAAAATCAAGTGTTGCAGAAAAACCTTATACAACCGAAAGTTATAAGAGGAAAATAAAGATTAGAACAAATATGTACCAAATTCGACGAATTGAGAAGATGTATTAAGAGAATCTGCTTTAAATTGGCGTGAGATTTTCCAATTTGATGAGAGAGAAAGTGTAGATGAGGGGGAGAGTTGAGTGTAGATGAGAGAGAAAGTGTAGTGCTCCAAAATGTAAAGAGAAGGAAAACGTTTTCCTCCCAATTTTGGGGGAAAATGTTTTCATTATGGTGGAAAACCATTTTACATCATTACTAGTTTTAGGACCCGTGCATAATGCACGGTAGTATTTTTTGCTTTATAACATATTTAAAAGAAATCACATAATAACAATGAAACAAATAACACAAACTCATAAAATGATAATGTAAGAGTGGTGAAGAACACAAATTACAAATGAAATTTCTAAATTAATTTATATGTTTGCAAACACTTCCTTGTAAACTACATTTGTTGTACTTGTACGCACACCATGTTCTTTATCAAACGGAAGGATCTTGAGACCTTTTTTGCTCGTAACTCTGGAAACGGCAATATAAAATTGTCCATGGCTGAAAACAGGTCTCGGGAAAATAGGCCTACATGAGACAAAGATTGTCCTTGACTTTTGTTTATAGTCATAGCAAAACAAACTATTAAAGGAAACAGTCGTTTATGAAATCTGACAGGAAATTTGGTGGGGTCAGACAGGGTTAGTGTCATTATTCTTGGGATAAATACTTTTTCTCCGACATTGCTTCCTGAAATAACAGTAACTTCATAACATGATTGCCTAAATGATTGACGACTAACCTCGCCCCATTACATAATCTAGATGTTTTGTAACACCCTGATAATTCTCTCTTTTCAGAAATACTTTTTTTAATATAAAACATAGAGAATTACCAAAGCATTATCGCCCGTGTGATAACGTATCGGCTTATTCAGAATTTTGCAGCGGAAAACATCTAACTAAACTCCATACTTTATCATAAATAAAAATAAATACTTTAAAATAAAACATTCTAAATATGTTTGTTTCGTCCACTTGTCCGACAAGTAAGCTGTAGGCTTAGCTTCCTTGTCGAGCAAGTAAATTAGTATCTTGAGTGTTCTTCAGCTGGAGACTTGTGCAACGATGCCTGAATTAGCTTAGTCCTTGGTCTGGGCTCTGCTCCCGAACCTGCAAAAAGGGACCCACCCTGGAGGTTTGGGTGGTGGTTCCCCCTCCGATGCTTAAGTCAGATATCAGGAGTAGTGAGAGAAAGTAGAGATAGAGAGAGAAAGTGATAGAGTATTTTATCAGAGTAACTTTACACTGTTTGCATTGAATGAATGTTTCTCCTGATTTCAGGGTATTTATAGTGATAGCAAGTTGACAGTTATCCTTAAAATCTGCCCTAGAATAGTGGCTTCTGATTGGCTGGGGAATCAGATTATGACACATGGCAGACCAGGACTGGTGAAAGTCTATTAACCACTCTCCTTCAGCCACCTGGTAGTACTAGATTCTGACTGTTGGGCCAGAAATTCAATCCTTTTTCCCCAACTGAGTATAGACCAGAGGTTAAGCCTTCTTTTCATTTTGAATAGGGTGACACATGTACGGCTCTGATGAGCCCATGTGTCGTTAAGAGAACCGTAGATGCTAGGCTACAACATTTGCCCCTAAAAGGGCTTTCACTGTTGGCCCATCTGACGGTTAATGCCCTTTTACCCAAGGTAACTTTTTGTTGGCCTATCTGACGGTTGAGGCCCGTTTTACAGAAGGTAGTGCATTCAAAATGCAGGAAATGACGCGCCCTTTCCAGGATTTTGCCGGTCATAACCGACCGTTGCCCTCTTTCCTTCGGTCACTTCTGACCGGCTCCACAAGTTTTTTACCCCCTCTATAAGTACTCTTGGTGTGAGGACATTTAATCATTTCACACCATGAGCGAATTTTTCTAGAGAGAGGAGCTCTGCAACTTTTCTAGAGAGAGAGAGAGATCGTCCAGCTTCATCATTCTTCTCCGAGTCGTCCAGACGTTCTTAGCAGGTATCGTTTCTTTGTTCTTTTCATTCTTCTTTATTCTTTATTTTTTCTTAGAAAATCAATAAAATGGAATCTTCTTCCTCAAATAATCTTAGCCGACCAAGAACTTGTCTTGACCCTAGAATCGATACTTCTTCTTCGGCGCATTCTAGAGTTGGGCCTCTTCTGGCCGACTATATATTTTTTTATTCTTTTGGCCGAGAAAGTCAGACGACCCAGTCTTTACCTGTGCAAGGTAATCTGGCGCGCGTCAAGCAAACGGCCCGTCTAAGACGAAAAGCTATAATCCCAACAGATAGTTCAGATATGGAAGAATCTACTGGACGGGTGCCCGATGAGGCAAGAGAAGTTCAAAGTGCAGAGGCTTTGGGCAGGGCTTCTTCCTTTGACCATGACTTAGAAGAATCCGAAATAAACCCGGAGGCCAGTCCGTCTGGCAGGGACGTTGATATAGAGGACACCGTCGAAGAGAATAACGGCAGCGGATCTGATGCTGCCGAAGAGTCAGACGAGGCCTCTACTACCTCGTTGGAGATTAGAAGGCGCTTAGGTCCCCTTTCTGACCCTAGATTTATCTTAGTTCATCGGAAATGGCTAGAGAAAATAGGACCAGACCCTAGTTATCTCTCGTCCTATATGCTTATGTCAGGCTTCTCCTTCGTCATACCAAATAAAGACGCGACAATACTGAGTGCTCCAAAAAACCATTTTGCCGTCTTACAAACTGGCTTTGGACTCGGGATTAAGGTTCCCTCTCCACGAATTCATAGAGCAAGTGCTGAATTACTACAACATCGGCCATAACCAACTGGCCCCAAACGCTTGGCACAACGTCTTGACGTTCTTTGTCGTATGCGAACTGCGTGGCCTGGCTCTTTCCCTTCAAGCCTTTACTCACATGCACTATGCGGCCAAGGTACCAGGTGCAGTGGACGGGGCATGGCTTAGCATCTGCAACCGTCCAGGCTTCATGACGGCTTGGGGCAAGCCGTCAAAGATGCACGAGTGGAAAGCTGACTTCATTTTCTTACGCGGGGCCAACGACTATACCACCGAGAGCTATAGAGCTTATAATCGGTCCGTCACAAATACGGGGAGGAAACAGTCTTGGCTGTTTGACGAAGAGGTGGTGGAGTACTTCTGAATAAAGGAGTACTCCAGGCCCGACCAACGATCTTTTAAGGGTCCAACTAACTGGATACCCTTTAAAGAAATGTTTTACCATGATGATTTCTTGGTCGCCGCCAACTTGCGGCTGGCCCAAGACAGAGGTATACCATCAAATTCTCCAAGTAGAACTCTTTGTCCATAATTCATTTGACAAAACCATTTTTGTCTTTCTTTTGCAGACTCGGCTAGACAACGTCTCAAGGCATCTTGGACGGGCGAAATCAGTATGTCCAAATTTACAGACAATCTGTGGAAGGAGTATGCAAAGAGCAGTGCCGAGAAAAGGGCTGAAACACTGGTAACACAATAAATTTTTTGTTTTTTTTTTTGGACGAGTATCACCCAAAGAAGGAGAACGTCCAAACTTGGACGGCCACCTTTTTGGGGCCATACTCGTCTGAGAGTTTATAGCCTTTGGACGAGTGACACTCAGAAACTCTCTCTGGACGAGGGTAGCCCGAAGAAGGAAGGCGTCCAAGCTTGGACGGCCACCTTCTTGGAGCCATACTCGTTTGAGACTTTGTAGTCCATGGACGAGCGCCATTCATAACTTTTTCTGAAAGAGGATAACTCGAAGAAGGAAGGCGTCCAAACTTGGACGGCCACCTTCTTGGAGCCATATTCGTCTAAAAGGTTGTAGTCCGTGGACGAGCGCTATTCTTAACTTTCTCTGGACGAGGGTAGCCCGAAGAAGGAAGGCGTCCAAGCTTGGACGGCCACCTTCTTGGAGCCATACTCGTCTTAGACTTTGTAAATCACCTTTCTTTTTTTTTTCCGGACGAAGTTAGCATGAAGAAGGAAAACGTCCATGCTTGGACGGCTACCTTCTTCGGGCCAACCTCGTCTGTGATTTGGATATCTTTGGACGAGTACCTTTGGGACTCGTCCAAGACTTTATTTTTTCTTTTCTTGGGCAAAGTCAGCATGGAGAAGGAGAACGTCTAGGCTTGGACGGCTACCTTCTTCTGGCCACCCTCGTCTGTATTCAGAAATTTGTTCAGACGATGTTCCTTTAGGAGAGGAGGTGCTCATTTTAAGACGCCTTCCTTCTTCGGGTGATTTTCGTCTGAAGTTTTGTAATAGTAATTATAACTTTTGTTCCTTGGACGACCAATTAGATAACTTGTTCACCTTTTGTAGAAAAATGCTCCTACAAACAAACTTCCACCTGGGAAGTCGTCCTCGTCCAAAAAGAGGCCAACCACAGCAGCTGACCAGCCTTCCGCGAAGAAGCCTAAGCGCTTTACAAGGAAGAGGGCAGATAAGACGGCTCCTGCTGGCGAGGCTGGGGAGAGAAACATGCCTCCCCCACAAGTCAAGGCCCTTAAAAAGGAGCCTTCAACTGTTGCCCCTGCCGAGGAGGAAAAGGGTGCGCATCTTGCTGTTCCACTGAGCGCTTTGCCGGCTAACTCTGCTAAGATCAACCCAGAGTCCGCCTTAGCTTTGGTTGCACCAGAATCTGAGACTGCTGCTGAGAACTATCCAGGGTTCAGCGGCTCGGTAGCTAAGCTGGTGCCTCAGATGCCTTTAGCTGTTAGGACGACATCACTCTCGTCTGGTGAGTCGTATTACCCGAATATAGCTAGGACGATGCGGGTCGATGGACGGTCCATGAGTCCGTCCAATAGACATGTAATCCCCCATAATTTTAAAGGATTTTATAAATATATTTTATCATTTATATATTTATATTTTAGTTCAAATGATTTTTATTATTTAAGTAGGTTGACTATTTTTGAAAGTCAAATAAAATTATTTTAAGGATTTAAGGAATTGAAAATATTTTAATTAATCATGCTTTGAAAAAGGTTTGAAATATGAATTTGATTTAGAAAAGAAGTCTAATGGACTTGAGGAACCCAAATTCTAAGTAGATTAGGAAAGAGGAGTTATATTGATACTAGGAGTCCTCATTCATCAATCCTAGTTATCATCGAATCCTATTTAAACTTAAATTCCTTTTTCCTAAGCCCAAAAGGAAACCCTAACTATAAATACCCTAAGCCCAATTATTTTACCCTACACAAATTATTTTTTCTTCACTCCTTCTCTCAAAATTTCGTCTCTCTCTCTCTCCTCTTCCACGTGATTTTTCGTTTTTCTTCCTCTCAAGTTTTCCTTTCTTCTTCTTCAAGTAACGATTTCTTATTCGCTAAGAAACGTCACCGCCGCCGCCGTTGACCGCCGCTGCTGCCACCAAGACCCTTCCTTGGCCGGCGCATCATCACTTGCATCTTGTGTTGGTTTAATTCTTTTCCTTTCCTCAAGTTTTCCATTAAAGACTATGTTTTTATGCTTTATTTTAATGTTAATCATGATTATCAATGTTAATTTACTGTTTTAATGAATAATCTTGATTCATATATATATATATATATATATATATATATATATATATATATATTATATTATAAGAATAAAAATTCAGATTTGGTTATTATTGTTAGATTTAAGTTTTAATAATTAAAGCATTGATTTTTAGGGTGTTAATGATTAGAAAACCATAGTAGCATATTAAATACTATGAGATTAATTTAATTTATGATTTTAAACATGTTTAAGAGGGTTTAAAGAAGGTTTTATGATTTTATAAGTTTCTGGAATTTCAGAAAGCATTTTATTTAGGGAATTTTAAGAATTTTAATTACTAGTATGGTAGTACTATGCTAGGAATTAAAAGTAATGGAAGTTTTGATAGTAAAATCAACTTTTGAATATGTTTAAAGGGGGTTTTAAATATTTTTAAGTTGCTGTCTTTTTATTTAAGAGTATGGATTTTAGTTATATTTGAATTCTAGGCGGAGAATATTCCGTAGGAGATTTCTAAAGGGGCTAAAGTGGCCAGTCAACTAGTTTACACAAGGTACGTACATACCTATGTGATGATTGAGATAGTATCATGATTTTATGAAGGAGAATTATGTAGTATCATGTATAGGAACTATGTTGAGTTCATGTATGATATTTATTATGATGGATTTTGCATGTTTTATGCCTGTGTGCAAACATGTTAATTATAATATTTGATTATGAGTGGAATATCATGTTTGTATAGAATATTGATGCAAGCATGTTAATTGGATTGGGAACCTTATTTATTAATTCACATGGGGGAATTAACATATTTATTAGTATTGGATCATGTTTGATCGTTGTTCCCTTTTTGTATTTCACTACTTTATGAGGACCGTGGGCCTTATTTGGTAAGTTGACAAGTTATGCCTTTGAAAGGTAAGATTGATTGTTGGCTAGGTTCAACAAAGTAAGAAAGGTTGAAATTAAAGAAAGTAATCTTGGATTGTAAGTTGTGTGATCACTTATTTAATCCTAAGATAAAAGAAGTTTAATTGTGAATGTTGAATTATATTATGTGTTGCTTGTATGTGTGTCATAACAAGTAATAAATTGTAAATCACGTAAAGTGTAACTTGGATAGTAATAAGCTTTAGACTGGTGCACGTCTGAAGTTGGACAATCAGGAGTTGGGGTACATGGTGAGCGAGCCATGGCTTTTTCTGGGAATTGGATTGATCACCATTCCTCTTTTTATTTAAAGGTTCCTCGATATCGCAGGTCATTATGGAATACGGAGTCGCGCCCGTATTTCGTCTTCCTAGGTGAAGGCTGATTTTTAGTTAGACAACTCGGTCCAATAACTATTCCATTTAATATAATAAAAGTTGATTAAAGTTTAGTTCAGTAGAAGTTATCTGCAGAATGTTATATTGTTGTATTATTATTTAACTCTGTTATTATTCCTTAGTATCATGATTAGGATTGTTTTATGTATTGATATGTAGTACTCAGCTTTGCTGATTACGTGCTTTGTTGTGTGTGTTGATCATGGCTTTGCCTTATTGGTCCTGTGATGACCCAATTTTGGTGAGCAGATTCTCTAAAGCATTGACATTTACAGGTTCGCAGATGTAGCATCATTGGGAATCTGGGAATGGAGAGCTTGTGTAAATTTAGTTTATCATGTTTTCTGCATTAGTCGGATAATGTTAGTATAAGTTGGTTTGATAGACTTTCATAAAGTGGTTTGTTTTTGAAGTACTTAATTTATTATTATAAAGTTTAGTTTGATGTTTTCCGCTGCAAAATTCTGAATAAGCCGATACGTTATCACACGGGCGATAATACTTGGGTAATTCTCTAAGTTTTGTATTATAAATGTCTTTCTGGAAAAAGAGAATTATCGGGGTGTTACAGACAAGCCATCGTCTTTCCTATCAAGATAACTGACTCTCCCCCTCTTTCAGATAAGGGCAAAGGCCCTGCTATTCCCCCAACTCCTCCCACCGTTGATTCGGACGAGGAGTCTTCTCCTGCCTTCGCCAAACTGTCAAGGCTGGAAAAAGAGCGGCTTAAGCAGGAGCTCTTCAAGTGTTACCCTGAATCCTACATTAAAGGATTAAGGGGAGCGTCAGCCGGGCATGTGGGCTACATGTCTCAGCTTGCTGCCGAGGTATTGTTTAATGCCTGCCTTGTTTTATACTTGCACAAATTTTGACTCTGTAACTCGTCTAATAACTTGGTTTGTTTTCATTGTTCCAGCTTCTTGCTCGCAGTATGCTGACTGAAGACTGGGCGAGGGAGCTAAGGAAAGAGAATAAACAACTCATCCATATGGCGACTACGGCAGGCGACAAGGCCATCCATGATATTGAGATGGCTAATACACTCCATCGTCAATCTCTGGAGGCTTTGGAGAAAAGATCAGCTCTTCTGGAGTCAGAAAACAAGAATTATCTTGTTGCCATTAATGACATGTTCAAGGAACAGGACCGTCTGAAGATGGTCATTGATGCTGTCTCCACTGATCTAAGGGATGAAAGATATGCCGCCCTTCTCGCCGCTGCGCAGCTAAGGAGGGAGAATATTCTTTTGAGGGCGAGAACTGCCCGTCTAGAGAGCCAGGCGGCCAAGGCCTTCGATGATGCCAAGGAAGGGTTGGAGCATGTCATCGAAACGTCTAAAGGCTGGGCCGTCAAGGCTTTCGAGATGCTGGCTGAGGCTGATGAGGTTCCCAGCTTTGTGCGTCGTCTGGAATACCAACAGAGTGTCCATCGGGCTATGGTATGCGCCGAGGAACCTCCGAAATTCTTAGAGTCAGACGACGAGGCTACAGCCGAGGGTGGGGGGCCTGAAGACGAAGACGAGGATGAGAAGCCTGAGGACGGCCAAGAAACACGCGCTGAAGATGAAGCCTAGCTTTAGGTTTATTTTTCTAAGTTTCTTGGCTTGTCTGCCGTTGTAGTCTTAGCTCTTCAGTAGCCTTAAGCTATAAATTTTTGCTATTGATATATATGAAGAACTTTTTGCCAATTGCTTCTCTTATTTTCGTAAATTCCAATTTGACCAAGTATAACATTAACTTCGTCATGATCGTTGAACATCCTTGCCGATGTTTTAAGGAAAGTTCAGCTTGCTTGCCTTTAGACGATTTTAGCCTGTAAGAATAGTCTCCAAGTACTAGAATAGACTCGGTTCTGAACTATTGGACGATCTGCCTTATATAAATAATACAATCTTGTAAAACCTGTTCCTTGCCCTTGGACGATCGAGAATTTGCCTTAAGAATTGTCTGTGACGGTTTGCAAAAAGCACATACGAGAAGATTGTCATCCTTGCCCTTGGACGATTACCAGTTATTTCATGAAATATCTAAGTATTTGTTGATATTCGTCCGGGATTTTTAGATATTCTGCTTAATTAGACGAGCCTTGCCCAGAGAGGGAGAACGGCCAATGTCCGTTTGAATTGTGGACGAACCACTTTCAAGCCGTTTTGCTCAAGCTACCAACATTCGTCCTGCACTATCAAACCATCACAAATGCATCTATTAGCTAGGTCCTAGTTTTTCGACGACCTGTTCTCTTTAGCTCATCCTATAGGCTTCTATCATCCCCCCTTTCTTGGGCTTAGCTCAACCGTACATGGTGGGCGAGCCAAAGTCCAAAGAAAGCGGCCATCCTTGGCTGAGCCTGTTGAAGTTGATGGACGAGCTTGAGATACATGTTCAAAGCATGTTTTAGCCGGCTTCCTTGAGGGAGCAACACTCGTCAAAGCATGTGTGGGTTCTTTAATCTCAATGGGCAAGACGGCTTCAGTGCCATAGACTAACATGAAAGGCGTCTCGCCTGTAGAATTCTTAGCGGTTGTCCTAATGGACCATAACACCAATTGCAGCTCTTCAACCCATTGTCCCTTGGCATTATCCAGCTTCTTCTTGATTCCATTTGATAGAATCTTGTTGAAGGACTCGGCTTGCCCATTGGCTTGTGGGTGGGCGACTGCTTCAAAGTGAGCTTTGATTTCTCTTTCTGACAACCACTCTTTCAGCTTAGGCGTTTCGAACTGTGGACCATTATCAAAGACGATGGACTGAGGCATGCCAAAACGAGTTATAATGTTTTTCCAGATGAAGCCCTTGACGTCGTTTGTTGTTATTCCTTCCATAGCTTCAGCTTCTATCCATTTAGTGAAATAGTCCACTGCTACTATCACAAACTTCTTTTGGCCAGCGGCCACAGGGAAAGGTCCTAAGATATCCATGCCCCATTTGGCAAAAGGCAGAGGGAACAAGATGGGAGTTAAATAGTTGGACGGCTTTTGATGCACATTTCCATGGTTCTGACAACTGTCACACTTCTTTGCATAGGCTAAAGCATCATCCTTTAAGGTAGGCCAGTAGTACCCCGTCCTTAAAGCCTTTTCTCCTAATGCTCTTCCCCCAATGTGCGATGCACAAGCTCCCTCATGGAGTTCTTTCAGAACTTCTAGGCCATCTTCTCTGGTGATGCATTTGAGGAGAGGACGGTTGAATGACTTCTTTTAAAGGGTGTCATCCCATAGCTCAAACCACTTGTCTCTAGCCTTCACATACTTAGCCTCTACAGGGTCAGAAGGCAATCGTCCCGTCTTCTTGTATTCTATGATAGGTTCCATCCAGACTGCTCCTCGGCTAAGAAACATGATCTGCTCTTGGTCAATGCTCTTTTTGGGTTTGACTTCCCAAAAAACTGTTCTTGGCACATCACCTTCAGCCGAGCTGGCCAATTTTGAGAGAGCATCTGCTTGATGATTTTCTGACCTTGGTACTTGGTCAAGAACAAATCGTTTTAATGGCTCAATTTCATCCTTGATCAGTCGCATGTATTTGCTCATTGATGCTTCTTTGCATTCAAAATCCCCATTGACCTGGCTGACGACTAAGAGGGAGTCCGATTTGGCCTCAATCTCAACAGCTCCAGCCGCCTTGCATATTTTGATTCCAGCTAAGAGTGCTTCATATTCAGCTTCGTTATTGGACGCTTTGAATTGGAATCTTAATGCATATTCAAACTTGTCCCCTTCGGGAGATTGACAAATGATTCCTGCCCCACATCCATTGACTGTGGATGATCCATCAACCATGAGTATCCAATGCTTCCTTCCTCTAGCTGGATCAGATATTGGCTCTATGGTCGGCCGAGTAAGCTCAACTATAAAATCTGCCAAGGCTTGCCCCTTAATGGCTTTCCTTAGTTCAAATGATATATCAAACATGTTAAGCTCAACCGCCCATTTTAGCATTCGCCCAGCGGCTTCCATCTTCTGCAGAACTGACTTCAAAGGTTGATCAGTGTAGATGATTATACTGTGCGCCAAGAAATAAGGCCTTAACTTTCTGCTGGCCATGACTAGGGCCAATCCGAACTTCTCAACTGGAGTATACCTATTTTCCGCATCCTTGAGCACATGACTCACAAAGTATATGGGAACTTGGACGGACTCTCTTTCAGCCAACAGGACGGCACTCACAGCTTGAGTGGACATAGCCAAGTATACAAACGATTTTTCCCCCTCGGCTGGACTGACCAACCTAGGCAGCTGCCGAAGGTGATCTTTGACGTGCTGAAGGGCTTTCTCTGCCTCTGCTGTCCATTCAAACTTGGCCTTTTTCTTGATCGTGGCAAAGAAGTGATGGCACTTGTCGCCTGACTTAGACAAGAAACGTCTAAGGGCAGCCAAGCAACCCGTCAGTCTCTGCACTTCCTTTATCTTTGAAGGAGACTTCATATCTAGAACAGCTTGAATCTTTTCGGGATTAGCTTCTATTCCCCTCTAGTCCACCAAGAATCCTAAGAACTTCCCTGACAAGACCCCAAAGACACATTTGCTGGGGTTCAGCTTTAACTTGTATTTCCTAAGAGTTTCAAAAGTTTCTCTCAAATCACCAATATGACTTCCTTCTTGACGGCTCTTGACTATCATATCGTCAATATATGCCTCCATGTTTCTTCCCAACTGAGGCTGAAAAACGGTATTGATCAATCTTTGGAATGTGGCCGGAGCATTACGCTGACCAAATGGCATTCTTAACCAGCCATACAGTCCTTTCTCAGTGATGAAGGACGTTTTGTCCTGATCCTCGGGCCACATGGGAATTTGATGGAAACCAGAATAGGCGTCCATGAAGCTTAGTAAAGCGTGGCCGGCTGTGGAGTCTACCAGACGATCCAACTTAGGCAAAGGGAAACTGTCCTTAGGACAAGCCTTGTTGAGGTCAGTGTAGTCCACACACATCCTCCAGGTGCCATTGGGCATTGGCACCATGACCACATTTGCTATCCATTCTGGATAATAAGTCTCTTTGATGAATTTTGACTCCAACAACTTCTGAACTTCATGGTCGACCGCTTGATTCCTAGCCGGTCCCAAATGCCTCTTCTTCTGACGAACAGGCTTCAAATTTGGATCAACATTCAGCCGATGGACGGCTACCTCCGGATCAATTCCAGGCATCTCTTCAACGCAATAGGCAAACACATCTTGAAATTCTTTCAGCAAGTGCACTAGATGACCCTTCAAATCAGGACTGAGTGAAGATCCAATTTTGAGGGTCCTCTCTGGACGAGCTTCATCCAGACGTACCTCTTCAGGAGCTTCAACGGGCTCTGGACGTTCTACTGTCAGTCCCATGATGGCCATGACTTCTTCAGACGAGGAAGGTTCTTCCTTGATGATTTCATATTTTCTCTTCTTGCTGGGGAGATGCTCAGACGCCTTCCTTGAGGGAGCGAGAGGCGTCTGAGGACTCTCAATGGTTATCTTTAACGAGGCGACTTGGCCTTTGACGATTCCAGACGTTTTCCTCTCGCTAGCCACCTTCGTCTGCTCTTTCTCTATTTCAGACGTTTTCCTTTCGCCTGCAACCTTCGTCTGACCTTCGTTGCCTATCTTCCATGATGACGGCTTAAGGGTAGTCAAATAACACTCCCTAGCCACCTGATGGTCTCCATATAATGAGCCAATCTGGCCATCATTACACTCATACTTCATCAACATCAGGTGAGTTACTATTACTGCTTTGACATGATTCAGAGTTGGTCGTCCAAGAATAACATTGTAGGCTGTCAAGTCTCGGACCACCAAGAACTTGATAAACAGGGTTCTAGCTGCATCCTTTTCTCCCACTCGAACGGGCAAAGTAACAGTTCCCATTGGATGGATGATTCCTCCCCCAAACCCTATGATGGGATGGTGAACGGGAACTAAGTTCTTCTCCTCAAACTTTAGTCTGGACAAGCAATCAGCACTAATGATGTCCGTCGAGCTTCCGGTGTCGATCAGGATCCTTCTTACTCTCAAATTTGCTATTTTCATTTCTACAACCAAAGGATCATCATGGGGAGTCTTCAACCTGCCCCGATCTTGTTCACTAACCACCACCCTTGGGAAGGGCTCAGCCTTTGTCTGATCAGCTAACAAAACTTGGCCGAGCTCCCTAAGGTAGTTTTTGTGCCCTCTATTGGTTGGTCCTCCACAGAAGAAACCCTCCCGAGATTACGAGAACAATATCTTCGTCTGTGCTTGCACTCTCCTTCTTCTTGCTATGCCAATCATCTTTCCTCAGAAACTTCCTTCCCCCTTGAGGCATATAGGAGTTCATCTTTCCTTTTTGGGCTAAATCCTCCAAAGCTCTCTTGAGGTGCTTACATTCATTAGTCTCATGACCACAATCCTTGTGGAAGTGACAATGCTTGCTCTTATCCCTATTTCTATAAGGGGTTTTCATCTCAGCTAGGGCCTTCAACTCATATTGATCCTTAATCTCCATGAGAATGGAGTATTGGTCTTTGTTAAACTCAATAGGATTGGATGAGTATGGCTCGACCTCCTTTCTCTTGCTCCTTCTGGACGAAGTGGTGGTAGCGGCTGTAGCCCATGTCTCGGCTTTTTTGGGGTTGCTCTTTTTTGGCTGAGCAACCTCTTCAGGCTTCTTAGACTCGGGATGTTTTGCTTCAGCACACACTTCGGTAGCGTGGATAAACGCTTCCGCTTCTCTTAAAGCCTGAGCAAGAGTGGAGATTTTCTTCTTAACAAGATCAAACTTGAAACTTCCTGGCCTTAGACCCCTGATGAAGGCGTCAAAGGCTACTCCAGCATTAAGATCTTGGATCTGAAGTGCTTCTAGGTTGAATCTCTTAACGAAACTTCTAAGAGCCTCCTTAGGTCCCTGGACGACCTTGCCTAGGTGCATGCTTGTCTTTTGCTCTTGCTTGTTGGCAACAAAGTGACTAGTGAATAAAAAACTGAGTTCAGTAAAATTGTTGACTGAATTGGGGGGAAGATTATTGAACCACTTCTGAGCTACTCCGTTCAAGGTAGCTGGGAATTTCTTACACCAAGTAGCGTCGTCCACTCCTTGGACGTACATCTAATGTTTGTAAGCAGACAGGTGATCATCAGGATCAGTTGTTCCATCAAAAGGCTCAATGATTGGGAGTTTTACCTTTGGGAAGGGGGGCGCCTCCATGATCCTGGCCGAGAATGGGGTAGGCCAGTTGATCCGGAGGGCTCCCAGCTGTCCCTCAATGGGTATGAACTCCTTGCGATATTCTTTCATTACAGGATTGGATGAAGTGTTTGCAGGCACTGGACGCCTATAGACCATGGGCTGAGCCACTGTCTTCTCATGTCGTGGACGAACAAGAGAGTGACTTAAACTTCGTCCCTCCCCTCTGGACGACAACCTTAAAGGAGGGTCTCTCAAATATGGTGTAGATCCTGTCGCTGATCGTTGTAATGCAGCAGCTTTCTTTGCTTCTAGATACTCTCTAGCATCTGTTTCCATTCGGTGCCCGCTTGGACGAACATGGTCCTGAGTCCTAACCACCAGGTTACAGTCCATCTTTCTTCGTTGATCATTATCCTCTGGCTGCTTTCCTCTTGCCGTCCTCCTAGAGGGCTCCTGACGAACATGTCGACTAGGACCTGGACGATCTTCTTGAGAACGTCCTCTAGGACGAGGTGGATTGTTAGCAGCTGGCTCCGGGTTGTGATGAAAAAATAGCATATTGCTTTTAATCTGTTCCTGGACGACCGCTGCCATCTTAGTCTGAATGTCATTCAGCACATTCTCCAGGTGGGCGGCAGTCACTGGACGATCCAGATTCACTTGGATGACCGGTTGCTGGCTTAGTCCAGGAACATTGACAATGGACGGGGGTCTATCTCTTCCTCTAGGTGGTCTTTCATGCTCCACCGTATCTTCGACATTAACTTGAAGGCTTCGATTCCTGGCAATGTTGGACGATTGACAATCAGTCATCGTTGCGTCTCCCCACAGACGGCACCAAATGTTTCGTCCACTTGTCCGACAAGTAAGCTGTAGGCTTAGCTTCCTTGTCGAGCAAGTAAATTAGTATCTTGAGTGGTCTTCAGCTGGAGACTTGTGCAACGATGCCTGAATTAGCTTAGTCCTTGGTCTGGGCTCTGCTCCCGAACCTGCAAAAAGGGACCCACCCTGGGGGTTTGGGTGGTGGTTCCCCCTCCGATGCTTAAGTCAGATATCAGGAGTAGTGAGAGAAAGTAGAGATAGAGAGAGAAAGTGATAGAGTATTTTATCAAAGTAACTTTACACTGTTTGCATTGAATGAATGTTTCTCCTGATTTCAGGGTATTTATAGTGATAGCAAGTTGACAGTTATCCTTAAAATCTGCCCTAGAATAGTGGCTTCTGATTGGCTGGGGAATCAGATCATGACACATGGCAGACCAGGACTGGTGAAAGTCTATTAACCACTCTCCTTCAGCCACCTGGTAGTATTGGATTTTGACTGTTGGGCCGGAAATTCAATCCTTTTACCCCAACTGAGTATAGCCTAGAGGTTAAGCCTTCTTTTCATTTTGAATAGGGTGACACGTGTACGGCTCTGATGAGCCCATGTGTCGTTAAGAGAACCGTAGATGCTAGGCTACAACAATGTCTACTCAAACAACTTATTAAAGTACATTCCTACTAATTCAGAAAATATGATATACTAGATTACACAAGCTCTCCATTCCCAGATTCCCAATGATGCAACATCTGCGAACCTGTAAATGCCAATGCTCTAAAGAATCTGCTCACCACAATTGGGTCATCACAGGATCAATAAGGCAAAGCCATGATCAACACATACAAATAAAGCACGTAATCAGCAAAGCTGAGTACTACATAATAATACATAAACGTTCCTAGCAGGATATTAAATAAATAACATGCAGGACTAAAAAATAATATAATCATATAACATTCTGCAGACAACTTTAACTGAACTAAACTCTACACATCTTTTTATTACTTAAATGGAATAGTTATTGGGCCTGAGTTGTCTTATCTACTAATGCCTTCGTTACGAAGACGAAATACGGGAGCTACCACGTATTCCAGAAATGACCTGCGATATCGAGGAACCTTTGCTAACTGTAATAGGGATGGTGATCAATCCATGTCCCGTAAAAAGCCATGGCTCGCTCACCATGTACCCCAACTCCTAATGTCCAACTCTAGACGTGCACCAGTCTAAAGTATATAACTATCCTCGTTACACTTTACGTTCTTTACAAGTTATTACTTGTTATGACACACATACAAGCAACTCAGAAATACAAAGCAAACATTCACAACTGAACTTCTTTTATCTTAGGATTTAATAAGTGATCACAACTTACAACCCAAGACTTACTTTCTTTTAATCTCAACTTTCTTATTTGTTGAACCTAGCCAACAATCAACTTACCTTTAAAAGGCATACTTATCAACTTAACAAATAAGGCCCACAGTCCTCATAAAGTAGTGAAAATAATACTTGTAAGGGAACACATGAATAATCATGAATCAATCTTAATAACATATTAATTCCCCCATGTGAATTAATAATTAAAGTTCCCATCCACATGCTTGCATCAATAAATCCATACAAACATGACAATTCTTTACTCATAATAAATCTAATAATTAACATGCTTGCTCACAGGCATAAAACATGTAGAAATCAATCATACTAGAAATCACATATGAACTTATAAAGTTCCTATACATGATACTACAACTTTTTCCTCCTTAAATCATGATACTAGTCATATAGCACACAAGTATGTTGATAGGCTATCGCACACCTGTCAAAAATAATTCCTGCAAAACCTTCTAACAATGTAGTAGGGTAAGTAGGGTCGAATCCACAGAGAGATGGTTGTTTTAATCTAGCTTCTAATGCATGGAGAAACTAAACAAGATCAGGAATAATGAATTAAAGTTCTAAACTAATCAAACTACGAAAATCAAGCTAAAAAAGGATCTAGGGCAATGGTTCACCATGTTCATAACTATAATCTATCAAAATATCATAAATGATTCAATTAATCAGATATCTAGAGCACATGTTAATCCTACGGTCGGGCCTTAACGCTCTCAAATCAACATATGTTAGTACGGTCGCTCAACATAATCAGATTTGTTAATTGTAGGTAAGCCTCTAAAGAGTACTATCTCTCGATCTATGACTCGATATTAGCAATATTTAATCAGACAATTGATCAGATTGCAAGATTAACAATAAAAACACTAATCAATTAGAGATATCAATAACTAATCAAACCATTAATAAATATCAATCAAGAATCATAGCATATAAACATGGATTCCCAAACCCTAGAATATAAACTACTCAATCATGAAATAAATAAAGAAATTTAAATCTACAAAGAAAAGCATGATCAAAGAAATCAATGAAAGAAAAGAGATGAAAGTTATAAACTCATGAATTAATGAAGAAAAGAGAAACTAGGGTTTGCCATGAAAAAACTAGAGAGAAAAGGAAGAAGAAAACTAAAGCTAAACCTAAGAATACAAAATATAACGTCAGAAAAGGATCTTTTGGGGAGAGAGAGAAGACCTATTTATAGTTTTTACAAAACCGGCTAAAAAAGGCAAATAAACCCGTCTCGAGAAACCGCCCGGTCGGGCGACGGTGATTGAGGAACTACGACAGAACAGCAAATCCGCCCGGTCGGGCGCGCAAGCGATTTTGGCTCCTTTCTCGCCCGGTTTACCGGGCTAACATGCCTTGCATCCTGTGAAAATTTCATTTCGCCCGGTCGGGCGGGAAAACTGCGATTTTGCGTCAACTTGCGAAGGCTGTATCTCTCAAACCAGAAGTCGGATTGGGACGTGCGACCTACTGTTGGAAAGCCCTTCAAGTCTAGTTTCCAGCCCAACTGGAATTTATTGAATCTAAGAAGTACATCAAAAGTTATTATCAGAAGAGTATACATGACTCCTTTTTCACATTTCTTCTAATGATTTTCCGCTTCGTTTTCGCTCAAACTCGTACTAAGACGTATCCATACTATCCTTATGCATCGTAGCTTATTTCCAAGTGCTCCTAATCCTCAAGCTCAGCTAAATATACTCCAAATACGTTCTCATTACCTGAAATTCATCAAAAACAAGAAAACATACCGAATAGGAGTAGAATAACATAACTTAAGAATATGATGCAATAATGAACCTAAATATTAATCTAAATGCTCTAAAATGCAACCTAAATGCACCTTAAAACTATATATAAATATGACTTATCAAACTCCCCCAAGCTAAACCATTGCTTGTCCCCAAGCAATAAGACATAAACATTGGAAAAGAAAGACGACCTACAATATAGGACTACAACAGGGCTAAACACTCAACTGAAAACACAAGAGATATAATCACTACACAAACCAAGCATCGAAACAATCTCGAACAAAGCTGCATAGCATGTCATGTATCACAATCAACTCTCCAATCATACCACATACCATCTCTCCCAAGCTGGATTTAACCAAACCTGACAGACCTCACTATAGTCATGTGCGCTCAAATCTCTCATGTGTTTAAAGGATAAATGATGACACTCAACCTAATCAAGTCGACTCAGATGAAACAAATACTCTTTAACTTTGACTTTTTGACTCACTTAACACTCAGCAGTACAATACACAATGATCAAGAGGACTTTTAAGGGTTGTAATGGGGCAGAGGTTAAAGGTATGGAATAATTTGGGAATTGTGGTGGAAAAACCAAGAAGGGGGAGCATCATATAACTGAAAACATGACCAAGAAAGATCACAACAACTCCACGCAACAACCAACAATCTCCAAATATAATCAACAACCTTATTCACTCAAGAAATTCAATCATAACCCTTTTTATTTCACTTTATTCACAACTTTCTTTTTCACTTCTTTTTCATTTCATTTTTCACTTTTTTTTTTTTCTCGAACTTACAATTCAATTTCAAAGCTCACTAAACATACTTTTCCATCCTTCTAAACCACAAATAGAGCATTTCAATTCAATACAAACCAAACCAAAACTAATACTCGCTCCCCCAAGCTAGGCTTAGGACAAATATCAAATGAGGCCAACGGCTTCTAATGTAGGTAGCAATCAAACATAGTCAAAAAGGCTCAGCGGGGCTAGAGGAAGGATAATATGAAAACAAGAATAACTCTGGAGCTAAGATCATGAAATAGAATGCCTCAATCATATCAATATGTATGCACTATCAAATATCAAAGAGTACCAAGTCAAAATCAAGATCAATGCGACAACTAAGGAACTAATCACACATGAAAGAACATAACTGACACAGATACATCAATTTATAGGCACAGAAGCTCACTTAGTTTAAGGTGTCTGCACAATAAAGTTAAATCGAACCAGAGAGAGATCAATCAATCTTACCACAAACAATCAATTGCGAAACAATCGTGCTATAAAGTATCATGCTCAAGATGAATGACGCTTAGGAAATGTAGTAAAATATCATCAAAGTTCTCAAAGAATGCCAGCAATAGTCCTATAGATGCAACTAATAAAATGAGATGAAGTCTAATATGAAATGAAATATGCTAATGCAACTAAGAAAGCAGTACAATTTTTTTGGTCACACGTAAACTCCCACTCCTAATGAGCAGTACAAACCGTGCAACAACCTATGAAAGCAATAAAAAAAACTACTCTAAATGCAACTAACATGTGCTAAGTAATGATGACAAACATCCTACCCCAAGCTGAATGACACATTGTCCTCAATGTGAACAAAGAGGAATTAAATGAGGGAGAGGTACAACTTACAAAAGGGGTGGGTAATCAAAGGGAGTGTCAAAAAGCATCGACACCTCCACCACAATCGATAGTTGTAATGAGGCAGTGAACTTAGCCAAAAAAATTGGCTATGCTTGTACCTAGCAAAAGACTTCATCACACATTAGCAAAGTTAGTCAAACTAAAAAAAAAATTGAACAAAGTCGGGTTGCCTCCCGATAAGCGCTGATTTAAGGTCTTGTATGACCGTTTAAGACTAGTAGATCACTCATAATAGTTCAATGCTCTAGGAAGCTTATCATATGTTCCTGCAAACATCTCAGAGCATATTATATAAGAGTGGAAAGGAAAAATGAAAAAAATTAGAACTAAAAAAATACTAAAACTACAAAAAGAGAAATCAAAGGAAAAATTATATTTACAAGAAGAAGAAAAAGAAAAATTGTTAGTCTTTTTACATGACTCAAAAGAAGGAAAAGAAACTAACTGTACATCATTTACATTATCATGAGAGCCATTCAAAAGGGGAGAAAGAAGGAACGATGGAGGATATAATATAGGAGAAGAAGGAATAAGGTCAAGTTTTTGAGAGAAAGGAACATGAGACTCAAAAACAATAGGTGGTACCGATAAAGACTCATAAATCACCTCACTCTCGACTTGACTTTCCTCCAAAGAAGAAATTTCAACCATGGTTTCCTCCTCCTGCAAAACATCCATCACATTGGTCTTTCTCTCAATCTTTTCATCATCCCAATAGCTCTCATTTATTATCCAACCCTCCTCATCATCATAAATAAACGGTTTGGGGATAGAATTTTGAGCAGATAGACATTCATATTGGGAAGAGGGGTTAAAACCATAAACTAAAGTCACATCACACGAAGAAAAATCATGTGAAGTAGACTGACAATTTGAACAATAAGGGGTTGGTGTCATGTAAGTTTGGGGTGAAAGAGCAGATGAAGACATCTCCCACTCATAAGTATCCCTAGCCAACCACACAATTAAATCCCAACAATAATCAGGTGATCGGAATAGAAATTCCCCATTAGACATAGATTCTACCACCATCCTAGTTTCTTCATTTAACCCCTCCATATCCCACAGTTCAATTCCATGATTAGGACCAATATAATCACCAAGCCTATGGTAGTATTTCTAAAACGCTTCATCCTCATACTGAGGAAAAGAAAAAATTGCTCTAGAATTACTAGCATGTACATGGGGTTCACAAAACATATGAGGTAATTCAGGAGAACTCATGCAAAAATTGGGAGGATTTTGATATGATGCATCAAAACTGTAAACATGAGAATCCCAAGAATTATTACTATGTTGCCTAGCAAAAGAATTATCCCCATCATCAAAATAGCATGACTCCATGATACAGAAAGTTGTTAAAAAAAATAAAAATAAAAATATTCACAAAAGGAAAAAAAATAAAATAAAAAATAAATATATACAGTTTAGTCTCACCAATAATAAAAACTAAATAAAACTATACCGTCTCCCCGGCAACGGCGCCAAAATTTGATAGGCTATCGCACACCTGTCAAAAATAATTCCTGCAAAACCTTCTAACAATGTAGTAGGGTAAGTAGGGTCGAATCCACAGAGAGATGGTTGTTTTAATCTAGCTTCTAATGCATGGAGAAACTAAACAAGATTAGGAATAATGAATTAAAGTTCTAAACTAAACAAACTACGAAAATCAAGCTAAAAAAGGATCTAGGGCAATGGTTCACCATGTTCATAACTATAATCTATCAAAATATCATCAATGATTCAATTAATCAGATATCTAGAGCACATGTTAATCCTACGGTCGGGCCTTAACGCTCTCAAATCAACATATGTTAGTACGGTCGCTCAACATAATCAGATTTGCTAATTGTAGGTAAGCCTCTAAAGAGTACTATCTCTCGATCTATGACTCGATATTAGCAATATTTAATCAGACAATTGATCAGATTGCAAGATTAACAATAAAAACACTAATCAATTAGAGATATCAATAACTAATCAAACCATTAATAAATATCAATCAAGAATCATAGCATATAAACATGGATTCCCAAACCCTAGAATATAAACTACTCAATCATGAAATAAATAAAGAAATTTAAATCTACAAAGAAAAGCATGATCAAAGAAATCAATGAAAGAAAAGAGATGAAAATTATAAACTCATGAATTAATGAAGAAAAGAGAAACTAGGGTTTGCCATGAAAAAACTAGAGAGAAAAGGAAGAAGAAAACTAAAGCTAAACCTAAGAATACAAAATATAACATCAGAAAAGGATCTTTTGCGGAGAGAGAGAAGACCTATTTATAGTTTTTACAAAACAGGCTAAAAAAGGCAAATAAACCCGTCTCGAGAAACCGCCCGGTTGACCGGGCGAGCCCGCCCGGTCGGGCGCGCAAGCGATTTTGGCTCCTTTCTCGCCCGGTTGACCGGGTTAACTTGCCTTGCATCCTGTGAAAATTTTATTTCGCCCGGTCGACCGGGCGGTAAACTGCGATTTTGCGTCAACTTGCGAAGGCTGTATCTCTCAAACCAGAAGTCGGATTGGGACATGCGACCTACCGTTGGAAAGCCCTTCAAGTCTAGTTTCCAGCCCAACTGGAATTTCTTGATTCTAAGAAGTACATCAAAAGTTATGATCAGAAGAGTATACATGACTCCTTTTTCACATTTCTTCTAATGATTTTCCGCTTCGTTTTCGCTCAAACTCGTACTAAGATGTATCCATACTATCCTTATGCATCGTAGCTTATTTCCAAGTGCTCCTAATCCTCAAGCTCAGCTAAATATACTCCAAATACGTTCTCATTACCTGAAATTCATCAAAAACAAGAAAACATACCGAATAGGAGTAGAATAACATAACTTAAGAATATGATGCAATAATGAACCTAAATATGAATCTAAATGCTCTAAAATGCAACCTAAATGCACCTTAAAACTATATATAAATATGACTTATCATATGTACGTATCTTGTGTAGACAAATTGAGAGGCCACTTTTCTACTCTAAAAGTTGCCTAGAGAATAATCTCCGCCTAACAAAATACAAAACATTGGTATATCAATATACCAATAAATTTACAGCAATAAAACTTCACTTAAAAACTTGTCAAAACCTTTTCTAAAATTCTTTTGACACCAAAGATTAAATATTTCAAACCCTGAAATATGGTACTACTAAAATAGGCTTTTAAAACCTCAAAAATCAAGACTTTAATATTTAAATCTCTCCTTGAACATAAAATATTAAATCTGAAATTTTTTTGCTTAATAATATGAAACATATAATCTGAAATAATTAAAGATACAATCTTTAAACAATAATTTAACAAAATAATACTTTGAAATATTAGATCAATATATATGAAATCAATATATAATAAAACGAGGAAAAGAATCAAAAGAAAAAGGGAGAAAAAGAGTAAAATACTGAAATCGCGAGTGAAATATGGCAGCAAAATTGCGAAACTTACAGAGGCCATAACTGATAGAATAATAATCGGAATCGAGTGATTCTTGAGCGTAAGTTCAATAACTTTTCGAGATCTACAATTTCTCAGAAGGAATTTTTGGCTAAAAATAAACGGAACTATGAGAAATCTGGACAATCAGATTCGGGTGAGAGAAAAAAAACGAGTGAAGGGAGGGAAAGAGGAATGAAGAATTAGTGGAAAACAAAAGCCAAATTTGAAAATATGAATCATGGGAGGTTTAATGAAGTATTTATAGGTTCCATTTCCCTAATCCTAGTAGACTTAGGAGTACATAAGAATAAGAGTCTTATTAGGAAAAAAAATTACTCCTTTGGGCTTTCAAATGGGCTCAAAAGGCTACAAATTGGGCTCCTCAACCCATAAGCTTAATTTAATAATTAAATATACTTTAAATACTACTCTTTAAATAATTAAAGTTCTAATTAATGAAACATTTAAATTTAAGAAATAAAAACCATAAAACTCTTTTAACTCCTCAAAATAGTCAAACATTAAAATAATTCGACTCATAAAATATTAAAATCATTTATAAATATACATTAAATATATTTATAAAATTCATAAAATTACGGGGGATTACAGTCTACCCCTCTTAAAAGAAGTTTCGTCCCGAAACTTGGGCACGAAAATCACAACTTTTAATAAAACTCTCTTTCAAAACTTTAAAGTAGGCAAACTCGGAGATATTTGCGACACAACATGTGTACACTATTCCCAAAATAACTTGTAAACTTGACTACGCCACATAGTGGACACTAAACTTTGCACCAACATGTGCAAAACTCAAAATCAAGCATAAAAATATGCAAAAATACCATAAAAATGGACCAAAGCGCGGAATTCTATCGCATTCTACCCCTCTTAAAGAAAATGAGTTACGCCCTCGTAACTCACCTCAAGGAACAAGTCTGGATACTTCTTTTTCATCTCATCTTTGGCTTCCCACGTTGCCTCTTCAGACTCGTGGTTAGACCAAAGTACTTTCACGATGTAGACGTCCTTATTGCGTGTACTACGCACTTTCCTGTCGAGATTCTTGACAGGCCTTTCCTCATATGTGAGGCTACTATCGATCTGAATTCGTTCAGGCTCTAGGACATGACGTTCATCAGGGATGTAACGCTTAAGTTGGGAAATATGGAACACATCATGCATCTTTTCAAACTCCATTGGCAATGCCAATCTGTAGGCTACTTTCCCAATTCGCTCCAAAATCTCATATGGGCCTACATACTTAGCACTTAACTTGCCCTTTTTCCCAAATCTCATGACGCCCTTAGTGGGTGATACTTTCAAGAACACCTTATCACCTATAGCAAACTCATCCTCGCGTCGTTTCAAATCAGCATAACTCTTCTGTCTATCTTGCGCAGCTTGGATTCTAGCCTGAATTAGTCTGACATTCTTGATAGTTTCCTTAATAAACTCTGTCCCCAAGACTATACTTTCACTAAAGTCATTCCAACAGATGGGACTTCTACACTTCCGTCCATATAATGCCTCAAAAGGTGCCATCTTAATGCTCGCATGATAACTATTGTTATAAGAAAACTCAATCAGGTCTAATTGGTCCTCCCAACTACCTTGAAAGTCAATAGCACGTGCTCTCAACATATCCTCCATAGTCTGGTTAGTCCTCTCAGTCTGACCATCAGTCGCAGGGTGAAAGGTTGTACTCATCTTCAATGTTGTCCCAAGATTCAATTGGACCTTTTTCCAAAATTTCAAAAGAAACCTAGAGTCACGGTCAGAAATGATATCCTTTGGAACTCCATGTAGTCTCACCACATGCCTAATGTATGTCTTAGCAAGTTGCTTCTTCTTCCATGTCTCCTTGATCGGTATGAAAACGGCCGACTTTGTCAGACGGTCCACAATAACCCAAATAGTATCGTTGCCATTCCTTGTTCTAGGCAAAGCTATTACAAAATCCATCGATATGGAATCCCACTTCCATCCCGGAAACTCTAAGGATTGAACTTTCCCCATGGGTCTCTTATGATCTATCTTCACCTTTTGACATGTTAGGCACTTAGACACATACTCAGCTACCTCTCGCTTCATGTTTGGCCACCAATAGACACCCTTAAGGTCTTTATACAACTTGTCACCCCCAGGGTGCACAGAGTACGGTGTATTATGGCCCTCATCCATAAGACGTCTCTTAAGCTCATCACATTTTTGTGGTACACACCACCTTCCTTTTAACCTCAGACTACCATCATCATGGATCTTAAAATCATCTTCCTTACCCTGGCCCATCTTCTCCTTAATCTTCTCTAGGTGCTCATCCCGACTTGACCTTCTTTGATTTCGTCGAAAATTGACAATCCCAATGACAAAACACTCAACCTTGCCTCGATCTCCCCAGGGTTTCCGATTTCTAGGCTAAGCCTTTGCATATCTCGACACAACTCCTCAGATAATATCAAGGCGTTCATGCTATGACTCGACTTTCTACTCAACGCATCAGCGACTACATTTGCCTTCCCCTCATGGTATTGGATGTCTAAGTCATAGTCCTTTATCAACTCTAGCCATCTCCTCTGCCTCATGTTGAGGTCTTTCTAGGTAAAGATGTACTTCAAGCTTTTATTGTCTGTGAATATCTTACAAGTTACCCCATACAGGTAGTGTCTCCAAATCTTCAAGGCGAACACAATGGCAGCTAATTCTAGATCATGGGTAGGGTAATTAGCCTCATAAGGTTTCAACTGACGCGACACATACGCAATCACCTTCCCATTCTGTTGCAACACACATCTCAAACCATTCTTCGAAGCATCACTATATACCTCAAATCCCTCATTCCCATCAGGCAGGTCAAAACAGGTGCAGAGGTTAAACGATCTTTCAAAATCTGAAAGGCTTCTTCACACTTTTCGCTCCACTCAAATTTTGACTCCTTTTTCATCAAATTGGTCATAGGTCTTGCTATCTTCGAGAAATCTCTCACAAATCTCCTATAATAGCCAGCTAGACCTAAGAAACTTCTAATATCTAACATGCTCTTTGGAGTTGGCCACTCACTCCTAACTTGAATCTTAGCATGATCTACTGAGACTCCTTCCTTAGACACATAGTGACCCAAAAACGCTAGTTTCTCCAAACGGAACCCACACTTAGAGAACTTGGCATACAATTGGTTTTTCCTCAATGTCTCCAAAATGATCCTCAAGTGCTTATCATGCTCAACCTCATTCCTCGAATATATCAGTATGTCACCAATGAAAACTACCACAAACTTATCTAGAAACTCATGAAAGATCCTATTCATTAAGTCCATAAATATAGCAGGAGCATTGGTTAACCCAAATGGCATTACAGTGAACTCATAGTGACTATAACGCGTTCTAAATGCAGTCTTAGGTACATCCTTATCAGCTACCCTCAATTGATGGTATCCTGAACGTAAGTCAATCTTTGAGAACACACTCGCTCCATTCAACTGGTCGAATAGGTCGTCTATTCTAGGCAAGGGATATTTGTTCTTAATGGTTACATTATTCAACTCCCTATAATCAATACATAGCCTCATGCTTCCATCCTTTTTCTTCACAAACAACACAGGAGCTCCCCAAGGTGATGCACTAGGTCTAATATAACCCTTATCGAACAATTCTTGCAACTGCGTCTTCAACTCACTCATTTCCGGAGGTGTCATTCTATAGGGTGCTTTAGATATAGGTGCAGTTCCAGGAACTAAGTCTGTGAACTCGACAGCTCTAACAGGTGGCATACCCGAAATCTCACTCGGAAACACGTCCATAAGCTCGTTCACAATTGGAACATCCTCAAGCTTCACTTCAACTTCCTTACTCACATCCTGCAAATTGCTTCACATGATGAAATGTATCTGAAATCGTAGTACATCTTCATCTCATCTATTTCTTTGCTTTCACCTTCTTTTTGTTTTATCTTGATAAGCGGGAGCATTAACCCTATCGTACCCCTTGTTTATATATTTGAACAGATATTTAATTGATCTGGACTGCTTACACCATTTAACATTAATATGTGTTCGATATTTACGAAGCAATTGGGGATTATAATAACATACCGGTTATCAAGATGCACTCCACTCTTCTCAGCTGTAGATCCAGTATCTCTTCGCCTATACACAAGATATCCTTCATCATCCACTTTGGTGGCATCAATAAATCTCTTGGGAAAATGCTTACTGCATTTTTTGTCAATCATACACGATACATCTGCGTTTGCTGCACCACATGGACCGTGCATCATGAGCTCAGTGACGACTTGATATAGTTCTCAATCTTCACGTTGATCAGGCAACTCAGCACAAATAATATAATCCTATCAACATCTGAAGCTACACAGTATTTGTCTTCTTGATGTCGGAAGAACAGAATATTAGCATGCGGCAAACCACGCTTTTGGAATTCTACTGTATATACCACTGAAAATGCAAATACCAACAAAGTAGGTTTGATAATCATATTATAGACAATAAATAACTATAACAATACAAAGGGAAATCAAAACTATAACTGTAATAATATAAGTAAGGACGATGTGTTACATACTAACCCTAACCTTGCCAAATATTTTACGGTCTTTCAAAACTTTGACCAATTGGTCAAGTTTCATCTTAAAAATTCGACAGATGATGTTTGGCCTATCCTCTGGCCTGAGGCCTCTTTTCTTTACAAATCTAGTGATCTCTAGCCACTTAGGATTACATATAAATTTTATGAATAAATCTGGATACCCATACCATCTACAAATAGCCATCGCATCTTGATAGTTTTCTCTCATCTAACTATGTCCTCCAGTGAATGAAGCTGGTAATACTATACGACTTCCAGTAGAAGATCCTTTTGTTTCTCCTCTTTCTACAGCCCCTCTTAAATTCTTCACATTCGCGGCTTTAAGACTATGTTCAAAAATGCATGGGAGGTTTTATGTAGATATGATTTGGGTCCATGCATAATGTATGGGAATTATTTTGTAGATATAACATGTTGCATGATTGTTTTGTTTATTTTTATCCAAAATTATTGAATCCATAATTTTTAGAATTCATGTATTTTAAGTTGGAAGAATATAAAATGTAAATTATATTTCATGATATATAAAAAATCCTTTGTTACAACATTTTAAACTTTAAAAATCTTATAATCGTGGTATATACATTTATAAACGTTAATGAAAGAAATAACATTAAAATGCGCGGGATTTTTCGTTTTATAGTTTAAAGATTTTAGGAGGGTTTTTGCCAAAATCATGGTTTAAATATTAGCTCATTATTTAAATTTTTATATTTATATCGTGTATTAAAAATAAATTCTAAAACCGGCTATGACCCTAGCGTTTAGATGTAGCTAATGTTATGGTGGAACATGTGACCAACTTTTTTTTTAAATAAAAGTTGATTGAAGAAACTTTTGCTCTACCCATTGCTTCATACAGAGGCTCATATAAAACCACAATTCGCATCACTACTGGCACTCAATCATGCAACTACTTCCGTTCCCCGTGTCCGCAATCCCGCTTAACCCCTCTTTCTTGTTGTCTTGTACCACCACTGCACTGTACTAGACCACCCACAGGCCACCACTACTTGCACCGGGAATGATGGCAGGCGTTATCTATAATATAATTTTGGCAGATTGTACAATTTTGAGAGAGCGATTGCACTAAAATGAGAATTAGTGGCATGCCACAAAAGTCTCTTCATATTATTTTCGTTATATTCACTTGTTTTGTAGTCTTGTAAGTTGAAAATAAATGTTTTTTTAATGAGTCTTTTTTCGTGCTTGATAAGTTCCATAAGTAAGATTGTTGATTGCTGAAAAGACAATATCTTGCCTGATTTCTTTTGGAACAATAGGTAGTATTTGTCTTGAGTCACGGGCAAACCCAACAACCTTGCCACCGAATGGGATATGTAGAGTTACTGGATACACATATTGCTTAACATAATTTAAACTTTTATCAAGAGCCTCAAAGTAGTATTTATGCATCATGGAAGCTTCATCCCAATAATCAATTTTGTCTTTATAAGAAGAGCGACCAATTCTGATCCTAGCTTAATGCCTAAACATATCGAGTCCTTAGTAACATTTAACGGAAATCCAAATCTGGAATGAGTAGTTCTCCCACGCGGGTTTGTAAAGTTTTTAAAATAAAATAAAAAAACAAAATATAAATGTGGTGTAAATATTTATTCTACACCATTGATTTCAAGAGATTGTATAGCTTTAGACCCTCGGGTATTTTGGTTTTATAAATAAGATGTTAGGATATTTCTCCTAAAATCATGGTGTGAATATTAGTTTGTTATATATAGTCCAATAATCATGTATTAGGAATATTCTAAAACTGACTTATGACCTCTGTGATAAGTGGCTGATGTAGTTAATGTCATGGTGGATCACGTGGCCTAAAGTTGATTGAAAAAGTATTCGCTCTGCATATGACTTCCCTCACAGGCCCAGATAAAATTAAAATTTGCACTTCCACTAACAACCAGTCATGCAACCATTTTTGTTCTCGCTTCCCACAATCTTACTCACATCCTCTTTCTTGCCGCTTTGCACCACCTTCACATTGGATTTTTTGCTATTGATTTTGTATTTTTTTCCCCTGTAATCTACAGTTTCTCTCTCATCCAATTGTTTATAATAAATTCAAGTCATGGAACTCATTTCTCTTTCATCCCTCTATTATTAAAAAAAAAAAAAGATTCTATATGTATGTCCCACTTCGAACCCATGTTTAAGAAATCTCTCTCTTTTCTCACCTTTTCCTCAATGTTTTATTATATGATCTAAATTTTTCATTAATATCTTAAGATTCAACTTCTTTGCAGAATACTAGTAAAACTTTGACATTGGTACAAATGTGTAAAAATTAAGGAAAAATAATACCTTTGTATTATATATGAAAAAGATTAGAAAATAAATCATGAGTAACATAGAGTTTAATTAGATATTACATTTTCTTAATATTATGATGCTATTAATTCATAGCTAATTTTTTGAAGTTGTAATCTTAGTCTAATTTGCATTGTCTTTTAATAAATCAAAGTTTTTTTAGAAGATGAATTTGCAATATAACGTTTTTGCTTTAAAAGATAGTTTTTTCTAACATTTTTATAAAATTATCTCTTTTTGGGTGTTGAAAAAACAATCTTTCCTATTTCCCATCCTCTTATATTCACTCTATCATTTATCATATTGACACTCCCATTTGAGATATCAATTTTCTTGGATCTTAATCTAAGAGATTAGCATGTTAGCCTGGAAAGAATACTTAGCTTGTATCCTTGTAAAAACATTCTACTTTTATATACACTAACACTTTCCCATTTGTTTCCTCTGCCTTCATATTAGATGTTACCCAATAAATTTCATATCCATCTCTTATTTGGAAAAGTCCAATTACATTCTATGACTTTTAAAATGTTTTCTTTTGTAAAAGGTTAAAGATAATTTCTTCGGATTCTATCATTGTATATATTTAACTATACTATGTGCCTAAAAAGATATACATATAATGTGCAAATTACACTTTTTCGTTTATTTTCTCCGTCCTAATATTAAATCTCACCCAACAAATTTTATAGCCATTTACAGGGAGCAATTTAAGCCAATTTTATTCTTCGACTTGAAAAAAAAAATTCTCTCTTTTTAGAAGTTTAAAAGATATTTTTTTTGCATTATAGAATCGCAATATATATAGGTATACTTTTATTTCTCGTAGATAAAAAAATGAAGTTTGTTTTAATGGGCTATTTTGCCTTTTAACGAAGTCATTTTGAAAGTCTAGAGTACATATCAATTATAAAACTGTTATAGCACTAACTCGAGTGCTATTATGAAATATGAATTATATACTCCAAATAAAGAGCAAAATTAAGGGAACTATATTACTAAGGTGATATACTAACATAAGCCTTGTAAGAGGAGATTAGTATTAGAATTGAAGAACCTAATATTTCATAGGGATCCGTCTTATATATGGTGATAGAGATGTACTCAAAATTTGTCATCTAAAAAAAATGGTTACATAATTACTCAACCATCCCTCAGTAAACGCTAGATAAGAAGGACAGTTGTACGACATGAGTTTAAGATGGATATAACATCAAATATTTAGTTATGACTTCTAATTTAAAAAGAAAAATTACAGCTTAATATCTAACCCATAAAATTAGTAATATTTATTTATGATAATGTCACTGGATTAATATCACTCACATCTTATTTAGGATAATATTTTTTGATATACAAACTTTGTAGATAAGGAGATCAATTGACAATTTTGTAGGATTTTAGATGCTTAATGCGAAAAACGAGAATCATATACTCAAACATCTAACACCAAGATCTTTGCATAAATTAACATGAATCTATTAAGAGTATAGAATATAACTCTTGATGCGTGAATTCCTCTTACACCACAAGTTTTCTAGTGGAGATCCTTTAGAACATCAAACGTTGTCCTCTAGTGTTAGTCCACGAACAACCCTTGGATCACCACGTATGCTAGTACGGAAGAGAGGAGAACTCTCTTGCTTTTGAGGTGTGTAGTGGCCGAATGGGGGGGGAAGAGCAAGGAAAAATCAGATTTTTCCTCTCTAAAGATGATGTAATGTCACTCTACTTTGTAACCCCCATATGTCTATATATGGTGGTTACAAAGAGATGTTTCATGAGGCTTTATTTGCCTCATAATGTCACATATTATGAGTCTAATAAACTCATGAGTTACAACTCATCCTACCCATCTAAAAACAGCCCAACCCATTTCACAAATGGATTTGGGTAATATCCAAGGGTTGTCACATTGTGTGACCTCATGGGACCCAATATATATTAGTAGTGGCCCAGTTATACTAGCCCAACAAACCGCAATTAGCTTCTAGCAAAATGTCGCAGTCACCTAATATTATTGAATATATTATCTCCATAATTTGTCCACATACATTTAGTTTGTTACACTTGATCGAGGACAAAATCCTTCAATCTCCCACTTGTTTAAGAACAAGTGTGTAACCTTCAAACTCCTTAAGTCACTTAATGTCTAACTTGATGACATGGTAACATCATATGTAAACCATACCAACTTTCAAGTTGTTTCTTGAAATCCGAGTTCGAACTGTCGAAACAAATGATAAACTCCTTAATCTATTTGAGCACGACCATGCATTTTCAGTTCTCTCTCTTCAAGAGGCCAAGACACCATTCCTAACTCTTAGGAGGACTTTATCCAGTCTTGTACAACCAATACTCCCACTCAATTCGTAGCAGCTCCGATCACTGCCTTTATAGCCTCCTTTTACGGCATGACGTTTTGTAGTGTAAAAAAAACATACTAATCCTTAAGTAAGAATAGTGTCATACTCATGTCAAAGGAATCCACTAAATATATTAATGAGATTCTCATAAACCTTTTAAAGAACTCCCACTAGGTTTGCCCAACGTGTATCAACTATACATGCCTATGCAAATGACTAGACATCTCTATGTCCCCATAGCCCATGAAACTGTGCTATCAATCAACTTGCAATCTAGTCCATGAAACAGAATCATTTACGTTCAACTTTAATGATTCGAACTAGGGACCAAGGTATATTATAACTCATATTCACTGGATAGGGTTTCATTTGTCAAATCACGTATTTGACAATCCTATCAAACGTTATAAAATACTTCGAACGTTTTATTTAATACTAAACCAAGATTAAATTAGAACATAACCTTTTTATTGATAAACATAACCAAACATATCACAAGAGTAACTACAACTGTGAACTAATTAAAAGTAAATAGTACACAATCAAAACCACTCTCCTACATGCTTAAGCCCTATAACCCTAGATGCTTAGGTTGAGGCAATGGTTTAGTCAAAGGATCAGCGACATTGCTATCCGTATGAACTTTGCTAACTATTACATCTTTTCTCTCAACGATTTCTCGAATGAGATGAAACTTTCTAAGTACATGTTTACACCTTTGATGTTATCTTGGTTCCTTAGACTGAGCTCCCATCTCCAACACTAGACACTACTCCTAGCTCCAGAATGAACTTTCTAACGGCTTCCTTTGCTGCATCTGCCGCAGTAATGTACTCAGCTTCTGTTGTAGAATCAGCGACAGTGCTTTGCTTTGAACTTTTCCAGCTCACTGCCCCTCCATTTAGACAAAAGATGAAACCAGATTGGGATCGGGAATCGTCTTTGTTAGTTTGGAAGCTCGCATCTGTGTAACCCTCAACAATTAACTTACTTTCACCTCCATACACTAAGAAATTACCCTTAGTCCTTCTTAAGTACTTTAGGATATTCTTAACTGCACTCCAGTGTGCGTCACTTGGATTTGATTGGAATCTGCTACACATGCTCAAGGCATATGAAACATCTGGGCGAGTACAAATCATGGAGTACATAATGGACCCTATAGATGACGCATAAGGAACATTACTCATTCTCTTAATCTCATCAGGTCCAGAAGGGCACTGAGTCTTGCTAAGCGACACACCATGTTGCATGGGTAGAAAACCTCTCTTAGAGTTTTCTATGTTAAACTTAGTAACGATTTTATCTATATAAGTTCGTTGGCTAAGTCCAATCATCCTCTTAGACCTATCCCTATAGATCTTGATCCCCAAAATGTACTCAGCGTTTCTAAGGTCTTTCATAGAGAAACAACTCTTCAACCATTCCTTGACTGACTCAAGCATGGGAATGTCGTTTCCTATCAGAAGTATATCATCTACATACAAGACCAAGAAGACTATGTTACTCCCACTTTTCTTCTTGTAAACACAAGACTCTTCTCCGTTTTTGAGAAAACCAAACTGTTTGATTGCCTCATCAAATCGAAGATTCCAACTCCGGGATGCTTGCTTAAGTCCATAAATGGACTTCTAAAGCTTACATACCCTCCTAGGATATTCTGGATCCACAAAACCTTCAGGTTGTGTCATATACACATCCTCTTTCAAGAACCCATTCAAGAAAGCAGTTTTGACATCCATTTGCCAAATCTCATAATCATAAAAGGCAGCGATCGCTAGGAGTACCCGAATGGATTTAAGCATTGCTACTGGTGAAAAGGTTTCGTCATAGTCTATACCATGAACTTGCTTGAACCCTTTTGCAACCAACCTTGCATTGTAAACCTGAATGTTACCATCCTGTCTATTTTCACTTTGAAAACCCATTTGCAACCAATAGGTGTAACCCCATCGGGCAAACCCATCAAGTCCCATACTTGATTTTCTGACATGGATGCCATTTCGGACCTCATGGCCTCAAGCCATTTTTCGGAGTCTTCACTCATCAAAGCTTGCTTGTAAGTAGTAGGCTCCTCAAATTCTAAAATCATTATCTCAGAACTTTCGGTTAACAAGAAATCAACAAACCTTTTGTTTGGTATTCTTGGTCTACTAGACCTACGAGGGGCTGCAACAGGAGAAATTTTTTTCTCAATAATTTGAGAATTTTCGCACGAATTAGATTCGAATGGGACAGTAGGAGGTTCGTGTACGGGATGCACGTCCTCCAACACTTGGTCAGTTATGGGAGAAGATTCCTCTAAGGAGGAACTACTTCAAGCTCCACAGCTGGCGCTTGTGTTTCTGACTCTAACATAGGTTGAACTATGTCCATTTGTTGCTTTTCTCGAACTTCTTCGAGAAATACATTACTCCGACTTGCCTTTTTGGAAATAAAATCTTTTCCCAAAAAGACACCACGACGAGCAACAAACACTCTGCTCTCAGTTCGATTGTAGAAGTAATAGCCCTTGGTTTCCTTGGGATAACCCACAAAGAAACACTTATCTGATTTAGGGGCGAGTTTATCTGAAAGTAAACGTTTTACATAAACCTCACAACCCCAAATACGTAGAAAAGACAAGCTTGGAACTTTTCCACTCCATATCTCATATGGTGTCTTTTCTACAGCCTTTGATGGAGTTCTATTAAGTGTGAAAGTAGCAGTTTCGAGAGCATATCCCCAGAAGGAGATTGGTAGATCAGCAAAATTCATCATAGACCGAACCATATCAAGTAGAGTTCGGTTCCTCTTTTCGGATACACCATTCAACTGAGGTGTTCCAGGCGGAGTTAGTTGTGAAAGAATGCCACAACTCTTCAAGTTATCACTAAACTCTTGGCTCAAATATTCACTACCACGATCGGATCGTAGTGCTTTGATTATGTTTGTCAAGTTGGTTTTGGACTTCATTATGAAATTCTTTGAACTTTTCAAATGATTCCCACTTATGCTTCATTAAATAGACATATCCATATCTACTTAAATCATCAGTAAAAGTAATGAAGTACCCAAACCCTCCCCTAGCTTTTGTGCTCATTGGTCCACACACATCAGTATGTATTAGGCCCAATAGATCATTGGCCCTTTCACCCTTTCCAGTACAAGGTGACTTTGTCATTTTACCCATTAAACATGATTAACACACATCAAATGGCTCAAAGTCAAAAGATGTTAGAAGTCCATCTTTATGTAACTTCTGAATGCGTTTCGCGTTTATATGTCCTAAACGACAATGCCATAAGTAAGTAGGATTAGTATCGCTTAATCTATGTTTTTTGCTGTCTATGTTAAGGACATCTTTGTCTAAGTCTAGAAAGTATGGACCATTAGACCTTTTAGCAGTGGCATAAAACATTGAATTCAAATAAACAGAGAAACAACCTTTCTCTATTGTAAATGAAAACCCTTCATTATCCAAAACTGGAATAGAAATAATGTTTCTGGTAATAGCGGGAACATAATAACAGTTATTAAGCTCTAATATTAAACCGGAAGGCAAAGGTAGACTATAAGTCCCAACTGAAATGGCCGCAACTCTTGCACCATTTCCAACGCGCAGTTCTACCTCCCCTTTAGCCAAGGTTCTACTCCTTCTTAGTCCCTGCACATTCGAAATAATGTGAGAAACACAACCGGTATCAAATATCTAAAAAGTAGATGTTGTTAAATAAATGTGAATGACATAGATACCTGAAGAAAAAGCCCCAGACTTCTTATCCTTCAGATACTTCGGGCAGTTACGCTTCCAATGACCTATTTAATCACAACAGAAGCACTTGGCATTTGCGGCCACCTTGGGCTTTGCCTTTGCCTGTGGCTTATCAGCAGTCTTAGTGGCAACTTGCTTGCCCTTGTCTTGCTTTTTCTTGCCAGCCCAAACCTTCTTAAAACCATGTTCCCTTTCGAACCATAAGAACTTCCTTCTTAGGTGCAACAGAGATGTTTTGCTCGGCAGTCATGAGCATCCCATGTAGCTCAACAAGGGTTTTCGACACCCCATTCATATTGAAGTTCAGCCTAAACTAGTTGAATCCTTCATGAAGTGAGTGTAGTATGATGTCAGTAGCCAACTCTTGGCTATAAGGAAAGCCCAACCTCTCCATTGCCTCGAAATAACCAATCATTTTGAAGACATGAGTGGCGATCGGCTTGCCTTCGACTAACGCACACTCAAGAATAGCCTTGTGAGTCTCATACCTCTCTATCCGAGCTTGTTGCTGAAACATGGTTTTCAGCTCTCGGATAATAATGTAGGCATCCAAGCTTGCAAACCTCTTTTGAAGGCTTGGTTCCATAGCTGAGACCATAAGGAAAGTAACAATTACTGACCTTTATGCAATGGCCTTATGGGCCGCCTTTTCGGCTTTAGTAGAGGTGGTTGTTAAAACCGAGATCGGGGTTTTAAGAACATCCTCTCGACCTTCGGATCTAAGAACAATTCTTAGATTCCTTTCACAATCAAGGAAGTTGTTCCCGTTCAACTTATCCTTCTCAAGGATTGAACGTAAGTTAAAAGGTGAATTATTGTTATTACCAGACATGATATCTACATAGAAGATGCAAAAGTAATAAGTATGTTTATCATAATAGCTTTTAACAAATTTTAAACACTTTAAAATAAAAGCCATGCAATTGATCAATTTCAAAGTGTCCCTTTTGAATCAAGTGATTCTAAGATCCTATCAAACATGATTTATAAGTGGACTTTGGCCTCTACTTAAAACCAAGTTTAAAAGGTAAGTAAACTCTTTTACTAATTACAACAATTGTAATTCTTAGTTGATGGGTGATTGCCAAGGTGATTATAGCTCCCAGGTAAGGAAATTACCCACAACGTTGGGGAGAGCCTTCCTAATCCTAGACTGAGCTTGTCACCCCAACACAAAACCCAATCCTTTGCTACAAAATCCAAAACCGTTTTGATGATTTTGTTGGGCCAAACCAAACTAAACATGCAAATTTCGGAAATTTACTCTACTTAGCCCAAGATTGGAAGTAACACTATGCTTTGGCAGAACCTATTACTAACGATCAAGGTTTTAGTAGATGTTTATTTGGAATAGCAAAAACCCAATATTTTATTTTAAGGGACCTAAGAAAATTATTATGTTGATTTAATTACTAGTGAACATTTAAATAATTAAATCACAAGCATAATAAACATAGAAAGCATTTAAAAGCAATATTTAAATGCATAAAATAAAATGTGATCCTAGTATGGCCCCTAAACCTAAAGACTACTCTCTAAGGCCTCCATTGTTGAATCACCATGGATCTCCATCCTTGTGCTTCATGGGATACGATTGAATCACCATTCTTCTTATTACCACTTGAATAAATATATTGGAATTATAAACTAAAATATTATAAAAATACCAACGATGCGTAGATCGTATTTAGATTACAAAAATACATTAACGATACGCAGATCGTATTTTCTATCCAAGTTTGGGCCATACTAGTCACTGCATGCATCCATAATATCAAATATATATACATAAACATGCACCTTAATCAACTATTAAAATTAAATTATCATGTTTTAACAATTTTAAAACTAAATAATAACACCATCAAGATTTAATCTCATATTAAATCATATGGAGAGTAACTTAGATAAATTTTTTAAAAAATTATCTCCCAAGGGCTTAAAAATATTATCTAACAAATTTAATCAACTATTAAATTTAAGGAAAAAAGCACTTTTTAGGCACCCTTTATATTTTAATCATATTAATATATAACAATAGTTACTAACTATTAGTAACCCCTTAAAATTAACTAGTCAATTATCACATATAATTAACTAATAAAATTAAAGCTCATTATTTTAATTCAATTATGGCTTAAATATGAAATTAATCACCATCAAGATTAATCAATTTGCAATATTGGAATATACTCAAAAAAAAAAATCTGCCAAGGCAGCAGTATTGCCAAGCACAACTGCCATCCCAGCAGGCGGCCACCACCACGCAGCCACCTAAGCAGAAACGGCGGCAACCGCCGGCGCGGACCTTTTCAAGCGACTGCAGGCCGCTGGCCATGCTGCCCAGCGCAGGAAGCAACCCACGCGCCTCACCCTGCTGCACACCCTGCACTATTCGCGTGCCTAGACGCATGCAGCCACCACGCCCGTCGTCTTGCCGGCGGTAATGTCGCCTAACCACGGCGGTCCAAATTCCTCCACCCTCCCTCCCACTCAATTACTAACAACCCTTGTGCATAATTGAATGGAACTTACAACAATTGTTTTGGGGAAAAAAAAGTAGGGTTTCATATTATTTTTCTTTTAAATAAAATAAATATAAAATAATATGAATTCTTGAAATAAACACACAAAATCTGACATTTCGTGATTTTAGGTTTTTTTACATAAAATCCATTATGCATAAACACCCAAAATAATTTAATTCAAAAACTAGGCACATATATAATTCAATTTAAATAAGAAAAACAACAAACTTATTTTTCCTAACAAAATTCGAATTATATAGAAAAGAAAATCAGAATTTTTCGGGCACTTTTGATGGAATTTTGAGTATAACATATACATAAAATTCCAATTTTTATGTTTCCAATCAATTAATACCATAATATTAATCATGTAAATAAATTCATATATAAATCCCTCCCTTAATCAAATTAAAATAATCAAAAAACACATCAAATAGATGATCAAATTAATCTATGCAAGAGGCTAACTGATACCACTGTAGGATTTTAGATGCTTAATGCAGGAAACGAGTATCATATACTCAAACATCTAACACCAAGATCTTTGCATAAATTAACATGAATCTATTAAGAGTATAGAATATACCACTTGATGCGTGGATTCCTCTTACACCACAAGCCTTCTAGTGGAGATCCTTTAGAACGTTAAATGTCGTTCCTCTAGTGTTGGTCCACGAACAACCCTTGGATCACCACGTATGCTAGTACGGAAGAGAGGAGAACTCTCTTGCTTTTGAGGTGTGTTGTAACAGCCCGCACTTCCGAGCTGCTAGTTAATCATACTTAACATCCATAAATCTCAATTATCATTTAATAAACCACAATTAGAAATTTACTTGCAGCGAATATATAAACTTAAATACAATCCTCAAACACAAAAATCTCTAAATGCTCTTGATACAATTTATTTAAGTCTCTGAAGTATGGGAAAAGAGAACATAAAAATCATTCTTCATTAACCATCACATTCTCCCGGACATCTCACTTACAACTTTTCCCTTTTATGCTTCTTGGTCCTTGAATTATTCTTGTCATATCCTTATACCTGCAAAATCACTTAATAATGAACACTGCCCCCACCATAGGACAGGTTCCAAGAACAAAATTAGTGAAAACTGAGTACACACTGTTCAACCATAAAATCTTTATAGTGGCTTAAAACGTATTTACAGATTTAAGTTTATCTTACGAGACATTTGACATCAAGGTATAGAAGTCATAATGAAAGAACTATACAACAAATACTTGAGCACCATTTATAATATTACTTATTCGAAATAATAATGCTAATATTTCACAAAATAAATAGTATATATACTTCAACTCGAGGAACCATAAGAATTCCATAGAATCTAATATGATCTCTCAAAATCAACTCTAATCTGAAATGCCAAGGCATAACGATATCTCCCACTTTGGTACTTCATATATAATAATCTTTCATCCAAATATGTTTAACATAGCTAACTCCTTTCATAAATTCCTTTCAAGCTTCTTAGTAAATCATTCTCATTTCCAGCGCATGAATTCCATAAACTTAGGCGAGTAAAACATTACTTCCGAAATAAAGTTTGAACTATCTTTCCACGAAACCAATTACGTATTCAATTACGTATTCTATTTTCTTTCAGAAATCATAAGGAATCATATTACACTGGGGAAGAGAACACAAATAGAGTTACCATCTCGGCATATTCTCTAAACTGTTACAAGGGACGTCTCCCTCTTCCATTATGTACTGCTTGCAAGACTTTTCAGGACATGTCCCCAGAATACAGAATACAGAAAGTACAGAATGTTGTTCATCACTGCTCTAGCAGCTTCTTCCCCTTACGGAAACAGAATCAAAATACAAAATTTATAACTTATTCATATTTTTCAAAATTCATTATTCTTAAATGCGATATACTCAGAACTCATAACACAATTGCATTCTGGTACTCCATAACAAAACTTAGATTACTTGATACACATAATATACTTAGAGTTTTCGACAACTTAACATAAATCAAGCTTTGACAAAATCACTTTGAGAAATTATGTTCACGATACAGAAGATTTTACATATATTGGTTATCACTTTGAGAAATATGTACTTCACGTTTGGAGGATATGAGTTTGAAAGTCTGACTATAATACAGGATTTTGAGATATATATTATTATGAGTTTCGCGTGCATGAAATTATTTGGGTCATGGAAAGTTCGAGGGTTGAAATTTTGAAAGTAAACTAGTGTTTGGAGATATTAGATATAGTGCAAATTATGACTTGTGGAAGATTTAGCTATATCTTTGTATTATGATAATTACTGGTCCTTTGAGATATTAGATGGAAGGTAAATTGATAAAGTTATAAAGTAAGCTTCCTATCTTTGTTATTATAAAGACAAGAAGTTTATTAAATTACATTATTTAGAGGTATCTTTGGAGAATCTTTGAAATTGGGTTTTATAAGATTAAAATCTATGTCAGAATGGTCGTAGGATAAGTTGCTCGTTAAGGAGTCCTACTCCAGAATGTAAGTTGTTGTCTGAAAAAGTCAAGTTGGACAATTAAGGTTATAGTTGGAAAGTAAGTTTCGGAGTTTAAATGTCGATTAGTAGATTAAAAGAAATTGTTTCAAAAACTTAGTAAACCAAGTATAAATCAAGTATGGAGAAGTAAATTGAATATGTGAGGTTTATATTAGTAATAAATAGCTCAAGAGACGAGTGATAGATTGAATGAGTAGAATAATAGTGTAATGAGTTGTATCATCTAAACTGGGAGAAACTATATCCGAATGGGGAACCTTCTACATACTATGAGTATTGAACAGGGACAAATAAAAGGGTTCATAGATGTCATCCTGTAATTGTAAGAATAAGTTGAAGAATGGGAAAGTTGGGGAAATATAAACCTTAGCTAATGTGGGAATTAGTGATATGATTTAATAATAAAATATATATGGTGTTAAGATTAATATATATGAACATGGAGTTAAATTTTGTGAAGTGTTGTTATGTGTTATAGAATTAAAATTAATATAGGCTATGAGTTTAAGTTAGATGATAAAATTTCAAACGGATAGCTGAAGCATAGTACATCTATTTATGACACGGAAAAATGAAATAAGATGTTTTGACTTACAATAACAATTGCAGATTATAAAGTATGGTATAATAGAGTCATAGAAGTATGAGGTATTGTGGCAAGAAAGTCGGGAATAAACGATCTTATGATACTAAGGTTGAAGAAATGAGGTGAGAGTTTAATTATGGATGTAAGTTTATATAACTGGGATTACAAAGTTCAAACAAGTAATCGAGTGAGGAAAAAAGGAATAATGTTGGGAATATAAACAAGATTTTTGTGACATTAAACTTGAGGTAATAAAGTTGTTTCCAGATGTTATACTAGCTGAGTTACTAGAAGATCGGAAGCTTAAACCTGACGGGTTCAATCATTAAGATGTGGGATTAATAAGTAAGTCGTGTTGGAGGAAGCATTAACTATCATTATAAATATAAGTTAAAGCTCAAGAAGTTATATATTCTTGTGTATCTAAATTACATAAACGGATCCTAAGATGTTGTACGTCGTAAGCTTTGGGTATATATATATGATATGTACTTTGAAGACTATGGATATGTGCGACTTATAATTTGATGCTACATTTTAATTTCATGACGGTTATTGGAAAAGGATAATGTTCCATTGAGGTATGACAAGGATACTATAATTAGCGTGACCAGCATAAGTATGAATATTGAGATTTGCTCAGGTTATGAGCTGTGTAGGTTGGTTGATAAGATTTAAGTGGAAGGTGTTTCACAAAGTAGAATTTCGTAACAAAAGTATAAAGTGTATAAGACGTACACTCCAATTTGAGACTTTGATCGCTAAGTTATATTTTGGACTATATTCCTAAAGTCTGAAATTAAGTAATTTTTGATTTTGTCAAAGCTTGATTTATGTTAAGTTGTCGGAAACTCTAAGTATATTATGTGTATCAAGTAATCTAAGTTTTGTTATGGAGTACCAGAATGCAATTATGTTATGAGATCTGAGTATATCGCATTTAAGAATAATGAATTTTGTAAAATATGAATAAGTTATAAATTTTGTATTTTGATTCTGTTTCCGTAAGGGGAAGAAGCTGCTAGAGCAGTGATGAATAACATTCTGTACTTTCTGTATTCTGTATTATGGAGACATGTCCTGAAAAGTCTTGCAAGCAGTACATAATGGAAGAAGGAGACGTCCCTTGTAACAGTTTAGAGAATATGCCGAGATGGCAACTCTATTTGTGTTCTCTTCCCCAGTGTAATATGATTCCTTATGATTTCTGAAAGAAAATAGAATACGTAATTGAATATGTAATTGGTTTCGTGGAAAGATAGTTCAAACTTTATTGTGGAGGTAATGTTTTACTCGCCCAAGTTTATGGAATTCATGCGCTGGAAATGAGAATGATTTACTAAGAAGCTCGAAAGGAATTTATGAAAGGAGTTAGCTATGTTAAACATATTTGGATTAAAGATTATTATATTTGAAGTACCAAAGTGGGAGATATTGTTATGCCTTGGCATTTCAGATTAGAGTTGATTTTGAGAGATCGTATTAGATTCTATGGAATTCTTATGGTTCCTCGAGTTGAAGTATATACTATTTATTTTGTGAGATATTAGCATTATTATTTCGAACAAGTAATATTATAAATGGTGCTCAAGTATTTGTTGTATAATTCTTTCATTATGACTTCTGTACCTTGATTTCAAATGTCTCGTAGGATAAACTTAAATCTGTAAATACGTTTTAAGCCACTAAAAAGATTTTTTGGTTGAACAGTGTGTACTCAGTTTTCACTGATTTTGTTCTTGGAACCTGTCCTATGGTGGGGGCAGTGTTCATTATTAAGTGATTTTGCAGGTATAAGGATATGACAAGAATAATTCAAGGACTAAGAAGCATAAAAGGGAAAAGTTGTAAGTGAGATGTCCGGGAGAATGTGATGGTTAATGAAGAATGATTTTTATGTTCTCTTATCCCATACTCCAGAGACTTAAATAAATTATATCAAGAGCATTTAGTTGTGTTTGAGGATTGTATTTGAGTTTATATATTCGCTGCAAGTAAATGCCTAATTGTGGTTTATTAAATGATAATTGAGATTTATGGATGTTAAGTATGATTAACTAGCAGCTCGGAAGTGCGGGCTGTTACATGTGTAGTGGCCGAAGGGGGGGGAAGAGCAAGGAAAAATCAGATTTTTCCTCTCTAAAGATGATGTAATGTCACTCTACTTTGTAACCCCCATATGTCTATATATGGTGGTTACAAAGAGATGTTTCATGAGGCTTTGTTTGCCTCATAATGTCACATTTTATGAGTCTAATAAACTCATGAGTTACAACTCATCCTACCCATCTAAAAACCGCCAACTTTCACAAATGGATTTGGGTAATATCCAAGGGTTGTCACATTGTGTGACCTCATAGGACCCAATATATATTAGTAGTTGGCTCAGTTATACTAGCCCAACAAACTGCAATTAGCTTCTAGTAAAACGTCGCGGTCACCGAATATTATTGAATATATTATATCCATAATTTGTCCGTATACATTTAGTTTGTTACGCTTGATCGAGGACAAAATCCTTCAAATTTCCCATATGTAGAAAGGTGTGTTTTTAGCTTCTTTTTTTTATGGCAGTGTGTGTTTCTAACCCTTTTTTATGACAGTTTTTTTTAGAAAATCTATAGCAGCTTATTAACTTAGTTACACTAGTTGTCTGCCAAGTGTCAACCGCTATCCCCTTTTTTTATACTTAAAAGGTATAGTTACATAATTTGGACAATCATGCAAAACAGGTAGCATTTTGTTTCTTTCTCCATATTTTAATCTCTTCATATGTTTTTTTTTTGGTATTTTTGACAACGTGGAAAACTTGCGGAAAAACAAACTAAACAAAACAGACAACAAAACAAATCAATGGTAGGTAAAAGGAAAGCTGGGATTCCTGCACGCCTTTGCCATGTCATGAGCAAGAGAAACATCACGACGATTGACCTTAACGATCTTGCACCAATGTAACGTAGAAGCTAGACGATGAATATCATGAATGGTATGGTGGAACGTTTGTTGTAGATGAGTTAAGAAGCCGCACAAGAAGCTCCGAATCCATATAAAAAAAAAGAGAACGACGAGGACTGGGCCCACAAAAGAGCAAGCAAGCATGCCTGTGCTTCGACATGAAGAGCAGTAGAGGCTTTCAAAGCGTGGGCCTTGGCTAAAGGAGGAGAGGAGGCAGGAAGCTCAGCAACCCAAGCTGCCACAGCTGAAAGGGTGTGTTTATCCCAAGCCCCGTCAATTCTAATAAGAACCTCTGGCGTAGCATGATCGACACGGCCTTGATTAGCAGAAATAAACCCTGGCGGTGGGCCCTTAGTGATGTGATAATTCTGAGAAACCTGAACCTCCTGCATAAAAACCGAATGTTGCATCTTACCTTCTTCAAAAAATCGTTGAAAGACTTCGATTGTTGCTCTTGTTTGTCTGAAGATTTGTTCATTTCGAGTTCTAAAAATAGCCCACAGAGTGCCAACAAACCGGGGCAAGAGAGGGCCATTGAGACCTTCCATTGAAGTATAAAATAAAATCTGATGGACTAGCCAGTCTTTAAATAGTGGCGGGTTGTCAGAACACATATTAGAGCCATCATCGTCGTCCAATTGCCAGACTTCCATAGCAAGAGGACAATTCCTAAAAATATGTTGGCAATCTTCATCTTCCTCTAAGCAAATAGGGCAATTGTCTGAACAACCAATATTTCTTTTAAAAAGATTTGCCGAAGTCGCAATGTTATTATGGTATAATTTCCATAGGAAAAGTTTCCATTTTGGCATGATGTTCAAACTCCATAGGAGGCGAAAAAACCGCCCCATCCTAATGTTTGTCATGCTACAAATTTCATTTTGCTGGTGGTGGAACACAAGATTGTAACCTGTTTTAGTAGAGAATTCACCTGACTTGGAGAAAGGCCAATAGAGAGTATCCTTTATGTCCGGTTGAATTGGGAGTTCTAGACTTTGGATCATACGAGCACCCTGAGGTAAAAAGCCTGTGAATGGTTCTTGTATCCCATCCTTGGCCGTGTGGTAAGATGAGAGAAGCAACTTTTAAATTAGCTGCTTCTGATAAAGAAATGTCATCTCGTATAATTGGGATTTCCCCGTGGACCCATTTTTCTTTAGCCGTCAGAACACTGTGACCATTGCCAACTTTCCACACACAATGCTGACGAAGGGTAGTATTGGCATGCAATAAACTTCTTGAACCCCAAGACATGTTTCTCGATCTTGGTGAATTAGGATGTCGAGAATACCTGCTCCTATCATAGACCTGTGAGATCAGGAGTTGGGGATGATTCATGATTCGCCAAGCTTTTTTCATGAGAAGAGCGTCATTCATGGCTCCAACGTTTCGAATTCCGAGACCTCCAAGCCCTTTTGGGAAGTGTAAGATGTACTTTTTCCGCCAGTGGATACCTCTATCCTGATTGTTAGCCCAGAAGAAACGCGCCAACAGACTATCAAGTTTGTTAGCAATAGTAACAAGAATTCGGAAAACAGCCAGTTGATTCATAATAGAAGCAATCAAAATGGAATTAATGATGATAAGCTTGGTTGAATGACTGAGAGTCTGATGCCTCCATCGAGAAATCTGGTTTGATATTTTATTAAGAAGAGGGGTGAAGTGTTTAACTTTAGAGTCTTGGAAATCAACCGAAACGCCTAGATACACACCCATTGCAAGATTTGAATCCATTCGGAAAATAGTTTTAACCTGCTGTTGTTTATCCAGGGGAACATTGGGACTAAATTTTATAAATGACTTCTGAAGGTTTAGCATCTGCTCTGAAATCGAGCAGAAACGATCAATCAAATCCTTGAGGGCCTTGCTTGCTGTGTCTGAGACTCGGAAAAAGAATAGAGCATCATCTGCAAAGAAAAGATGTGAAATGGACGGGCCATGTATGCGCACTTGGATTCCTTGAAAATTACGAATATCCACTGCCAGGGATGTCATTCGTGAAAGAATATCCATACAGAAAAGGAAAAGATAAGAAGAGAGCGGGTCGCCCTGCCTTAAGCCACACTTTGGAACAAAAGGTCTCGAAGCTGCTCCATTGATGAGAATTCTATAGGAAACTGTAGAAATACATTGGTGAATGAGATTGATCCATTTATTCGGGAAGCCATACGCTTTGAGAATCTTTAAAATAAATAACCAGCTGACACGGTCATAAGCCTTGTTCATATCAATTTTGAGAGCAGCTAAAGTTCTGGTCCCGGAACGCTGCTTATTGATGACATATAACAATTCATGTGAGATAAGAATATTATCATCCATTTGCCGACCCGGAACAAACGCATTTTGATAATTTTCAATAAGATGAGGCAAGAGGGGCTACATACGCCTAACCATGCATTTCGAGATACATTTGTAAACAACATTGCAGAGACTTATAGGCCGAAGATGATTTACCTCTTCTGGTAGATCATGCTTAGGAATTAAAACTAACAAAGATTGGTTCCATTCCTTTAGAAGGTGACTTGAAGTGAAAAATCGATTCACGGCTTGAATAACATGACAACCAATAGTAGGCCAATATAATTTGAAAAACTCTGCAGGAAAGCCATCTAAACCGGGAGATTTATCATTGTTGATGTCGAACATAGCTTCTTGAATTTCCGCATATGAGAAAGGAGCTAATAGCGAGTGTGAATCATCTTCATTAATCGTCGGAAGATGAAGCTCTCTAAGCACCAAATCAATATTTTCCCCATGAATAGCATCATCCGAGACAATGGAGGGCAGGCCTTTAAAAATGGATTTAAAGTGAGTTAAGATAATGTGCTCGATATCTTGCGGATTTTCCACCCAAGAACCCTCAGCATCACGAAGCAGATAAATATTACTTTTTTTGTTTTCGTTGACGGAGCCTATTAAACAGAAGAGAAGATAGGAGATCCCCAAATTTAGTATGAAGATCTTTGGTGCGTTGTTCCCAGTATGAATAAGCAAGCGAGGCTTCATTAATGAGTTCCCGCTTTTTATGCATCATAGCAATACCACTAGGAAGTGAGACAACTTGAGAACCCACATCATTAAGCTTGAACATAATAGATTTCCAATTCACGCCCCAAAACAAACGTTTGTCGAGACACCATGGTTTAAGACGCTATTGAATAAGATGAAGTTTACGGGATAAAGAGTACATAGCCGAACCGATTATATTCATATTCAGAACATTTGTAATAATACACCGTACCTATGGATGCTGTAAACTCCAAGATTCGATTTGGTATGGACGATATTTTGAAACGGTAGCATTAGAAATTTGCATTAAGATAGGAGCATGATCTGAAGTGGAGATTGGAAAATTCTGAAGAATTGTGTTCGGAAATTCATCTAACCATTCTGGGGTGGCATACGCTGAAGGAATATGTCCTTAGACATTCCGGCAATTACTAAATATAAATAGGAATGTTATTATGAAGATAATAAAGTTAATTATTTTAGTAATCGTATTTACTTGCTAGAGAATAAATATGATTAATAGGACAATATTGATTGGGCCTATAACTAAAATAGATTAATCCTATGAGGTCACACATTGTAGCACAAGTTGGACAAAGCAATCCAAATCCATTTAGGATTAGGATTGGGCCGGTCCAAAGGAGAATAGGAGGAGAATTAGTTCTCCTAACTAACCTATGACTCTTCTATTATATATAGGATATAATATTAGGGTTTAGGTAATCAATTTCATTAGTCAGTTTCTTTTCACTAGAGAGAGAAAGAGAAACCCTAGATCTATTCTCCATAAACCGGCGCCTATACCATCAAAAGCAAGAGATTTTCTTCTCTTCCGTTCTAGCAAACGTTGGTGTTCAACTGGTGTTCGTGGACTGATTAGAGGAGCAACACTTGGGGCTCTCGTATCTTCAAAGCTTGCATACAACAGGGAAATCACGCTTCAAAGGTTTGATATTTAATCCCTATTGAATGATTCATATGTTTGATTATGTTTGCGATCCAATGATAGATGTTAGGAAATTGTTTCCTGAAATTCCGCTATTTGCATCTATATATTCCTACAGTGGTATCAGTTTTGCCTAATTCATAATATTCATATGATCATGTAATTGTATGCAAAGTTATTATTTTTATTCAATTAAGGGAGGATTTATTTATGGCTTAAATTTGCATAATTGATACTCGATATTAATTGATTGGAAATTGTAAATAATTGATTTATTTGTGATTTATGCTCAAATAATTTTATAAAGTTTCGAAATTTTTATATTAGGGAAGAAATAAATTGGTTTATTCACTCTAAAATTTTCGGATTTTTATAAATATTTTTGTTAGATTTAAAATTATTTATGTTTAATTCGATTAATCATTGAAATAATTTGTTAACAATTAAAGATTTGATTTTTAATTTGTTAAATAAATCTAATGTTCATCACCCACATAGATCTAGAATAATATGATGGCTGAAAATAATTTGATTATTTTTCCCACTAATTTTCGAATTTTATCATATTATTTATGGATTTTGGTTAAATTTTATGTTTAATTTGATTATTCATATAATTTAAGGATAACAATTAAGATATTTGATTTTATTTGTTAAGATAATTCAGTAGATCACCCTAAAAATTATTTTCGAATTTTTCGGAATTTAATTGTTAATTTTCTGAATTTTTTGGATATAATTTGAATTTTTGCCCTAATTTTGAATTCTTGTTAGATTTAATGTTTAATGGAGATTATTCATTCAAATCTAATATCAACAATTCTAAAAATTTGTTTAAGATTTGTTGTTTGATTCAAAATTTCTGCCATAATTTTTCGGATTTTATAACCTAATTATCTCCTAAATCTTTAATTAATTGTTAAATAAAGATTACTTTAGTTTAATTTTTTGTAAATTGTTACATAAATTAAAAGGGAAAGCCAACCATGGCTGGGTGGCCCACCGGTGACGGTGGAACCACGGTGGCTGGCGGAGGGGTACCGGAATAAGGCGGGTCTGGGGCGGCAATGGTGGGGATGGGCCGGGCGGCCCGCGTGCGACGTGCGCAGCCCCCGCCTCCTCACGCGAACCTGTTGATGCGGGCGTTAGCGGCCTTCTTTGTCGGCGTCTTTGTCGGGGTGCGGTTTTTGCGGCGCGGTGGCGCGGCCGGGCGGCGTCTTGCCGGCTTGGTGTGGTGATGACGTGGAGGCTCGGTTGTTTCGGCGAGCAATCAAAAGCTTTGCTTGGTTTTGTGTTTCCAGCGGGGGGTTTTGGGTTGGTTGTTGACTGCGACCTTGTCTTTTGCCTGGTCAATGGTCAACAAGTCAACGTTTGATTTTAAAAAAAAAAAAAAAATTATGGAAAATCTGATTTTCCTAAGTTGAGCATAAATCCAAAAGTTTCCTATTTTGCAAATTTGTGATTAATATTGGTTAATGCCATATTTAAATAAGTAATTGAATGAAAATAATAAAGTTTCCTAAATAATTACTAGCTTAAAATTGTTAAGTTTTATGATTATTATGGAAAGTTTTATTTGCTTATTAATTGTTAATAAGTAAATTGTTTATGTTTATTTTATTTTGATATTATAAATGCGTGGATGTTTAATATAATATATGTGATATTATATTTTGCATATTATGACTAGTATGGCCCAAATTAGGATAGTAATTACGATCTGCGAATCGTTATATTTGAATGTAAATTAAATACGATCTGCGAATCGTTTGTATTTTTTGTAACTTTAAATTTTCTTTATTTATTTAATTCAAATTATGTAATCAAGCATGAGGATCCAAGGAGTTTCAAGGATGGTGATCCATGGAGATTCAAGGGAGGATTCATGAAGATTAGTTATTTTCCTAAGTATAGGGGCCATACTAGATCATTTAGTTATTGCTTATAGTAATTCTCTTGCATTTATTTTGTTAAAATGCTTGCTTCTAAGTTTGTTTGTGGTTAATTGATTCATGTGTTCACTATTAATTGACCATATTAGTAAACTTAGGTCCCCAAAAGTAATATTGAGTTCAATTGCTTTTCCAAACAACACCTATAAAGCCTTAGATCATGAGTAATAGGTTCTGCCAAAGCAGGGTGTTGCTCATAGTTCCGGGGATAGTAGGGTAGGTTTTTGAAACTTACATGTTAATGTTTGGTTTAACTCAACAAAATCATCAAAAGACAAAGTTTTGGGTTTTGAAGCTAAGAGATAGGAGTAAACAAGGAGTTGTTAACCAGTCTACTAAGAATTATAATTAGTTATAATTAGTAAAGTGTTTACTTACCTCAACTACTATAAATTGAAGGCAGGGCCAAAGTCCGTTTGATTGTAGTGGGAGGGGATCTTGGTTATTTCTTTATTCAATAGGGGACTTTCATTTTAAATAAAGGGTAGTAGTAATTAAAATTTGTGTAATTATTGCTTTCTTGATAAACATTGATTGAATCATGCTTTATTATTTGTTGTAGTAATTATGTCAAGTAACAACAATATCAACACCAACAATTCTACTTGTAATTTGCGCTCCGTCCTTTCGAAGGACAAATTGAATGCTGAACGTTTCATTGCAATTGAAAGGGATTTGGGAATCGTTACACCAAAACAAAAAGTTGCTGATGAGCACTATTGTTACATCTGTAACAAGGTTGGTCATTGGAAAAGTAATTGCCCCAAGTATCTGAAGGATCAAAAGAAAGGAGTTTCTAGTTCAGATATGTATGTTATAGAAATTAACTTAGCAACTTCTGCTTCTTGGGTATTTGATACCGCTTGTGGTTCGCACATTATTTGTAATATGCAAGGCCTCAAAAGAAGTAGAACATTGGGAAAGGGAGAAGTAGATCTTCGCGTTGGCAATGGAGCACGAGTTGCTACATTGGCAGTGGGAGTATATAGTCTACTTTTACCTTCAGGATTAGTTTTAGAACTTAATAATTGTTATTATGTTCCTGCTATCACAAAGAGCATTATTTCGATTCCTGTGTTGGATTCCGAAGGTTATTCATTTACAATAAAGAACAATTGTTGTTCGCGTATTTGAATGATATGTTCTATGTCTCCGCTAAGTTATCAAATGGTTTATATGTGCTAGACTTAGAAACCCACATCTATAACATAGACAAAGAAGAAACATAAAACAAATGATTCAAACCCTACATACCTATGGCATTGTCGATTAGGCCACATAAGCTCAAAGCGCATTGAGAAACTTCATAAAGATGGAATTCTCAAATCATTTGATTTCGAATCATTTGATACTTGTGAGTTTTGCTTAATGGGGAAAATGACAAAGTCTCCTTTCACAGGTTCAAGTGAAAGAGCCAATGACCTTTTAGCCCTCATACATACGGATGTGTGTGGACCTATGAGTACGTTGGCTAGGGGAGTGTACAATTACTTCATTACTTTTACCGATGATGTGAGCAGATTTGGATATGTTTACCTCATGCGGCATAAGTCGGAATCCTTTGAAAAATTTAAGGAATTCCGGAATGAAGTACAAAACCAACTTGGGAAGAAAATTAAGGCATTACGATCCGATCGTGGTGGTGAATATTTATCTCAAGAATTTGGTGATCATTTGAAGGATTGTGGAATACTTTCACAATGGACTCCGCCAGAACACCACGATTAAATGGCGTTTCGAAAGAAGGAATCGAACTCCACTTGATATGGTTCGATCCATGATGAGTCTTGCTGATCTTCCTATTTCATTCTGGGGATTTGCGCTTGAAACAGCGGCATTCACACTTAACAGAGCACCATCCAAAGTAGTGGAAAAGACACCATATGAAATGTGGACAGGAAACGTTCCAAAATTGTCTTTTATAAGGATATGGGGTTGTGAAGCTTATGTAAAACGTTTACTTTCTGATAAGCTTTTACCCAAATCCGATAAATGTCTTTTTGTGGGTTACCCAAAAGAGACTAAGGGATACTACTTCTACAACCAAAGCGAAAACAAAGTGTTTGTTGCTCGTAATGGTGTCTTTTCGGAAAAGGAGTTTATTTCCGAGAAAAACAAGTGGGAGAAATGTATATCTCGAAGAAGTTCGAGATGAGCAACAAATGGATGAGGTTAACACCTCATCAGAGGCGGCCCGGCATGAAAATGCTCAGGAGGTGGTGCATTCAATTCACGTACCTTCTACCGTCTCACTTGGAGATACTCCATGCGAAGTCACTCAACCTAGTGAGGTAGAAACTTCTTCTGTTGTTCCCCAACGTAGGTCTAGTAGGACCATCATTCCGTCAAAGAGATATATTGATTTCCTTTTGACTGAAAGTTCGAAATAACGATTTTAGAATCGGAAGAGCCTACTAGCTACAAAGATGCTTTGGATAGTCAAGACTCCGAAAGATGGCTTGAGGCCATGAAATCTGAAATGGATTCCATGTCTGAAAATCAAGTATGGGACTTGGTTGATTTGCCTGATGGGGTAAAACCCATTGGACGCAAATGGATTTTCAAGTTGAAAACAGACAAGGATGGAAACATTAGTGTTTTCAAAGCAAGGTTGGTGGCGAAAGGTTTCAAACAAATTCATGTTATTGACTATGATGAAACCTTCTCACCAGTAGAGCCATCTTGAAGTCCATTAGGATAATCCTTGCGATTGCTGCCTTTCATGACTATGAAATATGGCGAGATGGATGTCAAAACCGCTTTCTTGAATGGGTTCTTGAAAGAGGATGTGTACATGACACAACCTCAAGGTTTTGAAGATCTACAAAATCCAGGGAGGGTATGCAAGCTTAAGAAGTCCATTTATGGACTAAAGCAAGCATCAAGGAGTTGGAACCTCAGGTTTGATGAGGCAGTCAAGAAATTTGGCTTTCTCATAAATGAAGAGGAATCTTGTGTATACAAGAAGTTAAGTCGGAGTAGTATTACTTTTCTGGTCTTGTATGTGGATGACATACTTCTCATAGGAAATGATAAGACCATGCTTGAGTCGATCAAGGAATGGCTTAAAAATTGTTTCTCTATGAAAGACCTAGGAGAGGCTGAGTACATATTGGGAATAAAGATCTATAGAGATAGGTCGAAAAGGCTGATTGGACTTAGTCAAGAGACTTATATTGATAAGGTTCTTGCAAGGTTCAAGCTGGAAAACTCCAAGAGAGGTTTCATTCCCATGCAACATGGCATAACACTTGGTAAGACTCAGTGTCCTTCGAGTCCCGATGAGGTCAAGCGTATGAGTAATGTTCCCTATGCTTCGCAAGTAGGATCCATTATGTATGCCATGATATGCACTCGACCGGATGTTGCATATGCTTTGAGTATATGCAGCGAGATACCCGTCAAATCCGGGAGATGCGCCTTTGGATTGCGGCGAAAAACATCCTTAAGTACTTGCGAAGGACTAAGGATAATTTTTTGGTATATGGTGGAGATGATGAGTTGGTTGTTACTTGGATACACCGATGCAAGCTTCCGGAGTGACAAAGATGATTTCCGATCGCAAACTGGTTTCATATTTTGTCTCAATGGAGGAGCTGTGAGCTGGAAGAGCTCTAAGCAGAGTACCATCGCGGATTCTACAACAGAGGCTGAGTATATTGCAGCAGCAGATGCAGCAAAGGAAGCTGTTTGGATCAAAAAGTTCATTGGTGAGCTTGGTGTAGTTCCTAGCATTGAGAATGGCATTGAGTTGTATTGTGACAACAATGGTGCCATTGCTCAGTCTAAGGAACCCAGATCGCATCAAAGGTCTAAACATGTACTCAGGAAATTCCATCTCATTCGAGAAATCGTTGGTAGAGAGGATGTGAAAGTAAGCAAGGTTCATGCGAGGATAACGTAGCGAGATCCTCTGACTAAACCGCATGCTCAACCTAAGCATGAGTGTCATACTAGGTCTATGGGGCTTAAGCATATGGGAGAATGGCTTTAGGTTGTTTACTTCATGTTTACAATTGTAAAGACATTTATTATGCTTTGAATGTTTATCAATAAAATTTCGTTCTTATTTAATTGCTTGGTTTAGTATTAAATAAAATGTCCAAATAATTTGTGTTTTCAAATAGGATTATCGAAAACGTTTTGATAATGGAACCCTATAAAGTGAACGGAAATCACAATTTATTTAAAGTCCCTAGTCTAAATCACTAAATTGGACATAAGTGATTTATTTAAAAGACTAGTATATAATTAATTGATAGCGCAGTTCCATGGGCTATGGAGACATAGAGATGTCTAATTGATTATATGGATGTATAGTTGATACATTGAGACTTGACCTAATTAGATTCTAAAAGTAGAATCAAACTACTATATTTAGTGGATTCCTTAGACATGAGTATGTCTTAATAACCACAATATAATTAGTTTAACTTTGACACTTGTTAAACGCCGCGCCGTAAAAGGAGGTTATAAAGGCAGTGATCAGGTGGGCTAAGAATTGAGTGGGAGTTATGGTCATACAAGAGTGGATAAGTCCTCCTATTAAATAGGAATGGTGTCTGGGCCTCTTGATGAGCGAGAACTGGAAAATTACATGGCCATGCGGAATAGGATTAAGGAGTTAATCCTTATTTGATCAGTTCGAACTCAGCGATCAAGGAACAAAATTTGAGAATAACATTGTGTTATCAAATTTGACATTAAGTGACTTAAGGAATTTAACATTGCGCTCTTGTCTTCGGACAAGTGGGAGATTGAAGGAATATGTCCTTAGACATTCCGGCAATTACTAAATATAAATAGGAATGTTATTATGAAGATAATAAAGTTAATTATTTTAGTAATCGTATTTACTTGCTAGAGAATAAATATGATTAATAGGACAATATTGATTGGGCCTATAACTAAAATAGATTAATCCTATGAGGTCACACATTGTAGCACAAGTTGGACAAAGCAATCCAAATCCATTTAGGATTAGGATTGGGCCGGTCCAAAGGAGAATAGGAGGAGAATTAGTTCTCCTAACTAACCTATGACTCTTCTATTATATATAGGATATAATATTAGGGTTTAGGTAATCAATTTCATTAGTCAGTTTCTTTTCACTAGAGAGAGAAAGAGAAACCCTAAATCTATTCTCCATAAACCGGCGCCTATACCATCAAAAGCAAGAGATTTTCTTCTCTTCCGTTCTAGCAAACGTTGGTGTTCAACTGGTGTTCGTGGACTGATTAGAGGAGCAACACTTGGGGCTCTCGTATCTTCAAAGCTTGCATACAACAGGGAAATCACGCTTCAAAGGTTTGATATTTAATCCCTATTGAATGATTCATATGTTTGATTATGTTTGCGATCCTATGATAGATGTTAGGAAATTGTTTCCTGAAATTCCGCTATTTGCATCTATATATTCCTACATACGCTCGATCCAATCTTTCCATAACTAGTGCATGATTTTCCCGATTGTTCGACCATGTATAACGAGGCCCATAAAATGGGATGTCTTGAAGGTTGAGGGAATGTTTCCAATTGATAAAATCTTCCCAACCTCTAATAAAAGTAGAGCCACCCAGTTTATCTTCATAGTTATCAACTTGATTTATATCTCCTATAATAGCATAATTTTTGTAATTTTGGAGGAGATTAAACAAACTATCCCATATCAGATGACGGTGTTGATGTTGCGATTCGCCGTACAAAAACAAAAGATGCCATGATTTTCCATTACTAGCAGCTATTTTACAGAGCAAAAAATGACTAGCTTAACTTAGTAGTTCCATGTCGTATGGGCCCCAATAAAAAACCGCTAAACCCCCTCTTAACTCATGTGAATCTACACCAAAAACAAAACGAGGACTAGTAGGCTGTATTAAACTTTTTACATGCTCTACACTACACTTTGTTTCTTGTAGGAACAAAAAGGATGGATGATATTGTGATATAAGCCAGGGTAGATAAGGTAAAGTCGGGGTGTCGCTGGAGTTTAAACCCCGACAGTTCCAGGCAAGGATACTCATGGGCTGTCTTGAGGTTAATCTGGTTCAGCAGCTTCCATCGTATCAGTTGCTTCAGAGATTGAGATAACCATGTCAAACAACAATTCAGAATCTTGATTAGCCGAAGTCGAGGTACTAGTAGCTTCAGGCCTTTCTTGATTAACATCAGTCTTGTTGCGTTTCCATTCCCAGTTGTGGCCCAAATATGAGGGAGAGACTCTCGCCTGCCTTTTTTAAAAAACCCGTGAAGTGATGGTTTCCCCTGGTTCTACCCTAAGATTACGCGCCATAGAAATGTCCGTGATAGCCTTTGCCTTGAATCTGGAGGAAGGCTCGTTGGGCCATATATTCCCCTTAGCCTCCCATTCTTCCAACCTTCTATTCCTACGTTTCCCACGAGCTTGCGATTCATTTATATCTGGAATAAGAGTGCTGGTGAGAGATTGACTTCTTCCTAGAGGGTGGTCCCTTCTTCTCTTGCCACAAAAAGAAACTGAGGTGCATTGTAAAGCCAAGACAATTTGCGGCTGGTCAGGAGAATCACTTGAAATGTCAGATTCATAGCCCAAATCAGCAAGTTGGAAGGGGCTAGTAGGAGAATACAAAGCCGCATTAGAAGGAGTATCTTGCACTTGTTGAGCACCAACCAGAACCTACCAAATGGGATTAAAGGGGTCTGCCATAATAGGGGGGATATACGAAATCTATCATTGATCAGATTAGCAATATGTTGCAATTCTCGAGGTTCTTCAGTAACTGCTTGCAAATTTGCTTGATTTATATGATCCAAAACATGAGTACGCTGGACATCAGATTGAAGGCCCAAGATGGTAGAGGCTTGAGGCCTGTTGAACCAATCACTCGGGCCTGCTTCATCAGGGGCTGGGGGCCTGATGGACCAGCCTTGGTGTACCAGTACGTCAAGAGAGTTGGTCTCCACTTTCGGCCCGAAATTAGGAGGAACAAGGCCCAGATCAGTATTAACCAAGGAAGGGGGGCCTATTCGCTGAATTTGAACGTTGAACCGAACATAATCTCTTCATATGGTTGATACAATAACATTGATATTTCGAGGATTATATTAATCAACTGAGGCCATTTTTTAAAATCTGCCAAAAACTATACAAAATTGCATAACATGTAGCCGACAGTCGTGCTGAAAATATTTCATCTAGTTAGCGCAGCATGATGCCCACAGGAGGAGTGTAGACTACAATGTGTAAAACTTACTTAAAAACATAAAGACAATTATATTTTATGATGAACATAATCAAAATATATTTCTTGATCTAGCATTATTTTGTTCAACATGAACCTCATCTCTTAATCCTTCAACAATAGAGTAAAACTTAAATTTAGTATAAAACCACTATAAATTGGGGAAAAGATAACACAAATAAAAAAAAATTAAGTATCATATGTGTTGTCTTAGAAAATGAAAATTACCGAACTAAAAATCAGTGTTATCTTAATTAGATGAAGATAAGATAACACTTGACCCAATCGTTATCTCTATATACCAAATTTATTTAAAAATTATGAGAAAATAGAAAACATGTATACTTGTCAAACGTTATCAAAGATTCAAATCCCCACTCCCCCACAAGTAATTAGTAATTACTATGTTTAGTTTCTCTTTCCACCTTTTCCAACCGCATCTTTAATGTTTTATCTCTTAATTTCTTGAATCTAACAGCTACGTTCATCCTTGTTTTCTACATTTAAATTATGTGCTCTATAAATCCCTGTTTTATAATCACAATCGTAAAAGTGTGGTGCTCATGCACCAAATTAATATTCGAAGCACGACAGTGGTACGTAGACTTTAAATGGGTGGCAAAGCGCTAGAGTAGAAACACCTGAGATAATATGTAGAGAGTGACTAAATGTTTTTTATATATGAGTTTATCAATTTGGATCTCAAAAAAATATGGTACTCTTCTTCTGTTTCGAAACTAATAAAACACTTACTATTTTAGACCGTTTCAAAACAATTGTAATACTCCGTATTTTTAGGAGTTCTTCTTGTATAAATAAGAAAATATAAAGTGAAAGTGAAAGTATTTTATAATATAGTTTGGGTAAGCCTATAGTTATAATTTAAATATACAACCTACTTTCGTATCTAATTATATTTTAATTCGGTTTTTGTTAATTAATAAATCAGAATTCGATTTGGAAACAAATTCTAATAAACCAAGGTTTCTCATACTATAAATAAGAAAAGGAAAAAAAAAATTAGAAAATCCTATTCTACTACTCAGCCGTTTTTTCTTTTTACCCTTCAAGATCTTTTTCTCTCTCCTCTCTTCTACTCCCTCCTCACGCTCCTTCCTCCTCCTTCTTCGTTCGTTTTCTCTTCTCTCCTCCTCCTGAGTTTGTCAACCTTAGAGTGGTGCGCGAGGCTTCGAGGTGGGCGTTGCTGTTGAGGTTGGGCGGCTGCTGTCTGGTCGAGCGAGGGTGTCGAGAGCGTGCGAGCGGGGTCCAGCGAGTTGGTGCGAGGCTGCGTGTGTGGGTGCGTCGAATGTAAGCACTCGAAGGTCGTGCGGTGTGTGCGGGCTGTTGAGGGTGTGCGGTGCGAAGGTCGCGCTGTGCGTTAAAGGTTGTGCGAGTCGAGTGAGGGTGCGAGGCTGCGAAGGTTGTGTCAAGTGCGAAGTGCGAGTTGTGGTCGCGCGGGTTTCGTGGCTGGGTTCGTCTAGTGGTGGTTCGAGGGCGCTGGTGCCGCGCACGTCAGCCGACCAGTCGGAGCTCGAGTGGTGATCGACGTCAACATCGTCGCCGGTGGTTGTCGCCGGAAAGTGAGTCTGTAACCTCTATTAGAAAATAAAATTCTTTTCTTTCATACTTAATTTAATTGTAAATTCTAATTTCATAATTCGTATACATCTTGAATTAAGTTTTGTGATTTTAAATAAAGTATATCATGAACTAAAAGAAATCAGATTTATATTACACTACTAGTTCTTACTTTGGTTTTCTTTCTTCAAATCTAATTTTATAGTTCTTATATATGTATCTAGTTAAGTTTGTTAATATAAACAAAGTAGTGTAAAAGTTAAACGAAATCAGATTTACATGTGTATTAGTAGTTCTTATGATGACGTTATTTCTTAATTCTTATTTTATACTTATATATAGTCGTTTAAGTTTTATTGTCATGAACAAGTATAAAATAAGTGAGAGGAAATCAGATTCGCAAACTTATCATTAAGTTCTAAATATATTAGTTTTAATAGAGTTCATGAAAAGTAAGTTTAAACAGCAAGAACGTTTACTTTTATTGTTCAAAACACTAGGTTTTGCATAGTAGTTAAGTTGGTTTTATTTTAATGATATCAAGGACTTAGAACTGAATTATTTTTATATTTCGATTAGGTCCCAATTTCATAAGCGGAACGTTTTAATAGTCACCAAAGATTCTCCATTACAAGGTACGTACGCGTACTAGTTCAGTTTGATATATAAGTATCATGTTTAGGTTATGATTGTTATATTGGAACCTAGAATCATGATAGGGAACTGTTGTTGATTATGGTTGATGAGATTGTTTGGTAACATAAAATCAATTGGAAATCTGTATGTATTTCCTTGTTGTATGACTTGTGAAATAGAATGAATTGTTATTGGAATGCGTAATTCTATTGTATCACAAGCATGAAATGAGATGTTGGATTGAAATGCTATGATTAATAATTGTAGCAAGGATTTATAAGAGATTGCCTAAACTAAAGGATTTTATATGATGTTATAGAAATCATATGCTTAATGTTGTATGAATGAGTATCGCTAAAAAAGATTATTGGCAATAAACTTGTAGTCGGATTTCCTACAAGTAATGAACAATGGGGGGAGTGTGAGACTTGTTCTACACTCCTACGCATGCCTACTGTGACGACAGTAGTGTCCTTATAAATTTTGATAACTCAAGTAGGCGGAAGGTTCCGTACGATCTTGGGGGTATGCATACTAAGGTGGTGGATGTGGAACGGAACGAAACCGTATTTACCTTCCATCTAATAGACTAAGTTGTCTATTAAGAATTAAGTAGCCCGTATGATTCTAGAAAGATGACGGTGCCCGTTCGATGCCAATTAAACTATAAAAATGAATTGTAGTATTCTTGTAGTATCATGTATAGGATTGATTATTATAATTCTGTTTATGTTTGATGTATAATTTAACTGATTATGTACGTACTCAGCGTCGCTGATTGTTTGTTATTTGTGATGTTTGTTGACCTGTGATGAACCATTGATATTTCAATGGGGAACAGATTAGGTATGCTGGTGATGCTGCATGAGTTTGGCATACGGGGGATATTTTCTGGTTTATAAACTCTTAAGTGTTTTTGGTTGAACTTATAGAATAATTAGTATTCATAGTTAATGGTTTGAATAAAAGGTGTCCTTGGTGATTCCCGAGTTGTAGTTTAAAGTAAACATTTTATTTCCGCTGCAATGTAGTTTTCTTAATAAAGAGTTGTAACGTTTTGATTTTATTATGCCTTGCGTTTCACCGCGGCGGTAACACTCCCAAAGTCGATGTAACGTAGTTTAGACGTGTATGGATTTTGGGGGTGTTACAAAACTGGTATCAGAGCCAATAGTTCCTATTTTGAAAGATATTTTAAAAGATTTTTAAAATGGGTAGTATGGGATAAGAGCATATAGATTACTTTTGCGTGCATTAAATCATAGGAATGATTTTATTTGTAATGCCTTCTTGCCTTTACTTGTCTGCTATGTTTATAGAAAGCATGCAAATACTGTGGAATGAATCAGATGTCTGATTATATGAAATATAGTGTGGTTTGCTTGATTGAATTGGTGAAAGGTTCTTTGAAATCTTTGAAATGTGAATAGAGCAGGAGTATGTACAAGGATAGGTACGTAGATAGTGGTTAAAAGCACTAAATTCGATAGTGAAATATTTTATTTCCTAAAATTTCGAATTAATATAATATTCCAAAGATGTTTCAAAAAGGTGTTGAACTAAAACCTTATTTCGAATATTTTAGGCAAGAACCATGTAAACTGTTATAAATATTTTGAACTTGGAGTTCTAAAATTGAACATAATCGTTTTACCTCTTATATATGTTTATATATAATGTATACTTAAAAACCTTAAATTCACAAAACTTAGACTATTTTCTTTCTTTAATTTCGCAGATGGTTTACGACATAGGTCCTAAGGAATACCTGATGAAACACCGAATAGCGGAAGATTGGGACATCTGGGCCCATAAGATGAAAGCTGCTATGGAGTATAGGACCTTACAGGGAGATACTAGACTAAAGACTGAAATGGAGAAAATATATTTTATGCTGCAGTACGTCCCTAAGGAGGAACCCTACCTTTTCATACACCGTAGATATGGGGATATATGATCAGAAAATGGGGGTTTTAACAGAGCCAAACACACATACTGGAACCAATACCTTCCTACTGTAGGACATTTCATTACTGATCTTAAATACTGTGAAAATGAATGGAGAATTCGTGAGAAAAGAAGTTGGGAGCCCTCTACCTCATCACCTCTAGTTAGAGGAACCTATCATGTGGGGGAAAGCTCGGGAACTAATGTGAATTCTGAGAACCCTAGAGTAAAATCTGAGCCACAAGCGTCCTTTAGAGCTGCAAAAAGAGCTAGGTACCAAACTTTTGAGGATGAGTTCATACCCGAGGACTACCACATAGCGTCAAACCTCAGAACTGTTACCTACATTTCCGATGATGAGGGGAATAATAGGACATTCATCGCAGTGATTGGGGAAGATAATGCTGAACCTACACTTGACTTAGAAAATGAGGAAGAGGGAGATCCTAATGAAAATGAGCCTGCTGAAGAGGGAGATCCTAATGAGAATGAGCCTGCTGAAGAGGATCCGATTGAGGAAAATGACCAAGAAGCAGAAGAAGAACCTCTGGAGGAAGAACCTCTGGAGGAAGATGAACCTATAGAGGATGATGAGTCTTCTGAGGACAAAGCTGACATGGAAGAAGGAATAGAAAATCCTAATTTAGATGACGAAGCTCACCATTATATTCCTAGTTTCTTTTGATTATATAATTAGGATTAGAATATTATTTTATTCGTTTATTTCAGTTTTAATAAGGCTTGCATGCCAAGTAGCAAATTAGTATTCTTTTATTCCTTTATTTATTCATATTATGCTTTCCTTAGAAACAATAAATTTTACCCTTTCCAATAATAATACAACAGTTTTGTTCTTTTATTTGATGTAACGTCTTATTTGAGATGTTTATATTGCAAGTCGATAGAGACTTAATGATTGTTCGCAATAAAAACGTGTTACATGAACGTGCCAATGTGTAGTAGTTAAATAAATAAACGACTATGTGCATGTCGCTGAAACAGCCGTTGTGTCATTTTTCAGCGCAGAATGGTTCGTCAAGGCAGCACGCCTGATACCTCTCTGAATGTCGAGTAACCGATTCGTGATCTAGTGCAGATCACAGCTAACCTAGCCCAAGGACATCACCGGGATGGGGACAGGGGGATGCCCACTTTTGGTGGACCCAAGCTAAGGACAACCTCCTTAAACAACCTGACTTTGGGTGGGAAACCTTCAAGAAAGCCCTGAAGGATAAGTATTACCCACCATACCTCAAAAAGCAGAAAGCCCAAGAGTTTATGATGCTAGAACAAGGGAACCTGCCTGTTGAGGAGCATTACCGCAAATTCATTGAGTTGATGAGATTTGCTCCTGAAATTGCCCCTACCGAGGAAGCTAAGGCCTCACGTTTTGAATTAGGGCTCACCCTTGACCTACAAGGGAGACTGGGGGGAGATACTTTCACCTCGTTGGACCATGTCTTTGGCAAAGCTGCCCACCTATATGTGATAAGGAAATTAGAGGAACGGGGTAAACAAGGTGAGAAACGAAAGGAGAATCCAAATCCCGAGGTTCAGAGGTTCGAAAAGAAACACAATGGGAACCAAAACAATCAAACCTCCCAAAGAAACTTTGGTAAGGGACCCAACAACAACAACACTCAACACAATAACAATAACACCAACAACCGCAGACCTAAGCGTGTGTACAGGTGTAAGAAGTGCCCAAACAACCATCCTAGGAGAGATTGCGAGGGTAATAAGGTGGAGTGTCGTGAATGTGGAAAATTGGGGCATATAGGGCGTATGAGTGATACTCAAAGAATAAGGTTAACCCCAATGGTCAAAAGAAAGGGAACTTTGGAGACAAGCCTAGGAATGGGAATGGGAATGGGAATGGTGGAAATGCATACAATGGGTCAGGGAACTCTAATTACTCCAAACCACCAACTAATGCAAATAATCAGGCACCATCTGGGAACCATGTGACCAACAACAATGATAATAAGGGAAAAGGGAAGTTGTATATGATGACGGCTAGTGATGAGGAAGCTCGTAGAGATGTTGTCACTGGTATTTTCTCTATCAACTTAATTCTTGTTAAAGTATTGTTCGATTCTGGAGCATCTTTGTCTTTTATTGGCCATACAACTGTTAGAACTCTAGCACTGGTTGAGTCCGAGTAAATTTCTATGCCTATAATTACTCCGTCTGGGGATACTGTAAATTGCTCTAAGAAATTCCTGAATGTCTCGCTGAAAATAGGGGAGGGCTTCTTTTCTTCCGACCTAATAGAGTTTAACTTATCGAACCTAGACGTCATTTTGGGGATGGACTGGCTTGGGAAGTACAAGGCTAAGATAGACTGTGATGCACAGAAAGTGGAATTGAGAGATTCTTCGGGAAAAAGGGTGTCATATAGGAGAATACCTCGAGAACCTGGGATTAAGGTAATCAATGCCTTGCAACTTAAGGGTTATATAGACAAAGGATGGCCTCTATTTATGTGTTTCGTGAGAAGGGTTGAGGATGATCCATTGAAACCTGAGGATGTGCCTATAGTTAGCGAATTCCATGATGTTTTTCCTGAAGAAATACCTGGTATGCCGCCAAGGAGAGATGTAGAGTTCACTGTTGACTTAGTACCTGGAACTGGACCTATCTCAAAAGCCCCATACCGAATGGCTCCAGCAGAAATGAACGAGTTGAAAAACCAGTTGGAAGAACTACTAGAGAAGGGGTACATTAGACCTAGTATGTCACCATGGAGAGCCCCTGTCTTATTTGTGAAAAAGAAGGATGGTAGTTTGAGGTTGTGTATAGACTACCGTGAGTTGAACAATGTCACTGTGAAAAACAAATATCCATTACCTAGGATAGATGAGTTGTTTGACCAACTTCAGGGTGCAGAGATGTTCTCCAAAATGGATTTAAGGTCTGGTTACCATCAGTTGAGGATTGCTGACCAAGATATACCTAAAACTGCCTTCAGGACTAGGTATGGACACTATGAGTTTACCGTCATGCCTTTTGGGTTAACCAATGCACCTGCTGTTTTCATGGACCTTATGAATAGGATTTTTTTACCCTACCTCGATAAATTTGTAGTCGTGTTCATAGACGATATATTGATCTATTCAAGGAGCAAGGAGGAACATGAGGGATATTTGAGGCTTATTTTACAGACACTTAGGGAAAACCAACTGTATGCAAAGTTTTCAAAGTGTGAGTTTTGGTTAGAAAAGGTATTATTTTTGGGTCATTTCGTCTCTAAAGAGGGTGTGTCAGTAGATCCTGCAAAAATAAAAGCTGTGAGTGAATGGCCTACCCCAAAGAATGTCACAAATATAAGGAGTTTCTTGGGTTTAGCCGGTTATTATAGGAGGTTTGTGAAAGACTTTTCGAAGATAGCAAAACCCATGACTAACTTAATGAAGAAAGATTGCAAGTTTAACTGGACTGACGATAGTGAGAAAGCCTTTCAAACACTCAAAGAGAGATTAACCTCAGCACCTGTTCTAGCCTTGCCTAACGGGGATGAGGGGTATGATGTCTATAGTGATGCGTCAAAGAATGGGTTGGGTTGTGTTCCTATGTAAAATGGGAAAGTTATAGCTTATGCATCCTGTCAACTGAAACCATATGAGGTTAATTACCCAACACATGACCTAGAGTTGGCCGCAATTATCTTTGCCTTAAAAATCTGGAGACATTACCTTTACGGGGTGACTTGTCGAATTTTCACCGATCACAAAAGCCTCAAATACATCTTCACCCAGAAAGACCTTAATATGCGACAGCGCAGGTGGTTATAGCTCATTAAGGACTATGACTTAGACATTCAATACCATGAGGGTAAAGCAAACGTTGTTGCTGATGCATTGAGTCGTAAGTCTAGCCATAGCCTGAACACCTTGGTAGTTGCTGACAAACTTTGTGAAGAATTTTCTAAACTCCAGCTTGAAGTGGTTCATGAAGGGGAAGTGGATAAGTTATTGAGTGCCCTAACCATCCAGCCCAACTTCCTAGATGAAATAACAAGAGGGTCAGCCTGGGGATGTGAAACTTGAGCGGGTCAAAGCAAAACTTAAGGAGGGAAAAGCAGAAGGGTTTGAAATCCATGACGATGGGAGCATACGCTACAAGGGTCGGTGGTGTGTCCCGCAAAAATGTGAGGAGTTGAAGCAAAAGATAATGAGTGAAGGTCATAATACGAGCTATTCCGTCCACCCAGGGGGGGATAAGTTATATAAGGACCTCAAAAATATGTTTTGGTGGCCTGGAATGAAGAGGACGGTAGCCGAGTTTGTTTCCAAATGTCTGACGTGCCAGAAGGTTAAGAGTGAACACAAGAGACCTCAAGGCAAAATCCAACCTCTGGACATTCCAACATGGAAGTGGGATTCGATATCCATGGACTTCGTCGTAGCCTTACCTAGGAGTCGGGGAGGCAATAACACAATATGGGTGATAGTGGACCGATTGACCAAAACTGCAAGGTTCATATCCATGAAAGACACGTGGAGTATGGAAGCCCTAGCCATAGCATATGTTAAACATGCACTAGAGGAAAAAAGCCCAAGGGCTGCGGTCAAAAAGGGCCCAAGGGCTGCGTTTTTTGACCGCAGCCCTCGGACTAGCAGCCCTTAGCATTTAGGAAGGGCTGCGGTTTTTTAACCGGAGCCCTTCGCGCGTTAAGGGCTGCGGTCAGGGAAAAACCGCAGCCTTTGGTGGGTTAAGGGTCTGCGGTTAAGGGCCAAAACCGCAGCCTTTGGTGAGTTAAGGGTCGCGGTTTTGGCCCTTAACCGCAGCCCTTAACCCACCAAGGGCTGCGGTTTTTGCCCGGACCGCAGCCCTTGTGACCCAAAAAAAATAAAAAATAAAAAAATTTTTTTGCATTTTTGTTGTCCTAAATGTTCCCAAACAGTTATATATATATAAAAGTATCATTTTCCATTACAAATTATGTTTTTTACACAAATATAGAGAAAATAATAACTTAATTACATTAGTTCGAGGCTGCCCTCGATTGTTCGAATTGCAATATATGAGCAGGATCAACAACTCCACCAAGACTAGCATCCGGATCCCTCAAAAGCAACTTCTCTGGAGACCCTGCAAATAAAACCAAAATCGCTATAATTTGAAGGTGAGCCCGGGGAGTGTAGCGAGGGGGCGACGCAGGGGGTCTTGGGGTTGGGGCCTGCAAAGTCTTGGGGGGGTGTAGCAGGGGGCGGGGTGATGGGGGTGGGGGGTGTAGCAAGGGGGGAAGCGGGGTCTTGGGGTTGGGGGCAAGCAGTCTTTGGGGGTGTAGCAGGGGCGGGGTGATGGGGTAGGGGTGTAGCAAGTGGGGAAGCGGGGGGTCTTTGCGTTTGGGGTGTAGCGGGGGCAGCAGGGGGTGTCATGGGATGGGGATGAAGCAGGGGGGCAACGGGGGCGCAGGGTGCGGGTAGGGGGTGTAGCGGGGGCAGTAGGGGGTGTTGGGGTGGGGTGGGGGTGTTGTAGCGGGTATATGGGCGACAACAAACCGAAGAATTAAAATGGTTCAGTACTTATGCCACAATATTCACGCATCACATTGAAATTGAGCAAGCAAAAAAGCCAATCCTGTCTAGAAAACCTTTCGGCTTAGATCACACACCACACACCACCCAAAAAGAAGAAAATAAAAACATATATGATCGAAAGGGTAAACAATTCCAAAACATTTCATGACAAAGAGATAGAGAAAATAAATTGGCAAATCGGACTCGTTAAACTAATCTACTACCTCGTTGACAATCTAACAATGGCGGGGGTGCGAGGGGTGCAGAGGGGGTGTGCAGCAGGGGGGTCTCGTGCATAGAGGGGGTGTGCGGGGTCGTGTAGGGTGTGTGGGGGGGTACGGCGAAGGGGGGATGTGGAGCGGGGGGTCCGTGTGCATGGGAGGGGGTGTGGTTGCGGAGGTCCGTGGGAGGGGAGACTATGGTAGCATGTGGGGAACTATACAGCGGCAAGGTGAGTGCAGGCAAAGCATTTGGGGGGGGATTCCATCACAACGGGGTTGGGGGGTTCCATCACAACAGGGTTGGGGGGATTCCATCACAACAGGGGTTGGGGGGGGATTCCATCACAACGGGGTGGGGGGTACATGTGGTGGATGTTTGCTGGGTGGGGGGTGGAAATCGAACTCGGATCATGTGAGTGTAAAAATAAAAACAAGTTATTCTTTAAGATAATTGTCCTTGCAATTAAATGTCACACTCAATTTTGATTATTCCCGAAGTAAGATGTCGCATTCAATTTTCGATATTACGTCAATATTATGCTACCATGACTTAACTTTGTCAAGATAATTTAGAAAAAATTTACAAACCAAATTTGTTTTAAGATGCATTGTACTATGCAGCAACTTAAATGTTCAAGGATCCCGAGTGTCGGGGTTAGATTGTCAAAAATTATTAACTAACTAAATTCACCAACTTTTAGCATGAAGCAAGCAACAACGGCCAAAAATAATTGAACAAAACCAGCACCATGATCCCAAAGGGGACTACAATGCCCATACTAATTCCTCGAACAATCATCTTCAACTAAGGTGGGAAAGGGGGATAAATAAGGTTCATCCTCGAACAATCAACTTTGGGTAAAAGGGTTCTAATTTCTAAAACATAACTCGAAAAAAAAACAACACAAAAAAAGAGTAAGACATACCTTTTCTCATACTCAGATACATTACGAGTCAATATGTAACAATTCTCTCCTCTTCGCTTCATATGTAGGGTCCTTCCAAAGATACACAAATCAATATATCAGATTAACGATCAACGCACAACACAAACAATCCAATTAAAATAGCTAGATTGTTTTAGACCAAAACATTTACTTTAAAATACACGAATTCATGTCTAAATCCCTGGGTCATGATACTTATTTAACAGCAGCTTAAAAAGTTAGCCTACAAACGAAAAATGAACAGCTAAGAGCCACATTGTTTCAGTTGCTAATAAGACAAGTGAGTAAAACTCAAGTTACAATTCAATCTGCACTCATATTTCTCGAATGCTATCTAGTCCATCAGCCACTACAACATCCTTCCCATTCCTATTCATATAAGAAGTGACTATGACTAAATGGAAACAGACCGCATGCATAAAAAGCTTAACAAAATCAACATTAGAGTTGTTTGACTTTGACCCATAGAGTGTTCTCATAGTTCTTGAGAAAAAGCACAGAAGAAATCAAGCCATTATAATGTCATATTACAGTAGCTCGTCTAAATGCAGACATTGCAAAGGGAATGGATGTGCATTTTTTATCTGAAAATCTATATATTTCCTCTGAAACATGCTATGTCTCATTCGCATAGAATAGAGTGTTCTCTTATTTGTAGAACTCACAAAAATAGGGACTCTTTTTTTCACATCAAAGTTCCATATACTCTTAAACAAAGGAGTAGTTAAGTTCATAGATAGATACATCATAATCAAAACTCTAAAACAATAATTTCAGGTAACAAATTCAATATGAGAAGCTTAATCACCAAAAAATTGTCTATGCTTTTTCTCTGGTCATTTTAGATTTCACACATTCGGCACACACCCCCACCCCTTAATACAACTATAAGTCATCATATCTAAGAGGCAGATACAATAATGACAGGAAAAATCAACAACATTATGGCAGCAACTCAAACTAAAAGCTTCAAAACATCAGCAATATAGAACGTTACTAGTGAAAGACCTGTACACTAATGTTCATCTAATAACTCAAAGCACAACTATGCGGAAGACCATGAGATAAACACAACGGGCATCGCATCTGCAACCAAAACGAGCTATTGACAAATGACACGAATTATGGCTCACAAACAGAGCATGCTTGTGTGAAAATCAAGCCAGAGATGATAACATGATCAACATGAGTAAATCTAATGATATTATAAAGCAATTAAATAAAATCAATAAGATAGAAGACAATCAATATTTTCCCTTAACAGGGAGTCAAACAAAAGTACCCCAGCAAATATCTATTAGTTCCTTCATTCATTAACTATTATTTTCTACACTACAATAACTAATAAGAGAAAGGCAACTGACAGACAACATAAAACTAATAGAGTATCACCAATAAAGGAATGTAATTGGGAAAAAAAACAAGGATATTGCAATTGTAAAAGAGGTAAGTACAACCGAACATCATCTTTTTAAACTTCATATGATTCATATCACAACAACAACATACTCATTCACATAATCAATCAGAACACAAATTTATTATCACCCTACTTTCATAACTTCAACAGAACAAAACTTAATTCAAAAGAGAGATTGGGAGGGTTAGTACCAAAAATAGAAGAACAAGCTCGACAGCGGCACCACCACCTGCCACGAGCTGCGCAACAAGAGAGCGGAAGCAGCGGAAGAGCCATGGCAGCACCAGCGGCACACCAATGGAGGAGCAGGAGTGCAGGACAACAGCAAAGGTCTACACCATACATGACCTAGTGCCTCCAAACACCCCCCACCCCTTCATACAACTATAAGTCATCATATCTAAGAGGCAGATGCAATAATGGCAGGAAAAAACAAGATGATGGCAGCAACTCAAACTAAAAGCCACTTCATGCATACTTCCAACTGTCCAACTCATATTGACAAAATAAAGTCTTAATGCAAACCATATTAAAATCTCAACAACCCAAAATAAATGCTCATTATAACAACAATGAAGTACTCTTTTTCAAAACTTGAAAAAATTCAAGCATGAAAATAACACAACCAATAATCAGTGATGTAATTAGCTCAAGAAGTAATTAACAATAAATAATGAAGAAAGAGAGTTACCCAGAAGAGTAAGGAGAAGAGAAGAAGTGAAAATGAGAAGAAATCTCAAAGCCATTGAAGTTCAGCTGTATTTTTGTTCCTTGAATGAAAGCAAAGAATGATTCTTTCTTCACTGATTTCCCATTTTATACTTAGGAATAATTCGGAGCTTTCTAGAGAACAAAAAAAAGGGGAATCTTAGAATCAACTACTCTACAACAAGGTCATCATTTTTTAAACAAAAACATACCACACACAAACCAATATCCAAATTCACCCAAGAAAACAGAATCTTAGCCATTAAACATATTACAGTAAACAAACCCACAAAAAAAAAATCAAGAGTAGTAACAAACCCAGATAAATTTCAACGAAGAAAAATCGAAAAAAAAACAGAGAGCATAGATTGTAAGAGAAAGAGATTGAGAAATTACCATCAAGAGGAAAGAAGCAGTTGACAATGAATAATCATTGTCGAAAGTCCCTCGAAATCAGATGAAAGGAATGAGATGAAATCAGCAACGGCAACAACGTTTTCACACCACAAGGTTCTCCGACTCCCTCAAGAGTCCGGTCATTAGATGAATTTAGCGGAGTTTCGACGTCAATCATCATTTTCAACACCGGAATTTCCCCCTCTTTCTCCGCGAAATGTCGGAAACCCTAACCCTAACATTGTCGTTTGAATGAACAAAAGGACTGACGGAAGCGCAAGAGAAGAGTTAGTGTGAGAAAAGCTCCGACGAGCGAGCGAGCCGCGGTGAAGGTTGAGGAGAGATGCGAAGAGAGAGAGAGGGAGAGAGGGGGGGATGGGGGTTTGATGAGGTGAGAGAGGGAAAATCGAAAACTGGGGAGAGAGAGGAAAGTTGGGGGGTTTTGTTTTGGTATGTCGATATGTGAGTTTGCGGGAAATCTCGCCCACCTGAATTTTTGGCCCAAGAACTAGGCCTACTAGGGGCTGCGGTTAGCCCAAAACCGCAACCCTTTCTAGTAGGGGCTGCGGTCAGCCCAAGAACCGCAACCCTTTATTGAAAGGGCTGCGTTTTTTGAGCTGACCGCAGCCATTAATTCAAGGGCTGCGGTTAATGTAAAAACCGCAGCCCTTGCACTGCAGCCCTTGCGTTTTTTCCACTAGTGATGTCATTCGATTGCACGGAGTACCCACGAGTATAGTGTCTGATAGGGATTCGCGATTCCTTTCGAATTTCTGGAAAAAAAAAGTCCAGGAAGCATTTGGTAGTGAGCTATTGATGAGTACAACCTTTCACCCAGCTACAGACGGTCAAACAGAAAGAACCATCCAGACCTTGGAAGACATGTTAAGAGCTTGTGCCTTAGAATACCAGGGATCATGGGAAGACCATTTAAACCTCATAGAGTTCTTATACAACAACAGTTATCATGCTAGTATCAAAATGGCTCCATTTGAAGCGTTGTATGAAGAAAGTGTCGCAGTCCTTTGTGCTGGAACGATATTAGTGAGACGGTGGTGTTAGGTCCTGAAATGATTCAAGAGGTTGTTGATCAAGTGCGAGTCATTCAAGAGAAGATTAGGGCTGCACAGGACAGGCAGAAGTCCTATGCGAATCAGAAGCGAAGGGAAGAGAACTATGAAGTGGGTGAAAAAGTGTTGCTGAAGGTGTCTCCAATGAAAGGAGTGATGCGATTTGGGAAGAAAGGGAAACTAAGCCCTAAGTTCATAGGACCATATGAGATTTTGGCGAGAGTATGCAAAGTGGCTTATCGCTTAGAATTGCCAAACGAGTTAGAAAGGGTTCACAACATGTTTCACGTATCCCAACTCCGGAAAGACGTACCTGACGAGTCGCATGTCCTAGAACTTGAAAACGTCGAGTTAGGCGAAACCTTGTCCTATGAGGAGAAACCCATCAAGATCCTATACCACAAGGTGCGTAGTACGAGAAATAAGGACGTCAAAATTGTGAAGGTGTTGTGGAGAAATCAGAATACTGAAGAAGCTACATGGGAAGCAGAGGATGCGATGCGTCTGAAGTACCCTGAGCTTTTTCAAGAGGTAGGCGAGTTACGGGGACGTAACTTTTCTTTTAAGGGGGGAAGAATGCGATAGTATTTCGCACTTCCCCAAAAGTTTGCTTAAGTTTGTTATTTATGTGTATTATTGCCTATGTGACTTGCGAAAAATAGAAAACGCTTGTGAAATATTGGGACTTAGAAGTGCAAAAGATCGTCGTTTAGACGGGCTACCTCAAAGTTTAGGGACGAAACTTCCTTTAAGGGGGGAAGCCTGTAATACTCCGTATTTTTAGGAGTTCTTCTTGTATAAATAAGAAAATATAAAGTGAAAGTGAAAGTATTTTATAATATAGTTTGGGTAAGCCTACAGTTATAATTTAAATATACAACCTACTTTCGTACCTAATTATATTTTAATTCGGTTTTTGTTAAATAATAAATCAGAATTCGATTTGGAAACAAATTCTAATAAACCAAGGTTTCTCATACTATAAATAAGAAAAGGAAAAAAAAATTAGAAAACCCTATTCTACTACTCAGCTGTTTTTTCTTTTTACCCTTCAAGATCTTTTTTCTCTCTCCTCTCTTCTACTCCCTCCTCACGCTCCTTCCTCCTCCTTCTTCGTTCGTTTTCTCTTCTCCCCTCCTCCTGAGTTTGTCAGCCTTGGAGTGGTGCGCGAGGCTTCGAGGTGGGCGTTGCTGTTGAGGTTGGGCGGCTGCTGTCTAGTCGAGCAAGGGTGTCGAGAGCGTGCGAGGGGGGTCGAGCGAGTTGGTGCGAGGCTGCGTGTGTGGGTGCGTCGAGTGTAAGCACTCGAAGGTCGTGCGGTGTGTGCGGGATGTCGAGGGTGTGCGGTGCGAAGGTCGCACTGTGCGTCGAAGGTTGTGCAAGTCGAGTGAGGGTGCAAGGCTGCGAAGGTTGTGTCAAGTGCGAAGTGCGAGTTGTGGTCGCGCGGGTTTCGTGGCTGGGTTCGTCGAGTGGTGGTTCGAGTGCGCTGGTGTCGCGCACGTCAGCCGACCAGTCGGAGTTCGAGTGGTGGTCGACGGCAACATCGTCGCCGGTGGTTGTCGCCGGAAAGTGAGTCAGTAACCTCTATTAGAAAATAAAATTCTTTTCTTTCATACTTAATTTAATTGTAAATTCTGATTTCATAATTCGTATACATCTTGAATTAAGTTTTGTGATTTTAATTAAAGTATATAATGAACTAAAAGAAATCAGATTTATATTACACTACTAGTTCTTACTTTGATTTTATTTCTTCAATTCTGATTTTATAGTTCTTATATATGTATCTAGTTAAGTTTGTTAATATAAACAAAGTAATGTAAAAGTTAAACGAAATCAGATTTACAAGTGTATTAGTAGTTCTTATGATGACTTTATTTCTTAATTCTTATTTTATACTTATATATAGTCATTTAAGTTTTATTGTCATGAACAAGTATAAAATAAGTGAGAGGAAATCAGATTCGCAAACTTATTATTAAGTTCTAAATATATTAGTTTTAATAGAGTTCATGAAAAGGAAGTTTAAACAACAAGAACGTTTACTTTTATTGTTCAAAACACTAAGTTTTACATAGTAGTTAAGTTGGTTTTATTTTAATGATATCAAGAACTTAGAACTGAATTATTTTATATTTCGATTAGGTCCCAATTTCATAAGCGGAACGTTTTAATAGTCAGCAAAGATTCTGCGTTACAAGGTACGTACGCGTACTAGTTCAGTTTGATATATTAGTATCATGTTTAGGTTATGATTGTTATATTGGTACCTAGAATCATGATAGGGAACTGTTGTTGATTATGGTTGATGAGATTGTTTGGTAACATGAAATCAATTGGAAATCTGTATGCATTTCCTTGTTGTATGACTTGTAAAATAGAATGAATTGTTATTGGAATGCGTAATTCTATTGTATCACAAGCATGAAATGAGATGTTGGATTGAAATGCTATGATTAATAATTGTAGCAAGGATTTATAAGAGATTGCCTAAACTAAAGGATTTTATATGATGTTAAAGAAATCATATGCTTAATGTTGTATGAATGAGTATCGCTAAAAAAGATTGTTGGCAATAAACTTGTAGTCGGATTCCCTACAAGTAATGAACAATGGGGGAGTGTGAGACTCGTTCTACACTCCTACGCAGGCCTACTGTGACGACAGTAGTGTCCTTATAAATTTTGATAACTCAAGTAGGCGGAAGGTTCCGTATGATCTTGGGGGTATGCATACTAAGGTGATGGATGTGGAACGGAACGAAACCGTATTTACCTTCCATCTAATAGACTAAGTTGTCTATTAAAGATTAAGTAGCCCGTATGATTCTAGAAAGATGACGGTGTCCGTCCGATGCCAATTAAACTATAAAAATAAATTGTAGTATTCTTGTAGTATCATGTCTAGGAATGATTATTATTATTCTGTTTATGTTTGATGTATTATTTAACTAAATATGTACGTACTCAGCGTAGCTGATTGTTTGTTATTTGTGATGTTTGTTGACCTGTGATGAACCATTGATATTTCAATGGGGAGCAGATTAGGTATGCTGGTGATGCTACATGAGTTTGGCATACGGGGGATATTTTCTGGTTTATAAACTCTTAAGTGTTTTTGGTTGAACTTATAGAATAATTAGTATCCATAGTTAATGGTTTGAATAAAAGGAGTCCTTGGTGATTCCCGAGTTGTAGTTTAAAATAAACATTTTATTTTCGCTGCAATGTAGTTTTCTTAATAAGGAGTTGTAACGTATTGATTTTATTATGCCTTGCGTTTCACCGCGGCGGTAACACCCCCAAAGTCGATGCAACGTAGTTTAGACGTGTATGAATTTTGGGGGGTGTTACAACAATGCTCATGACTCTTAACTAAAAGTGACAATTATGAAGAAACCGGCCAAGTAGCTTAATAGTAATATATATATATATATATATATATATATATATATATATATATATATATATATATATATATATATATATATATATATATATATATATATATATATATATAGCCTTTTATAAAGCACACATACATATTGTTCCAAAAAGTTCAATTATCATTTTATAATGATAAAGTTTATTGAACTTGTTGAGTCTATAAGCTAATCAACAATATACGTCACTAATGTGGTTTTTTTATCATCTTAAAACATTTAGATACTAAATGTTCAACCTCAAACTGTGATACATGACTTTACATTCAGATTTTATATAGGAGAAAAGAAGGAGACAGAATGACATATATAGCCTTAAATAAGTGGCAGTTCTATCACTTTTTTTGGTGAATAAGAGGGGCAAAGCCCAACAGTAACGCAAGAACGGAAGCAAATAAAACTAAGAACTAAAGACAACATAACAGAGGAATAGGGCTGCTCAAAAAAATCCGATCCGAAAATTCGGATATCTAATCTGAATTTTGGGGTTTCGGATTTTTCGGATCGGATACGGATCATGAAATTTTTTATTTCGGATATCCGAAACTTTTTAAAATAATAAAATTTTATTTTTTTCTAAACTAAAAACACTGGAACAAAAAATATAACCCAACTATCAGAGTATCAGTCTATCACATTCATTTTTCTACTTCCTTAGCCGTCCACTTCTCCCCACTTCTCAACCGGCCACTTCCCACAACCCTCTTCACCAGCCACCAGCCACCAGCCACCAGCCACCAGCCACCAGCCCACCAACAAACAGGCCACCAGACTTTTTCGCCTTTGCTGCACGGCTCTGCCTCACCAGCCTTCCTCGTTGCACTTCACATCCCCAACCCTTCATCTTCTCTAGTCTCGTCGGCCGCCACAAACGCATAAACCTAGTTCACCACCATTTACCAAACACACAACACAAACATTTGTGTCTATATTAACTCACAAAATGCACAACCACCGCAGTGAGAGAAAGAGAGAGAAAATAAGAAGAAGAAACAGACCGATCCTCAATGTGGTCTTCATTTAAGATCTTTTAGTTGCATCAAATTTGTTGTATTCGAATTTTCTATTCAACCTTTTGTTATGTACATTGATTTTTTCTCTTTATCCTTTTGTTCAATGAATTGAATTTCTCTCAAGTTGTACTGAATTATCTCTCTAATAGATCCTATTATGAGTACACTACAATGAGGAAAAATTGGTTATCAACGTATAATTGTATACTGTAAACTATTTATACAAGAAAAAACATAGAAGTATCTACAAAAGTTGATTTCACAAGGAATGAAAAACAAAGAAAAAATTGAAACATATATCCGATTTTTTTGGATCGGATACGGATCACATTTTCCCCTACAGAAGAACGAATACACCTTCCGTCAAAAAAAAAAAAAAAAACAAAGGAATACACTATTGCCTTTTGCCACTTAACTTTGTTTTACTTTCACAACTCCCTCTGTTAACCATCTCAACCAATTTTTTGTCTATTCTTCTCTTGCACGCTGATTTTCTGGTATTTTTCCTTCATGTGTTCTTCATTTCTCCTTTTGAAGCATGCATAAATGATAAATTCTTTGCAAGCCGGCCACCGGGTACCTGTGGGTGTACCTTTTAGAAAATTCATACTCCTCCTTCATATCTCCATCTCTCTCATCCTTCGAAGCCAAAAGCTCATGAAAATGGTCAGATTTATTTTTTATGGTTCGAAAATTTGGGGTAACAGTAACGTAACTTGATCGAAAATTTGGGTGATATTTGGTGTTGTGTTGCGATTTTTAAGGTTCAGAAAATTAGGAAATCAAGAATATCTTTTGGATCTTCCTTTCTCAGATTTCTTGCGAATTCATTAGAGAATTTTCTCTCTTCTGTATTTAGGCGTTGAGCAAATCTGTATATTGAAGTAGTTTTTTGGACATATAAATTTTCATTAACCAATAGTGTAACTTATCAATGTACAAAAGCCACTGATTCACAAATCTATATATAATCGTGAAAGCTAACCCTTAACCGTGATTTTAGATATCTCCTATTGAAATTAGTTGATTGCTTACCATAATCTTTAGTATATTTTGATTTCTTACCATAGGCGTGATTGTACGCGTTAATTGTGGATTTGACGTAATTAACGCAAAACTCAAGAATGGCATTACCATTATTCTTTTTTTGTCATATTAGCCTGATTTTGTGGAGAATTAGAGGGATTTCGTGGGGAATTGATTGCCATAATATTTACCTTAATTTACCTCAATTAGAATGAGTTAATCTGATTTCTAATTGAATGCGAATAAATTTTTTAAACCATAATTTGTAGTTGCCACGTGGACAATCTATTGTAGAGTTTTTACCTTTCAATGCTTTAAAATTGCTTGGTGATTGTGAGCATGCCACATAGGATTTTTCATTTTGCTTTAGATAATAGCATAGATTTTGACAGTCCAATTTTCCAGCCCAAACCAAATAATGAAAAATGGGGAAAATAGTTTTCAGTGAAAACCACTTATGCCCTACCAAACGGAGCCCTAGTGCTAATGTACTATTCCAAGTTGATTTTCTTTGGAAAGCGTGTAATGATGGTCTTCCGACTAAACTACGGTTGAAAAAAAGTCACATCTTTTTACCTTAACATTGTGTGTTTTGTAATAGTGCGGGTGAATCTATTGGTCACCTTTGTTTTGCTTACCCTTATACTTTAGACATCTTCTTTCATCTTAATAGCTTTGACTCGCCGATTCCTCCTACTTGCCTAGAGACTATTAATCTCTCCTCTTTTAGATCTGTTTTGGATGCTTGCCTTAGTCTTTCTTCTAAGACAAATATTACTAAGTTCTCTTTCATTTGGTGGTTCGTTTGGTTTTTTTAGGAATAAACTTATTTTTAATGATGAAGTAGTGTCATCAAGGAAGGCTAGTTTTATTATTAGTAATTACGTTTCTTCCTGGTCTAAAGCCCTTGTTTCGGAAGAAGTGGGTTCCTTGCCCCATGGGGTTGTGGTTCCTAGTTGTAGAACTCCTCGATCTAGGCCTGGCTCTGTCTGGTCCCCTCCTGCCCAAGGCTTCTTTAAATTAAACTTTGATGGTTCCAAGCTCTCTAATGGTAGTACTGCTTTAGGCTTTGTTATTCGTGATTCTAATGGTAACTCTATTTTGGCTGGGGGTCGTTCCCTTGGTTCCAACACTTTTATTCTCCGGGCTTCATCATTGCGGCTCTTTCGCTTAATATTACTAATCTTTTGATTGAAGGCGACAACCTTTCTGTTATTAATGCTGTCAGAAAAATCTGGAAAGTTCCTTGGGAAATAATACTAATCTTCTTAATTTTGATATCTTTCAGGTTCAGCACTGCTTTCGGGAGGCGCACAAGGTGGCACATCTTATGGCTCTTCGTGGACATTCCTTCTCGACCCTTCTCTATGTATACCCTCCTTTTAATGTTGATTTCTCTCTTTCCCTCCGCAAGGATGTTTTAGGTTGACCTCCTGTTTGAAGGGTCTCCTAAGTTTTCTTTCCTTATCAAAAAAAAAAAAAAAAAAAAAAAAAATTTTGAAGGTTTTGCTGCGACGGCAGCCATTCTTGTGCTCCTTGCTTCCCATTTCACTCTCTGTTTTCGTGGGCAGATTTTCTGAAGCTTTGGAGAAAGAACCCTTCATTTTGATTATCGCTTTCTTTTCCACTTGAAGCAGTTGAACTTTTATCAATATTTATCGGTAACAATCTTACTCTCTCCAATTTTATCAACCTTTGTGAAGAAAATCATGTGGAAAACTTGTGTTATTTCGATTGTTAGATCCAAGTATTGCAAGCGGTCATTTGATTGCCATAATCTTCGTAACCCACTTTTCTATTCTTATTCTAGAGCTTTAATTCGTCATCCCCTTACAATTTTGAGTTCTCAAATGATTCCCACACCATATTTTTCTAAGAGTTGGTTTGGGTATGGCGTTTCATTGAGAGAATTTTCCTCCACTAGTGTCTCGAATGACTTGGTGGGCGAAGATGAAAAGAATTTAGTTTTAAGTGCTGATGGTGTGTATAAAATTGTTATGGAAAATGTGGGTTATGATAAGAATATGGAGAAGGCTCTTGAACGAGCTGGGATCCCGTTAACAACTGAGTTGGTTATGCAAACCCTTAATAAGCTACGTTTCGAGGAGAAAATAGCATTTAGATTTTTCATGTGGGCGGCTCGCCAGGAGCATTATGACCATGAATACCAGGTTTACAATGAAATGATTGATATATTATCTATTACAAAGTTCAAGGCTAAACAATTTAAGATTGTTTGTGATATGTTGGACTACATGAAAAGGAATGGTAAAAGGTCGGTACCTATTGCAGCTCTCTTGATTATATTGAGAAAATACACGGAAAAGCATCTGAGAGAAGTCATGAAATGTTCAAAGAAGAAAACTAGAATCAGGGTTAAAATGCAGCCAGAAATCAATTCACTTAACTTGCTACTTGATGCTCTTTGCAAGTGTTGTTTGGTTGAGGATGCCGAGACCTTGTTCAAGAAGGTAAAGAATAAGATTCCTCCTGATGCCAATACCTTCAATATATTGTTTTTCGGGTGGTGTAGGGTCAGAAACCCTGCTAGAGGAATGAAGACCTTGGAGGTTATGAGTAGCATGGGTTTTACTCCTGATAGTTTTACCTATAATGCTGCAATCGAAACCTTTTGTAAAGCAGGAATGGTGACTAAAGCAGTTGATCTTTTTGAGTTTATGAAAACAAAAGCCTTTTCATCATCTCCTCCTACAGCAAAGACTTATGCAATTATGATTTTGGCGCTTGTTAAGAATGATAGAATGGAGGACTGTTTTAGAGTTGTTGGTGATATGATACAGAGTGGTTGTCTTCCTGATGTTTCCACTTACAAGGAGCTGATTGAAGGAATGTGCTTGGCTGGAAAGGTGGAGGAAGCATACTCGTTTTCGGAAGAGATGGCAAGGAAAGGTTACCCATCGGATATTGTCACATATAATTGCTTCCTTAAAGTTCTTTGTGAAAATAAGAAGGCTGATGAAGCAATTCAGCTTTACCGGAGGATGGTTGATGTGGATTGTATGCCTAGTGTACACACTTTCAATATGCTGCTTGAGATGTTCTTTGCTATGGACAATCCTGAGGGAGCGCTTGAGACTTGGGATGAAATGGAAAAGAAAGACTGTGAGCTGGATGTCAATACTTACTGTGTGATGATTGAAGGACTTTTTGGTTGTGACGACATTGAAAATGCATGTTTTCTTTTGGATGATGTAGTAAATAAGGGAATAAAAATACCCTACCAGAAGTTCGATTTATTTTTGAGGCATCTGTCAATGATTGGTGATCTTTGTAGAATTCGTAATCTTTCGGAACACATGAAAAAGTTTTACAATCCTGTTATGGCAAGACATTTTACACTAAATCAAAAACGAAAGGGAATGAGTTTCAGGAACAAGTGAACTCTGTTGTGTGTTTGGTGGCACCACTGAACTTTGTTTGCAAATCTACCACCTCCTCATGCCATCATGGTTACACTCATATCAGGAGCAAAAAGCTTCAAGGAGAAAAAACACTTGCTGTATGCTTCACAGGATGCTTTGCAACATCGCTACAGGCTATAACGTTTTCCTAGAATGAGATGTGATTTATCAATTAAATGCCTTGAGGTTATGATATTGTAGCTTCTAGGTATGATTGTCTCCTCTTCTGGTAGGAAGGAATCGACCACTTGTATTCGTTTTAACACTAATAATTCGTAAAATCTTGCATCCACACTGGCTTGATTGTTGATTTGCTACCACTTTGAAAATTCGAACGTTTGAGGTGTCTGTATTCATTACATTGGGGGAGCTGGCAGATTTGAAGAAGAAAATGAAGTTTCAAAACTGATGATACATATATCAGCCTGGCAGCTCTCTATAAGGGACTTTATGAATTGCGATTTTAGTGCTACTGCTCATCGTCCAGGTAAATTTTTGTCTAGGACTGTACCCCCCACAGTCCCTCCTCAACACATGAGCTCTTTATAGTAGTCTATTCCTATTCGCTTACGTTGAATGTATAGTGTTTATCCTCAAGTATGACAAAGCATAATGCATGATGGCAACATAGATTACCAAATTAGGCTGCATATGTCCAACAGTAACATTACAAGATAGTTTATTTGAGAGGGGCAGGGTGTTGATTGTGTGTGTTGAGATAATATTACCTTTTAGATTTAACACCACATTTTGAAGTGTAGTAGTTCATGGAATGATATACAAGGAATGTGATCACAACTATATTGGTGTAAAGTTTGCACAAACAAAGTCTTGGATAAATGAAGGAGTACTGGATTTGCAGAAATGAATGATGATGAGCTCACACCGCACAAGGCACAACGAAAGTGGTTTTATAGACGGAGAGATTAAGATTTATAATGTCGCACAATTTATGCCTTCTAATACTTGTGAGAAGCTACATTTCCTCTACACTTTCGGCTCTAGCTTGCTAGACTTCCCTTCTTGATGATTCTTTTTTATAAGAAAGTATAATGGCTTCACTTCTTTAAACCCTATAAGATCTTTTGCTGTAAGCTGCTTCCAATATTCCTTTTCAGATTGGAAAAAGGTTAATTTTTTAACAAAGGAGAGAAATAACCAGGGACACTACAAGGATATGGATCAAAGAGGGCATTTTGTTTTAATGGAGGTTGATTTAGTGGGCGCCTTACTAAATTGAATTATGTAGGATGTCTTACATTCATTTTCCTACTGGGTTGAATTCTTTGTAGCTGAAAAGTTCTGTCAGTCACTGTTAAGTATAGGCGCTGGTTCTGCTTCTTATATTTTGTTATATATTCTGCAGCTATATCTCCTTAAGAAAGATTACAGATATCTCTGTCTTCGCTTGATCCAGATAATTGGGGTCCATCATAAACTTACAAGTTATAACTAGACGATAAGGCACAATTGTGCACATGTTAGCCATCTATGTATACATTATAAGTAGGGGCTTAGGGCAATAACTATGGCGTTCATAGTCTTGAATGCAATTGCCTTTGCCCTTCTGTTCAGAGAGCTGAGGATTGATGCTGAAATTCGTAGTATAAACTTATGGGAAGGTTTCACTGAGGTGGCTTGAGATTTACCCTTACTACGTTGAGGTACTCTCACCTTCAATAATTACAATGAGGTAGCCTCGCAAAAATCTTTTGACTTGATTTTTTTCTAGGGGCTATATATAGTAGATTAGTTAAGTAACCCCTATTGCAAGAACCACAAGTTTAACTTCTTTAAATGTGGGCAAAGGATGCTACTGTTAGTTAACATTGAAATGGTGGACTGGGAGATTTTTTGCTGGTTAGGGGTTATAGGTCTATATGAACTACTAATGTAAACCTCTATAGTAACTGCTCAAAATTCACATTTCACTACACTTCCCTTGTAGTTTAGCTTAATTTGAAGGATTATAAGTAGTTCATATAAATTGATTATATTTATCTTTAATCTTGCAGAGGGTTGATTTGGCATTTTCACCTGTTTTAAAAATTTAAAGATTAAAGTTGCAATTTAATTTTGTATTTCCGGGACATGGGAAGTTTTTTCATCAGGTTTTGCAGTGCCTCGATTTTTCATTTATTTCTCTCTTTGTGATTTTCTCCTCGCTTCTAGCACATTCTTTTTTATTGTTCTAATTGAGGTAACAAATTGGCCAACTTTTCTCTTTTTGGTCCAAATAATTAAAAATACTTCGTTAAGATCAAAAGAGATTTCAAAAAATATAGAAAAATGTATTAAAAGGAATAATTGACATAGATAATCCCAACTTTCACTCATCTTCTCTAGATAATCTTAACTTTGGATTATCTTGGAATAATCCCAACTTTAGCTTCTCAAAATAATCCGAACTATCACTTTTCATATACACAATAGACCCAAAATGTTTTAGTGATGACAAGAAAGATAAGAGTTCGGATTTGAGAAGCAACCCCCCCAAAGTTGAGATTATTCTTAGATAAGTCTAAGTTGGGATTATATTGAGAAGACGGGTGAAAGTTGAGATTATCCATGTCAATTTTTCCTTCAAAATAAGGAAAAATGTATGAAAATAATCTCAACTGTGGCTCTTTGCTTTTAATAATCCCAACTATGAGTTATTTCATAATTATCGTAATTATACAAGATGCCTTCGTGAAATGTTCCAGTGTGACTTCTGACCGGCATAGCATGTTAATCTAGGGCAGTCCAAACTATGACCCCCTTCCATAAAATGTCCCAACTTTTGAATACTCAACAGCAGTCCTTGTAGGTAATTCACCTGCCGGAGCTTGATTGTTGACTCACATGAAAAAACCACATTTTCTCTTCCACCACCACCTTCCTCCCCACCCTGGAAACTGCCGCCAGCAGCTACCCCCTCCCCTGCCACATAGAAATTAATACCAGCAAGAATCCTTCACTAATCACCTTCCAAACTTCTTAAATTATCAAATTACAATACTGCAAAGAGCAACAGGCTCAATTCCCTCATAAAATCACTTTAAAGATTGGAGATTGATAGAATACAATGTAAAATCACATATCACATAACAACAACCTTCATTATGAGATATAGAGGAGACAATGTGACTAGTGCTGAAGCAGGCGAAATTTGAACCGAATTGAAGATACCCAGAAAATTCAGAATAACACCCAGATAATTTTCAGCAATTCCTGGTACTAGGTAGTTCTGGAATTGATCCTTAACATTTAGTATGAGATATAGAAGAGAGAGAGAGAGAGAGAGAGAGAGAGAGAGAGAGAGAGAGAGAGAGAGAGAGAGAGAGAGAAGTGCCGTATGTTATGGCCTTGTCATGATCCTTTCGCTAAGTTTTTTGTCTTTAATCGTGATTTCTTCTTCGTAACTCCTTTTTAAGCATTGTATCATATTTGATGTGTCTTTGTACAAATTCCCCTTTTGCAGCATGATCTTTTTCTTTTTATTGTTCAGAAAAAATTTCGGTATAAGCTGAAGAAATTGGAGAGTGAAAAGAGGAACGTTACAGAAGATATCTGCTGGGCTGACCTTGATCAACCAGTTGTATGCAACTTTTTAGAGGTCATTTAGATTTCAGCTTAAACTGAACTTCCATTGGATTTCATGTGTGTTCTGTTCTGTTGCTAAACTGAACTTGTGTTAGATGCTTTTATCAAAAAAGAGAGATGGAGAAATAGAGAAGTTGGAGAAGAGTATAAATTTCATCTACAAAGATTTTAGTGAAGCTGTTGGTGCTATATTTGGGCTTATCAGAGACACAACTCACTGCTGATGCAGACACATTTGAGAAAAAGGATACCTTGCATAACCAAATATCTGTAAGTTTCATAAGCTTTTGTCACATTGCATCTTTGCATCCTCTGTCTCTGGTATCACCGGCACTCCCAACCCCGAGGTGTACTTATTGGTGAAATGGCTCCCTTATTCTAATGTATAATTGTTTCTAGTTTTCTCTAATGTCTCATACACACTACCATACTCCTGAAAACATTGATTCTGGATCAATTGAAAGATTTGGATTGTTGTGAGTTTGCTTGGCGGTCATATCTTTTGTGTTTGCTGTTTAGTAAAGAAATGTGCCGTATTTCAGAGTTTAGCAGCCCCAAAAGCTTGCGCTTTTTGGTTAATGGAGCTGTTAGAGAAGCAGAACGTCTTATCCCTCCAGTTGAATTGGATATGCTGATGCAGGTGACGTTCCTGCTCTGTTCTGCTAGATTAGAGGTATGTGATTCATAGACATCACTATACATGTTCCAAATGTTGATTATGTGCTATTGCTCACAAGCTGAAGCTTAAGACAAGGAGATTATTTTTAGAAAAATTCTACATGGCGGCCTCCTACTTTCAATTTTTCTATTTGGTGGCGGGCCAAAAAAAGATCTATACCAAGTGACATCCTACTTTAAGCAATTATACTTAGTGACCCTAATCCACCTAAAAACCTGCATAACCACCCAATTAAAGGTGAATTACTAACCTGCCCCTAAGCTAATTATCCCAACACAAAAAAAAATAAAGGTGAATTACTAACCTGCCCCTAAGCTAATTATCCTAACACAAAAAAAAAAAACTCTCCCCCATCACGCTTTTCTTCCTTCTCATAAACACACTCTGTTCTTTTCCTCTTGTCCCTCCCCCACGCGATTTCTAGGGCTTCCTAAATTCTGAACCAGAATTGATTTCTCCAGGGTTATTATCAGCTAGAAATGCCTGCAACAGCCTACAGTTTTGTCACACACTTCATGCTCCAACAATTTTTATACAAGGAACAACCACTTCCACTATTATATTAGGGCCTACTTTCATTTCTTTCTCCAGGGTTTACTTTTCATTTGGTATCTTCCATATCACAAATCCTAGCTACCTCTTTGTTTGTAGGTTCATCACTATGTAAGAGCACAGTAGAGTACACAACCACTTCCACTATTACATTGGGGGCTTTTCCATGTTGCGAACGTTCCTGAATCAAATAGCAGTTGTTTAACTTACTTATGTGAAGTTGAGAACAGAGTTCTTGCCTATTGTAGGTTCATCACTTGGAACTCACCTCTTTTTTTTTTATAAATAATACTTCAAAACAGATTGAACATTTGTGTCAACAAATTGAGAAAGGGATGTAACTTAGGAAGCTCTTTGATTTGCAGAAAATCCCCGTTGTAGCAAACAAATTGGATCATATGTTGTTATTACTCCAATTTTCAGAAGTTATAGTTTGATTTTTCTTTTCTTACGTTAATCTGTTGGATAATCAATTTGTCATGACAGTATAAAGTTAGAAAGTTTATGCACAGCGAGGAAATTTTAATTTTGTATCTTAATTGTATAAATAAATTTTTTAATGTAGTGTGGATATAAGAACTTAGGGGCAGGTTAGTACTTCACTTGTAATTGGGTGGTTAGCCAGGTTTTAAGTTGATTAGGGTCACTAAGTATAACTGTTTAAAGTAGGATGTCGCTTGGTATAAATTTTTTTCTTTGGCCGCCACCAAATAGAAAATTTGAAAGTAGGAGGCCACCATGTAGATTTCTCTTCTTTTTATTTGAGCATATATCTTGTCAATGTACCTCTACCCTACCACTTATAATTCATACTTCTTTATGTTTGTTAATTATTGTACTGTATCATATACTGTGCTAATGTAGCAATTTGTAATTCTCCAAGAATTTATTCGACGCAGATTTTTGAACTCATTTCTTGAGGCGTTGGAAGATTGTGGCACCACTATCCGACAGAAGAAAAAACATAAGTAAGCTATGTTTTTGGATTAAGGTAGGGAATAATGCTAACTTTTCCAGTGTTCTACTAACCTTCTCTTCCCGTCAAATACGAAGAACTAGATGAATTGTTGTGAACTTGTGATTACTGTTATGTCTGGTGGCCCTGTATCTGTTAATTTATTTTTTAGAGTGCGTGGGCTTTAACTATACTATCCCAATGAAGGAACATGAGTAATTTTTGAATTCATTTTTGTGCATTAAATCCTGCTGATCTTTGCTTTCTTATTTCATAAGTTGAACTTCATTAGGAACGGCATAATTTCCTTGAGCTCAGAGGCCTTTGGGTCTTGTATTAACTATATGAAACTACTAGGAATCGAACACATGACCTTTGAAATAAAAAGTGAGAGTTTAACCATCAATCGACTACAATTTCAATGTTTAATGTTTCAAAATAAAACATCATAAAGTTTTATAATTATATGCAACAATAAAGACATAGACAAGATTTTTTTTATCTCTAACACTTTTATTAAGGTAAGAACATTTTCTTACCCCAATTGAATTGAAATTATTATTTTTATTCCCAATTTCTTAGAAGTTTTTTTTTTAAAACAACTTATCATGCCATAACGTCCATTTTTCAATTTCGCACTAGATAGAAAATTACAAAAGCTAATAAAATCAATTATAAAATATATAAATAATAATATATATGATAATTGTAACTAACTTGGGGCATCGCCCGAGCCAAAATTCTAGTTCAAATATGAAAGCAGTCTAATACTAAAATATGTCAAGGTGAGATTATCATAATTTTGGTTTTGCTATTGGTGGATATTATTCTTGCGTAAGAACTTACAATAAAGTATTGTAAGGCCATCTTATGTGCTACCCTAAAAAAGGTACTTTTAAAGGTAAATGGGTCACTTTTTAACTGTGTAAATACGGACACATTTGGTGCAGGGGGAATCTGGGGTTGGGGGACTACAGGGTGGGGTAGGGGGTTTGGGTATGGGGTCTGGGGGCTGCAGGGGTGATGGGTGGGGGCTGCGGGATGGGAGTGAGGATAGCTGGGACAATGGGGGTTGTGGGGGTGGTGGTGGCTGTGGTGGTTGGGGTTGGTGTTCATGGAGGAAGAAGAAGTAGAGAAGGGAGAAAGAGAAAAAATATCATGTAAATACGGACGGTATACGGTAAATACAGACAGCAAATAGCTTAGAGGATAAATTATGACGAGATTTTGTAGGTTTTAGTAATGTTCGAGCTCTTTTTTTTTAAAGTTCAACCATAGGCGTCTTTCCTTTTAAAATTGTCAAGAATCATGAGTCGACAAAAGCCCAATAAAATGCTCCATTAGAATAAGTTCTTGAGGTCATCCATGGACTTTTCATTTCTGTGCATAACAAATGTGGGTTAAAGCTAGCATAAAATTGAAGGTCAAGAATGTAGTGGGGAAAAAATACCTATACTATGAATGTTGTTGAACCCTAGTTGATGATGATACAGGAACAAAGATGCAAAATAAGTAGTGGACTAACAAGCTGTTTAAGTGAATGGATTTCAAGGTATCAATGCAAGGAACAAAGAGAATACTAAGTTAAGGAAGAAATCAAGTTGGGATTTTGAAGACTAAGTTAAGATGTTTCAAGATTTGGTATTGGAGCAGCATTGGAGCAAGAAGATTAAAGCGAGGTTTTTTGTTTTTAGTTCCATTTAGAATGAGAATGAGCGTTTGTTCATTTGTAAGGAACAGACGAACTGGCGCTTAACTAATAAGTTAAATGAACTAACTATTAAAAGGAACTAGACTTAGGTTGAAGCATTACAACGGTTTAATTATGTCTGTTGAGTAATTTATGCCTAGATTTTAGGTAACCGTTTTAATTAAGGAAAAATCTGATTTTAAGGAAAAAAAAAATTTATTTTTATAAAGATAATAAATATCTTTTTCGGTTTTTATGGAAAATATTTTTAAGATAATATTTTTGGTAAAAGGATTTTATTTTGGTTTTAATAATTAAAATATTTTTTAATTAAATCAGATTTTCGAATTAATGCTTTGAGTGGTTGCTAAAATTAAGGGAGCAGTAACATAATTATCTCCCACGTTTAACAGTGATCATGGAGAACGTGTTCCTCCGGGTAAGGAACATCATGAGATAATGATTTTACCACTAACACATGTTTTAATCCCATGTTTTAAGTTATTACCACTATGAATACTAATGTCTAATTAAGTTCCAATGAGTGTCTAACCAAGTGAATTAGTGAGTTTAACTAAGTAAAGTGTCAGGGCCTTCATTTTCTCATAAAAGCCATTTGTTATTTGCTTTCTTACTCTAATTCCACTAAGTTTATTTGATCAATTGTATTTTGATTTTTGGGGTAATGGGACTTTGAGTGAAGTTCTGTAAGAGAGAAGCTTTGAGTGAAGTGAGTTAAAGTGAGAAAACTTCAAGTGAAGTTGAGAGGAATAGTTGTTTAGGAACTTGAGTTTAGGAACTCAAGGTGTGGCCCGTGAGTAGAATTAGGTTGTAACAAATTGTTTGGCCTAATTAGTGAAAGAGTTGAGTTTAAAATCACTAGTGGTCGAGGTTGTTTCTTCTTGTTGGGCCCAAGAAGTTTTTCCTCGTAAAAATCCCTTGTGTTCCTTTAGCTTGTTTCTTTGTTTAAGTTTAAAACTCCGCAAAAGGTTACGTTTATTTCTACACATACAATTCACCCCTCTTTTGTATTGTTCCTAGTGAAATAACAATTGGTATCAGAGCTAGAATTGACGAAAGATAGGAAACCCTATTGAGAAAAAGATCCAAGGAACAATGAATACCACCGAGAAACTTGAGGAATGTTACTCTACGCAAAGGCCTCCCATGTTCAATGGGAAGTTCTATTCAGAAGAACAGAATGAAGATATTCATCAAGGCCGAAAACTACCAGGTATGAAGAGTCAATGAAGTTGGTGATTTTGAGGTCACAACTACTAATGACAAAAATAAGGTAATTCCAAAACCCTTCTCAGAATATGACAAAGCTAATTTCGAAAAAATGGAAGTAAATGTAATGGGTGTTAAACTGTTGCATTGTGGACTTGGACCCCATGAACACAATAGGTTCATGGGATGCAAATCCACAAAACAAATATGAGATTTACTAAAAGTAACCCATGAAAGAACGAATGAAGTCAAGAGATCTAAAATTGATTTACTAATGAATCAATATGAACTGTTCTACATGAAGACTATGGAAAGCATATAAGAGATGTTTACTCGTTTTAATAACATTATTAATGAGTTAGCTTCTCTTGGTAAGTTTATTTCATCAGAGGAACAAGTTCGAAAAGTTCTTAGGAGTCTTACTAAGGATAGATGGATGACTAAGGTCACTACTTTACAAGAAACAAAAGACTTCACTAAGTTCAACTTGGAACAGCTTGCTGAATCACTTATGACTCATGAGCTTCACCTTGATACTGAGTATGGTGAAAGCTCTAAGTCAAAATCCATTGCCCTCAAAGCAGATGATGAAGATGACTCTGACTTAGAAGAAGAGGAAGCAGCACTCATGGTCCGAAAATTTTGAAAGATGTATAGGAACATGAAGAATGAGAAATTCAAAGGTAAAACTTAAAAGTTTTCTAACAAAGCTGATTGTCATAAATGTGGTAGTACAGATCACTTTATCAAGGAATGTCCACTTTGGGAAAATGATAAGACTAAAGAAAGGAACAAGGAACGCTTCGCCGAAAGGAACAAGGAATCCAAAGCACTTTTCTCTAAAGCGAACGTTCGAAAGACTATGATAGCAGCTTGGTGAGATTCAGAGACTGAAGAGGAAGAAGAACAACAAACTGAAGAAACTGCAAATCTTTGCCTCATGACAAACACTAACGAAAAAGAAGATGGAGAAAATGTTGAGGTAAACCAACATGGACTTGAATCAGAGTTAGATGGCAAAACTAGGCCTAACATTTATGATCTTCTTAATGATGCAATTCTTGAATGTAGAGATGAACGTGAAAAACGTGAGCAAACTGAACAAGCTGTTAAAGTTTGTAAAGAACATATAGAATGACTTAAGAAAATGAGAACGAATGTTGAAACTAGGTTCTTTGATTTATTTGATAAGAATTTAAAAATCAAGGAATCATATGAGAGAGTGAAGAATGAAAATTATCTAATCAATTTAGAAATTTCACACTTAAAGGAAATTGTCCCTTTCTAAGTTCCTTTGATATTAGATCAACTCCTTTGAAAGGTTACAGATGTGAGATTAAAAATTTGAATAAAGAGAAAAATGTTTTAAAGGAACAGATATGTAATCTCAAGAAGGAACTGGTTGTTGCAAGGAACAGAGGCAAAGTGATGGCTGTTCCTAAATGGATTGAGAGACCACAGACTAAAAGAAAAGAAGGTCTTGGTTTTGAAAACTACAAGAAGAGGAACAAGCATAAGAAATATGTTGACCTACCTAGTGATAAAATTTGCATGTAATGCGGAACAATAGGTCATTACATAATCAATGTCAACTAAGAACTGGAATGATTGGCAAAAATGTAAAGATGAGTAACATGAAATGGGTTGCCAAATCAAATGATAGTCAAGAACATGAACCCACGAAACAAAGGGTTCCTATAACTAACAACTAATTGATTTTTGCATGTTGGAGTGAGGGAGAACAACACTTGGTATCTTGATAGTGGTTGTCCTAAGCATATGACAGGAGACAAATCTAAGTTTCTCTCACTCTCAACCTATGAAGGTGGAAGTGTGACTTTTGGTGACAATAAGAAAGGTAACATAGTTGCCATGGGTAAGGTTGGTAAGTCACCATCACATTCCATTGATAATGTATTTTTAGTTGAAGGTTTAAAGCACAATCTTTTAAGTATTTCCCAATTATGTGACAAGGGAAATATTGTTAAATTTAGTAGTGAAAAATGCTTGATCATTAACATTAACTCTAAAAATGTCATCTTGGAAGGAACAAGGAAAGGGAACACATATATTGTGGATCTTGATCTTGTTCCTAAAAACAATTTGACATGCCTTAGTGTTATTGAAGATGATCCACTCTTATGGTATAAGCGTCTAGGACATGCTAGCTTTTCATTACTTGACAAACTTTGATCAAAAGATCTTGTTTTGGGATTACCATCTATAAAATTTCATATTGATCAAGTTTGTGATGCATGTGCCAAAGGAAAGCATATTAGATTCTCTTTCAAATCTAAAACTGTTGTGAGCACCACAAAACCTTTAAAATTAATTCATATGGATTTGTGTGGCCCTATGAGAATTCAAAATAGAAGTGGAAAGAGGTATGTGTTAGTTGTTGTTGATGACTACTCTGGGTACACTTGGGTTATTTTTCTCTCTAGTAAGAATGAGACTTATGATGAGTTCATTGTCTTTGCTAAAAGAGTTCAAAATTTGAGTGGTCACAAATTGATGCATATTAGATCCGATCATGGTAAAGAATTTGAAAATTATAAATTTGATGACTTAAGCAGAAACCATGGGCTAGATCATAATTCTTCTGCCCCTAAGACACCACAATAAAATGGGGTTTTAGAAAGGAAAAATATAACTTTGAAAGAAATGGCTAGGACCATGCTAATTGCTAGTGAACTTCCAAGGAACTTTTGGACTGAGACTGTTAATACTGCTTGTCACATAATAAATCGTGCCATGATGAGACCTATCATTAACAAAACTCCTTATGAGCTTTATTTTGGAAAGAAACCCAATATTACTCATTTAAGAACATTTGGTTGCAAATGTTTTGTTCATAACAATGGGAAAGATAATCTTGGAAAATTTGATGCTAGGAGTGATGAAGCAATATTCTTAAGATACTCATCACATAGTAAGGCTTATAGAGTTTACAATAAAATAACTATGTGTGTTGCAGAAAGTATCCACATAATCTTTGATGAATCTGACAACTTTAATCCAAGCAAACAGGTTGATGACTTTGAGATTGGCTTGGTACGACCAAATGAGAAAGATGCAAATTTAATTGAGGAAGAAAAATAAAAGAGGAAAGGAACGAAGGAGATGAAACATTCATAACAATGACGTTCTTGTTCCTCAAGATGATGGAGTTGTTCCTGTTCCTACTAAGAACGAAAATGTTGAAGGAACCGATTTAACAATTGCTGAAAGAGGAACAAATGAACAAAACTCCTCATCCTCTCATGAAACTCAAGAGGAATAACCTGTTCCTATAAGGGAGTTTCAACCAAAACCTTAGAGACATCAAAAATCACATCCAGTGGAACTCATAATAAGTGACATATCCAAAGGTACGCAGACTAGATCTCAGTTAAAGAATTTTTGTGCATTTCATGTGTTCTTATCAATGATAGAACCAAGAATCATGAAGATGCCCTAACTGATTCTGATTGGATCACTGCTATGCAAGCTGAATTAAATGAGTTTGAAAGAAACAAGGTATGACACTAGTTCCCTCTTCTAAACAACAAAAAAGTGATTGGCTTAAAATGGGTGTTTAGAAATAAACTAGATGAGTATGGAACAATTGTAAGGAACAAATCTAGACTTGTAGTAAAAGGTTATAATCAACAAGAAGGAATTGACTATGAAGAAACCTTTGCTCCTGTTGCTAAACTTGAAGCCATTAGAATACTAATTGCATTTGCTGCCTATATGAGATTTAAACTGTATCAAATTGATGTTAAGTGTGCACTTCTAAATGGCTATTTAAATGAAGATGTATATGTTGAACAACATCCTGGATTTGAAAGCAATGATCTCCCAAACCATGTCTACAAGCTTGACAAGGCTCTTTATGGGTTAAAGCAAGCGCCTAGGTCATGGTATGAGAGATTATCTAAGTTCCTTTTAGAAAACAACTTTAAAAGAGGAAAGGTGGATAAAACTTTGTTTCTAAAATCGAAAGGAACTAACATACTACTTGTTCAAATATATGTTGATGACATTATTTTCGGAGCAACTAATGAATCATTATGCAAAGAATTCTCAAACCTTATGAGTAATGAATTTGAGATGAGTATGATGGGTGAGTTAAATTTCTTTCTTGGGTTCCAAATTAAGCAAACTGAAAAAAGAATAATTATTCACCAACAAAAATACATAAAGGAACTGTAAAAGAAATATGGCCTCGAAAATTCAAAGATAAATCACTCCTATGGGAACTTCAACTAGATTAGATGAAGATTCCATAGGAACAAGTGTTGATCAAACAAAATATAGAGGCATGATTGGTTCATTTTTGTATCTAACTGCTAGTCGTCCAGACATAGCTTTTAGTGTTGGTTTGTGTGCTAGATTTCAAGCAAATCCCAAGGAGTCTCATCTAACTGCCGTGAAGAGAATTCTTAAATATCTTAAAGGAACAGATGATCTTGGACTTTTCTATCCAAGAAGTGATACATTTGAGTTAAGAGGATATGTTGATGCTGACTATGCTGGAGATCTTGTAAATAGGAAAAGTACTTCAGGTATGGTTTAATTTCTTAGTCATAATTTAGTTTCTTGGAGCACCAAGAAACAAAACACAGTTGCTTTATCCACTGCTGAAGCAGAATATGTAGCTGCTACTGCATGTTGCTCTCAAATGCTTTGGATAAAACAACAACTTTGTGACTTTGAAATAATATTTAATTGTATTCCTATTTATTGCGATAATACTAGTGCCATTAGTTTTCAAAAGATCCAGTGCATCATTCAAGAGTTAAGCATATACATATCAGACATCACTTTCTAAAATAAAATGTGGAAAAATGTTTGATTAAACTTGAGTTTTGTCAAACTGAAATTCAGATTGCTGATATATACTAAATAAGCCTCTACAAAGAGATAGATATGAAAAATTAAGGCTTGAGTTAGGTCTAATAAAACTTGAGTAATTGTTCCTATTCCAATCCCCCATGTCTGAATTGATTTGTCTTACTCTATGTGATATTAAGTGACTGTGATTAGTTGCCTAAGACTATTGCAAATTAAGATGTTAAAAACATATACATGGATTCATAGGAATAAAGATGCTCACATATGTCGCATAATACTCCCCTTATTGTTCCTAAGTTAAAGAAACATGAATGATATGAAGAATGTTGACATTTAGCATAAGTTGTTCCTATAGCACAAGTTCCTTAGAATTTATTTTCTTTCCATAAATTAAAAAGTCCATAAAAATCAAAAATCCGAAAATCCCAAAAGTATAGGAATCAGATTTAATCAAGTCATGATTTCCTTTTTATCTTTTCTTTTATTTTTATCTTTTATTTTTATTTTTATCCTTTTAATTTTTACGCGTGTAACTCTTCGTTTATTGTTACATGCATCTTCTTCCTTCTTCCATTCCAAAATCGTGTTCCTTAAACGCTTCAACTTCACCATTGTTCATCTCCTTCACACCTCTTCGCACGACATAAAACTACAAATTCTTTTCACCAAATGGCAAAAACCTCTCTCAATTCACCTTATTCAAAAGCAAAAACTCCCAAAACCTCTCAAACGAAAATTCTCAAGAAACAACAATGGCAGTAGAAGAGCAAAAATTGGAGTCACCTAGGAGAAGTGTGAGAAGAAGAAAACTGATTGGGGAAGATGATGAAGAAGAAACCCCAGAACTAGTTGAGGGGGAAAAATAAGCTACACCTGTTCCTTCCAAAGGAACTGCTGCTTCTTCCTCCAAGAAAAGAGTGGAGCGAAGTAATTAAAGGTATGTTTTAGGATTGTCGATTTGGAGTGGGCCAAGAAAGTTAGATTCAATGAATTAATCGATATACTAAAGGAACAGGGTATGGAATACCGGTTTGAAACCGCTTTTAATAATGCCTTAGTTCCTTTAGCTATGGACAAATTTTGTGCAGACTTCATCAACACTGATGGAGTATGTACTACAGAAGTTAGGGGGAAGAAAATTAAATTTTCCCAAGAAACTTTAGCAAAAATATGGGAAGTTCCTTGCAAAGGAACTGATCTATATTTTAAAAGGAAAGGAACTGTCGCCTTTCCCAATTTCTCCCAAGGTGAAATTGTTGAATCATTTGGGGGAACTGCTGGCCAAAACAAAATAAACCACAATCTTCTCTCTCCTGTCCACAAAATTCTATTTAATCTTGTTTGGAGAGCACTCATTCCTCGAGTTGAAAAGAGGAATGAGGTGGGTCTCTTGGATATGTGTTATATGTTTTGCCTTAACCACCACATTCAAATAAACTTCCATTCTCTCTTTATCCAACATCTAATTCATTGCATTGAAAATCATTGTGTTGTTGGCTATGGTGCATTGATCACCTCTCTTCTTTCTCACTTTAAAGTAAAGACTACTGGTTGGCTTACCTTGGGGATAAAACAAGGAAATATTCTAAATGAAAAGACTTTGTATGGTTTGGACCTCTCTGTCCAAGATGGAGTGTTAACTCAAGGGAGGGCTGTTACTAGGTCATTTTACAAGAGAAAACTACCTAAGACAGTGGAAGAGGAACCAGTGGAAGTCATACTGAAAGAACAAGTTTCTGCCCCTACAGAACCAAAGGAACAGAAACCCAAGAGGCGCAAAACTGTTGCAAAAAAGCCTTCCCCTCCTGTTCCTAAAAGAGTTAGACAAAGCACTAGGTTGAAAACTGCTAAAACTGTCCATGTTCCTTCAAATAAGGACTCTCCTTTAGTCCTATCTGATGTAGAGGAACATGATCACAACTCACCTAAGGAACCAACTCTTCCACCCTCACCAAAAATCCCAGTTATCCTCATTGAAATTCCTTCCATCTCTCCCTCATCCTTCTTTGTTCCTTCCAGTTTTGAACAGTTGAAGGTTGAAATGAAAGAACCAAATCCTTTCTCCTCTACATCCACTGACCTTCCACCACAACCACCTTTTCTTCCTTCCATTTACACCACCACCTCACCTTCTGTTTCTCTCACAGGAACAGCAGGTCCATCACAAGAAAACACCCCAGTTCCACCACCTAAACCATCTTATGCCTCTGGTTCTAAGGGAAAGGAACAAGTTCCTTCGGATGAGTTTGGTTGGGTTAATGAAGTGTGTCTCCCTGCTCAACATATGATTAAGTTTTATAATCATCTTTACTGGACTTTAGATGCTAAAACTGATAAATAATGGGTTTAATGAAAGTCCTTCGTGATATTGTTATTGAACAACAAAAGAACATGGAGATGATGGTCCAAGCCATTAACATCTTGAAGCAGCAACTTGATGGGCAACATGGAGAGGTGATGAAGAAGTTGGAAGAAGTGGTTGAGGAAGAAGTCGTCGAGGAACACTATACCCCTTCCCTTCCTACTGTCTAGTTCTTGTTTCTCTTAAAGGAACAAGAACTCTTAGCTTTTGTTTCTTTTCTTTTCTCCTTTTTCTCTTTTGTACTTTAATGGAACAAGTGCTATAAATAAATGGCTTTTGTTATATTTGTCTTCGTTTGTGATTTGAGTGCATAATTTCTTACTTGGAATGGCTAGTATTATGTGATTGATGTTTGAGCAAGTCTAACCTTTGCAATTCCTAACTTAACCATTTTTTTGGGTGCTTGTTAATGGTCTCAAGGTCTTATAAATATCAGTCTTACCAAAATCACCAAGCGTTTGATTTTTTTGATGATTACAAAGGGGGAAAAGATAAGGAACAAACTAAAAGTTGAAAAAAATGAAAACCATAAAAAATTTTAAATCCTTAATTTGCCTTAATTAAATTATTATAATTATTATTTTTCATTATCTTATGTTATTTGTTGTTTTCCTTAGTTTGTAACTTTGTTGTCATCATCAAAAATGGGAAATTGTTGAACCCTAGTTTTGATGATGACAAAGGAACAAAGATGCAAACTAAGTAGTGGACTAACAAGTTGCTTAAGTGAATGAATTTCAAGGTATCAATGCAAGGAACAAAGAGAATACTAAGTCAAAGAAGAAATCAAGTTGGGATTTTGAAGACTAAGTAAAGATGTTTCAAGATTTGGTACTGGAGCAGCATTGGAGCAAGAAGATTAAAGCGACGCTTTTTGTTTTTAGTTCCATTGTAAAGGAACGAGTAAGAATGGTAAGGAACTATGATAATTTAGAATGAGAATGAGCGTTTGTTCCTTTGTAAGGAACAGACGAACTGACGCTTAACTAATAAGTTAAAGGAACTAATTATTAAAAGGAACTAGACTTAGGATGAAACATTACAACGGTTTAATTATGTCTGTTGAGTAACTTATGCCTAGATTCTAGGTAACCGTTTTAATTAAGGAAAAATCTAATTTTAAGAAAAATCTTTTTAATGAAAAGATTTTATTTTTATAAAAATAATATATATCCTTTTCGGTTTTTATGGAAAATATTTTAAAGATAATATTTTTGGTAAAAGGATTTTATTTTGGTTTTAATAATTAAAATATTTTTTAATTAAATCAGATTTTCGAATTAATGCTTTGAGTGGTTGCTAAAATTAAGGGAGTAGTAACATAATTATCTCCCACGTTTAATAGTGATCATGGAGATCATGGGGAACGTGTTACTCCGGGTAAAGAACATCATGGGATAATGATTTTACCATTAACACATGTTTTAATCCCACGTTATAAGTTATTACCACTATAAATACTAATGTCTAATTAAGTTCCAATGAGTGTCTGACCAAATGAATTAGTGAGTTTAACTAAGTAAAGTGTCAGGGCCTTCATTCTCTCATAAAAGCCATTTTTTCTTTGCTTTCTTACTCTAATTCCATTAAGTTTATTTGATCAATTGTATTTTGGTTTTTGGGGTAATGGGACTTTGAGTGAAGTTCTGTAAGAGAGAAACTTTGAGTGAAGCGAGTTAAAGTGAGAAAACTTCAAGTGAAGTTGAGAGGAACAGCTGCTAAGGGAACAGTTGTTCAGGAACTTGAGTTTAGGAACTCAAGGTGTGGCCCATGAGTAGAATTAGGTTGTAACAAAGTTGTTTGGCCTAATTAGTGAAAGAGTTGAGTTTAAAATCCCTATTGGCCGAGGTTGTTTCTTCTTGTTGGGCCCAAGAAGTTTTTCCTCGTAAAAATCTCTTGTGTTCCTTTAGCTTGTTTCTTTGTTTAAGTTTAAAATTCCGCAAAATACGTTTATTTCTTCACATATAATTCACCCCTCTTGTATTGTTCCTAGTGAAATAACAAATGTCCACATTTATCTGGCAACGAATAAGCTTATCACTTTAAAGCATACATTATAGCATCTCTCTCTAGATTTTGTCTATGTGAATAATGAACGTAGAATGCCATGGCTAGAAAAACCGAAGGCTCAGAAGAAGGCACCTCAGGCGGAATTACAATTGGATAAGTTGAAGGGACCGAGTTCAGAGGCTCAGGTGAAAATGAAATCAATGGATTCTGGGAGTTTCATTGTTGGAGGTTGATGAGGATATTTAGATTGAAATTCAAGAGGAGATACTATCGCCTCGTTCTTCAGTAAGGGATCTTCAGCAACACGAACAAATCAGGGAGAATTTCTCAACCTGACTTTCATCGATGAAGCAGGTCTAAGAGAAACTGGCACCGGAAAAAGGTAGAAGAATCAATCGAATTGAAGGTACTATTGCTCCATTACCTATTCTCTTCTCGCTTGATAATCTAGAAATTGGTAAACAATTGAATGAATCAGTTCCTGCTGAGACTCCAATGATTAAAATTGATCTATCTGATGTGCAATAAGAGATTGATTACTGGAATTCTGCAATTTATTGCTATGTTGTGGGAGCTAACCCTCCAATTCATGTAATGGATGGATATTGTAGACGAATTTGGAGGAATATTGGGGTTGAAAAAGTCGCTATGGCAAAAAATGGGATATATGTAGTTAGATTTCAAGCTATGAAGAAAAGAGATTTAATGTTGAATTCACCTGCACCATTTTTTGATAAGAAACCCTTATTAGTGAAAGCATGGAGCTCTAAGGTGGATATGTGTAGAAATAACCTCAAAACAATCCCCACATGGATTCAACTCAAGCTGGATTTTAAATATTAGGGGGAAGCCTGCTTGGGAAAGATTGTGAGTAACATAGTGTAACACCCTCGCCAACCCGAACCTTTTTTCATTTAATAAAACTCGAGATGGGGGAAAATCCACGAGGGTTCGACTCAACGGGCGTGCTACCGCCGCACTTATCTCCTTGGAAATGCAAGGCTAGGTTAAAGCATAAAGCATACTAAATTCAAATAAATTAATCCTTACAACCAAGTAAAATGTTAATTAAATATTACTAATTACTTAAGTGTTTCAGAGTTCCAATTGAAGCTAAAACATAAGCTAAGTGGATGACAACTCTAAATGATCTCCCTTTGTTCCCCGTCGATCACCCACCTACACAAATACATTGAAAAGAAACAAGAGAGACAAGCTCCCAAAAATCAGAAAAACTGAGTAATTCTAACTCCATCCCGTGAATTACTTAAGTTGAAAATACTTTGTAAAATAGTAGGTTAATAGGGTTAAAAAGCATAACACACATATATATATACATATATATACATATATATACATATACATATATATACATATATATATATATACATATATATATATATACATACATATATATATACATACATATATACATACATATATACATACATATATACATACATATATATATACATACATATATATATACATACATATATATATACATACATATATATATACATATATATATATATATACATACATATATATATACATACATATATACATACATATATATATATATATATATATATATACATACATATATATATACATACATATATATATACATATATACATACATATATAATATATATATACATACATATATATATATATATATACATACATATATATATATATATACATACATATATATATATATATATATATATATATATATATACATATATATATATATATATATATACATACATAGATATATACATATATATATACATAGATATATATATATATATATATATATATATATATATATATATATATATATATATATATATATATATATATATATATATATATATATATGATATATTATATATATTTATATATTATATAATTACATATATATATAATATATACATATATATATATATACATATATATATATATATATATATATACATACATAATAATAATATATATATATACATAATATATACATAATATATATATACATACATATATATATACATATATATATACATAATATATATATATATATATATATATATATATATATATATATATATATATATATATATACATACATATATTATATATATATATATATATATATATATAATATTTATATATATATATACATAATATATATATATATATATACTATATATTATATATATATAATTATATTATATATATAATATATATATATATATATATATACATACATATATATTATATATATATATATATATATATATATATATATATATATATATATACAATGAATAATCACATAATTAATCCAATTATATAAGGAGAGGAAAGAGAACGCCAGTAAGCCGGGGTCAATCCCTTGTAACCACTTACTTCAACATTGTAGGCCGGGGTCAATCCCCTGTAATCACCTACAGATAACATAATGGCCGTAATAACATAGTCCCTAGTGTGCACACCCCTTCTACTTGGATCACAACAAGATAGAAGGAAGACAAGTAACAGAAAATCAGCATAGTAACCAGAGAACCTGTAGGTGGCCGCTGAACCTCCCTTACAGGGCAACCTGTTCATCATTTCCCTCCGATATTCCACTTTAAGTGATTAATAGTTTTTAATTCAAGTCATCACATATCACATGTACACATATGCGTCAATTTATTTAATTAAGAGTGAATACTTTTATTCCATATCCAGAATTCAATTCATACATAGCTTAATCTGAGAGCCCATTCATATTCATTGATTTACTCATAATCATCCAATTATCACATGTCTTTGAAAATTTCCAACTTTCACTCATAACTTCAATATTAATAACGATAACAATAATCTTAGTAATAGTAATACTATAAATGGTAAGAATAGTGATGATAATAATAATGATAATAATAATAATAATAATAATAATAATAATAATAACAATAATAATAATAATAATAATAACAATAATAATAATAATAATAATAATAATAATAATAATAATAATAATAATAATAATAATAACATTACTAAATGACATTAAACGATGTTGACGAGTTAATAATATCATAATAAAAATCATCCTTGTCATATAGTCCGTTATACAGGTCATTTCATTTGTCATACTCATTCATCGTGCATAATCCATAACTATAAACCATATTCATAATCCATATTCTAATTCACATAGTCACATAATTAATTCGTTTTATTCTAACGGGATCTACGTTTAGATGGACATCGGAGACTACCTCGTGACGCGTGCCCAAAAGTTAAGTTCACGTACGGATTAACACTCTTGATATTCCTTGTCTACGCAATCGGAGTCTACAATAGACATTAACGATATCTAATTTAGTTACCTAAATAACCCCTTTTTATATAAAAAATAAACAATTTAAATAATTCAAACAACTTAAAGAGATTCTTAAGGATTTTAAGAGATTTTATAAATCAAAGTTTATGGTTTTCAAATTGGCGGGCCGCGTTTGTCGTGAACGCCACCCGGCCAAAGATAAAATTTCTCCTACTCTCTTTTACACTAAACAAGTATAATGGAAGTAGGGTTCGTATCCACTGGGAAACGGGGACGAGCTCTATACTTAGCGTGCGTTAGTACCTAGAAGACTCTAACGGTCGAGAAACCTAATAATAATAACAAAGGGGGTTTTCAAGTAGATTTACTAACAAACTACAACTAACTAGCAACTAAATAAGATGAGAAATCAATATAGGAAGATCTTGAATCCGATTAACATCCACTTCAATTCATTATCGATCCTTGAACCTCAACTCTAATTAATTCCATAATTATCCATTGCCGAGAATTAATCTCGCGCTCTCCTTATTCCTAGTTGAATAGCACGATCAGCGTGACTATAAAACCCTAACTAAAGGATAACCTAGTCCGATCGGCGTCTAAGTTCAATCCAATAGCAGCAATAAACACAGAGAACCAACAGACCTGCTAACGTCATACAAGCGATAAACATTCAACAGTTGATTCAATTTCCCCAAGAAATAACCAAGACGATCTGCATCTAAGTTACTTCATAGTTTGCTACCAATTGATAAAAGAATAAAACAATCCGATTCTATTCTTAAATCTAGCATTAGATTAATTACACAATCAAACTAGTAACGTTCCTAGCATAATCATGCACTAATCATAAATCACAAGCATAGAAATTAAACCATAATCAAAGGAACTAAATAGAGAGGAAAGATCTCACAATAATGCTTGAAGCTTCATATTAATCTCGTTCAAGAACGGTTCAAGCTACAATCGGCATAGCAATCGCCAATTCCATAATTGAAATCTACGAAAACTAAACTAGAAGATAAAAACTAAAAAGAGAAGATAAGAAGAGAAGAATGGAGTGTTGGATATTCTCTCTCCTCAAGTGTGTGTGTTTTAGGTCCAAAAACAAAGTTTAGTATTTATACTAAGGCTTCAAAAGTCAGCCGTCAATTACGCCGACCTAGGGGTCGCGAGGTGCGGTACAGGTCGCACCGTGCGATGAGCTACTGCCTTCGCAACGAGTGAAGAGACGGGCCAAAACCAAGCGAGTCGCACCGTGCGAGATTCCTCGCGAGGTGCGAGCAAGCAGGTCTCGCGAGGTGAGAACATGCTCGCGAGGTGCGAGCCGGCTTGCTTGGCGGGTTTGGCTCGAGCCCGGGCGCGCGCATGGCGTGCGATGCTTCGAGCCTGGGCTGGGCAGCTTGGGCGAGGCTGCTGGTGAGCTGGGCGTGTGATGCTTCGAGCGCTGGGCTGCTGGATGGCTCGACGATCTTTGCTTGGTTGTGCGATGCTTGGTTAGTGGGTGTGCGTGTGATGCTAGGTGCTCGCTGAGCCGCCGAGCTCTACTTGGTTGGTGATGACGAGCTTGCGGTGATGCGATGCTTAGGCACACGGTGGAGTTCCAGGAGCTCGGAACTTTACAACTTTAACAACAATTAATATACAAAATTCCGAACTTCCGCTAAGGTCTATTTATATGCAAACATTAACCATTATGAATAAATCCCCTAGCAAAGTGCACCTAAAGTAACGTATATACACCGTATAACATGAGCGTATCACAAATTATTTATGAAATCATCTTAAGTACTCAAAGATTACTTCAACTTAATTTTTATTAACTTAAATGATTATTTTAAATATAAAAACTAACTTTATTATACTTCTTACTTTGTTTTAGAAAATTAAGAAATATTTTCAAGTTATAAACGACTAAGTTAATTAATCTAAAATACACCAATTTAATAAAGTAAGCTAGTTTAGGAAAGTCAATTATTTTGTTTTAAAAAAAATAAACTAATAAAACTAAATAAAGGGGGAAAGATTGATTTTACTAATTCAAAGAATCAGTTTCATTAACCCAAAAAAAAAGAAACGAAGAAGGGAGGAGACAGGGGAGGGAACGAATCAGGGGGCAAGAGGAGGAAGTGGCGCTGGTGGTCTTGATGGTGGCGCGCCGTCGATGAAGTCAGGCAGGGGACGGGGTCAGGTGGTTGAGTGGTAGGCGGCTGGCGCGGGTTCCAGACAGGGAAGCAGCAGCCGGCAGGGGCATTGCGAAGGGGAGGTCGCGGGAAAGGGTGAAGGGCTGGTGGTTCCGGTTGTGGTGCTACGGCGAAGTCAGGCGGGGTCAGGTGGCGTTTGACGGTGGTGCACGGTTGGTTCAATGGAACAGGAAAATTGTTAATGGTGGGTTTTATTTTTAATTTATTCAGTTTCAAAACCAAAAATCAGAAATTTAGGAAGAATAGAAAGGAATTGAAGCAAACCTTTTTGAATTGTTTGCTTGAGCAAATTGGTGAATAAGGTTCAGTATTTATAGAAGAGATTGGTCAGAAATCTTGAGCTTTGGTCAAGCTCCATTAATGGTGGAGGTGAGGTGCGAGGGCTATGGTGGTAGCTCTTTGAAAATTTGTCCCTAAAATCTGATATTTGTGGACTGAAATTCAATTTTCCTACTGTCAAAGGCTGCAATTTTTGTTGAAAAATTGGCTCTTGTGTGCTGTAAATCAGGAACGAAGGAAAGGAGGGGAGGGAAGATGGTGAAACATAGGCAAGATGATAAAAGTGGATCAAGCCACTAGTAAGAGAGATAAGCTGCAATATGCTCGTGTTATGGTGGAAATACAGATTGATCAAAATCTCCCTGATCAGATCTGCTTTGTGAATGAACTGAATAAAACAATACATGTTGAAGTCTTGTATGAGTGGAAGCCTACTGTGTGTACTATATGCAAGGGGATGGGCCATGAGGCTGCCAAGTGTGTTAAGCATGTAGTTAGGAAGGAATGGCAGCCTAAAGTGGTTCCACAGTAGAGGGAGAAGGTCCAACCTGAGCCTCCAGTTCACGAAGTCATGGAAGTAGCTAAGGTGCAACAAGTGTTTAAGGAGGTCCGAAATCCTGTTAGAAGGATTCTAATCAGCCCAAAGCCAGCTGCAACTCAGAACTTTTTGATGCTTTAGCTGATAGTACATCATCCGTAGTGGTGGGTGAAGTTGAGTGTGCTCAATTAGTACAAGGATATTCAGGAGGGGGCCTGCCTCCTGGAGAACATGGATAAGTTTGTTATATGGAATGTCCTCAACAACTCTCAGAAGCAATTGGATATTAAGAAATTTATATCCATGAATAAGGTGGGGTTAGTTGGTCTCCTAGAAACCAAGGTAAAAGCTCATAATATGGGGAAGCTTTACCAAAGGGTTTCTTCTAGATGGTGCTTTAATACTAATTCTGCTTTTCATAATGTTGGAAGAATAGTGGTTGCTTGGAATCCTATGAGTTTCACTGTGAACATTACTTACTGCTCTAGTTAAGTAAATCATTGTGATATCACTCCTAGGAGTAGTGGTGTGAGCTTTGCTTGTTCACATGAGAGATATGGTTTGGAAGGACTTTATTGAGTTAAAAAAAGGTTATTTCAGGGCCTTGGATGATAATAGGGGATTTTAACTGTGTGTTAAACCCTGATGAAAGAATTGGCGTAGTAGTTATACCTACTGAGTATGCTGGTATTCAAGAATGTATGTTGCAGTGTGAATTGACTGATATTCAGAGTACAGGGAATTTTTACACATAGAACAGCAAACAAGAGGGTGAGCAAAGAGTGTTTTGCAAGCTAGACAGGGCAATGATTAATCAGGCTTGGATGGATAAATTTCCAAATGTTGTGGCACACTTCATGCCTGAAGGTCAATATGATCATAGTCCCATTATTATAGCTGTGTGTCCTGATCTAGAACCTGGGAGAAGGCCTTTTAAGTACTTTCATATGTGGAGTGAAGCTCCTAATTTTCAGGATGTTGTTGCTTCTGGTTGGAGTATGCCTGTGAGAGGGTGTTCTATGTATAGAGTGGTGCAGAGACTCAAGTAGGTGAAATTGGTTTTAAAAAAGTTGAATAATGAGGGATTTTCAGACATTCATTGCAGGGATGTTCAAGCTCAACAGAAGATGATGGAGTGTCAAGCTGCTTTGCATGACTAGCCAAATAATTTGATGCTTAGACAGGAAGAAACGGATGCTGTTCAGGAGTATGGGAGAGTGCATAGAGCTTATTTGTCTTTTCTTGCTCAGAAAGCTAAAGTTCATTGGTGCAAAGAAGGAGATGAGGATTCTTCCTTGTTCCATCAATCTATAAAGCAGAGGAGACTAAAAAACGCTGTATATGCCATACATGACTGAGATGGAGTATGGAGGGATAATCTCAGGGATGTTAATGAGGCTTTTTTGCAATATTACAACAAGTTGTTGGGTTCTCAAATGATGCACAGGGAGGCTGTAAAAGAGGTTGTGATTAGGGTGGGTCCCTTGGTGACTGAAGCTCATGAACAAATTCTCAGCAGGCCCTATACAACATATGAAGTTAAGCAAGCTCTCTTTGACATTCCTAGGGATGAGTCACCTAGACTAGATGGGTTTGGGTCTCATTTCTTTAGAGATGCTTGGAATTTGGTTGGCAATGATGTTTCTCAAGCTGTCCTTGATTTCTTTCTTACAGGTAAACTCCTTAGAGAATTGAATGTTACAGTTTTAACTTTGATTCCTAAGGTTGTTTGTCCTAATTCAGTCATGGAATTTCGTCCAATAGCTTGTTGTAACACTTTGTATAAATGCATAACTAAGATGCTCAATAATAGATTGAGACAAGTGCTTCCTGATTTAATCTCTGAAAATCAATGAGCATTTGTTCATGAAAGATTTATAGTTCAGAACATAATGGTATGCCAAGACTTAGTTAGGCATTATGGAAGGCATAATGTTTAGTCAAGTTGCATAATGAAACTTGACATGAAGAAGGCCTATGACACCATTGAATGATCTTTTTTGGAAGAGATGATGCAAGCTTTGAAGTTTCCAAGTAAGTTCATTAATCTTGTGATGACATGTGTGAAGACTCCTTTACACTTATGGTGAATGGGTCCTTGAATGAGTTCTTTGAGTCCAAAAGAGGACTAAGGCAAAGGGACCCCATCTATGCCCTCCTTTTTGTAATGTGCATGGAATATTTGTCATGGTTGATGAAGTTAGTTCAGAGCAATCCTAGATTCAGTTTCCATCCTACATGTAAGAAGGCTGAGCTGAACCACTTAATATTTGCAGATGATATAATTTTATGTTGTAGTAGTAAATTTCCAGCTGTTTATACAATGCTCCAAGCATTTCAGCTCTTCTCAGCCACTTTTGGTCTACAAGTCAATGAGAGTAAATCTGACTTCAATACAGCAGGGGTCCCTAGTGAAGATATAGGAAGGATTCAGGATGCTACAATTTTTGCTCACAGTAGCCTCCCTTTTAAGTATCTAAGGGTGCTAATCTGTTCAAGGAAAATCTCAAATTCTGAGTGTGGAGGCATTATTGATAAAATAGTGGCCAAGATTAAGGTGTGGAGCAGTAGGAATCTATCCTATGCAGGTAGATTCCAGCTTGTTAATTATGTCTTGATTATTATTCATGTTTATTGGGCCCAAGTTTTCATTCTCCTTAAAGTTGTTCTGATAGAAATCACTCAACACTAGAGGAAAAAAAGCCATTTGCTGTTGTAAAAGGGCTGCGGGTGAGTGGTAAACCGCAACCCTTCCTTTAAGGGCTGCGGTCATGCCCAATACCGCAGCCCTTTATTGCAGGCAAAACTGGCTGGCTGCCGCTGCTGGCTGGCCTGCTGCCGGCAACTTATTCGGAAGTACGTTTTGTTTTCTTTAAAATTTTAACGTCCAATTGTCTGTTGTTGTTTAATTTCTAGATCGGATTGAAGGAAAAGGAGGCAACCGGTGATTTCACTCCTACCGCACACATGGATGCTTTGCACGAAACTCTAGGAAAGGACCATAGTGGTCGTATGAGGGGCGTGGGAGGTGTCCGCCTCGGCGTGCGAAAGGTGTATGGTGAACAATACACCACAACGTTAAAATCAAGTGCGAGTAGTGTGAATTCGGCGTCGATGGATGTGGAGGCTATCAAATCTGCAATTCGGGAGGAGCTTAGAGAGGAGATGACACATAACTTCAATGCTATGATGGAGCAAATAGGTTTACCGACTTCCCATTGAAGAAAGGTAGTGATGTTCCATCTAGCCAGCCGATCGGTGTTCCACAAACATCGGATAATCAAACGATACCTGCACCTGATCCACCAATACCCGAGTTGAAGGTAATCACTTTATTTGGTTTAATTTATCACGCTTAATCACTGTGTTTTATTAATTAACTATGTATTGTCCCTAAGTGCATGCAATTCTAACTGTAATGTTGTTTCATCGCTTAACTATTAATGACTTGTTTTGATTCAAAGGAGGAGACCCCATGCCGACTATTAGTTCAAGAAAATGATTCTGATAGTCTGATTGTGGTAGCTAGTGGCCATGCACAACCTCCCGGTGATCGAGTACGAGTGCATCACCAGATAGTGAACAATGATCACTATGTGGTGAGCATCGACTACATTGAGCCTGGTTTTGAAGACTTAAGTCTTCCGATGCCAAAACCGGAGGTTAGTCTACGTACACTGAGTGACGCCCATGGTAGTTATGTTCTGTGGCCGTGTGCATGGGTGCGATTTTCAGATGAGGTACACCGATAAACATACATATATATATGCGTGAATTTATGTAATAATCAACTCCGATTATGTTACTTTTCTATGTCATATATATAATAATTAGTAATAATCTTATTATTAATTTTTACTAGGTTTCAAGGAAGGCTGGTTCACATGACAAGAAGGCTAAAAAGGTCGGTTCACCAAACAAGATGGCTAAGGAGGCAATTGGACGTGCTGAAATTGAACCAAATGTGTTCGATGACCAAGTTAGTATGTCAAACAATCAACTTCTCGAGCCGTTGGTGGTGCAAGGCCTTACTAAGGCATGTTATTGGTTGCATGAGTGCGTTAGCGATTTGCCCGAGAATACTCCAATACATGTTCCTTTGGGGAAGGAACAATTCAACTACGCTGATGAGTCATCTACATGGATTTCCAAAGACGATGTTAAAGAATTCTTACGTGGGGAAATGTTGAGTGGAACAATGATACAAGCTGTCATGAGGTGATACATATCTTACTTTACAAGTTTATAATAGTTTTCAACTTCCATGATAAGTATGTTTACTTTTTATTATATGCTTTCTCAGGTTATTGTGTACTGAATTGAATGAAAAAATGAGTGAGACAAAGATTGGTTGGTTATGTCCAAGTATGATGCGAGATGACAATTGTTTAAAAAACAAAACAGATGTGAAAGAATATCTCGATACTAGTTTCAAACAATCACATCGGTTAGAAGAGAAGTTCATCCTTGTTCCATATATTGAAACGTAAGCTTGTTACACCAAACTTGATGCTTTACTTTATTTTCTATAACTTTATTTCCTTGTTTAGGAGAGAAGTTCATTCTTGTTCCATATATCGATAACAAAATTCACCGAATTGTTGAATAAGTAACTTTATATTATTTCCTTATATAGTCTCCATTGGACGCTCATTGTGATATGTTTGTCAAATTATCACGTTTACCACTTTGATTCTCTTCGTCGACAACCACCACGGACCTTACTAGTCAAGTCGCTATTGAATAGGTAACTTAACTAGAACAATATGTGTACCTAATATTACACATTTATATATATATATATATATATATATATATATATATATATATATATATATATATATATATATATATATATATATATATATATATAATAAACATCTTATAATGTATTGATGTAGTGTGATGAAGCAGCATTATGGACTTGGACTTCGATTAGGAAAAGCTCCTCTTTGGATATCAGTTGAGGTAACTACTTTGGTAAATCTTATGTCGAACCATTTATTTTCATATACTCTAAATTTAACATGAATGTTTTTGGATGTTTAAATTTGGTGAATTTCAGTGTCCGCAACAAAAGAATGGTGTTGATTGTGGCTATTACGTGCTGCGGTACATGTTTGATATAGTCAACCGTTGTACTGACATCGATTATCTTCAAAAGGTATGTAACTAATTAGTTTATTTAATTTAGATTAAATTGATAGGTAAGAATTAGTTTATTTTGGAAATTGTAGCATAAATTAACTATAATCGACCCAGAAACTAACCCAAAAATTGAACTCTAATCTTTTGCACCTAAATTTGACATTAACACTTCAAATATGCATAAAGTAAGTGGTGTATGTTAGTTGTGCTCCTATATGTAACATTTAGTTAGTTTTGGGAAGTAAAATAGCTCAAATTCTCAAAAATCGAAAAAATCAACCCGAAACTTGGTACTTTCACCAATTCCAACTAAAATTGACATATATAGTTCAAATATGTATAGATTAAGTGATATATGTTTGGTTCAATTGTAGTTGCAATAGTAAGTTCATTTGGGTGAGAAATTGGATTTTTCACCAAAATCGACCACGAAACGAACCCAAAACTTGAACTCTAATCTTTTGCTTCTAAATTTCACATTAACACTTCAAGTATGCATAAAGTAAGTGGTATGTGTTAGTTTTGCTCCTATATGTAAGATGTAGTTAGTTTTGGGAAGTGAAATAGCTCAAATTCACAAAAATCGACCCCGAAACGAACCTAAAAATTGAACTTCTAACCTTTTGCACCTAAATATGACATTAACACTTCAAGTATGCATAAAGTAAGTGGTGTGTGTTATTTTTGCTCCTATATGTAACATGTAGTTAGTTTTGGGAAGTGAAATAGCTAAAATTCACAAAAATCGACCCCGAAACGAACCTAAAAATTGAACTTCGAATCTTTTGCACCTAAATATGAGTTATCACTTCAAGTATGCATAAAGTAAGTGGTGTGTGTTAGTTTTGCTCCTATATGTAACATGTAGTTAGTTTTGGGAAGTAAAATAGCTCAAATTCACAAAAATCGACAAAATCAACTCGACAATTGGTTGTTTAGCTAATTGCAAGAGTTAGTTGTTATTATATATTGTAAATGTTTGACTTGATCTTATTAATTTATTATATTCATATTATTGCAAGGTTTACATGGATAACGACGCACCAAGGTTGGATGAATTCACAATTGAAGAATTGGATGAAGTTCGAAACAAGTTGGCAAGCTACATTTGTGATGCTTGTCTATGATACATTGGTTAGGATTTTGCAATAACAAGCTAGAAGTTTGAAACAAGTTGGCAAGTAATTTTGTTGCGTTAATGTAGCTTTTTGTATTAGAATTAATATAATTTTGCCTTAATATGTACTCTTTAACATTATTATTATTATTATATATATATATAATTATTACATAATTGGGAACTCTATATGCATTATGAGGTTGGTAATACGGTACAAAGCAAAGCAGCAAGGAACCAGCGACACAGGGAACGAGCGCATATATATATATATATATATATATATATATATATATATATATATATATATATATATATATATATATATATATATTATATATAAGCTGAATTTAAAAAAAAAAAATTACACAAGGGCTGCGGTTAATAGGGAAAACCGCAGTCCTTGGCTAAATAAGGGTTGCGGTTAATTGGGAAAACCGCAGCCCTTACTTCACCAAGGGCTGCGGTCAAGGACTGCGGTTTTCCAACGACCGCAGCCCTTATTTCGCCAAGGGCTACGGTTCATAACCACATCCCTTCCTATATGTTAAGGGCTGCTACTCTAATTGATGCGGTCAAAAAACGCAGCCCTTAGGCCACTTTTGACCGCAGCCCTTAGGCTTTTTTCCTCTAGTGCAAGTTTGTCGAGCTTTTTTGTGGAGTGGGAATTGGTTTAGCAGCAGACCTGACAATATTAAATGGCAAGATCTTTGTGATTCAAAACAAACTGGGGGTCTTGGGATTAGAGATGTTATTGTTTGGAATAAAGCAGCTCTTGCAAAATATGTGTGGGCTATTAATGCCAAGCAGGACAACCTCTAGATTAAATGGATTAATGAGGTATATATTAAAGGAAGGGATTGGTGGGATTATGTTCCACCAGTTGACTGTTGCTGGTATTAGAGACAAAATTGTAAAGTGAAGGAAGAAGTGAAGCAATGGTGTACTCAACAAGAAATGGCTGCTATCACTAAGTATAGTATTAAAAGGATGTACAACAAGATGAAAGGTGAAAATGAAAGTGTACTGGTGTAATAGTCACCCCACAACACGAATATTCTACTTTTAATTATTCTCTATATTATCATATAGGTCCTAGAGATAGGAAAATTATGATATGTTTATGCTATATGACTTATGTACTTGTATCTCTGTTATTTTAGTCGAGAAGTTAGAGGAGAAAATATTATGTAATTGGTGATATGGGATCATTTTTAGGAATAATATAGTAAGAATCATACTTAGGAAGTTATAAAGGGTGATTGTAAAGTAGTATATGAGGTTGGTGGACAAAGAAGAGATAAGTTAATATTTTTTTTGGGCAAAATAAAGACTAAGGAGGGACAATGTTGAATTAAAATATGTAAGTGGATAAATTCAAAAGGTTTGATTTAATATTTGTTGGGAGAATAGGAAAGTAAAGGTCGCTAAAAAAAAAAAAAAAAAAAAAAAATAGTTATCCAAGTCATCACCCACTAAAAACTCTCAAAACTCCAACTTCCAACTCATATACCCCGTCAAACTCAAGCCCCCAAAATCAAAAAATTAGGAGAGAGAAACTGAGAGAAATAAGGAAGAAAGAAAAAGAAGGAAAGAGGAAAAAAAAAGAGAGGAAGAACTAAGGTTGAAACCCTACCTTCTCTCTTCAATTTCTCACTCATTTTCTACCCAATCTTACATGCAAACTCATTTTTGTTTTTCTTGATGTGTATACTAGGTATTACCAAAGAAAATTTTCAAGAAGGAGTGGAAAAACACCCCCAAACTCTAGTCTAGAAAGGTGAAGGTAAGCTGATTTTTTTTTATTTATTTTGGAAGAGGAAGCTTTGTTTTTAATATCTTGAGGTAAGATAATTAACTCATATGAACACTTTGGGATTATAGGAAGGTCGAAAATTCTGCATTTTGGAGGAAGAAAGAAGAGTTGAGGAAAGGGGATTAAGGTACAAAAGTCACTATCTCTCTTTGGGGTTTAAAATGAGATTTGGGTAAAAGAACTGTTTTATATAAATGCTTGCATGTGGGTTTTGGAAAAAAAAATTATGTTGTATCTTCAAATTTATAAGTATTACATGAATTTGTTTTTCCTTGCATGTGTTTCTTTGGGGATGATTATATGTTCTTGTTGATTGATTGTGGAGTTATGAGTTGCAAGTTGAGAAATAAGGGTTTTATTAGTAAATGTTGAAATATTTTGTTTGAATATTTGATCTTGTGAATGAATCATGGGCCATATTTTACTGTCAAAATATTGATAAGTTCTTCTTGATGGAAGAACCCAAGTGCATCTGAAGTAGATTAAACATTGGAACATAAACTTTTACCATCCCGTAAGAATTTGGACCAGTTTTATTAAAACGTATTTTTCGATATTTTCTGGGTATTTTTGGCCAAAATACTATTTCACAAAAGTTGTTCGTATTAAAAGTTTACTCAGGATAAGCACAAGAATCATCCAATTCGGATTTCGTACGAGGAAGTTATGGTCATTCTAAGTTCTGCTGAAAAATTGAAATTTATGCGGGACAGTTGCCGTTTTAATAGAAGTTGTGGTACATTCTAGATTTTCCAAGAAATATTTCAAGCAGTATTTTAAGGATAAAATTATAATTTTGAATAATTCAAAGGTTAAACGATGAGTTGAGTAAAAGAGTAATAAGTTCCTTTCATCAATGAATTATTTAATTACTTCCTACAATTATATTGAACTTGATTGATTTGGTTGATTATAAGTCTTCAAAAAACAAATTTAATTTTCATCAATGAAAAATATGTTCAAGAGTATCTATTTGATAAACCTCTCTCCAAATTTAACTACAACCATACTTACCAAGCCATAGTTCCTAATATCAAATGATAATAGTTTCCTCACCCAACTTTAACAACTCTAAGCGTAATAATCGAATGACCTACGTTTGTTAACACAAATATTTTATTCTTTATGTATTTTGAGAAATCCATATAATTTATTTATTTATTTTATTTATTTATTTCAAATTATGAGTTTCCTAATAATTACTATTGTGATTAACCTTGTGGAAGTTACACTTATATAAATCTTTCCTCAAGAAGTTAGTTCCATCTCTTACGAGTTATTCCAGATAATAATTTAATAACAATTAAGAGGAATTAAAATTATCAATGTGCTTGTGTGATCACCTACAAGTAGGGGAAGTAGCCGTGAACGGTGATGAACAACAATTGCAGGCGAGCGTGGTGTCTCGAAGCTGCCGTTATTAAATTATAAGTTGCAGGCGAGCGTGGTGTCTCGTAGCTGCTAGGGACATGTCCTGAAAGTCTTGCAAGCATATGGTAAATAGGAGGGTGACGACCCCCACAGGTTAGAGACAGTCGGTCGTGGTGACCCCTCTCTAATCGTGTTCACTTTCCCCATAAGGATTAAATGATATTGATTGATATCAATAATGTTGAACTAATAGAAAGAACTATAATGATAGAAAGAAAGCAACAAGGATGTGAGTACTTGACGTGTTGCATATTATTATTCTTTTGGGATGGGTTTTTTTCGAAATAAAGTAATTGCGAAGGAAAAACTAGATTCAGCCACCATAATATTTTTTTTATAAAGATCTACTTGTGTACTCAGCTTTGCTGACTTGTGTTTTGTTCTTTGAACCTGTCTCGGTGGAGGCAGTTGATTATCGTTTTGCAGATGACTGTTAATGTTTATGTATGGATGTCAGATGCTCTTGTGGAGACTTGTATTGTTTTGTTGTATGTTAGCATGGTGGACAATATTTGAAAAACCATGGTGTATTTTGGGTTTGTAATATTTTTATTATGAAGTTAAGATGGTTAGTTTGTAAGTAAGTTTTAATAGTTCATGTTGTAAAATGCTCATTCTCTTAAGCTTAGGCTTAAGGGGGATCTAAGTAATAGTTCGCCCAAGACAGGAGCTTCCGCTGTTATAAAAATACTTATTTAATAAGGTATTTTGGTGCGGGCTACTACAACTGGGATTCTCTTGTTTAGAATAGGCTTAGTATTCCAAAACATCGATTTATTTGCTGGTTAGTCATGCATAACAAGCTAAGTACAACTGATAAGCTTGCTCAAATTGGTATCATTGCAACTGATCAGTGCCAGCTATGTATGGCAGATATAGAAAATCATGGGCAGTTGTTCTTCAAATGCAGGTATGCTGAGATTATTCTCAATTTGGTTAAAGATTGTATATGAATCATACTGAAATGCAGTACCAGAGACTGTTGCTGTATGTGAGAAATAGCTAAAGATCTTCCGTAAGGAAGAAGGTTATTGGAGCTATTTTGAATGGCTTAGTGTACTTCATTTGGTGGGGAAGGAATGAAGCAGTTTGGAACACAGTAGTCTGGCGCTCTAAAGTGATTTTTAAGCAGTTGCAACAGCTGGTCATGCGAAGAATTCAATGTGCTTCCTCAAAAAACTTCATTTAAGGATAGGGATTGGATTGAGGCAATTAAGATTGCTACTGTGTAGGCAATTGTATAGCATTTGATGAGTGATCTCTTAGTTTGGGGAGTCTAACCTAGTTGATTTGCCCTCTAAGAAATTACTTTAGGTTGTATTAAATTGTTTTGGTGTGAATATATATCTTACTTAGCAAAAAAAAAAAAAAAAAAAAAAAAACCGTACCACACAGAAAACAAACCTTGTGGTCAGCGTGTCTGCTCTGTCAGGTCATTTTCAAAAAGTCATATTTCACTCGTTTTTCATTAAAATTGAGCTTTTGACTAGGAATTGGAAAGCTACTGAGCCAATTTTTCATGTCCAGCTTGAATGTTCCCAAGATGTTGAGTATGCTGTGAGAAATGTCCATTTAAACTTGACCCTTGTGCATAAACTCTTCCAAAACGTCTTGTTATTCCCTCATGAAATCTTTTATGCTCTGTATGTGGGATGGTGACCTTGGATACACCACGTAAAACATAAAAGAGTGTATTACTAAGTTAAGAAAAGATAGCTAAAATACTAATGAATAAAAGAGATTACTCTTATGAACGAATGAAGTTACTCGTATGAATAAATGTGGTTACCTTGATGGATAAAGTTACTATTATAAACAAATATGGTTAGTTTTGTAACAAATTAAAAGGGGGATTGTAATTAGTTTACTTTTATGGACAAATGAGGTTACTCGTACGAATAAACGAGGTTACTCATATGAATAAATGAGGTTACTTTAGTGAATAATTGGGGTTACTCGTATGATTAAAAGGGTCGTCATATAACTAAATGAGGTTACTCATACGAACGAATTAGATTTCTTTTATGATTTGACGGGGTTACTCGTATGATTAAACGAAATTATGTATAATTAAACAAGTTTATTCCAGAAAATAAATGGGGTTACTCATATAATAGTTTAGGTTATACATAACAATAAAAGGGGTACTCTTATAAACAAATATGGTTACTCTTATTCGTATGAATAAATGTGGTTACTCTAACGAATGAGGTTACTCTTAACAATAAAAAACGTTACTCTTATAAACAAATGGAGTTATATTTATAACAAAAAGGGGATGATAATCAGTTTACTCTTATGAACGGATTATCAAGGTTAGTCGTATGAATAAATGATGTTACTTTTGTGAATTACTGGGGTTACTCATATGATTAAATTGGGTCGTCGTATAATTCATCACTTTTCTCATATTTCGCCGGGACTGGTCAAACGAAAGTGGAAATCATCAACTTTTTAATGTTTCAATAAAGACTCACGCTTTTTTAACGAGTTTCTCATATAAAATGTGGTTAACCCTGACGTATCAAATTATTCTACACAATAAAAGGGGTAAGTCTTATAAACAAATGAGGTTGCTTTTATACCAAAAGAAAATACTATTGAGTTTACTCTTATGAAAGAATGTGTTACTAGCATGAATAAATGCGGTTACTTTTATGAACATTTCTGGCTACTTGTATGATTGATTGATGTTAGTGATATGAATAAATGAGGCTTCTTTTATGATTAAACAGGGTTACTCATAAGATTAAAAGAGGTAACTCATATGATTAAACAAGGTTACTCCAAAAAATATTTTTTTTATAGTTATGCATAGCAATAGAAGGAGGTTACTCTAAAAATATGCATAGCAATAGAAGGAGGTTACTCTTATAAATGAATAATGTTTTACTTTTATAAATAAAAGGGAATACTATTGAGCTTACTCTTATGAACCAATGAAGTTACTCATATGATTATATGTGGTTACATTTGACGGATGAGGTTACTCTTACCGAGAAAAGTGGATACTCTAATAAACAAATGAAGTTACTTTTATAATAAAAGGAAATACTAACCAGTTTACTCTTGAGAACAATTGAGTCACTTCAAAAGGCCATATCTCATAGAAAACTCAACATTTTGGAAATATGCAAGTTGGAGATAACAATTTAGCTCGATAGCTCTCAAACGCTTGGTCAAAAGCTTAATTCCAATGAAAAATGAGTGAAGTATGACATTTTGAAAAATGACATGACAGGCTTGGTTGCGTGCGCGTAGCCACACCATGTGGCCGACCTCATATAAGAATTTGTGTTTATACATTGGGAAAAAAATGGAGATAAATGGCTAGAGTGATTAACAAGATCATAGCCTAATACACAAATTATTAGAATAGACGGTCTAATTTTAACATAAAATTAGATAAGTCCAAACCTATATTCTCCTAACAAGTCCATTTTATCTCACTTTAACTAACACTATCCGTAAGCAACTCATACTGACCTAGTCATCCCTTCTCTTCTCCTTCCTTTGTTTTCTTTTTATTCTCGAACTACAACACACAATTTAAAAAAATGACCCGATAATTTTATTGAATGGATTAAACTAGTAACTGAATGAGTTAAAGAATGTGATTACTAAATAGAATAAACGGGTCACTGAATAGAATAAACTAGTCACTATATTAAGAATGGTGACCTATTCTTTTCTAAATATTGGGCTTGGATCGTGCCTAATTTCAAATTATAAGTAGGTGGTCTCTTACAAGACCAACCAAGCCTTTAGAGTGAAACCAATGGTTGAACTCATGGGGATTTATAAGGAGAGAGAGGAAAAAAGTAATAATAAAAAATAGAAGAGAGAGTATAGAGAGGAGAGAGAAACATATGAATTGGGTATTCGGAAGAACCGTTCATCCCAAAAAATTGTCAGCAAAAGGTATCTTGCAAAACATTATGGTGTACATGCGGCAAGAGCAGATTGGGCAAGCTAATTTAGTTTTGACTTTTTGGGGTATGTTAACTAGTACAGAGAGAGTTTAATAACCCTAAAAATCAATCTAACCACTGAAAGTAAAAAAAAATAAAGGTTCTTGAGTAAGTTAGGCATAAGTGAGGTGAAAATTCTAAGATGGTCTTTTTGCAAAAAAAATCATGGAAAATCTGGGGCCACAATCAATATGAGCCGCCCATTTCAGCTTTCTTTTCCCTTTTCTTTTTTGCTTTGAAATGATTTTAGAAAATACCAAAATCATTTATTCTAATGTCTGAAAATGTTTTTGGTATTTTCTAAAATTCTGGGTATGTTAAAAAAAAATTCTGAAAAATCCGAAAAAGTCCAACTATTGGTTTTGCCTAATAAGAGTTCTACAATTTCCTAAAATTGCGGCCATTACGGCATTACCAGCCAAGTAGCCAACCCGTCAACCTGAGTGCATGGGGTCTACTCTGGCAATGTCATAATTGCGCCATTTGACATACTTCCAAAAGCTTTTCTCAAAGTCAACTCTTTCTCACTAAAGCGGTAAAGCTCACTACCACTTTGTCTTTCCATTTTCTATATGCTTTACTTATTTATTTATTATCCAACAACTATTAATTTGCTCCGATGCTTGCTACAAATTTACGTTTGTCTAAAATTCAGCAAATTTTACAAGTCTCCAGATGCAAAAAGGTCAAGTCATATACACATGCGCAGGATAAGGACCTTCTCAAAGTATTTTTATCTTGAAAACTTTTTGTTTTTATGAGATATTCCCTCCGTCCCAAAATATAGTTCCCATTTTCATTTCGGGTGTCCCAAAATATAGTTCTCATTTCCATATTTAGTTCCACATTTTTCCGTAATTTGTATAGAAAAACAATGTCCCATCATTTATTTGCTTCTTGAATTTTGTTTTTTGCTTTGTTTATTCAACCCAAGTGTTATAATTAATGCTCTTTCACCAATTATTCTCCATTCTCTCTCCTAAAATCATCTTTTCCCATACAACATTTATTTAAATTAACAAAAAATCTTTACTACCCCTCTTAGATTCTACTTGCATAAATTACCGTGAAAAAAGGGAAATGAAAACTATATTTTGGAACGGAGGGAGTAACTATTAAAAAATCTTGTTTGACTCCAAATAATATTCTATTTTTGCATCTATTGCTTTTCATTGCTTCATCTCATTTGATTTTTAAGTCAGTATTCAATTAACGGTGTAAAAGCATTTAGTCGAATAAAATAGTGTAAAAGCATTAATTAATGATTTTCTTTTATTTTTCTATAGAATAATTTGACAATACTTGGTTTTGTTTTGAAAAATATAATCAAATCTTTTTGGTGAATGCGTCTGCCAAAGAATTTGTATTTTTTCCTTTCATAAGTTATTTTACTTTGAGTTTACATGATTGAAGGATGCAAAATTTCAAAATCTAATTTGTTAACTAAAATTATAAACAATTATTAATTTGAAATAATTATTGTGCAGCAGATGCATTTAAATTCTTTTACAATTATATCTAATTATGAACATGTAAAAATTATAAAATATTAATATTTGACAAAATTTATGTCAAAACGAATCTAACAAGACTAGGTGTACTTTCCCTTGTATATTTATTACAGATGATGGTCGATATAATATGTAAATTAAATCGTGATAAAATACAAAGTGTATAGATTAAATATAAGATTCGTACATGCGAGATGCGAGTACTAAAGTGAAATGAGGTTGTTTCCCCTGGCAGTTGTCTCTCTCAATAATCTCTATTATATATGGGAACTCCTCACCTTTTGGTGTCCACCCTTTTTACCCAAAATACCCTTAATAACTAAACAAAACTACTAATTGTTTTCTCTCATTTTTTTACTTTTTTTTAAAAACAAAAAAGAATCTCTACAATTGCAAAACAGTTACATCTTACATCTGCATAAGTAAAAAACAAAAATAGAACAATATTACTTGAATGACGATTAAATTAAAACTTCCACAAAATCACTCACACGATGTCACGCACGTATCTCGTGGAACAGATACTAGTAAGTATAATACTTCCAACACTGTTAGACTTTTTTTCTTTTAAAAGTTTTCAGTTGCTTCTTCTGTGATCTCATCATCAAATTTTCTCACTTCTCTCTCTGACTCTCTCTCTCTATCTCATCTCTTTCAAAAACAATAAAAATGGAGGGTCTTCCTTCAGGCTATCGTCCTAACGTTGGAATTTGTCTAATCAACAACGATAATCAGGTACTTCATTTTCCAGATTCGCTTTTGCATCTTTTTATTCTTGCTGATTCCAAATTTATGCAATCTATATCTATATATTCTATTTTACTTTCTATTGGATTGTTACTCTTCAGGCATATGGAGTATCTATAAAACTCGCAATCGTATATTTATTTTTATTTGTTTTGGGATAACATATAAATTGGTAATTTTGAAAGATCAGTTTATACATATACTTAAAAAAGGGATCATATAAGTAGTAAGGAGCAGTTAATGGCTTAAACTGATTCTTTTGTAGGTAGTTTCTTTCTTCTTTCCTTCTAAATAAGGACTCCATGCTTTAGTTTTTGCTTATATCCAATCAGAGGACTAATTTCATTTTTTGTTTTTCTTGTTCTTGGTTAGGGTGCTAGCTCTGTTTATGGATTTTGATTGAGTCTTATTATTATATGGTTCTTTAAAGCTAACATTGACGAGGTTTGCTTGGTTTATCTCCGTCATATTCCAACCAAAGCATATCTCATATTGCGATTGTATATTTAACTTTTTTTTTACTGTATATTTAACAAAAAAAGACTGAAGTATTAAAAAAAGTAGAATTAATAAATTACATACTCTATATTCAATTATTTTGACTGTATATATTTTTTATCTGTATGATGAAAATGCCACTTAATTATGCAAATCAAGGAGATATACATGGACTTTCCTGAAACTGACAGCCAAATCTAACCTGAAAAATAAGGCACTCAAATCTTCTGTTGCACATTGATGTACCATTTGTGTGCCACTTATTGTATAATGTGTTTTAAAATTTTTGTACGGGGAAAAATTACATACTTGTGATCTTATGAAGTATAATTTGAAGATGAATTAATGTTGCCAGAAGAAAATAGAAGATGAATTGATGGTCAACCCGTTTTCTTATAATTATAATTACCATGGGATTAAGTGTGTGCATACTGTAATCTAATTGAGGGATGGGTAACAACTTGTATATGGAGATGTGTTAAATCCTTGTCACTTTTTGACATGTGATTTGTCCAATAAAATCCTTTTAACTTGAGCCAACCCTTACACCCATCGCACTACGCAACTCTACCTGGTCCATTAACCAGGTCTAACTATGAATATTCCATGTTTAACTTTAAGTTGGAGATTTAATTATTGAACTAATGATGGTTTGGGAAGGAGATAAGAAAAAGAGCGGAAAAGTAAAGGGGGACGAATTTTCTATTGTCTATCAGTTTTCCCCTTACTCATTTGCCGCTTCTTCGTTAATTTGTGAGCGTGATCATCATGCAGATTTTGGTGGCATCGAGGTTGAATGTCCCAGGAGCATGGCAGATGCCTCAAGTACTATACTTCAACATCTTCTTTATTCATGATTAATGTGAGACTTTTGTATAGAATGCTTATCACTTGTTATACGACTATAATTAGGGAGGGATCGAAGACAGCGAAGATCCTAAGTCTGCAGCCGTAAGAGAATTGCGAGAAGAAACTGGAGTTACATCTATTGATTTCATTGCTGAGGTCAGTTACCCAAAATGTATCAAATTCTATCATGTTGGCATTATTTTAGACAAAGTGCAAATTTCACTACCACTTTTTTTCTCTTTGATTTCAGTTCATACATCTAGTGTTACCCCTTTAACTGTTTCTTATCAAATGGCAGGCCCCAAATTGGTTGACTTATGACTTCCCTCCTGCTGTAAAGGCAAAAGTGAATCGCTTGTGGGGCGGAGAATGGCATGGGCAAGCACAGAAGTGGTAAGCTCTCTTAATCACTATGAATTGTCTAACCTCCCTAATCCTATTAGTTTTATGGCAGATGAGTTTCAAAATTATGATGTCTTATATGCAAGTATGACTCATTTACTTCATAACCGGACTTAAAACTCCAAGTGTATACTTAGTACTGAAACAATAGCTCAAGTGAACTTGTTCACTATTTAGGTAGGTCTCTGTGTATTATAAGGTAACAGGGGAGAAATGAGCAGTTCCTAAAACTTTGAATTGAATGATATAAAGCTTAAGACTTTTTTTTTAATATGGAAACATTAAAAGTAGTTTCTACTATTCTTTTTGCCAGTTCTTGATAAATAAGCATATGATCAATATACATATGACCAACTTTAAGTTCATTATACAACATACATAATATGACTTTCAAAATCTTAAAACCAAAACCTTGAAGTGACATTGATACCAATCGGCCCCTTAGTTGCTTACATTGCTAGTATTTGTCTGTGAATGCGTTATTTGTTAGAGGAAGAAAAAGGATGACCCTCGATTACCCGTTTGTAGGGGTAATAAATTCTAGTAATGGTGATTTTTTTTTTTAAAGTAAAATTAATTCATTAATAAAAGAGTCATACGACATCTACAATAAAAATCAGAAATAACAAATACATAACAATTTTGAACAAATAAAATTCAGAATTTGCAAAACCACGATCGTTGTGTAGTAGATCTAACAATTCTGCATACCTTCTTCCACATCGCTGTTTGATACAGCCTTCAACGAGGGGGTCTTTCGATATGCTGTAGTTTTGAAATTGAATTGAATCTGATACTATTGATTGTAATTGTAGATCTGAAATCCGCTTCAACACCGCATAATTCTTCATCAACGAACCAAAATTATGATAATTCATCTAGAAACAAAGGAATAAACTAAAGTATCTCCCAAGGAGAAGAGAAAAAACCCTTTCTTTCAAGTTTAAAGGAGGAAGTATTATTTAAACAAGAACGAACATAAACAAAGTTAAACAACAATGAAAATTAAAATTAAATTGGGGCTATCCACCGATAAAATCGATGGAGGCCCCTTTGAAATTCACTAATGGAGGCTAGGGTTTAGGAGAGAGAGGGAAAGAAAAGTAGTAATGGTAATTAATATATATATGTAATCTATATATGTAATTAATATATATGTAATCTTGCAAAGAAAATCTTATATCAATGTCCATGGTAAAGCTTGTTCATCCTCAAATGCCTAATTTTTCTTTTATATCTCCATTACTATGTATACGTTATCACTTTAAAGGCGGTATTGAGTAATATTATAAAATTAGGAAGAGAAACACATGTTTTGGGATGAACGATCATTCCATTATCATTAGTATCGACATATGACAGTCTCTACAAAAGTACGTGCACTTTCATTACGGCGTTATCAAATGGATCCTGATTTTATGTTGCTTGAAAATTCTGATTACTTCAACTTATCTAGCATTCTAGTTTATGTTACTCGAACTCAAAATATTTTTCTCTAAGTAATACTTGACTTACCATAGGATTAACCAGTCAACTAATTCAACAGGTTATATTGTGTAGCATCATGTATGTTGCTTTTAAAAAATTATACTATGATCTCACTGAAGGGATGTATATCAGGATCTATATTGCTAAGCAATAGTTCTTAGTCGTTCCCACTAGTTAGTTTGAGCTCACGTTCGAGTCTTAACTAGTAAATTATGATATTTATCGATAATACATAAATTTTGATATGGACAGGTTCCTTATGAAGTTCACAGCAGATGAGCGTGAGATCAATTTAGCAACTGGAGAAGCAGACACAGAATTTTCAGAGTGGAAGTGGGCAACCCTTGATGAGGTCATTGATCAGGTAGGGCTTAGATGATGATGATCTTCGAGGAATTTTGATTAAGCTATATTAGTTTTAGTAAGATATTAATATTCATATTTCATTTCAACAGGCAGTAGACTATAAGAGGCCAGTATACGAGGAAGTTATGAAAACGTTCAAGTCGCATATCGACAACAACCCTAAATCTGCTAAATGCAAGTCAGCTAAATGGTAAAACTGTACAGCCTAAAAAGGCTGCATTTCTCCAAGTCTCTGATTTACCATTGCTTAATCTTGAATTCTTGATACTGTAAATCATATCTCAATCTTCTGTAAATTAATATAGAAGTTTCCTTTCTTTCATATGAGAATTGTGATTGTGCAATACTTCAAATTCGAGGGATTTCTGGACTGCTAAATTTGAGGTGCTAATTGTTCAAATTGTAAGAAGTAGCATGTCAGTTTGAGAACTGTCTCTGTTGAATTTATAGTTTGATTGCTGTTATCTGTCACTTAGACAAATTTATTTCCTTTTCTGCTGAGCTAGCTTTATCTCTTTTATGTCCTCTTCTTGAATTACGCAAACACTTGCAGACCATCAAAGGTGCCTTGTGATGTTGCCAAAAAAAAAAAAAAAAAAGGTGCCTTGTGTTGATTTCCACTAACCGCTAGTACCTAGTCACACACACACACACTAGTCACTAGTCATTAGTCACTATCGTTAAAGCTTATCACCAACCATATTTCTCTCATCATTGAGTTGTAGACATAGTGGTATGGCAAATTATTGATGGTTTATGTAAAAGTACATTCTCTTATAATCTATCTTTGCTTATTTGAACTTGTTAGTTCTTATTAGACTCTATACAAACTTATTATAATGAGAAAAGTGTGATTTACATAAGTTTATTGTATTTACATTGATGAGTCATATTTTATTCTGCTCTAAGTTACAACTCATAGGAATATTCTCCTAGTATTCTCTACTGCTAATCATTGCTCATAATGAGCTGTTCTTTGTACTACATGATCATGTTGTTTGTCCTGTAGTGACACTGTAAATAGTAGTCCTTTATAATCGTTGCCTTTAAGGGTTTTTTTAGCAATACAAGAAATACCTAGCTATTGCCTGTACTTTCGTCTCCTCTATTATCAGCTCTATCAATGGTGCATTTAGGTTTGATCTTTATCTGGGAATATAACACTTCTCATGGTCCAGAGCCGCCATTTGCAAAGAATATTTCATGAATCACTCAGAATTGCTACCCTAAAAAAATCTCCTAATCTGTCACTCAGATTAGCTTCAGTGCACCTCAAAAATTCTAAATGTCTCTTTTCTTCTTTCTCATCTACTTCTATTCATTCTCTTCACTCTTTATTCTCTTTTCTTCTCTACCTGTCTATCTCTTTTGTCAATATGCAAAATGTCTAGATTCACATTTGCAGACATTCAAAGTCCACTCTTTCTACATCCTTCAGATGGAGCTACATCTATCAGTGTGGAGCTGCAAATTATAGAGCGTAAAAGAGAAGTATGGAATTCAACCTCTCTTCTAAGAGGAAGCTGGGATTTGTGACAGGAGATACAACCAAAGACACTAAAGATGAGGTAAAATCTGAATTGTAGAAGATATGTAATAATAACATGGTTGTTGCTTGGATTCATAACAATGTCTCACATGCTATAAAAAAAGTCTATCTTGTATATGTCAACTCTACTGAAGCTATATGGAAACAATTGGAAGTCAGATTTGCTTTGACAAATGGCTCTAGAAAATACAAATTGAACAAGGAATTATATGAAACCAAGCAAAACACACTCACTATAAATGAATATTATACAACCCTCTCTATGATATGGGAAGAACTTGAATGTATGAACATGATGCCTGTTATAAACAACCCTACTGCAGAAGTAGTGAAATTTATTGAAGTTATGAACCAACAGAAGGAAGAACCTAAGTTGTTCCAGTTCTTTAATGGACTGGACACTAAGTTTGGACCTCTAAGAACTCAATTACCCATGATGGTGACACTTCCAACTATTGAGAAGGCTTGTTCAGTCCTTAACAGGAGCAATCACATAGAGAGGTGTTGAAATCTCCTAAGGTTGAAATGGAGATGTCTGCTATGTTTAGCAAAGTGGTGAATGATAAGAACATGGTGGTGTGTAAAGTGTGTGGAAAGAAGGGTCACAACACAGAGAGATGTTGGTATGCCACATATTAGTTTCCAAAATGGCATCCCAAGCATGGAAAACAAGTGTTACCCCTAAAGGAACCAGGCACCTAGTGTTTTCGAACCTAGGTGGAACAAGAAGCAAAACTACCCTAGAATGGCTGCTAGTGCATCTCAGGGGAAGTCTGGATTATTGTTTACACAAAAACAAATTGATCAGCTGACCAAACTATTGCCAGTTATTGCAAATCAAATGCAGATCAAAGACTCAAAAACTAATGAAGAGCTTGACAATTATTTCTCAAGATTGATATCTTATCATAATGTGGCTGGAATAGCAAATGAATAGATCATTCACTCAGGTGCAACTAATCACATGACCTCAGATTTGCACAATTTGAGTAAGGCAATGAAAGTTCAGAGCACACTCAAAATCAACCTTCCTACTGGTGCAACTACTGAGATCAGCCATGTAGGAAGAACAAGAGTAGGACCTGGTTTGATACTTGAACATGTATTGTGCATACCTAACTTTAAACACAATCTATTTAAAAGTTAGTTAAAGGTGGAAACTATGAAGTGCAATTTCTCTCTTATCACTGTGCAATAATTGCAAAACAACACAACAAGTGAGAGGCATTGGACAGGAGAGAAATGGCCTATACTACCTGAAAAACAACATCGAAACACCACAAAAAGCCATATGTCTAGCCACTCAATCCTTACCTGAAATTCACCAAAATCCCCTAAAATTACCTAGAACCAAAGCTGAACAATTTACTCTATGACATCGTAGACTTGGTCATGCATCCCTCTCTAAACGCAAACACATAGAAGCTGTGAAACCTTACTTACAAAACACCAATTTTGTTTGTATAACCTGTCCTATGTCTAAGTTCACCAAATTGACATTCCTCCTAAGCACTTCACATGCTGATAAACAATTTGAATTGATTCACATGGACATTTGAGGCCCTTATAGAGTCTACACAGCAGGAAAATATAGATATTTCCCTACAATTGTTGATGACAATACACGATTTGGATATATTTTCTAGATTATAAATCTCAATCATTGAGTGTGCCGGAGACATTTATGTGCTATGCTAAGAATCACTTCAAGAAGTCAATAAAGTTCATTAGATCTTACAATGCCTTGGAGTTTGATGATGAACCATGTAGAGAATTCTTCTAAAAAAATGGCATTTTTCATCAAACATCATGTGTGAAGAGACCTCAACAAAATGCAAGAGCTGAGAAGAAGCATATGCATGTCTTAGAAATATCTAGGGATCTCAGGTTCCAAGTTGTTATACCTCTTACCTATTAGGGAGATTGTATGTTGACTGCTGCTCACATCATTAACAGATTGCCTGTTGTGCTCCTAGGTTATAAGACTCCCTACCCAGTGAGAAGGAACATATTAGAGCAATTTGGATGCTTGGCATTTTCTTGCAATCCTAAACACTCCACATACAATTTTAATCCAAGAGGTGAACTATGTGTCTTCATGGGATATCCACCCACTCAGAAAGGGTATAAATTCATGAATCTTTTGACCACGAAGATGTTTGTATACAGAGATGTCATCTTTCATGAAAATGTGTTTCCATTTCATGAAAAAAATAAGCAAAGCTGCATGAAACCTAACCTAATCCTAATCCTAATCCTAACACCACAAAACCTACCTTTGATGATGACTGGTTCATCAATGATGAACTGCAACAACTCACACCAGCCACACCAACTTAATCTCAAGCCTCACCTTTGCTCTCTTCCACAACAACAACTCAATACTCCATCACCTGAATCATCTCCTACTGTTAACATAACACCCACCCAACCTCCCATACATATCCCTAGAAGAACAACAAGAAATATAGCCCAGCTTAGGTGGATGCAAGACTATCACACAACTAAGCCTAGTGCCAACTTTGCCTCAGTATCCAGCTTAGCAGACACATCTCTACAATATGAGTTCTTCTGTTTTCTCTCCACCTTGAATGCTGCAGATGAACTATCTACTCTAGATCAAGTCCTCTTCTCTCCCATTGGGTTGAAGCAATGAACAGAGGATTCGAAGCTCTGGAACACAATGATACAATGGGTAGGATCTAGACAATTTGAGGATCCAGATCCGCTAAAAACGGATCTGGACCACGGATCCGGGTAGGGTCCATTACCCACTGACATCCCTAGATGTTACCACTCTTCCTGTAGGAAAATCATCGATTGGATGTAAATGGCTATACAAAACAAAATACGATCCTGATGGAAGTGTTGAAAGGTATAAGTCAAGGCTAGTGACCTTGGGGTGTAATCAAAGGTATGGTGAGGACTATGCTGAGACCTTTGCACTAGTTGCAAAGATGACAACTATTAGAACTGTGCTTGTTGTTGCTGCCATGGAAGATTGGACACATTTCAGATGGATGTTACCAATGGATTCATGCATGGAGACTTCATGAGAATGTATACATGAAGCTCCCTCAAGGCTACACTCATTTGGGGAGCAAAATCAAACTTAATGCTATTCTATAAAATGTTCTTCTAATGTTGTCTGTAAGCTAAAGAAGTCATTGTATGGGCTTAAACAAGCTTCAAGACAATAGTTCTCCAAACTATCTGTTACACTCTTAGACTTTGGATTTACTTAATCCAAAGCTGATTACAGCTTTTTTACCAAGATGAAACACAGTACCATCACTTCGGTACTGGTGTATGTTGATGATTTGCTTATATCAGAGAATAATCTGGATCACCTTGATATGTTGTAGTACTCCTAGCAAATTATGCAACAAACATGTAATAGTATATAAAAAAACCAATCAATAACCAAGAGAAATAGTAGAGAATATATAATCTCACAATAAGTAGTTGATGTTTCGATTAATCGTTCCCAAAAAGAGTGAATTTATACTACAATTACCATAATTTGATTCCAATACAAAATGAAATTACTAAAGAGAAATGAAGAAGAAAGAGAAAAAGTAATTTTGGTCTTTCCTTCTCCTCTGCGTCCCCTGCTTAATGAAAATAATTTATCTTTTATGCCCAAGGAGAAAACCTAATCATCAAGGAAACCGCCAAAGTGCATTGTCAGTCGCGAGCAGCGATGGTGCTTATGAAGTGCAACAAATGACTATTTTTTTTGCTATTGATGCATACCTAGGAAGAAGGAAAGGTCACTAGGTGCGATATGGAACAAAAGGCAGGTAGTGAGTCGCGAGCTTGATTGCAAGGTGCAAGTACTAAGGCTTGCCTAACCCCTGCTGCTGCTACTCACTTGTTGCTGTATGTTGAAGAACTTTGGATCCTTGCTGCTACTATTTCAACACCACGTTCATTTAATCTTCATTTGATAAAATTCCCGAGCTTGCTAACATTACTTCTCAAACATCTTGGACAAAGCGGGACCACCTAGAAACAACCTTTGCTCTTCAAAACTCACAAAAATAGGAATTAGGAGACAAAAACCAACACATACTCCTAAACCTTCTAAGACTAAAACAACTATATTCTCATACACACATGCCTATCTACTAACCAAAAGGATAATAAATGCGTTTAAGAATAACGCATAACTTGGATACATCATGTATCCATGCTTCACACAATTATTTGAATTTTTTAATGGTTGAATGAACAATAGATTAAGAAATAGAACTATTCGGTTTGGGATGTCAAGTGTCATCATTGCCTCAATGTAGGTCCTCCACTATTAATAAGCACACTAAAACCTATCCCCTTAAACTACTTATCCAATGTCCGGTAAGAAGTTCAATCTTTCAATGAAGTAGGGTAAACTATATATACAAAGGACACTTTCGAATGAGCAAAACTAGTCCCAAAACTAAGGGGGTTTGGGTTATGAAGGGGAAGGGGTAAGGGTTTAAGAAAGGGAAACAAGGAGAATGGAAAGCCAAATCCATTACGTCTCTTTCTCCTCTCACCATTGCTCCATCATATATGTTATCCTTCTCTCACTCAATGACCTCCGCCACCAATTCACCACCGCCCCTCACCATTGTTGTGCCGCCCCTATCGACGCCTCCCTTATCTCTTTTCCTTCTCCACCACTATAGCATCTCAAATTATAGGTTTTAAAGGTAAAAAATTTGACCATAAAAACTTTAGATCTGAATTTTTCATGGCCAAATTTGACTATCTAAAGCCATAATCAAGGATAAGAAAAGGTAATTCCATTGTTATTCTAGTTTTTTTTTTTTCCTTTTTGAGGTGGGGTTTTTTTTCCCCGCTAGTTTGGCTGGTGTTTTCGGTGGCTAAGATGGTGAGTTTGGTTGTTTGTGGCGGTTCGTGGACTATGGTGGTGGTGGTGGTTTTGTGGTTACTTGGATGTGGTGGTGGTGTGGTGGGTTTGGTGGTATAGTAGTTTAATAGTGGTTATATGGGTGTGTGAATGTAGTGGTGGGGTGGGGTTCGGTGGTGGTTACGTGGTTGTGCTGGTGGGGGGGGGTGGTAGGTAGGTGGTTGTCATGATGGTGGTGGGGTAGCTTGGTGGTGGTTCGATGACTAGTTTGGTGGTTGTGGTGGCTTGAGTGGTGGTCAATATGGGTCAAGGTGACCATGGAGTTAGAGGAGAGAATGGATAAGTGAAACCCATGGGGGGGGGATGGGGAATCAATATAGAGGAGTTTGGGGGTAACCAAGGGGTAAATGGAATGATCGAATAGACCAAAGAAGCAACTAGTAAGGAAATCAACTTACTTGATTCCTTTTCCCTTTCTTATAATACCCCAACCGAATGCCCTTCTAGTGTAGGCATAAAAAAATGTGACCTACATATTTTTTTTTTTTTTTTTTTTTTGTAAAAACAGAGTGGCCAATTAGTTTTTAGAAAAAACTCATAAAACAAAAATAAAGAGATTTGGATTCGAGGTGAATATCATTAATTTGATGACATATTAAATTGCTATGCACACGTAAGGTTGATTGATTACAACATAAAAAGACAATAATGCTGGTTTTTTTAAAATCAAAGATTTAATTTTTATATGACCACTTGTAATTCAGATTATAAGGTACCTAGCAGTAGGTTATACAAGATATCTGATTTACTCGTGAGAACATTTATTTAGGTCTTGATTAACAATCATACGTAAAGTGAAAAATATTGCAATCAATATCAAAAAATAATATACATGAGAAACAGATGTGAATAAAAATAAATAAAAAGATGTGTAAGAAGTTAGTTGTAATTCATAACTATTTACAATCGCAGGAATACATTAACAATCTACATTATGAACAGAAAGTTACTAACTTTAATAAAAAAATATTAACAAAGAATTAAATTTATTAAAGGACCCTTATAAATTTATACCTCCTTTTGGGTCATTTATTTGTATGGATCTTGAATCGAATTATTGAACGAGCCTTGAAAATTAGTTTTATTTATTTATTTATTATAGTATTATGCGTGAGATGAGCAGAAAATTTGGTACACTTGATTTATTTGTCTCGTAAAGAAAAAAAATGATTGACGTAGCTTTTGGAAATATGGGTGGTCAGATGGTTTTGATTTTTAATATTAGGATGAAGATGATTGTGATCTATGATGATGTAGGATCAATTAGTTGGAGTATGATGATGAGGAGATAGGCGTGAGAGTATGAGAGGTAGAAAATTAGGAGGTGAGGCGTGAGAGATTTTTTTTTATTTTATTTTATTTGGTAAGATGAGTAACCTCTGGGTTGCCTTCGCACAGGGTCCAACTTAGAGGCCCAGGCACTTGAAAGGAGGGGGAGTGGTAAGGGGAATTCTCCTCCAAGTGCCCCTCACTTGGTGGGATTCGAACCTCTGACCTTGAGGTCATGAGGTGGAATTCCTACCAAGTGAGCCAAGCTAAGCTTGGTGAGGTGTGAGAGAATTATGAAGTAGGAATATGTAGTATTATAGTGTTAGGTATTTAGGAAGTAATAGGTAACTAAAAGATTTTAGATAAAGATGAATTTTTATAGAAGATATTTTGAAAATATTTAAAATGAATATATATATATATATATATATATATATATATATATATATATATATATATATATAGAATTGGGTTCATATGAGAACCACCCTTATGTTGAGAACCACCTTATGGTGAGAACCACCTTATGAACTGTTAGATTAATGAGATGAAGTAACTCACAACCGTTAGATCACCTCGATTTCTAAGCACAAAAAAATTCCACTCTAGGGTCGTCCAATTTCTTTCCATTTTTCTCATTCCTCTTTCTCTCTCCTATTTCGCACTTTCTCTCTCCTATTTCGAACTTTCTCTCGAGAGAAACTGAGAGTGAGTGAGAGAGTCGTGGAACTAGTTCATTTCGATCCATCGAATCACTTCAAGTCATGTAAGTTTTCGATTTTTTTCGATTAGTTGATTTTCGATGATTGTTGAGGTTTAATTTTGTGATTTTTTCGATAATTTTGGTTGTTAATTGTTGTGTTTTCGTCAGCTTAGGGTTTTTTTTTGCTAGTGTGAATTTTGATTGTTGTTTGTGTTTTTTGTTGCCGTTGTGAATTTCGCACTTTCTCTCTCCTATTTAGCAGTTCATTGGAACACATGACAGTAACTTCTTCGTTCTCCAGTTAACTTCTTCGCAATACGTAATCTTCTTCTCAATTTCTTTGATTTTTTCTTTAGATCTTGTGCATTTGTTGTTGTTTTCTGGAGATTTTGCGGTTAGAGACTGTAAAGTGAAATGATAATCGTATGGAATGTTAAATTAGGGTTTGCTTGTGTTAGTTTTCGCATGATTTTCGTATGATAATCGTTGTTGCTGTTCTGTTGATTGCTGGATGAATTTGATACATTGTTGTTCTCTCCTAATTTCATGTTTTTAGAATTTTAGTTTCTTACCTATTTTTGACCACCTTTTTGTTTGATTACCAGGGGATTAAGATTGATTTCAAACACTTGTCATCAGTGCCATAGGAGTGACAAGGGAAGAGTGATTAGGTGCACCAAGTGCAAGTCTAAACGGTTTTGTTTTCCCTGCATTACCAACTGGTCTGTTTTTTTGTCTCTTTCTACTCATTGTGTTCCTTGTTACATAGCAGGGTTTAGCTTATTATAAAGAAAAGAAAAGTATGCTTGGAAGTATAATCTATATTAGTATGCTAAATGCTAATGATCGATAAATTTGTGGTTTGATGAGGGTGTTTGAGAGTTTTTTTAATGAATGTTATAATTGATGTTACTAGGTTATGACCACTGTGAATCTGTGATATGTTCTGATCATGTCTATCCTGGTTGAATTTGTTGTTAGCTTACATTGTTTAGTTACTTTATTTTTTGATGTTCTTTGCTTCATGCTTGTTGCACTATTCTTAGTTATCTACTTTGCACCGCAGTAGTTATCACTTTACAAGAAAAGCAATTGCATTAGAAATTGAAATTCTATTTCTCGTTGGATAATTAGTTGCAACTTGTTACTCCTTTTACTGTGAACAAATGGGTCAGAGGTAATCATGTAATTTGAATCTTAAAAAAATAGCGAGATATAATTGACTTTTAATTATTCCTGTATGATCCTTAATTATGCATGCTGGACCTTAAGTAGCCAAGCAAATGATTTGTTCTTATAGTTTCTACCTTTTTCTTTTTACAAGATTAGGAGCATTTACTTGAGTAATTATAGAATGAAGCATAAGGTGATGTTGAATCTAACACATTCACAGCCTACTTGAGTTTTACATATTATACCAAACATTTTGTGATTAAAGTCTGAGATGATGTGGGTTAAGCTAAGCTACTCCAAGATGAGGAGTTGTAGTCAACTCGACTCTTTATCACCCCTATAAAAATCATATACTTAATTGAGCATCTCTCTAAGTGGAAATTCATATCTTATCAAACTTTTTACCATTATTATAATTGCTATAACTTGAATTCTAGCAGTATATATTAAAAGAGGTTTGCTATGTGCCACTTTTATCTTCTTGGTGGCAGTTCCTTCTTAATCAGTCTTTAATGATCACCCAGTTTGAGTCACTGTGGTTTAATGTTATTTGATATAAGGACCATTAAAAAAAAGAAAAAATCTATAAATCACTAAGTGTCATGCTAAAGCCTACTTCAGCCCATCTCCACTTATCTACTTTCGTTTTTCGATTCCACCACTAACAACCACCATTACATACTTGCTCCTCTCGAAATTAGACCCCCAATGGCAATCTCCCCATTACCCTTTCTAACATCATCCAAATGGTCCATGAGCCACATAAAAGGCACAAAACGGCAATCCCCCTGAGTCATATGCCATAAAAAATAAAGTTCTGTGATGATTGGTTTATATGCTTGAATTATGCTTAGTTTTTAATAGTTTTTGTGATAGTTTTTAGGCTAATTTAGGCCAAGTTCATTCCGTTTCTTTCTTTTTGTGCATTTTTCCTCCCTTGCTCTCTTTCTTTGGGTGTTTGTTTACATTCAGGACTTGGGAGCACGTTTGGAGGGTCTATGCACAAGCCCGAGGCAAAGTGTTGAAGAAATGGAGCACTAAGGAGCTCGAAATAAGAGAAGAAGGAGAAGAAGTGGCTGACCCGAGGCCCGGGTGTGTGGACCAGCCCGGGTCAGCCCAGCCAGGCAAACCAGCAGCATCTTTCAGCAGACCCGCCCGGGTCTGGTGACCCGAGGGCTCGGGTCTGCCAACCCGAGGTCTCGGGTTCACTGACCCGCCTGGGTCGCTTTGATTTGGGAAAGCTCCATATTCCTGACATTTTGACCCGCCCGGGTCATGTGACCCGAGGGCTGTTTTGTAATTTTCTGATTTATTTCTTGTGACTATAAAAGAGGGACTCCTCTTATTTTAACTTAAGGAATGACTAACTAGAAAGTAGAGAGAGATTAAATCTTGTTTTAGCATTCAAACTCTAGAACAAAACCCTAGGAGAGAGAAAGTGAAGGTTTGAAGCTTTTGGATCTCTATTCTTCATTTATGAAAGCTTAAAGTTGGTAATTTTTGTTTGTTTTTTCTTCTTTTCTTCCATTGTTCTTGCTTATTTCATGCTTTGTTTGTTTAGATCTTACTTTATTAGTTGATTATTTGCATTTTTCCTCTTTTCCTCCATGGTTATGGTGATTAAGTTACTTCAAGTTTTGTTTTGTGTTATTTCCATAATGTGTGAGTAGTTCCATACTAGGGGAAGGGATGTAACCTTCATTTACTCTTTGGATCTTAGATCTAAGTTAGGGGGTTAACTTTTGGGGTTGAACTTGTTGATCAAACTTGTTTTACTTGGTTTGTTGGGTGCTTGATCACCACTTAACTTACATATTTGGAATTCCTAGTGAAGGATTGAGAGATGAAGCTAGGAATAAACTAAGTTTGGTTGCTAGATTAGGATTTCCATGAAAATAGGCATTTTCTAGTTTAGGGAAGCTTGATTAATCATGTTGTGCTTGATTTGGCTAGATTGGTTGCTCATGCCATGAGAATAGGTCATGAGTGACTAATCAAGCTCCTCTAATTAGCTCGAGAGAGTAATTAAAGTTCATATGTTCGTGATTTTCCCCTTGTGATCCCCCATATGTTTCCCCTTGGCTTGATTTTGGATTCTTGGATTGAGTGTTGGTGAATCCCCCTAATCCCCTAGTTCCTTTTATCTTTGTCTTAACTCCTTTGCTTAATTACTTGTTGATTTACTTTGCAAATTTCCTAGTTTATTTAGATTTTAGAATTATTGTTAAACTCTCGAAAACCCAAAAATTGATTTAGCTCATTGTAGTTAACTAATTAACTCTTGACTTAACCCTACTTCCTTGTGGATTTCGGCCCTATACTTATCCTATATTGGATAAATTAGGTTATATTTGGCGAGTATACAACGACCCGTCAAATTTTTGCGCTGTTGCCGGGGAAGTAGCGGTTAACATTAGCTAATTGGTTAATTTTGAGACTAAATTGCCTTTTTCTTTATTTTGGTGTGTTTACCTCTTGGTTGTTTTTACTAATATTCTCCTTAGCTTTGTTGGTTGCATGTCACGGAGATTGAGGGGCGATCCAACCATCCCCTTCGATCATAACCTTGAAAATACTTTGAGGCAATTAAGGAGAATCTTTAGGGAACCTACGGTCCAACCGGGTGTTGAACAACCGGGTTTTGAGCAAGAGTCTTCTATCTCCACTACTTCTAGCACTATGGGGGATGAGGCTCCTAGAGCATTACGGGATTTTGGACATCCCGAGGCATTCGAACTCAAAAGTGGTATTCGCCGCCCAACTACTACCGCCAACTTTGAATTTTCTCCGCATGATCAAACAAGAGCCCTATGGGGGCTATGACTCATGAGTGCCCTCTTGAGCATTTGGCTAACTTCTTGGAGCTATGTGCCACGGTGAAGCAAAACAATGTGAGTCAAGAGTTTGTGAGGCTCAACCTATTTCATTTCTCTCTTGTGGGCAAGGCTAAGAAACGGTTGCAATCTATTCCGGAAGACTCTTTAACAACATGGGCACAAGTTACCACGGCTTTTGTGGATGAGTTCTATTCTCAAGAGAAGACCTCCGAAGCTAGGAGGAAGATAGCTAATTTCTCTCAAGAGGAAGATGAGACATTGTATGGAGCTTGGGATAGGTTCAAGGATCTTCGAAGATCTTGTCCTCACCATGGTTATAGTCAATGGATGCTTATGCAAAGCTTCTATGATGGTCTTCTACCCATGACCCGTGCAAGCCTTGATCCGGGTGCGGGAGGCCAACTAACAAAGCTTCTGGTTGACAATATTGAGCCTACAATTAAAGAGGTAGTACGACACTACTCTTGGGGAAATTCTACTAGAACCGCAAGCAAGAAAAGTGCAAGCAAAGGCAAGTATGATCTTGATGCCATTGACCACATCAATGCAAAACTTGATACCCTTGCAAAGAAATTGGAAAAGGTAAGCTTGGCATCTCTTAGCCAAGGTACTTCTCAAGCTTTCTCTTGTGAGATTTGTGGTGGGTCGGACCACGCTAGCTCTTATTGTGGTGGGTCTACGAACCATGTTGCTTGAGTGAATACTAGGGGTGAGGGAAATCCTAACTTCAACAACCAAGGGAGATGGAATAACAATGTGAGTGGAGGACGGAAGAACCCTCAACCACCCCAACCTTACCAAGCTAGACCACCCGGATTCCATAACCCCAACAAACATTCACACAACCACCCCCTAGAGCTCCCTTTGAACCAAAACAATCATCTGTTGAATCCACTCTCCAACTTTTCTTAGCTCAACAAACAAAAACCAATGCCGAGAACGATAGGAAGTTTGGAGACATACACACCTCCCTCCAACAAATGAATGCCCACAATAAGATCATTGAAACCCAACTTGCCCAAGTCGCTCAACAAGTGAGCAATAACTCTTCAAACTCTTCCACACAACTTCCTAGGCAACCCATTATCCGAGAGCAAGCTAAAGCCATCACTTTGAGATCCTGGGCTCACTATTAGGGTCCTAATATGCCAACACTTGATGATGCTAACCCCTCCCATGAGAGTGAGAATGTGGATAGTGAGGTTGATAAAGAGATTGAAAATGTCGTTGTGGAAGACATTCATGAGGATGGGATTCCTATAGTTGTTGAACACGAAGCATCAAGCAACGAGCCTCCTCCAATGAAGAGCTACACTCCTCCGGTCCCATATCCTCGAAGGTTAGCAAAGAAGCACTTCAATGACAAATTTGTCAAGTTCCTTAAGGTAATGAAGGGTTTGCAAGTTCACATCCCATTTCTCCAAGCTATGGCTCAAATGCCCACCTATGCCAAATTTCTAAAGGAAATTCTTTCTAACAAGTCTAAACTTGAAGAAAGTTCCACCATTGCTCTCACCACCGAAGTTAGTGTGGTCCTCCAAAACAAGCTCCCCAAAAAGCTTGAAGATCCGGGGTCTTTCTCCATACCATTGAGAATTGGAGATTTGGAGCCAAAGAGAGCATTGGCCGATCTTCGGGCTAGTGTAAGCCTAATGCCCCTCTCCATTGCAAAGAAGCTCAACTTTGAGCTTAAGCCAACAAGAAGGGTGATACAACTAGCGGATCGCTCGGTTAAGGTGCCCGTTGGAGAATTGGAGGATGTTCCGGTGCAAGTTGGAAGAGTCTTCATCCCATGTGACTTTGTAGTGATGGAAATGGAAGAAGACTCCCAAGTCCCTCTTATTTTGGGAAGGCCTTTCTTGAAATCGGCCGGAGTGCTAGTTGACATGAAGAGAGATGTAATGACATTGAGGGTTGGGGATGAGAAGATGGAGTTTGCTTTCAACAAGAGCATGAAGGCTCCTATTATGGAGGAAGTGCACCGGATCGATACCCTTGAGCAAGAAGTGCTAAGCCTAAGGGCTTTAGTTGAAGTAAGGGATCCTCTTGAAGATGTACTACTAGGAGAATATCAAGAGCATGAAAGTGAAGCTTGGCATCTCAAAAAGACAATGGACAAAGCACCAATTTACCTACCTCCCAATTCGAGCTTTGAGATTTTAGAAGCTTCATTGAAAAAAGAGGAGAGGACCACGCCTCCTCCTACATGTGAGTTGAAACCCCTTCCCCCTTCTTTGAAGTATGTTTTTCTTGGAGATAACGAGACTTACCCCGTGATTGTCAATTCTACACTCAATGGTCCTTCTCTTGACAAACCTCTTTGTGTTCTAAAACAACATCGAAGTGCCATTGGGTATACAATTGATGATCTCAAGGGTCTAAGTCCCACCTTGTGTATGCATCGAATTCATTTGGATGATGGTCAAGCCTCCTCTATTGAGCCTCGAAGAAGGCTAAATCCTAACATGAAAGAGGTGGTAAAAAAGGAAGTTTTGACACTCCTTGAGGCGGGGATAATCTACCCTATCTCGGATAGTAGGTGGGTTAGCCCCGTTCAAGTTGTCCCAAAAAAGGGAGGAATGACTGTCATCAAGAATGACAAAGGTGAGCTTATCTCCACAAGATCGGTCACCGGGTGGCGCATGTGCATTGATTATCGTAAGTTGAATAAAGCCACCCGGAAGGACCATTCCCCCCTCCCTTTTATTGACCAAATGCTTGAAAGATTGGTGGGTCATACCCATTTTTGCTTTTTGGATGGTTATTCGGGGTTCTTCCAAATTCCCATTCACCCCGATGACCAAGAGAAGACAACATTCACATGTCCATTTGGCACCTTCGCTTATCGAAGGATGCCATTTGGATTGTGTAATGCTCCTTCCACCTTCCAAAGGTGTATGACCGCCATTTTTTCGGACATGCTTGAATCAACCATAGAAGTTTTCATGGATGACTTCTCCGTGGTAGGTTCATCTTTTGACATTTGTCTCTCCAACCTTCAAAAAGTTTTAGAGAAATGTCAAAAGATGAATCTCGTTCTTAATTGGGAAAAATGTCATTTTATGGTTGAAGATGGCATAGTCCTTGGTCATAAGATATCTCAAAAAGGGATTGAGGTGGATAGGGCTAAAATTGAGGTTATTGAGAAATTGCCTCCCCCAATTTCGGTGAAGGGAGTGAGATATTTTCTTGGACATGCGGGCTTTGAAAAGACATTGAATTCAAATTTAACAAAGATTGCATGCATGCCTTTGAAACTCTAAAAAAGGCTCTAATTTCCGCTCCCATAGTGCAAGCTCCGGATTGGAGCTTGCCTTTTAAACTAATGTGTGATGCTAGTGATAGCGCAGTGGGAGCCATTTTAGGGCAAAGAAAAGAAGGGAAGCTACATGTGATCTACTATGCAAGCAAGACGCTTGATTCCGCTCAAAGGAACTATGCCACTACGGAGAAGGAACTCCTAGCAATCGTGTTTGCTTTTGACAAGTTTCGGTCATATCTTGTGTGCTCCAAAGTGGTGGTGTACACGGATCATGCGGCTATCAAGTATCTCATGATTAAGAAGGATGCCAAGCCTCGTTTGATTAGGTGGATCCTTCTCCTACAAGAGTTTGATATTGAGATCAAAGACAAGAAGGGCACCGAAAACTCGGTTGCCGACCACCTCTCCCGCCTTCCTATGGATGATTCTCACGACTTGGACCCTCCCATCAATGATTCTCTCCAAGATGATTTCCTTTATACCATTAAGGCCATGTATGCTCCTTGGTTCGCGGATTTTGCTAATCTTCATGCTAGTGGAGTCATACCAGATGACCTTAACTATCAACAAAAGCGGAGGTTCATGCATGAAGCCAAGCACTATGTATGGGAGGACCCATACTTGTTCAAGAGGGGGGTGGATGGTATTTACCGGAGGTGTCTCCCGGATGATGAGATCGAGAATGTAATAGGGATGTGCCATTCATCCCCATGTGGTGGTCATATGGGAGCCGACAAGACCGTGGCAAAGATCTTACAATGTGGTCTATTTTGGCCTAGTATGTTCAAGGATGTTTGGGGCTTCGTCAAGGCTTGTGATCGGTGTCAAAGAGTTGGCAATATCTCAAAAAGGCATGAACTACCCCTTACAAGCATCTTGGAGTTGGAGGTTTTTGATGTTTGGGGGATTGATTTCATGGGCCCCTTTCCCTCCTCCCTTGGTAATCGTTACATCTTGGTAGCGGTTGATTACGTTTCTAAATGGGTTGAAGCAATCGCTTCCCCTACAAATGATGCCAAGGTAGTGGTCAAGCTATTTAAGAAGGTGATCTTCCCCCGTTTCGGAGTTCCAAGAGCCATCATTAGTGATAGGGAATCGCAAAGAAATCATTCAAGGCCCTTCTTGCTAAATATGGGGTGCATCACAAAATGGGTCTCTCTTACCACCCTCAATCTAGTGGTCAAGCGGAGATATCTAACAGAGAGGTCAAGCTCATTTTGGAGAAGACGGTAAATCGATTTCGAAAGGATTGGTCTTCCAAGTTGGACGATGCATTGTGGGCCTATCGCACGGCCTACAAAACCCCTATTGGCATGACACCTTACAAGCTTGTTTATGGAAAATCGTGTCATTTGCCCGTAGAGTTGGAACACAAGGCTTATTGGGCCATAAAAGCTTTGAATTTTGACCTTCAAGCTTCGGGTGAAAGATGGATGCTTGATGTTCATGAGCTTGAGGAGCTTAGGAGGGACGCCTATGAGAGCTCCCGGGTGTACAAAGAGAGAACAAAGGCTTGGCATGATCAACGAATCATGAAAAGGGAATTCAAAGTTGGTGACAAAGTCCTTTTGTTCAATTCGAGGTTGAGGTTATTTCCGGGCAAGCTCAAATCAAGGTGGGTGGTCCATTCACCGTGCATCAAGTATCCCCACATGGTGCGGTTGATATTTGCAATGATGCAAAAGGGTGTTTCAAGGTGAACGGGCAAAGACTCAAGCTATACTATGATGGTGCGCCAATTCAAGAAGCTTACTCTATTGCACTTGAAGATTACTCCCCTCCTAATGATTGAAGATTTATGGTAGTCAAGCTAATGACTTAAAACAAGCGCTTAGCGGGAGGCAACCCGTTTTTCTCACTTATTTCTATTTCTTTTTCTTCTTTTAGTTTTGATTTACTTGGAATAATGGATTATCTCGTATTAGTTTTGGGTATATTTAGGTTTGCTTGGGAGAATTTTGGAGCAAAGGAAGCTGAAGAACAAACGAAAAAAGAACCAAGTCAGAGCTGACCCGAGGACCCGGGTCATATGACCCGCCGGGTCGACGAAGAGATTGTTGCCAAAAGGGCAACTGACAAGCGGACCCGTCCGGGTCAAGGAAAACCCGCTCGGGTCAATCGACCCGAGGGCTCGGGTGTGGGGACCCGCCCGGGTCGGTTGTTTGTGTACAAAAAAAATAAAAATAAATAAATAATCTGGCCTGGTGCCGACCCGAGGGCTCGGGTGAGTCGACCCGCCCGGGTTGGGATATCAGTTGGCCTTTTCAAGTGAACCGAATTTTTTTTTCCCACTCTTCATTTCTTTTTCACTCTTCACTCTTCTTCAACCTCTCAACTCTCCCTAAACCCCTTCAAACTCCAAACCTTATCATCCTAATTCTCACTTAAATCACTCACTCACCACTCAAAAACTTAAAATCCCTCACAAATCTTCATCCTCATCAACTTTCCTCCACAAATCTCAACTTTTTCTCCTTCAAAAACCTCATCTCCACCATTTTTCATCATTTTCTCTCTCCTCAAAAATTTTACCACAACTCTCAAATTCATCATTTTCCACTCAAATCTCTTCACAAATTCTTCCTAAAACATCATTCCCCCTCCATTTCTCTCATAAAAAACTGAAAAACAAACAAAAAATTTTTTCACTTTTTTCCACCCTCACCACTAAGTTACAAGATTTTGATTTTTTGAGCAACAAGTAATTCGAAGCATGGAGAGGAGGAATTCAAAGCGGAGTAGACAAGCGGGGCAAGCTAGCTCAAGTCAACCACCACAAAGGGAAAACGTCTCGGGGCATGATGCCCCTGGTGAGTTTCATGATCCCGAATTTCCGATCCTTTCATTGTTTTTGTTGGCTTAGAACATTTTAATAGATTCCAAGCCCTTAAGGCTAAGGAATTCGCCCCTACTCGTTTTGTTAATGAGACCTTGTTGTCTTTATGGGGGATTCGGGAGGATGTAAATAATATAGCTGACGGATTGAATATGAAAAAAGTGTTATTGATGAGAAAAAAAACTTATAAATGCTTAACACTTGAATTCCTAAGCTCCTTGGAAATAACCGGAGAGCAACGGCTTGCGTGCTCAACTGGAGCCGAAGCCGTTCTCAAATTTAGGTTGGGGAATGTTGCTCATTCTATGCCTATTGGTGATTTTGCTGAAATTTTTGGTTTAAAAATTGAATCGAGCACCACTCCCGCACCTTCTTTCAACCTTTATGATTGTTGGAGTAAGTTGAGTAACGGAAAGAGTTATGAAGCTAAAAATGCCAATGACTCACTCATACACCAACCAGCTATCCGGTACTTCCGCAAGTTTTTGGGGAACACTATCTTTGGGAGAAAGGATAACTCAAAGGTAAGTCAGTCGGAATTTATGATCATAGGTTCTTACCTATGGAATAAGAAGAAGCTGAACGTACCTTTGATGTTCGCCTGCCATCTCCAAAGAGTAGGGACCCCAAAAACTCTCGGTCGTGGGTCGATTGTTGTGGGCGGTTTGATTACCGCCATTGCTGAACACCTTAGGGTTCGCCCTAGAACCCCCGAGGTTCCAGGACCGACCCTAATAAACTAACAACACCTACAAGACGCGCGTTGGTTTACAGTGACTGGAATACATTTTACTTGGAGGATTGGTAAAATGTCTTCCATTCAACTTCCAAACCGCCGCATCACCGAGATTAAAACAGGAGAAGTCAACTATCTCATCATGGAAGGCGCAGAGGAAGGCGCGGAGATCCGCACCTACCATAGGCGGGATCCCCATGAGCTTGCCTCCTCCTCTTCTGCTCCTCCCCCTCCTCCTCCCCAACCCCATCCCACTTATGTTCCCGACTATGCCCCTATTTATGCCCATATAGATAGGCGGTTTGATAGTTTTGAACAAAGACTAACCACTTTCCAACAAGAGATGCGAGAGAGTTTTACCCCCATCTTGCAATTCTTTCATGATAACAACATGGTCCCTCCCGGCACCCCCTACCCCTCCTATATGCAACCCCCGCCTCCCCCAGAGGGGGAGGAGGACCTCGACCCTTGAGTTGGTCTATTCCCATCCCCCTCCCCGCTTGTTCTTCCTTTCACACCGAGGACGATGTTTGGTTTAGCTTGTAGGGGTATTTTCCTGATTTGGGTAGTTTTTACTTGATGGGGTAGGCGTTAGGAGACCCTTGTTGCTATTTTGATTGAATTGTTGTTTGTGATTGTGGTTAAGCTTGGTGAATGGGCCAATGCTTGTTAATATGTGGTGTGCCATGATTCCATTTTCCTTATTTGTTTAAACAATTTTCTTCCTTTTCCTTCTCCTTATTTCTTTGTTTTAGCTTTTATTTCTTTTCCTTCTCTTTCCCTTCTTTTTCAATCTTTGTTTTTCGTTCAAAAAAAAATATAAAAAAAAATTTGAAAAAGAGCAAAAATAGCAAAAAAATATGAAAAACAAAGAAAAACAAAAAGAAGTTTTAGTTTTGAATAAAGTTTTGATTTCTTTGCCCAAGGAAGATGCTAGTTGATGATATATGTGGATTCCTTGCTTGAATTTTGAGTATATGTTTAGAGGCTCCTTTTGGAAGAGTGTGAGCTTGGGTTGTGGTGCTTTAGGAGGTGATTAATCTTGATTGCATTAGATTCAACCAAAATGAAACCGATGAATGCTCAATTGAATGTCTAGTCTTGAATCTTGACTAAGTTGCTCATGCTTGAATAAATTTAGCTTCAAATTTGCGGTCCCTAGTGTCCCTAGATGTACTCATCATGTCCCTAAACAAAACTCTACAAAAAGCTTAGTTTTTACTTCTTTTCGTTTGTAATAAGTGGTACAAAAAGTCACAAGTTCTCATGTTTCTCTTTAGTGGGTAGTTACTCCTTATTTGTATAGCAAAAATTCCCATAATAAGGGAAAAAGAAAAAAGCCAAAAACAGTCAAAAAAGGCGTGAAAAATGAAAAAAAAAAGTGAAGAAAAACGAAAAGCAAAAAGAATACAAGAAATTCAATGAAAGAGGTCAATTTGTGGATGCCTCCCACACTTAGTACTATTTTTCTAAAGTTTTGAGTAGAGTGGAGTCTAAGGCTTGTTTGTGTGTCTAGGGATGGTGGACTAGTAATTTGAGCTTCTATAACACTTGAAGGGCTCTAAATCTTTTGGATAGCTAGGTGTTCTCTAATGAGCGAGTAAAAGGTCTAATTAGGTATCCTTTTGCAATCTTGATTAGTTGCTTTCTCTACCCATAACCTGTGAGTACACTTGGAAATTAGTTGTTTTGAAAGTTGCTCTCCATCCTTGCTTGTGAACCATTTTATTGATAGTTGACTTGGGCATTACTCTTGAACTTGATTGAATAAATTGTTGATGAAAACTAGAGTTGTGGGTTTGAAAACTCTTTGGAAACCCTCGCGAGATCTCACTCGCCCTTTAGAGCGATCTAGGGGTTTAAAGAGCTTGTTGCATGTGCTAAATGCAATCGTGATTCCTACGAAAATGAGTTAGTGTAAATTTTTTATCCTTCCTTCCCTTATCATTTTCTTTTCTTTCCTCTTTCTTCTTCATTTTGCTTTCAAATAATTTTTCATTCTCCTACTTGTGTTTTAGTCTATTTTGCTTGAGGACAAGCAAAGATCTAGCTTGGGGGAGTTTGATGATTGGTTTATATGCTTGAATTATGCTTAGTTTTTAATAGTTTTTGTGATAGTTTTTAGGCTAATTTAGGCTAAGTTCATTCCGTTTCTTTCTTTTTGTGCATTTTTCCTCCCTTGCTCTCTTTCTTTGGGTGTTTGTTTACATTTCAGGACTTGGGAGCACGTTTGGAGGGTCTATGCACAAGCCCGAGGCAAAGTGTTGAAGAAATGGAGCACCAAGGAGCTCGAAAGAAGAGAAGAAGGAGAAGAAGTGGCTGACCCGAGGGCCCGGGTGTGTGGACCCGCTCGGGTCAGCCAAGCCAGGCAAACCAGCAGCGTCTTTCAGCAGACCCGAGGGCTCGGGTTTGCCAACCCGAGGTCTCGGGTTCATTGACCCGCCCGGGTCGCTTTGATTTGGGAAAGCTCCATATTCCTGACATTTTGACCCGCCCGGGTCATGTGACCCGAGGGCTCGGGTCAAGTCAACCAAGTGCTCGGATCATTTCACCCGCCCGGGTCGGGTCATTTTCCGGAAACGATTTTGCGATTTAGTTTACCTTAATGCGGGGGCTGTTTTGTAATTTTCTGATTTATTTCTTGTGACTATAAAAGAGGGACTCCTCTTATTTTAACTTAAGGAATGACTAACTAGAAATTAGAGAGAGATTAAATCTTGTTTTAGCATACTCTAGAACAAAACCCTAGGAGAGAGAAAGTGAAGGTTTGAAGCTTTTGGATCTCCATTCTTCGTTTATGAAAGCTTAAAGTTGGTAATTTTTGTTTGTTTTTCTTCTTTTCTTCCATTGTTCTTGCTTATTTCATGCTTTGTTTGTTTAGATCTTACTTTATTAGTTGATTATTTGCATTTTTCCTCTTTTCCTTCATGGTTATGGTGATTAAGTTACTTCAAGTTTTGTTTTGTGTTATTTCCATAATGTGTGAGTAGTTCCATACTAGGGGAAGGGATGTAACCTTCATTTACTCTTTGGATCTTAGATCTAAGTTAGGGGGTTAACTTTTGGGGTTGAACTTGTTGATCAAACTTGTTTTACTTGGTTTGTTGGGTGCTTGATCACCACTTAACTTACATATTTGGAATTCCTAGTGAAGGATTGAGAGATGAAGCTAGGAATAAACTAAGTTTGGTTGCTAGATTAGGATTTCCATGAAAATAGGCATTTTCTAGTTTAGGGAAGCTTGATTAATCATGTTGTGCTTGATTTGGCTAGATTGGTTGCTCATGCCATGAAAATAGGTCATGAGTGACTAATCAAGCTCCTCTAATTAGCTCGAGAGAGTAATTAAAGTTCATATGTTCGTGATTTTCCCCTTGTGATCCCGAATATGTTTCCCCTTGGCTTGATTTTGGATTCTTGGATTGAGTGTTGGTGAATCCCCCTAATCCCCTAGTTCCTTTTATCTTTGTCTTAACTCCTTTGCTTAATTACTTGTTGATTTACTTTGCAAATTTCCTAGTTTATTTAGATTTTAGAATTATTGTTAAACTCTCGAAAACCCAAAAAATTGATTTAGCTCATTGTAGTTAACTAATTAACTCTTGACTTAACCCTACTTCCTTGTGAATTTCGACCCTATTCTTATCCTATATTAGATAAATTAGGTTATATTTGGCGAGTATACAACGACCCGTCTTTCTCTCAAAGAAACCACCTCGGAACTTTCCCCCCTAGCAAACTAGGTACTAGCAAGTAGTCGATGAACATAGCGAAAGCCAGGGTTGATAATCCCGATGGCCTTAGAAGACCGGGGGTCATAAGTGAACTGGGATGTAAGGAGGCGCCAGAAGTGCCCTAGGTTGAACTGACGAGAGTAGAGATGATGGGGGCCAATTTGGCCACCTCTCGGCCAACCAAAAGCCTCAGAGACTTGCTTAATGGTGAGGGTATGTTGATTGCCCATCATTTGGAAGGAAAGCCTCCGAGGGGACTTATTTGTGTCCCCATGCACATGCAATGTAGAAAAGAACTCATATGTCAGAGGGGCATAGGTCGGGGCATGAAGAGTTAGCCAATTATCCCAACCCATAGAGTGAAATAATTGCCGGACATCATTCTCAATACTAAGGCTTCTACCGTGGTCGAGTCAAAGAAGCGGGTAGGCCTAAGGCGTCGGTGCGAGATGCGCAGGTAGTTTTGCATGTGGTTCGGGTTGGTGAAGGTTATACCATAAGTCTGAATAGCGGGTGGGTCTAAGGGAGGTGGAGGAGGTGGTGGGGTGCGGTTGCGAAGATTTGTGGTAGAAGTGTTTCGGGGTTCGTTTCTCCTAGGTTTAGGACCCATGATCAAACAAGCAAATTACAATCAAAGGGAAAAAAACAACCAAGTCACAAGTTCACCACCAATCTAAGATCAATCCACAAATAGCACCCAATAGCAAATCCCAAAAATCACCTAATAGCAAATCACAAACAGCATGAAAATCACAATATCCAAGGAATTTGCAAAAGTACGAAGAATTAGTACTCAACAATGGAGGTAAATTACTAATTTTGCAAGGTAGTGAGAAAAGAGAGATGTTACCAACAATGTCGTGGGAGTAAATCCCGCAATGAACATTCCTTGCTTTCAAATTGTGCTAGTGAAGGTGATTGAGTGACCGAAGGAGCTCCAATTTCCTCAATAAAAATTTTCCCCAAATCAATTTCTTGGGTTTGAAGAAAGATGGAAGAAAAAGAATGGAGATTGTCAATGGAATAGAAAAAAAAAAAGATGTGAAGAAAAGGTTGATGGAGAAATTTGGTAAGAGTAGTGAGAATAGAGAGAGGAAAACAATGGAGTATGGAGAGGATGAAGTAGGGTGTGAGAGAGATAGAAGAGGAAGGGGGCTCGAAAAAGAAAGCAGCCTTCGAATTAAAACAACCGGACTGCAGCGAGACACGGACGTGTCGTTAACGACACGAACGTGTTAGCCTGCTGCTGCACAAGCAGTAGTAGTACTGCCTCAGAAATTTTCGAGAGACACGGGCGTGTCGTTAGTAACACGACCGTGTTGTCCTTCAGCATAACACGATCGTGTCATAAACGACACGGACATGTTGGTCTGCTGCTGGACTTGCAGGAGCTACTGCCTCCATATTTTGCGAGAGACACGGCAGTGTCGTTTATGACACAACCGTGTTAATCTGTAAAAGCACAAAACGATTTTTTTGTTATTTTTTGGTTATTTATTTATTTATATATTTTATTTATTTCCCACTACCACTGGCTGGCCAGCCGGGCCGTTATATTTTTATTTTTCAAAAAATATGCTAGAAGTACCTTTGGGGTATAGGAAAAGTACCGTTACGATATACGAGAAGTACATCTAAGCTATACGAGAAGTACATCTAAGGAATACAAGAAGTACATCTATGCTTTACAAGAAGTACCTCTATGCTTTACGAGAAGTAGCTTTAGGCTATACGCTATGTGCGCAGGACGCACATCCCTACATGGCGCGTGTAATTATGAAGGCAAATAAACACCATATTCTTATCCTAAAAAATAGAACCAAAATTATCACAGTCAAAATTTCCAAAAACTTTTATGAGTTACATTCTTATTATGTAGGGTGTAATCAATTCCAAAAAATCATTTAAAAATCCTTTGAACAAACTAATCCTTCATCTTGGAATTCCCAAAAAACCTTCCTCCTGCTTTTATAATCCTTTGTTTGCTACAAAATTAAGGGAACAGTGAACTTGGTTTTTCCAGAGAGTCATGTTTCTAATATTGAAGTGAAGTCTACAAAAACGATAATAACATAAAAAAGACTAAAATTTACATCCATCCTAAAATATTATCCACAAACAAGGGCAAGCCAAGGTGGAACTGAAACTCGAATATCACCATTCCAAGAATAGTAGGAGGACAACATATTAAACACACCCTGAACACATCTAGCCACTGAAATTTGGTGTTGTACAATTTAGAATAATCCTCCTAGTCTTTTGATCCTCTTTTTCCTCACAAGATTTTATTGAATCACCCAAGAAGCTTGAATTAGTCCTCCTAAACCTATTAATCCTCCAAAAATTACTTTCCACAAATACTTTATCTGTCCTCAAGATAACTCATTGTTCATTCCTCCAAAAATTTATTTTGTCTCCGAAATTGCCTTCAAAATAAGTTCCCTCACATCTCTCATACCATAATCCTTAATATTATCATCATAATAAACACCATAAACTGCCTTCAAAACGTTACAAATCCTAGCAAGTTCATTATCTAACTACTCGATTCCCTCTTCTACCGGAAAGAAGTTATAACGACCAATTTTTATGAGATTAGATTAGATTGCAAAAATTGCAGAATCAATAACATTGACGTCTACACTTGACTAACAATCACGTCACCAATAATAGATTAGATTGCAAAAATTGCAGAGCATTTCTCTTTCACATCTTGAATAGAAGTATCAATATGAAAAACTAATTGGAATAACTTTGTTCACCCAATAGTTGTACAATTCAAAAACAACAAAAACAGTTTCCTCCATTTGTGAACCCATAAAAAAAGCAGCTCTATCTTGTTTGCTTCCTCAAATTTGAAAAGAGTCACCATGCATGTACTAATCACCTACTAAGTATCTGCAAAACGAATAAATGGTATTTATAAATAGCTATCCATGACTTGGAAACACAAAGAAAACCCATTCATTATATTAGATGAACTTATAGGAGAATGCTTCACTCTTGTAGGTTAAATCAACTACAAGAGTGATCATGTAGTCAGGCATCAGTAAAAAAATATCATAACAATGTCATTGTAATAGAGAGTAATTTAGCATGAACGCGGAGGTAACAGATGATCTCGATCATACAGAGAACGAAATAATATTACTAGCTTATTATGTCTAAAATAAATTAGTATCTTGTTCGTCAACATAAAATGTAGATACTTAAGCAGCAATAATTTGTTCCAAATGGTAATATCTATCATTGACTACTCAACAATCAACACGAAACATTAATATGTATGAATTATGAAATATCAATTGGTCATTCTTACCATTTCAATCAACCTTTTTGTTCTTACAATTCCGACTGTCGTGATTTGAAAGTTCCCCACATGCCCTGCATCGTCTAAGAGGCTTCTCACGTTTCTCCATGGCCTCTTCCATATTTCCTTTTATCCTCTTTTGTCTTCCTTTGTTCTTTGATATGTTTGGATTTAAGACGGAGACTTTACTTGGAATTGGACAACCAATAAGTGTTTCTATCTCTTTGCCTTTGTCTATGGATTTCTCATGACTATCCTTAGAAAACAATTCTTCCTTGAAACTCTTTATTCTTTGTGCAAAATCTTCAATGTACTCTTCCTTATGCTCAACAAGTTTCACACAACTAAAGATTTCAAACCACAAATCTCCAACTTTTTTCTTCAAGTCATCCCTTTGCAAGAAGTTTTCAATCACATTGCCTCCTAAATCTAAGAGAGGCTTATTCAATGCAAGCTTACTCCACCGATTCATTATAAACCCTTTAGGCAAATGTTTCATTCCCTTTTCTTTGATCACCCACAGCATATGCCTACAAGGGATGCCCTCTCTTTGTAACATTTACATGAGCAATGTGCATTTTTTTCAAGTTTGTTGTAGACTACTTTTAAAACCTTGTTGAATCTTTTTCGATCAATAATGCATATATTCTCGAACTCTTCTTCATTTGTCATGCTTTGGATATTACAATGGAAACAAGCTAGTACTAACTCCGTTTGGAACTCATAGAAAATAAAATGTGTAAATTCCTCCGATGCATGAATCTCCAAGTCCAAAGGAGTCTTTCTTTGGGGCATTGAATTTCTTGAGTCATATGTTAGTCTTGTTTGCTTGTGTCTTTGGGCATCAATGACACTCTCATATCTCATCCAAAACTCAAAAAGAGTAAGATGAGGAGTGGTAAAGTTATTCAAAAAGCTGTTCTCGCTTTCAGATCTCGAAGTTGTCCTCATAGTTCCAGACATAGGGACATCCATATAGTAGGCTGGTATCCAACTTTCTTTAATGGTAAACATGTGTTTAAGCCATTTATTTTCAGATAAATCATACTTGGACAAGATTGAATCCCACTTCTTGTCAAACTCCTCTGGTTCAATTTCTTTGCTCCAAACACAAGAGCAAAATTCTGTAAAGAATTCTGTGTCTTCACCCAAATCAGACTCAATCTTCTTTGGTAGTTTTTCCATGATGTGCCACATGCATAGCCTATGAATAGTCTCCTCATTACCAAACACTTTCTCGAAGGCTATTTTCATGGAAGGATCTTGATATGTGATTATGATCTTTGGTGCACAATTACCCATTGCCTTCATGAATGCATTAAACAACCAAACAAAGGACTCTTTAGTCTCATTAGCTATGAGTCCAGCAGCAAATGTCACGCAGCTTTTGTGATGATCTATTCCAGTAAAAGGTGCAAAGATCATTGAGTACTCATTCATAGAGAACGTAGTAACAAATGATACAACATCTCCAAACACCTCATAACTCTTGATACTAGTGAGATCCGCCCAAAAGACTTTGGTCAAGTGACCTTTCTCATCAACATCATAATCATAATAGAATGAATTACACATCTGGTTCTTTCTTTCAAAGGTGTCAATCAACATTTGTGCATCATAGTCTCTTATATGTTTCCTCACATCTCTTTGGAAGTTCTTAAAGTCACTCATTGATGTCCCTACATTTTCGTATCCTCCCACAATCTCTTTCATTGTTCTATAAGACTTCACGGCTCCTAAATTAGCCCTAGCATTATCTATGATGAACTTTTTGTGCACTAGTGTGAGGTTTCTAGACTGTTTAACATGATGCATGGAGGTTGGGGTGGCTAAAACCTGTGTGTGTCCTTCATGAAATGCAAAAACCATATACTTGCCTTCTTTGGAAAGTGTGAACTTCACCCTAGCATGACACCCAAATCTAACCACTGCTCTTTTTCTTTTACATTCAAAATCAGTTTTAGGATTCTCTCTAAACCCTTCTTTGTTGCACACACAATACTTAGAAGTAATCACTCCATCTGATTTTCTCTTTTTTAGAGTAGATAAACGACTTGTAAAGCCGCATATCTTTGCATAACTTTCATAAAAAGTAATTCCCTCTTCCAAAGTGTTGAATTTCATTCCCACTTGTGGTTTAACATCAAATGAACAAAAAGGATGCCATTCCTTTGAGTGAGAAGGACTTGCATGTGGTGTTGAAGGGCTTGCCGTGGATAGATCTAGCATAACAAGCAAAACAATATTCAAATATGGAAAAATTGGCCTAAGTACACTATTACTCATGGTTAATATCAATGAACAATAAAAAAAAGATTTGTATTTGTTTTTACAAGTACCTATACTTGGACCACTAGTTGGGCATTCAAAAGTATTATGCATATTTGTTGTACGTTGCTTCATAGAATCAACATCCATAGAGTCATCCATAGAGTTTAGCAAAACGAGTGCCATTAGCAACTGCAATATACACATTATTACTCAATTAGCCAAGCAAACAACTCCAATTCTGCAAATACGATTCAAGGTATCTAATATAAACCTAGCTTATGACAACTAACGAGAATTTAATAAATTAATAAGATATACAAATTTTGTACATCAAGTGGCATTTTCGTAAATAAAATATGATTGATATTAAGTCGTAAGGGTTAAATATTGAGATGTGATTTTTTCTTAATAAAAAAGTTTTTATAAAAGGGAAATTGCGACTTGATAATTCACTCATACAACCTAATTAACATTTATTTAAGAAAATGCAAAAGTTCATACAACTCGGATATGAACCGATTCTCCCTCACTTATGACTTTTTTTTTTGGGTGGAAAAAAAGGTTGTATAAATAAATTAGTTTTTGCTATCAAATAGCTTCACTTGTGACTTGGTGACTAATTTTTGTATCCTAAATTCCTGAAGAAATCAATAGAGCACGAGTAAGCACTTAAAACTGCTGAAATCCGTAATAAAGAAAATTCACAACCACTACTAACCAATCTAATTTGCACAACGTCTCCAGTTCTGATGTCTGGCACTGGACGTTGCTCCTCCGAAGCTTCAACTACCCTCTTGTTCAATATCTAACCAAAAAAAAAAAGAAACCATATTATCAACCCCTCATTTCAAGCTCGAGAAAATCATATTCAAATTCAACTGCTATCTTCTTCAATATCTAACCAAACAAAAAACCATATTGTCAACCCCTCATTTCAAGCTCAAGAAAATCAAATTCAAAATAGTCCTTGGAAGCACCAATTGCTCTCTTGTTCAATATCCAAACACCTAAAAAAACGACATATTGCAAATCCCTAACATAAACCTTATTTAGTCCACAATTACATCTAAATGTCATCTCATAATCATTGCTAACAACCAAGTCCCTTAACCTTTCCAGATCATCATTTTGGTCAAATTCATCATGAAAACAAAAGGTAATGCTAAACACACCCTTTTTCTTTTCCTCATGTTTCTTCAAAAAAAAAAAAAATCCAGCAAAAGATTAAATATTCAAATTTCCCAATACAATTGTATGCTTACAACATTATTATAACTTCATAACAACCAAATATTGGCTACTGTATTTCTACTTTTCAGCTTACAGATTAGTAGATGTATCACCAAGCAGCTCCAAATGGATAGGTTCAGGCAGAAAGGAAAGAGGCCAAATTGCTTCACATTAAGAACTATAAGGCTGAATTTTGTTGTCTTAGAGAAAAGTAGTAGATTAGTGACCTGAAAATACTTACAGAACAGTAGTATATAAACCAGAACATATTGATTTGAAATTAGCAGAGCATTTGACAAAAGTACAAAAATTCAAAGGGATATAAAACCAGAACATATAGAATTGAAATGAGCAGTCTAATGTAGGATGGCACATAAAGTTCAATAATTTAGTTTTCAGTAACTTTGATGATAAATTTAATCAAACGCTTGCGAGTGTGAATTTGCTGCTATCTCCATTAATGAAGCTCATATTCCGATTTTGTAAACAGTATAATCGAATATGTTGCAAAAGAATTTAAATGAAAAAATCAGCGAAAATTCATACTGAAATTTACTGATTATGAATGGAACAGAACTATTGAAGTTAAAACTCGTTATTTTCTTCTTCTTTTTTTTTTTTTTTTTTGCACTTTTCTTTGAGATTGAAATTAGAGGTTGATTTTAGATTAGTTTGAGATTCAGTGGAGGAAAAAATTAGGAGTTAATGTGAAGAATATGTAACAGAAGAGGAATTGATATTTTGTTTTAGAGAAAAAGTAAATTAACATGTCGAAAGTGTAGCAGACTTCGACATTTCTACCAATTCTGAGCTTCAATTGCGAAAGTTTTCGGCGAAGTTTTTAATAACACCATTGAATTAAGACCTAATATGTTCAATCTCTTGCAACTGTTACAAAATTAATCCAAGAACACAATCAACTTCAAAAATCGAACTTGTGTAAAAGCCGACATCGCATTGTTTTTTCACTGATTTGAGAAAAAGCTGAGGTTCATATTTAACATTCGATTCATTAGATGAAAACATGAATTCAGCAGCATTTAGGACTAGTATCTAGGGTTTTTCATTCACAACAACATATAAAGAAATTCAAAATCTACCATACACAATTTAAACACAAAGTTTCGAAATTTCTTACGCAAAGTAGCAGAGAAGTTGCGGCACGACAAAAAGTTCAGAATTTGTTCGTCAATTTCTTGAAAAATCCTTGATTTCTTGTAATATGTTCGTGGAATTATGAATTGAATTTGGTCTTCTTCGAAGATTGAAGGAAATTGCGAGGATGAGAATTGCGTGAGGGAGAAGAGAAAGAAGGAGCGTCGACTTTGTTGCTCATAAGGTAAGTATTTCGGGCTTGTTTTTTTTTAAGGAAAGTATTTTAGGCTTTTCTTATATAGGTATGGGAGAGTTCTCATCATAAGGTGGTTCTCACTAGAACCCATCCCTATATATATATGTATGTAATTAACCCTATTAATTATAATGAGTTTGGAAAAAGGGTTTTAGAAAATAGGTTTTCATAAAATATTTTATAAAAAGTTTTCGAAGATCGGTTTTTATAAAACTATTTTAAAAGGTTTTCGAAGATGAACTTTTATAAAACTATCTTAAAACGTTGTAGAACGTAAGTTTAGAAAATGGGTTAGAATATGGTTTGGAGTCAATATATTTTATTTTAGACTCATTCTATATAATTCTTTCGACCCATATCAATTGAAGCGAAGATAGTAGTCATCATAAGGTATTAAAACGAGAGACAAATTTATGTTATACCTAGGTGTGTAGAGAAGACTTATAGAGAAAGTCGCCGTCATGCGTGACTCACGTGAATACTTTTACTCCTATCATTGTACATTTGTACTCACTGTTGAGAACTTGAGATATCAACTCCAGTGCTAAACAGCACCACATCACACATTCACACTAAGAAATTTTCACTCACACACACTTCTGACTTTCTGAGTTCTGAGTTCTGACTTCTCCACAAACACAATGGAAACAGCCAGATTCATAACTCTCATCCTCTCATTCTCATTCCTTGTTCTCAATCTCTTTCCTTCAACTATCTCATCAACTATCCCACCCGAAGCACTTCCACAAAAATCAGGCTACCTAATTGTTAACCAAACATCTAAATCCTCTATTTACTACACTTATTATGAAGCACAAAAACCCATTACATCTCTCTCAAAAACCCCACTTCTTATATGGCTGCAAGGAGGTCCTGGCTGTTCCTCCATGGTTGGAAATTTCTACGAACTCGGGCCGTGGCGGGTTAACCATAAAATTGAATTAGAAAGAAACCATGGTGCTTGGAATCGGATCTTTGGGTTACTTTTTTTGGATAATCCAATTGGAACAGGTTTTAGCATTGCAGCTTCTCAAGAAGAGATTCCAAGAGACCAATATGGTGTAGCTAAACACCTTTTTATGGCCATCAAATCATTTATTGAGTTAGATAAATCTTTATTTGGATCTCGACCTATATACATAACTGGGGAAAGCTATGCTGGGAAATATGCTCCAGCTATTGGGTATTACATATTAAGGAGAAATAGTGAGGTTTCAGAAGGTGAGAGGGTTAATTTAGCTGGGGTTGCAATTGGGAACGGATTAACTGATCCGATAACCCAAGTGATGACCCATGGGTCAAATGCTTACTTTAGTGGGTTGGTGAATGAAAAACAAAAAACCCAGTTAGAGGAAGGTCAAAGGAAGGTGGTTAAGTTAGTTATGGAGAAGAAGTGGAGTGAGGCGACTGATGCAAGGAGTGAAGTGTTGGATATGCTGCAAAATATGACAGGGTTGGCTACTTTGTATGATATGAGAAGGAAAATACCATATGAATCTTATTTGGTAGAGAGGTTTTTGAGCAAGGTGGAAGTGAAGAAGGCATTAGGAGTGGAGAATTCGACGGTTTGGGAGGAATGTAGCCGTTTAGTTGGCTCGATTTTACATGAAGATGTGATGAAGAGTGTAAAATACATGGTGGAATTGTTGGTGAAAGAGAGCAAGGTATTGTTATATCAGGGCCAAAGTGACCTGAGAGATGGGGTGGTTTCAGTTGAGGCTTGGATGAAAACATTGAAGTGGGAAGAAATTGACAAGTTTGAAGATGCTGAGAGGAAAGTATGGCAAGTGAAGGAGGAAGTGGCTGGTTATGTGCAGAAATGGACAAGTTTAACACATGCTGTAGTGTTGGGAGCAGGGCATTTTGTGCCTACTGATCAGGATGTTCATTCTCAAGTCATGATTGAAGATTGGGTCCTGGAAAGAGGGGTTTTTGCCAATCAAGAAGTCGATTTTGAGATTCGATCTCGACATCCCAAGAAATTTCTTTGAAGAATGCAAAATGGTTTCAGATCTTTTAGTCTTATAACAAAAAGAAGTTGCACCGTGGTAGCTTTGACATAGCAAGAACAATAATAGTGACTTAAAAAAATGTCCTTGATAAATGATGTAAAGGTTGCAGGGAAAGGTGAAGTTTATTCGATATCTAATTCCTGTTTAGGCAAACTACACGATCAATAAAACGGTAGTGAAAGACTTCGAGAGTTATGTAATACTAGAAAAGCTGGACCTACAAACTTATCTTTCGTTTTAGAAGTGAATTTGCCATGAGTATATGCTATATAATGTCGACTTCATCCTATTACCAATGTTCTTGCTCTAAGTTTTGGTGCATGCCTATTGAGAGGGCCGAGGGGGAGAGAGGAGGGAAATAAATGGAGGAAGAGATGTAGAGATTGAGGTGGTTGCATTCATGACAAATTCAATTGCCCACAAAAATATTTCAGTTAAAGGTGGAGTTTATTATTTGCGGATTTGGGCCGGATGCGATCCAGGCTTAGATTCAACATTCTGCTCAACGGGCCTAGTGATCTAAGGCATGGCCCACTTTATGAGCTTATTAGCTTTTTATGCACGCGATGCGTGCGATGACATTTTTAGGCATAAGTATTACTAAGTAGTAAACAAACAGAAAATGAAAGTTAGTATCTAAGTTCACCTCCATTTTGTGAATAAGATTCTTTGAAATACTTACAAATAGTATTTAAAAACACTTTAATAAATAAGTATAAGTAATGAAAGATTCAATTCAAACGATATACAAAACTTTTTACTATAACATTTTTTGAAAGTGCAAATTTTTATAACTTAGGTGAAGAAGAGTGGCTATTATTATCAAATTTGTTAGTGAATTAAATGCTCTACTTAGTACTTACTTAGTAGTCTCTATTGAAGCACATTTTTCTATCAATTTGCCGTCTACATCCTGTTCTTTCTTTTGCGGTCATTAACTCTTTGCATTTAAGTAGCATTACAGTATTACTCCCTCAGTTAAACTTATATTTAATGAACAAAAAAGTTGAGTGACGTGTTGAACTTTTGATCTACACTTTTTTGCAATGCAATAGTTACTCAGTTAAACTTTGTTTTAAATCATAGTTTTGAGTGACTATTTTAATTCTGCAAGAACAAAAATGCAGTATATATGCGTGCGTGACGTGTTGTGCGTGAACAAAAAATGCAGTATATAACCAAAAACTTATATCCAATGCAATAGTATTATGATTTGGCTAATTTATACTTTGATCTACAATCTACACTTCTTTTTTTTTTTTTTTTTTTTTTGATAATTTTAGTCGATTTTCATTAATTCAAGGAGGCATTACAGCCTAGAGTTACAACTAAGGAAGCTGCATACTAAGACTATGCGACAATACAGTCCAAGAGCAGCCCCAAAACCATACTATAGTCCATGAAAGAGCTTACAACACTACTGCCGAAATGCCTGAAAAATATCAACAACATCCAAGACTCTACACTTCTAGTTGAAAGTTGAAAATGTTGAGTGACGTGTTGTCACATGCTTCTAGAAATCTACAACCCATATTTTGAAGGAACCCCCTAGTTCTACGGCCCTACCCAGTTCATTCTCTCTCTCCTCTCACTGTATAATTCCACTGCTTTTTCTAACTATTCATTCTCTCTCTCCTCTCACTACAAATCTACAACCCATATTTTGAAGGAACCCACTACCTAGTTCATCAAACTTTGCACTATAGAATAACAAAATCAGCCATTTCAAGTCTTAAGAAGCAGCAGTAGATCTAACTCATCAAAAATCTACTTTTGAAGGAACACAGTTCATCAAAAATCCATCAGCCGTTTGAACCCACTTTTGAAGGAAGCAAACCAACTTCAGTTTTTTCTTGGGTCGATTTTGTAACAAAGAAAGGTAATTCTTAAATTAATGTAATTTTTTTTTTCTTGGGTCGATTTTCGCAAATTAATGTTTTTTTTTTTTTCGAAAATGGTTTTCGCAAATTAATGTAATTTTTTTTTTCGAAAATGGTTTTCGCAAATTAATGTAATTTTTTTTTTTCCAGAAAATGGATTTTTGCAAGTTAATGTAATTTTTTTTTTCTGAAAATGGATTATTGCAAAAGTTGTTCGCAAAAACTTGATATTGTTTTTTTTTTTCAAAATTTATTTCTGAACATGGATTTTTTGCAAAAGTTTTGGGCAAAAATTTTAATATTGGATTTTTTTTTAAAAAAGCTAAATTTGTTACTTTTATCTTGTTTTCTTATTTCATATATATGAAAATGAAATAAATTTAAGTCTAATTGTATAAAAGCCCTTTTCAACTAATTGCTATCATCTCCATTTTTTCAACTACATAACAGTCGACTAATTTGCTATTGTTTTTTTCAACTAATGTGAAATAACTTTCAAGATTAAAGAATTATGTACCTTTTTGGAAGTTCGCAAATCGCCGATAGACGAATGTGTGATATCTCGTCGAAATCTTATGTTTTCTCATATTTGTGTTGAGGTTGTAGTTTATAGGTAATTCTTGTGAGTATGTAATTGTGAATGGTTATTAAGCTAGAACAGTGATTTGTAAGTGATTTTTTGTGAATGTTTTTGTATGTATTGACGTTCTAGTGTATTAGTTGTAGTTTGTAAGTTAATTTTTAGTTTTTGTAAAGTTTCCCGATCATTTGAGTTTCTATAACGTGATTTTCTCAATTTTATGAGTGATTTGTGAAGTTTCCTTATTTTAGTGATTTGTGAGTGATTTCAGTAGAATTTTTGTGAGTGATTGTTTCCAATTCACTTTGAACCCCGATTTTGGTTTTGAGATTCGATTTGTCATTAAGAAAGGGAAGGGGGGTATAATGGTATTTTCAACTGAGGACACCATAGCTCCCCCCTTCCCTTATATAATAGAGATTAATGATGTCCTTACCCACCCATTAACAAGGGTGGGATGTCCATGGGCTTATGATATTGTAACACATTTGTGGATCCAATATAGAAGTCCAAAATCAATTTTTAAAAATTACGATTTATTAAGAATCGCTCTATGTTGCATATCCCAGCAACAAGTCAACCATGAAATTTGTATCCTATGTATCAAAAATTAACCATAGATTAGTATCCTATGCATGGTTTAAGAGCGGAGCCATAACAATTTATATAAATAAACCCAATCCCAAGATCACACTAATTAGTTGCAAAAGAAAATATAAACATATACACACATATCAGAGTCATGGGGTTGTAGTTATCTTTGTTCCTTATAAAACTTTATCATTTTGAATTCAGTACTTACCAGTCTTAATATTGGCTTTTGTCCAATTTTTACTCTGCTGTTTTTAGAGTTTGTAGAGGCCGTAAGTTCTGCAAGAGGCACTCAGACCATAGGGCTACACCTTTTTCACGACGGGTAGGATTTAGGGCTTGTTCCAAAAAGCTTGCAAGCTACTTCAAACTCACAATTGCACTTCCTTTTCTTCCATCATATATACCTGCGCAATTTCCAAACAAAAAACAAAGATTTTTGAACCCTAATTTTAAAACACAGTAGTGAATTTTAAACCCTAATTCTAAACTCATTCAAAGAACAAAAGAAAAGGAGTTCAGAAACATTTATTATTACCTAAATTCAAATGGAGATGAAGCAATTTAATTTATAGAGAGAGAGGAAGATGGAGAATCGACTTTTTTTTGAAGGCAGATGAAGGAAGAGGGAGAGTTTGGGGGGAAATCTGAAAAAAAAAGGCTGAAAAAGGGTTTGATGACATCACATGCCATGCACGTGACGGTCAATGCTGGAATTTCATGGTCAATTACTATTTTCCGGTAACAGGTGGCTTCCAATAAAAAAAGAAAGCCAAAAAGGTGGTTAATTACCCAAATTTTTTAAAAGGTGGTTTCCCATAAAAAAGTGGTTATAAAAAGTGGTTTCTGACAAATTTTACTTTTTTTTAAACCTTTCCAATTTCTTTAAAACAAAAGTACGTGGACTGAAATTAGTAAGTACCTATAATGTTTTATAAAAGCCTAATTGAAAAGCCTTTTTAAATAAGTAACAAGTATTTTTAGTAAATAAAACCTTTCCATATTTATAAACAATAACTTACTATACAAACGAAGTATTTTAACATTCATTTGACATTGGAAAGAACACACAACAAATCGGCTTCTCCTGCAAATTAAGCAGAGTTTCTAATTTCTCTTTTTTTTTGGGCATTGTTCATGGTGTGCTGAATTGTTTCTATGTACCTCATTGGAGTAACAATGGTCGTGTATCCTTGGAGATTGGGTGCCAAGGGTCTATGTGTACGTAGTAGAGAAAATTCAACTTTAGGGCATTATTTATTCATGCTACGACTTTCAGACAAGTTTGTTCAGAATGTTCCACCAGTTTTAGTTCCTACAACTGACGCATGCGTTGCAACACTATGTGACCGGCTACATATTATAATGTGTGTTAGACATATTAATAGTCAAATTCGTGTATTGGCAAATGTATAAGTCAAAATGAATATTTATTGAAATGGTAAAATTGATCTCAACACCACAAACTATGACTCGGGTGCACCCAACACTCCAAACTTTGACTAGTAGCCAAAATACCACAAACTATTGGTTTGGGTGCCGTGCGCGTGTCATAAAATACGCTGGAGGTATCTTTTTGCGAAAACCCTGGACCTTACAGGAAGAGTTTTCAGATTTCTTCATGAAGAAGAGGAGATTTAGAGAGAGAAAGCTTGAGATTGGCTATTAGTCACTAGCGAGAAAAAAATACCTCTGGCGTTATTTATGACACACACTGCACCTACACCAATAGTTTGTGGTGTTGGCTATTAGTCAAAATTTGTGGTGTTGGGTGCACCCGAGGTATAATTGTAATGTTGATGCCAATTTTGCGTATTAAAATTGAAGGAAATATCATATACCACTTTGCCCCCTTTGGTTCCCTCTAGGGTTTCTCATTGGGAGGGTTTTTTCTCTCTAGGGTTTCTCCTTAGGAGGGTTTTTTCCTAGCCTCAATCGCTAGGTTTTTCTTATTTTTTGAAGGTTTTTCCTTCATTCTTTACCCTTCTTTCTCTTTCTCTTTCATCTCTTTTCTTCTTGGCCTCAATTGTGAATCTTTGTAGGGGCTTCCACTGGTGTTCGTACCGGTGGCAAGCCCCAAAAACTCCTTTAATTGCTTCCAATAAGTATATCCCATCCATAAGATGTTATTTATTTTAGGGTATTTAATTTGGGTCTGATGAAAAAAGGAGATCTAGCAATCTATATTCTCTATAAGAATCTAGAAGACCACAAAAGTATTTTCACCCAAATGACTATGCATCAGCGGAAGTTAAGCCGAATCAGAGCGAACTCACAGATTGTATTGCTTCGGATGAAGTTTTTTATAAAGGCTGTTTTTAATCAAATTTGCGATGTATCTAGTTCTAAGGTGTTATATACTTATGTTGGAATTTTCAGTTTTTCAGGAATTGATTGCAAGTGCTGTTTGGCTATTTCTTATGAATGAAATCCGTTTTCTTCCTGTAAAAAAAAAAGAAAAAATTGAAGGAAATATCATTTTGTTAGTGCTAAGTTGTCTGAATTCTAAAGTATGTGTTCCACTCTTGCAACCCACAAAACGAAAAATTATGCCTACTCTTGGAGTAATTAATTTGCCCCGCCATGACACTATTAACGAATAAAGAAATAATGTAACGTCGACAATATACTGACCACTCAAGCAGGAATCTCGCCGGAGAAAAGAGGCATCATATCTCTCCCACGTACTTCTTTTAAATTAATAGAGAATACTCTTTGACCTTATGAACCGGATATATGTATTCATTCTAGACTTCATATAAAAGAAAATCAGTTGATCACTTGATCTAAACATTAAATATTTAACAGCACGTAACATTATATTTTACTATTATAGAGGGTTGGACTTTGCAAATACTCCAAGTTAAGTTGCCAAACCGAAAACAACCAATATTAAAAAAATCTTTAGTTATCAGTTAGGCCAGGACTTGTAAAGCGCAACGAGACAGAACTTGGATTTCATATTTTATCAAACGCATTTTCTAATTAACTTCAGGACTCCATAATATATTAAGAGATAACTCGTAATAATACTATTATAATTTGTTGTAAATCGCTCATCACTTAAGAATGTAACTACCTTTAAACTCGTGCTATCTACAGGTTAAAAATCGAAATAAATGGAAACTGTAGGTTCTCAATGATGTTAGATAATCAGAAAATTTTAAAATTATGATTTTGTCAGGTGAGAATGTTTTAACTCATGACGTGATAAGTAAGTAATTGAATGATATTTAAAAAACTAAACCATTAAAAGTTTGGGGATGACAATAGTTTAACTTTATACGAGAAACTGGATTAAGAGAATATGTTTACAATAGCCTCTTGTTATTACTACAAAAGTGTTTGAGATCTAACTACTTGCATAAGTCTTTTGATGAGATATAATTATAAGACCATATGATATATTATTTTGAATTACTAAACAATGATGTTATACCGCATTCATCGTTGACTTCTCACTTTTCATTTCAAAGCTCACGTGTTCGATACCTTCTTACTACACAAAATTAGTTTCTTAATTGAGGGCCGGGGTTGACAAAGAAATAGAGCATTTTGCATTATAGAGCCTTAGTGAAGAGTGTCACCTGGCACATATACTTTATTAAGAACACTTTTTAATATATTATTATAGATGATTTTCAGCATGCAACTCTAATCATTGAGATTTTCTTTGCATATTTAATTTAAATTATAAAATTTGCTAGACATAAATAAATAAAGGAGCTTAATATGTTCCTCTTTTCTTTTTACTTGAAATGAATTCCATTTACGAAAATGTCAAAATACTTGCAATCAAGTTTCAAATGAAAATTTTTGTATAACAACATACCTTATTTACGCTTAGTTAACTAAATAATCAAACCCTTAAATCAACCAAAACCCCATCCCATTATGATCAATCCCGCTTTGTCCTCACGCCTCCAACCTCTCAGCCCCTAACCGAACCACATTCAACCCCACCTATTCCAGTAGCCATGACCACCACCACTACCGCTAGTCCGGGACCCCCACCCCACCTTAAATTATTTCGTTCACCAACTAAAGCAATTTCGAACGTCAAATCAAAGCTATTTGTGGTCAGAATTGACCAAAGGTTCAGATCTCAAACCTCGACGACTAAAATTAACCACCAAAGGCTCGAATTTGGTCTTGTTCATTCTCTCTCTATCTCTTTATCTTTTGTCATGTGTGTTTTTTGAAATCTACTGTTAAGAAGGAATATTGGTTGACTTCAAATTCCTTTCTCTTCTTTTCTTATCTGGTTTCTTTTAGGAAGAAATCCTTCATTCTTAGCAATGCTTTTGGGTTGTAGGTTGTGGGAGATCGAATATGAGTTTCAAGAATGTTGAGAGTGTTTTTTCCCCTTTTTTTAAGATCTATTATTCCATTGATGGTGGTATCATTGGTTGGGTATAGGTGGCGGTGGTGGTGTGACAGTCTGGGATGGTGGAGGCAGCCGTGTGACAGTCTGGGCTGGTGGAGGCAGCGGTGGTGCCGTGGGTTGGCGGCCAAGGCAGCGGTGATGCGGTTGGTTTGTGGCGGCAGTGGTACTGCATTTGGGCTGCCGGTGGTGGTGGGTGCACGGTGATAGTTATGTGTAATGGTGGGGTGTACCTGTACTGGCGGTGGTGGTAGGGTGATAAGTGCAATTCATGTCACTTATAGGGGTAGTATTTAGTTTAGTTCCATTTATTTTTATCAATTATCATCTAGTCTAACCTTTATTTCTTCATTTTATATTTTATAGCTTAATTTATTTATTTAGTATTTTTGACTAGATATTAACTCTTAATTTCATAATTCAATTATTTTCTTTAATTTAGTAATTGTATAGTTACTTTAGTTTAATTATCAATATTAACTTTCTATTTTTATTCCCTTTTAGTTATTTTAAGTTTTATTATTTCTTTTTAATTTTATTTTACTCGTCTCATCTCTCCCTTCGTGTTTCAGTTTTCTGATAGGTGTGCATTTTAGAGTTGTGGTCTGCAAGCATCAAAGGAAGAGCTGCCTGAAGCCAGTCCTACACGCGCATCCAGCCACTATCTCGCCCGCTTTGAGGAGTGCGCCCGTAGCCCACAAAGCATTGCCACCCCCGTGTCCGCAGCTAAACAATACAGGGAAATTTGGAGTTTTAGCACAATCCAGCTATGCCCGCAGTTGCTAAAAGAATGCCCCCGCAACTCACTAGTTGCGCCGGTACTGTGTGCCTAGTTGTGTGTCCGCATTGATTGCCTTGCTACGCCAACGGTTGTTTTATTTTAAATTTATTTCATTTAATTAGTTTTGTATATATATATAGAGGTTTTTTACAATTCATTTTTAGAGATTAAATTAGACATATTAGAGAGGTTAGAGTGACTTGAAGAGTAAGAAACGTACAGTCTAGCTTGTAGAACTTTGATTTCTCATATATTCAAGTAAAACTTTTTCATTTTATTGTTAATTTGTCTTGTTTTCTCTAATTAGTAGGTTAAATCTCTAGTTTAACAGCTTCAGCTTACTTGTTCTTCCTTTATTACTCATTTTCTTTTGTTTTTTCAATCAATTTATGAAATCCTCTTGAATGCTTAGTTTTTTTATTTGATCATGGATTCTGATATAGTTTTGCTGCCTTTTGAACTTGTTTAATCTTGTTTAATGATGATTAGTGAGTAGATTCCTCGCTAGGGGTAAGATGATGCCCCTAAATAATTGTGCATGTTTTAGGAGTTATCAACCTAGTGATTGCATAGTCATATAGTGTAGGTCATGCATGACATGAGAATGTGTGCATGATTTGCATCACTCATATTTCATTTGGGATTCATGCTCTTGATTGCTAGATTTTAGTGAGACCTAGAAATACGAATTAGAAGTGCCTTCATGATTTGTTGAGCTTCTATTCCATTTCAGCATTACTTGATAGTTTTTTGTGCATTCCCCTCTATCCATTTGTTTAGCTTAGGTGTGGATCCGAATTCCCTTAGCACTTTCCCTATTTGCATACCCTAGCTTTACTTGTTTTGATTTCTTAATTGTATAGTGTAGTAATAGAGATAATTTCAATGCAAACTTACTTTTGAATAAGCTTATGCACACGAGAACAAGATACACAAAGCACCATTCTTGAGGACGACCCTAGCTTGCTACTACACTAGTTTTGGTAATTTAGGTTCTAGAAATATATTTTGATAGAGGGGTTTATTGATTAAATACAACCTTGCTTTTCCCGAGATGTGTCTTTTTGACCTATTTTCCCTGGATAACATGAGTAACATATGAAAACAAGAAGCAACTAGTCTATGGTTAGCTAACCAAGAAAGAGGAGTTCACGACTTCTTGGATTTTACGGCATACGTAGTCAACCTCTTTTTAGAAATCACGATGGATAACAAGAGAAACTGAAAGATAAGTTTCGGCGGCTGGATCACCCTCATTGCGGCGTCTCTCGACGGGGTAGGTAGAATTGGTGCCCGTCTCCTCTAACCCTGTTTTTGGGTTGTGGCACCCTTGTTTCTCATAAATTCTTGGTGAATACTCCCATCGAAAGTGGGGAGTGATGATTGGATTAAGATAACCGACCCCGATATCACAAGGGTCGACCAAGATGCAAATTTTTCTTGGAGAATTGCAAAGGAACCTTGCGAGAAGAGTTGAAAAAGCGCAAGGTCTGAGCTCAATGGCTGGGGATAACCCTCTTAGGGTCGAGATGCAATTATTTACTCCCTCCCCCACCTAGTGGGGGTGGTATGTTTTCTTCCTTCTCTCCTTCCTTTGATTTCTCTCCCCTTATGCCTCTTTGGACTCGATGACGCAAGCTCATGAGCACATGAGTTTGGCTTATCAAGCCCAAGCCACTGCACATCATGATGTCGTTACTTTGCTTGGCGAAACTGTGATGTTAACATGGCCCAAGGCCATTTAGAGCCCTATCTTAACTACCCTCGTAATCTAGACCAAGAAGGACCCGTACCTCATTGGGGTGATTTCGAGAAACGTCTTACTTATCCATATTATGCTTATGCGAAACAAGAGGTAACATGAACACCACCATATGACTACGTTCTGCTCGACGGATGTGATTACCGCTATGATCTTGCACACGATTTTGCCTTTATCTAGAGGCCAAGTTTAGTTGTGGATGGGGCTTTCAGGGTCCTCCTTTCTCCGTGGCATATCCCACTTCCCCTTCCTAGTCATCTCATGATCATTCTGCACCCTTTACATTGCCACCGATCCTTTCGGTGTTGTCTGACAATCTAGTAATATGGACGACAACAATTGAGCGGATGCATGCTCGCCTCCCACCATTTTCTCCTTTATCATGTAGAATTTGCTCGAGGGAGAGAAAATTTCTATTTTGGAGGAGCTGCTTGCAACTTGTCTTTGTCTATGATCTTCCCTTTCCTTGTTCCCCTTTCCGATCCATTTCCTTGATTAAATTGATTGATGACTTGATTGATTGTTGATGACTTGATTGGTGTTTCTGATTCCTTAATAGCTTGCCTTCTTTTGATTTTCCCTTTTCTTGTTTCTTCTTTTATACTTTGTGAATAAATCGCTTTCTTTTGATTTTCCCTCCCCTTTCTTATTTCTTCTTTTATTTTCAAAAATCAAGAAAAATAAAAAATTGAAAAAATGCCAATTATTCAAAAACATTTTCCTTTTCTTTATGCTCAAGGCATGTTTTGGTTACTCCATTTTCTTATTTGCATTATGATTGAACCAATGAAGTAAGGCTTGTTAGTTATCATGCCTCTCCCTAGCTAGGACAAAGATGGTGCACTTTCTTAGAATACATTAAGTTGATCTTGGGTACACCAATCCTATAGGAGTCAAAACCTTAATGCCAACAAAACCCATAATTCATGGTTCGTTGTAAATTGGAGTCGCCTTTTGCTAGTGGATTTGAAACCCTTATTTAGTATTATTTCCTTGCTAACCAAAGTGAGTTCAATTGTTCAAGCCTTCAACAAATTCTCTACTCGTGACATATATGGATCCTTGGCATGGCAGTTGTCGAATCGAGAGTTTGCTCCCTTATCTTCCAAAGATTGCGACTGAACTGCTTTAAGGAAAGATGGAGGCAGTTAGTTTTTTGTTATTATTTTTTTAGTTTAGGAGCTCCCGTGTTTTTCTTTTTAAAACTTTTTCTTTAGGATTTGCCCATCTAGCTCCCAATTTGTGCCTTTCTTTTCCCCCCTTATTAACCACATTACAAACCAAATGGTCTATTTACTTTATTTTCCTACCTAGATTTTGTGAAGCATTTGGCCCTTATGAGTTGTTTGGTTGTTTGTGCTCAAAAGAATGAAAAAGGAAAGTGGTTTCCAGTGAAGCATGATTATGTTGTATTTATGTGAATGTCGCAAGAAAATTACAAAAAAAGTAGAAAAAAAAGGTGAAAAAAAATATTAAAAATAAAGGAGAATGAAAGAAAAATGAAAATCCCACAAGACGTAGTCATTTTTTTGTATGGAGATTTATGACATATCTAGTTGGGGGTTTGGGCCAAGCTTCGCAATTAGGTATAGCACCAAATATCCAAATTCTTCCACACCTTGTCTCTAGCCTATCATTATAACCAAAATAAACTCTTGCCTATCCTCGAGGGTTGAGTTTAATGTCGGTGGGGAGAAATTAGAAGCAAGTATATTAAGCAAACTTATTGTGCAAAGATGTCGAGTAACCCTTGTCTTGCCCTTAATTGTTTACTTTTCCGACTTCATTAAGGAATCTAGAGAAACTAGCTAGAGGTTGTATTTGAAACTAGTTAAAGGGGGGTGTGGTTTGTTGGTTGAGAATGAAGGTGCATGTGGTGCTTGTTTTGACTCTTCACTTCGGTATAGTGTGTTCTTTTATCAACACTTGTTAACCATGGTTGTGCACTTTTTAGTACTGCTCGAGTTGGTCTAGGAGGATGTGGAGTTTCTTTGGATTGTCCCTCCAATAATTTCTTCACCACGTTGTTTTGGTGTAGTATGAACATTACACTTTGATTTTTAATGTTATTTTACTTTTGCCTTAGGTTTCTTTGTTCTATATCTCCCTCCCTAAGAGTTATGGGTTAATCTCTTCGAAAACCCATACAAAAGCATTGCTCGTCCTCATCGGCGACTTTGAGGTTTAAATGGCTTGTTGTTTATGCTAAAAACAACTGAGATTCCTATGAATGTGAGTTAGTGTAAATTCTCATCTCTGTTCTTGTAACTTTGCTTTAATAAATTTATTCTCGTTCTGTTTTGTTTCATCTTATTTGACTCGAGGGCGAGCAAAAGCTTGGCTTGAGGGAGTTTGATAAGTGACATTTATTTCACTTTTAGAGGTTGATTTTATTTTCGTAGTTTATTTTTATTTATTTTTATCTATTTGCATCTCGTTTAACCTTTATTTCTTCTTAAATTTTTATCAACTAGATTATAACTCTTAATTTCATAATTTATCTTATTTAGTTTCTTTAGTTTAGTAATTTTATAAGTAGTTTAGTTTAATATTCACAATTAACTATCTCTTTTTATTTCCTTTAGTTATTCTAAATCTTATTATTCCTTTTTATTTTATTTTTCTCGTCTTTTCCCTCGTGTTTCGGTTTTCTACTAAGAGGTGTGCATTTTGGAGTTCTTTTGTGCAAGCATAAAAGGAAGAGCTGCCTCAAGCCAATGTCCTGCTCGCAGGCAGCCACGACCACGCCCGTAGTGTGGAGTGCCCAGTAGTCCATGAAGCACTGCACCCTCGTGCCCCCAGCAAAACAATGCAAGGATTATTGGAGTTTTTACACAGTGTAGCTGCGTCCGTAGTTGCAAGAAGATTGCGTACGTAGCTCACTAGTTGTGCTCACTAGTTGTCCCCCAGCTCACAAATTGGGCCTGCATTTTTTGCCATGCTGCGCCCGTGGTATTACTCCCACCCAACAATCCCTGTTTTCTCTCACACGTGTACTAGATCATAAAGGCACTTAGAGTGACTTGAAGAGAACGAAAGTTACAATTTAGCTTCTAGAACTTTGATATCTCATTTGTTCAAGTAAGATCTTTTCATTTTATTGCTCAGTTTCTTTTATTTTTAATCAATTAGTGAACTCCTCTTGAATGCTTAGTTTATTTGTTTGATCATGGATTTTGATTTAGTTTTGCTTTCTTTTTAATTTGTTCAATCGAGTTTAATGATGATCACTGAGTAGATTCCATGCTAGGGGTAAGGTGTTGCCCCTAAGTTTAGTGATTGGAGAAACTTAGGGATGAATTAACTTTAATCTTGTGATTAGATTGATTATATGATAGATTTTTCATGGTTGTGTATGTTTTAGGAGTAATCAACCTAGTGATTGCATATTCATGGAATGCATGTCATGGAGTACTTGAGAATATGTGCATAATTTGCATCAATCATATTTCGTTTGGGATTGCATGCTCTTGATTGCTAGATTGTAGTGATTATTCGGTCTTGGAATGAGGAGTACCGTCATGATTTGTTGAGCTTCTATTGTATTTAGTCTTTACCTGTTAGTTTATCCAATTGCTTAGCTTAGGTGTGGATCTGAATTCCCCTAGCACTTTCCCTATTTTCATACCCTAGTTTTACTTGTTTTGATTTGTTAATTGCATGCATAGTATTATTATAGAGATAATTTCAACCCAAACTTGCTTCGAAATTAGGTTATGCACATAAGAACTAGATGCATAAAGAACCATTCTTTGAGGATCTACCCTACCTTGCCCTTACACTAAAGTTAGTAATTTAGGTTCTACAGCTATTGTTTGATAGAGGGGTTTGCTTGATTAAAGACTACCTTGCTTTTCTCTTCTCCCAGATGCTTCTTTTTTCCCTCTTTTCCCGGGATAACTTGGGAAACATCGGAAAAGAGGAAGTATCTAGCTGTAGTGAGCTAATCAAGAAAGAGGAGATCACAACTTCTTGGATCTATAGGCTTACTTGGTCAACCGCTTTGTAGAATTCACAGCGAATAGCAAGAGAAAAGGGGATGTAAGGCTCGGGATCATGATAACCCTTATGGTGGAGTCCCTTGACGAGGGTAGGTATAAAAGGAGATGCTCCAAGACTTGGTTCCAGTCTCCTCTAACCCCTTTTTAGACATCGGAGGCCCTTATATCTTAAATGTTTTTGGCGAAGACTCCCATCGAGAATCGCTTTACATGGAAAGTGAGGAGTGATGATTGCTTTGAGATCCCCAACCCCGATATCACAAAGGTCGACCAAGATGATGAGTTTCCTTGGAGGATTGCTAAGGGGCCTATACAAGAAGAGTTACAAACATGAAAGGTGACAACTCAAGTGGTGGTGGATATGCCTCCTAGGGTCGAGATGCAACGTACACTTTACTCATTCCCCTACTAGTAGGGGCTGTATGTATTCTTCCTCATACTACAAATATGGGGAAAGTGACCAGTAATGAAAGACCACCTTAAACCAATAAAAGAAACCTTACTTCTTGAAAATGAGATATCTTATAATAGGAGAAAATAGACCTCTATCATACAAAGGTGGTCTCTTATTATTTTCTCATTATTGTTTTTCTTTTATGGCCCACACACCAAACTAAGAAACCCTTATTTACATAAAAGTGGTTTTTTTAGACTCTTTATTTGAAATTAAAGATGTATTTCCCTAAAAAAATAATTTAAAGATGTATTTCCTGTAAAATAGAAATTAAAAACTTATAAAACCCTTCTACCTTCCAGGCTTCCACGGCAATTTTTCCATCACTTCTTCTACTAAAATTCTTCATATTCCTCCAATTACTTCTTTGACAAAACACGAAAATGGCTTAAATTCACGACGACCTCACATTGATCGCTTGCAAGGTCGTACCTCCTAATTTTTTCTACATTCTTCGGATAATCCAGGCATAATCTCTATTACCCTTTCTCTTTCATACTTTATTTGGGTTTCAATTCTGTCAATTCTTTGCTCATAATTCAATTTGTAGGCTTGTTCAATTATGTTTATATTTTGGGGTTGCTTTTGATTCAGTTTGTTGACCTTGATTATATCAATATTTTTTTTATTGAACTTCAATGATTAATTGATATATTGCGATTTTTTTACTTAGTTCGTTGAAATATATTATATGAACAATATATAAATAATTGATTTCTAGGGTTTATAATTGGATTTTTGTTAAAAATTGTAAATTGTTTGGCAAGGTTCCAGAATTAGGGATTCTTAATTTTGCGTTCACACAAATGTCCGTTTAGTTAACTTCAACCTGATTGGAATATATTTGGATTTTCTTTGTTTTTTTTGAAATGATAGGAGGTTTATTAAGTATCAAAATTGAAGAAGAACAAATTGTGTAATTGGAGAAGAATAAGAAGAAAAAAAAATAATGTAGATGGCGGCTAAGCTCAAGTGGGATATATCAAGGCAATTCTCGACAGGATCATTAAGGAAAGTCAGCTTCAAGAGGTAGTCGTTGATGGTTCAAGAAGGTTTATTTAGGTTTGTCCTGTAAAAATTTGGAATTACTTATGTTCACATCTTAACGTTTATGTTGCTGCCATTGCTTACAAATTTTCAAAGTTAGAATTCCTTGACTTGAGTGGTAATGCTTCATCCCTTCATTATGTTTTGGAGTTTTGCAGCCTGTTAAAGTTGCCATGCAATAAAAGCATTAGGTTTTTTTTTTCTAGTTTTCTCGGTCTATTTGCGAATCTTAGATTGTTTTGTCGCTAATTCAGGTCTAGCATCACTAATAGTGGCATTGGAATAATATGTAACGTGTTCTCTCAAAGTCTATCAAGATTATTGTTAGCTCTTTGCCCTAATATTACTTCAAGTAGTTCCACTTGTCTCATGGAAACTTGTGCAATTGCCAAAAAGCCTTAGGGGGCTTAGTATTGGTAATATAATGCACAAAAACTTGGCATTATTATTCAAGTGGATATGGAGATTCTTCCATGATCCATCATCTCTTTGGTGCAAGGTCATACAAGGCAAGTATAAATATGATCCGTCTCTCTCTATTTCGGATCTAACCATCCCCAAGAAGGGTGGCCTGTGGAAGCAAATATGTGCTGCCATCCTTCTTCATCCTGATGCGAAATCCCTTATGATGAATGGAGTGCGCAAGAGTATTGGGAATGGCCATAAATCCTTGTTTTGGCATGATCCCTGGATTAATTCTGAACCATTAAAAAGAATTTTTCCAAGGCTTTTTTCGATTGCAATCAATTCAAATGCAACTGTGGCAGCACATGGTTTTTGGGAGGGATACAATTGGATATGGAGTTTTGCATGGCGAAGAGAATTTCGTCCCCAAGATGTGATAGAAAAGTCGAACCTGGATGCCTTGCTACAGCACGTGTGTCTCGAACAAGATGGGAATGGCGAGCTGATTTGGGCTTGCAACAAATCTGGGATTTTTTCCACGAAATCATTCACTCATGAATTAGATTAACTCATGCCTCTCCCACATCATGATGCCATCAAAGGCATATGGAGAGGTCTTTTCCCTCATCGAATCGAAGTATTTGTATGGATGGCATTACTTGGAAAGATCAATACCCGGCACAAACTCGCTTCTCTTGGTATAATACCTGTTGAAAATAACCTCTGTGTGTTATGTGGTTCAAATCAGGAAACTTGTGATCATCTTCTTCTGCACTGTATTTTTGCACAACAACTATGGTCATGGTGGCTTGATATGTGGCAAGTCAAATGGGTCTTTCCAATGACTTTTAGAAATGCTTTTGATCAATGGCAGCGTTCGAAGAAAAATTCTTTTTTCAAGAAAATATGGGCCGCCATCTTCTTCATAATAGTATGGACGGTATGGAAAGAGATAAATAACCGTTTATTTGGGAATGCTCTTACTTCCATCAGTGACCTCCAAGACATGGTGCTCCTGAGGCTTGGATGGTGGATTAGCGGATGGTGCGACAAATTTCCATACTCACCTATGGACATCCAAAGAAACCCAGCATGTCTAATATGGATCAAAAATGGCTGTTCAATGTGTCACAACCCCACTTCATCCATACCTGATGTATGGCTGCCCCCAGATCAGTCCCACATCAAGTGGAATGTTGACGCCTCGGTCAATCCACTTATCTCAGGTTCAGCTATTGGTGGTGTTTTACGTGATCAAAAGGTAACTTTGTTTGCCTTTTCTCATCTCCTATACCGGTCATGGAAATCAATTGTGCAGAAATTTAGCAATTCATCGAGCTATCTCAATTTCCCTTGCAAGTGAAATCACGAAGATAGCCAATTTAATCCTTGAATCCGTTTCGCACAATGCTGTCACATGGTGTAACAATGATGAAGGAGGGCCTTGGAACATGAAATATCATCTCAATTTTATTCGGAATGCCAGGAAAAAATTCTTGAAGATATCCATCATCCACAAAGGGAGAGGCACCAACGTGGTGGCTGATTCGCTTGCGAAACAAGGTCTTCATAGGCATTCTGAATTCGTTGCTTGGCTATGAGCCTCCTGAGTGTGGTCTGCTGCATCAGCCCTTCTGTGGTGGCTGTCTTCTTTCTCATTATCTTAAGTAGGCAGATTGTTATATGAATTGGTGTAATTAATTTTATTTTGCTTAATTAAGTTTTTGAGATGTGATTGTGTATGCAAGGATTCTGGACCTATGTAATTTTCACACATGGGTTGAATGGCTTCCTCAATTTTGGGTGTGTCTAAACACTATAAAAGTTTTCTTCGTTTGGAGAAATACCTGAATTGAGTCGAGGCTATTTGACTCATTGTGATCTAATGAAATGAATAGCTTAATTATAAAAATAAAAAAATATTACTTCAAGTAATTTTCTATTCCGTGCTTGACTTTTAGTATGTTACTATGAACATTTGTTGAGTTTAAAAGGTGTCCTTTTTTTCCTCTATGATTAGGTGATATTCAATTTGCCACATCGCAATGTCCATCGGCTATCATGGCATGGATGATGTTTCGGTGGATGAAACCAAAGATAATGAACCACAAAAAAGTAGCAAGCTGCATCATATATACCAAAAGCTTATAGTCGAGCATAAAGCTGAAGAAACTTTTGTCCATGTAGTTTATAATTTCTTTAAAAAAAGGAATTAAATTGGAATTGACCCTGAGGATTTATATCCTTATCGCCAGGGTCTTATGCAACGATCTTCAGGATCAGCAATCTTGAAGCTTGAAATATGAAATTCGAAGGGATGGATGAGTTTGAATGTGTTTGAGTGCATTTCATTATGAGTTTGAGTGTTTGAATGCGTTTAACTATAGGAGAGTATGTGTAGAAGTCGTAGGAAAGCATTTATAGGCAAAGGAAACCGAAAACGGAGAGAAAATATAAGGAAAAACTGTGCGCTTGATGCACAACCTGTATGCAAGACGCACAGCCCGTGCGTCACACGCACCGCATGTGCACCACGCGCACTTGCTTTTTGGCCCGTTTTTTGATCAAGATTCTTTTTTATCTTTAGGATTGCAATTAAAATCTGATTTTAGAAATATACTTTAATAATTAATTTTCAAGAATGATTAATATTAAAATATTAAAAATACAATTAATTATCGAGAATAACTAATTAGGCTTGGATTTAATAAATAAACTTTATATTTTCAAAACGCTTTTGAGCTTGCTCTTCCTTTGGACCTGACCAATTAGGGCGACGGTAAGTTTCATAATTGGGTACACAATGGGGAGACACGTTTTCGTGTCTACATATATAAACCCACAAATGGTAAACTAAAACGCGCTAATACATATAGCCCAATTTTTCTTCTCCCCTCCCTCAATCCTCATTCCTCATTTCTCTATCCTCTCGAACAGACCTTAACCAATTACGTGGTCCAATATGCACTCATATATATAAACCCACAAAAAGGCAAACTAAAACACACTAATACATAAAGCCTAGTTTTTCCTCTCCCCTCCCTCACTCCTCTTTCCTCTCTCATTTCAAAAAAATCTAAACTAGCCAACCACCCCCGTCTCTCACCCTCTCTCACCTCCGCCTGAACCAACCACCACCCACATCCTCCTCTATCACCCTCTCTTACAACCATCATCCTCTCTCACCCTCTTTACAACCATCATCCTCTCTCACCGCCACATATGCCCCAATAAACCTTATTGTAAAAAGCTTCTCCAATTATCCTCCAAATCAAAATCAAAAGAAAACAAAAAAGCAACATCATCAATCGCCATTGAAGCAACCACCTACACTCGTCTCCCACCTAAAGATGACATTCTCGCTTCTTCCCTCATCGACGCGTATCAAGAAATCAAGCTTTATGATTCAACCGTTGTTCCGAAATCCGAGGAGGAAAAAATCGTTGTTGAATTGAGAAAATTTGCAAACACCAACATCTTTACCTCTTATTTTCGTATTTTTTTTTGATGATTTTCATTATTTTTATGAAATCTTTTTGGTACTTTTTTTTGTAATTTCGTTGCTAATATTATGGTTATTTTTTTTTGTGAAAATGTTTGTACTTTTTTTTTATTCTTAATGGTATATTACGTTAATACTGGTAATGTTAGTAATGTTGTCGTTAATTTTGTTCGTGATTTTGATAATGTTTTATTTCGGTAATTTCTTTTATTTTTGTTGGTAATCTTGTTGTTAATTTTCTTTGTATTTTTGATGTAATTTTCTTTGTTGTTAATGTGAATTTTTTTAGTTAATAAATTTATGTAATTTTTGTATTGTGTATTTTGTAAGCTGAATTTCATTTATTTATTCCCTTATTTTTTGATTTTATTATGAAATATTGCAATGATAATTTTAGATGGATGTTAGCTGAATATGTGATGGAAAAACAATTTTTATTAATGTAAATTGGACTAAACTGATCCGTTTGGATCTCAATACCGGATCAGTACACTTACAAAGGTGATCCTGTGGTGACCTGGATCAATTAATAATCCATTAGTGCTCCGCCCCTAACTGATCCAGTTCATTTTCGGATCAGTTAAGCCTAATTTCACCGCATCAGTTGGGCTTTTTTCCACTAGCGATTACTCTCGTTAGGGAAGGGGTTCCATATCTCTTATAATACTCTCTCTCCTCTTTTTTTAAAAGTGTGCAAATAGCTATGTTGCAAGTAAAAAGAAACGGAGGAAGTACAATATATTGATTTAGCAACTTAATTATGTTGGCGAACTGGTTAGGAAAGATGTTCCTTATATTTTGTGCAGCTTTGAAATAATTTAAATTTGGGATATTTTAAAACCAATCAATTATAGTTGAAATGAAATAAAGGAAGTACTAGATTAGTGAATAATTGATTGGAATATTTTAACCTTTGGGTGGTCTTCTTAAAACAGTCTCACCTTTAAACTAACTCAGTAAAATCCCACTTTTTGTCTTATCTTCTTGTTTTGGGTCTTTACTTATTGGTAACCTGCAAATGCAAGTTAATGAGTCACATGGTAATTACCGTTACTCACATGTTTATTTTAACCGTTATGTTTCAATATAATCTCCCATTTCTCCTCAACCCATTATCCTCCATCTTCTCTCTTTCATGGGGTCTCTTCTATAAAAGAAAAAATATATATGTTTCACTTCGTGTTTGGTTATGGCTGGTGGGGGGGTTTTTTTTTATTGCTAAATAAGTAAGAATAATATTCCACCAAGATAAACCATTACAACCCAAGTTACCAACATAAGGCCATCCAAGCCAAATAAAGGCAACACACCTCTATACACGATATAGATTTCAGTTTCTCAAACCACTCTTTGTCACAATTTGAAATCTTCCTAGGCATCCAAGCAGTAACACGCATCACTAACATACTTATTATTCTCTTAACCACCTGCTCAGGTAGCAAAACAATATAGTTCCACAAGGCTTCATGTCTATCCCACCAAACAAAATAGACACCAGTTTCTACAACAGATGCAATCACTCCCTTCTTGAACCATGATCAGTGTATGTTGTGCCAAAAAATAACCATCATGTGAAAATTAAATTGGCTACTCCTAACACCAAGTCAATATCTTAGCAAATCCAAACATCTTCTAGCATAATCACACTGGAAGAACAATGGTCATGAGACTCCCTCCCATTTAAACACATCTGACAACAATCATTAGTAACTATTCTAACTTTGAGTAGTCGGTCCACAATACTCACTCTATTATGCATCAATAGCTATGAGATGAGTATGTGCTTAGGAATAGAGATCCTATTCCATATAAATTTATCCTAGTGAACTTGCACACCTTCAACTACAATCTTGTGATATGTCTGTTTCAAGCTGAATCAAGTCATATTAATGATGACCGGCAAAGATATTACCGGTTTGATCTCCTCTTTAACCAACAAATCTTCTTCCAATACCAGTCACAGCCTAAAGATGGCTTAAAGTGCCACCAACCTTGATCTTTAATATACAATGACTGGACCCATTTAATCCATAAATTGTCTTGCATTGCCAAAGCTCATACATATCTTGTCATAGCAGCTATATTCCAAACTTTGACATTTTTGATCCCCAAACCTCTTCTGATTTAGGAAGGAAAACATTCTCCCATCTGATTTTTCTAGGCATCCAACTATAGTATGTACCATGCCATAAAAAAGACTTGTACACCTTTTTAATATCTCAAAAAAACTCTTTGGAAGCACAAAACTTGTGCCCAGTACATGTGAACACTTAAAACCACTGAGTTTTCCAAACCGGGGGTTGTAAGATGGGAAACACTTTGTAAAACAAAGGCTGCTTGTGGTCTTGGTCTTAAAGATACTTGGCAATGGACTTTAGTTGTTGTTAGTAACTTGGCTTGGTCTATTGCCTAGAAAAAGACAATATGTGGGTGAAGTGGGTTAGTGAAATGTATATTAAGGATAATCCTTGGAGTAACTATATGGCCCCTACTACTTCTAGTTGGGCATGGAAGTATATTTGTCAAGCAAAAAGTCAGCTGAGTATGAAGCTTCAAGGAGACCAGTGGATGATGAATACTAATTTTAGTATCAAGAAACATTATAATGCTCTCAGAAGAGAAGATACCAAGAGACAATGGAGTAAGAGTGTCTGGAATAGATTTTTCCAGCCTAAGCATAGAATAATTTAGAATAGATTGAAAACGAAAGTAGGAGTATTCACTAGCTGTATAGGTGGATCAGAGTAAGGCATAGAGGTACAAAAATTCAAAAGATAGTTGTTTTGGCAACTATTGCTGCAGTTGTCTCTATGATATGGAGAAATCAAAATTCAGCTTATTGGGATTGTGTTGTTATTACTATAGAGAAAACTGTACAGGAAATTAAATATGTTGTAAAGCATAGGATTTTGCATATTTTGAGCACCAAAGTAAATAATAGAGATATGAGTTGGGTTGAGCACTTGTAAACCTGGGCATGTCAAGTGAGTAGTTGTGGTTGCTGTTGCAACTTATAGGTGTATTTTGTCTAGTTTTTAATATTAGTTTCCCAAAAAAACCATTGAGTTTATGGGTTGAAGTCTACCTGTATAAGATAGATTACTTCCACTCCAAACTCTAATTCTTGCACACATCTTATCAACCAAACTAGAACATTCAACCAAAGAAAGTCTCTTGGAACTTGAAGGTACACCCAAATATTTAAAAGAAAGGGAACTTTGAGAAAACCATAAAGCATCCTTTTCACCCTCTAGACATCAGCTACACTTAAACTTGCCATGTAGAATTCAGATTTTTGCTCATTTATACACAGACCAGAAGACATGGAGAATAACTTCGTATACAACGCCATATAAAAGTGGTACAAATCCCAATCCAAGGTCAAAGGTGAAATATTGACATGAAGTTGAGGCTATTGTTAGAACCTACATGAAAGGCCCAGTGCTGGGAAAAAAGTTTATTTGTTGTTCCTTTTGGCCAGTAAGTTTGAATTTTTTTTCTGTTTACTTAATTTGTTGGAATAATTTTAGGGTTCCTTGTTATATCTTGGTTTGAAATTGATGTGGTTATTTATTCCTTTCACGTAGGATAATGATTGTCATTTTTTCATATGGGAGTCCAAATTTGCGGACAGTAATATCTCTACTGAGATTGATGATGTGAATTCCAAGCTTCTTGAAAAGGACACAATCATTGACGAGTTGGAGTTTGAGAAGCAGTTGTTGTGGGAAAATACTAAGATATTGAAGCTTAAAAAGGAACTTATGAAAAGGGGAGTTGCATCAATTATTGAAGAATGAACATTTTGAAATAAGTCTTGGACTAGTTAGATAGTCTAGGAATGAGAAGACTATTTCAATGGTGATGATTGTATCTTGGATTTTACTAGGCTTCATGGTGTACATATTGAAGTGATTAGTAATGTATTTGTAAGCCAATCATTTGGTTAGTAATTAGTATGCGTGGGATTTTTTGCTACTATTGGTGCACTTCAATTTGGAAGATAATTTGAATTGAATATGTTTTCTTGCATAAATGCTAATAACTTGAGTTCAAAAGCAAATTGTCTTGCATTAACATTTGATTGGATTTCTAGCAAACTATTAATCACACGAGTTTAATTATGCAATCTACATCTGACTTTATTACAAGCCAAAAATATTTGTGTAGGCGTGTTTTTATTTCGCCTACGCGGTGTTAGCGCGTAATATATTTGACTACCCCACTGTAAAGGTTTTATTGAAAATTATTTTGTATTGAAAGAAGTCGCCAACAATTCTTTTTAGGAAGAATCATAAACCTAACTAGATATGGGAAAATCATAGGGACAAATTATCCAATGTAGATTTCCCCGTCATGACTCCATAGATGGTCAAAGTGAACCAAAGATTGAGTTCGGGGGTGAGGGTACAAATATGGTCCGGAACCATATTGCTCATTGATGGCCTCTACTAAATATCGATTCATTTGCAGATTTTATGCCAAAGAATAATCGTTTAATATTTTGGGATATTATCTCAGATAACCCTGACTTATAGGCCTTTTTCCAATATAACCCCAACTTTGGCAGCCCTGTCTCCGATAACCCTGAACTTGATTTTTGTCATTAAACCTGACGGAATTGTTAACGGCGTTAACTATTTTGACATCTATAATTAAAAACCTATTTTTTATTAAAAAAAACAAAAACATTTTATGTTCTTCATCCTCTCTCTATTGTTCTTCACCACTTTCTCTCTCTTGTATTAACATAGCTTCATTTATTCGGATCCAACAAAATTAAATAATCAAGAAACAGTAATTGTAGGCATCAATTGTACGTATTGAGAAACTTATCAGGAGCTTGATCCAATAAATCAACCACCTGCATTTAGTCAACATAGTCAGGTAAGTGATCCAAGGCTACTGGTTCAACTGGGGATTCGAAATTCATAATTAGTACACACAATCCATTCAACTCACCTGGTTTTTATTCAAAAGCGAATGATATGTATGAAGAATACCCCCACCAAGCTGACCACCACTTTTCGAGTTAACAAAGACAATCACAGGACACTAAGGTTCATCTAAACAGTCCTCGTGCTCTGAATTCGAATTTAGTATATAATAAGGAATCCAAAACTCCCTTAAACCCCCCATGCTATGATTCAGCTGCAGAAAATTCACATCCAATTAATCAACCAAATCAGAACAAAATTCGCAAACTAATTAATCGAACAAGCACGAGCAACCACCACCACAGAATGCTCAAATGATGGAGAGAATGTTACCTCAAAAGGAGCATATCCAGCACCACCACCACAGAAGAAGATTTTCTTGAATGAATTAGAGAGTTTGAAATTTCGACCCAAAATAATAACAAAAAAAGGCAGAAAATAAGGGTTTTGAATTTTGCGGCGACAAAGCTAGAAAAGATCTAGCTCCGTCCCCAATTCCACCATGGGATTGTGCGCGTGGATGACTAATTATGATGTTGTTGGTATTGCTGTTGTGGTTAATCGTGGTTGCAACCACAAAATCCCATGACCCATAGAATGAATTTGATTTTTGATTATTCTCTTTTGAAAGATTGTTTGTGTTGCTGTTCAGGGTTTGATTTTTGATTGTTCTCTTTTGAACGAATTTGATAAATTCACAAAGTTTACAGCGATTTATAGTTAATGTACCTAAATTCACTTGTAAAGAAGGATGAATGCTTGAGAAGAGATGAAGAACAAGAGAGAGAAAGAGATGATTTTTTTTTTAAATGCAGTAAGTATTTTTATTTGAAAAAAGTTAACGCCGTTAACAATTCTGTCAGGTTTAATGACAAAAATCAAGTTCAGGGTTATCGGATACAGGGCTGCCAAAGTCGGGGTTATATTGGAAAAAGGCCTATAAGTCAGGGTTATCTGAGATAATATCCCTAATATTTTTATACACCCTAAAAATATGTAGTCTAAATAGGTTCAGGAAACAATAAAAAGACTATTTTTTAGTGATATGTTATTATGCAATCAATTTAAAGGGAACCTAGCAAGTTGTCCAAATTAATCTGATTAATGTTAGAACATTTATTTAGATCTTTGATTAGCAAAAATAACATGTGGGTGATAAAAGCAATAAGTAGGGACAATCATATAATATGCATATAATGATCAGGCATGCATAATAGTAATGAAAAATAAATAAAAAGAAAGAAGGAGGTTTAGAATATACATTTGATCGATTTTATATTAAAGATCTACATCATGAAATAAAACTGTTAGTAACTTCAATATAAAAATAATTTATATAAGGACCCTCAGGATTATACCGTGGCTTGGGTCTGCGAGATTGACAACCTTCGGGACAAGCAATCGTGAAGCCTGAAAATCTGAATGTATGAAAGTATATAGATTGAATGTATTTGTGTTTGAAAGGTATGAGTTTTTTGTAGGGAGATTTGTAGTTCGTAGACAGGTTCGTAAAGTATTCGTCAAGTTCGAAGTGTGTTAATGTGAAAGATCCATCCTCTGATCTGTACGGAAATTAGGCCTATTAATAGGAAAAACAGCACTGCGCCTCACGCGTCTGCTGCGCCAGGCGCAGCTGACGTGGCAAGCACATGACGCGGCATGACCAGTAAAAAGCATACACGTGGTACGCGCTTTGAAAAAGATAAGAAAGAAAATTCGCATCTCATGCAGAGAGTCGCGTCTGACGCAGGACTCTAAATGAGTCAGAAATCCACGTGTCAAGTGCATATTAATGCACCTGACACATGGACAGAGCTGCGCCTGACGCACAGACGTGCGCCAGGCGCACCAGCCTGGCTCCTGCCGTGCCTTTGCCAACTTTATTTAGAACGCGTTTAAAAAGATTTATTTTATCCTTTAATTACGGAAATCTGATTTTACGGGATAAAACCTAATCTTGACTTAAAAAATATCTTTTGAAAATATTTATTTTTTAAAATAAATCAATTAATTGGGCTTTTAAAGAATTGGGCTCAAATACAATTAATTATCATGAATAATTAATTGGGCTTTAAAATAGGACTTTAACACTTTTCGAAATGGTTTTGAATGGCTTTTCGGACTGCTCTGCCCTTGGATCGGACCAATTAAGACCACGGTATGTTTCATCATCGGATCCTTAAATGGGGAGACACGATTATGTGTCTCTACAGAAGCCCCCACTTTGACTGAGGTTCAGGAAACCGATAGTCAAAGTATACGGTGTCGGGACGGAGAACGATTCTAAACGCTCTGCAGTTTAGAACTGATCTGTAACCGTCGGTCTCTGCAAAATAAAGTTGGTATGCAGGACAATAACTACAAGCGCTGATTACCTGCAGGGAAAGATGTTAGCAGATAGGTGCAAACAACTCACATAAGCACATAGTGATGCAATAATGCAAACTTAGACTCTAAGGATGCATGAGACGCTATGCAAGGATTAAGGTTATGCAAAGCTAAGGGATGACACATCATGCAAGGTCAGGGTTATGCAAGACTAGAATGTATGAAATGCAATGCAAGGTCGGGGTTTTGCAAAGCTGCAATGCAAGGTCAGGATTTTGCAAGGCTAGAAGATGTGGAGAATGATAGAATGAGCAGGATTGAATAGAATGATTTTCGAAAATCGTTTTTAGTAAATCATCGGAGTCCGTAAATGAGGTCCGCGGATTAAAACTCTTCGGGAGTTTGATTTGAATCAGAGGAACCACTACACGTAGGAAGCCCCCACTTTGGGTGAGCTTGCCTTGAATTAGGCATTATGAGCCTTGCTTAAAATGTAATTGATCTGATATTGGAATGTAGTTGATCTGTCTTGAACGTTGCAAGTTGTCGGTGGGGATTGTACGGGGGATTCTTCTTTGGGAAGATGATTAGGCAAAGTCAAATATCGCCGGAAACCATGGAATTGTCGGAGAGTCCTTCAGGGACAAGGAGAGCATGGATTAAAAAAATAAAAAGGTTTTAATTTATGATTCATATAAATGTAGGTAGGAAAAGGTTTTGATGAGGCTAGGTGCAGACTCGAGTCTATGTCGGGATCTAGAAAAAGTATGCTCCTAAATTCTAGAAAGTCAAATCATTAGACCATGACTAATTTTATTTTATTGAAGCGATCGGACCTCGAGATGAGGATTCCTACGTATCCTTGCGGAATCCGAACATTCGTAGTTCTGGATCTGATTTCGTTTTTTATTATATATATATTTTTTGTGCCCTAATTTTTGCCTAGGCCGCCCTTTCGGGTTTTCAACCTAGCGGGCTTGGACATACCTTGAAAAAGGAGTTATAGAAGGGTTGATGAAAGGTTTAAGGCTTGAGGTTTAGATGAAGGTTGAATTGGTTAGAGGAATGAAGAGTCATGGATTTGGATTAAAGGTTAAGGGTTTTGATGGATCGAAAGATTTGAATGAGGGGTAGAACTTTTGTGCAAGCCCACTAGCTTGACTTTATTTCTTTGCCTTTGGCTTTTTCTTTTAGCACTTTTGTGCCTTTTGCTTTTGCTTTTTTCGCACTTCGAATTTTTTATTCACTTTTTTGTTGTTTTTGCCTGGCATTGATACTTTTTGTAATGTAGTGAGGCTTGCACACGAGTTTGGTTTAAGGTATTGGAAGGCTTGAAGGATATTTGTGGAGCTTTGGTTAATGGAGGGATTATTTGGTTAAGTATCATGGAGATGATGGTTTAAAGGATTTTTGGTTTTCCTTAGTTGTATGAGGATGGATTATGAAAGGCAATGGAAGGGAGAAGGGAATAACTCCTGATCCAATGTATGTCCTCTTTTTTTATCATTTTTTTTATTTCAGATTTTTTTAATATTATTAATCAAGTTCATTAGGTGAGTTTAGTTTCATCATTGAGTTAGAAGCATAAATAAAATGATGGAAGGCCAATGAAAATGAAAAGAAAATGCGATTATTTTGTTGATTGAAAATGAATGAAACAAGGCTTATTAGAAATAAAAAAAAATATTCTAAATGACATCGACTCGACTGGAAATGAAATGAAGGAGCTAGGGGAGGGACTCTCCGACTCATCCTAGAAAACTAGCGTTAAATGACTAAGCCTCCTGTACTGTTGAGATAATTCCCAAGGGGTTGCTATTGTTATTGACTTTTGCTGCCGGCGGGATCGGGAGTCTGCCACTTTCAACCATGTCTTGCAGAGTATTCCTTAAGGCCCAACACGCAGATGTTGGGTGTCCATTCCCTCGGTGGTACTTACAATAGGCATTAGGGTTCCACTTCTTGTGCCTATTTTCAGGTGCCGGGTTTGGAGTGGGACCGATAGGCTGTATTGCTCCTTTTGCATGAAGCCTAGTGAAGGCTTCTTCCAAAGTCATGCCCAATGGAGTGAATGTTCGTTGAGGTTTTTGATATCCTCCCTTTTCAGTAGTTAGGGCATTGACATTAGAGCTAGAAGGGTTGTTACTACTCTTCTTGAAAGAGTTGTTGTTGGAACCCTTGTTCTTGTTGGCTTGTAACTCTTCCTCAATCAACAAGCCTAACTTATAGAGCTTCGTGAAAGACTCTATAGGTTGCAATTTAACATGTTCTCCGTACTTAGGCTGTAGATTACGGATCACCATTCGGACTTGATCCACTTGAGATGGCCTATTAGTCATTTGTGCATCCTTTTCCCTCCACCTGTTAAGGAAGGTGACAAAGTCTTTGTTGGAGTTATGCTTAGTTAATTCCAACTCACGAAGGCCAATGGGAGCTGAGTATTGTATATGTATTGCTTGTGGAACTCTTCTCTGATGTAGTCCCAGTCGTTCAGCTTAGCTTTGTTCAATGATCTGAACTACTTGGATGGATGTGCATCCAAGGTTAAAGGAAAGACATAAGCAAACAGGTCCTTGCTCGTGTCCTTGAAAGCCATAGAGATGGAGAAAGCTCTCAAGTGATCATCTGGGTCTTCGACCTCCTTGAATTTTGGGAGGTCACCCAGTGTTACCTTTTTAGGGAGTTTTTCCCTTAGTTCAGGATCAATGATGTCATGGCCCTGAGCCTGACTCTCGAGCGCAGGAATTGACTAGATCAATTGCTCGAGTTTTTCAAATCTCAACTCTGTCTCAGTTTTGATCGGTGGTGGAGTGTCGCCTTGCTCGTCCTCTTTAGTTAGCTTGTCCCTCAGTGCTTTAATCTCTTTGTCTTGCTCCTCAAGACGTGAGTTCTTCAGTGTGAGTTGAGCCATAATGGCACTGAGCTGTTCATTAGTGTCCCCCATTTCAGATGATGATTCAGAAGAGTCGGAAGATTCGTATGAAAATGTGAGGATGCGCTTGACGATTCTGGGAGTAGGTCGACCTCGTTGCCTCTTTGTCGGACGTTCCCAAGTTATAATCTCACGACCTATGCTGAACAAAAATCGAATGGACCTCGTAAATTTTTAGAAATGATGCTTTCGAAACGAGAAGTGGAGATGAGAAATGAGAAACGAAAGTGAAAATGAAAATGGGAAATGATTTTGAAATGGAAATGGAAATGGAAATGGAAATGGTTATGGTTTGGACTAGTGTAGACTTGACCATGATGGAGACATGGGCCTAACTATATGTAAATGCATACATGAACTGGACTGGACTATGCAAACATACTGAAAGATTGCCTATGCTAGCTTCGCTAGACTTAGGGGATGAACTTTTATAGTCCGTAGACTGACTAGGGTTTACATATAATGCAAACTAGACCTAAGGAAATTTTATAGTCCTAAGACTGAACTCATATAATGCAAACTAGATGTAGAAAAATTTATAGTCCTAAGACTGACTTTTATAGTTCTAATACTGAGCTTTTATAGTCCGTAGACTGACTAGGGTTTACATGTAATGCAAACTAGACCTAAGGAAATTTTATAAACCTAAGACTGACTTATATAATGTAGACTAGATGTAGGGAAATTTTATAGTCCTAAGACTGGCCTTTTATAGTCCGTAGACTGACTTTATAGTCCTAAGACTGAGCTTTTATAGTCCGTAGACTGACTTTATAGTCCTAAGACTGGGCTTTTATAGTCCATAGACTGACTTTATAGTCCGAAGACTGACTAGGGTTTGCATATAATACAAACTAGACCTAGGGAATGTATTGGGCCTAAATGGACCTAAGAATTGGATTGGACTAGACTTAGACTTAGACTTAGATTGGAATTGATTAAGGATAGATTTGGACTAGACTTCACATAAAGATGCAGATGGGCCTAGATTTTGACATGAGCTAGACTTATATGGGCCTAAGAATGAATGCAAGTGAATTGGGTTGAATTGAATTGAATTGGATTGAAGGTGTTTGGAATGGGCTTAGAATTTTCGAAATTCATTTCTGAAAGGAACCCCTTGTTTTATCTTTTGTTAGGAAAAGATGATGGATTGATTTTGAAATTTTTTTTTTTCGAAATGTCGTGGTATGATAATGATTAGTAAATGTTTTTGAAAAAAGAATAGAATAGAATGGGATGCAGGATTGATTTTGAAAAATGTAAGTTTTTGAAATTGATGAATATGATAGGGTAGGATTGATAGGGAAGATTAGTTGCACAGTAGGGAGAAGATGGGAAGAGGTAGACATGCATGACAACTCTAACTCTACAATGACCCTTTAGATGCATTTTTTTTTTGGGACATACTTGACCTTGCATGAAAAGAATGATTTTTTTTACGTTGAATTAGGTGATACGCCTAATTGACCAAATTACGCGAATGCAGACAGACAGACGCACATAAGACTGAACGTAGGACCGACAATTACGACGGCTAAATTGACGAAAAACGTGCGATGCACAGACTGCGTGCCGCGAAGCATTGCTGCGCGCGGTGCACAGTCGTGCGTCTGGCGCGGGAGTGGTGCGCAACTTAATGCGTTTGGTGCACTACTCCCCGACACGTTTTTCGGGGATTTAGGCGATGAATTGGCCGATTGACGGAAATTTGTTTGTTTGTTAGACGCGATTTTAGGCACGACGCATAATAATGACGATTTGACAAAATAATAGCATGCAAGAATTGCATTCACAGGCAAATGTCATATAACATGGATGCAAAAGTTCCAACCTAAAGTCCAGTTCTATGTTAGAAACCATTGGTCAGGTTTAAGTTCAGTCTGAAAAGGGTCCATGACTAAGAGAATGATCCCACACTTCGTACCCCTGCTTAAAGAGGTGGCCACGTGTAAGACGCACTCCAGTCTCAAGTCAGGAACAAGAGAATAATGCCATGGTTGGGTAGGTTTGCTTATGACTAAGATCCAACACTATCGCTCAGGAAGCTTTTTGGAAGGACAAAGCGCAAACCCCCCGGGGGTGACCTCACACATAGAACATGTGCTAATGAGGCAAGGTAGATTGTCATTATGGTGGCTGAACAATAGCCATGCATATGCAAAACTGTATATTATTCAAAGGCATAAAAATAAGAATGAATCGTATTTTTCAAGTTTCACCCACTCATTTAAAAAAATTAATTTTTTTAATCCTCCCTAGTGAAGTCGCCAAATTGTAGGCGTGTTTTTATTTCGCCTACGCGGTGTGAGCGCATATTATATTTGACTACTCCACTGTAAAGGTTTTATTTGAAAATTGTTTTTTATTGAAAGAAGTCGCCAACAATTCTTTTTAGGAAGAATCATAAACCTAATTGGATATGGGAAAATCGTAGGGACAAATTATCCAATGTAGATTTTCCCGTCATGACTCCATAGATGGTCAAAGTGAACCAAAGATTGAGTTCGGGATTGAGGGTACAAATATGGTCCGGAACCATATTGCCCATTGCTGGCCTCTACTAAATATCGATTCATTTGCAGATTTTATACCAAAAAATAATCGTTTAATATTTTTATACACCCTAAAAATATTTAGTCTAAATAGGTTCAGGAAACACATAAAAAGACTATTTTTTAGTGATATGCTATTATACAATCAATTTACAGGGAACCTAGCAAGTTGTCCAAATTAATTTGATTAATGTTAGAACATCTATTTAGGTCTTTGATTAGCAAAAATAACATGTGGGTGATAAAAGCAATAAGCAGGGACAATCATATAATATGCATATAATGATCAGGCATGCATAATAGTAATGAAAAATATATAAAAAGAAAGAAGGAGGTTTAGAATATACAGTAGATCGATTTTATATTAAAGATCTACATCATGAAAGAAAACTATTAGTAACTTCAATATAAAAATACTTTATTTAAGGACCCTCAGGATTATACCATGGCTTGGGTCTGCGAGATTGACAACCTTTGGGACAAGCAATCGTGAAGCCTGAAAATCTGAATGTATGAAAGTATGTAGATTGAATGTATTTGTGTTTGAAAGGTATGAGTTTTTTGTAGGGAGATTTGTAGTTCGTAGAGAGGTTCGTAAAGTATTCGTCAAGTTCGAAGTGTGTTAATGTGAAAAATCCGTCCTCTGATCTGTACGGAAATTAAGCCTATTTATAGGAAAAACAGCACTGAGCCAGGCGCAGCTGACGTGGCAAGCACATAACGCGGCATGACTAGTAAAAAACATATACGTGGTACGCGCTTTGAAAAAGATAAGAAAGATCGCATCTGACGCACGACTCTGAATGAGTCAGAAATCCACGTGTCAAGTGCAGATTAATGCACCTGACACGTGGACAGAGCTGCGCCTAACGCACAGACGTGCGCTTGGTACGCTAGGCGCACCAGCCTGGCTCCTGCCGTGTCTTTGCCAACTTTATTTAGAACGCGTTTAAAAAGATTTCATTTATCCTTTAATTACGAAAATCTGATTTTACGGGATAAAATCTGATCTTGACTTAAAAAAATATATTTTGAAAATATTTATTTATTAAAATAAATCAATTAATTATCAATTAATTGGGCTTTTCAAAGAATTGGGCTCAAATACAATTGATTATCATGAGTAATTAATTGGGCTTTAAAATAGGACTTTAACACTTTTCGAAATGGTTTTGAATGGCTTTTCGGACTGCTCTGCCCTTGGATCGGACCAATTAAGACCACGATATGTTTCATCATCGGATCCTTAAATGGGGAGACACGATTATGTGTCTACAATTTGCATACAATATTGTCTTACAAAACAAAGGAAGAGCATTTAATGAACATACGCTACTAAATAATTGACCTATGGTAACACTCCATGCACTAGCGGAAAAAAACCTTATATGTCACAAACGAACTGCTCCGGTTCTCCCAAAACCAGATCAGTAAGTTTGGTTTTTTTTTCGCAATTTTTTGGGCCACTAAACTGGTCCGGTTTGGAGGAGAACCGGATCAGTTAAACAAACTGATTCGGTACTCCTCCAAACCGGACCAGTTTATTGGCCCAAAAAAAATTTAGCCCAAGCGTTCCCCCCACTTCCTAGATGGCCCAACCTCCCTCTATTAAATGAGACCCTCCTCCCCTATCTCCTTTTTCATCCCCTTAAAAACCTAAGCCTAATCTCCAGCATCTCTATCTCCTTCCCTCCCACCCATCTCTCATTCTCTAATTCACTAACCTCTGATTCATCTCTCATCTCTCATCTGAGCATCTCTCATTCTCATCTAGCCTCTACGAAGACACGAACCACTCACTCCTCTAAGCGCAGACGAGTCTTCATCATCATCTCTGATTCGCCTACCACCACGACCACCAACCACCAAATCAGAACCATCATCATCTCCCCTCGGTGTCGCCAACCAGGCTCTCTCCTCTCGCTGTTATCGTCTCAACCATACAAGCTACTAGATCTCCCCTATTGTCGAAGGCTCTCTCAGTCGCTCGTCGAAGAATAAACGTGGAACCATGATCATCTCCCCTCGGTGTTGCCAACCATACTCTCTCCTCTCACCACTCGTCGTCGCGACCATATCTCCCCTCTCACCACTCGACGTCGCGACCAGGATCTTGGTTCCAGATTTTGTTTTTTTTTGAATTTTCAGTTTATTTTTTCTTTCTTGTAATTTCATTTTTTTCATGTGTTTTTCTTTCTCATATGTTTTTTCATTGAATTTTTTCTTTTTGGATATATTTTATTTAATATTTAATGTTTGTAATTGAGTTTTCATATATTAATAATATTCTGAATTTTCTTAAATTTCGTTATATATGACTGAGATTGTTGATGTTTTACTAAATATGTTGTGTGAACCTCGTTGTTCGAAGTCTGTTGCGTGGCTGGATTTTTTTTTTTATATAAACCAAACTGATCCGGTTGTTGGTTGAAAACGGATCAGTTTACTACTAACTAGTCTGGTTTTCACCAAAACCGAATCAGATTATTAAGTAACAGGTGCGGTTTTTACGAAAACCAGAGTAGTTTATTTAGTAACTGGTCCGATTTTCTAGAAAATCAGATCAGTTAATAAGTAACTGATTTAGTTGTCAACCGGATCAGTTCTTTTTTGCCTGGCGCTTCGGGCCCACTCGATCCGGATCAAAACCGGATGAGCTTTTTACAATTGGTGATGGTAACATTTTTAGAGATCTAATTTTCATTTACATGTACGCAACACTTTTATATCACTTTATTGATAGGTAACAATTACATGTAACATTTTTTAATATGTAACACTTTAAAGGTAACACTTTTTCATATGTAACACATTGATGGTAACACTTTTTGATATATAACACTTCAAGGTAACACTTTTTTATAGGTAAAATTCAATTTTAAAGTGCAGAACTTTTTTATAGGTTATAGTTATACACTTTTGGATAACATTTTAGGTGTTGCATGATTATTTATTATCTACACTAACACAAGTTATTGGACTTCTTTTTTAATAAAGATCCTTATTTTTAGTGCCTAATATCCCTAATTCTAAGCATCTTATACTAAAGGTTAATTTTTTTAATAATATATTAGATAGTTCATGTTATCAAGTGTTCTTAAGACAATTATGGTTAATTAATAATATAGGTGACTATGACTTTTGATTTGAAATTATTAATAATAATTTGAGAGTATATGTAGGATTTTCAAGTGATAATTTTATTCTCTCATTATCCTCTTCATGTGCTGGAAGGGGAAGCCAAACAAATTTTGAGTTACCAATTCAGCCCTCATGTGTTATGTGTCATTCTAGCAAATGGGTTGAAAATTTGAAAACCCCAACAATCCCCAATTCTATTGCTCAAGAACTTTTCCTCTGAATTGCGCTGCGATGTCTCGTTGTTGCCGCCCTATCGTTCTGCTCTCTCTGTCTCTCCTCTAGTAAGGGTTGTTGCTCGGTTTTGTTTTGTCTGCACTATTGATGTGGTTGCTGCTGCTATGACTGGGCTGCTGGTATGAAAATCATAGCAAACCATTTCTCTAATTCTATACTTTCTTTTTCGTGCTTTTATAATTCTCTCACTGCGATTCTCGCTTTTCGATTTTCGTAGGTTTCTCTCTCTCATGTGATCTTCAAGGTACTTCAGTGTCTGTATATTTCTTGATTTGTTTTACTTAAATCTAGGTTTTTGGTGACTTAATTCCTGATTTATCTCGAAAATTCCCAATTAAAATCCGTGTTCACTGAATTAGAACTGTATGAATTCTTATTAATTTTGCACTACCTAAATTTAGCTCTTGATGATGAAATTCAATCGTATGATACTATGATTGAGTTGTTTTATTTCTCTGTAATGAAGGATGGTTGAATTATCATATTCCCAATTAAATTATATGCATTTTGACTAATTCTGCCATCTTGGTTTATATTGTATATTCAATTTTAGAAGCATGGTTTACAGATTATTGTTATCAAATTGGAGGTCATCGGAGTTGTTCTTGAAACTAAGCTAGTGAGTTATAGAATAATGTAATTGGTTCCATTCACTGATTTTCAGTTAGTCAGTAATGAGATTGTGCTAAAAGAGCAATCGAATTAGTTTTTATTCTTTGGATTTGGTATGAAGTACATTGATATTCTTTTTAGTAGATTGTTAGTAAGGTGGATTAGTGTGGGACTTATCTACGGATTGATGATCAAGAATAGCGGGATATTGCCATTGGAGATCAATTGTGGAAATAAAGTGTTGTTTGTTGTTCTATTTTTTTAATCTTTTGATAAGAATTGAATGGTCTGCTAATTTCTTTTGGTGCAACTTGTATTGCTCGAAACTACTGTTTTTAAGTTAGAAGCAATTCCGTGATGGCAGAATTAATAGGTAAACCCTTTCTGAAAATTATCATATTTCCAACTTGTATTACTCAATATTACTGTTTTAATGGAGTTAAGCATAAATACAGGACTTCACATTTAGTATTTTTCACCTTTAAGGACCTGCCACTTTTTTTTTTTTACCTTTGAGGACCTAGAGTTAAATCTCAGGCAATTTAACTCACCTGAGATCAGCGAAAAGTTGTAGTCCTTTAAAAAAAAAAGTGAAGTCCTTCATTGCATTAATTACATCAAAAACTAAGGTCCTTCAGTACATTTATATAACCAAAAACTTAAGTTTTTGCTGTTTAACTGCTACATGGAGATTTTTTTTGACAATTAAAAAAAGTAGCCGTTACATAATTGATCTTTACAAAAGAAATCTTTAGCCCAGCCATCCCATTTCTCCAATCTTTGCATCTGCACTGGTTATCTGAAAATAATTTGCAGAAGAAATGTATCATCAGTCAGTTATATTATGTGGGTGCAACTAGGTTGTGGTAAAAAGGGTTTCTAAAACAACTAAAAATCCTTTTAGAAGGTTCATCACATGCAGGAACTACAAGCAATCAAATGGCTACCATTTCTGGGAATGGATTGATGAAGACCATGACTGGGAACTCAAACATGAGATGATCAAGTTGATAAAGAGAAATGAATTCCTTGAGGAAGCGAGAGGTGCGGAACAAGAAAATGACAAAGATTTTTCTGATTGGGTATATTGTTATTGCTTTTGATAATTGTACTAATTTGTGCTTATAATTGAGTGGTGACAGTGGATATGTAATTACCTTAATGTAGTTGGTTAGTTTGTGAGATTTGATTGAGGAGTAGAATCTGTCTGACTTTGATTGATGAACTGCAAGCAAAATGCAAAACATGTATGAACATTTATGTATGAAATAAATTTGTGTGAATAAGAAAAGTAACTTACCATTGCTTGCCTGTTTGTTGTAGTTGTTAGTGTGTGTTTCTTAGATGTTGTGTGTTCTGTTGGTCCCGTTGAGTCTCCAACTTGTGAGGACGTAGGGCACTTCCTTTTGTTGTGACCAGGCTGTCCACAGTTTGTGCACTTGTGCACTTCACCTTTCTTAGACAACTTGCACCCTTCAACCTCACCAAGAGAAGGCTTTCTCTTTGTAGTTGGTCTGTTTTGGAGCTTTTTCACCACTGGAGCCTATATTTGGGCATAAAGAGATTCAGGCCACTCTTGGGGACCATTTAAAGGCTCAAGAGGAAACTCATATGCCTTTAAGTATGTTTCTTTGGTGAACCAGGTAGAAACATAGTGTTCAGGGTGCTCAATAGCCTTCCAAATTGCTGCCACAACATGATTACAGGGAACTCCACTAAGCTGCCATGCTTTGCAGGTACATGTTCTCTCCAACAAGCTGACAACAAACCTATTTTGAGTGGCTCCTTCCCTAACTCCATAACAAAAATGGCCATCCCATAATGTATTCCACCCTCTGGCATCTATCTTTGACTTCTCTAACTTATTCTTTATTCTAGGACAAATGAGAATATCCTTGTTGGCTATGAAGTCTCTTTTTTTATGAAGCCTCTCCATCAGGCTTTCTCTAATATCCTCAAGCATAGTTATCATAGGCTTGTGTCTGCTAGACAATATATAAGCATTGAACACTTCATTCATGTTATTATCAATCTTTGTCACATTGAGATGTAGTTGTCAAATAAGCCCTTACCCACTTCTTATAATTTCTCGTTCAACACATCTTGTCCTGCCGCCACCGAAAGTAGTGAGAATTGTTGCATATTTTCGTTAAAATCATTCTCTCGTCTTGCTCTTAGCAATGTTCCGTAACCCTCTCCTATACCGTAAGCAACCACCAAACTTCGTCCGAAGTTACAATACACATGCCTTGCACACACTCTTGTCTCAAAGACTAGGCCATATATCGCCTACGGCTTTGAGAAGGCCTTTCGTTGGTCTCGACATTATTGTATAGCCATGTCCATCGGTTGTGTCCAAGTCATCAGCAAGTAAGGTCAAGAACCATGTCCAAGTTTCTGTGTTCTCTATTTCTACACAAGCCCGGGCAATTGGGAACATTTGGTTGTTCCCATCTCTACCAACAACTACTAGTAGCCGACCACCAAAAGGTCCCTTGCGAAAACAACCATCTAACCCAAAAAAAGGTCTACACCCAGCTAGAAACCCTTTCTTCAAGGCAGAGAAACAGATGTACACCCTCTCAAATATGTTATTGTTGAGTTTGAATTTAAGTGTGTTATTAGGGTTTGACCTAATGATCTCTTGAGCATACTGTGAAGTAGTGAGTACTGCGCTCTCTGTACTCACCTAAGATTAACTTCGACCCATCTTCCTAGCCTTAAGTGCCATCCACAAACCGATCTTAATACCCCACTCGGACCATATGGTGTCAACTATTTCCCGACACTTAAGGTATGGGTTAATCTTGAATTTACCATGGTATTTGCTAGCAATCCAAACTTGCCCTAATTCTTCTAACCTTTGCTAGTCTTCCACGGTTATGATTTGGAACATGTGTCTTGACAATCATACTTCCATTTCCCCCGAACCGAGGCCCACGGTATACCAAGGACAACCCCTATCCCTTGCCTTACACTTAGCCCCAATTCTGGTTTTATCATTTTTTATGTATTCTATGTCCCTTCCTATGCTAACAGAGTAGGAAGTGATAGCGAATCTTAATTCCCAAAGATCCTCAAATTGTTGTCCTAAAAAGAAAGGAGACTCATTCTCCCGAATTTCCTATCAAAAGTAGTGTGGTTTTTGGTTTTTTCAACACTTTATTCTTTTTCATAGGTTGAGGCAACAAATAGCCACAATCATTATCATCATCGAGTTATTAGGTGATCCATCAAAGTCCGATGACTCAAAGACCATCATCACTATGAACACCAAGGTGTGATCTCCTAACCTACCAAAGAACCCTATTCAATGATTGTATCTCATTCAAGAAATCAAACTCATTCTCGATTTGCCTCCTTCATTTTCTCCCTAGCATTTGTTGTTTCAACATCCTCATTATCACTACCCTCTTCATCATAATCAATATCATCATCTCCTAAACTCACTGCACCCTCTAAAACGAGCACATAATCATCACCATACACAAAGACGTGGTCATAAGAGAGTAACACTATAGGTCTTTTAGAGGAAGAAGTTTGAGTTAAATGACTTCTAGTTCCTTCAACACCCTGTACATTATCATCATGCTCAGTGAAAACATCAATGATGTTGTACTTAGTTAACAGACTAAGAAACTTTGCAAAGGTACAATCTTCATAACCTAAGAACCTCACCCCTGATTGAATATTTTTTAAAGGATCACAATAGTGGAGCTTTATGACTTTATCATATCCCAATGAATTAATCACAGATTTCAAGTATGAGGCATTGAAAGAAGTTGGCAAATCATTGATAATTTTCACTTGTCCACCAATGTAATTGAGATTAGGGGTAGATTCCCATTTACCCCCATGATGCAGCACAATATTTATGGCCTGAAACTAAATGTTAGGTTCTCAAAGGTGAAAAAAAAAGTGGGAGGTCCTTAAAGGTGAAAAATACCAAATGTGAAGTCCTGTATTTATGCTTAACTCATTTTAATGTTAAAAACTATCCCATGATGGCAGAATTAATAGCTAAACGATTCTAAACCCTGCATGGATCTTTCGATCAACAAATTTTCAGAAAGAGTTACGTTGTAGGACACCTACGATGTTGCGACGCACTACATACTACATCTTTTTGAAGGCACTAGGGATCAATAGCTAAATAAGGTAACAATTATAATAGTTAAACATTATAAACAATCACCTACATGTCATCCTATATAATATTTATCTCTTTATGTCTCTTTGCATCTCTATCCCGGCCCCTTCCTTCTCTAGCTCTCTCTTGTTGGCTTTCATGTGGTACTTGAAAGAACTTCTAGCATCATACAACTTCCACTATTGTTCAAATGTTGTCACTTTCCTTTATGCCTATTCTTTGACATTTTCACTTTGTTCCGTTATTCCTTTTTTATGCATTCCTAACATGTTTAATTTCTTTGCCTATTAATAGATTATATTGTTGTTGAGTTCTCAACTTTAATGTTTTTAAAAGGATCAAGAGAATGAAGGTGACGGGTTGAAGTAGCATGTATTTCGAGGTCAATAGGAGAATATATGCATTGGACGAGATGACGGAAGATGGAGAAGAGTTACACAACTGTTAGATTAAGTTTTGGATTATCATCTGTATTTGACGCTTCATGGGCATTTGATTTTATATAGGACAGGACATCGTTTCTCATTAGTTTATGTTTGAAAATGGCATTAATATGTGTATAACAATATTATTATAATTATAGTTGTCAACTGCTTTATCGAATTTTATATTGAGATGTCAAAAAGTGATACATAACGTTGAATAAAGTGTTACAATAGGTTAAAAGTAAGACTTTAATATGTTACTGATGATTAAGAAAGTGTTACTTAAGACATAATGAGCAACACTTTGAAGGTGCAACAATAGGTATTTAAAGTGTTACATATTAGATTTAAGGTAACACTCGTAGAAATGTTACCGTAAGCTACCAGAAGTGTTACCTAATAGATAGGTAACACGGGCTGATGTAACACCTAAAAAAGTGTTACCAATTATCTAATGTAACACTTTTAGCACTTTAAGTAACACTTTTTGGGTGTTACTTAATGTCACTTATGTAGTAGTTAAGAGCTAGCTGCCGCAAGTAAAATTTTCAAAAGTATAACTTTAGTGTCAACTACAATATTGGAAGAATAGTAGAGGTTGAAGCTTGAATTGGTTGCTGGTAACTTGTATCAACAAATGAGCTCTGGCAGAGTGTCCTTGGCCCTCTTGATGCCCCCACACACCTAAAATTGGAATAAGTTAGTATGAAGCCTCAATTTATATAAAAAAAAAAAAAAAAAAATCGCATGTGGATCGGAACTTATATTAGTCATTGGAGTTCCATTATTAGTGAACATAAGCCTGTGGGAAATACAAAAAAAAATTCTAAAAGTTAAGGGTATCAATTGATGACATATTTTTAGAAGTGAGATTTGTACCACTTCTACCCCTGGAAGTGCTACTTCCTCCTCTTGTCTTGCTTATGCCCTTGGAAGATTGTTCTCCTCCTCTTGAACTCCTTCCTCCTCAAATGACCCTTCCACCTCTCCCCAATCTGGTTGGTTCAGATGTAGAGGTGTGATGTGTAGCATCTACGTTAGCACTTTACTCTGGCTACTGTCCATCTGCCCTAGGTATTTCCTTCTATTTGTTTTTTTGTGGGGAGGAGGCTAGACAATACAAGTTTCTTTATCAGGGAACCTACCCTTATTGTGTCCCTTCCTCCCACAAAACTGCAAGTCACCTATTATCCCATGCCTTGACAAAGTGTCAAGTTTTTTATGATCCTCATGAACATGTTTAATCCTATTCTTTCTTGCCATGCCACGTCTAGTTTTTATTTTAGGTGGGTCTAAGTGAATCTCAACCCTAGGCTAGTGTTTCTAACCTTCCTAAGGTAGAATTGATCTTACGTAAGCCTTTAGCCAACTATATACTTATTGTAACATACATCTACAAAATTCACAACTTCTATGTGGCTAAAGAATATGGTAGACACGGTATGGCAACATGGTATTACAGTCATGTCCCATCATCTGCAAGTACATGACTTACTTTCCAAATCAACAATCAAGCTGTCCAAGTTATGATTGATTTGGAACAAGCTAAGGTGGTGGATGAAGGCTGGAAATCACAATATTCAGCTATCTCCTTCTCTTTTTATACCTTTTTTTCGTATCCTAGGACCGAGGATAGTTGTGCATTTCTCCATGTCCACTCTCTTTTGAACCAATCTTTGCATGAGCTGAGGACTAATATCTTGAAGCATGTCAATCAAATGCTCCTAGCATTTATAACGTAACCATTAAATGTCTCAGTTATGTTGTTAGTGATTGAATCAGGCTTATTGCTAGGTTTCATGAAGGCTCTAAAAAATAGCTTAGGTTTGTAACTCCTAAAACCTATAGCAGCTGCCTCATTAACTTCTCTATGTCACCCAAAGCCTCACTATAATATGCCGGATTATATGAAAAAGCTATGTTAAAAATAATCTCTTCAACTCGTCCCCTTTGAAATTCTTAGGCAAATGAGCATAAATGTGCCATGCACAATGCCTATGTCTAGCTTATGGTAACACAATAGCAACAACATTCAAAAATATCCTACAATTATGACATCAACAGTAGGGAATTGCATGTAACTCAGAACATGTTTACAACTGCATATCTTAGAGATATAAAAACAACAAAAGACTTGAATGAACAAATCAAGGTACTTGTTGTTCTTTTGAAATAACTGAAATGTGTGATCCATCTCCAAGGCTCAATCATGTCTGTAGGTGCTTGAATAACCATTCCCTTATTATTCTCACCTCTATCACAACCCATCCAATTGGGTAAATTTAATCATTGTCATCTCTCCCAACTGCCTAGAGTAGTCATACACCTAGTAATGTCTTCAGAAAGCATGATTCCACATATAATCTTTGGGAAACTGGAGGAAATACATATTTGGATCAGTCACCAAGTCCATCACATTTGAGGGCATGAAGTCTACAATGTCTTAATGTATCTACCTACCTTTTGCTAATGATCCTTCATAAATCTATGAAACATATTGTGTGCATAATACTTTACTTTATAGGAAAAGTTCAATGACCCTATAGGCTCTCCTTATAGTCTCAACAATCTCTGTTGCTAGCCAGTGATGTATGGCGTTGGAAACTTCTAAAAACTACTCACCTAGCCATGTTGATTTCAATTGCTTATTTCATTCCATATTTCTAGTGCATATGTGTTGATTAACCATTGACTTTAATACAAAAGTTGCCCTGCTAGAGTCTCAAGAAGCATAAAGTTTGAAACGACAACCCTAATACAATACACAACCACTCTTTGACCCTTATATATGTTACTAACAACCAAGTTCAAATTCTTACATGCATAATAACACACTTATGCCCTGTTTTTTTAGACTTATTTTCAGTTCAATTCAGTTCAGTTCAGTTCGTTTAGTTCAGTTCAGTTCAATTGAGTTGAGGTCAGTTCAGTTCAATTCAGTTGAGTTCAGTTCAGTTGAGTTGAGTTCAGTTTAGTTCAATTACTCTCTGCATTTCAGTTTCTCTTTTTTTTTTCAGTTCAGTTCAGTTCAGTTCAGTTCAATTCAGTTCCGTTCATTTCAATTTAGTTCAATTCAGTTTAGTTCAGTTCAGTCCAAAAGAACGGGGCCTTAGCTACAACCTTCTTAAATTCAAAAAGGTTGTGACTTACAATATTTTAAAATAGTTTGTCAAAAAAAGGGTTTTCTCTCCTTGGTGAAAGGGCGATTGCTTAGGGTTTTAGCTAGCCGTTGTCTGACACCGATGGGTTGCCGGAAAAAACCCCAACTTTCTCCTCAATCTGAGCAAGGTAAAGAAACACAAACACATAAACCAAATGATAAAATCCAGAATCAGAAGAACTTGCAAGGCAATGTAACAGTAACCAAATAGCTTCCTGGTCACTCTTCTCCTGCGATTCAAGCTGCGATTGATGCCGTTAATGAGGCTTTTAGAGCTCATAAAACAACTCTAGTTGCTGCTACAACACCGGTGGTTCCTCTTGTTATGAGTAATTCTTCGACCCCTGAAGTTGTGTCTACTAGCACCCCTGAAAGACCCCTGCATATTTCTGTTGGTAACGAAATGCAGGGTAATGTTATTACTGAGAATCTAGAGAAAACAACTGAGGAGAATGTAGCTACTCACAATGTGAGTATTGGTGGAGATGGAGCTGATAGGAGGAGAGACAGTTCACCTAAATAGGCTGAAGTTGCAGCGGGTAAATCTCTTACAGCCAAAGGAGCACCACTCAAGTTTGTTCCTCCTCTTCTAAAAGAAGGTAATAAGGTTGATAAACTTGACCAAGCTGAGGTTGATAAGCTCTGTAAAGCTTGGTCCACTACGGTTATACTGTATGTTGTTGGTCAGACCCCCTCCATTAGGGCTCTAACTCGATATATAGAGCAGCAATGGAATCACGTTGGTAAGCCAAAAATTTATCTTCATGACAAGGGTTACTTCATTATTAAGTTTGCTTCATTTGATGATAGAAATGAGATTTTATATGCTGAACCTCACATGATTAATAGTAGACCTATGGTGATTAAGGCATGGACACCTGATTTTGATTTCCAAGCTGAAGTTTTAAGGGTTGCTCCTCTTTAAATTAGGTTGTATAACCTTCCTCTTAATTAATGGGGTCCTCAATCCCTGAGTCGAATCGGTAGTATGGTTGGAGTGCCTCTCTTTGCTGGTGAGTGTACTACACAGCAGCAAAGAATTACTTTTGCTTGATTGTTAGTGGAAGTGGATGTTACTAAGGAACTGCCTAAGAGTGTGAGTATAGAAGATGGTTCGGGGAGAGTTATTGAACAAAAAGTTCATTTTGATTGAGCTCCCTCTTACTGTCTTAAGTGTGCCACTATTGGGCATGATTGTGCCAAAAAGAAAATTGCACAAGGAAAGGAGAAGGAGGGGCCTAAGGCTACTCAGAAATGGGTTCCTAAAGTCTCACAACCAAAGCCTACTGAAAATGCAGTTGTTCAGATTTCATCATCTACTGAAAATGCAGTTGTTCAAGACAAGGCTAGGGATGTAATTCCAGAAGTTGTTGTTGTTGATGTTCAAGATCAAACTCAAGCCACTAGTGAGGATGCAAGGCTTGCTGCACCTCCTGTAGCTCCAGCATGGACCATTGTCATTAGAGGGAAGAAGGGAAATAATGCTATGGAAGTGGAGGGACCTGGTGTTGTTACTCACAATGTGGATAAAGCTGGGGGTAGCTCATTCACTATTACTCCGGGATAATGACAGTGTGCACTTGGAATGTGAGGGGGTTGAATAGCCCTGTCAAATTAGGAGAAATAAAAAAGTTTATGGGAAAACATAATGTTTCTCTCATAGCTTTGCTTGAAACTCGTGTTAAAGCTCACAATAAAGATAAACTTTTGAAGAAATTTAGCAATAGGTGGAAGTAAGTTCACAATTTTGAAGCTTCTGATAGAGGTAGAATTTGGAATGCTTGGAACTCTGCTAATGTTTCTCTTTAGATTCTGCTTAAATCCTCTCAATTAGTTCATTATTGTGTTGTTGATAAGCATTCTGGTGATCAGTGGATGTTTACAGTGGTGTATGGTCTTCATACTGTTGATGACAGGAGAAGTCTTAATTTGGTCGGAGCTCAATAATCTTAATAAGAGTATTACTGATCCTTGGTGCATAATGGGGGAATTTAATGTTGTTCTTTCTTCAGGAGATAGGATTAATGGTGTTCCTGTCTCTACTTATAAAACTCAGGATTTAGGTCAGCTGCCCAACACTACAGATCTTAGTGAATCTAAATCTTGTGGTCATTTTTTCTCATGGTTTTACAAGGGTAATGGTGATTCTAGAATAAGTAGCAGAATTGATAGGTGCTTAGTTAACTCTTACTGGTTATCTAAGTATTCTCATTTGGTTGTGGATTATATGAACCCTGGTCTCTCAGACCATTCTCCTTTGATGCTTCATTGTACTCAGAGGACTCATGGTAGAGCTAGGCCTTTCAAATTCTTCAATCACATGGCTGCTCATGAAGACTTCTTAACTTTGGTGAGTGAGCAATGGCATCTTCATGTCAGAGGAGGAAGTATGATGCAGATTGTTTGGTTTAAGCTTAAAAATGTGAAGGCTAAGCTCAAAGTATTACACAAGGCTGAATTTGCAAATATGAATGATAAGATTGATCTTGCTAGGGCTGGTTTGCAGAGTGTTCAAACTCAGCTACAGATTTCTCCTGATTGTCCTGAGCTCAATCAAGCTGAAAAAGATTGTACTCTTTTGGTTCATAAGCTTCTGAATGTGGAAGAATCTGCTTTAATGTAATATCCCGAATTTAAACATGTTTAAATATTTTTTTTCTAATAATATGGGTTAATTTTTCATTATGCTATAATAACTTTAACTTACCTTAAAGGAAGTGAAGCTACCTAAATAACTAATCTTACGTAACATTGTAAAGAAAACTCAGTGTATAGTAATAAAATGAGGATGACTAAAGAAATGAGCTTGTAAACTACAAAAATGCCCCTATAGCCTACAACCATATATCATGCACTTCATCTCCCTCCTTTCTTCTCTCATTCTGTGAATGTTTGAAATTTGCATATCTGGAAATCAAGTCTGCCGACATAAACCACCCCATTTCAAACACAAAGTCAGCAAAGAACAACTCCTGGAGTCGAACAAAATCTGAAAGGAAGATCACCGTATCTTCTCCATTAATGAACATCTTGACTAAGCAACTTTCTCATAGACAATGGTGAAGTCTCATAGCAATTTTCAGCTCTATAAATACACAAGAAAGTACCGATCAAAAGCTCAAGCAAAAATCGGAGCAAGTTACTTAGCAAATAGCCAAGAACTTCCACTTCCTCTCTCCTCTACTTTACCTTCTTCCTCCTCTGTTTTGGGCAAGCTGCCCAACACCACCACGACACCACCAACGCCACGACCACAACAACACCTTCATCTATCAGGCGCTCTGTGCACCACCACGACACCACCCTCGCTCACACCTTTCTCTTCCTCGCTACACCTCACGCTGCACTTTCCTCTTCTCTCTCGTTGCTCCTTGCTCACCACTACACCACGCCCCCGGCACTGCAGACGCGCCTCCACCTGCTAGCTGCTGCCTTCATGCGTAGATCACCCTTCCCGCCTCCTAGCTGCTGCAGCCTCGACACACCGAGCACCCCTCTTCTCATCTCGTGCTTCATTATTGAAGCATCACTAGGTATGCTAACTACCTCTAGTGTTTAGCTTAAACAAATGATTAGATGTTTAATTAATCTTTGGGCCTAATAAAATAAATCGACTGATTTTGTGAACTCACCTATGATTAAATTATTTTTGGTCTATTACTCATCAATGTTAACTTAATGTTAAGGCTTTCACTAATGAAATAAAAAGAAGGCTAAAGTTTAAGTATACACCCTAATCTCTACATTAGTATTGGAAATTTAATAGTATGATTTATGGACTAACTGATTAAAGCCTATGACAACCTTATTTAATTATTTGAGTATATATAAGCTCTAACTTATATGTATTCACTTAATATTAATGACCATGCTTCACTAATACTCATATATACTTCTAATGTCTATTTAAATCGTTATTGCAATAATAGTATGAAATCAATGACTAGATGCTATTAAACATGAGTTTAATTCCCTTTAATAAGTAAAGAATAATTTAAGTGTTGATAATTATTAAAGTACCGGTTTAAGGACCAAATATGACATCATTCTCCATACCAAGGACGTTATGGTATTATGACTATGGACTCTATAGCAAAAGTTCAACAGACTTGGACTTAATATAACTATCAAACTTACTTTAAACAACAAAAAGATCTAATTAATAAGGCCTAAAGGTTAATAAAGTAAACACACACACATATATATATATATATATATATATATATATATGTATGTATATTAACATCACCATTCTTGATTAGATTAAAAGAATAAAGGATATTACAGCCTCCCCCGGCTATCAAAGTTACTACGCAGGATTTCAGGTAACGTCTACTGCTAACACCCGCATTCCCTTTCTAAATATATGTATGTTAAATGTATGATTTTATGGATTGCGGGACATAAAATACTTCTATAATATGATGTTTCATGATGTTATTCATGTAATACCGATGTTACGTAATTTATGATGATTTGCTGAAGATTAAAGACTATGATTTCCATGATGATTGTGAAGTATAATGTATAAATAAAAAGAAATGGAGCATGATAAACAAAAGTGAAAGATGGTTCTTGGCAGTACGATGTTATGTTGGTCGTGCACGTACCATTCTGTTCTATGGCGGAAACGCGACCTTCTGGTTAGGGGCAATTGTCCCTGGTGGCACCGCACTATGCATGGCTTTATGCCACCTTCTGGTTAGGGGCAATGTCCCTGGTGGCTATTGCCCTATGATTATGATGACGATGATGATGATGTTTTATGGGAGATGTCCCTTATGTTATACTCGCCAAGTTACCAATAAGATAATTATGATGATGGACATGATAAAAGGATAATAATTATTTCATGTTTAATCAAATGTTTATGAAATGTTTTACCTTATTCTCTCCTCCTGTTTGCAACTAAAATGAATTGAAATGAACTTACGATGTTAGGGTAGTATGTTACTGAGCCTCGGCTCATGACGTTTTGTTATTCTGTTTTAGGTATGAGCAGAACAGCTGCAAGAGCGTTGTTATAAAGGATTATGTTGAAGTGACTCTATATAAGTTGAGATATTTAGGATATTCTATATTATGGGTAATCATTATTATTTTATTTGAGCATTTGTATATTTAAGAGATCATTTTAGGCTACTATTATATTAGTGGGCCCATAACCCACATGCTTAAGTTCTGTTTCCTCTGCCAAGTATGAGTAATTAAGGTTATGAATTTTCGGGGCGTTACATTAAGGCAGAACTCCATAATTATGTGGCTAAAGCAGGGAGATTCTAACACTCAATTTTTCTTTCATGATATGAAAGAAAGATTTTTGCATAACAGTATTGAAGTTTTATTTAATGATGCTGGAGATAAGCTAAGTAATGCTGCTGATGTTGAAGCTGAGGTGATTAATTTCTATCATAAGCTTCTTAGCACTGCTGCTGTTAGTCTCCCTGCTGTGGACATTGCTCTTTTGAGGTATGAAGCTCAAGTTCAGTCTAATGATGCTGCTATGTTAGTGTAGCCTGTTACTTTGCAAGAAATTGAAGCTGCTTTGTGGGCAATTGATGATGATAAAGCTCCAGGTATTGATGGCTTTAACAGTCATTTCTTTAAGAAAGCTTGGTAGCTTATAAAACATGATATTTGTTCTGTTGTGCTTCATTTCTTTGATACTGGTGTTCTCTTGCCTGATATCAGTTGCACTCTTGTTTCTCTTGTTCCTAAAGTTCTTAATCCCTCTTTTGTTAAGGACTTTAGACTTATAGCATGCTGCACAGTCTTGTATAAGATAATTGCTAAGATCTTGACAAATAGGATGCAGATCATGATTGGAAGTGTTGTTGACCTGGCTCAAGCTGGCTTTATGCCTGGGAGGACTATCTTAGATAATATTCTGCTTGATACTGGACTTATCAAAAGCTATACTACTAAACATGTTTCCCCTAGATGCCTGTTGAAGGTTGATTTGAAAAAAGCTTATGATTCGATTGAGTGGTCCTTTCTTGAAACAGTTATGAATGAGCTTGGCTTTCCTACTCAATATGTGAAGTGGGTTATGGCTTGTGTTACTTCTATCTCTTTCTCCATTCTCCTTAATGGTATTCCTTGCAAGCCTTTTCTTGCTCAAAAAGGATTGAGACAAGGAGACCCTATGTCTCCATTCCTCTTTGCTTTAGGAATGGAGTATTTATCTAGATGTTTGGGTCATTTGAAGTCAAGTCCTGATTTTAAATTTTATCCTAGGTGTAAAAAGCTTAAAATCACTCACTTGATGTTTGCTGATGATCTTCTGATGTTTGCTAGAGCTGACCTTAGCTCCTTACAGCTTATCTTTGATGCTTTTACCAAATTCTCACAAGCTTCTGGTCTTGAAGCAAATTTGGATAAAACTCACCTTTACATTGGAGGGCTTAATATGGCTCAAAGGGACATTCTTCATTCTGTTATGCACATTCCACTTGGAGTTTTCCCTTTTAAGTACTTAGGTGTGCCTCTTACAAACAGAAAGCTTTTCTACCATGAGTGCAAGCCTTTGATTGAAAAAACTATGGCTAGAGTTAGAGCTTGATCTGTTAAAAAACTCTCATATGCTGTTAGGCTTCAGCTTGTTACTTCTATTCTGCATGGTTTTCAGCTCTACTGGTGTCAAATTTTTGTGCTTCCTAAGAAGGTTATGAAATAGATTCAAAGTTTCTGTAGAATGTTCTTGTGGACTTGTCAGGGTTCTTTTTTCAAAGAAAGCTCCCATTGCTTGGGACACTCTTTTCTTGCCTAAGAGTTGTGGTCTTATGGAGGGCTGAACATTAAAAATCTTGTTGTCTGGAATAAGGCTGTTGTTGCCAAACACTTCTGGGCTATTTCTCAAAAACAGGATAGACTGTGGATTAAATGACTTCATGCTTATTACATCAAGCAGCAAAACATAATAACTATGGAAATTCCTAATAGACTGTCTTGGTCTATGAAGAAGATTCTGGAGAGCATGTAGGTTTCCATGATTTTCAGGCTATGCATATGCTCACTTCTTTAGTTTTCTCTATCAAGAAGCTTTATTTAAAGATGCAAGGTGAGCATTATCATGTTAGGTGGAAGAGAATTATTTGTAACAATAAAGCTAGTCCTAAGGCTTTATTTATTACATGGCTTATTCTTCATGGCAGACTTGCTACCAAGGATAGACTCTTCTCCTGGGGGTCACTACTGATAGCTACTGTCCTCTTTGCACTGCTGCTTGTGAGTCTATCTCACATTTGTTCCTTGACTGCCCCTTCTCTTATGGCATTTGGGCTGCTTGTCAGCAGCATCTGAATATTATTGTGACTAGGAGGCATTTTGATGCTGAAGTTCAGGTTGTTGCTCTGAAGAGTAGGAGGAAAAGTCCCCAAGCCCAACTTTATTGTATGATGTTTGCAGAAGCTATGTACCAGATTTGGCTTCAAAGAAGTGCAAAAGTTTATGGAGGGCTAATTTTGGACACTAAAGCTAATTTTAAGCATATTTGTTTTCGTGTTGCAAGTAGATGTAATGATTGGGTAAGGCAACTTATCATTAAATAGTTGTCTGTTTGCTGTTTTGTGCCTCTGCTGGTGTGCAGGGTTTGTTTAGGGGTTTGCTTTTGGTTTGCTTGCTCCAAAACCCTTCCTAGAAGGTGTGGGGGGGGGGGGCTTGCTTTCCTTGGCTTTTTTCCCTTGTAGTTGTTAGGTTGTATCATTCTCTTTTTTTTAGTTATCAATAATATCTTTGGATTGCAGAAAAAAAAAACCTTCTTAAATTCAGATTTGGTTGCAAATATTGGCTCAACTTCTATTGAAGCAGTGAGAAATCTGTATTTTTGCTCACCAAAACACCATTGTAGCTTTCCTAGTAGCAGGTGTTTCCTCCTCACCATTATCAGGTGGAGCGTCAACATCCTACTCCGAATCTTTATATTTAGGCCCTGTTTGGCAAAACTAGCAGTTGTGGTAGCTGGTAGCTGTTGCAGTAGCTGTTAGTGGTTTACGTAGCTGTTAGCTGTCCGCTAGTAGCTGGTAGCTGTTAGCGTTTAAAGTAGCTATTCAAATTATAAGTGTTTGGCAAAAGTAGCTGTTGGAATTGAAAAAGAGAATATTGGACATATACTAGGTGTTTTGCTCGTGCAATGCATGGGTTAATTTAATGCAATTATTAAATTAAATTATTGACAAAATGAATTCCAAAATTATTTTAAGGGTAACCCTATTTAGAATATTTTCCTATTTTATCTTTTATATACTACTATGTTATAATGATTATTTTAAAATTATATATTATGAAGTTACAATTTTAAATATCTCTATTATATAAGTGAAGAGGGGAGGAAGATGGTGTCCCCTCACAAAAAGTCTAATATACCCTTAATGATTCAAATTGGCATATATATTAAATAGTTTTTTCTTCCTCCTACTTGCCATATATATTGAACAAGTTAATAATGGAATTGAATTTCAAATTTCAATTAAATATTAAATCAATGAGAATGATTTCCTCTTCTTAAATAAGTGTGAAAAACTCAGATCAAAAATTAAATTGACAATATAACTTGATTATAACAATCTGTACAAAAAATGAAAACTTGAATTTCATATTAATAATTATAATGATAATATTTTAAAACCTAAATGTTGAGTATTATTCGGTAATCTATATTATATAAATCAAACTTCTCCACTTTATTAATATTCAACAATTGAATCTGATACACAAATTCTTCCACTTTATTTAGGCACAGGCTTTCTTCTACTTTGTCTTTCCTTCACTTATAGAGATAGATTTGAATAATGATGAACAAATAACTAAAAAACCAAAGAAACATTGATTTAAGAAAAATATATTAAAAAAATTAAATATCATTATAAATGTTTGTTCGAATCAAATTTTTTGTAGCACTGATGAATAACTAATTGAGAAAAAGAATGTTAATATGACACGCACGCACGCACAGCGTGCAAAAAATACTAGTATATTCTAATATGACAATCAGTGGAGGACCTAGAGGGGTACATGGGGGTACAGCTGTACCCCCAAATTCAAAAAAAAATCAGCTTTAAAAAAAAAAAAGGCTGGAATCTCGTGACAGACTGACAGGGGACAAGACACGCGAACTAATTCCTCTCTCTCAAACTCTCACGCTCCTCTCTCTCTCTCTCCTCTCTCCTCTCTCCTCCTCTAATTCTCTCTCCTCTCTCTCACTACTGGAAGGCACCCATTCTTGCACTTTACAACAAGAAAAACAAGTTAAAACGAAAAAGAAATAGAGAAAATGGGATTTTCAGTTCTATCATAGATCAAAATAACAGCACACCTCTCTCAAAAAAAAAAAAAAATAACAGCACAAAGATGTCATCTTTCTTGATTCCTGCTCCTCTTGAAGCCAAGAAATCTCGAGATGATTGCACTCGAGGTATTATTCAATCTCATTGCATATCTTTCTTTTTTTTCCTTTTTCTAAAATTGAGAATTTTTTTTCAAGTTTTTGATTTATGTTTCTGTTTCTGTTTTCTTCAATATATGTTTTGTTGTACTAAAATATATGAATGGATGAATATCTTAATGTTTCGTGCAATTTTGATAAAGGGAGGTTTGGCAGGAGCTTAAGCGGCAGCAATTAATGTTGTTGTTACTGCCGAGTCACCGATGGAAATACCAGTGAGGACTTCCGACTTCGCCGAATCGCCGTTCGCTGCCTTTAATTCGAACTTCGAAGTTCGAGTTGCCGTTGCCGTTGCCGTTGCTGAGTTCGACTCACAAGACCCGACACTCACGCAGTAAGTTGTTAAGTTTTCATTTTTGTGTTTAATTTCATATTTTCCTACTTTTATAAGTTTATATATGTTAGATTCTTATATTAATTGAATATTTATATGTAAATTGTTGAATGTGGACATTGTTGATTAATTAGTTAGGGTTTGCTTATTGAAATTCGAAATTGAAATTGACAATTAATTTTATGAATTCAATTAGGAAATGACAAATGATACACCCAAGTCAAGTAATGTGGACTTATGTATTGAACAATTTTTATGAATTTTTTATACTGTTTTTGTGTTTGTTGTACGTCCGTAACTCCGTATCCCTAGATTCAAATTCCTGGGTCCGCCACTGATGACAATCCTACATAAATTGAAAACATATAATGTCTTCCAAAATAATTTTAAGGATAATGGTATATATCAAAACCCCAACTTAATACAAATAAAGACTCACATTCTAATCAATTAAATTGGCCTACATGATTACTCCATAGTCCATGTAGAAATGTCGAATGAAATTTGATACTTAGGATAATAACAACAACGAAGAAAAAAACACAAGAGGTTACATATTGTAATATGCTCGCTCCATTTGTCGAATAATATTGGCCCCTAGCCCCCTACTCTTTTCTATCTCTTTCTAAAGTCTAGATTATGTTACCAGATTCAAACAGAAAAGGTCTCAAATAATCAAATATGAAGCAAAAATACATTGCACCGCCAGTTTCAATCTCAAACGTTACTATATGTAGCGTTTCACAACCATTACTCAAACTCTATCTAAAACTCTACCCTCTACTACAACCTCTATCTTACCAAACAATCCTTTTACTCCTAAGTAGCATTTTGACTTTGTTCAACCTCTACTAGCTACCTCAAACGCTATTGCCAAACAGGGCCTTAGACACAACTTCTTTCTTTATCTCTCCACCATTTACAGCATACACCACTTTGTTTTTGTTTCAGCTCGAGTCTACCCTCTACTACATCTTTTTGATGTTTTTGTGCAAGTTTATATAACTTGTTATTACTCTTCGTCACCTCTATTGTTAGCTGTTCTACATGCATCATCACTGTCTTCAATATCTCCTTCAAACCCCACAAATTCATCTACAAATGGCTCCTCATGCTCTCCATCATCAAACTCCCCCTGTTCTTCATCATCAAACTCACCATCATCTCCATCATCCTGTTAACCATCAGTTCATCACCATCATACTCAACATCAACTTCTCCCTCATAATCTGAATCATTCTTCTTTTCTTCACTTTCCTCCTCACCAATAAACTCTTCCTATCTTAGAGCACTATTTGGTATGCGATCTTCCCATTCATAACCTTTAGGCACATTTTAAAATCTAGCCCTTGATCTGGTTTTGTGATGAAAGTTGAGTAGTGTTTGTTTTGGTTTGTGCTGAAAGTTAAGTTATGTTTGTAGGCATGTTTTTATTACCTACGCGGTGTGAGGGCGAATTTGACTACTTCGTTATAGAAATTTTAAATTTGAAATTCTTTTTGCAAAAGAAGCCGCAACAATTATTTAAAGGAAACTTATTTGGGTATTTGGGAAAGCATAAGAAACAACCAAACCCATAATGTCATACTAAACATGAATCACATTTCCATAACAATACTATAAAATCATTATACACACAAATAACCCACTAACATCAACAAATTCGTTTCAAAGAGATAATAATTGACACTTGACAACCTTCCAGCAACTATTTTATCAAATCTTAACACAAGAAACTTAAATAAACCAAATTCACATGATAGACAACATAAGAAAAATCATAATAACACATGAATCAACATCCTAAAACATATTCTAATCATAGAAAATAACATTACTAATTCTAATCACATGATTATTACATCAACGATTGTAGACACATAACTGTGTCTCCCCATTTAAGGACCTGATGATAAAACATACCGCGGTTTTAGTTGGCCCGACCGATGGAAGAGCAACCCGAATAGCCAGCCCAAAATCAATTTAATGTGTATTTCAGAGTCTTATTTTAAAGCCTAATTAATTATCCATGATAATTAATTGTATCTTGAACTCATAAATATATTTTGATTCCATTTAAAATATTTTAAGCCCAAAATTCCAATTGTTTTATTTATCATTTTAAATAAATATTTTCATAAATAAATTGAAAACAGATTTTTAATCCGTAATATGAAATTTTCGGATTTCAAGGGATAAAAAAAAATCTTTAAAACGCGTTTAGCAAAAAAGCCTCGCAATGCGTGCTGGGTGCAGCTGGTGCGCTTGGCGCGCCACGTACGCTCAGCGCAGTGGCCTAGCCACGTCAAGCGGACGAATCTGCGTCTGAGACGTGGCTCTGTGCGTCACACAGAGCCATGCGCCTGGTGCACTCGTCTATGCGACGCAAAGGCGGGCAATTTTTATGTTTTTCTAAAACGCGTGCCACATGTGCGCTGTTGATTGGTCATGGTGCGTTAGGCGTACCAATGTGTGCCTGACACGTGTAATTGTGCGTCACATAGAGACGTGCGCCAGACGCACTCTCTGCATGACGTGCGGGGCTTCTTATAAATAGGCTTTGATTTTCCGAATTAAAGTGCGGTTTTTCCATATAATTTTCATACACTTTAATGCTTCAAATATACTCGTGCTTCTAATTTACGAAATCTCACACACTGCCACATACTAAACAAATACAATAAACACAATCAAACACACACATACGTTCGTGCTTTAATCGATCTTTTGGCTTCAAGATTGCTCCTCCTGAAGGTCGTTACGCTCTCAGACCTAAACTGCATAGGTATTATTGTGAGGGTCCTTGAATATTTCCTTTTTATTTTATTTCTTGAAGTTACTAACGATTTCTTGTCATGATGTAGATAATTAATAAATAAAGCTTTTCTATTGTATATTTTAACCCCCATTTCTCTTATTTTGTATATATAACATCCATGTTATTATGATTGTTCTATGCATGATTTTTATCACCCACTTGTTTTAACTAAATCAGATAATATGGACAACCTACTAGGTACCTTGTAAATTGATTGCTTAATAACATTTCGCCAAAAAAATAGTATTTTGCGTGTTTAATGAACCGACCTAGACTAATCTTTTTTAGGGTGTTTAAATATATGATATGGTTGTTCTTCTGCGTAAAAATTGTTATGAATCGATATTTTGTGATACCCCTTATGATTGCTTTAAAGGGGTTTAGGAGGCTACTCATTCCAACAAGATGCGTCTCTTGGGAGCTCATTTCCTTAGTTATATTATATAAATCGATATTTTTAGGGTGTTTAAATATATTATATGGTTTTTAGGGAGCTCATTTCCTTAGTTACTCCACAGTTAAGCGTGCTTGGCTGGGAGTGGTCCCGGGATAAGTGACCTCCTGGGAAGATTCTCGGGGTGCGCATGAGTGAGGACAAAATACGCCGCAAGAACTTGTGTTGGTTATTGAGGACATCTGTTTGCCCTAGATGTGCATTGGAGACCATATACTCGACTCCGAATAGGTCGGGTGTTACAAATGGTATCAGAGCAACCCTGCGACTGCGTGTTGATCGTGTGGATAATTAATCCCAGATTAGTCGCCTAGTGGGGGAGGATTCCGGGGCTATATCACCGGCTGCGTGTTGAATATGTGATTAGTTTCCAGGCTGGGGCAACCCACATGTAGGTGTGGCCGATTATGTTGAGTCCTCAGGCGCAACGAGGGCGGTGTTGTCCTCAAGTGGGGGTGTATGTAATACCCCTCATGATTGCTTTAAAGGGGTTTAGTAGGCTACTCATTCCAACAAGATGCATCTTTCTTTTATGGAGCTCATTTCCTTACTTACTCCACAGTTAAGCGTGCTTGGCTGGGAGTTGTCCAGGGATAGGTGACCTCCTAAGAAGTTTCTCGGGGTGCGCATGAGTGAGGACAAAATACGCCGGAATAACTTTTGTTGGTTATTGAGGACAGTTGTTTGCCCTAGATGCGCATTGATGACGATATAATCGACTCCGTATGGGTCGGGTGTTACATATTTAGTAGAGGCCAACAATGGATGAACGTGGTTCCTAATGACCATATTCATACCCTCACCTCCGAACTCAATTTTTTGATTCATTGACCATCTATGGAGTCATGATGGGGAAATCTACATTGGATAAGTCCCGCAGTTGTCCCTTCAGTTTCCCAAATATCCAATTAGGTTTATGAGTCTTCCTTTAAAGACTTGTTGCCGACTTCAAAACGTATTTAATAAAACCTTAACAATGGGGTAGTCAAATATATTATACGCGCTCACACCGCGTAGGCGAAATAAAATCACGCCTACAACTATTCTAACAACAACCACCACAAAGATCATTTCCCAACATAACTAAAACCTCACGGCACACACATATATATAAACATTTTCATCAAAGTTCTAACTTTAACTAAACAACATACAATCTTAAATAAAATTCCTAGATCTAAAGGTCGAACTAATATATAGTCAATGTAGTCATTTACCTGAATAAAGTTTGTTTTCACTGGTCCATTGCTACGTGGTTAGCAAATCTGCCGCATAATGTACTGTATAATTTGGGCTTAATAGATTGCTTTGAAAGAACCTGGCTCTGTTTTATCATGCTTTTCCTAAATGTTCTAAATTATTTTTCACTCTTTTGTTTTAAAAAATATATTTCATCTCTTAAAAATGTAAGAAGCCACAAATCTCAATGGACGGTTTATTGTTCTCTCTTCCTAAAAATAACACTGGCCCCCATTTTTGTCAAAATCACTATGACATAGCCAATCTATTTTGGTTTGCCTAACCCTATTGTGAAAACAATAGGAGGTAGAGGGAGTAATATTTTGCCATCTGCTGCTTGTAGCTTGTAGTCTGCATCTTTTCCATAATGGCTGCTAATCTTTGCACAAACGTTGCCTGTAGAAGATCTTAGAAGAACAATAGAAGGCTCAAAATGCCTAGGTATCATCAAATTCCTTGTCATCAGTTACTAGTGAAGAGCAAGAGGCAGAGATGTGTCCTGCATCACCCTCTGATCTCAGTCCTGGTTCTGGTTCACCACGGTTAAATCCAAAACAGATTCCTCATCTATATTGCCATCAAAGCACACAAATGAGTGGTATCAATTTGAAGATTACAAGTGAAGGACCTCTCTATCTTTTGTTACACTAGTTTTGATACTAAAATGTAACTCAGTCAATATTTTCTTTATATGTGTATGAATAACATGAATTGCAATGAAAAGTGGTACTTATATATATATATATATATATATATATATGTATGTATGTATGTATATATATATATATATATATATATATATATATATACATACATACATACATATACATACATACATACATACATACATACATACATACATACATACATACATACATACATATATATATATATATATATGTAACTGTTTTTGGATCATTTAGGACAAAAAATGAATTTTTTTTTTTTAGGTCACAAGGGCTGCGGTCACGGCGAAAACCACAACCCTTAGTGGGTTAAGGGCTACGGTTAAGGGCCAAAACCGCAGCCCTTAACTCACCAAGGGCTGCGGTTTTTCCTCTTAACCGCAGCCCTTAACCCACCAAGGGCTGCGGTTTTTGCCCTAACCGCAACCCTTAACGCGCTAAGGGTTGTGGTTAAGGATTGCATCTCTTCCTAAATGCCAAGGGCTGCGGTAAAAAAACGCAGCCCTTGAGCCCCTTTTGACCGCATCCCTTGGGCTTATTTCCTCTAGTGTTCATAGGATGAGAGTGAGAGAAACTTAGATTTGTCTCCTGTCATATGCTTTGAACAACCACTATCAAGATACCAAGTGTTGTTCCCCCTCACTCCAACCTGCAAAAATCAACTAGCTGCTAGTTGTAGGAACCCCTTCTTTCGTGGGTTCCTGTTTTTGACTAGCATTTGTTTTAGCAACCCATTTCATGTTCCTTAATTTCACATTCTTGCCAATCATTCCAATTCTTAGTTGACGTTGAGTTATGTAATGACCTGTCTTTCCACAAATACAAATTTTGTCACTAGGTAGGTCAACATATTTCTTAGGCTTGTTCCTCTTCTTGTGGTTTTCAAAACCAAGACCTTCGTTTCTTTTAGCCTGTGATCTCTCAATCCACTTAGGAACAACCATCACTTTGCCTCTGTTCCTTGCAACAACAAGTTCTTTCTTGAGATTACAGATCTGTTCCTTTAAGACAATTTTTTCTTTATTCAAATTTTCGATCTCAGATCTGTAACCTTTCAAAGGAGTTCATCTTATATCAAAGGAACTTAGAATAGGGACAAATTCCTTTAGGTGTGAAATTTCTAAAATTGATTAGATAATTTTCATTCTTCACACTCTCAATTCCTTGATTTTTAAGTTCTTATCAAATAAATCAAAGATCCTACTTTCAACATATGTTTTCATTTTCTTAAGTCATTCTATATGTTCTTTACAAACCTTAACAGCTTGTTCAGATTGTTCACGTTTTTCATGTTCATCTCTACATTCAAGAATTGCATCATAAAGAAGATCATAAATTTCAGTCCTAGTTTTTCCATCTAAGTCTGATTCAAGTATATATTGGCTTACCTCAACATTTTCTTCATCTTCCTTTATGTCAGTGTTTGCCATGAGGCAAAGATTTGGAGTTTCTTCAGTTTGTTGTTCCTCTTCCTCTTCAGTCTCTGAATCTCCCCAAGCTGCTATCATAGCTTTTCGAATGTTCGCTTTAAAGAAAGGTGCTTTAGTTTATTCCTTATTCCTTTCAACGAAACATTCCTTGTTCCTTTCGTTGGTTTTGTCCTTTTCCCAAAGTGGACATTCCTTGATGAAGTGATCTGTACTACCACATTTATGACAAGCAGCTTTGTTAGAAATTTTTTTAGCTTTACCTTTGAAGTACCCATTCTTCATGTTCCTATACATCTTTCGAAATTTTCGGACCGTGAGAGTTGCTTCCTCTTCTGCTGAGTCAGAGTCATCTTCATCATCTGCTTTTGGGGTAATGGACTTTGACTTAGAGCTTTCACCATAATCAGTATCAAGGTGGAGCGCATGAGTCATAAGTGATCCAGCAAGCTGTTCCAAGTTGAACTTAGTGAAGTCTTTTGTTTCTTGTAAAGCAGTGACCTTAGCCATCCATCTATCCTTAGGAAGACTCCTAAGAACTTTTCGAACCTGTTCCTCTGATGAAATGAACTTTCCAAGAGAAGCTAACTCATTAATAATGTTAGTAAAATGAGTAAATATCTCTTGTATGCTTTCCTTAGCCTTCATGGAGAACAGTTCTTATTGATTCATTAGTAAATCAATTTTAGATCTCTTGACTTCATTAGTTCCTTCATGGGTTACTTCAAGTAAATCCCATATTTGCTTTGCGGATTTGCATCCCATGATTATATTGTGTTCATAGGGTCCAAGTCCACAATGCAAGAGTTTAACAACCATAGCATTCACTTCTATTTTTTTAAAAACAGCTTTGTCATATTCAGAGAAGGGTTTAGGAATTACCTCACTTTTGTCATTAGTAGTTGTGTCCTCAAAATCACCAACTTCAATGACTCTCCATACCTAGTAGTTTTCGGCCTTGATGAAAATCTCCATTATGTTCTTACAGTAGGAATAGAACTTCCCATTGAACATAGAAGGCCTTTGCATAGAGTATCCTTCCTCAAGTTTCTCGGTGGTGTTCATTGTTCCTTGGATCTTTTTCTCAATAGGGTTTCCTATTTTTCGTGAGTTCTAGCTCTGATACCAATTGTTATTTCACTAGGAACACTACAAGAGGGGGGTGAATTATATATGTAGAAATAAACGTAACTTTTTACGGAATTATAAAACTTAAACAAAGAAACAAGCTAAAGGAACACGAGGAATTTTTACGAGGAAAAACTTCTTGGGCCCAACAAGAAGAAACAACCTCGACCACTAGGGATTTTAAACTCAACACTTTCACTAATTAGGCCAAACAACTTTGTTACAACCTAATTCTACTCATGGGCTACACCTTAAGTTCCTAAACTCAAGTGCCTAAACAACTGTTCCCTTAACAACTGTTCCTCTCAACTTTACTTGAAGTTTTCTCACTTTAACTTGCTTCACTCAAAGCTTTATCTCTTACAGGACTTCACTCAAAATCGCATTACCCCAAAACCAAAATACAATGATCAATAAACTTAGTGGAATTAGAGTAAGAAGGCAAAGAACAAATGGCTTTTATGAGAGAATGAAGGCACTGACACTTTACTTAGTTAAACTCACTAATTTACTTGGTCAGACACAAATTGGAACTTAATTAGACGTAAGTATTTATAGCAGTGAATACTTAGAATGTGGGATTAAATCATGTGTTAGTGGTAAAACTATTTTCCCATGATGTTCCTCAACTAGAGGAACACGTTCCCTTTTACACACATGATCTCCAATATCTAATACAAATGTGTGTTAGGGTTAATACTGCTTCCTTAATTTTAGCAACCACTTAAGCAGTAACCAAAAATTCTGATTTAATAATATTTTAATTAATAAAACCGAAATTAAATCCTTTTATAAAATATTATCTTTAAAAAATTTCATTAAAATCGAAAAAATAAAATCTTTCCCTTAAAATGATTTTCCTTAAAATCAAATTTTTACTAAATAAAATGGTTTCCTAGAATCTAGGCATAAAACACTCAAGCGTCATTATTTAACCGTTATACTTATTTACATATGTCTAGTTCCTTTAAAATAGTTAGTTCCTTTAACTCAATATTACAGTGCCACTTTGTCTGTTCCTTACAGAGGAACAGACACTGATTGTCATTTTAAATTACCACGGTTCCTTACCAATTCTTACTCGTTCCTTTACATAGGAACTAGAAACAAAAAGCCTTGGTTTGGTCTTCTTGCTCCAACGCTTCTCCAGTACCAAATCTTTGAGCATCTTCACTTAGTTTTCAAAATCCAAACTTGATTTTTTCTTCTGACTTAGTATTCTCTTTGCTCTTGTCATTGATACTTTGTAAAATCCATTTACTTAACAACTTGTTAGTTCAATACTTAGTTTGTATCTTTGTTCCTTTGTCATCATCAAAATTAGGGTTCAACATGTTCCATATGCTTCTGCAGTATGATCAATTATGTATGCCATGATATGCACTCGTCCGGATGTTGCATATGCTTTGAGTATATGCAGTAGATACCAGTCAAATCAAGGAGATGCGCATTGGATGGCAGCGAAAAATATCCTAAAGTACTTGCAAACGACTAAGGATAATTTCTTGGTTTTTGGTGGAGATAATGAGTTGGTTGTTACTGGATACACCGATGCAAGCTTCCATCGAGACAAGATAATTTTCGATCCCAATCTGGTTTCATATTTTATCTCAATGGAGGAGTTGTGAGCGTGAAGAGCTTTAAGCAGAGTACCATCACAGATTCTACAATATAGGCTGAGTATATTGCAGCAGGAGATGTAGCAAACGAAGCTGTTTGGATAAAAAAGTTCATTAGTGAACTTAGTGTGGTTCATAGCATTAAGAATGGCATTGAGTTGTATTGTGACAACAATGGTGCCATTGCTCAGTCTAAGGAACCCAGATCACATCAAAGGTCTAAACATGTGCTCAGGAAATTCCATCTTATTCAAGAGATCGTTGGAAGCTAAGAGAGGATGTGAAAGTAAGCAAGGTTCATACTGAGGATGATGTTGCAGATCCTATGACTAAACTGCTTGCTCAACCTAAGCATGATGTCATACTAAGTCTATGGGGCTTAAGCATATGGGAGAATGGCTTTAGGTTGTTTACTTCATGTTTACAATTGTAAAGATATTTTTTATGTTTTAATGTTTAGCAATAAAAATTCATTTCTTATTTAATTGTCTGGTTTAGTATTAAATAAAATGTCCAAATAATTTGTGTTTTCAAATAGGATTATCAAAAACATTTTGATAATGAAACCCTATAAAGTCCCTAGTCTAAATAACTAAATTTGACAAAAGTGAATTATTTAAAGACTAGTATATGATTAATTGATAGCGTAGTTCCATGGGCTATGGAGACATAGATATGTCTAGTTGAGTATATGGTTGTATACCTGATACATTGAGACTTGACCTAAGTAATTTCTAAAAGTAGAATCAAACTACTATATTTAGCGGATTCCTTAGACATGAGTATATCTTAATAACCACAATATAACTAGTTTAACCTTGACGATGTTAAATGTCGTGCCGTAAAAGGAGGGTATAATGATCAGGTAAGCTAAGAATTGAGTGGGAGTTATGGTCATACAAGAATGGATAAGTTCTCTTATAAAATTGGAATGGTGTCTGGGCCTCTTGATGAGCGAAAACTGAAAAATAGCATGCCATGCTGAATAGGATCAAAGAGTTAATCCTTATTTGAACAGTTTGAACTCAGCAATCAAGGAACAAAAATTTCAGAATATCATAGTGCTATTAAATTTGGTATTAAGTGACTTAAGGAATTTCATATTGTGCTCTTGTATTTGGACAAGTGGGAGATTGAAGGAATATGTCCTTATACATCCCGACAATTACTAAATATAAATAGGATTTAAATTATGAAGAAGAAAGTTAATTATTTTAGTAATCGTATTTTCTTCCTAGAGAATAAATATGATTAATAGGACAATATTGATTGCCCCTTCAACTAAAATACATTAATCATATGAGGTCACACATTGTAGTACATGTTGGACAATGCAACCCAAGTCCATTTAGGATTGGGTTGGCGGGCCATAAGAGGAATAGAAGGAGAATTAGTTCTCCTATCTTACCTAGGATTCTTCAATTATATATAATATATAATATTAGGGTTTAGACATCACTTCATTAAGTAGTTTCTTTTCACAAGGGAGAGCTAGTGAAACCCTAATCGATTTCCCCTAACCAAACCTATACCACCTAAAAGCAAGAGAGTTTTTCTCTTCCGTTCTGGCAGACGTTGGTGTTCAATTGGTGCTCGTGGAATGATTAGAGGAGCAACACTTAGGGATCTCATAAACTTGCATACAACAGGGAAACCACGCTACAAATGTTGTATCTAATCCTTATTGAATGGTTCATGTGTTTGATTATGTTTGTAATCCTATGATAGATGTTAGAAAATTGTTTCCTGAAATTTCGCTATATATGCATCTATATGTTCCTACATTTTTTTACCCCTTTCCTCAGATTTGCACATAAAATTTTTGCGTATCGCTTGTAATTTGTAAGCATCTAATACTAACAAGAAAAACCGCCGGCATATTTAAGATCTAGAAACAAATTAGCTATGTTGGAATGCTAATAACAATCTATTACTGTTCGCTAGAGACTAGATATGGAATATAAAACTAAAAGTAGGCACGCAACAGTACTGTACAAAACATACAATATGATTAATGTGAATGTAACTCAAGATCTTATAGCATTTATCCGACTTAGAAAATTTAAATAATGCATCAAATCATCCAAGCTACTACGCTAAAAAGATATGGTTGATTGAACTTTGTGATGCTTCAAAGGAGACATCACATGTCTAACGAAGGTGAGTTCCATTACAAAATTATTGTCACATAGCAGCAGTATATGTCTCCCCTCTCGACTGACTTGAAACAATACAAACTAAGGGTGTTCCAAAAGAAATTCTATCAACCTCAAGTTCTGGGTATCGGTAACATAAACTTTTATTTTCCTGTATTCTAGCTCGATTATTTATTTTTAATGCTGTATGGTTAGAACTATGTCCCTCTCTAATGTCATGTGGGGGAAAGGTGAAGATTTGACCCTACAAAAAAAATAAGATGTATATTTTTTTTGTTAGAAAGTGACTAAGTGTAATAATGCACATTATATTTGATCCCATATTTTGAGTACCTCCCCAATAATACTTATTACCTAACTAAATTAGATGACCCCTGCAGAAAAAATAAAAATAATTCGTCGACACAAGGCTACTAAACTTTACCCATGGTGTCTTTAAAAATCTCTCTTTTTCCTTATTAGTTTGTCCCATAAAACTAGTGCATTCCATGATTTAGGTCTATAAATTTCCACTAATTTTCACCTACAACATACAAAAACACAAAACTAATTAAATATCCATATAATACAACTTTTTTGAAATAAAATATAGCAAATAATTAAAATGGGAAATACAGTCAGTTTGCTAAAATTACATACAAAAACAAAATATAAGTATATATTTGATCCTAGAGATCAATTAATGAATCATAAGCAAGCGTAACATGGCCTTGCATGGTAAGACTGACACAAAGAGGCCCCGTCGTTTGCTGAAAAACGAGCACACTTCCCCTAAACCCACTTGAAGACTAACCCCGAATTGGGGACACCAAGAGAAGGACACTTCCCTACAACAACATGCTGGCCCTTTCGACAATTTCTATCACATATTAGGGTGAATTATATATTTGGTATATCCAAGACTATTATTTTCTCATGATAAGGAAACTACTAGGCTTTGGAGCTGTGCATAATGCACGGGAACTATTAAGTTTAATAAGAATGTTTATATATCAGCTATATTGAAAACATATAAACGATTCTTTACGTCTATTCGATCAAATTCTTTTTTGTATGATAAAAAGGCGTCTTTATATTAATTATAAAGTTGTTTAGCAGATACATAACTCACATGTTTTGAAGATTTCTTTATATGCTACATTAATCGTAGTATTAAACATCACATGTTCTTCCTCATAAATTAGTACTATTAGGCATCTTTTACTCGTGACTCTAGAAATGGTTACGTAAAATTGGCCATGCCTGCTAACTGGTCTCGGAAAATCCACTATGCGATAGAGATTGTCCTTGATTTTTAATACTGCCAAAGGAAACTGTCTTTTTTGAAACATCATAGGAAATTTTGTTTCATCTGACGGAATATCATACGGGGTGTAAATACCTTATTCCCCGTTGCTACCTAAAATGACCACAACTTGGATGATCCGGTTTTTTACATGCTTGATTACCAACCTAGTATTGTTACATAAACCAGATGTTGGCTGGGTCAATATTCCTCAGTAGCATCACTGGCGTACCAACCTTCAGTCTTATATTGTGATTCAATAGACCGGAACATCTAACGGTTTTTAGGAATTCAATGGAGTAGATTTTCATGCACTTCTAAGTTGCATTTTTCCTTAGAAATTGCATTTTTAAACTTAAATATACTCTATTAATTCCCCGGGTAATTCGGACGACACATGATCATTCACAATCTCCACTATCTTATGAGTCGAAGCAAGAATATCTATCATTTGAAATTACTTATAAATGATCCTCTATGTGGCCGAATATATGTTTTCCACTATAGCTGATATAAGATTATTTACACCATCTATAAAATTGGCAATGAGTATATATATAGTGCCCGTGCGATGATATTTGCTCTCTTGTTACAGATATATAATTTACAAATCATCCTAAGTTCAATTATGATAAGGATGATGAACAAAATTTCAAACTGAATATTGATCAATTCGTTGCAATTCAAAATTTCAAATCCTTATTTTACGTTACTATTTACAATATAAAATTAGTCAGTACACCGTTTTGATTTTCATGTTATATTGTAAACCCTTAAAAGATTATTGTTGTGGATGAATTTCAATCTTTCTTTAGTATTTAGTGCTATGCTCCCAATTGTATCTTCATTTATTCTAAATGTTTGATATATTTATACTTTTGAACTACATAATGGATCAGAGTGATTAAAAATTTGATAAATATAATTTTTCCCTTGTTGGTTTTTGTTCCTCGTAATTTCTTTTATGGGTGTGACATTTTCGTACTTCCCACTATACTTTACGCCTCCCAAAAATTACACTAAATGACACCAGTGGCCCACAGTTAACCCTTACTCCTTTATTTATTCTCATAAGTAATCCGAAAGAACAGAAAAATATGAAAGTAGAATTTTAAAATATATCAAGCCAACACCAGTTTTGATATTAATTAAACTAATTTAGAACATATAAATATGTAATACATACCGTATTATATATGTGTGTTTTGTAGGTTCTCCATATGATTTACATTTTCTGGTTATCCTTTTATATAAGAAAAAGTGAAAACGAAAGTAAATAGACAAAATAACAACTTTAACTTTATCCAATCCTTTCAAAACAGTTTCACTCTCTTTCTCTGTGAACATCCCCAAAAACATATTCGTTCTTTCAATTCATCTTTCTCTCTAGAAAACCAAAAAGTGAAAAAACAACCAAACTTAGTGTTCGTTTATTGGGAGTAAAACCGACTAATTTTGAATACTTACAATCCCTCTTTTGACATATAATGCTAGATAATTAGCTAATTTTGTTGATAAAACTATGTCGAATAGTATCCCTCTTGCTTTCTAGTCTAATACACATGCGATGTATGGTTACAAATAGTTTTATTACTTTGTAGAAAATTATAAGATAAACAGTTAACTTCTTTCCAATATCAAATTCATCATTATATTTATCCCCTACGACTTAATATCGGCGACATATTATTTATGATAATGCTCATAATCTAACCTTTTCTCTCTTAAAAACGATAAATACGCAAATTACCCTCATTCGATTTTAGATGGGATGAATACAAAGGAAGTCTTTTTCATTTTTACGATGCATACCCTTTCCTCATCAACTATGTCATGTCACTTCCTTTGGTTTAGCAATTTCAGAGTTTAGTGTAAATTTAATTATGATGTCAATACCCTTGGTATTGAAACTTCATTTCAAAACATGAGTTTTTCTTTATAAATTTCATTAGCATCCAATACTACCTTCCCAAATGGTAATATAATGCATTACTATTACCACCATTGATGACCACCAACCAAAATGGCCTTTAATATATTCCAAAACTGTGACTCTTCTCCCATTAATTAAGAATCCTTCTCAACTTGGCATGCACTTTAACTGATTACTAACTTAACTACAGTGAAGAAGAAAATCATAATTTAAACCATAATTTTTTTTACCACTGCATATGTATTCTCTTCATCCCAATGAAAATAAATAATAATTTGATTATTTAACGATGGCCAAATCACTATGGTCAAATCACAATGGTCAAAATTATATTTGTAAATTTTAGAATACTAATTTATATACTTGAAACTCTATGAAAAAAAAAGAACACAAAATGAAATGAACCACAAATGAAGAAAATAATAACGTCACACTTATTATTAGCATAGTAAATTGTAATTGTTGCATTGACTACTGGACTATTACATATTTTTTAGTCACTCGAATATTGCCCCATAAAAAGGTAATTGAGAACAAAAACATTTGAACCATGAAAAAAACTATCCAACACCATCAAATTCATAGCCTTTTCATCATATCCTGTATTTTATCTCGAGTTTTCTTGACTTTCACTAAAAATTTGCACTGGCAAAACTGTTTTCTCTCTAGATTTGTTGTTCTTATCAAATTGCCAACCGAACTTTTCGGCGAATATGAAGCAACAATCTACATGCAATAAACTATAGCCATAATTTGATCTTTCTCGTGCTTCTTCCAACGCGATCAAGTCTTATTTGCATCTCCAATTGTTAATTTGAAGGCAATACATACATTATGACTATTGTAAGTTCGGGTATCTTTTTATTACTTCAATTATAATTGGTTTATGAATTATTGATTCAAGATTTTCACAGGTAATTATCAATAGACATGCACAAATGATGGCCTATCCTTCGTAGCTTGTATCATCTAATTGATCTATTGGGATTTCATAATTTTCTTTATCACCCATCCAATTTCAAGTTCAAATAGAGCTATATTATGAAGAAAAGGCTTTTATAAAAAGTTGTTGACTTTGCCGTCCTTATTAGCTTATATGAAAAGCTGTAATTTTTTTGTTAACATTGTTTATTATTCGTTGTTGTTAAACAATCTGAATTTAAGATACTTTTTAAGTTACTCTAGCCTAGTTTTATAATTTTTTTTTTAAAAGTTAGTATTATAATTAAGTAGGAGTAAATAACATGAGAAACATTCCTAAAAAAAAAAGAAACAACAAACTCATTTTTTAACGTAGCTTTTTTTTTGAAGGGGAATTTTTTTAACGTAGCTTAGTTGCAGCTCACTTCTAGGATAGTCTAATGTCTTTCATCCTCCCTCTCTTTTTCTCACCTCTACCAATTCATAATTATCTTCCTTCATCACTTGATCTAGCTCTCCTCCACTTCCTTTTCTTTCATCTGAAATGAGGAATTTTACATGTATTTTGTGAAAATAGCAATTAACTTTTATCAGATCCATAAATATTTGTGTTCTATATCCTGCTAAAGATGTTGAGCGAGATAGTACACAAATTTTGCTTTTTTTTTGGTGAACAAAGGTTTTTTTTTTTGGTGAACAAAGGTAACATAACATAATTCACAAATTTTGCTTGATCTGATTTACATGCAACAATTAAAAAACAGAGTTACAGGTATGTTTTCACTCCTTCAATTCAAAACTAAACTCGTTCATAAATTACAACTTCACAGTTCACATCACCAAAAAATGAAAAAGAAAAGGTCAAAGAAAACAATAAACAAAAAGCTTAATATCCTCAGCAGATAATTCCGCAAAAAAATTAATCTCAAATTTTTTTTGACTTCGAATTCATCGCTGCTTTCTTCCTCTCTGTTGGTTGGTTCCCCAATTGCTGATGCTATCGTGTAGATGTACCCGTGTTTTTTTACTCCAATTGATCGAATTGTTGTTCATTTGGATGAATTACAGAAAAAATGAGCTAAAATTCGATCATGAAATTGAAGGAATTTGATATTGAGGGTTTGAGAGGAGGGAGATGCAGTAAAACAAATATTGAGATTTAAATATGTGTGAGTTGTTTCCTTTCACGACAATATTCAATTTGCTTCAATTAGGGATTATTTTGTGGAATTAATTTGTTTCCTTAAATGTAAATTACTAGATTTAAGTTTACCTTACACAGCCTAAATCTACATGATTTGCAATCTTTTTAAATCAAATCCAGTGACACGTGACAAGTGAATGAGAGGCTTGGAAAAACCGAGAAGCAATGAGAGGCGATAAACAATATGGGGCTGCCACATAGGATGAAGTTTTCTTGCTTTAATATTATATATGATTATTTTATCATTTACTTAATTTGAGAGTCCTAAATAAACAATTTTGTATCATTTGCTCATTTTAGACGGTTTTATATGAGCAAATAACCTCAAAAAATTATTTAGATATATCAGCTCATAGTACACCCAAATATATGATGGATATTATAAGCCGTTTCTCTCTCTCTTAAATTGTTATTAAAGCCATCCCCCTCCTTACCAGTTAGCCCACTACGTCTTCCCATGCACTTGTCGTCTTCATCTCCAACACCTTTCTTAATATCCTTCACTCTCTCTCTCTCACTCCCCCCCCCTCTTTGCTTCTGTTTCCTTCCCTGTTCTCCATAATATTGTGATCAAAACAAACAAATTTCTTGAACAGTTTTTCCCTCATTCCTTTATATAGATATCCATCTTCTCCCTTTCCTACCATCCATTCTTACAACGCCCATCTCTCTCTCTCTCCTCTCTCTTATATTCTCTGACAAACTTTACTTCCCACTTGCATTTTATTCACATTCTCCTTATATAAACATGTCTAGCAGAAGGTCACGCTCCAGGCAATCTGGTGGTGCCTCAGGCATTAGTGATGATCAAATTGCTGATCTTGTTCACAAATTGCAGCAACTTATTCCTGAGATACGTGGCAGCAGGAGAAACTCTGACAAGGTATATATATATATATATATATATATATATATATATATATATATATATATATATATATATATAAATCTGTATATGCATACATTTATCTGGTCTAAGCATTAGCTCTTTTTGTTTCTCAGTCCATGTAACATGGAAAATTCTACACTAATTATAACTTGATTTTGACCACATTTCCTTATTAAGTAATATACATATAAAAAAACAAATGTTATGACGGAATATGTTGTTGATTTACTTAGTTTCATGTGCTTTTTTGATAATCAATTTTATTGTTTTATAATATTTACTAATTCATAGTTGAAGATATCAACAATTAAAGTGGTGTATTGAAATGTCTGAAATTTAACATGGTAAATGTATTGGAAAACAGTGGTGGTATTATCATGACCTTTTACTACTGAACCACGAAAAAGAAACAAGAGTATATTGAATATTAAACTTAGAAGAGAAAAGCACTTGTCAAATAAAATTCTGATCGAGGCGAGAAAATGAAAATGGTGCAAAAGAAAAATAAAAGATGCAGATATTACAACTGTTGCATGAAAGTTACTACTTACCTTTTAACAGCTAATAATAACATATACAACTCTAAACTAAAAAACACGCACATACATTTCCACACTATGTGGGGTCAAATGAATTCAAATGAATGCAATTTTAGTTATTCCCAAATGCATAGTAGTAGTTAAGAGGATATAGCAAGCCAGTTGAGGCAATTCATATACTTTGTGTGGCCTTCATTTTGTTAGGGTGGATAAGTCACAAGTTTTATATTATTGCTCACTTCAAATTTTGTTTTTATCATTACAAAACCTTCCCTTTCAAAGATCTTAATGGTATATTTTTTACCCTTGCTATTTTTAATTATGTATTGCTAAACAATTATTAAATACTTACATTTTAAATATACATATTACGTGAAATTATCAAACATAATATTTCACAATAATATAATATGTTATTTAAAAAAAAACAAGCATGTATATTCTACCATGCGAGACCTACATACATTGATGCAATTCCCAAAAAAAAAACATAAAATATCTTTGTATTATAAGCTATTTCACAACCCCAAATCAACAGTTTGTATTTAATATTTGTCAATTTTTACACCCTATGACCATGAACTAACAAAATATTAAGTATGCTATTGATATAGTGTGTAATTATTGACATTTCTCCCATTTTTATCATAATATTGAAAAAAAGAAAACAGTAAGGTCACATAAGTAATGCATTGACCCCAAAAACACAAGACAATCGCTAGCTAGTAGCTATCTACAATATCCCAACAAACCTAAGTCCGGCTGTCAACTTGCTTAGAACTTTCGTTCTACCTAGTGATTGTGAAATGGTCAAAGGAAGGAAGAGGCAAATATGGTATCTTGGGCCACTACATCTCCGCTCAAATCACAGTGAAAAACTTGGCTGGAGGACTGATTGTGTGGCGGAGGCAGTCGGGCCGAGGCGGTGGGTCAGTGGTGTGGTAATGGCCGGGGATGAGGGGAAACTCAAATATCTTTCCATAATAGTGGGACTATACATTAATTATTTGTAGTGCAACTACCAAACAATATGCTTCTAATGTGGGACTCTTTTCCTTCCATTCGTTTCTTATCTTGCATTTATTTTTTATTTCTATCATTTAACTATATTTGACCCCTGAATGAAGAATGGAAAGCCTTCATTTTTTATGGCAAAAAATACTAATATTAATTTAATTTGTATTTTGTGGCAGTCAGCAAATAGGGTTTTGCAGGAGACTTGCAATTATATAAGGAGCTTGCATAGGGAAGTGGATGATCTAAGCGACAGACTAGCCGAACTATTGGCTTCAACTGACAGTGACAGTGCTCAAGCAGCCATTATTAGGAGTTTATTTATGTAAACAAAATAAGATAAAAGAATTCGAAAAGAATTTAATTATTATATTTAGTAATTAGCTGGATAGGTTGGCCAACATTATTGTATTTGCGCTTCTTTTTTTTTGTTTTTAAATTTGTTCCTCTCCCTTCAATCTTGAATTTGGTCTCTAGCCAAGCCAACAAGAGAGAACGAGTGAGAGAGAGCGTGTGTATTTAACTAGCTCTCCTGGTATTACTTAGTTGTTAAATTTAATAACAGATACTTTAGTACATATCTGATGTTAGTTTTGGTTGTTCAAGATGAGAATGAAGAATGATCTAGGCTAGCCAGTGTAAGAATATTGCAGAAGTGTTTCATATTAAAGTGGCGCAAGATGAAGTTAGGGTATCATTTGTTAATAACTGACAATCGCAATGGCAAGGAAGAAAACAGATTTCAAGGCTGTGCCGTGGTAGGAGACCACTGACTTGAAAGCAATTACGGCCCGACAACGGTGGTAATCGATGTGGCCGGAAAGCTACCCAAGGTTAACACAGCAACCTAAACTGTCACCACTAACAGAGTAGGCTATGGAGATTAGCACGTACCCAGGAAGAAGAAAGGAAGAGAAGAGAATGAATGTTTCTGTGTGTATACAACTGAAGAACAGAGAACTGATCTTATAAGAGGAGATCAGACAAAAAAAAAAACGGAAGGCATTCAATCCGGGGAGGATATCAAGGGATTGCCATAAATACTGTAACGTTCAAAACGTTACAGTCTTCCCACACATGCAACCAGCCTGGGTCCAAAAAGATAGTTAAGTTAAGTTTATTCCCCAAAGCCCAAAGCCCAAAGCCCATGGCCCTGGCGGGCGGCGCGCGCGCGTGTGTGATAGCAAGCCCAAACCAAAGCATGATATCCAACCACAAAAGGATCTAAAGTACCAACTCAATGAGAATAAGGAAGAAGGGAATATAAAAACAAGGAAGTACTCCCTTCCACAAGCAATGTGGGACATTTAAAGAAAAGAAGACAAAGGCTTTTCAAACCTTGATTCCAACAATCCCCCACAAAGGCTCTGAAAAGCAAAAGAAATTCCTGGGTAAGGAAAGGGAAGTACTTAAGCATCAATATCTTTCGATTTGAATTGATACATAGTGAAATGAGGCAACAACTTACTTTCTAGTGAGTGAATTTCTCTTGAACTCACCAGAGTTCCGTTGAGACCCCCACAACACATACCTACCTTAATATCGTGCAGTCTCCGCGATACATCATAAGCGTTTTATAGCCATGCGCATTCCTTGGGTCTCATAAGTGCTCTAGAAAGACAGCCCAGTCTTTCATAGAAGGCGGCTTAACCTCCACACTTACGTAGGTAGTCCATCAAGTGTTTCTCAATAACACCACCCCGAAGGGATATGGAACCATTAAGAGCAAAGCTCAACCTCGCAATATAAATCCATCAAGTGCGTCTCAATAGCACCACCAATAGGCTATGGATTTAAGAAGCACTACCATGTGCCATAGGGATGAGAAATGTAGTGCAAGTTAAGATTCTATGGCTTCGTTTGACCACAAAAGGGTATCCACCTTAAAATCTCAACTAATGGGCTTTAGCCCCATCCCCCTCGACAACTCTAGGACAACTCTCCTAGGTAACCCCTTGGTAAAGGGATCAGCAAGATTTCTTTCGGACCTCACATAGTCCAAAGAAATCACCCCATTTTTCAGAGAGTTGTTTGACGACTCCATGTCGATCCGTATGTGTCTCCTCTTACCATTGTAGACACCTTGTTCTTAGCAACACCGATGGCTGCTTGAGAATCACAATGAAGAGAGACAGGTGCACCCTGTCCTCCCCATAAGGGAACATCAGACAACAGATTTCTCAACCACTCAGCTTCTTGCCCTGCCAACTCGAGGGCAATGAATTCAGACTCCATAATGGAACGTGCTATACAAGTCTGCTTCGAAGACTTCCATGATATAGCACCACCACCAAGGGTAAACACATAACCACTAGTTGAACTGATCTCATCATTACCAGAAACCCAATTTGCAACACAAAATCCTTCAAGAACAGCAGGAAATTTAGAATAATGCAAACAAAAATCAACAGTTCCTTTTAGGTATCTCGAGAAGACGATGGAGAGCATTCCAGTTGTTCATTACTAGGGTTATGAGTATATCGACTGAGTCTACTCACTGCATAAGCTATGTCAGGTCGAGTACAGTTCATGAGGTACATCAAACTACCTATGACTTTCGCATATTCACTTTGAGAGACACTTTCACCTAAGTTCTTGGTCAAGTGAATACTAGGATCATAAGGAGTACTCACTGGAACAACATCAAAGGAATTAAACTTTTTAAGCACCTTTTCCACATAATGAGACTGACTAAGGGAAATGCGACCGGAGAATTTTTTAAGTCTTACTCCTAAAATCACATCAGCTTCTCCCAAATCCTTCATCTCAAATTTTGATGACAAGAAAAGTTTAACATCATTAACAACCTTTAAGTTGCTACCAAAAATCAACATGTCATCCACATAAAGACATATAATAACACAATCTGATCCTATCAATTTAGAATATACACAGGAGTCAGAGTTGTTGACAATGAAGCCATTTGACACAATAGTACTGTCAAATTTTTCATACCATTGTTTCGGAGCTTGTTTGAGACCATATAAGGATTTCCTCAACTTACACACTTTACCTTCTTGACCTTGCACCACGAAACTCTCAGGTTGAGACATGTAAATCTCCTCCTCTAAGTCACCATTCAGAAAGCGGTCTTAACATCCATCCGATGTATAACTAAGTCATGAATAGCAAGCAAGAGCTAGCGGGGTCCTAATGGTGGCTATCTTAGTCACAGGAGAATAAGTGTCAAAGTAATCTAGTCCTTTCCTCTCGAGTAAAGCCTCTAATGACAAGTCTAGCTTTAAACCTCTCTATAGTCCCATCAGGTCTCAGTTTCTTTTTAAAGATCCATTTACTATCTATGGTCTTTGACCCCTTAGGTAAGTCAGATAACTCCCAAGTAGAGTTAGATACTATGGAATCTAACTCGCTCTTAATGGCCTCTTTCCAAAAACTAGCATCCACAGATCTCATTGCCTCTTCAAAAGTCTTTGGATCCTCTTCTATCATGAAAGCATAAACTAGTTCATCACTCAACAAGTCAACACAAGAACTTTCGTAAAGAAAAGCAAGTGACAAAATCGAACCAAAGTCTTTTGCTACTCTAGGTCTTTTACTTCTCCTAGGCTCATCTACAACGGAAGAGCTACTAGCATGCATGTCAACCGAAATACTACTTAAAGTCAAATCGGCGGGAATATTACCAAGTAGACAAAACAACATCATGCGTAGAACAAGTAGATAAATCAACAGTAGGAGAAGAACAAGAAGGCACAGATGCAAAAACACCCTTTTTCAAAGGGAAAACATGTTCAAAAAACTCAGCATCTCTGTATTCACAAATAGACCTATCGCTCAAAGTCATGAACCTATAAGCAGCATGAGCATAGCCAATAAACACAGCATCAAAAGTCTTGGGTCCAATGTTTGACTTCTTATAATCAGGCAACCCAACTTTAGCTAGACACCCCCACACTCTAAGAAAGCTCAAGTTTGGAGGATACCCCTTCCACAGTTCATAAGGAGTCTTATCTAACTTTTTGTGAGGTACTCGGTTAAGAACATGGCAGGCTGAAAGGACTGCTTCCCCCCACATTTCATCAGGCAACCCATAACTTACAAGCATAGCATTCATCATATTTTTCAAAGACCTGTTTTTCCGTTCAGCTATACCATTTTGTTGAGGTACATAGGGTGCACTAAGTTCATGAATGATCCCCAATTTCTCATAGTGGTCATTCAAAGAGAAGTTCTCATACTCTCTACCCTTATCAGACCTAACCCTTATGATTTTCCTATCAAGTTGGTTTTCTACTTCGGCCTTATACTTTATAAAAGCTTCCCCTGCCTCACTTTTGGCTTTAAGAAGGTATAACTTAATGTACCTCGAATAATCATCAACAAAAGAAATGTACCAAAATTTTCCTCCTCTACTTCTAGTGTTCTGAAAATCAGCTAAGTCCGTATGAACCAATTCTAGAAGTTGTGTGGTCCTTTGAGTCACGGTTTTGCAAGGTTTCTTAGTAAATTTTGCTTCAACACATATTGGACACTAAAAAAACTCTGTTGAGGACAGATTAGGAATTAAATCTAAGGTCCTTAGTCTCTTAATAGAAGCAACATTCACATGCCCTAATCTACCATGCCATAAATTTAAAGACTCAGCAATATAAGCAGAACCAGAAATAGTTTTATTAATAGCAGGAACAACAGAAGAAGCAACATTCAAAATAAATAAACCCCCACTTATATACCCTTTCCCCACAAACACCCCACCACGAGTCATTACAACCTTGTCAGCCTCAAAAACAATTTTCAAACCAGCTTTGTTTAACAAGGCACCAGACACTAGGTTGCGACGCATAGTAGGAACATACAAAACATTTGAAAGGGAGAGGGTTTTTCCAGAGGTAAGTTTTAGAGTGACCTTTCCTTGTCCAAGCACTCCAGCAGTTGCCGCGTTGCCCATGTAGACACACTCACCTTCAGTAGCATCCTGGAAGTCATGGAGAAGCTCCTTGTTTGCACAGAAATGCCTCGAGGCCCCGGTATCCAAAATCCAATCAGAACTATTCTCGATCAGATTTGCTTCAACAACCACAGCAGTAATAATGTCATCAGATTCAGCAAGGTTAGCCTGAGGAGCTTTTTGAACAGAGCCTTGGTGTTGAGGACATTGGTAAGCCTTATGATCAGGCTTGCCACATACATAGCAAAGAACAGACCTCTTCTGAATCTTACCATCAGGTTTGTTGAATTTCCCTTGCTTCTTACCTTTGTTGTTAACCTTCTTACCTTTACCCTTAAACTTATCGGATCCTGATGAAGCAGCAGCAGATTCCACCAGGTTAGCTTTGGTAACATTAACAACAACAGAGTCCTGATTGTCCTTGATTCGGTTTGTCTCTTCAATCCTCAAATGACTAATGAGTTCCTGAAGAGACAGAAACTCTTCCCTATGTTTCAGATTATTACGGAACTCTCTCCAGGAAGGGGGAAATTTTTCCAGCAAAACATTAGCTTGAAAAACTTCGCAAATCTTCATGTCTTCATTTAAGACATCAGCACACAAATTTTCGTAGACATGAACTTGGTCCATGACAGGTTTGTCATCAACCATCTGGAAAGCCAGCCACTTTCCGACAACATACTTTTGTTTCCCAGCATCATCAGCCCCATATTTCTTTTCAAGGGCCTCCCAAATCAGTTTAGATGATTTATGAACCATGAATAAATCAAACAGATTGTTTGTCATAAGATTAAGGAGGTGAAAACGAACAGTTTTATTATCTTTTTCATATTTTAGAATTTCGTCCTCATTCTTCTTAATAACAGAAGCAGAAGGAGAAGAGGATGAATCACCTGTAGAAATAACGGCAGCAGGACAGGCCTTGAAAAGAACGTAGTCGATGTCCAACTGTTCAAAGAACATTAGCAGTTTTTGAGCCCAGCGTTTGTAGTTGTTACCGTCAAGAGACTCAAGTTTAGAAAGATGAGCCATGGATTTATTGGAAACGTCTGCCATTGCAAATAGATAATTGCTTTCAAATTGTTAATAACTGACAATCGCAATGGCAAGGAAGAAAACAGATTTCAAGGCTGTGCCGTGGTAGGAGACCACTGACTTGAAAGCAATTACGGCCCGACAACGGTGGTAATCGATGTGGCCGGAAAGCTCCCCAAGGTTAACACAGCAACCTAAACTGTCACCACTAACAGAGTAGGCTATGGAGATTAGCACGTACCCAGGAAGAAGAAAGGAAGAGAAGAGAATGAATGTTTCTGTGTGTATACAACTGAAGAACAGAGAACTGATCTTATAAGAGGAGATCAGACAAAAAAAAACGGAAGGCATTCAATCCGGGGAGGATATCAAGGGATTGCCATAAATACTGTAACGTTCAAAACGTTACAGTCTTCCCACACACGCAACCAGCCTGGGTCCAAAAAGATAGTTAAGTTAAGTTTATTCCCCAAAGCCTAAAGCCCAAAGCCCATGGCCCTGGCCCGGCGGCGCGCGCGCGTGTGTGATAGCAAGCCCAAACCAAAGCATGATATCCAACCACAAAAGCATCTCAAGTACCAACTCAATGAGAATAAGGAAGAAGGGAATATAAAAACAAGGAAGTATTCCCTTCCACAAGCAATGTGGGACATTTAAAGAAAAGAAGACAAAGGCTTTTCAAACCTTGATTCCAACATCATTTTCTCAAGGAAGACACCAAATGAATTAAGGAGAATAGTTGTGTTCCGGTAATGAAACAGATGACGGTCTTCAAGTACGTCCGTCATGAGTGGAGTGGACGATCGCTAAGGAATAACTGCAAGGAAGCAAACGTAAACTACCCTTGGGGGTGCGGAGAAGCCCACTCCTATGATCAAGTCAAAGATTTGTCCGTGAAGGATTTAGAGAGAAAAGGTGGAGAGAGAAAATATGTGTTGTGTCAGTTTTTCAGCTCTACGACGTGGCGACTTAGGAATTTAAAGAATTCGAAAAAGCATGTAATCATTACCTTTCGAGAAATCCCGCCCATTTTTTTATTAGGATCAACCAAGCATGTGACATTATGCAAAGATCTCGGTGAGAACTTGAAGGAACTATTCATCTCAGTCGTCCAGTTTGCGATTATATAGGACAAATTGTCCTTTTGGCTTTTTTACTTCTTCTTTTTAACTTCAATTCCTCTTCTTCTTCCTTTGTTTTAATGTTTGGTTTTTCGCACAGAACTTCACCATTACTCACTAGTAGAATAATTGCGTATTGCTGCGGTTTTACTCTTACGCAGCAATATATCACATAAAAAGAAAGGGATATTCTCATTGGTAACCTTGTGGTATTGGAAATTATATTTGGTAACCATTTTTAAAAGTTTATTCAAGGAGTGACCTTATAGTTTGATTTTATATGCAGGCGTGACAGTAATGAGGTTTTCCGTCTAAATTTCCGTTAGATAGTTATTTTTTTAAGGTTTATTCTGAACTGTGGTTACTAATTTAGTCCAATTACTAATCTACCCCCAATTTAATCTTCTTCACTAATCCTCTTCATATAGTTCACTTGACTCTGCATCCCATTTCAACCAAAATCAACAATGAAGCACATTTTATAATTAGTATGAACAACAATATGTTTTCATACAAATCCAATCTAAAGAAAATAATCATTCTACTCAACCAGTTATCCACCTCGGAAATCTTCCTTAATCTACAATAATGTCAAGCTACAAGAATCCGGAGCAAAGTGGCAAACCCATACTCTGCATATTGAACTGAACCCAATTCGCAACAACAATGTCAAGCTTTGGCTTTGTCTCTCCAATCTCAACAAAAATTCCTCACCATTTGTACCATCAATTCATGGGCTCTCTCCAAATTCCCATTACTAATCAAACAAGATGCAGCAACAATGTAAAAATGCATAAAATAGAGGAGTTTAAGAACCCAATTGCCCATCATAGAAACTCAAGGCGACCATTGAGCCCGCCTTCTCAGCGAGCAAAGCAATGATGGTAGGGAGAAAGAGGTGTGCGAAGAAGTTGTAGGGGGTCAGCGAGGAGGCGGGATCACCGTCGGCGTCTGGTGATTTCAAACAGATCCAGAGAGAGAAGAGAGAGTTTAAGTGTGATGCCATGAGAGGTGAAGATTTGAAGAGAGGCGAAGATTTGAAGAGCGGTGAAGAGGACTATAGGATTTATTAGGAAAGAGGGAGGGTTGGTTTTGGGGGAAAATCTCCAGATTTTAAGAGGGAAAAGGAGGGGGTGATTTATTAGTAATCATGGTTAGGGTAATAATTATAAAAAAATGAGGATTATACAAGAATTTGACCAAAACACCTCATCAATGTCACAGTTGCTTAATAAATAAAACTATAGGGTCACTTTTTGAATAATTTTTTAAAAATAGTTACCACATATAAATTTTAATAGTACGAGGTTACCAATGAGAATTTCCCAGAAAGAAAAGGTAAAATATAAAATAAAGCTATTGCAGTGGTTTCGGCCAAAAATCGCAGCAATATGGTCTAAATGGAAAATTTTTAAAAAAAGTTGACTTTTTTATCAGACATATCGCTGCGGTTTCCACCTAAAACCGCAGCAATAGATTAAAAAGTTTTTTTTTTAAAAAAACTTAATCTATTGCTGCGGTTTCTACATTAAACCGCAGCAAATATGTTTATTTTATTTTTATTTTGAAAATACGCGCTAGGGTTTGATGATAGTTACTTAATGTGAGGCGCCGTTTTACTTCACTCGGTCTCCTCTCTCATTCTCCCTCCTCTCTCACTTATTCTTCCTCTCTCACTCATCTTTTCTCTCTCAGCATTCATTCATCTCTAGCCCAGCGCTGGTCTCCAACCTCGTCCGGTATTGTTTCTTCTCTCAACCTCGTCGCTCGTTGTTCGTTCAGTCAAACCTCGTCGCTCGTCTGTTCACCACGAAGCCCGTCGTCTCCAGATCTCGTCATTCGACCGCGCGAACCGTCATCTCCAGATGTACTCGTTCGACCAGAAGATGCTTTGAGAAAGAGAGAGAATTGGTTTTTGTCGACGCTTTAATTGTATTTTGAATTCAATAAATTCTGTTGGTAATCCTGTTTCTGAGACGAACCCATCTGGGTTGGTACCGAGTGGCTGCAACCTTAAGCTTGCCACTAATAATTAGTGTTCCTTGCCGTTTTTATTTTATTATGCCTGTTAAATTACTGAATCGCAGTTCGCGTGGACTAACTACATCTGGTAGCAGACAAATGACTATAATTTATGGTGGTCAAGTCCATGTTTTTTATGACGTCCATCCAAATAAGGTTTGTGGCCTTTTCGTTGCTTAATGGAGTTTGCTATGTCACTTTGGTTATGAGATTTTCGGTAACTAACAACTAAACAGTCATCATAAAGTAGGATTTAAATTTTTTTGCTGGAGTTGTATTGCTAAATGATACCCTTAAAGAGTGAATTTATTGTTGTTAACAGCATCAAAGTAGACTTAGAGGAAATGTGCAGGCTTTGCAGATGATTGGTGGCCGTCGTTCGTCTTTTGTTTCTCCGACTTTAGTGTTTTTTTTTTTTTTTTATCTCCGGCGACTTATTGAATTTGTTTCAGATTTTGGGCCTTTTGTTTCTCACGTTTTAGTTTCTTTTTCAATTTGTTTCTTTTTTTTTTTTTTTATTTTTAGTTTCTTAAATTTTTTAGTTAGTTTTTCTTAGATTTAGTTTCTCTTTTTCTTTTGTTCTTCTCAGTTTTTTGTATCTTTTGTAATTGGTGTTTGTAACCTGCATAGAATTGTTGTAGCTATATTTATATTATAATTGTACTATAACTACAAAAATTTTACACTTTGAGAAATGAAAAAAAAAAATATATTTTACCGTGCTATGCATCTATTGCTGCGGTTTTGGGAAGAAACAGTAGCAATAGACCTGCATATTTAATATTAAAAAAAGAACCTATTGCTGTTCTTTTGGCTAGAAACCGCAACAATAGCTTGGCCTCTTGCTGCGGTCATAAACCGCAGCAATAATTTAATTACCTATTGCTGCGCCCCTAATTGCTGCGCGGCCAAAACCGCCGCAATAGGCCTCTTAATGACCGCATCAATAAGCATTTATTCTACTAGTGACTAAGGATTTCTTACTCAAAACTTCTCCTTTTCTTTACCAAGTTGTTCTAAGACTTCCTTCAGTAACATTTCCTCACTTTTCCGGCTTGAATTTTTGCAAAGTTTGGATTTCACTTATATTTTCCGACTTCTTTTTCAGTCAAAGTTTTTCCCTTCTCTACGGATTTTGCTCAGAAAGTTCGTCCTTTCACCATCAAAAAATTTTCATGTACTTCTTTTCTTTCCCTCTTTTCCTGGCTAAGTTCTTTCTCATTTCTTCTTTACTTCAAAGATGCTGGACTAATTTGATATCCAGGAAACTCTAAGTGATGTGTTTTTGGCAGAGAGTGATCCTTCTTCACCCTGTTTGCTAATTACGGACAGTCTTCGTCTGAATCTGACCTTACAAAGACAAAGATTAGGCTTTTAGCAGACATTCCCCCTATTGCTGAGTAGGGGTGTTCAAAAAAACCCGACCCGCTTGACCCGGCCCGTTGACCTGCCGACCCGGTAAAAAATGTCGGGTATTTTTTTCGATTTTGTGATTTTATTGGGCCGGGTACCCGACCCGGGGAAAAGAAGAAAAACCGGGTCGGGTACTGGGCCGCGCCTAAAACGTTCGCGGGTACCCGGTAACATTATTTGGACCAGGCGGACCAGCAACACTGTTTTTGAATATTTGGCCCAAAATTATTTGAACAAAGTCACAAAAAAGTGAAAAACGCTTCTACACTTCGACTTCAACCAGAAAAAACCCTAAAAGTCTAAAACTCGCAGTCCTCACTCCTTACTCAGTCACTCGCAGTCCTCACTCCGTCACTCGCACCGACCGGCGACTACGTCGAGGCTCGAGCACCGCTGCACGCAGCCGCGCACTCCGTCAGTCCACCACTCCGTCATTCTCTTTCATTGAGGTAATGCTTTTCTTAATTTCATACTCTTTACCGGGATTTTTGCGTTGAATTGAAGTAGATTAAAGTGACTAAGAAGTTTCGTCTTTTATGCTCATATTTTGAGATGTATATGATGCTTAGACGCTTTCAGTTTTAGACATATGGTAGTTGCTTGTACTCAATTCTATGAAACGTATAAGATATTAGGTGTGTATAGAGATCTATCTGTCTCTAAAGAAGTGCCTTTAAGCAGTAGTAATTAGGAAACCAAGTGGAGTTTTAATTGGCAATCTTTAGTGTACCTTTAGTGTTGTTAAGAGCTAGATTTAATTTCATACTCTTTAATTTCTTTTAATTGCTTTAATTTCATACTACTCCTTGCTTTAATTTCTTTTATACTCTGTCATTTTCTGCTGTTTTGATTTCCTTCCTATTGTTGTATGAATCCTTTTTCGTCACGTATGTGTAGATGGAACTTTTGGAACATTGGAATTATGTTTTTAAGTTTAAGTTTAAGATATGTAATGGAATTATCTTTTATTTAGAAGTTGTCCCATGTTCTGCATATAATGATAAGTGTTAATATTTTTGTTAGATTGTCAAAATTGTAGGATTTCTATGAGCATAAAGAATAGAAATGGAAATGTTAAAACTGCAATTGAGTGTTCTTGAGTCTTGACTTCATGTTTTGCAATTTGAAAGTTGGGTTGAATAAGAAAGTTGGATAGTTGACACTTTGACAGTTGACTCATGTTAAAACTGCAATTGAGTGTTAATACTTTTGGAACATTGATTGTTGATAGTTGACACTTGATTGTTGTTATAATGCTGAATTAATTTAGTTTGTCACTTGTTGTGAATTAATTTATGCTAGTAAGTAGTGGTTTAGTTACAAAATTGTAATGAGTTTCTCATTTTCCTTATAGAGTATGTCAAAGTATGGAGATAATAGTGATGATGATCTAATGGAGGTCAACTCTAAAGAAACAATTGAAGATTCTAACGAGTCGGAGATAGTGATGGAGACTAAGGGAAAAGCTAAGAAGACAAAGAAGGGGAAACCATCTAGCGATTCGCTTGGAGGTAAAAGAAAGAAAACTTCTTCTGCTTGGGATCATTTTGAGAGGATTGTGAATGATAAGGAACATGCGAAATGTGTACATTGTAATGCTAAAATTTCTTGTTCATCTAAAAATGGAACCCATGCTATGTCACGCCACACTTCTAGATGTAAGAAAGCTCCTTTTAACTTGGACAAAAAACAAACAATTTTGGATTTTGAGTCTAGGACAAAAGTTAACACTGATGGGACTGTGAAGACTGTTAGTATTCCTAGGGCATGGCGATTTAATCAAGATGAGATTAGAAGATCACTTGCTAAGATGTTGATTATTGATGAGTTGCCTTTTAGCTTTGTTGAGCGTGAAGGTTTTCGTCAATTTTGCAAGGTTGTCATTCCTGATTTTGTTCCCCCCTCACGTGCTACTATTACAAGGGATTGTTATGGCCTTTTCATTGAAAAAAGAAAGGTTTTGAAGAACTTTTTTAAAAATCTATCTTCTAGGGTATGTCTTACTACAGATACATGGACTTCAGGTCAAAATTTATCATATATGTGTCTCACTGCTCATTTTATCGATGATAATTGGAAATTGCACAAAATAATCATTAATTTTTGTCCTGTTGGTGGTCATTCCGGGGAACTTATTGGTAAAACTGTTGAAAAATGTTTGCTAGAATGGGGTCTCAAAAGAGTTTTGACTGTAACTGTTGACAATGCTAGTTCTAATGATCTAGCAATACAATACTTGAAAAAGATTTTTAATCTTTGGGATGGATGTGTGTTGAATGCTGAGTTTTTGCATATGAGATGTGCGGCACATATCTTGAACTTAGTGGTTAAAGATGGTTTGAAAGATGTTGATGTTTCCATTTTGAAAGTTCGTGCTGCTGTGAAATATATATGTGAGGTCTTCTCCTGCTAGACTTCAAAAGTTTAGGTCTTGTGTTGATGAGGAAAATATAAAAAGCAAAGGTGGTGTGTGTTTGGACATTGAAACAAGGTGGAATTCCACTTTTTTGATGCTTAAGTCGGCTTTGGTGTTTAGGAAAGCATTCAAAAATTTGAAAACTAAGTACACTCCTTACACTAGAGAGCTTAGGAGGATAGGTGGGGCCCCGGATGATGAGGATTGGGACAAAGTTGCTTGTTTCTTGCCTTTTCTTGAAGTTTTCTATCAAGCTACATTGACATTGTCGGGATCTCGGTATGTGACCGGTAATACACTTGTGGAAGACATATATGATATTGGATATGAAATTTCTGATTATCTTAGTCATGAGGATGATGGGCTTAGGAACATGGCAAGGCAAATGAAGCTTAAATTTGACAAGTATTGGTCAAATGTTAATAATGTCAATGTTTTGATGTTCATTGCTTTAGTTATTGATCCTAGGCACAAGTTAAACTATGTGGAGTACATTGTTCGTCGATCATATGACACTAGTTCTTCTATTCTTTTATGTCAAAAGATTAGAAATGTTTTGGAATCTTTGTTTGATTGTTATTCATCATCCGAACCTCCAACAAAACAAATGGGGTCAACTTCGAGTTGGAGATTATGGAAGAAGGTTAGTAATTTATCTCCTCATCAAATACTTTCATTTTAAATATTTGCTTTACACATATATTATAAATTGTAACATCTAAATTTATTTATTGTTTTTAGGCATGCAAGATTTGGTCTCCGAGCAACCGACAATTGCAATTGATGAGACGACCGATGTTTCGGACTTCACAAATGAATATGAGCTTTGAAGTTGTGTGTTTTTTTTTGTTTGAAATAACTATGAAAAACTTTAAGAAGTTTGTATTTTGAAATTGTTTAATTCCCCTCCCTTTTATTGTAACTTTGTGGGTGAAGAATGGAGATGTTTGATGTTTGTTTAATTCCCCAAAAATGGAATGATCTAGGCAGTAGGCAGTAGGCAGTAGTGGGCATCATGCCATCATCTTGCAAATAAAAAACAAGAAGTTATGAAGGCAGTGGCACTTGGCAATAAATTAATGGCCTTTTAATTTTTATCATCATAAAAATAGGTGCATGAATTTTTGGTGGCATGGCAGTGGGCAGTTTCATCATTCATGCTTCAACTTTCAAGTGTTAGCACCGTTGGTAGTTTGGCAGTTTTTGGCTTTTAGCTAACAAAAAAAAAAAAGAACCGGGTACCCCATGACCCGACCCGGGAAAACCGGGTACCCGGTTTTCCTAGGTCGGGTCATGGGCCGACGTTACAAGTACCCGGTTTTCCGAGTACCCACATATCCGGGTACCCGAAATGCCGGGTACCCGGTTTTGAACACCCCTATTGCTGAGAGGTAGAGAGAGTGTATATCAAAATTTCTTAACGACCCTTCAACACCTGAGCAACATAATCTAACTCAACAATATTTGTCTGTGACACGCTCGTTGTAAACACGTCAAAGATACCTAAACTACCCAATATAGGGCAAGTAAAGGGTCGAATCCACAAGGACTAAGGGAAGCACCAATAAGTATCCATTTATGATAAGCTAAGCAAAGTCTATGTTTTTGAGTATTTACAGATGAAAAGACAATAAGAAATAATGACTTTGGGAAGGGTATCCACCAATCAACTCATTCACAAACCAACCAATCACAATGGGAATCAACAATGGGGATCAATTGAGGGGAATTGTTCATCCATTGGTACTCTAACCACTCTCTCGAGCTAGCTAGATTGGCCTAGTTTCTTACCGAAGACCTATTCTCATGGCTAAGGCATTCAACCAAGCATATCCATAAACATGATGAACTTAAACAAGCAAACTAAGTCCCCTAGACTAGGTTGTCCCTATTCTCATGGTCCTTCAAGCCTAATAATCGATTTGAGGCAACCCCTTAACTTCATCTCTCGATCCTTCACTAAGGGTACCTAAATTATGCTCCTATGATGGCCAATCACACAAACATTCATGAAAATGCCAAATCAATTAACCAAAATTATCCCAAGTCAAAACCCAATGTTGGATTTAGAGGTTGATGAACTCATTAATGGCTTCAAACCCTTCTCAAAGAAATAGCTACTCACAAATCATAATAAATTATAAACTAAAAGACATTAACAACTATTAACATGAACTATAACAATAATCTAGGATGAACAAGTAAATAGAGTGAAAATGACATAAAAATAAGAGAATAAAGCAATAAAATATGAGAGAGAGTAAGAAATTCTCATTAAAGTTGCAAGAAGCCTCCAAATCTTCAAGTTTCCTTCTTAGATTCTTCAAATTCCAAGCTTTCAACAAGTTTCTCTCACTTCTCTCTCTAGAAATGAGATTTTCTCTCTCCTAGGGTTCTAAGAATTTCAAATCTCCCTTTATTAAAATATAATGTAAATTAGCTTAAGTTAAAATGAGAGGAGTCCCTCTTATATAGTCATAAGAAATAAAACAGAAAATTACAAAACAACCCCCGCATTAAAACAAACAAAGTCGTAAAAAGGTTTCCGGAAAAATGACCCGACCCGGACGGGTAAGATGACCCGAGCCCTCGGGTGGCATGACCCGGGCGGGTCAGACTAACATGAGTGATAATTGAGTTTATCGCAGATGGACCCGGGCGGGTCAGTTGACCCGAGCGCTCGGGTCAGTTTTCAGTTTCATCAGTTTATTTTCAAACGGCAATATCTCACTCGTTTTGCATCGGAATTGAGCTTGTGACCACTCGTTGGAAAGCTATTGAGCCAAACTTTCATTTCCAACTTGAATCGCTCAAAAATGTTTTGTGTGCTGAAAGTTATAGCCATTGGAAGTTGACCCTTTTGCGCAAACCCTTCCAAAACTTCTTATATTTGTTTCCATGAACTCGGTTATGCTTCCTTGAAGCTTCCTTGACCTACCTCTTCGATCTTAATATCTGGGGTTGTGCAAGTATCCTCCAAGCATGCTCCTAAGTCCTGAAATGAAGCAAAGCACCCAAAGAAAGTGCATACGAGGAGGAAAATTACACAAATTAAGGAAATAGCTAACAAACTAGCCTAAACTAACTCAAAAACAACTATAATACCAACTAAAAGTGATCAAAAAGTAAAGCAATAAACAAGACATCAGTCTGCTAGCGAAAGTGGAGATAAGCAAATGCTTAGAGAGTTGAGATATCAAATTCTGGCCCGGGATACCGTTAGGAATCCGCGTCCAGATATTGTTCCCGGACTTGACGTTCCTCCCCCTAGAGAGCAAGACTGGTTTGATAGCTTAGCAGACTCTGGGGTTGTGATTTTCGAAGACTTTTACGACCATTTGAAACAATCAGTCGCCCCCACTTACCCATCTGTCGTTGTTTTTGGTGAAGATAGTGATTCATTTGCGAACGTCATGGAGGACAAGAACCAATACTTCGGCAAGTCCTTCTCCTCGCGTCATTGTCGACACGGCAGATGCCATGTGTATGGATGTCAATACAAGTGTGCCCTTGGCTGAGAGGGTGGTTGGTGAAACCTCGTGAACCGGTGAATAAAGGGCTGAAGTTGTAGAGGATAGGTCCGAGATCATTCCTGACTGAGACAAGTGGAATACACTAAGCTTTGGCTACCTGAAGATTATAGTGGGGGACCCCTGAGTGTCTCCCTGTTTGACGGCTAGCGTGAGGGCTCCATCAACTCAGGTTATTATAAGATTGGGGACGTGCTCTACCATTTTCCTAACGACTATAGACTAGTAGTGCCGCTAAGGATGCTTTGATCACGGACTGTCCTGACGTCATGTCGCGATCTATGCTCATCATCTTGAATTATCGCTGAGGTTTGCCCTTAATCCAACCGTTATCAAAATTTTGAAGGCCTTTAATGTATGTTTGGCCCAATTAACCCCCTAGCCGTTGATGTCTTGTTTATTGCTTTAATTTTTGATAGTTTTTAGTTGGTATTATAGTTGTTTTTGAGTTAGTTTAGGCTAGTTTGTTAGCTATTTCCTTAATTTGTGCAATTTTCCTTCTTGTATGCACTTTCTTTGGGCGATTTGTTTTGTTTCAGGACTTAGGAGCATGCTTGGAGGACACTTGCACAACCCCGAATATTAATATCAAATAGGAAGGTCAAGGAAGCATCAAGGAAGCATAACCGAGTTCCGGGGGTAAATATAAGAAAATTTTGAAGGGTTTGCACACAAGGGTCAACTTCAAATGACCATAACTTTCAGCACACAAAATATTTTTGAGCGATTCAAGTTGGAGATGAAATCTTGGCTCAATATATTTCCAACTAGTGATCATAAGCTCAACTCCGATGAAAAACGAGTGAGATATGGCTGTTTGAAAATGAACTGGTGAAACTGATTTCAGTTCTGATGGTCCGACCCGCCCAAGTCACTCCACCCGCCCGGGTCGCTGGGCTTTTCCGGAAATCTTTCATTTTAAATCCTCTTTTTGAATAGGGGTTAATTTGTAATTATTCCTAGTTTATTTTAGGACTATATAAGGCAAACTCATCTCATTTTAGCGCAAGCTAATTTACAATATATATTAATAAAGTGAGATTTGAAATTCTTAGAACCCTAGGAGAGAGAAAATCTCATCTTCTAGAGAGAGAAGTGAGAGAAACTTGTTGAAAACTTGGAATTTGAGGAATCTAAGATGGGAACTTGAAGATTTGGAGACTCCTTGCAACTTTAATGAGAATTTCTTACTCTCTCTCATATTTTATTGCTTTATTTTCTTATTTTCATGTCATTCTCGCTCTATTTACTTGTTCATCCTAGATTATTATTTTAGTTCATGTTAATAGTTGTTAATGTCTTTTAGTTTATAATTTTTCATGATTTGTGAGTAGCTATTACTTTGGGAAGGGTTTGAAGCCATTAATGAGTTCATGAACCTCTAAATCCAACATTGGGTTTTAACTTGGGATAATTTTGGTTAATTAATTTGGCATTTTCATGAATGTTTGTGTGATTGACCATCATATATAGGAGCATAATTTAGGTACCCTCAGTGAAGGATCGAGAGATGAAGTTAAGGGGTTGCCTCAAATCGATTAATAGGCTTGAAAGCCCATGAGAATAGGGACTACCTAGCCTAGGGGACTTAGTTTGCATGTTTAAGTTCATCATGTTTATGGATATGCTTGGTTGAATGCCTTATCCATGAGAATAGGTCTTCGATAAGAGACTAGGCCAATTTAGCTAGCTCGAGAGAGTGGTTAGAGTACCAATGGATGAACAATTCCCCTCAATTGATCCCCATTATTGATTTCCATTGTGATTGCTTGGTTTGTGAATGAGTTGATTGGTAGATACCCCTTCCCAAAGCCATTTTTCTTATTGTCTTTTCATCTATAAATCTTCAAAAACATAGACTTTGCTTAGCTTATCATAAATCGATACTTATTGGTGCTTCCTTTACTCCTTATGGATTCGACCCTTTACTTGCCCTATATTGGGTAGTTTAGGTATTTTTGACGTGTTTACAACGAGCGCGTCAAATTTTGGCGCCGTTGCCGGGGACTTCGGCTTGCATTGGTTGTGTTGATTAGGTAAGTCTAGGCTATTTGCGTATATTCTTTTTTTTTTCTTTCTTTTTTTTAAAGAAAAATTCTCAAAAAAATGGCAAGTACTTCTTTTCCTCAATATGACAATGAATTCTTTTGGGCATAATTTGATAGGCTTAAGGAGTTTATAAAGTTCCGTGGCTATGATATTGGGGAAGCTTGTGAGATTACATATTGGGGAATAAATGAGCATACTAGAGGAGTTGTTGAAAATATGTTTAAAGGTGAGTTTCGAGCGGCATCTTCGGGTGAAGCTTGGAATTTTTTTATGTGGTTAGCTAGGGACACTTATGATTCCGACTTTTATGCAAATTGTCATAATGCCTCTAATGTTGGCATGAATTTCTTTGATGAGTCAAATGTTCCCACTACTGAGCCTACTATGCATGATCATATTCCCTCATATGTTTGTTGTAATGAGGTAGACTCCAATGTTGATGATACTCATGATACTTCTCGATTTTCATCAAATTTGTGCATGAATTTCAATGATGTGTCACATGTCTCCAAGAATAATTCTCATGTGCTTGATTGTGATCCCTTCTCCAAAATTGATTTTCAAGGTTCCTTGCATTCAGAATCATCGAAATCTGAATTGGAGCTTACTCTTGAGCGATATCTTAATGGGGCAAATTCTTGTGTCAATTATGAGCTCCTCCCTAAATTTGACCCCAAACCCATTGCAGATCTCTTTTTACAATTGCAAAGTGGTTTGGATTTGCTTAGGGAAAATCGGGATTGCAAAAATGAGATTCTCAAGTTTGATTATGTTGATTCGAGGGATGTTGAAAATGAAAATCAATTGGGAAAGAGTAGCCTAGATCTTGATGATGGTTTTTGGAGTAGTGATGATGAAGGGTATGCTTTTGAGGAGAAAATGCCCACTATTGAGGATGTTATTGAAAGTGAGGATGTTTGTGAATCTTTGCATTCTCTTTTTGAGTATGATGTTCCTAACTCTAGTGGGTTTAGCCTTACTCCGTCTCCTTCCATCTTAGGGCACTCATCCTCTCCTACCAATTTTAGCTTGAGTGAAGATCTTGGCCAATTAGAAAGTAAGATACCTCATTTGGTGGTAGTTGATGATTTTGAAGTTTTGATGGATAATGAAAATGTTGTTGATATTAACTCATTGGTGGAAGAAGTCTCCCTTCTTAAGTCTTGTGATGTGAGTGAAGTGGTTAGTGAAAGCTTTGTTTTTATCTTTTCCCCTCATATTTCATTTACAAGAAGGATTGGCATTATTCCCTCTACTCCCATTTCATATCCATTTTCATCTCTCAAAACTCCACCTCTTGATGAGTTTCTTGCCTCCTTTGACATTCAAGTGCCCAATTTGTTTATTTTTGAGGAAGAGAGTAAGATTACCACAAAAAAAGAGTTTGTGGAGGAGAGTTTGTCATTTCATTTTTCTTCTTATTTTGATTCTTCTTCTTCTTATTTCTTTGTTTTTCCTTTTGTTGCTTCTTTTAGGCATCATTCTCCTCATTTGCATGGAGTTGCATTGCACTATATGCATACTTTGCATTTTGTCATTGCATACTTAATAATAATGGAAATGTGTGCTAGTGCATTTGACAAACTCTTGCGATCTTTGAATTGCTATTTACTAGAAGGTCAAGCTTAGGACCTTAAATAAGTCTTTTCTCGGGAAGTAACCCGTGATTTATTACTTTAATTTTTTTATTTTAATTTTACTCAATTTTTTTTTCTATCTTTGATTTTGATTTAGGCACATAGTTCGAATGACAACCATTCTCAATAGTAAGTGGAAAGCAAATGATGGTTTTGAAGAAGTTTATCAGCAATGGAGAAATTGGGTCATTTGCGGGTATTTGCACCCACCTATTATCCGGTAGCTTCCTTCCTTTTGATCTTTCTTCAATGCTCTATGATTTGTGGAACATATGTTTGTTGGTTGAATGTTTAATCCCTCCCTCCCTCCCTCCCTCCCTCCCTCCCTTTGATCGTCTTGTTCAAGCATTGAGGACAATGCCTTAATCTAGCTTGGGGAGTAGCTATTTGCTAGCATGGGGGAGGTGAATATAGTTTTTATTTCTTTGTTTTTCCACTTTTTCACAAAAAAAAAATCTAAAAAAATTGTCTTATTTTCTTTTCTTTTCTTTCTCTTTCAAGTTTTTATTTACTTCTCTTTAGTTGTAACAAAGTCAAAAAAAAAATGAATTGCAAAAACAAGAACAAAAAAGAAACAAAAAGAAGTGTTAGTTTTAAACAAAAATTTGGTTTCCTTGCCCAAGGAAGATGCTAGGTAATGATATAATGTGGATTCCTTACTTTGACTTAGAGTATATATGTTTAGAGGCTTCTTTTGGAAAAGTGTGAGCATGGGTTAAGGTATTTTAGGAGTTGATTAATCTTTATTGCATTAGAATCTACCAAAATGAAACTAATGAATGCTCAATTGGATGCCTAGTCTTGAATCTTGACTAATTTGCTCATGCTTGAAAGATTTTAGCTTCAAATTTGCGGTCCCTTGTGTCCCTAGATATACTCATCATGTCCCCAAACAAAGCTCAACAAGAAACTTAGTTTTTATTTCTCTTTGTATGCAATAAGTGGCACAAAAAGCCACAAGTTCTTATGTCTCTCTTTAGTGAGTAGTTACTTCACACCTTTGTATAGGAAAAATTCCCATAATAAGGAAAAAAGAAAAAGCCAAAAACAGTCAAAAAAGGCATGAAAAATGATAAAAAAAAGTGAAGAAAATGGAAAAGCACAAAAAGTATAGAAGAAATTTAATAAAAGAGGTCGATTTGTGGATGCCTCCCAAACTTAGTTCTACTTTTCTTAAGTTTCAAGTAGAGTGAAGTCTAAGGCCTATTTGTGTGTCTAGGGAAGGTGGACTAGTGATTTAAGCTTCTATAACACTTAAAGAGCCTTAAGTCTTTTGGATAGCTAGGTATTCCTCTAATGAGCGAGTAAAAGGTCTAATTAGGGGTTCTATTGCAATCTTGATTAGTTTCTTCCTCTACCCATAATCTATGAGTATACTTGGAAATTAGTTGTCTTGAAAGTTGCTCTCTATCCTTGCTTGTGAACCATTTCATTGATAGTCGACTTGGGCATGAATCTTGAGCTTGTTGAATAAATGGTTGATGAAAAACTAGAGTTGTGGGTATGAAAACTCTTTGGAAACCCTCGTGAGATCTCACTCACCCACTAGAGCGATTTAGGGGTTTAAAGAGCTTGTTGCATATGCTAAATGCAATCGTGATTCCTACGAAAATGAGTTAGTGTAAATTATTTCTTTCTCATTTTTCGTTTCTTCTTTCTTCTTGATCTTGTTTTCAAATAATCTTCATTCTCTTACCCTTGTGTTTTGTTTTATTTTGCTTGAGGACAAACAAAGGTCGAGCTTGGGGGAGTTTGATGTCTTGTTTATTGCTTTGCTTTTTGATAGTTTTTAGTTGGTATTATAGTTGTTTTGGAGTTAGTTTAGGCTAGTTTGTTAGCCATTTCCTTAATATGTGCAATTTTCCTTCTTGTATGCACTTTCTTTGGGCGATTTGTTTTGTTTCAGGACTTAGGAGCATGCTTGGAGGACACTTGCACAACCCCGAATATTAATATCAAATAGGAAGGTCAAGGAAGCATAACCGAGTTCCGGGGGCAAATATAAGAAATTTGGGAAGGGTTTGCGCACAAGGGTCAACTTCAAATGACAATATCTTTCAGCACACAAAATATTTCTGAGCGATTCAAGTTGGAGATGAAAGCTTGGCTCAATATCTTTCCAACGAGTGGTCATAAGCTCAATTCCGATGAAAAACGAGTGAGATATGGCTGTTTGAAAATGAACTGATGAAACTGATTTCAATTCTGATGGTCCGACCCGCCCGGGTCGCTGGGCTTTTCCGGAAATTTTTCATTTTAAATCCTCTTTTTGAATGGGGGTTAGTTTGTAATTATGCCTAGTTTATTTTAGGACTATATAAGGCAAACTCCTCTCATTTTAGTGCAATCTAAGTTACAATATATTTTAATAAAGAGATATTTGAAATTCTTAGAACCCTAGGAGAGAGAGAATCTCATCTTCTAGAGAGAGAAGTGAGTGAAACTTGTTGAAAGCGTGGAATTTGAAGAATTTAAGAAGGAAACTTGAAGATTTGGAGACTCCTTGCAACTTTAATGAGAATTTCTTACTCTCTCTCATATTTTATTGCTTTATTTTCTTATTTCCATGTCATTCTCACTCTATTTACTTGTTCATCCTAGATTATTATTTTAGTTCATGCTAATAGTTGTTAATGTCTTTTAGGTTATAATTTTTCATGATTTGTGAGTAGCTATTTCTTTGGAAGGGTTTGAAGCCATTAATGAGTTCATGAACCTCTAAATCCAACATTGGGTTTTGACTTGGGATAATTTTGGTTAGTTGATTTGGCATTTTCATGAATGTTTGTGTGACTGGCCATCATAGGAACATAATTTAGGTACCCTTAGTGAAGGATCGAGAGATGAAGTTAAGGGGTTGCCTCAAATCGATTATTAGGCTTGAAAGCCCATGAGAATAGGGACTACCTAGCCTAGGGGACTTAGTTTAATTTGCATGTTTAAGTTCATCATGTTTATGGATATGCTTGGTTGAATGCCTTAGCCATGAGAATAGGTCTTCGGTAAGAAACTAGGCCAATCTAGCTAGCTCGAGAGAGTGGTTAGAGTACCAATGGATGAACAATTCCCCTCAATTGATCCCCATTGTTGATTCCCATTGTGATTGCTTGGTTTGTGAATGAATTGATTAGTAGATACCCCTTTCCAAAGCCATTTTTCTTATTGTCTTTTCATCTATAAATCTTCAAAAACATAGACTTTGCTTAGCCTATCATAAATCGATACTTTTTGGTGCTTCCCTTAGTCCTTGTGGATTCGACCCTTTACTTGCCCTATATTGGGTAGTTTAGGTATTTTTGACGTGTTTACAACGAGTGCGTCAGCCGTCAGGACTATAGTTGCGTGTATCTGGGTATGCAATTTTCTAGGGTTCCTAGAGACTTTGAACTTCTTTCACCGCCTTTACTGGCTGAGAAGGAACGGGTCATCTATTGAGAAAGGGTGGTGGAATCTGATGACTGCCAAGAACCAAATGACGATCTATCCAAAAGTCAGCAGATTAAATTGTAACACTCTATTCATTATTTAAACAATTATAAATAAAGAAATACAACTAATAATAACAAAGTGGACGATAGCGAAAATATCGCCGAGACGGAAAATGTCATTCTAAGTTCATGTAAACATTACCATAAAGGAAATACCACAAATATCATACTATAACATCCCCAAATAAGTTTATTCCTTTATAGAAACAACATATAGAAATCCCAAAAGCATAAACATAAATATATCATCAAAAATCTCTTGTGGCAAAACAACCACCAAAACAATATTACTTTACATCTAAAAGGCTAAAAGTCTTTATATAACCGTCATAAATATCGTCAACCAAAAAAAAAAACTTAATAAATCTCCCAAAACGCACTTCCGGTGCCTAAACTGTAAGAAGTCTAGTCTTTGGAACCATCTCCATTTAAAAGGAACAACAAATAATCCACAATCAGTGGGAAGTAACTAGTAGTTATCCCAAAACAATTGGCATGAAGATAACATTAGAAATCAGCTTTAACCATCAAGAAAATCATCACATCATACTCCATTTAACAAATAATTTCATAGAAATTTAAACTACTAACTCACATGGAAATAAAGTCTCTAAACATGAATTCTGTAAACAACGAAGAATAAGCATCATCATGCTCTCGTAAACATAGATCACCATATCAAACAATAGAGTAAAACATCAGAAAAATTTATGAGAGAAAGAGCAGCACTGTATCGCAACCCACTTCCTAAGGTTTGTCAGGTTGCAACCTTTAAACAGCCTATTGACAACCTTTAGACAGCCTATGGGCATACTTTCCCTACTACATGTGTCTAAGGATGGTCGAACTCGTGATGTAGGATAGTACCTGGCTTAGTACTTCCTAACCTCTCGGACAACAATAATTAATCCAGGTTTAACCGTTAGATCGCAACACATGTGGTTGGCATGTTCTTCACCGAGGACAACGTCTATCCCTCCAGATATCTTACATCTCAAAATGAGAATATAATCACAATTTCAAGTCCAAGATTTCTTCCGTCATCAAAACCATAGGGATGCCCAATGACCTTACACCCAATCAGTAGAAAAACTAGGATCACAACGCCAAGTAATTCGAATCCCAAAATTCATCACATTTCCATAATTCTCATCAAAACATAATAATAACTAAAAATTCTCATGCACCAACCAAGTCATAAAATGATATTAAATATGAATTAACATTGGCACAACAATGCAATAAGAATCATAATACGCACAAATAACTCACTAACATCATCAAATTCATTACCAAAAACGGACAAAACCCAAACTTAACAAATTCAAGCACAAAGAGTTCACAAAAGCTTATCATTATTTACCAACATATTTTAGACAACCGAAACATAACAAAAATTAGACAAAACTCAAGCAGTAACCAACCTGACATTCAGGTCTGCCACGGCTGTGCATGCGCTCGGCCCAACGCTTGTGTGTCGAACGCATAGACGCTGCGTCCGACGTATCTTGGTGTGTAGACGCGTCTAGACAAAAAACCAAGTTTGTCCGAAACTCCACAAAAACCAAGTAATTCATCAGACGAATATAAATAATAATCACAACAAAAATCCAGCAATACTAATCCATAAATTTCAATACTCCAACAACTATAACATCAAATCTAATCACAAGAAATTTATATAAACTTAGTTCACATGATAAACAATCATAGGAAGATTATAATAACACAAGAATCAACATCCTAAAACATATTCTAATCGTAGGAATATTATAATACTACTTATAAAAACATGAATAGTACATCAACTTATCCAACAACAAGAATTACAACAAAAATTCTTTCTCAATAACACAAAAACCACACAGCATATGTAGGAACATATAGATGCATATAGCGGAATTTCAGGAAACAAATTTCCTAACATCTATCACAAGATCGCATGCATAACATAAACATGAATCATATTATAAGGGAAAATAATGTACAACCTTTGTAGCGTGTTTTCCACCGGATTGCAAGTGCTAGAGATCAAAGAACAGCAATTGATGTCCCTCTACTTAGTCCACGAGCACCAATTGAATTCCCACGTTTGCTAGAACGGAAGAGGATGAACAGATTTCACTCTCTTGCTTTTTAGGGAGGGTGGCCGGATTTCCAAAGGGAAACAGTAGGGTTTTCTCTCTCTTTTTCAGTTTGAATGTTACTGTCAAATTGAACGTTCTTTTTCTCTCTGCTATTATAACCATTTATAATAGTAGGAGAATAAAAGAAGAAAGAGACCTAACCTAACCCTACTTTCTCCTATTGGCCGGTTTCCTTATTTCAATTAGTTACTACAATGTGTGACCTCATAGGATTAGGTTAACTTAGTTGTAGGTACAATCAATATTGTTCTACTAACCAACATTTATTCTCTAGCAAGTAAATGTGATTACTAAACTAACGTAATTAATTATCTCCATAATAATTTCCTTTTATATTTAGTAATTGCCGGGATGACTAAGGACATATTCCTTCAATCTCCCACTTGTCCGAAGACAAGAGCGCAATGCTAAATTCCTTAAGTCTCTTAATGCCAAATTTGATAACACCATGTTATTCTCAAATTTATGTTCCTTGATCGCGGAGTTCGAATCGCTCAAATAAAGATTAACTCTTTAATCCTATTCCGCATGGCCATGCAATTTTCCCGTTCTCGCTCATCAAGAGGCCCGCACACCATTCCTATTTAATAGGAGGACTTATCCAGCTTGTATGACCATAACTCCCACTCAATTCTTAGCCCACCCGATCACCGCCTTTATAACCTCCTTTTACGCGCGGCGTTTAATGTGTCAAAGTTAAACTAATTATGTTGTGGTTATTAAGACATACTCATATCTAAGGAATCCACTAAATATAGTAGTTCGATTCTACTTTTAGAATCTAATTAGGTCAAGTCTCAATGTATCAAATATACATCCATATAATCAATTAGACATCTCTATGTCTCCATAGCCCATGGACTGCGCTATCAATTAATTATATACTAGCCTTTTAAATAAATCACTTATGTCCAATTTAGTGATTTAGACTAGGGACTTTAAATAAATTGTGATTTCGTTCACTTTATAGGGTTCCATTATCAAAACGTTTTTGATAATCCTATTTGAAAGCACATATTATTTGGACATTTTATTTAATACTAAACCAAACAATTAAATAAGTACGAAATTTTTATTGATAAACATTTCAAAGCATAATAAATGTCTTTACAATTGTAAACATGAAGTAAACAACCTAAAGCCATTCTCCCATATGCTTAATCCCCATAGACCTAGTATGACACTCATGCTTAGGTTGAGCAAGCGGTTTAGTTAGAGGATCCGCTACGTTATCCTCGGTATGAACCTTGCTTACTTTCACATCCTCTCTACCAACGATTTCTCGAATGAGATGGAATTTCCCGAGCACATGTTTAGACCTTTGATGCGATCCGGGTTCCTTAGACCGAGCAATGGCACCATTGTTGTCACAATACAACTCAATGCCATTCTCAATGCTAGGAACTACACCAAGCTCACCAATGAACTTTTTGATCCAAACGGCTTCCTTTGTTGCATCATGCCGCAATATACTCGGCCTTGTTGTAGAATCCGCGATGGTACTCGCTAGAGCTCTTCCACTCACGGCTCCTCCATTGAGACAAAATATGAAACCGGATCGAGATCGGAAATCATCTTTGTCACTCGGAAGCTTGCATCGGTGTATCCAAGTAACAACCAACTCACTATCTCCACCATAAACCAAAAAATTATCCTTAGTCCTTCGCAAGTACTTAAGGATGTTTTTCGCCGCAATCCAAAGGCGCATCTCCTGGATTTGATGGTATCTGCTGCATATACTCAAAGCATATGCAACATCCGGTCGAGTGCAAATCATGGCATACATAATGGATCCTACAAGAAGCATAGGGAACATTACTCATACGCTTGACCTCATCGGGACTCGAAGGACACCGAGTCTTGCCAAGTGCAATGCCATGTTGCATGGGAATGAAACCTCTTTTGGAGTTTTCCGGCTTGAACCTTGCAAGAACCTTATCAATATAAGTTTCCGACTGAGCCCAATTAGCCTTTTCGATCTATCTCTATAGATCTTTATTCCCAATATGTACTCGCCTCTCCTAGGTCTTTCATAGAGAAACAATTTTTAAGCCATTCCTTGATCGACTCAAGCATGGTCTTATCATTTCCTATGAGAAGTATGTCATCCACATACAAGACCGGAAAAGTAATACTACTCCCACTTAACTTCTTGTATACACAAGATTCCTCTTCATTTCGAGAAAGCCAAAATTCTTGACCGCCTCATCAAATTCGAGGTTCCAACTCCTTGATGCTTGCTTTAGTCCATAAATGGACTTCTTAAGCTTGCATACCCTCCCTGGATTTTCTAGATCTTCAAAACCTTGAGGTTGTGTCATGTACACATCCTCTTTCAAGAATCCATTCAAGAAAGCTGTTTTGACATCCATCTGCCATATTTCATAGTCATGAAAGGCAAGAATCGCAAGGATTATCCTAATGGACTTCAAAGATGGCTACTGGTGAGAAGGTTTCATCATAGTCAATACCATGAATTTGTTTGAAACCTTTCGCCACCAACCTTGCTTTGAAAACACTAATGTTTCCATCCTTGTCTGTTTTCACTTGAAAATCCATTTGCATCCAATGGGTTTTACCCCATCGAGCAAATCAACCAAGTCCCATACTTGATTTTCGGACATGGAATCCATTTCGATTTCATGGCCTCAAGCCATCTTTCGTAGTCGTGACTCTCCAAAGCATCTTTGTAGCTAGTAGGTTCTTCTGATTCTAAAATCGTTATTTCAGAACTTTCAGTCAAAAGGAAATCAATATATCTCTTTGACGGAATGATGGTCCTACTAGACCTACGTTGGGGAACAACTAAAGAAGTTTCTACCTCATTAGGTTGAGTGACTTCACACGGAGTATCTCCAAGTGGGACGGTAGGAGGTACGTGAATTGAATGCACCGCCTCCTGAGCATTTTCATGCCGGGCCGCCTCTGATGAGGTGTTAACCTCATCCATTTGTTGCTCATCTCGAATTTCTTCGAGATATACATTTCTCCCACTTGTTTTTCCGGAAATAAACTCCTTTTCCGTAAAGACACCATTACGAGCAAACAGACACTTTGTTTTCGTTTTGGTTGTAGAAGTAGTATCCCTTAGTCTCTTTTGGGTAACCGACAAAGAGACATTTATCGGATTTGGGTGAAAGCTTATCAGAAAGTAAACGTTTTACATAGGCTTCACAACCCCATATCCTTAGAAAAGACAATTTTGGAACGTTTCCAGTCCACATTTCATATGGTGTCTTTTCCACTGCTTTGGATGGTGCTGTTAAGTGTGAATGCCATTGTTTCAAGCGCAAATCCCCTGAATGAAATAGGAAGATCGGCGAGACTCATCATGGATCGAACCATATCAAGTAGAGTTCGATTCCTTCTTTCAGAAACGCCATTTAACTGTGGTGTTCCTGGTGGAGTCCATTGTGAAAGTATTCCACAATCCTTCAAATGATCACCAAATTCTTGAGATAAATATTCACCACCACGATCGGATCGTAATGCCTTAATTTTCTTCCCAAGTTGGTTTTGTACTTCATTTTGGAATTCCTTAAATTTTTCAAAGGATTCCGACTTATGCCGCATGAGGTAAACATATCCAAATCTGCTCACATCATCGGTAAAAGTAATGAAGTAATCTGTACCCTCCCCAGCCAACGTACTCATAGGTCCACACACATCCGTATGTATGAGGGCTAAAAGGTCATTGGCTCTTTCACTTGAACTCGTGAAAGGAGACTTTGTCATTTTCCCCATCAAGCAAAACTCACAAGTATCAAATGATTCGAAATCAAATGATTTGAGAATTCCATCTTTATGAAGTTTCTCAATGCGCTTTGAGCTTATGTGGCCTAATCGACAATGCCATAGGTATGTAGGGTTTGAATCATTTGTTTTTATGTTTCTTTTGTCTATGTTATAGATGTGGGTTTCTAAGTCTAGCACATATAAACCATTTGACAACTTAGCGGAGACATAGAACATATCATTCAAATACGCAGAACAACAATTGTTCTTTATTGTAAATGAATAACCTTCGAATCCAAAACAGAATCGAAATAATGTTCTTTGTGATAGCAGGAACATAATAACAATTATTAAGTTCTAAGACTAATCCCGAAGGTAAAAGTAAACTATATACTCCCACCGCCAATGTAGCAACTCGTGCTCCATTGCCAACGCGAAGATCTACTTCCCTTTTCCCAATGTTCTACTTCTTTTGAGGCCTTGCATATTACAAATAATGTGCGAACCACAAGCGGTATCAAATACCCAAGAAGCAGAAGTTGCTAAGTTAATTTCTATAACATACATATCTGAACAAGAAACTCCTTTCTTTTGATCCTTCAGATACTTGGGGCAATTACTTTTCCAATGACCAACCTTGTTACAGATGTAACAATAGTGCTCATCAGCAACTTTTGGTTTTGGTGTAACGATTCCCAAATCCCTTTCAATTGCAATGAAACGTTCAAGATTCAATTTGTCCTTCGAAAGGACGGAGCGCAAATTACAAGTAGAATTGTTGGTGTTGATATTGTTGTTACTAGACATAATTACTACAACAAATAATAAAACAAGATTCAATCAATGTTTATCAAGAAAGCAATAATTAAACAAATTTTAATTACTACTACCCTTTATTCAAAATGAAAGTCCCCTATTGAATAAAGAATTAACCAAGATCCCCTCCCACTACAATCAAACGGACTTTGGCCCTGCCTTCAATTTATAGTAGTTGAGGTAAGTAAACACTTTACTAATTATAACTAATTATAATTCTTGGTAGACAAGTTAACAACTCCTTGTTTACTCCTATCTCTTAGCTTCAAAACCCAAAACTTTGTCTTTTGATGATTTTGTTGAGTTAAACCAAACATTAACATGTAAGTTTCAAAAACCTACCCTACTATCCCGGAACTATGAGCAACACCCGCTTTGGCGTAACCTATTACTCATGATCTAAGGCTTTATAGGTGTTGTTTGGAAAAGCAATCAAAACTCAATATTACTTGTGGGGACCTAAGTTTACTAATATGGTCAATTAATAGTGAACACATGATTCAATTAACCACAAACAAACTTAGAAGCAAGCATTTAAACAAAATAAATGCAAGAAAATTACAAAAGCTATAATTAAAATGATCTAGTATGGCCCCTATACTTAGGAAAATAACTAATCTTCATGAATCCTCCCTTGAGTCTCCATGGATCACCATCCTTGAAACTCCTTGGATCCTCATGCTTTGACTACATAACATTTATAATTTAAATAACCGAAATTTAAAGTTACAAAAATACAAACGATTCGCAGATCGTATTTGATTTACATTCAAATATAACGATTCGCGGATCGTAATTACTATCCTAATTTGGGCCATACTAGTCATAATATGCAAAATATAATATCACATATATTATATTAAACATCCACGCATTTATAATATCAAAATAAAATAAACACAAATTATTTACTTATTAACAATTAATAAGCAAATACAACTTTCCATAATAATTATAAAACTTAACAAATTTAAGCTAGAAATTATTTAGGAAACTTTATTATTTTAATTCAATTACTCATTTAAACATGGCAATAATCATTATTATTCACAAATTTGCAAAATAGGAAACTTTTGGATTTATGCTCAACTTTAGGAAATCATATTTTCCTTAAAAAACAAATTTTTTTTTTTTTTTTTTTTTTTTTTTTTTTTAAATGACGTCTTGACCGTTGACCCAAAGACAAGGTCGCGGTCAACGGCCAAGACATGGCTACTAGCGAAAACGGGAACGAACCCAAGCAGCGGCGGCGGGCATCTCTCCACCGCCGCCTGCGGCCCACACGCCAAAGACACGCCGGCACATCACACACCCCACGACCGACGGGTCTCGGCGCTCCACCGTAAAACGCCGGCCAACCTGGTCACCAACATACGTCGGCAGCATACGCCACCAACACGGCCAACCGCCCGCGAGGGAGAGACACCGCACGCGTCGCACGCGGCCGTCCTCCCCACGAGTGACGCCTCCTTCGGCCTCGCCGGCTGCGCGTTCGGCCCGCCATATTCGGACTCCTCCCCACCGTGGCTCCACCGACAGTGGTGGGGGCCACCCAGCCATGGCTTCCTCTTTAATTTTGTAACAATTACAATTTAAATTAAAGTAATCTTTATTTAACAATTAATTAAAGATTTAGGAGATAATTAGGTTATAAAATCCGAAAAAATTATGGCGAAATTTTGAATCAAACAACAAATCTTAAACAAATTTTTAGAATTGTTGCGATTAGATTTGAATGAATAATCTCCATTAAACATTAAATCTAACAAGAATTCAAAATTAGGGCAAAAATTCAAATTATTTCCAAAATTCGAAAATTAACAATTAAATTCGAAAAATTTGACAATAATTTTTAGGGTGATCTAATGAATGATCTTAACATATAAAATCAGATATTTTAATTGTTATCTTTAAATTTTATGAATAATCAAATTAAACATAAAATTTAACCATAATTCATTAATAATATGATTAAATTTCAAAAATTTATGGAAAAAATCCGAAAATTATTTCCAGAAAATTTGAATCCATCAACAAATTTTAAACCAATTTTAAAGGTTGTTGAGATTAGATTTGAATGAATAATCTCCATTAAACATTAAATCCAACAAGAATTCAAGATAAGGCAAAAAACAAATTATATCCAAAAAAAAATCAGAAAATTAACAATTAAAATCTGAAAATTTCGAAAACAATTTTTAGCATGATCTACTGAATTATCATAACAAATAAAATCAAATATTTTAATTGTTATCCTTAAAATTTATGAATAATCAAATTAAGCATAAAATTTAACCATAATTCTTGAATAATATGATAAAATTTCGAAAATTAGTGGAAAAATCCGAAAATTATTTCCAGCTATCATAATATTTTAGATCCATGTGGGTGATGAAAATTAGATTTATTTAACAAATTAAAAATCAAATCTTTAATTGTTAACAAATTATTTCAATGATTAATCGAATTAAACATAAATAATTTTAAATCTAACAAAGATATTTATAAAAATCCGAAAATTTTAGAGTGAATTAAATAATTTATTTCGTCCCTCATAAAAAAATCGGAACTTTATAAAATTATTTGAGCATAAATCACAAAAATCAATTATTTACAATTTCCAATCAATTAATATCAAATATCAATTATGCAAATTCAAGCCATAATAAATCCTCCCTTAATTGAATAAAAATAATAACTTTGCATACAATTATATGATCATATGGATATTATGAATTAGGCAAAACTGATACCACTGTAGGAACATATAGATGCATATAGCGGAATTTCGGAAACAAATTTCCTAACATCTATCACAAGATCGCATGCATAACATAAACATGAATCATATTATAAGGGAAAATAATGTACAACCTTTGTAGCGTGTTTTCCACCGGATTGCAAGTGCTAGAGATCAAAGAACAAGAATTGATGTCCCTCTACTTAGTCCACGAGCACCAATTGAATTCCCACGTTTGCTAGAACGGAAGAGGATGAACGGATTTCACTCTCTTGCTTTTTAGGGAGGGTGGCCGGATTTCCAAAGGGAAACAAGAGGGTTTTCTCTCTTTTTCGGTTTGAATGTTTTGTCAAATTGAACGTTCTTTTTCTCTCTCGCTATTATAACCATTTATAATAGTAGGAGAATAAAAGAAGAAAGAGACCTAACCTAACCCTACTTTCTCCTATTGGCCGGTTTCCTTATTTCAATTAGTTACTACAATGTGTGACCTCATAGGATTAGGTTAACTTAGTTGTAGGTACAATCAATATTGTTCTACTAACCAACATTTATTCTCTAGCAAGTAAATGTGATTACTAAACTAACGTAATTAATTATCTCCATAATAATTTCCTTTTATATTTAGTAATTGCCGGGATGACTAAGGACATATTCCTTCAGCATAGACATATATATAAATATCTTTATCAAAATTCTAATTGTAACTAAATAACAAACAATCCTAAACAAATTCCTAATAATTAAACCTTTTTCTAAAACTATCGCGATGTGTAACATTCTAAGACAACTACTAGTTACCTGGGACGTCGGGTGAAGTGCAAAACTATAGTACTATGCGTTTTCTTCTTGTGAATGATGCCCGTCCTCCAAATCGTTTCCTAATGCACCAAAAACTTCAATAAGTAGGAGGATTAGAGAGGTACAATTAACATGGATCAAGTGTAACAAGTTTATGGATGATGAAAAAATGAGAATTTCTTCACTTAGGTTCGAAAATGGCGTGCAAGTTAACTGCAAAGGTTGCTAAATTTTCTGATATAGAAAACAGATTTTTCAAGGGAAAAATGAAGGATTTAAGAAGGTTTAATAAAGTGATTAAGTGGGGGGTTTACAAAGAACTCAAAGGTTTGCTTAGAGAGCATCAAACTCTTCAACCTTCGTGCCACAAATGCTGATTTTTGGCAGCTATGTTGCAACATGTGATATTTTATTTCATGACTTGTACGGTCCATAAAATGATAATAAAAATGCTACGCGACAACACAGCAACATAAGCGCCTAAATAATTAAAGAAACTAATATAATACTTAAATAAATAGCTTACAACTATAAAATAAAATATATAACTATAACACAACATATAAATATTATACCAACAATAAAAACACACCCACAAAATAATTTATTAATAAAATATTTAGTTTTTAACGAGAAAATAATAATTTAGTATAAATAAACGCGAAAAATTAGGACTAAAAACACGGTTGTTACAATCTCCCCTCCTTAAAAAGTTTCGTCCTTGAAATTGGAAAATAACTCCAAAAAATACGTCAAACAAACAATTTCCGATATTTAAATCTCATAGAATGTTCAGTCTCTCAATAAGTGGCTTTCTTTGTACTTTTGATTGCTCCAAAGTACGTATTTTAACCAAAGGGATTACCTTCCTTCTCAAAGCACGGTTTTAACGATCTAGAATACAACTGGTCGCTCCTCAAATGTCAATTTTGGCCCAATTGAAACCAACTCAAATGGTATCACATGAGAAGGATCGCTGCGATATCTATGCAACTGTGATACATGAAAAACGTCATGAACCTTTGACAACTCGGGCAGCGAAGCTAATTGACACGCAAATTCCCTAATTTTCTCAAGAATCTCATCGGGACCAACATATTTCGGACTTAGCTTGCCCCTCAAACCGAATTGCATCACTCCCTTCATAGGAGACACCTTCAAAAGAACCTTATCCCCAGCTTCATAGGAAATAGGCTTCCGACGCAAATCTGCATAAGATTTCTGCCTATCTTGAGCAGCCTTCATCTTAGCTTGAATCACCTTCACCTGCTCAATAGTATATAAAAACTCTAGCCCAAAATTAGAGAATCACTTATGTTTCCCCAACAAGTGGTACTACGACACTTCCTCCCATACAGAGCCTCATACGGAGCCATTTGGATACTAGACTGATAACTGTTGTTGTAAGAGAAGTCTACCAGACTAAATGACTTGACTCGTAACTACTGTTGAAATTCTAGGGCACAAGCACGAAGCATGTCCTCCAAAGTTTGAATAGTCCTCTCAGTCTAACCATGTTTTCCAGCATGAAATGCAGTGTTTAACTTTAATTTTGAACCAAAAGCCTCTGCAAATTAAAGTAGTCCAGAAATGAAACAAGAATCTCGAATCACGATCAGAGACAATGTCCTTAGGAACTCCAAGTCACATCTCGAGCCAGACGATTTCATGAAAAAAAACGCATTCCAACCGAAAAACCATCCCCGACATAAATACTATCAAGTCCTAATTTCTACTCGAATTGAAATCCTTTAATAACTTCCATCCGTCAGATCTAAAATTAAGAGTTGAAACTCATATCAATTATCTCATATTCTTATAAGCCAATTTGCTTCTTTTTCATGTTCCCTCCAATCCACGAAGTTAGGGGCATGTTAGTAATTCACCTTTAATTGGATAGTTAGCCAGGTTTTAAGTGGATTAGCGTCACTAAGTATAATTGCTTAAAGTAGAATGCCACTGGGTATAAATCGTTTTTTGGCCTGCCACCAAATAGAAAAATTGAAAGTAGGAGGCCATCATGTAGAATTTCCCTTGTATGTTTTATTAATCCAACAACTCCGCTAAACAAAGCTTTGGTCAATTTCAGCAATCAACAGGCCCCCGGGCATAGAGTTCATTTCAATCTCTTTTACTCGGTGCAAAAGCAAAAGAATGAAATAGCAATGAGTCTTTTACGAGTGTCGACCACCCCGTTCATCACCACTATTAGGAATTATAAGCCTTTGATATCATATATGCCATCTCAACTGTAGGATATTAATTTAATGTATATGCTGTATTTTAGGGATAAAAAAACTAGAAAAAAAATTCCATTAATTTAAGATAATTCAACTGTCACAATATCTATTGTCATTGTAAAAGAAAATTGCTAAGGGACGTAAATGTTAAGGATGAGCAACAAATGAACAGCAGTCTGTGATTTCAGAGAATTAACCAATTATCTCAGTGTTGGTTTTTTTTTTTCTAGCCAATGCCTGGGAAAATGATCGCTAAGGGATGAGCAGCAAACTTGGATACTTGCAATTCTCTTAAACCAACAACGTCAGGAATATTTGTTTATTCATAAACTGATAATTTATCCATACTAATTACGTATTCCAGGGTATTTCGTTGTTATAAGCAGATATTAAAGGCGATCTCTTGAGACTTATCACACAGATCGAAAATAGTTGAAGGATTAAGCAACAGAGTTCAATGGCTGTTCTCGATTATGTTGCTGGAAAGAGAGGGAACATGTAGGCCGCTCACATTTTATAGATTTTGTTTGCAAATCTTTGGATTATTAATTTTTAATTAGATATGGATATATAAAGTTATCGTAAATATTAACTAATATTGTACGACTATGATTGCACAAAGAAGATTAATGGTCTACATTTCGCATTAGTGGTGATTAGCGATGATCGACATTCACTATAGAATTTTCGATGAAACGGTCAGCACTTGAATTGCAAACACCCTGCCTTTCTTTTTCCATTATAGACAAGGATCACAAATTACATAAGCGATGAAATCATTTTCTTCTATTTCCTTTTTCTGCTGAAGCATGAAAGGGGAGTACATCAAACCAAAAGTTCATATAGCAACCACAGTGATAATGAGCTCGACTTGTTCGCGAACAGTTCGGGCTCGGCTCGGTCAAAGCTCGGCTCGTGGTAGCTCTGCTCAGATTCGGGCTCGACTCGAGACCTTAATAAGCCAAGCCGAGCAAACTTATGCTCGGCTCGAAAAGCTCATGAATAGGCTCGAATATTTTATTATTGAAATTATTCAGGAAAAACTAATTAAAGAATTCGTATCAAAGTATTGTGCATATTGGTTCAGAGCTCAATAGAGTTAAGTTGTGAGTTCCCATCATTTGATATTTTTAAAATTGTTTTATGTGTTGAACTCGTTTTGCAATAAACCAAAGTTTTTATGCTTTCAAATTAAATTCATTTTAAGGGTGGTAGAGTGTAATGGCCCAATTTTCAAGTAGTTTTAATTAAAAAGTTAATTATATCTTATTAATGTAATTGAGTTACTAATATAAATTATGTTGTGGGAACATTTTGAGAAAATATGAGTTTGTTTTAGAAATGATGTTATCTACATTTATAGGATACTATAACCTAGTAAAAAGCTTAATGGGTTAAAAAAAAACTCTTACTCTCTCTCTTTCACCCCTCTTTTCTCGTGTCTTCAGATAATCATGCCAAGTATAACTCACATGTTGAGTTGTAGATGTTTAAAAAGTTGAGCACTTAGCCCTTATATTTAGGGACAGAAATCATTCGTAATTATTCTTATATATTAAGTTGGTAGAAGAAGCTAAGTTGGTAGAAAATTGATCTCCTCCCCCGTACATCCCTCAACCCTCACTTAACTCACTATCTCTCTCCTCCATACAACCCTCAACCCCCCTAGAAGACCTGACTGTTACTAAATTAGTAGAACAAGGTAGAAAAATTCCAATTCAACTTCACTCACTCACTCTCAACCCCCCCCTTTCCCCCCTTACAGCCCTCAACCCTCCTCCGTCCTACCTCACATTGCCTCCTCCTCGCTGTTACTAAGTTGGTAGAAGAAGCTAAGTTACTGATACACTCCTAAGATCCCTTATCAAAAAAATTGACAAGGGAGAGTAGGATATAGTTCATATTAAAGCTAAGTTACTGATTTACTCCTAACTATTATGTATCCCACATCGACAAAACATTGAAAGAGAAGCTACTTTCTATTAAAGCAGCAAATGGGTCTTCATCAAATCAAACGTTTAGGCCTTGATAATGGAATCTTAGCAAAAGACTTTGTCTCTTTGATATTGAACTTTGTACACGTTGGACTAATTGAAAAAAGTAAAAGCTTTTATACCATTTGTATAAGTTAGCCTTTGGGCTTGATAAGCATGACCAGTTGAGCCGAGCTCGAGCCGTATGAGCTCTGGAATTTCAGGCTCAACGAGCCCACGAGCCAAGCTAAGCTAGGTACTTTAATAAACGAGCCGAGCCAAGCCCAAGGGTGTTCGGTCTCGACTCGTGCGATAAGTTAATAATGTACGACTATGATTGCACAAAGAAGATCAATGGTCTACATTTCACAATAGTTGTGATTAGCAGTGATCAACATTCACTATAGAATTATCGATGAAATGGTGAGCCTTGAATTGCAAACACCCAGCCTTTCTTTTTCCATTATATAGACAAGGATCACAAATTACATAAGCGATGAAATCATTTTGTTCTATTTCCTTTTTCTGGTGAATCATGAAAGGGGAGTAGATCAAACCAAAAGTCCATATAGCAACCACAGTGATATAACGCCCTTAGTTATACCCACCACCTTTCGCCTGCAATTGCACGGTTTCTTCAATCAATAATGTGGCAATTTGCATCCAAGTTGTTACACAAGCTGTCGTAATAATTTTCACCTCATTCACTCCACAATAAATTTCCCTTCAATTTTCTACCAATCCATTAACAAGGAGAATCAAAAGCACTTATTCAAACTCATCATCGTCAGGTAAAATAGGGGTAAGTAATGAATATTTCACCCGGAGCGAGATTTTACCCTTTTCAACGAGGAGTTTTGCACCAGAAACAACCCAGTAACCTGGGGTGTCTTGCGGTCCTCTTGCCATCTCTGTCGTATCAACAAATTTCAACAGCCTAGGTGCTTTGACAGGGACTGGAGGACCACCAGGATACACCGCAGAGTTGATATTTACATCAGCTGGCTGCGGTGGTGGTTTCGCCACTGCCGTAAAGTGCTGACTGATCAAAGTTGATATGAGCCCTGACTTGCGGGCCAAACCTGGAGATCCATCCCATTCTGGGTGTTTTACCGGTGTTGCTCCCAAAACAGTGGAAAAACGGAGTCTAAGAAAAAGTATCTTTTTGAACCCATAGTCCCCAACTTCCAGCTGAGCTCCGGTTACAATTGAAAGATCTTCATCAGACTCAACTGGAGCTGTGCATACATGTGAAAAATTCTTCCATCCAACTTTTTCATAAAATCTCCGGTCATAGTGTTCTTGCTGAAAATTTCCAATGGGATCATCTTTCAGTTGAAAGATTTTAGGAAGAGATGACAAGTGCTGCAGATGGACGGCCAGGCGATTGCTTTTCCTACCTTCAAGATAAAGCCGTAGGCCTGTCACAGGCCTCTGACCAACATCAACCTGTGCCCATATTAAGAAGCAAGACATATTAGGATACATTTGCTGTTAAGGGAGAAAGTTAGTTAATAAGCTGTTAAGCTTAGCTGGCAGTTAGCTAGTTAGACAATTACAAATCAGTTAGCTCAGCTGATTACAATTGTATAAAAGTAACTGATTGTATGATTGGAAGACTTAATGAATGATAAAACAAATCTCTCTTCCTCTCCTTTTCTTCTATCTTCTAATTCTCTCTTAATGTTCTTAGCTAAAATTCTGCAGATACCTTGTATACTGCAACATTGGTATCAGAGCAAACCGATCAAAACTCATCCATATTGATTCATTTTCAGTTCATGAGAATCTGTGTGAGATTGCGGTTCTATTGAGCTGAAAATTGCAATCATCAGATCATTTTTTTCAAGTCAAAATCAACACCTTATTTTGTCGAAAGTGAGAAATTTTTTGTTTCTTAGAGATTTTCAGTTCATATAAATCTCTGTAATCTCCTGATTCTGTCGAGCTAAAAATTACAGAATTCTGTTGAATAATTTGCAGCCAATTTTACACCCTATTTTTTCCAGAAATTTGAGAATTTCTTCTTGCAATTGAGTGTTTAATAACTCAATTACGTATATTGCTTCAAACTGGCACCTGCAACTAGAAGTAGCAGTCCTATGGATGAACAAATCAAGTCATTAGAGCAGAAATTTCATGCTCAATCACAGAAGGTGGATGATCAGTCAAAGAAGATTGATGATCTGATGACATTAATTCTGGAATTGAAGAACCAGATGACTGAGAATGGCACTCCAAGTGGTGAAGGAGGTCAGGGAAGTCCTAGAATTCCTAGAGTAACAGGACCTAAACCTTTGGGGTATGTTCCTAAACTGGAGTTTCCAAAATTTGATGGTTCTCATTGTAGATCGTGGATAAAAAAATGTAGCAAATACTTTCATTTGTGCAAAATAGCTGATGACCAAAAGGTTGATTTAGCATCACTTTTCATGATTGACAAGGCTGAAAAATGGGTAACTAGTTACTTATCTGTGAGGAAGAATGTGGATTGGGCTGAATTTGTGGTGGACTTGTCCGCAAGATTTAAAGATGACACAACATTTAATGTTGTTGAACAGTTTAATAAGCTACAACAAACTGATTTATTAGAAACCTACATTGATGAGTTTGAAGATTTAAGTTCTGTGATCTTACAGCATCATCATTCAATACCTGATGAATACATTCTTGAGAGCTTTGTGGGAGGACTGAAATCTGGAGTTAAGCCCTTTGTGCAGGCTTTTAAGCCTACAACAATCTCAGCAGCAGTAGAGATTGCTAGGCTACAAGAGGAAACTCTTAAGTCTCTTCAACCAAATTCAACCAAATTCTCTTCTTTTTCATCCAAACCTCTTCCTCCTTTACTGCCTACCCCAAGCCTGCCAACTCAAAATTCTACTCCCTTTTCAACATCCAAGCTCACTCCTAAAAATGCTAAAAAATTTAAGTATATTCCAGCTGATGTGAGAGCTCAGAAGATAGCCAAAGGCCTTTGCTATTATTGTGATCAGCCATACAGTAGAAACCATAAATGCCAGTTTAAAGAACCTCAACTGTTTACAGTAGAGATTGCTGCAAATACTGATCAAATGGCTGACAGTGATGAAGAAAGTGAGAATGATGTTGTTATTGAGCCTTTGATTTCTGTTAATGCTCTCTCTGGAAATCAGAATTTTCAGACTATGAGAGTGCATGGCATGGTGAAGGATAAACTCTTCCATATTCTAGTAGATTCAGGTTCTACTCACAATTTTTTAGACCTGACTCTAGCTAAGAAACTTGGGTGTAATATTGAGTCCATTCCTTCTCAAACAGTAGCAGTAGCTGATGGCAATCAGTTGCGATGCCAACATGTTTGTAAGTGGCAGGGTCAACACTTTGAAACTGATGTTTTGTTGATCTCATTGGGTGGCTGTGATATGGTTCTTGGAGTGCAATGGTTAACTACTCTAGGCCCTATTTGTTGGGATTTTAAAGCATTATTGATGGATTTTATGCTGAATGGTAGTCAGTTTGTCTTGAAAGGAATTCATCCTCAGAAGGTAAAAGTGGTTGAAGGAGCACCATCATCAAAATTGATGAATCATGGTGTTCAGTTATGTGTCCTACAGGTGAGAGACTTGTCTTTCATGTCTATGGTGACAGACATGTCCACCAATACTTCTCCTAATTCATGTTCTGCTGACCGGGAGAGGTTAAAACAACAGTACCAGGATCTTTTTGAAGATCCTATTCTTCTCCCTCCTCATAGAAGAGTGTTTGATCACACAATTCCTCTGGAACCTGGTTGCAAACCAGTGAACATAAGGCCCTATATGTATCCACTTAAGCAACGAGACATCATTGAACAGTTGGTGCAGGAGATGTTGGATAGGGGTATTATACAAAATAGCTCCAGTCCCTTTGCATCCCCAGTTGTCTTGGTTGGGAAAAAAGATGGAACATGGAGGCTCTGTGTTGATTACAGAGATTTGAATTCTAAAACTATCAAAAACAAGTTCCCTATTCCAGTAATAGATGAACTTCTTGATGAATTGGCTGGGGCTACCATCAGTTGAGGGTCCATGTTAGTGATATTTACAAAACAGCCTTTAAAACACACAGAGGTCATTATGAGTTTCTTGTAATGCCTTTTGGCCTTACAAATGCTCCTGCTTCTTTCCAAGGATGGATGAACAATGTGTTCAAACCCTTGTTAAGAAAGTGTGTGCTAGTCTTCTTTGATGATATCCTAGTGTATCGCAAAGACAAGGATACTCATTGGACTGATTTGGCTGCAGTTTTTGACTTAATGAGAACCAATTCCATGTTCATCAAGGAGAGTAAATGTAGTTTTGCAATAAATAAAGTTGAGTATTTGGGTCATTATATCTCAGCTGCTGGTGTTAAGACTGATCCAAATAAGGTGAGGCCATAGACAATTGGCCTACTCCCAAATCTGTGAAAGAATTGAGAAGCTTTCTAGGTTTGGCTGGGTATTACAGGAAATTTGTAAAGCATTATTCAATCATCAGCAAGCCTCTTACTGATTTATTGAAGAAGGGAGCTTTTACTTGGTCTGAAGATGCTGGACAAGCTTTTGCTACTCTTAAACAAGCTTTGGTGACTGCTTCTGTCCTTGCTGTACCAGACTTCAATCAACAATTTGTGGTAGAGACAGATGCCTCAAAAGGGGGAATTGGTGCTGTATTGATGCAAAATAATCACCCTATAGCTTTTATTAACAGAACATTGGGTTCTAAGTGGCAAAAGCTGTCTGTATATGAAAAAGAACTACTAGCCATGGTGTTTGCAGTGCAAAAATGGGAGCAGTACTTGGTTGGTACTCATTTTGTGATACATACTGATCAAAAGAGCTTGAAGTGGCTCTTACAACAGAAGATATCGACACCATTTCAGCATTTCTGGTTGTCTAAGCTCATGGGCTTTGACTATGAAATCAGGTATAAAAGTGGCAAAGAAAACCAAGTGGCAGATGCCTTGTCTAGAGTTCAAGGGTCAGATTTGCTGTGTATGGCCATTTCCATTGTCTCTTCAAATCTAACTGAGCTTTTGCAAGCTAGTTATTTACTTGATGACAGTTTGAAGGATGTTGTGCAACAATTACAACAATCTCAACCTGTAGATAAATTCAGTCTTCAAGAAGGGCTCCTAAGGAAAAATGGGTCCATATGCTTCTTTGAAGACCAAGATCATCACTTGGTTGCATTCTTCTCCAGAGAGTGGTCATTCTGGTTGAGATTTGACTATTAAAAGAGTCAAGAACCTGTTCCAGTGGAAAGGATTGAGCAAAGATGAGAGGCAATTTGTGAGAACTTGCAAGGTTTGTCAAGACTCTAAGTATGATCCTTCTGCCAGCCCTGGTTGTTACAACCTTTGCCAATTCCAGAAGCCATTTGGGTGGATGTCTCAATGGACTTCAATACTGGATTGCCAAAATCTAGTGGGTATGAGGTGATTTTTGTGGTGGTAGATAGGCTGAGTAAATATGGTCATTTCATCCCTTTAGCTCATCCTTATTCAGCTTTGCAAGTAGCTCAAGCTTACTTGGATAATGTCTTCAAGCTTCATGGGTGGCCTAGAAGTATAGTCAGTGATAAGGATGCTATTTTCTTAAGCTAATTTTGCAGGGCTTGTTTAGCTTGCATGGTACTGAGTTCCTTTTGTCTTCAGCTTACCATCCTGAGACACCGATGGTCAAACAGAGGTTGTGAACAGATGTGTGGAGACATATTTGAGATGTATGACTAGTGAACATCCCGAGGAGTGGCATGCTTGGCTTCCATTGGCAGAATGGTGGTACAACACTCACATTCACTCTGCCACTCAGATGACTCCTTATAAGGTAGTTTATGGACAACCTCCTCCATTATACCTACCATACCTTCCAGGGGAATCTAAGATAGATGAGGTGGATCATAGTTCGAAAATACGATTTCGGTTTCGGTTGCGGAAACGGTAACGGATTCGCTAGAACGTAACGGATACGTTTGTCGCGGATCGCGTCGCGGTTGTCGCGGACGAATTTGATATTATGATACTTTTTAGGCTTTTAAATTTATTTGATAATTTTGCTCCAATATTAAATAATAATAATAATAATAATAATAATAAAAATAATAATAATAATAATAATAATAATAATAATAATAATAATAATAGTATATTACTGTAATAATAATAATAATAATAATAATAATAATAATAATAATAATAATAATAGTAATAATAATAATTTTTATTACTGAAATATGATACCAAAGAATAATCAAAACCTTCGTACTAGTATTTTACTGTAATTGGTAGTGAACAAAAAAGAAAGAAAAGGGAAGTGGGCCATGTGAGAAAGAAGTAAATAAAAAAGAGAGAAAGGAAATGAATACTAGTACGTGGCCCACTTCCCTTTTCTTTTTTTTGTTTCTTTTGTTCACTACCCATTACAGTAGGCATTTCCACCTACCACCACTCAAGAGTCATAGACTATAATTTAAGATATAAAAAAAACTACATAAAGTTAGAAGTAAAAGCAAACTTCGGGGCCCACAATCTTAATTCTCCTTCTCTTTCTTCTTCCTCTCTTCATCCCCATCGAATTTTACACAGAAAGACCATAGCGAAAACTCTCCAGCGATGTCTGTCACAATCAATGTCCAAATTTCTCACTTCCTTCAGTTTGGTAACTCAACGGTGATGCTCGATGCGGTGGAATACGGGCGAATCAAGCTCGATGCGGTGGATAACGGGCGATACGGATGTGGTGCGGTCGTATCGTCCTATATCGCGGACTAAAATAATAAGGCGGTATGAACCGGTAAATATCGGTTCGGCAACTTGGAAAAGCGTTACAATACGGCCGAACCGAAACGGAACGGCCTTATTTTAACACCATGAGGTGGATAGAAGCCTACAAAGAAGAGAAGAGATGATTGCTATGCTTAAATTTCATTTAGGCAAAGCTCAGGCAAGGATGAAACAACACAGGCTGATAAACACAGATCAGAAAGATCTTTCATGCTTGGAGATTGGGTGTGGTTGAAGCTACAGCCCTATAGATAGCAATCTGTGCAACAAAGGAGCAATCAGAAGATATCTCCTAAGTATTATGGGCCCTATCAAATTCAGGCAACAATTGGTAAAGTTGCTTATAAGCTGAAACTCCCGCTAGAATCCATGATGTCTTTCATGTTTCTCAGCTGAAAGCTTTTCATGGAAATCTGCCTATTGCCACCTACATTCCTCACTGGTTTCATGGACAAGATGCTAGTACTGTTCTTAGACCTCAAGTATTGTTGGATAGAAGAGTTGTCAAGGTCCACAATCAAGCTCAAGTGCACTATCTGGTTCAATGGGAAGGAGCCTCTGAGTCTGATGCTTCTTGGGAAGTAGCTGCTGATTTTGAAACTAAATTTCCTGATTTTGATTGTTCAGTTCATTGATTTGAGGTCAAATCCTTTTAAGGGGGAAGAAATGTTAAGGGAGAAAGTTAATAAGCTGTTAAGCTTAGCTGGCAGTTAGCTAGTTAGACAGTTACAAATCCGTTAGCTCAGCTGATTACAATTGTATAAAAGTAACTGATTGTATGATTGGAAGACTTAATAAATGATAAAACAAATCTCTCTTCCTCTCCTTTTCTTCTATCTTCTAATTCTCTCTTAATGTTCTTAGCTAACATTCTGCAGATACCTTGCATCCTGCAACAGTTGCTAACAAGAGGCTTAGGTTTAAGAGTTGGGCTTGGCCAAAATTGAAATTCTGAATTTCTAGAAAGCACTTGGTGACCTTGTAAATTTGAAATGAGAAAGTCGAAACCATTGAAAGAAAACGATCATAGATTAAACAGTTAATTATCGACTAGGTTAAAATCTAAAGGCAAACTAAATTATTTCTTTTATTGCATCCTAGTGAACTCTAAATATTTCTTAAATTATTGTCAAGTTCATGATATAAAAACCTCTCTTCTTCACATTAAGATATGATCCTGGTTTGCTCCCAGATCAGCTAATTTTGTCTGGATTACCAATTTGGATTGGTAATCCTGATCCACTCTCTACAAACTGGATATATGGTTTCAATTCAGAAGTTGCTTGCCCATGAAAAATTCGAGCTGTTTCACAGCGAGAGAATAATACAACCAAAGCTTTGTAAACGCAGACTCACGTACACCCCTGCGGGTTAGAAAGCTAGAACACAAAGAATGTCTGCTTTATCAGCACATAAAGATGAAAGCTAAACATCCAGGAAAGTTACCGGAGTGGTATTGACATAGAGCTTCGGACCCATGAAACTGAACTGCAGAGATGCATGGTTTTGTTGCCTGCGTTGAGGACCCAAGGGAAGTTCACTGAACACAGGTGCCCATTGCCTTGGTAGCTGAAATTCTAGAAACTGATGAAGCTCTTCCAGAGGTGGTTTGTCTGCAAAAACAAACCAATAAAATAGGTTAAGCCTCAGTTTGCTCATGTAGGCAATCCCACCAGGTTAGGCAGGTCTGTAATAACTTTATTGATTGGTTCGAGCACATCCTGAAGAGCAGAACATGATTCAGAGTAAAAGAAAGAATATCTAAAGTCAACCGAAATACAGTTTTGCTGCATATCTGAAAATTGCAATGGAATTGATATTAAGCCCATATCACCAAAATCATTGGGAAGCAATCATCTTATCCAAAAGAAAAGGATGGGGGGACGAGCAGATTTCGCAAACAAGATCCCACAAGCTTCTTCACAATCACTGTCTTTAAGAGTTACTCCTTCAAGAAGTTTGTACACTAATTCGACATCATTAAAACGAAGAAACTGGATAATTACGGATGTCAGTGTCTTACTATTTTCTGCTTCACAAACAATGCGTTCATACAGAACATACAAAGAACTCGTTGAATTCATGCAAATGGACTAGAGCTGTCAAAGATTAACACGACCCGAAGTCAAATATAACTCGATTCAATTGGACCCAACAAGATTATCACCCAACCCGACCAAACCTGAGACCAACCCAACAACCAAATTGACTCAAGAATTCCAGATACCTACTACCTGACAAGAGGAGAGCTCAAGGTGACACACTAAATACATGAGCCCAAACCACAACCTACACCCAAACCATGATAACCCAAAACTAAATTTAAACTGATATAACCTCCATGTAGGTATAACCCTCCCGACTTGGAACAAACTGTTATTGACTGTTATTGACAAAATCCTGATTCGCACTTTTTACTTGTCCAGTTAGAAACAATTTATGTTCATAAACTTCTGACTACTATTTATGGACCATAGGAAGATACACAATAACACAATAATGTTACTAATAACTATAATAGTTAAAAGTGAAATTCCAATTTACGAAATGCAATAACTATTCTAACAAAATACTTCCTTTATTTCTTAATAAATGCATCATATTGACTGGACACACTTGCCGATGTACAACTTTGACCATCAACATCTTCAATTATATATTATTAAAGATTATGAAAAAATAATGTTTTGAAAATATACATTGAAATTGATCCATCAACAATTAAAAATTATGACATTTCATTTTACAACATAGTAATTAAATATGATCAAAGTTTATATCCAAATAGTGTAACAAGTCAATATGATACATCTATTAAGAAACGGAGGAAGTATATAAATGTTTCATTCTTTCAAATGACCAGATCCAAGAATGAACTGTACCCACACAAATCCAACCTACATTCGAACGACCAGCCCACTTAACAAAGGAATAGAACCCGAAAGGAGCCAATTTGTAATAATACTCGAACTTGGAACAACACTACTTATGACTTGTGACCTGATCCGAAAGTATTTAAGCCAATCGCAAAACAACCCAAATCGAACTTGATCTGAATCTAAATTCTAAAGTGACCCACTCTATAGTTGATTTCATCCAGACTAGTCCGATTCAATAATGATACGATCCAACTTAACACGAACCCAAAATAACCTGACACTAACCAGTCTAACCCCACCCAACTGAAAGTCTGAAACCCAATTTCATTTGGCTAAAACCAAACATGACGCAACCCAAAAGGATAACTGACCCAAATTGACTCGACCTGAACCAGAACCAGAACCAACAAAACAAGAACATTGACCGGAGATAACCGACCCAAAATTGAGACGCGCACCTGAATTATTAGCTCTAAGCTAGACAGCCTACTCTCATAGCAGGGTTCTAGCCTTTTCCTTCTCCGTCACTTATGCCCATATGTTGTTTCATGATATATAAAGGAAAATTCTCTCGTCAGGCATTACACTACCTTGAGTCCTGACTAATCTATATATCTGCTTCTAGTTGTGATTACCAAAACAATTGCGAAGTCAGCTTTGAATTGGAGCACTTGCTCATGAACACCAACAAAAGGTTAAAAACCAAGCAACATTAGTTCCAAGATGATGCGAAGCAAGGGTAGCATTCACACCCTAATCTGGTTTGATAAGCCCATGTCTCCCCTTTGCCCACAAGCCTTGCCACAACAATGGGTGGGTTAATGAATGAATAATTTGTTGCTTCACATGAACAAAATTCACCTACCTTAAATCTTTTCCTAACAGGTCAACCAACATAGTTACAGAGCCTAGATAACCAGTAAGATGAACTTACAGCGCAAGTAAAGATTTATTGCGTGGCTTAAGAACCCACTCCCAGGGACACCATTCAACAGAGACGTGATTGGGATAAATGACATGGAAATTACATCTGGCTCAATTTGTACAGTTTGTAACCATTCATGATGAGGACTCCTTTTATCGCTTCCGCCTCTCCTCTTGCAAATGGTAGTAATGTCCTGGAACCAAAAAGAATTGCTAAGAATAAGATTAAGGAAATTCCTCCATGCGATTAAACATCAAAGAAACTCAGGCCATATACCAAGGCACATCGCACTATTCAAATACCTCCTTGTGTGAATATGAACAAGAAGGGCTCATATCTGCAAATCTCAGTCGCTGTTCTCGAACATCAAGCTGCAGAGAAAAGAGCAAGCAATAAGCTAAACTTTCCAAAAGCAAATGTTCAGCATTCCCTATTTATCTAAAACATGCACCCAAAATGTGAATGATAGAATAGAAAACCTTTCCATCATGATAAATATGACCAGAATTCATGTCATCCTGCCCTTTGGCATCTAAAAACCTCTTGTCAGCGATCTCCTTCAATTTTTTCTGTACTTCAGCAGGTTGAAGGGATGACGAGTGTTGCTGCTTTACATATACAACATCCTTCCCTCCCATCTTTACCCCCACAATTATATGGGTACCAAATCTTTCAATGAACCTGAAGATAATCAAGAAACACAAGTCAAAAAGTTGATAATAGCAAACTCATGGAGTTGCAGAACATTTCATGAAGATCTAATTTGTACCAAAGTAGGATGATACTTTCAAAATGTTGATGAGACCATTATTAGTTCTTTTTCCTGTAAAAATGAATCAAACCTCCAACCCATTGGGATAGAGACAAACAAAAAGTAGGACCCGTGTGATAGGAGAGAGTTAGCAGGAAGATATTACCAAAAAAAAAGAGATGTTGCTATGAATGTAAAACTTTCAAATAAGGAAAATGTTCCAATTAAAAAAGAATGGAGGAAGTAGTTAACTAAAAATTTTACATTGGAAAGGTAAAAATTTGTGACTAGATGTGTGTGTACAAGGGAGTTCCTGGCAAATTTTCCTTACTAAAGGCATAACATCGACAATTACATGTTTGGTTACCTTTACAATCAAAAACCTCAACAGCTCATTAAGACCTCTATCATTCCTTTTTTTACTCTGTTTCGAACTCCAATTTCATGTAGCCTTCTTACGTACCCAACACGCTGTGTTGAGGTATGCAAGCTTGCACGGCCAGTTTTGAAACAAAAAAAAATCTAGCATAGCCAAATCCACCTCCTACAGAAGAGTAAAACTCACTAATCCATAAAGAGCAGTATCAATTGCGTACGGTTAAAAAGACCCCTTTACCAAGAAAATGATGAATAATATCATGAAATACCAACATAATTACTCCCTCTATCCCTTTTTTAAGTATGCTGCATTGCATTTTTTTGAGTCAAAGAACTTTCACAGTGAATAATCCTAATATATAAGGAAAAATGGAGTCTTGTGGGATCTTGTATCTCAATGTGTATTTTCAGAGTATCTACTTTTGATGATTTTTCTCAAAGTATATTACAAATATAGTAGTTTCAAGATGCATCTTACAAACCGTCAAATTCCAGGAAAGCATACTTTAGCAGACGGAGGGAGTATTATGAGAACGAAATGGTAAGATAACTCAATAATGATTAGAAGTTGCAGAAAAATTAAGACAATATGTTGACACTATCACTTTTTTGAGCCCAAAGAGTCACAAGATCAGGCCATGTGCGGACAGACACAAAATAACAATTATGAGTCATAACTCAAAAGACCGAATAAAAAAAAACGAAGTGAAACTTCAGAATGTTAAACCCAACACACAAGAAGAAGAATTCATTAATAATCTATAGAACTTTTCAAATTTCAAATCTATTATTCGCTCGACCTCCCTTTCCATACGCAATAATGCAGCAGATGCCGAACACAAGATAGCATAATAAATGAACTGAGAAGTACCTTGCTAATGCAGCAGGCTCCCATGTTGAAGGTACATATTGTTTCACATGATCACGCAATACTAGTTGACTTTTTTCTAAAGCAACAGTATATAGGGTGATGAAAACCCCATCAAACGCCAATGTTTTTGTGTAGGCTGCATCCTTTTGCCAGCATCCAGAGAACTCGTACATAGTATTGAAGAGGCCAGAGGGTATTTTACCCGTTAATGATATCTCTTGATTAAACTGTTCTGACATCTGCAAAGAGAACCCAAAAACATAAAAAAATTGACACATCGACATTAAGAAATTGCTGTGTACTCGCTCTGTATTTTTATATTTTACCCACTTTGACTCCGCACGTTTGCCAATGCACTTTTTCAAAGTGAAATATCTTTCATTACATATTAGCAAAAGTTATAATGTTTGGATATTAAGAAAGTACTCATTGAGACGAATTAAACAAGACACTACATAACTATATCTTTTCTTATACACTGAGAATACTTTTGGAAGATTCTCTCTAGTTGTGAACAGTGCCGAGAATCAAGTGGGTAAGTTATGAAAATACAGAGTATGTCATATCCTTCTTTTCACACAAAAGAGAAGGGAGTGGAGAGAGAGACATCGAGAGCAACAAAAAGCCTGAATATTACAATTCAAAACAAAGTACTAACGTTAGACTTTAGCAAGAACAAATGATTACCATCAAGTATTCTTATAAGAGTTTGAGATGGCCTTAAGAGGAACAGCTAAGAGATAGTTATCCCCACAATGATAAGTTCCAGAATTGAAATCCAAATAATGAATCAACTAGATTCGCTTGTGTCATATGTTATAATGCTTCCGGCTAAATTGGCTTGACACTTATGCATACAAAAAAGGAAACGAGAACAGTATGTTGCCCTATAAGGTTTTGATGATGACAAGCAAATTAAAGTTTGTCTTTATTTAGAATGTGTATATTCGATGGAGAGTTCCTGAGTTGGAACAAGATGAACAACACATGTTCCATTAAAAGGACATGTTTTTGAAAGTGCAAGTTCAAGCCTAATTATAAGATGATCTGCTACAAGTTATAAGAGGACCAAGAGCATGAACAAATCTGTCGTTCCTGAGTTCCAAGAGTTTGGAATGAATGAAGCTATTCTTGGAAGCTTCATCAAGAGGAACATAGACTAAAAGTTCTGAGTTCAATTTTTAGGATTTATGTACATATTTAAGAGTCTTAGTTAATGTTTGGGAACTAAAAACACACGTACGTAAATTGGATAAAAATTCTCTAATTATTTGGTTTATAAATTAAAACGTGTTCTATTAAGTGAAAGAGTTTTAGTAAAATAAAAAGAGAAGTTTTTCATGGAAATAAAAAGATCTTTCTCGGATCCTATCTTTTCTGTCAGATCAAGTTAAACTAACTGATTTCCTAAATACATTCTTTCCTTGCCAAGTACTTCGCTGTCTTGGATGCCAAGTTTGATTAACTCCATGAAGCGTGTGGTTCCTATATTATTGGCTAAGAATGTGAAGCACTTGGACACTATGAACAGGAAAGTTTATTAAGTTTTCTCAAAAGTTAGTAAATGTGTTCAAAGTTTCTAAATTGTCTAAGTTCTCCTAAATATTAGAGTATCATTCTTATTAAGTTGTCATTGGAGTATAAGGGATTATAGTTAATTCCTAAGGCTTAGAGTTGAGCCTTGTTGTTGAGCGAGTATAATGAGGAACTCTGATCAAAAGGGATTTATAGTTTGGAAACTCAAGTTCGAGAGGAACTTGGAGTAGAGTTCGGTTGTACTAGACGCGTTGCAATAGAAGAAGAGTGAGGTTTTTCCTTCTTGAAGAGTATCAAGAAGGTTCCACGGTTAAAATCCCAAGTGTTCCTATTGCTTTCTTGATTAATTTTAAAATTACACACAAAGTTCCCTTAGAAACTAAAAACTACAATCCACCCCCTCTTGTAGTGTTCCTCCTACAAATAACACAATAGATGCTAAAAGGGGAAAAAAATACATGGACACATTAATTATAAAATTTTGGTTCATCAACTTTGGTTAAATAACTGCGCTCCTTTGCTAAAGTTTTGGTTATTTTTCATTGTTTGGTCTCTATTAGAGCAAAGAATTTCTGAGTGGAGGCTGCGAGTTTTATAAAGCTGCGACTATAATAACACAGCCAGAGCAACAAATCTAGACGTTTCACATGGTGGAATGTTTTAGGAGCCACATGGACATTTTTAGGGTGTTGCATAAGACTTCCATTGTGTTTGAAGTATCAAGATGCTACCCCAAGAATATTTCTGACTCATTTTGTAACAACTGCAAAGAAAAATCTTAAAGAAGACAAAAAAATATTTCTTCAACATAACACAATACAATTAACTCCAAGATAAAAAGAAAGGAGAACCCGAAACCACAATCTTACTTCTTGTGAGTATATTCTTCAATAAGAATGGCACACAAAGTGATTGGTACAATGGAAGCCTCTAATAAAATGTCGTATCTGACACCTCTTTCACTACTGTTTAGAATTACATACTCAAAGTTAAACAAGTTAAAGGGAACAAACAACCTTGAAGGATGAGAATATGACCTGAGCTTTCTATGTTTGAGGTATGGTATTTGAAGGGAAGGGAATCTCTTCTAATATTTGAGTTTATTGTGCAACCATCAATCCACAACTTACGTCTTTATTATCATGGAGAGACATACAATCACAATAAAAGCTTGACGAAGACATAAAGCATGCATAAATATCATGCTAGTTTGGTAATGCTCATAGCAGCGAGAAATTTCACTATCATGCTAAGAATAGCAAGGAGTTCTCATGTAAATATCATTCCTTTGATGAGAAACAAAAAGGAATATCAGAAATTAGTGTTGTTCAAATTGAAAGATTTAATTCAGTAATAATGAAAACAAAACCAACAGTGGTACATAACCTCCTTAACGTAAAGTAATTCCTGCTGACTACTCTTCTTATTTTGTATTTTTCCAATTCTTTCAAAGCTAGTAAGCTAAGGAGTAGTGAACAAGTCCATTTATTACCCAGCTTTGGCTAGAAGCAAACTTTTCTTTTTTTGGTGGGAGGGTCAACCAGTTAAGGTCTTAGTTTCAAAAAGCGCACCCAAGGTGCGCCTAGGCGCTGGGCGAGTGGAGGCGCGGGCCAAAACGCATCCGACCAGCCAGGCGAAGCGCACGACGACAGGCGATATGAGGGCTGAGGCGCGCGATTTTTGCCGCCATTGGTAGAAGCGCAAGGCACACCGCCTTGCCGCCTTCAATAGAAGAGCGCATGAGGAGAGAGAAAGTGTAGACTGAGTTCAGAAGTTTAAAAAACCAAAAAAAATCGAATTTATGCTTACCTTGGCTTTTATTTATCAATTTCGAGCAAAAGCCCTTTGTTAATTTCATTAAATTTCATCAAATTAAACCCCAATTTAAAAACCCTAATTTTAGAGAAAACTCTAATTCTTCTTTTGGTGGGAATAAATAGCCGCCAACTAGCTGGAGGGTTACAGAGGGTGCCGGTGAGCCAAACCCACCCACCAGATCCGACCCATGTCCGGTGGTTGTCGTCGGCCTTAGGTAAGTCTTCCCTCTCTCTCTTCGATCTTCTCTCTTCTGCGATTTTCTCTTCTTTCTTTCTCTCTCGATCTTCTGTCTCTCTTCTTCAATCTTCTTTTCTTAACTTCTTTCTCTTCTTCGATCTTCCGTCTCTCTTCTTCGATCTTATTTCTCTCTTCTCGATATTATTTCTCTGTTTTGATACTTTCCTCTTTCTCTGTTTTACTTTCTTCTTTCTTTAATATTCTTTTTATTCACCTAAAAAAAATATTATTTTTATATTTATAAATGTTCTTTTGCCTGCCAACTTCTCCTTGTTCCCTTTTTTTTCTTTTTGGAAGGTTGTAGTGCTACACTTCTTTGCACTACATTAACTCTTTTTTTAACTTCATACCAGTTTTAGTTTCTTTTATAGAAAAATAATATCCAAAAATAATAAAATTAAAATAAAAAACAAAAAAAAATAAAAATATTAAAACCACAAAAGCTCATAATGATAATAATTACTATTATAAGTGCGCCTACGAGATGTTACGCCTTGCGCCTCGTTGCGCTTTACGCCTTGCGCCTTGGTGCGCCTAACGCCTTTTAAAACTAAGGTCAAGGTTATGCACCAAAACAAGCCTATCCCACTAACGCACTTGCTTCTTAAGTCAGCCCACGTCCTTGCTCAATTTGAACTTTTGATGCTCATCTCTAGAACTCATTATGTATTTGAATAAAAACCAAATGCACAAACCCCACAAATAGCAAGCTTTCCTTTTTTGGTGGGGGGGTCAAGGTTGCCAGTTTACCGGATGTGGCTAAAAATGTTAGTGAGCCATGTCAAATAAGATTCAACATCACACCTCTGGTGACCGTTGTCGAAGAGTGATACTCAACGTAATCCCTCTATCTCTTCAATCTCCATCTCCCTTTCTCTCTCTCTATTTGCCTCTTCAATGAATGATATTCAAGTAAATCACGCTATCTCGCTTACATTTTGGCTAAACTATAATCATTTTCCCCTTATTAGCTAATCTTCCAAAACGATTACATTTACACGAAAAAGGATCATCATGTAACATAAATGTATATATAGTATCTCAATATACGTGACTTCAACTTGCATTTCATGCCCAGGCTCAAAATAACATTTATGCTTTGCGCTTTTTATGTCTCCCCCAAGAAAAAAACACAAACAGGAAGAGAAAAAAAAAGTCAAAAGCGGACAGGCTGAAGTCCTGGGTAACAACTATAACTGCTCATTAATTTTTCATGAGTATGTTTTTGTTATTCAAATGGCGTATAATAACATAATCACCTTTAGACACTCATAGGCTATGAAGCACGGGTACTTCTCCTACCTGCCATATCCCGTACCCGGGACGGGTACGAGTCAAGGACGGGACGGATACGGCACAAATTCGTCCCCAAGCCGTATCTGGAACTTGGAGACGACCGGTGTAGTTGGGGACGGCTAGAGAAAACGGCGGGGACGTCTCGGGGACGGAGTTAGAAGCTTAATGACGTCCCCCATGGTGCGTTAATGTCGGCTTTATCGCTGCGTCCCACCCCTTAGCTATATGCCGGCTGGATCCATCGGGAAATGTCGAGTTATCGATTGGTTTGCTTTATTTATTTATTTTTTGGTTTGAATGTGGGGAAGATGGAGGAGATGGGTTAAGAATTAGAACTAAGTCAACAAGGCACGTGAAAGAGGGGACAATGCATTACAGCTGTCCAACACTTTTTTTTTTGTTTTTTTTAGCTATAGCCTATAGTGCCCTGCAAGTTTGCAGCCCTTTGACTCTCTCTAGTTCAATTTATGTGTTTCTTTTCTTTCTTTTATGTTTTCAGCTGAATCTTATCATCTATAACTTTCAACTTTATAACCCCATATATATTTCTATATTCTAGAAAGGAAAAAAGTTCATTACTTTAAATTTTTATCTATATTTCGTTTAATGTTTTTTGCACCAATTTTTTTTTTTTTTGAGATTATATGTATGAAAAATTATTGTAACATTATTCATTAAATATATTATATTTGTTTTTTTTCCCGAATCCAAGCCGTACCCGTTTTTGGAAATTTTGATTTTTCCGTTTTCCGTCCCCGTATCTGTCCCCGATCCGTATTGGTGCTACCTAGCTCATAGGTGCTTGATATTGGATGTGGTAAACACATGACATTAGCACACATGTTATTAGCAGATTGAACTAATAATTGTACTCTAGAGTTTCACTTTTGTGTGCAACATTGTTTGCTTGTTCTTAAGCTCCTTTATCCACTTCAAGGCACTACCATTTATCCTGAATTAATCCACTTTTAAGCTTCTCTAATTCAATTGAGGCTCATATCAAGATCCACATAACCATTCAAACACAAGGGAAAAGTTTCACATAGTTACAAGTCCTAGATAATAACCTCCTTAACCAAATTGAGGCTCCCTTTGATACATATATCCAGTCCATAAATAAGCTCTCCATGAATAGGTAACAGGCTGAATCACAGTTCAAGGGCTCCTTACTAAAGATAATACTAAAATAATTACAAAAATCGAACGAGACAAAAGTACATTTAACACAGCTTTATCAGCTAGCAAAATATTGAAAAGGGTGCAACTCGACATCCAGTAACACAAACCTTGCCCATATGTAAGTTGGTGGATAGTTTTGCTAAAAAATGAGCCTAACAAGCAAATTAATGTTTGCCTCATTATCCTATGTGAACAAAGGATCATTTGCAACAAGGTACTCAGGCGCTGATTTAGTCAATTTCAAACCAATCCTAACAACAAAAGTTAAAAAAACTCATTTTTTGTTATTCAAAAAAATAATGTAATTCACACACTTCTTGAAGGAATCGTGCAAGATTAGCATTTATTTTAGCACCTTATGTATTTCAGCCCCTTATTATCTAAGGTATCTGAGATGGAGCATATTCTAAGAAGTTTGACTTCCATTGTAAGTCTACATCAATCAAACAAGCACTAAGACAACATAGACAGATGCACATAGGTCTTGACAATCACATCCTTGGACAAACACTACTAACTCAAATTTTCCTCCAATTACTTAAACATATGATTTCTATGGTAAAGCATAACACACATAAATCATTAAGTTAGCTCTCCCTTGTCTCCAACCAGGAAAATCAAAGGCATTGATTATGCTTGCCCCAATTTGTGTCATATTCGGGTATAAGGTTTGATCTCCCTTGACCTAAAACAAAGAATTATATGGCTTCAACACATCATCAAGAAATGACTATGCTACGAGAAGCTTCAACAAATAAGATCATAACACAGAATCTAAAACTGCTTTGGTTTCAGATGATTTTCAGCACACTCAATAAGGGCAGCAACATAAAGAGAGCTACAGCTTTCAAAATGTAAATGCTTTATAGGCATCAAGCAAGAACCCTAGTAATGATACCCCCTGCATCGACAACTATACGTCTCTGTAATAAGTTGGCCAGTCCATGATTGAATGGCATTTTACCTTCAATCGCACTCAACCCATGTGTTGTGTGCCTCTCTATTAACTAATACAATCACGCGCTCTCTCTCCAAATCCATTACTTGTGTGAACTTATGACCCTACTAACGTAAGTTTAATATAGCTTATTGTAGGTGTGAATTGAATTTGGATAGCCCTTATTGCCCCTGCACTTAACTTCGCTGAGATTATTTGTCGTCAAATTAACTTATCTTAACTTAATAGTCACAAAATTAACTTGTTAAAACTCAAATGAACTTATTTCTTAATCTACTTTTTCTTAAATAAGTAACCAAAAAAAATGGCAGCAGTTAACTTATTAAAACTCAAATGAACTTATTTCTTAATCTATTTTTTCTTAGATAAGTAACCAAAAAAAAATGGCAGCAGTGGTGTACCTGTTGATAAGACAGAACATCAGACCTAAATCTTGTTCTTTCACCTTTATCACATTTAACGGAATTGGGTACATTCGGAACACTGATTCCACCAGGCAAGGCAATCTCCTGACAATGATGCTCATCAATTTCAATCAAACGAGAATCGGACGACTCCCCTTTGCAAAATTTAAGTCTAAGATCTGCTGATATATCGTATCCTCGACCAATCGATCCAATCGCCCCTTCCGCTGCTTTCGCAGCCGATACTTTCAACGCCATTTTTTTTTACTCAAACATCACTCTACTATACATTCAAATTACTCCAATTTCATGCAAATTATTCTTCAAAAATTTCAAATAGTAGCTACTATAGTTCAACCATAAACCTTCAAATGCAACAAAATAAAACAAAACTAAAAAAAAAAAAAAAAGGTAAGTTGAAGAGTGAAGCTGTGAACTGCACAACCCGTTCGGCCAAAAAAAATGTGTTGGAGAGTAGAGAAAGTAAGCTCAGATCCTGAGAGAAAAGGAATTGGAAACCCTAGAATAGGAATTTGGGGAAGTGGCAGGAGGAGAAGGGAGATGAGAGGAATGCACAAGAAGAGAGGAGCGAAAAGATTTTTGGAGAGTTGTACTAGTTCGATTATTTTTGGTTTTATAAATATTTGGTGAAGGGTGGAAGAGATTGGTCAAATCTTGGAGTAGTCAAATCTAGGATCAACTATCAAGGATGACAACCCAAGCATGAAAAAAAATATTCATCTATTTTTCTTGTTTATATTGTGATGAATGGAACATGTTTGGGGGGTTGAAAATCTTGAAATGATGAATAGTAAAATATGAATTGCTTGTGTTAGGTTGAGGTGGCGTTTGTTTGATACTCCCTCCATTTCATTTTAATTTACTCACTTCACTTTAGGAGAAAACCAAGGAGGAAGTACAAAAGCATGAGAGAGAAACTGAAAAGGTGGAGAGAGAAACTGAAAAGTGAGAGAGAGAAAGTAAAAAGTGGGTTAAAATATTAAAAAGTAGATGACATGGGTGGAAAAAGAGGAGAAAGTAGATTTGACATGTTACCTAAAATCGAAAAAACAACAGTGTGTAGATTAAAAAGAAACAGACCAAAAAGGAAAGTGTGTAGATTAAAAAGAAACGGATGGAGTATAAATCAACTATTATGATTTATGAGTGTTCAACATAATGCATCTTTCCACTTATGATATATGAATTGTATATATTGTCTTACAATTTTCGAAAAGTCTTATGACCAAGATGCGTCTCAGCTAAGTGTACAATCATTACGACGTGATCCTAAGCCTAGATAAAAATAAAATTTACTAGTTGTAGATACATAAATATGTCTCCACATTTAGTGTCTAATGATAAAACATATCGCCGTCCTAATTGGTCTGGTCCAAAGGAAGAACAATCAACCAAGTTAAACGCAAAATCGTTTTAAGAATATAAGGTTATTTATTCCAAGATCGGTTTAAAAAGCATAATTAATTATTCATGATAATTACTTGTACTTTTAATAAATTTTAATTATTCTGGATAACTAATTGTATTTTCAATAAATATTTTCTTAATTAAAAGATATTATGAAAAGTCATATTGTATCCTTAAGATAATTGAATTCCGGTTCTTAAACAATAATACTTAATGAGGATAAAAGAAATCCTTTAAAGTTTGGATAAATAATAAAACCTGGCAATATCTGCGGATAATCAACAAAATTTAGAAGCGCAAAAGCAGATGCGTTCCGCACAACACTGATGCGCGTCGCGTATCCTCAAATCTAGACCTCGTTTCCGTTCAATTTTCGACAGGCTTTCCTTCACTTTTTCCTACGACTTACATCCACTTTCACACCACGAAAATACTCTCCAAATACTTAAAACACATTCCTAAATACTCGAATATCCATTAAATCATCATTTACGTTTCAAGATTGCTCCTCATGCAGATCGTTATTCAAGACACAGGTGACAAAGGTATAATTTTTGAGGTCAATTCCGAAATACTAACATATATAATTTTCATGATGTAGATCCATAAGGAATTCATGCTCTTTGTATATTCTACATGTTTAAACCTCTTCTTTCATATTCTTTTATATTTCTATATCATATTCATATGCGTGTTGTAAACACATAATCGTGTCTCCACATTTGAGTACATAATGATGATACATATCATCGTCCTTGTCGGTCCGACCCAAAGAGGGGCAATCTAACAAGCTAAGCCCAAAATCGTTTTATGAACATAATGTCTATTTATTTATTTATTTCCGGCCTAGTGTCAAAAGCCTAGTTAATTATTCATGATAATTAATTGTATTTTTAAAGCCCAATTAACTATTATTGATATATAATTATATTTTTAATAAAATTAATCCTGATAATTTATTATTATATATTTTCTGAATTATGTGATATTATGAAAATCAGATTTTTATTCCTTAAGATAACTGATTTCTGAATCCAAAAGATAATATTTAAATAGAATAAAAAGAATCTTTTAAAGATTGGACAAATAACAAAATCCGGTAAGATCTTCTGATGCGCTCCGTGCGCCCGAATGCGTCTGGCGCACTGATGTTGCGCACGCGCGACATCGAGACAATCAGCAAAATTCAAAAGCGCAAGAGTGGATGTGCTCCGCGCATCGTGATGCACGTCACGCATCGTGATGCGTGCCACTCGACACATATAAGCACCACACATCACTGATGCATCAAGCGCAACAAGCCTGCGCGCCGCGCATCCTAAATTCTTATTTGGTTTCTCCCGTTTTGCCTATAAATAGACCTCGTGTTCACCCGATTTTTCACCCAACTTCCTACAAACTCTTCCTACAACTTCCAACTATGAAAACACTCTCAAACACTTTAAACACTTCACACACTCAAACTTCCATTGATTTCATATTTCAAGTTTTGTGGATTACTCTTTCGAAGGTTGTTCATATGACCAAGACGATTAAGATATATTCCTGAGGGTCCTTTACTTTATTTAATTTCTATTTTATTTGCTTGAAGTTACTAACCTTTTCTTCATGATGTAGATCTTTAAGCAATTTCGTGCCGTTTGTATATTCTTAATCTCTACTCTCTTGTCTACACTTTCGTACATATATTCATGGCTTTGATGATTTATTGCTTTCATCACCTCACATGTTAATATTGCTAATTAAAAGACCTAAAAAAATATTCTAACACCTAATACGGTAATTGGACAATTGGTTTAGGATCTCAGTAATATGATTGCTTAATAACATGTCATTTAAAAGTAGTCTTTTATGTGTTTAATGAACCAAGGTAGAGTAATCTTTTTTAGGGTGTTGAAATCGATTGTTTGGTTATTTAATTGCATAAAACTTGCTATGAATCGTATTAAGTAAAGGCTAGCAATGAGCGAACGTGATTCATGATCATGTTCGTACCCTCACCGCCAAACCCAATTTTTAGCTCAATGATCAATCATGGAGTCATGACGGGGAAATCTACATTGGATAAGTCCCTCAATTGTCCCTCAGATTTCCCAATATCCAATTAGGTTGATGAGTCTTCCTTTAAAGACTTGTTGGCGAATTTGAAAACTTTTTCCAATAAAAACCTTCAATAATGAGGTAGTTAAGTATGCAGGCTCACACCGCGTAGGCAATAAAAACACACCTACACATGCCAACATGTTTTATGCTTTTTTTTACTGCACATGCTTATTTTTGCTAATCAAGACCTAAAGATATGTTCTCATGCTTAATAGGATAATTTGGACAATTGATTTAAGATCCTAGTTTTTTTATTGCATAAATAACATATCACCGACAATTAGTCTTTTATGTTTCATGAACCACTTATATTAATTTTTAGATTGCACGAACATATTTCTTTGCATAAACCTAGACATGAATCGTATTAAGTAGGCTAACAATAGCAGAATTTGATATCTGATCATATTCGTACCCTCACCTCCGAACTCTATCTTTGGTTCATTGACCAATTATGAAGTCATGACGGGGAAATCTACATTGGATAAGTCACTAAGATGTCCCTATATATATGGTTTTCAAAAAATCCAATTAGTTTTATGAGTCTTCCTTTGAAGACTTGTTGGTGACTTCTTTTTCAAAACATATTTTAAAACAAAAACCTCTACAATGAGGTAGTTAAATCTACGTTCATTTCGCATAGGTAATATAAACATGCCTAAAATTTGGCAACTTACTAGGAAGGATTCAAACTTTAATTTTAGATGAGTGAGTGAAACTTGAAAAAATGTTACTCATACTTATTTTATGCCTTTAAATAATATTACAATTTTGCATATGCATGACTATTCTTCAGAGCCACTGTAAGGTTATTGTCCTTGCCTCATTAGCGCATATTCTATGTGTGAGGCCATCCCGGAGGTTTGCGCTTTGTCCCTCTAAAAAGCTTCCTCAGCGATAGTGTTGGATCTTAGTCACAAACAAACTTACCCAACCATGGGATTGCTCTCTTGTTCTGACTAGAGACTGGAGTCCGTGTCTTACACGTGGCCATGTTTTTAAGCAAAGTTAAGTAGTGTGGGATCAATCTCTTAGTCATGGACCCTTTAAAGCCTAAACCTAAGCCTGACCATAGTATCAAATGTAGATCTTGACTTTAGTTGGAATCACATACTATTTCTTGCCTATTTGACGTTATTGATTGCTTGTCTGCTATGTACAACGTGAATTCCCCTCATATTCCCCTCAAATTAGGCTAGAAACATCAAAAAACGACCAACAAATTGTCGAATCGAAGAGATGTGTCAAGTGCACGAACCTTGCACACGCAAGGAGAGTATGTTTGGCGCATCACCTTGCGTGGCGCGCAAGCTTCTAGTGCTAGGTGCAAGTTGCTTGCATAGTAAGCCAACTCTTTGCGTGTCACGTGAGCTAAACAATGTTTTTGCCGGTCAGTTTCGACGATGTATTCGTCAGTTTCCGATCTATCTTTGCATTATCATTCATGATCACTTTTAGGTCTTTTTTTCAAACAAAACTCACCTAATTCAAAGATAAAATCGATCTTTTCCATGCATATCATCTAAGATTGTGTTTATAAAAGTGCATCTAGATAACTGGTCATGATAGAGTTCGAGTCGTCATGCATCTCATCCTTTCCCATATTATCCATCATATCCAACCTATCTTTTCCAGCATATATATCCTATCATATTCCATCCTTTTTTAAAAAATTAAAAAATAATGACCTTTTTCAAAATCAATCCTACTCTCCTCTATTCTATCTTTTTCAAACCAAAAACCTTATCATCATCCTATTATTTTTGCAAAAAAGTAAAAAAAATTCATCTTCAAAATCAATCACTTAAAAATCATTTGCAACATTAATGCATCATTAATCATCATCGACTTTTCCAATAAAAAGTAAAAATAAAGAGATCCTTTTCAAAATAAAAGGAATTTCGAAAATTCGAAGCCCAATCCAACTAATCCAATTAATCTAATCCCAGTCCATTTGTACTCATCTAGGCCCCTGTACATTTGAGTCCATGCATTCATATTAGGCCCACTTACATTTGAGTCCATGCATTCATCTGAGGCCTATGTAAGTCTAGATTATGTCAAAATCTAGGCTCATTTGTATCAGTGTGAATCTTAGTCTATGTCAAGCCTGTTTTGGCCTAATTTTATTCCATTCCATTCCAAAGCCTAGTCTATGTGCTACTCTGATCCCATCCCATGAGAGCCCAATTCTAAATCCTAGGTTTAGTTTGCATCTCCATGTAAGCACTAGTCAAGTCTAATTACAAACCCATATAAGACTAAATCCAAAGCCCGACTCCATAAAGACAACCATTGAATCTAGATAAGCTAGTGCTTCTTAAGTCCATAACGACGACCTTTGAGTCTAGCGAAGCTAGTCCTCCCTAAGTCCAAAACGACAATCTTTGAGTCTAGTGAAGCTAGTTCGCCCTAAGTATATGAAGGCTACCCTTGAGTCCGGCGAAGCTAGTCCTCCCTAAGTAAAGGAAACCCTCGAGTCTAGCGAAGTTCGTCCTCTCTAAGCCTATATAGGCAATCCTCGAGTCTAGCAAAGCTAGTCCTCCCTAAGTCATAAAGGCCCAATCCTTGAGTCTAGTGAAGCTAGTTTCCCTTATCGCCATAAAAGCCTAATCATTGAGTCCAATATGCTTGCATAGTCCAATCCATCTCTGCACATGCATATAGTTAGAAATATGTCTCCACCATGTTCAAGCCCATACTATTTCAAAACCCATATCCTTTCATCCATCTCAATCATTTCTCCTTTCCAAAATCATTTCTAAAAACTTATATATGAAGTCCAATCGATTTTTGTTGAGGACCAATCGACAGATTACAACTTAGGAACGCTTAATGGAGAATCAAATCAAACAAACTATCACCATCCTAACTTCACTTAGAGTCATGAGATTGCTTTTAACCGCCTTCAAATAAGAGGCGCGATCACTTCTATAGGGACTACACCAGACCTTGCCTAAATAAAGATTCAAAAGGTGCAACCTAAACTCCTACTGCAAACACCATCAATGCACTGCAAAACATGATCGATGAGAATAGACTGCCAATAATTTCTACAGCTAAAGTCATTATCACCAAGAAGTCTAGGAATGGCAATGGGTCCAGGACCCTACCCAGACCCACCCAGACCCTACCCTAAAATTAGGGTATGGGTCTTAATTTTTTGAACCCTATGGGTAAGAGTAGGGTATGGGTCTTGGTCCTATCGGGTAAGGGTAGGGTAAGGGTCCACTCCTCAATTACCCAGACCCTACCCAAACCCTACCCATAGACCCATCTAAACTAAAATATATATTTTTATTTTTTTAAATTAAATAAATATATATATATACATAAACATATCCTTCCAGCATACTTCTAATAAAGCTAAAACCCTCCCTCAGTTAGGAACCCTAGCCACAAATCGCAGTCACGTAAAAATATATTTATTTATATTTTGATGTATGAGACTTTTGGGATATGCAAAAAATACGTATTGGTATGGAATGTACGTGATATTACCTGTGCTAATTGCAAAATTAATATATGAAATTGTGCTTAACTATTATATATACATGTGAAAATGTAAGCGGATTTGTGTTGGACCCATTTTAGACCCTAGACCCTACCCATACCCTATCGGACCCTACGAGCACGGGTAAGGGTCCTAAAAAAATTTACCCTATGGGTATGGGTAGGGTATGGGTCTATATCCAAAAGTTAGGGTATGGGTAAGGGTCTAGCCTTACCCTACCCAGACCCTACCCATTGCCATTCCTACCAAGAACCCCTTGGGTAGTGTATCCCCAATTCAAAAGGCTTTATCTTTTATTTTCGGTTTTCTAGGTTGATTCGAAGAGTCCTTACCCTGATCGTTTATGTTCTTTCCCATCAAGACCATGTCACTCTAGGACTTTCCACTACTGCAAAAAGGGCAAAGAGAACTGTCGAAATAGGCTTTATAGAACGCCTTAGGACCGTTCTCTTGCTAAGCGCTCTATAAAGTTTATAGAACGTGTGGAAGAGACGTATACTGTAGACACATAATCGTGTCTCCCCATTTAAGGATCCGATGATGAAACATACCGTGGTCTTAATTGGTCCGATCCAAGGGCAGAGCAGTCTAAAAAACTATTCAAACCCATTTCGGAAAGTGTTAAAGTCCTATTTTAAAGCCCAATTAATTATTCATGATAATTAACTGTATTTGAGCCCAATTCTTTGAAAAGCCCAATTAATTGATAATTAATTGATATATTTTTATAAATAAATATTTTCAAAAGATATTTTTTATATTTCCATAATCGGATTTTATCCCGTAAAATCAGATTTTTGGAGTTAAAAGATAAAAGAAAATCTTTAAAACATGTTTATATCAAAAAAACTATCAAAACATGTCAAAAACAAGGCGGTGCGCTGAGCGCAGCGTCCTGCCACGTGGACTTCCACGTAAGCTGCGCCTAGCACAAAGACTATGCTAAGCGCACTAGAAGTGCCACGTAGACTTCTGTTTCATGTAGAGTCCTGCGTCAAGCGAAGTTCTCTGCTTGAGACGCGGAATTTCTTTCTTATCTTTTTCAAAACCGGGTACCACATGTACGCTTTTTACTGGTCATGCCACGTCATGCGTTTGCCACGTCAGCTGCGCCTGGCGCAGCCAGCGCGTGAGGCGCAGTGCCGTTTTCCTATAAATAGGCCTGATTTCCGAACAGATTTCAAAACGGATTTTTCACATTAACACACTTCGAACTCAACGAATACTTTACGAATCTCTCTACGAATTACAAAATCTCCCTACAAAATTCATACTTTCAAACACAAAACACGTTCAATTTACATACTTTCATACATTCAGATTTTTAGGCTTCACGATTGCTCGTCCCAAAGGTTGTCAATCTCTCAGACCCAAGCCACGGTATAATCCTGAGGGTCCTTAAATAAATTATTTTTATATTGAAGTTACTAACAGTTTTCTTTCCTGATGTAGATCTTTAATGTAAAATCGATACTATACTTTATTTTATATTATATTTATTCTTGCCTTTGTATATCATATGCTTGCCTGATCATTCTATTCATATTATATGATTGTCCAGTTTATTGCTTTTATCACCCACATGTTATTTATTGCTAATCAAGACTTAAAGAACTGTTCTAATATTAATCAGATTAATTTGGACAACCTGTTAGGTTGCCTGTAATATTGATTGCCTAATAACATGCCACTAAAAATTAGTCTTTTTATGTGTTTCCTGAACCTACTTAGACTAAATATTTTTAGGGTGTTTAAAACGTTATTTGATTATTCTTTGGCATAAAATCTGCAATGAATCTATATTTAGTTGAGGCCAGCAATGGGTAATATGGTTCCCGATTGTATTGTACCCTTACCCCCGAACTCAATCTTTGGTTCATTTTGACTATCTATGGAGTCAGGACGGGGAAATCTACATTGGATAATTTGTCCCTATGGTTTTCCCATATCCAGTTAGGTTTATGATTCTTCCTAAAAAGAATTATTAGCGACTTCTTTCAAAACAATTTTCAATGAAACCTTTACAGTGGGGTAGTCAAATCTAATACGCGCTCACACCGCGTAGGCGAAATAAAAACACGCCTACAATTTGGCGACTTCACTGGGGAGGTTTGAAAAAAATTAATTTTTAAATGAGTGGGTGAAACTTGAAAAATACAATTCATTCTTATTTTCATGCCTTAGAGTAATATACTGTTTTGCATGTGCATGGCTACTGTTCAGTCACCATAAGGACAATCTACCTTGCCTCATTAGCACATGTTCTATGTGTGAGGTCACCCCCAGGGGGTTTGTGTTTTGTCCTTCCAAAAAGCTTCCTGAGCGATAGTGTTGGATCTTAGTCATAAGCAAACCTACTCAACCATGACATTGTTCTCTTGTTCCTGACTTGAGACTGGAATGCGTCTTACACGTGGCCACCTCTTTAAGTAGGGGTACGAAGCGTGGGATCAATCTCTTAGTCAAGGACCTTTTCAGCCTTAACCTAAACCTGACCAATAGTTGAATATGGAACTGGACTTTAGGTTGAGAACTTTTGCATCCATGTTACCTGACATTTATGTGTGATTGCCTGCTAATATGCTCTATGCCCGAAATTATTGCAAATCGCATCTAAAACAAATCGTCGTTTTCGCCCGAACCTTCGTCAATTTATCAATGCACGTGCTGCAGAGCATTGCGCCAAACATATTAAGTTGCGCATGGTGCAATGCACCTCCGCAAGACGCATAGGCTGTGCGCCGCGCGCACCAGTTGCTTGGCATGCAGCCTATTCGTCCCATGCTTATTGGTCTTTTCACCTTTGTTCGAGTCTAAGATAACACGTTTGCATCAGTATAATATTTAAAAAAGAAAGGGTCTAAAAAGTGCATCTAGAAAAAATGGTCATTATAGAGTTAGAGTTGTCATGCATGTCTACCTCTTCCCATTTCCTCCCTGCTGTTCAACTAATCTTTCCTATCAATCTACCTTATCATATTCACTCAATTTCAAAAGCTTACATCTTTTCAAAATCAATCATGCATCCTATCCTATTCTACCTTTTTTTCAAAAAGCATTTACTAATCATCATCATGCCAGGACATTTCAAAAAAATATTATTTTGAAAATTAATTCATCATCTTTTCCTAGCAAAAGATAAAATAAGGGGTTCCTTTCAAAAATGAATTTGGAAAATTCTAAGCCCATTCCAAACACCTTCAATCTAATTCAATCCAATTGACCCAATTCACTTGCATTCATTCTAGGCCCATATGCATTAGAGTCCATTTTGCATTCATGTATGGTCCATCTAATTCGATTCCATGCATTCATATTAGGCTTGCTAGCATTAGAGTCCATCTTAGGCCCATATAAGTCTAGCTCCTGTCAAAACCTAGGCCCATTTGCATCTTTATGTGAACCCTAGTCTATGTCAATCCCATTCCAAGTCTAATCCAACTCTATTACAATCCAATATCAAGCCCATGTGCATTTTCAAGTTTAACGTCAAATCAATATAGGACTAAGTCCAGAATTAGGTCCGCATAAGGCCCAACTCATTTCCAAAGTCAATCCAGTTCAATTCCAAATCCATATAGGACGAAGTCCAAACCATTAAGTCTAGCGAAGCTAGCATCCCTGTAAGACCATAACAACACCCCTTTGACTTAGTTAGGCTAGTCATCCCTGCAAGACCATAACGGCACCCTTTTGACGTAGCTAAGCTAGTCATCCCTGTAAGACCATAACGGCACCCCTTTGACCTAGCTAAGCTAGTCATCATTGTGAGACCATAACGGCACCCCTTTGACTTAGCTAAGCTAGTCACCCGTAAAACCATAACGGCACCCACTGATTTAGTAAAGCTAGTCACCGCTAAGACTTTAAAGGCACCCTTCGAGTTTAGCGATGCTACTCCTATCTTACATCTATAACAATACCAAATCCTCAAGTCTGGCGAAGCCAATTCCTTCCTAAGCCTAGCGAAGCTAGCATAGACAATCCTTTTGAGCCTAGTCTATTTTCCAAGTCTAGTCCAGTCTACTTGCATAGTCTAGTCCAGTCCAGTCCAGTCATTTGCATCTGCATATAGTTAGGCCCATGTCACCATCATAACCATAATCATACCCATCTCTAATCAGTTCCCGTTTCCATTTCACCTTCCATTTTTTCATCCTTATTTCGACTTTCATCTTCATTTCTCCATTCCTCATTTCCATTTCTCATTTCGAAAGCATCATTTCTAAAAATTTACGAGGTCCATTCGATTTCTGTTTAGGACGGATCGTGAGATTATAACTTGGGAGCGCCCAACATAGAGGATACAAAGTCGACCTACTCCTAGACTCGTCAAATGCATCCTCACATTTTCAGACGAATCCTCTGACTCTTCTGAAGCATCATCTGAAATGGGGGACACTAATGAACAGCTTAGTGCCATTATGGCCCAACTTCAACTGATGAACTCACGTCTTGAGGAACCAGACAAAGAGATTAAGGCACTGAGGGAGAAGCTAACTGAAGAGGATGAGCAAGGCGACACCCCACCACCATTCAAAACCAACACAGATTGGAGGTTTGAAAAACACGAGCAATTGATCCAGTCAATTTCTGCGCTTGAGGGTCAGGCTTATGGCCATGACATCATTGATCCTGAACTGAGGGACAAACTCCCTTAAAAGGTAACATTGGGTGACCTCTCAAAATTCAAGGGGGTCGAAGACCCATATGATCACTTGAGAGCATTTTCCATCTCTATGGCTCTCAAGGGCATGAGCAAGGACCTGTTTGCTTATGTCTTTCCCTTAACCTTGGATGCACATCTATCCAAGTACTTCAGGTCACTGAATATGGCCAAACTGAATGACTGGGACTACATCAAAGAAGAGTTCCACAAACAATACATCTACAATACTCAGCTTCCCATTAGCCTTCGTGAGTTGGAATTAACTAAGCAGAATTCCAACGAATATTTTGTCACCTTCCTTAACAGATGGAGGGAAAAGGCTGCACAAATGACTAACAGGCCATCCCTAGAGGATCAAGTCCGGTTGGTGATCCGTAACTTGCAGCCCAAGTATGGGGATCATATTAAGTTCCAACCTTTAAAGTCTTTCACGAAGCTCTATCAGGTAGCCCTGCTGGTTGAGGATGAGGTACAAGCTAACAAGAACAAGGGTTCTAACAACAACAACTCTTTCAAGAAGAGTAATAATAACCCTTTTACCTCTAAAAGCAGTGACATAAACACCCTAACTACTGACAAGAGAAGTTATCAAGGACCTCAAAGGACATTCACTCCCTTAGGCATGTCTCTAGAAGAAGCCTTCACTAGGCTTCATGCAAAAGGAGCACTTCAGCCTCTTGGCCCCGCTCCGGACCCTGCTCCTGAGAAGAGATCCAGTAGATGGAATCCTAATTCCTACTGCAAGTACCATAAAGGAAATGAGCATTTGACATCACAATGTTGGACTTTGAAGCATCATCTGCAGGATATGGTTGAAGATTGCCAATTTCGCCTGTAGCAAAAGTCAGCAATAGTGGCAACCCCTTGGGAAATGCCTAAATAATGCAGGGGGCTTAGTCACTTAGCATTGGTTTTCTAGGTTGAGTCGGAGAGTCCCTCCCTAGCTCCCTTAGTTCCTTTCCTGTCGAGTTTATATCATTTAGGTATTTATTTCCAATAAGCCTTGTTTTATTTATTTCTAATTAATAAAAGAATTACATTTTCTTTTCATCTTCATTGGCCTTCAATCATTTTATTTATGCTTCTAATTCAATGATGAAACTTAAATCACCTAATGAACTTGACTAACAATAATAATAAAAAAGATCTAAGAAAATGATAATAAAAAGAGGACATACATTGGATCAGGAGTTATTCCTCTCTCCCTTCCATTGCCTTTTATAAGCCATCCTCATACAACTAAGGAAAAACAAAATCCTTCAAACCATCATCTCCATTAGCCAAACAATCCCTTCAACATCAAAGCTCCACAAATAACCTTCAAGCCTTCCAAAACCCTAAACCAAACTGGTGTGCAAGTCTTACTACATAAAAAAGATCAATGCCAGGCACAAATAAAAAAAGTGAAAGAAATTCAAAGTACGAAAAAAAGCAAAAGCAAAAGAAACGCACAAGACACATATGCAAAAAAAAGAAAAGAAAAAGAAAGAGCCAAATTAAAGGCAAAGAAATAAAAAATCAAGCTAGGGGGCTTGCACACAAGTTATACCCCTCATTCAAATCTTTCAATCCATTAAACCTTAGCCATATAATCCAAAATCCTTCAAACCTATATCAATGACCCCTACCTTAGCTCATCCAATCAAACTTTCGTCTAAACCTTAAGCCTTCAACCTTTCATCAACCCTAACTCCTTTTTCAAGGTATGTCCAAGCCCGCTAGGTTGAAACCCAAGAGGGAGGCCTAGGCAAAAGTTAGGGGACAACAAAAAAATATAATAAAAAAGAAATCAAATCTAGAACTACGAATGGCCTGATTCCGCAAGGATACGTAGGAATCCTCATCTCGAGGTCCGACCGCTTCAATAAAAATAAATTAGTCATGGTCTAATGATTTAATTTTCTAGAGTTCAGGAGCATAATCTCTTTATAGATCCCGACATAGACTCGAGTCTGCACCTAGCCTCGTCAAAGCTTTTCCCACCTACATTCATTTGAGTCACAAATTTTAACTTTTTGTTTTTCAATCCAAGCTCTCCTTTTCCCTGAAGGACTCTCCGACAATTCAATGGTTTCTGGCGATATTTGGCTTTGCCTAATCATCTTCCTAAAGAAGAATCCCCAATGACGACTTTCAACGTTCAAGACATATCAACTACATCACAATATCAGATCAAGTACAAGCCTAATTCAAGGCAGGCTCACCCAAAGTGGGGTCTTCCTACGTGTGGTGGTTCCTCCGATTCAAATCAAATTCCCGAAAAGTTGTAATCCGCGAACCTCGTTTACGGACCCCGATTATTTATGAAAAATAATTTTCGAAAATCATTCTATGCATTTCTAATCAGTCTATCATTCTATCATTTTATACATCTTCTAGCCTTGCAAAATCCTGAGCTTGCACTGTAGCCTTGCAAAACCCTGACCTTGCATGAAGTGTCATCCTATAGCTTTGCATAACCTAAATCCTTGCATAACGTCTCATGCATCCTTAGAGACTCTAAGTTTGCATTTTTGCATCATTATGTGCTTCATCTGAGTTGTTTGCACCTGTCTGCTAACATCTTCTTCTGTAAGTAATCAGATTGCTTGTAGTTATTGTCCTGCATACTAACTTTGTTTTGCAGTGACCGGCGTATATAGATCAGTTCTAAACTGCAGAGGGTTTAGAATGGTTCTCCGTCCCGACAACGTATACTTGGACTATTGGTTTTTGAACCTCAGTCAAAGTGGGGGCTTCTGTAGACACATAATCATGTCTCCCCATTTAAGGATCCAATGATGAAACATACCGTGGTCTTAATTGGTCTGATCCAAGGGCAGAGCGGTCTGAAAAGCTATTCAAACCCATTTCGAAAGGTGTTAAAGTCTTATTTTAAAGCCCAATTAATTATTCATGATAATTAATTGTATTTGAGCCCAATTATTTGAAAAGCCCAATTAATTGATAATTAATTGATATATTTTAATAAATAAATATTTTCAAAAGATATTTTTTTTATATTTTCATAATCGGATTTTATCCCGTAAAATCAGATTTTCGGTGTTAAAAGATAAAAAAAAAATCTTTAAAACGCATTTATATCAAAAAACTATCAAAACGTGCCAAAAACAAGGCGGTGCACTGAGCGCAGTGTCTTGCCACGTGGAAGTCCACGTAAGCTGCGCCTACCGCACAGACTATGCTAAGCACACCAGAACTGCCACGTAGACTTCTGTTTCATGTAAAGTCCCGCGTCAAGCGCAATTCTTTGCTTGAGATGCGGAATTTCTTTCTTATCTTTTTCAAAAGCGCATACCACGTGTACGCTTTTTACTGGTCATGTCGTGTCATGCGCTTGCCACGTTAGTTGTGCATGCGCGTGAGGTGCAGTGCCGTTTTCCCTATAAATAGGCCTGATTTCCGAACAGATTTCAAAACGGATTTTTCACATTAACACACTTCGAACTCGACGAATACTTTACGAATCTCTCTACGAATTACAAAATCTCCCTACAAAATTCATACTTTCAACACGCAAAACACATTCAATCTACATACTTTCATACATTCAGATTTTCAGGCTTCACGATTGCTCGTCCCGAAGGTCGTCAATCTCTCAAACCCAAGACACGGTATAATCCTGAGGGTCCTTAAATAAATTATTTTTATATTGAAGTTACTAACAATTTTCTTTCCTGATGAAGATCTTTAATGTAAAATTACTCTACTGTATATTCTAACCTCTTTTCTATACTTTATTTTATATTATATTTATTCATGCCTTTGTATATCATATGCTTGCCTGATCATTCTATTCATATTATATGATTGTCCAGTTTATTGCTTTTATCACCCACATGTTATTTATTGCTAATCAAAACTTAAAGAACTGTTCTAATATTAATCAGATTAATTTAGACAACCTGTTAGGTTGCCTGTAATATTGGTTGCCTAATAACATGCCACTAAAAATTTGTCTTTTATGTGTTTCCTGAACCTACTTAGACTAAATATTTTGGTGTTTAAAACGTTATTTGATTATTCTTTGGCATAAAATCTGCAATGAATCTATATTTAGTTGAGGCCAGCAATGGGTAATATGGTTCCCGATTGTATTGTACCCTCACCCCCGAACTCAATCTTTGGTTCATTTTGACCATCTATGGAGTCAGGACGGGGAAATCTACATTGGATAATTTGCCCCAACGGTTTTCCCATATCCAGTTAGGTTTATGGTTCTTCCTAAAAAGAATTGTTAGCGACTTCTTCCAAAACAATTTTCAATGAAACCTTTACAGTGGGGTAGTCAAATCTAATACGCGCTCACACCGCGTAGGTGAAATAAAAACACGCCTACAATTTGGCGACTTCACTGGGGAGGTTTGAAAAAAAATTAATTTTTAAATGAGTGGGTGAAACTTGAAAAATACAATTCATTCTTATTTTTATGCCTTAGAATAATATATTGTTTTGCATGTGCATGGCTACTGTTTAGTCACCATAAGGACAATCTACCTTGCCTCATTAGCACATGTTCTATGTGTGAGGTCACCCCCAGGGGGTTTGTGCTTTGTCCTTCCAAAAAGCTTCCTGAGCGATAGTGTTGGATCTTAGTCATAAGCAAACCTACTCAACCATGGCATTGTTCTCTTGTTCCTGACTTGAGACTGGAGTGCGTCTTACACGTGGCCACCTCTTTAAGTAGGGGTACGAAGCGTGAGATCAATCTCTTAGTCAAGAACCTTTTCAGCTTAACCTAAACCTGACCAATAGTTGAATGTGGAACTGGACTTTAGGTTGAGAACTTTTGCATCCATGTTACCTGACATTTATGTGTGATTGCCTGCTAATATGCTCTATGCCCGAAATTATTGCAAATCGCGTCTTAAACAAATCGTCGTTTTCGCCCGAACCTTTGTCAAATTATCAATACACGTGCTGCAGAGCATTGCGCCAAAGGCATTAAGTTGCGCATGGTGCAATGCACCTGCGCAAGACGCATAGGCTGTGCGCCGCGCGCACCAGTTGCGTGGCACGCAGCCTATTCGTCCCATGCTTATTGGTCTTTTCACCTTTGTTCGAGTCTAAGATAACACGTTTGCATCAGTATAATATTTAAAAAAGAAAGGGTCTAAAAAGTGCATCTAGAAAAAATGGTCATTATAGAGTTAGAGTTGTCATGCATGTCTACCTCTTCCCATTTCCTCCCTGCTGTTCAACTAATCTTTCCTATCAATCTACCTTAAAATATTCACTCAATTTCAAAAGCTTACATCTTTTCAAAATCAATCATGCATCCTATCCTATTCTACCTTTTTTTCAAAAACCGTTTACTAATCATCATCATGCCAGGACATTTCAAAAAAAAATTATTTTGAAAATTAATTCATCATCTTTTCCTAGCAAAAGATAAAACAAGGGGTTCCTTTCAAAAATGAATTTCGATAATTCTAAGCCCATTCCAAACACCTTCAATCCAATTCAATCCAATTGACCCAATTCACTTGCATTCATTCTAAGCCCATATGCATTAGAGTCCATTTTGCATTCATGTATGGTCCATCTAATTCAATTCCATGCATTCATATTAGGCCTGCTAGCATTAGAGTCCATCTTAGGCCCATATAAGTCTAGCTCCTGTCAAAACCTAGGCCCATTTGCATCTTTATGTGAACCCTAGTCTATGTCAATCCCATTCCAAGTCTAATCCAACTCTATTACAATCCAATATCAAGCCCATGTGCATTTTCAAGTTTAACGTCAAATCAATATAGGACTAAGTCTAGAATTAGGTCCGCATAAGGCCCAACTCATTTCCAAAATCAATCCAGTCCAATTCCAAATCCATATAGGACGAAGTCCAAACCATTAAGTCTAGCGAAGCTAGCATCCCTGTAAGACCATAACAACACCCCTTTTGACTTAGCTAGGCTAGTCATCCCTGCAAGACCATAACGGCACCCCTTTGACGTAGCTAAGCTAGTCATCCCTGTAAGACCATAACGGCACCCCTTTGACCTAGCTAAGCTAGTCATCCCTGTAAGACCATAACGGCACCCCTTTGACCTAGCTAAGCTAGTCATCATTGTGAGACCATAACGGCACCCCTTTGACTTAGCTAAGCTAGTCACCCGTAAAACCATAACGGCACCCACTGATTTAGTAAAGCTAGTCACCGCTAAGACCTTAAAGGCACCCTTCGAGTTTAGCGATGCTACTCCTATCTTACATCTATAACAATACCAAATCCTCAAGTCTGGCGAAGCCAATTCCTTCCTAAGCCTAGCGAAGCTAGCATAGACAATCCTTTTGAGCCTAGTCTATTTTCCAAGTCTAGTCCAGTCTACTTGCATAGTCTAGTCCAGTCCAGTCCAGTCATTTGCATCTGCATATAGTTAGGCCCATGTCACCATCATAACCATAATCATACCCATCTCTAATCAGTTCCCGTTTCCATTTCACCTTCCATTTTTTCATCCTTATTTCGACTTTCATCTTCATTTCTCCATCCCTCATTTCCATTTCTCATTTCGAAAGCATCATTTCTAAAAATTTACGAGGTCCATTCGATTTCTGTTCAGGACGGATCGTGAGATTATAACTTGGGAGCGCCCAACAGAGAGGATACAAGGTCAACCTACTCCTAGACTCGTCAAATGCATCCTCACATTTTCAGACGAATCCTCTGACTCTTCTGAAGCATCATCTGAAATGGGGGACACTAATGAATAGCTCAGTGCCATTATGGCCCAACTTCAACTGATGAACTCACGTCTTGAGGAACCAGACAAAGAGATTAAGGCACTGAGGGAGAAGCTAACTGAAGAGGATGAGCAAGGCGACACTCCACCACCATTCGCAACCAACACAGATTGGAGGTTTGAAAAACACGAGCAATTGATCCAGTCAATATCTGCGCTTGAGGGTCACGCTTATGGCCATGACATCATTGATCCTGAACTGAGGGACAAACTCCCTTAAAAGGTAACATTGGGTGACCTCCCAAAATTCAAGGGGGTCGAAGACCCAGATGATCACTTGAGAGCATTTTCCATCTCTATGGCTCTCAAGGGCATGAGCAAGGACCTGTTTGCTTATGTCTTTCCCTTAACCTTGGATGCACATCTATCCAAGTACTTCAGGTCACTGAATATGGCCAAACTGAATGACTGGGACTACATCAAAGAAGAGTTCCACAAACAATACATCTACAATACTCAGCTTCCCATTAGCCTTCGTGAGTTGGAATTAACTAAGCAGAATTCCAACGAATATTTTGTCACCTTCCTTAACAGATGGAGGGAAAAGGCTGCACAAATGACTAACAGGCCATCCCTAGAGGATCAAGTCCGGTTGGTGATCCGTAACTTGCAGCCCAAGTATGGGGATCATATTAAGTTCCAACCTTTAAAGTCTTTCACGAAGCTCTATAAGGTAGCCCTGCTGATTGAGGATGAGGTACAAGCTAACAAGAACAAGGGTTCTAACAACAACAACTCTTTCAAGAAGAGTAATAATAACCCTTCTACCTCTAAAAGCAGTGACATAAACACCCTAACTACTGACAAGAGAAGTTATCAAGGACCTCAAAGGACATTCACTCCCTTAGGCATGTCTCTAGAAGAAGCCTTCACTAGGCTTCATGCAAAAGGAGCACTTCAGCCTCCTGGCCCCGCTCCGGACCCTGCTCCTGAGAAGAGATCCAGTAGATGGAATCCTAATTCCTACTGCAAGTACCACAAAGGAAATGAGCATTTGACATCACAATGCTGGACTTTGAAGCATCATCTGCAGGATATGGTTGAAGATGGTAGATTGCCAATTTCGCCTGTAGCAAAAGTCAGCAATAGTGGCAACCCCTTGGGAAATGCCTAAATAATGCAGGGGGCTTAGTCACTTAGCATTGGTTTTCTAGGTTGAGTCGGAGAGTCCCTCCCTAGCTCCCTTAGTTCCTTTCCTGTCGAGTTTATATCATTTAGGTATTTATTTCCAATAAGCCTTGTTTTATTTATTTCTAATTAATAAAAGAATTACATTTTCTTTTCATCTTCATTGGCCTTCAATCATTTTATTTATGCTTCTAATTCAATGATGAAACTTAAATCACCTAATGAACTTGACTAACAATAATAATAAAAAAGATCTAAGAAAATGATAATAAAAAGAGGACATACTTCCTCCGTTTCGATTTAGTCGCTACACTTCTTTTTTTACGGTTCCCTAGGCAATTTTTGTTAGTGTGATATTAGTTATAGAGGGGTATGTGATTAAGTGTCATTTAGAACCTAAAGCAACCACCACCAATGGCCACCCTCACCACCAACCACCAACACTTCTACCACCACCACAGACTCGTCCTCACCACCACAGTACCGCCCTCACCACCACCACCACCACAGTACCGCCCTCACCACCACCACCACCACCACAGTACCGCCCTCACCACCACCACCACAGAACCGCCCTTACCACCACAACCACAGAACCACCCCTCACGACCACAACCCCAAAAACCGCCAACACCAACTTAACCTAACAAAACAAAACAAACCACCACAACCACCACCAAAACCAAAATTCGAACTACCAAAGCCCTAATTTGAGGAGAGAGAAAAAAGTTGCTTAATACTTTGAAGAAAAATATGATGAAGATAATGGAAGGAGAGAGAAGGATGGTTCTAACCCACTAATTTAAACCCAGATTTGGAATTTTGGGGGTGGTGGTGGAGAGAGGAGAGAGAAACAGGTGGTGGTGGAAACATCGCGAGTATAGAGGAAGAGGAGAAGAGGATGAGCATCCAGTCGCGCGACGGTGGTGGCGGTTGAGGTGGCCGGCCTGGCGGCAGGAAGTTACCGGCCTGGCGACGGGGTTGTGGTGGTTTTGTTCCTTGTTGTGCAGTCAACTGGTGGCGGGAAGAGGAGAGAGAAAGTGGTGGTGGGTGAGAGTGAGAAGAGAGAAATAGAAAGAGAGGTTGATGGTGGTGGTGGTGTGGTGGTGTGAGGAGAGAGATAGAGTTGGGTTAATGGAGGAGAGAGAAGGGGTTGAGTGGTCGATAATGTTGGGGGAAAGGGTTAGGATGGGTGGTGGGTTTTTGTTTATAAATTAATGTTGATGATTAGGTATAATTAAGTGTTGTTTAATATTTTTAGTAAGGGTAGTTTGGTAAACTTATAACTTAAAACTTACCATATAAGGGGAAAAAAAGAAGTGTAGCAAGTAATATGAAACTTCCCTAAATAGAAAGTGTAGCGAGTAATTTGAAACGGAGGAAATACATTGGATCAGGAGTTATTCCTCTCTCCCTTCCATTGCCTTTTATAAACCATCCTCATACAACTAAGGAAAAACAAAAATCCTTCAAACCATCATCTCCATTAGCCAAACAATCCCTTCAACATCAAAGCTCCACAAATAACCTTCAAGCCTTCCAAAACCCTAAACCAAACTGGTGTGCAAGTCTTACTACATAAAAAAAAAATCAATCCCAGGCACAAATAAAAAAAGTGAAAGAAATTCAAAGTGCGAAAAAAAGCAAAAGCAAAAGAAACGCACAAGACACATATGCAAAAAGAGAAAAGAAAAAGAAAGAGCCAAATTAAAGGCAAGGAAATAAAAAATCAAGCTAGGGGGCTTGCACACAAGTTCTACCCCTCATTCAAATCTTTCAATCCATTAAACCTTAGCCATATAATCCAAAATCCTTCAAACCTATATCAATGACCCCTACCTTAGCTCATCCAATCAAACTTTTGTCTAAACCTCAAGCCTTCAACCTTTCATCAACCCTAACTCCTTTTTCAAGGTATGTCCAAGCCCGCTAGGTTGAAACCCAAGAGGGAGGCCTAGGCAAAAATTAGGGGACAACAAAAAAATATAATAAAAAAGAAATCAAATCTAGAACTACGAATGGCCTGATTCCGCAAGGATAAGTAGGAATCCTCATCTCGAGGTCCGACCGCTTCAATAAAAATAAATTAGTCATGGTCTAATGATTTAATTTTCTAGAGTTCAGGAGCATAATCTCTTTATAGATCCCGACATAGACTCGAGTCTGCACCTAGCCTCGTCAAAGCTTTTCCCACCTACATTCATTTGAGTCACAAATTTTAACTTTTTGTTTTTCAATCCAAGCTCTCCTTTTTCCTGAAGGACTCTCCGACAATTCAATGGTTTCTAGCGATATTTGGCTTTGCCTAATCATCTTCCTAAAGAAGAATCCACAATGACGACTTTCAACGTTCAAGACAGATCAACTACATCACAATATCAGATCAAGTACAAGCCTAATTCAAGGCAGGGTCACCCAAAGTGGGGTCTTCCTACGTGTGGTGGTTCCTCCGATTCAAATCAAATTCCCGAAAAGTTGTAATCCGCGGACCTCGTTTACGGACCTCGATTATTTATGAAAAATAATTTTCGAAAATCATTCTATGCATTTCTAATCAGTCAATCATTCTATCATTTTATACATCTTCTAGCCTTGCAAAATCCTGAGCTTGCACTGTAGCCTTGCAAAACCCTGACCTTGCATTGCATTTCATACATTCTAGCCTTGCATAACCCTGACCTTGCATGAAGTGTCATCCCTTAGCTTTGCATAACCTAAATCCTTGCATAACGTCTCATGCATCCTTAGAGACTCTAAGTTTGCATTTTTGCATCATTATGTGCTTCATCTGAGTTGTTTGCACCTGTCTGCTAACATCTTCTTCTGTAAGTAATCAGATTGCTTGTAGTTATTGTCCTGCATACTAACTTTGTTTTGCAGAGACCGGCGTATATAGATCAGTTCTAAACTGCAGAGGGTTTAGAATTGTTCTCCGTCCCGACAACGTATACTTGGACTATTGGTTTTTGAACCTCAGTCAAAGTGGGGGCTTCTGTAGACACATAATCATGACTCCCCATTTAAGGATCCAATGATGAAACATACCGTGGTCTTAATTGGTGTGATCCAAGGGCAGAGCAGTCTGAAAAGCTATTCAAACCCATTTCGAAAGGTGTTAAAGTCTTATTTTAAAGCCCAATTAATTATTCATGATAATTAATTGTATTTGAGCCCAATTCTTTGAAAAGCCCAATTAATTGATAATTAATTGATATATTTTAATAAATAAATATTTTCAAAAGATATTTTTTTATATTTTCATAATAGGATTTTATCCCGTAAAATCAGATTTTCGGTGTTAAAAGAAAAAAAAAATCTTTAAAACGCGTTTATATCAAAAAACTATCAAAACGTGCCTTTGTATATCATATGCTTGTCTGATCATTCTATTCATATTATATGATTGTCCTGTTTATTGCTTTTATCACCCACATGTTATTTATTGCTAATCAAGACCTAAAGAACTGTTCTCATATTAATCAGATTAATTTGGACAACCTGTTAGGTTCCCTGTAATATTGATTACTTAATAACATGTCACTAAAAATTAGTCTTTTATGTGTTTCCTGAACCTACTTAGACTACATATTTTTAGGGTATTTAAAACGTTATTTGATCATTCTTTGGCATAAAATCTGTAATGAATCGATATTTAGTAGAGGCCATCAATGGGCAATATGCTTCCTAACTGTATTGTACCCTCAACCCCGAACTCAATCTTTGGTTCATTTTAACCATCTATGGAGTCAAAACGGGGAAATCTACATTGTATAATTTGTCTCTACGGTTTTGCCATATTCAGTTAGGTTTATGATTCTTCCTCAAAAGAATTGTTGGCGACTTCTTTCAAAACAATTTTCAATAAAACCTTTATAGTGGGGTAGTCAAATTTAATACGCACTCACACCGCGTAGCCGAAATTAAAATACGCCTACATATACCAAGTCATAGAGAATGGTTTGGTAGCATGACAATTCTCTATTCCCCTCTTGAAACCAGAAAGTGAAGAAGGAAAAAAGAACGGCTGTCATGCTTAATGGTCCTGTTTTGTGTTACAATAGAGAACAGTTGCCTCAGACAACCGTTTTCTATTCATCCTTTTTTTTAAAAAAAATACGCCTAGCTAAAATTTATGTACAATTTTTAAATCTTTCTAAATACTGGATGCCTATAATCCCCGAAATCACGGAATCAAGATATCCATCCCTTCAATTCAACAAATTATCCCTATTCAACTTCAAAACATATACATACATCAATTCCAACTACACATCAGATTCAAAATCATTTTTTCGATTTTGATAATAGAATAAGCTTAAACATGTCATAAGAGTATCACAAACAACAAAATATATATCCACGAATCGACATACCAATATCAAATCAAAATCAACTCAACATTTTATTTTCAATATTCATCATAAACTGGAAAAAGAATCATCAATGTCTGTGACTTAAAATCAATAGATCATTGAGAAATAAATTATAGAGAAAAAAAACTTAAAACAAGATAAAAAAATGAGAAATTCGGTAAAATTCAATAGATAATTGGCGCTGCAGAGAGGAAATTTGTTGCCTCCCACAAATTGAGCGACGCCGACGTTGTTGTGGTTGCAGCGAGCATTGGTACTTGGCTACAGAACAAAGATCGGAGAGAAAAGACTTCATGCACTGGAGAATGAGATTCCACCGGTGCCGGAGAATGTCTTCTGGCTATTCCTTTCGACGCACAACTAGAAACCGCCATTGTTGGAGGAGGTTCTGTCTTTTATTTTGTTGTATGAGGTTGTGATTTTTCACTCTCCTCTCCATTTATCTTCAAAACTGAAAATCTAAGAGGAAAAGTACCAAGAATTCAGAGTGAGAAATGTGAGAAACTGAAAATCTAAAATTGTCTTTGATTTTGGGCGTCTTCAACGTCGTTGCTTCCGTGGCAACTTCAGAGTGAGAAACTTGAGTGGTGGTAGAGGCAGAGCGGTGGTGAGATTTTGTTAGAGTGAGAAGCATTAGTAGATGGTTTTTGTTACAAGGTGAAATAAGAACTCAGAGAGAGGAGAGAGGGGGAAGTTTTAAAGAAGTCAGATGGGTTAGTTTAATTTACAAAGACTTTCGATTAGGAGTTCTTTCCCTCTTCCCTCCATCATTTAAAAAAGTCGTTGCCTTCTATAAACCATCATCATTCAAAATCCTCTATAAGCCATCTTAATTCAACTAAAAACCCCTTAAACCATCATCTACCTGATCATACCCAAATAATCCCTTCAAATTGAAGCTCCACAAATAGCCTTCAAACCTTGCAATACCCTAAACCACCAAAATTTATGTGCAAGCCTCGGTATATACAAAATCAATCCCAGACAAAATAAAAAGAAAGAAAAATTCAAACTACAAAAAAGCAAAAGCAAAAAGCAATGCAAAAAAGAAAGAGTCAAAGGCAAAAAGTCAAGTTAGGGGCTTGCACACAAGTTTTGCCCCTCATTTCAAACAACTAGAAAACCTTAAAACCCATACATCTTACCATGGGGTTCAAAAAAGGAAACCATAACCCTTACCTTGGCCCATATATTCTAGAACCATAATACTTACTTTGGCTCCTCCAATTAAACCTATATCCAAACCCTTTCAACCCTCATATCAATCCTAATTCCTTCTCCAAGGTATGCCCAAGCCCACTAGGTTGAAAACCCGAAAGGGCGACCTAGGCAAAAAAATCAGATCTAGAACTATGAATGGTATGATTTCGCAAGGTTACGTAGGAAAATTCATTTTGAGGTCCGACCACTCCAATAAAATAAATTAATCAAGGTCTAATGATTTGATTTTCCAAAAATTCAGAAGCATGCCCTATCTAGATTTCGACATAGACTCGAGTCTGAAGCTAGCCACGTCAAAGCTTTTCCGACCTATGTCTCTATGAGTCACAAATTCGACCTTTTATTTTTCATTCCAAACTCTCCCTATCGGCTATCCCTGAAGGACTCTCCGATACTTCCATGGTATCTCTCAATATAGGACATTGCCTATATTCACTCCTCAGTTAAGAAAACTTCGAATGTTCCTCCAACTATCTTTTAATCTAGGCTTAGTATTCCTTATTCAAGAAAAGTTTTCCCAAAGTGGGGGCTTCAGCCTATATTTGTAGTGGTTCCTCCAAATCAAAATCTCGAAGTGTTATAATATGTGGATTTTACTTGCGGACTCTGATTTTCACAAAATAGTTTTGGAGAACTAATTTATCTATTTCTATCAATCTAGTTCTCTTCAGCTTTGCATAACCTTAAACTTGCATCAATCTCTTAGCTTTGCATAACCCTGACCTTGCTTACCGTCTCATGCATCCTTAAAGAGTCTAAGTTTGCATTATTGCATCATTATGTGCATTATTGTCTGACTTGCTTGTTTGCACCTATATGCTAACACCTTCTCCTGCAAGCTAAACAAATTGCTTGTCGTCTTGCAAACTAACTTTGTTTTGCAGAACATTTAGAATTGTTCCCCGTCCTGACATAGAGTACTTTGACTTTCGGTTCCACGAATCTCTGTCAAAGTGGGGGCCTCTTTAAATACATAATTCTTAATGTCTCTTTTTATTCCTGATAATTAATTGCATTTTTAATAAATATTTTCGAAATTAAAAGATATTATGAAAAGTCAGATTTTATCCTGAGTATAATTGATTTTAGATTTTAAATAATAATATTTAATGAGTATAAAGAATCTTCGAAAAATTAGATAAACAATAAAACCTGGACAGATTTAAGGATGCGCTTCGCAAGCCTGAATGCGTCTAGCCCTCCAACGTTGCGTACGAGCGACATCGAGACATTCAGCAAAATTCAGATTCACAAGAGCAGGATGTATTTCACGCATCATGATGTGTGACACCATCGTGATGCATGCCGCGTAATAGGCATGTGCGCCGTGCATCCTCAAATCTAGACCTCGTTTCCATTCAATTTTCGACAAACTTTCGTACACTTTTTCCTACGATGTATATACACTTTTACACCATGAAAATACTCTCAATACTTAAAACACATTCCTAAATACTCAATTTTCCATAAATGAAGCTTTCAGATTGCTCCTTGTGCGCATCGTTATTGAAGACCCAGGCTACAAAGGTATAATTCTTGAGGGCCAATTCCAATTTATTTCTTATTATACTAACAATTTTCTTTTCATGATGTAGATCCTTAAAGAATTCATGCTTTTTGTATATTCTACATCTCTAAACCTCTTTTTAAATAGTGTCAACAATGGCAATTTTTCCAAATATAAGCCTACTACACTAACTGCCTGAGGCTTCTAGTGTCAACAATGGTGCCTTGCAAGTAAAATGCTTATTTTTGCTAATCAAAACCTAAAGAATTTTTCTTATGCTTAGTAAGATAATTTGGACAATTGATTTAGGATCCTAGTAATTTGATTGCATAAATATCATATCACCGAAAATTAGTCTTTTGTGTTTTAAAGAACCAACTTAGATTAATTTTGGGATATTATCTTAGATAACCCTAACACATAGTCTTTTTTCCCAAATAACCCCCACATTGTCACCCCAATCGCATATAACCCTAAATTTGTAATTTGTCATTAAACATGACGAAATTACATTTGGTTTGACTTTGGATGGGTTTGGTGCCATTTAAGAAGGTGGTTGATGGCTATTTAAAAGGATGTCTGTTAGTTTTGATGCACAATTAAGGGGTTTTATTGCTGGCAGCAGACCACTAATAAGGAGCCAAACCATCTTCTTCACATTTAATGCAATCAATCACCTTCTTAAATGAAGTTTGAGTATCATTGATTTTTTAATAATAGTTATAGAATCTTGAATGTGTGGGAGCATTAAATTAGAACCTATTTGTTGCTTTATACGTGTTTTGTTTATATTCAATCTTAAATTTTTTTAAGAGATACTCCCTCCGTCCCAGAAAGATCTGAACACTTGTTGGGACACGTAGTTTAAGGTGATAAATTGTGGTGTGGTTATCAAATGTTATTTTATTAAAAAAGTAGATGTGATAGGAGTTGGTGGGGTATTTTTTATTAGAGGAAATAGATAGTTGGGTAACTTTTTATTGATAAAAGGTAGAGTGTGGGCCAAAGATGTGTAAAAGAAATAATATATTAATGGTGGGACCATGCCAAGAATGGAAGTGTTCAAACTAATTTGGGACAAACATAAAAGGAAAGTGTTTAGACTATTCTGGGACGGAGGTAGTAATATTCTTATATTCAATGCAAGTTCTCTATCTAAAGGTCATTTGAGGGAAAAAGTGAGGAGTGTTACATATAGGTGAATTGAAGAGATAGTGCATTTATAGGTGTATTTGATTAAGTGCTCGAAGGGTGAATTAAATACGTTTTATAGGAAAAATTGTTTTAAATTGAAAAACTAAATTGAAACAAGATATACTAAAAATTACACAAAAAGGAACCTATGGTGGTGGCGCTTCTTCCTTCGCGATTTAGGAGCATTGAGGAGAGAGAAAAGTGGTGATTTTCGCCTTATTTGCATCGCATATCTTCGCTTCTTCGTCTGTTAGTTTCTTCTTCTTCATGTTCGTCTTCTTATGGAGGTTGCAGGTGGCGGATTAGGGTTTTGTGAGGAGGAATTAATTGAGGATGAGAGAAGAGAAGTGGGGATCGAGAGTTGAGAGCGAGAGAGAGAGGCGTGAAACTGAAGATGGCATTTTGGTGGTTTGTAGTTAATCGTAGGGGATGAAAGAGGAGTGGGGAAATAGCGCTTAGGGAGAGAGAGAGAGAGGAGGGAGATGGCGATGAGGAGTGAGATATAGTTAGGGTTGAAATGAGGTGGGAAGAAAGTGGGCATAGGGCACGTTTTATAGCACACGTTATTTTGGGCTCATTAGATCAGTTAATTGATCCGGTCCATCACTCTAACCGGATCAGTTAATTGATCCAACCCCTTGCCTTTACAACATTGAAATCAACGGATCCAGTTTTCTCGAAACTGGATCAGTTAAGGTTTTTTCCACTAGTGTTCCTAGGAATTTTAACTTCCTATGCTAAACAATGTCAACTAAACAAGCACTTAATGTTTCTATTATATGTGTATGTTCGGGTGACATGAACAATATTGCCTTAAATTAGGAAAAAGTCTGAAATATAATTAAGCCATCCTATAAATCTTTGTAGTTCATTTTTGTCTTCCATGTCATTTGGGAATTTGTCAGCAAATTTTATGGCTTTATTAATTGGCTTTATAGTACCTTGGAAAATATAATGTCTTAAAAACCATATTTTACTTTGAAATAATCTCATCTTAGGAAACGAGACAACTAAACTATTCTTTTTAATAACATGTAAAAATGTATTAAGGTGTTTGAAATGTTGATCTAAGGTATTTGAAAATATTTGAACATCATCAATATAGACTATTATATTTTGAGTATAAGGATTAAAAATATCATTGATAATAATATTTTTTAAGCCGAAACTATGCTTTTTTTAGTTGACATAGTTCGAAATGTTCAATGATCGGTCTAAATCTAAAATATGGACTAGAACACATCGGGCATTAACCGTACTAGACTGGAGACAATATGCCTAGTATCTAGATAACATAATTTCACAATCTAAATATATACCTCACATAACATAAATACTGAATCAAAAAAGATATCATCTTTCATGGAGAGTAGAATATCATGTTGCCAAAAATCTAATGTTTCTACCTTTTAGAGGCAGTTTTTGAAACACGACAAGCAAAGAAGAGGTTCCTCGGAATACAAAAAATGGAACCAATATGAAGCATAACGTGTTGGTGGCTAGTCCAAAGGGGTCCACTAAAGTTGGATTGGAGTTATCGACACGCTTAATTAGGATAAGAATTTTTCTGGTCTGAAATTTATGTCATAAGTTTCTCTTTGGGGATGATTCAGTTTTGGACTGGGGAGCAACCCATAACTCCTTTGGTTGTGAAATTTATTTGGTAAAAACAACCATTTAAGTGTGTTTGGATAAAAGGAGATAAGTTGTTGTGCGGTTATCAAATGTTGTGTTCTTTAAAAACTAGATGGAATAGGAGTTTGTGGAGTACTTTCTATTGGAGAATAGAGAAAGTTGAGTATTTTTATTGAAAGTGTTTGAGAAGGTGTACTTGGGGTAAATGGGTGTTAGAAAAATAATATAATAAAAATAGGACAACCATGCCAAAAATAAAAGTACTCGAACTAATATGGGACAAACAAAAAAAGAAAGAATTTAGAATAAACTGAAGCAAATGGAGTAAAGCACAAAACCAAGCAGGTAGAGAGAGTCATGTTTAGCATATTGCTTTGAAATATCTTTCAAAGATATTGACATCAAACATGATGATTGACTCTTAACCTTTCTTACCTTTTTCCATTATTCAAACTCTATATTATAATATCCAATACATACTTTTAGAATTTAAAGCAACCATTTCCAATATCAATTGTAAAAAATTGTACAAGTAATCTTTTGAATAAAACACCAACAGAGATTTGCTAGCATCATATATTAAGAATCATCTCATATATCATCTGCCTCTTAAGGCAAGAAAAGGCATAGTCGTAGTAACATAATTTATAACACTTAATTGTTACTTTCAAACGCATCCTCATGGCAGGATATTAGGATAGGCATATATGGATATATATTTAAGAAAATCATATATATCATCCCGTGTACTATCACTTGTACTATATGAAGGGTAATCTTCTATCATAAGCTAACTTCCCCGATTAGAAGAAGATGCACATTGGTCAAGGTGGCCCCACCTATTGCGGCCCCCACTTCCTGGGTAATCTCTTATGAAGGGATGATGATAACTTTTGTTATGTTGACTTGTTTTATGAGTGAATGGAAAGTTAACGTAGTCACTCCTAGCCACCAAAGATTGTGGAGAAGGATACCTATGATGGTCTTGAGGATTTATAGGAGTAGCTTTATACCATTGATAACTAAAATTATGAGATTCTTGCTGTTGCTTTGGAGAATGATAGCCTTGGTGGCTATAAATTAGATCATCATGTTGTACACAACTAGGGGATTTATAAACATGGTGGCAATGATTATGATTTTGGGTCGAACTATAATTACTGTTTTTAAACAGATTAGGTGAACTTTGTACTTTGTGCATACGAACAAACTTATTGTGAAGATTATGGATCAGAGAATTCTCTTGGTGCATAAAAGAATTATGGGATATACTATTACGAGGAGAGACAGATTGGGGAGGTGAACCCTCGGTGGGAGAAGGGCTAAAAGACTTTATACTATAGTTGTTTGGGATATGTTTTGGGTTAAAGTTCAATGGACGACTTATGCCATTAATAGCATCAACAAAGCGTTGATCTAATGCATGCGGACCAAGAACTGAAAATGAGTTTTCGCAATCTGTTAAGGTTGGTTTGATAGGAAATAAATAGGTACGCAACTTTAAGTTCCCTTCTCGTTCTAAGCGATCATATTCATCAAGCATATGTCTAATATCTTCATCGGATTTCACTGAGACCAAAAAATCAAGATCCTCCATGGCTATTTGATACTTAAGAACATATTCCCCATTAAATAAATTATTGATCTTCAGCATAAGGTCTGCAAATAAGTAATTAAGGCATATAAGTTACACAAGTTCATTTTTATGATGATTGAGTGTGAGGAGATGATGTAATAAAATAGTACAAACAAAAGAAACATATATGCAATGGAACGCAATATAATGGCTTTGTTTTATTTATAGATTATTTTTGCCATGAATCATATCAAATAATTCACCTAAAATCAATTATTATATTGAGTGAATTTTTCCCGTATATCTTCAATAATGTACTTTTAAAAGAGATAAAGACAACAATAACAATCAACTCGTCAAACTAAATGCTTATGAATGATTATATCACATGGCTTAAAGATGGTTGAATTTATCCTCATCTTACAGTTGCATAACCAAGAAGTATAGGGCTAAAAGGACAAAAAAAGAAACTAATAAAACTAATAAATAATCTTCCTATATATATATATATATATATATATATATATATATATATATATATATATATATATATACATATACATGTATATATATACATATATATATATATATGTATATATATATATATATATGTATATATATATATATATATTACCTTTTAATTATACACTCATGTTTTAATTACCAACAACCATATCAATAATAACAATCAGACTGTTAACTGGTGAAATTTTTAAGATAAAGTCAAGTACATAAGGATCAGTTTATAACTTGTATAATGTATGGTTGCACATATTATTAAAACCCTCTTCAACCCTTTGAAGATATTGAGGAGCTTATATAAATAATATATTATGAAGTTGATTTCAAATTTTTGTTTGGTTAGAGATATGGGTTACAACTCATGGGAAACTTTTAATATGCTCATTAAGAGAATGAGACTTGTACGTATTGTACAATGAAAGAAACTATCCACATTTACTAAAGAACCTTACAATATAATATTGTGAAAGCCCTAAATTTTTGTAGATGACTTTCATGAGCCAACTGCAAGCATCTACATGCTTCAAAAATAAAAGTTCATCTCATACTAGGAGCATCAATCATCAATATCATGTTATTTGTTTTTAGTATTCTAATAAACATTTGGTAGACGCTTATTAAGTGAGAGCATTTTCAAAAGTAATTTTATCTAAACCTTCATAAAATAAAATTCAATATATCATCATACTCTTGAACCCTTTTTCATCCAACTTTGGGAATTTTATTGAGTAAAAGGGAGATAGCGCACATTGCTAATAAATGATTTTTTTATAAGCATACAACTAGCTATACAAATATTTGCAAGAGTTTTATCAAAAGAATAAACATGGTATAAACAATTAGCCATAATTATGGGTTAGCCTCTGCATTAATACAAGTCTCTTGACAATCAAATTTCTCTTTATAAATTTCTATGTTTTTCTATAGGATGCTAAGGTCCATAATGTATAAAAAAATGTAGCATAATAATATTTATTTCTTTACAAACTTTTTGTTGTTAATTAAGAATTACCCTCAAAGATATGCATTCATTAGTACTTTGGTGAAATGGAAACATTATATATATGAGTTGAAAAGTCAAAATGCAAGTTACAAAAGCAATTATTGCTCTATCCTTTAAACTAATTTTACATGTTAAATTTATCCCATTTGTTTGAAAAAAGGTACAATAATTTACCATAAAAAATATTATTAGCTAATTCACAATAACTTTAAACTCATAATATTATTGTTTTAGTTTTAGTTACCAAATTATTTTAGCAAAAGCAATAGTTGATGAATCATCATACAATGAGGATGAACAATTATTATGGAGCAATTGATTTTTGTGCATAGGCATATAAAAATGAAAATTATGATAATGAAATTTTGTCATGAGCTCAAATATGCTAATTTAATCGAAATTACTAAATATGAAATAAATTCCATGATAAAAGATGAAAACATCAAGTAGAAAGATAGGGAGACGTCAAATATGCCTGAGAAAGTGATGGAGCGAGGAACACCAATAACACGAGTTTCACCACCAACATACTTGAGGATACCATTAGAAGGGGAGGGTAAAATTCTGCCTCCATGACTGCAAAATAACTTCACTTTATCTGATCCTGTTGGTGATGTTGATGCAAACAATTCTTCCCCTTCTCCTTCCATTTCTAAATTACCACCAATTTTTTTCCAGAATGGATTTCCCCTTTCTTTACCTTGCAATTAGACACACCATCACCACTTTACCAAAAATATGAATTGAAATCTTACTAATTTATGAACTAAAAAAAATCGAATATAATCTAATTTCACATTGTCAAGAAAAGAAATTAATGACATAAAAGACTCTTATAAGAAATAAAAAACAATGTAAAGTAATGGAAAGCAAAGAAAGAACCTATTCATGAATGATTCAAATGAAATACTTGCAATACGAGAAAAATTAAAAAGGAGATGAATCATAAATTTACCAGAGAACGACAAAGGATGATTGCCAACTTTTAATGCAATAATAAAATCTATAAGATGTTGCAATATATATAGAATTTACCATAAAATGAGGGTTAGGTTTAGAAGATATCTATGTTTGTTTGGCTTTGTCATATGAGTATAATTTCATAGCCTGGAAAATCGAGGCATCTAACTAATTTTGTTATGATTTCTAATCCAGGTAATAAGAGAAAGACATATCAAAGAAGAAAAAAGGTCCAGTCCTTGGAATGTGTGTATAGGTGTTTACATTTTCGAAAAGAGAACAAAAACCTCTAGAGAATAGGTATATTCTAACAGTGTTGAACACGAAATAATTACAAGTTGTTATCTAAATTAATGTTGACACCATATCTAAGTAAGTATATTTTTCTAATATTACAATCACATTATGCGTATGATGACAATTAATACATTATTTCCACAATCTAAACAAATACTTTTAAATAGAACTTAGAGTAGTTTGTTTGTCATGAAAATGTTCCTTTGCCAAAATAGGACATTTCATATTTAAAACATTCTTTTTTTAAAACATATGATTATATAATACTTTTAAAAGAACATATTCATTTTAAAAAATCTCGTCTTAAATATGTATTGTTCAATAGCCTTATGAAAACTACTACTTTCGTCGTTCTTTTTTGCTCTATAGCTTCCTATTTTCATTTATTCTATTACACTACCTTTTGGACCCCTGCAAAATGGACAATTTTTTTTTTTGTTAATACTTTTTGTTATATATATTGAACAAATCACATAATCTATACTATATACGTTAAAATGTTGTAATATGTCAAAATGTTTCAGCAATTCATTGACAGATTGAATAGTTATCTTAGTTGCACAAATGTTATTAAAGTGAATCTTATCTAATCAAATCAACAACATAAAGTAAATAAATTAGATTGAAAGAAACAATGTAATAAAAGAAATCAATAAAAAAGTAGGTAAATATTATAAGTAGCAATTACAAATTTCGAAAGGGATTAATTAGTAATGAGTAGAATAGTAAGTATTTTACCTAATTTAAGGCCTTTTCATCGCAACCAATCTTCGTAACACGCAAGTACCCCAATGGTTTTTTGTCCAAGGAAAGCTCTCCAAGGATTATTAACTTTTTTCCCATGCTAAAAGCGTATTCATAATGGTCAAAATGTCACGAGCCATGCGAGAGGGATTGGATATCAGACCAACCATTAACTTTAATAAGATAATACATCATATTTCTGTGGGACATTCAGATTCTTCTCCTCCAAATAGAGCTCTAATTCACTCTTCCTCATGCTATGACCCTTCCTTTTCTTACTCAAGAACATTTTGTAATCCAAAATTTCATCCATTGGAACCCCATTACAACCCACAAAATTAGAAGTATTCTTATTCTTAATGCCACTGCTAGTAACCAAACTAGGAGAACTCACAACATTAATTTCTTTATACTTAACAGATAAGTGAAACAAAATGAATCTTAGATGTCCAACCATCTCTTTAGCATATAATTCCCCATGCAACTTCTCATAACAATACTCAACCCCTTCTAACATAAACCGAGGATCCAAAACTGCAGCACATAAGAGAATAAGACTATAATCAGACCAATATTTATCAAATTTCTCCTTCACTGCCTTAGCCATGGAAGCCAAGTTACTCAATGAACCATTTGCAACTTCTATCAACTTCTTATGAACCCTCCATAGACCATCAAAGTAAATATTTGAAAAGTGGGATTTTTTGAAGCTTAAAAAGTGCTTGTGACATTGTCAAATACTTTCAAAAATTCATGTAACTCACACACTCTATGAAACTCATCCAATGTAAGAGCAAATACCCTAATGTCTTTATCTCGAGTAACCACATGTTTAATAACATCTTTGAAAAAAATAAAACGATCAAGCATGAGAAAAGTAGAATTCCATCTACTACAATTGTCTCCTTGTAACTTCTTTTTTGTTTTCATACCAAAACTTATTTCAGCAACATTGTAGAATTTTTTCTTCTCTGGGTTAGAGTGCTTAAAGTGCTTCACAATACTTTTAATTATAATGACAACATCATCTATGCACTTGAGTATGACTTGCACCACAAGATTAGTAATATGACATGCACATCGCAAGTGAAAAAATTCCTATCATAAAACAAGAAATTCTTCCTTTGAAGGTGATCTTCAAGAGATGCAGTCATACAATCGTTATAACTTTATCATCTATTTTCCATTCACCTAAGCATAAAGCAAGTTCATCAGCAAGAGATATTCCATCAAATGGAGGTGTTAATGCCTCAAACTTGATTATTCTCTTTTGGAATTTCCAATTAGCATCAATCCAATTGGATGTTACGCACATATGTTTATCATCAGTAGGTTCACTTCTCCGATTATCATTTGTGAAACATATTCTACCAGCTGCTTTTCGCAAATAATTCATGACAATCACTTTTTCATCATTGTAATAGTTAAACATATCTCTTCTTAAGGTATGTCTACTAATCATATTAAACCTAGGGCACATAGTAGAGCACAAGTATTTGAAACCAGGTTCTTCACATATAGTAAAAGAATGTGCACCAGCAACAACATACACACAAATGACCCTACGCACTTCCTTAAAATTGAAATTTGGATTCCTTAAAGACATGTTACTTATGCCACCACTAGATGGAGTACCAGATATGTAAAAGTTTCTAATGTCACGATTTACTTGCTTGGGACTAATATAAACATGTCTTTTAAGTTGAGACGTACCACAAGCTTATTAGTAGTGAAATCTGAACGATAGTCATTGCAAGTTGCCTTGACGCTCCCGTCTTGTAAAATTTATCTTTCCAGATGTTGCCATACAAGATATTTTAGTTTCCTGCCTTGAGCATTAACTCGAGGTCCTTATGTATCACACGGAGCTTCATCTTCATCTTCTGTGTCCAAGTCAACACGCGCATTGAAACCACTAGTTGCCATAGGTTAGTGCTCTGTTGTTTTTTCTCAACTATTATGCAGTATCAACACGATAACAAAGCAACAAGGATTATAATTTAGAAAGCTAAAAACTATTAGAACTTAAATAATATACTATGAGATCAATTCGATCGGTAGATACAAAACGGACTAAGAGCTAACAGAAGACTCTAATAACAAAAGACTTCTGATGAAATGCATTTATGTAACATATCTACCAGTACACAAGCCTTTGGAGACACGTAATTACCATGAAGCATTAGACACAAGCCTTTGGAGACACAAACTTACCAGGACACATTCACAGACAATAGAGCAACTTAGCAATAGTTTAAGGTAAACAAATCTATGTACTATTAATAGGGAAACAAATTGTACTTAATCCACTTCACGTTTCAACTGCAATTATTACAACTCAATAACAAAAAGTCCTATGTCAAAGAATACATATTTCAGATCTAAATGAGATATAATTATTATCTTTTTCACAGATAAATATTTACCTAATATCACTGATTTATGTCTAACCATTTCCATTCAGTCTTCAATCTTCAGTCTCCATTACATTATATAAAGTAAAGATTCAACTTTTCATAGAACTCAATTAAACAATCAAAGCCAATATACCTAAAATATTACGGAGTATACAAGAAACACAAAAGCATTTCAACCATAAATTAAAAGGTAGAGTCTCCAACTTTAATTAGTATGAAAAGTTTATAGTTGCTCAGAGGCTAATTAAAGGTTTAATTAAATGGGAGGAAAACAACAGATTACAAAATTCAATATTTACATAAGTAAAAAAAGAAGAAGTGTAAAACCCAATAATTTTCAGAACTAAGACATTCTTGAAATCAGCAAAATACAAACATTCTAACTAGATTTCCAAATACAAAGGTAAAGAATCGAAATCTAAACTAGAGAAAGAACCCTAGATTTTAAAATCTAAATCTAAAATTGGATTTTAGTGTTAATACGCAGTATCTATTTTGAAATCAAACGTTGATTCGATGCCAAAGGTAAAGTAAAATCAAATTGTAAAACCTAAACATGAAATAAATGAATAATCTTAGAATTTTTTTTTTAAATTGCAAAAGTAAAACAAGAAGATCATAATATATACCTGTAAATTGAGACTGTGAAAATTATTGAGACTCTTAAAAAAAAAAATTATGAAGTGTAATAGAGGGAGTGAGAAACTTAGAAATTTTGGGGGGTTTATGGCAATAACCTTTTGTATACTTGCTTTTAGGGTTTTCTTTTTTATTTTCCCCTTTTTTCACAAGTGATAATGTCATATATACAGCACTAGAAAGTTCTATTATGTTCAATGGAATTTTTTTTTGAAAATTACAGCTGACAAGCCGGGAAGGCCAGCCCTTTTTAAAATTTTTCTTGCCGTGACCCGCCCTTTAATTATATTGGTGTGTCGGGCTTGGCCCTCTCAAATTTTATTTTTTTCAAAAATATTGTCCAAGCCCGCCCTTTTTTAGTGTCAAGCGGGGCCGCCCTAGCGAGCTTGCCTGCCCATGATTAGCTCTAAGCTAAAGCATTCTCTTTTTGACCTATCCTAACTCAATGCCTTAAATAATAATATACAACTAACTCAGACTCAATCCACGCCATAAGATTATCCATCATCAAATAGATTATTGAAAGCAAACATCCAATTCAATTGCCAACCATTCCAATGTAATCCAGTTCAATATGAACAAAACATGTTGTTCCACTTATTTCACATTATTAACAACATATCGCATATAATTTTCAATGACTTGAAAAAGTGGTGGCATTATTTCCTTTGCCATTGATATATTGATTAATTCCATAACATTTTTTGAACAAAATCATATAATAGTAAGCATTACATTCAATAAAGAACTTTAGCTTCTATTAATAACTTGAACAAAACTTTGTTCTTAAAGTAATAATAACATCAACAAATTCTACTAAGATCATATTTGTAGTATAACTACTTATTCCAAAAGATAACTCTAAGAGAGTAAAATGACAACTTGTCTATAATAATGGCTCTATAGCTTTATCACAAAAGCTTTTGCTAAATCTCTCCTTATAATGATCTAAGTCAAAATATTTTCTCAGATTCATTTAATTTCCTCTTTTTTGCAATCATCTTTGCTCTTCGCATTATAACCATCAATCTCTTTACCACTATATACATTGACATGCTCGTGCATACCTTGTGCAATAGTTTCCTCTACCATAACATCATATTCTCTAAATCAACGTACATATCATCAATGACCCATGCCTACATGCGGGTCTCATAAGTCTGTTTTCTTCTTTTCTTGGGACCAACCATCCAAAAAGCATTCAACACTTCCCTTCCAATATCATTCCTATACTTAGGTAATAACTTCAAATGCATGTGATGGTGATATCAAGATGCTTGTTGGATCGTAGATAGTGAACAAGGTTGGAGGAGTCCGTCTTAATCTGCATCTTTGTGTAACCCTTGGCGATTGCCCATTTAAGGGCACTAAAACAGTGAGTCTATAGTGAAATTCATCATGCTGTTGAGCTGCCTGAAGAATCCAAGCATGACCTCCTTGGTGAGTGGCGGGATCCCAGGAACCATCAGTGATGAGTGTAATGTCGGCGTACCATATTTAGTTTTCCCTATGTTTGCAACTAGGAAACCTGTGGGAACGCCCAAGGATGCATAGGCCAAGCCTGATGGAGCCTTGCGTGAAGTGAATCGTTCGTGCTACTGGAGGCCATTGGTAATATGTTGGTTGATATCCTGACTTGTAGAGTCCTGATTGTAGAATACGCTATTGTTTTGTGTCCACCATATAATCCATAGTATTGCCAAGAACATAGGGAGTCTTTGACCGTCCTGTCCATCTTCGTTCCGAAACTTGAGAATCCAGGCAATAATCCATTGTCTCAGTGGGGTGTCATTACTAGTGGTGAGGCAGGTGGCTAAAGGACTATCTAGCTAAATGTGGATTGCTCGTGGGCAGAGACAGAAGAGGTGTTGCAAATCCTCATCTTCTGCTTGGCATTGGGGGCAATGTGGTTCTTGACTGATGCCTCGTTGAAAGAGATTGGCCTTGACAGCAAGGCTATTGTGCCACATTTTCCAGACAAATAGTTTCCATTTGGGCATGATGCTCAAACTCCATAGAATGCAGAAAAAACCAATATCGAGTGAAGCGTTCATGCTACAGATTTATGTTTTCAAGAGATAATAAAGTAACCTAATTTGGTAGTGTAATCCCCTAAAGTTGTGTAGGGCCAGTATGGGAAGTCACTAGGGATCCCCGATTTCAAAACCTCCTACACTTTGAATTTGAATAACACTTGTTGGGGTGAAAAACTGGTTAATTAGGTGAGTATTCTGTTGGTAGAAGGGTTGACTAAATGGGCGATTCGGATGTTGGTGACTTGTTCCATGGTGACAGTATCTCTGAAGATAGGGGTGGTTCCATGCACCCACTTGTCCTTAGCCAAATGAATGCGTTGACCATTTCCCAATTTCCAAGCATTATGGTTGTGGATAAGTTTTTTTGCTTGGAGAAGGCCTCGATTGCCCCATGAAGGGTGACCTCTGATGGATCTGAGTTTAGGTTGCGGATCCTATTGGGAAGTAAAAACACAACCCATAACTTGTAGATGCGGAAAACCTTCTTCATTAGGAGAGCCATGTTAAAGGTCGCAATGTTGCGAATGCCTAGGCCAGATGCGCCTTTCAGAGTTTGCAGAACTTGCTTTTTCATCCATGGAATGCCTTTGCCTTGGGACTTGGACCAAAAAAATGGAGCTATTAAGGCATCAATCTTGTCTGTAATTGTTTTTGGGACTCAAAATACCCCAAGGATGTGAGAAATTGAGGCAATGGGCACAGAGTTGACAAGAATCAATTTACTAGTCTGGGAAAGAGTACGGAGATTCCAGTTGGAATTGATGTTGGAGATTTTGTCCAAGAGGAAAGTAAAGTGTTGCGTTTTCGAAGACTGAATATCTATTGGAGCTCTGAGATACTTACCGAGAGAGTCCTTGCTTTCCATCCTCAGGATTAGTTTGTACGAGTTTTGTGCCTCTTGAGAAGTATTAGGGCTGAATTTAGCAAAGGAATTTTGAGGCTGATCATTTTTCCTGAGATGGTACAAAATCTCTCAAGCAAGGTGGCAAGGCCTTGACATGCAGATTGAGTGGCTTTAAAGAAGAACAGTGAGTCATTGCAAAGAATAGATGTGAGATTGGGGAATCGCCGCGTCTGAGCAGGATGCCCTCAAATGTCTTAATATCCGTTGCCAGCTTGGTCATGCGTGAAAGAATATCCGTGGAAAAGAGAAAAAGATATGAAGACAGGGGGTCACCTTGGCGAAAACCGCATTGGGGAGTGAAGGGGTCAGTCATTTTCCCATTGACGAGAATTCAGTAGGAGACTGTAGAGATTCATTGATAAATGAGTTGTACCCATGCAGGAATGAACCCATAAGCAGTGAGAATATTTAGCAGAAACAACTAACTGACTCTATCATATGCTTCCTTCATGTTAAACTTAAGAGCTGCCAAATTACGTGCGCCCCCTCATTATTTATTAATAACATGGTTGAGTTCATAGCTGATGGAAATGTTATCATCCATTTGTCTTCCTTGGCTAAATGCATTTTGGTAATCATCAATAAGCTCTTCTAGTAGGGGTTCAATGCGATTAGCCAACCATTTTGACGCACATTTGTAAACGGTATTACAAAGGCTAATAGGCCTCAGTTGGTTTACTTCTTTTGGAGCCGCTATTTTAGGGATGAGGACCAAAAGAGTATGATTGCACTCCTTGAGCAAGAAACCCATGGAGGAAAAATACAAGACTGCCTATGTAACCTGTGTTCCCACCAGTGCCCAGTTGGTTTTGGAGAAACGGGATGGGAAGCCATCCATACCAGGGGAGTTCGCATCGTCTATGTCAAACATAGCTTGCTGTATTTCAGAGGGGTTGAAGGGGTGTCATAGATCTTGCTACTGGGTATTTGATAGTTTGGGGAGATGCATTTCACGTAGGGCCAGATCTATATGCTCTGCTCTGTAGCAAGAGTCTAGGGGAGTCTGGGCGTTGGTTTGATAAATATCTTTGAAGGAGGCTTCGATGGTAGCATCTATGTTGGGTTGAGTATCCTGCCAAGTGCCTGCATGATCCTTTAGCAGGTAGGGGTGGTTATGACTTCGACGCTGTTTGAGCTTGTTGAAGAAGAATCTGGTTGGGAGGTCACCAAGCATGATTCAATGGTTCTTAATCCTTTGGTTCTAATATTCTAAGCCAATGGCCAACTCCTGGAGGGTTTGGTTTTGATGTAGATGAAGATTATGAGCTTCCTCCATGGAATTAATGTCGATACTGCTGTTTTGTAGTGTGTCTGATGCTTTCTTCCAGCGCAACCCCCAAGTCTGTTTATCGTCTAAACACTAGATTTTAATTTGATTATGTACAATGGTAAGCTGACGGGAGAGTTGGTACATTGTTGAGCCTTGGATGTTTAGAAGAAATGTGGTCCCTACAACTTGGCGAATCTCTAGGAAGCTGAGACACCCGTTCTCAATTTGGTACGGTCGTCGTTGAACCTTAGACGGTGGTGCGGTTTGAAGGAGGATAGGGGCATGATCTGAATGCAATAGTGGAAAATTGCACACCCTAGTGTGCGGGAAATGTTCATTCCAATTTGGGGAGGTATAGGCACAATCTAATCGTTCCATGATTAACTCATCGCCCTCTCTTTCACTAGTCCAAGTGAATCGGGGCCCATAAAACTCTACGTCACATAAATCGAGAGATTGTTTCCATTCAATAAACTTCTCCCACCCCCGAATTAGTGGAGCTCCACCTAATTTATCATGATATTGGTCCACTTGGTTAATATCACCAATTATGAGATATTATGTATATGGGAATAGTAGTTCAACAAGTTGTTTCCAAAGAGAAGAACGTAAGTGATGACGCAGCCAATAGGAGGTTGAAACATGCTTGAATGCTAATGACCATGAACTCTACTTTCCTTGCTACCGAACCACATCTAATAAGGAGGTTGATTGGGCCAAACACCCATCTCTTAGCATTATCATAAGCCCTGACCACTTGGTTGTGTGGTACCAGATCTTCTTTTGAACACCCGAGCCTCGTTAATACACAAAGAGGGCAAACATTAATTGCGAAGCCATTGTCGATCAATACCATAGGTATTTCCCATCCATTGTAGCGCACCGTGATGTGCAGTGAATTATTATGATCGACATTCTCTGGAAGATCATTATCCGTGAATCTAAGAGTTCGATTAATACTGTGAATGAGTCTTACCATTAGATCAGGTGTTATAGAAGAGTTTACTAAAGCTTCATTGAGATGTTTCAGAAATATGGCCCTGTGAGGCTGGGAATGTATTATTAATTTCCATATAGAAACATTATCATTTACTTTCTTCATATGCTTACTAGCATCATCCTCTTTATTACTATCCTCTATCATAGGTTCCTTGCCCTTCTCTGTTCTTCTCAACACCTCCAAAGGATTCTCATCTTCCAAATGAGATGGTTTAAACTGGCAGCCCACTCTAGTTGAATGAGATATATCCATGTATTTCTCATCACTAAGGTCATCAAGGCAGACCGAACGTCGGTAGTTATTTTGGAGTTGTGAAATGACCTCCAATGCTTTTCTCTACAACTGTCAAGACTGAAGAAGCGTCTTCATCGGCATCATAATCCAAGATAAAGAAAGCACCATCATAATTCAAGGTCCCACACATATCTGAGAATGGATCCTTGTTGAGAGTGAAATCAAAGTCCTGCAAGACCTCATTCTGACTTTTTCTTGAGTGGAATAGTCATAAACTAGACACTTGTAACCTGAGGATATTGGCATTTGTGGTTCAGCTGGAATGGATCGCACTTGTTAGAAGAAGCAGAAATGACGTTGATGATAAATGAGGGTTTATGATGGGGAAGTGGGTTATTTGTGATGTTAGGTTGATAATCATTGTGTTTCGTGGAGGTAGATCCTAGGGAGAGTTTTCCATCTTGTTTAAAAGTTGTCCAGTTCTCAGTATTGCGCCCTGGGCTCTGGGGATACTCACGTTTTTGGTTAGGATCATAACCACGATAAGGATTCTTAGCAGATGGGCGTGGATTTAATGTTTGAATGAGGTTGACCTTTGTTAGCTTAGGGGGGCCTTGGTTATAAGTCATGTTTAAGGGGGTAAAGTTCCTCTGTGGTTGTATCAGGAATGTTGAAGAAGCACCAATGGCGTGTATTGCATTGGTTATTTTAGGAACTGTTAGATCATTGTTTTGGGGTTCTTTATTATTCCCCGACTTCGAATTTTATAGGTAGTGCCACCAATATGCTCCTACTTTTTATGTCTCCTCTTTTCACAGCGTCCTCAACCAGAGTTTCCATTGCAATCAAGGCCTTGAAAGTCGAGAAATATTGATACACCATATGTTTCTGATAAGCATGAAGGAGATTCCTCACCACCATTTGCAACCGCTCCTCCTCATTTAGCCTACTCATCATCTTAGAGGCTTTGTTTCACTACCTATTGATGAATGAAGAAAAGGTCTCATTAAGATTTTGGGAGGTAGTCTTAAGATCCCTACTAGTCACATCGATTTCTTCATTGTACTTATTCTGGTTTAAGAATTCCTTGACTATATCAGCCAAGTTGATTTCTTCATGTTCTCGAGATTGAGGAACCAATGTGCCGCCGCACCATCTGAATATTGCTGGAAGAGCTGGGCTATCAGAGATTCTTCCACTCCCTAGGGACTCATCGCCCCTACATAGATCTCCATAAAGTTGGTTGGGCTACCAGTACCAAACTTCGTCAAATTGGGCATTTTGAAACACGGGGAAGTCGTGCTTTTGGGAAAGGTGTTAACCCATAAATATCCGTCCATGGTTCATTTTTGTCATGCCCTTTAAGACTTCTTTGAGTTTGACGACTTCCTCGTTGAGCTTACTATGAACTTCTCTTTCATTGCTTATGGACTCAAGATGAAAATATGATGATGCGTTTGAGTCTAGAGAACGAGGAGGTGGAATCTGGGCGCTCTGCCGCATTATGCTTAACATAGTTTGTTCAATGTTTTCCTATGATCAAGCATGGCCTGAACAAGCCCACGTAGCTCAGCCATTAGATCAGGTGGGGGAGCGGAGTTTAGTGGATGCTCATTGTTCGAAACTTCAGACATATTATCGCGCCATGTAGCAAAGAACAAATCTGGTGTAGATAAAGATGAAAGTGGCACTGAAAGGAAACGTTCACTTTGGACAGAACCTCAGCGAATCAACCTAGATCCTAGCGGACCCAGGCAGAGTTTGTGTGGAACCAAATTAGCACAAGAATTGCCAAAAACTCTATTTTTTCATTATTATTCCTTTTGTTTTAGGAAAAGTTGTTTTAAATAAGCCGACCTTTGCGTGGTCTTCCCAACCTAAGTCAAACTTTGGATTATTCCTCACTAAGTTAAGCTTGTATGGCTAGTTTCTTCTATTGAGTTTAACCTGTTTGTGACCTGTTTAATAAGTTACATGTGATGCATGTTACAATGTGATTAGTTCGCTTATTTTGTTTTTTTTTGTTTTTCACATATCCTTAATTTTAATTCTGATTTTTGCATAAATATTAAAAATAACCCTCCTCCCCTCATCTTTCTATCTCCTCCCATGATGCGCTCAAGTTATACGATGTTCTTGTGGTATTTTAGGTGCACATTGCTAAGGGATTTGTTCGTAATTGTTAAGGTTTGCATATAAATCATCCTTAGCGGAAGTTCGGAGTTTTGCGATATAAGTTGTGTTAATGTCATGCATTCCGAGCTTCCAAGGTGAAATGCATTTGGCCGAGCATCACAAGCCACAGCTCGCAGCCAAGCTCGCAGCCAAGCTCGAAGCATCGCTCGGCGGCCCAAAGATCGTCGAGCACAACCAGAGATCGTCGAGCACGCCCGGCGGCAAGCTAGCCCATCGCTCGTCAGCGGCGCCCGGCTCGCACGGCCGGCGCTCGCACGGCCAAGCGCATGCCCATCGCCCAGGCTCGCGACTCGCGACAATGGTCGCACCTCGCGACCTGATTCTCGCACCTCGCGACCCCTAGGTCGGTCTAAATGACGGCTGATTTTTGAGCCTTAGTATAAATACTAAACTTTGTTTTTAGACCTAGGGGGCAGCAGCCACAAGGAGAGGGAGTTTCCAAAACTCCACTCTTCTCTTGTTGTCTTCTCTTTTTAGTTTTTATTTTCTAGTTTAGTCTTTGTAGATTTCAATTATGGGATTGGCTTATGCTATGCCGATTGTAGCTTGAACCGTTCTTGAACGAGATTAATATGGAGCTTCAAGCATTATTGTGAGATCTTTCTTCTCTATGTATTTCCTTTGATTATGGTTTAATTTCTATGCTTGCTTTCTATGGTTTTTGCATGATTATGCTAGGAACGTTACTAGTTTGATTGTGTAATTAATCTAATGCTAGATTTAAGAATAGAATCGGATTGTTTATTCTTTTATCAATTTGTAGCAAACTAGGGAGTAACTTAGATGCAGATCGTCTTGGTTATTTCTTGGGGAAATTGAATCAACTGTTGAACGTTTATCGCTTGTATGACGTTAGCAGTCGTTGGTTCTCTGTGTTTATTCTGCTATTGGATTGAACTTAGACGCAGATCGGACTAGGTTATCCTTTAGTTAGGGTTTTATAGTCACGCTGATCGTGCTATTCAACTAAGAATAAGGAGAACACGAGATTAATTTTCGACAATAGATAATTATGGAAATAATTAGAGTCGAGGTTCAAGGATCGATAATGAATTGAAGTGTATGTTAATCGGATTCAAGATCTTTCCATATTGATTTCTCATTTTGTTTATATGCTAGTTAGTTTTAGTTTGTTCGTAAATCTACCTGAAACCCCCCTTTGTTATTATTATTAGGTTTCTCGGCCCTTAGCTTAATCTAGGTTTCGAATCACGCTAAGTACTAAACTCGTCCCCGTTTCCCTGTGGATTCGACCCCTACTTCCATTATACTTGTTTATTGTAAAAGAGAGTAGGAGAAATTTTATCTTTGGACGGGCGGCGTTCACGACAAGCGCGGCCCGCCAAATTTTGGCGCCGTTGCCGGGGAAACGGTGTTACTGGTTTGTATTTAGTGTTATTTTTGGATGGTATTGCTTGTGCTCTTTGTTTTTGGTTGGCCACTCATATAAAGAATTCCCTTTTTGTTTTAGTTTCTAGTTTTCATCTTCCATTGAGCTCTATGTATTTCACTTTTGTATTTTGGACAAGAAGCATGGAACTTGTTGCTTAAACTCTCTTGGGAATGGTTGATTGACTCATACTTTATATCTTGGATTTTGTCTAGCTTTAAACATTTATATTAATGGTCATGACTTGGATTAGCTAGGAGTACTACTAGTTGATGTTTGTTGTTGCCTTAATGCTAGGTTTGGGATATAATCTGATGTTATATGCTCAACCATGTTGTAGTAAGCTAGGTATTAATGATGCATTGCAAGAGTTCTTCTCAATCAATTTTGCAGGTACTTGAAGTGGAGATTGACATGGAACCACCATTGTCACACATGGAGCACAACCCAATGATTAAGCTTAAGGTATTAAGTCGAGCTCACGACTTTAAACAACAGCGCTTCTCGGGAGGCAACCCGAGACCCCTTTATTTTCTTTCTTTTCCTTTATTTTCTCATCAAATTTCCACCACCACAAAAAAAAAAAAAAATTTCTTTCACCCACCGCCCGCCCACTAAAAAGATCCACAACCAATCTTAATTCACTTGTAACCAAAATCCACAAAAGAAAACCCGTTGGGAGGACTTCAATAGCTAGGAGTTGGTACACTAGAGGATTGAGATTGTTAATGTATCTTTTCGATCTCTTAAGCTAGGTGCAAATCTCACAAATTCAAAACTTTTGAGCTTGTCATTTGTTTGAGTGATTCGAGGGAGAGGGTTGTGAGTTGATTTATGAGATTTGAGTTGGTGTTGTTAAGAAATTTGAGTTTGTGGATTGTTTGGTCATGAGTTTTGAGCATTCGATCTTCGATTTACCCGATTTTCGATTTTCTCCCCCATTTTCGTTTACTTTTTCTTCTAATTGTCGACACATTGAGGACAATGTGTAGTTTAAGTAGGGGGAGGGTATTCTCATTCTCATGTATCTATGTTGTGTATATTACTTTCAATTTGAAAGAAAATGAAAATGAAAAAAAAAAAAGAAAAAAAAAAAAATGAAAAAAAAATGAAAAAAAAAATGATGATGAAATGAAACCCGCTGAGTTGAAAACCCACAAGGGTGGGCGACTCGAGCAAAAATGGGGGCCGGATAGGTTGAAAACCCGAAAGGGCAACTTATGCAAAAAGTGGCTTATATTGAGCGGGTAAGATGGTGAGATAAAAAATGTGAGAAGCTAGGATGAAAACCCGAAGGGCTCCTAGGCAAAATGAGAGATTAAGAGAGAATTATACACTTTGAAAACTCATTTGCCGGAGATGGTGTCATAAGGTTGAAAGCGTTTTCGGGTTGGGTTAGTGAATTCATCCTTTGTTTTGTGAAGATCTATTTAAAGTTGGCTTTCACATTCTTTTAAGTTGATTGTTTGTTTTTGGGAGTAAGCATGGGTATATTCTTTTTGTCTTTGTTCCATGGCTTGCTTGTTTAGATTAGTTGTAGTAGTAGTAGTTTTAGATCATCTTTTGGAGGTTTGGGAGGCGATAGTTTAGTGTGTCGTGGTGACATTTTGATTCGTGTTGGTGTTTGGTTATTATTGTTGTCGCGTTTTTTATTTTTGGTGAGCTCGAATCTAAGTGTGGGGGAATCATCGTCCCTTCGTTTAGGTTTTTGAGCGGATGTTGTTAAGATGTGATGATGATGATGTAGTTGATGGGGAGTGTAGGTTGGTGTCGTTAGTTTGGGTGATGATTCATTTGGTGATCCTCATTTTGAGTTTACTCGAGGTCGAGTAAAGTTCAAGTGTGGGGGGTATTTGATGCGCTAGTTATACGATGTTCTTGTGGTATTTTAGGTGCACATTGCTAAGGGATTTGTTCGTAATTGTTAAGGTTTGCATATAAATCATCCTTAGCGGAAGTTCGGAGTTTTGCGATATAAGTTGTGTTAATGTCATGCATTCGAGCTTCCAAGGTGAAATGCATTTGGCCGAGCATCACAAGCCACAGGCTCGCAGCAAGCTCGGCTTCCCCAGCCGATCGTCGAGCACAACGGCGGCATCGTCGAGCACGCCCGGCAAGCTAGCCCATGCTCGTCAAGCGGCGCCCGGCTCCACGGCCAGGCGCTCACGCCGGCACGCATGCCCATCGCCCGGGCTCGCGACTCGCGACAATGGTCGCACCTCGCGACGATTCTCGCACCTCGCGACCCCTAGGTCGGTCTAAATGACGGTGATTTTGAGCCTTAGTATAAATACTAAACATTGTTTTTAGACCTAGGGGGCGCCACAAGGAGGGGAGTTTCCAAACTCCACTCTTCTCTTGTTGTCTTTCTTTTAGTTTTTATTTTCTAGTTTAGTCTTTGTAGATTTCAATTATGGGATTGGCTTATGCTATGCCGATTGTAGCTGAACCGTTCTTGAGCGAGATTAATATGGAGCTTCAAGCATTATTGTGAGATCTTTCTTCTCTATGTATTTCCTTTGATTATGGTTTAATTTCTATGCTTGCTTTCTATGGTTTTTGCATGATTATGCTAGGAACGTTACTAGTTTGATTGTGTAATTAATCTAATGCTAGATTTAAGAATAGAATCGGATTGTTTTATTCTTTTATCAATTGGTAGCAAACTAGGGAGTAACTTAGATGCGATCGTCTTGGTTATTTCTTGGGAAATTGAATCACGTTGAACGTTTATCGCTTGTATGACGTTAGCGGTGTCGTTGGTTCTCTGTGTTTATTTGCTATTGGATTGAACTTAGACGCGATCGGACTAGGTTATCCTTTAGTTAGGGTTTTATAGTCACGGCGATCGTGCTATTCAACTAAGAATAAGGAGAACACGAGATTAATTTTCGACAATAGATAATTATGGAAATAATTAGAGTCGAGGTTCAAGGATCGATAATGAATTGAAGTGTATGTTAATCGGATTCAAGATCTTTCCATATTGATTTCTCATTTTGTTTATATGCTAGTTAGTTTTAGTTTGTTCGTAAATCTACCTGAAACCCCCCTTTGTTATTATTATTAGGTTTCTCGGCCCTTAGCTTAATCTAGGTTTCGAATCACGCTAAGTACTAAACTCGTCCCCGTTTCCCTGTGGATTCGACCCCTACTTCCATTATACTTGTTTATTGTAAAAGAGAGTAGGAGAAATTTTATCTTTGGACGGGCGGCGTTCACGACAAGCGCGGCCCGCCATCCCACTAGTGCAAAAAACAGCTTTTGTTACTTATCAAATGCTTTGGTTGACTAATCAACCCAAGCATTTGTGATAATTTTCGTAAAAAAATTATGCTCGTGTTGATTAGTCAACCGGAGTATTTTATGTCAAATGCTCCGATTGACTAATCAACATGAGCATTTGTGCCTAAATGCTCCGGTTAATCAACGGAGCACTTGGATTGTTAAGCGAGAGTTTTTTTTTTCTTTGGTGAAATTCCCCCTGCTAATTTAATCAAATATTATTCGACCCTATTCCCTCCCTCTCTTATCAATTTCCGATCTCCTAAGTCGCCCGCTCTCTCACTCAGCCGTTTTCCGTCGTCCATCCCTCCCAAGTCCTTCGCATCCTCCCCCACTCAGCCGTCCTCCATAGTCCACCGCTTCTGTTCGGTCGTCGTAATAAAAGCCGATCTACCATCACTATAGCTTCCTTCGCCGGAGTTCGATTGGAACTCGCTTCGCTCAAGTCCCTCTCTATCGCCAATTTGCCGCAGTTCGAAGTCTGCCGCAAATCGATTTCGTTTGTTGAAGTAACCGTATACTCCTTCAGGCTCGAATTCGCTAGAGCACTCGAAGCAATCTGTCGCACTCGAATCAGTCTAGCACATACTCCTTCAAGTTCGAATTTGATGTCAATTTCCCTAAATCCTTCAGGTTTTATTTTATCATAATTTCTAGGTTTTCCTGAATTACTCAAAATAATTCTAGGGTTTAATTTAATTAATTTCCTCAATCATTTATCAAACTATAATCTAGTAGGATGCTTTCAGCATGACATACACCAAATTAGAAACTTGGTAGTAGTTTGATGTGAACTGTGACTAGTCATTCCTGGTATATAACTACTAAATGAGAATTATAGTTGAAAGTGAGCTACTATATAATTATGAAATTATGGATCACACTTTGGCGGGCCGCGTTTGTCGTGAACGCCACCCGGCCAAAGATAAAATTTCTCCTACTCTCTTTTACACTAAACAAGTATAATGGAAGTAGGGTTCGTATCCACAGGGAAACGGGGACGAGCTCTATACTTAGCGTGCGTTAGTACCTAGAAGACTCTAACGGTCGAGAAACCTAATAATAATAACAAAGGGGGTTTTCAAGTAGATTTACTAACAAACTACAACTAACTAGCAACTAAATAAGATGAGAAATCAATATAGGAAGATCTTGAATCCGATTAACATCCACTTCAATTCATTATCGATCCTTGAACCTCAACTCTAATTAATTCCATAATTATCCATTGCCGAGAATTAATCTCGCGCTCTCCTTATTCCTAGTTGAATAGCACGATCAGCGTGACTATAAAACCCTAACTAAAGGATAACCTAGTCCGATCGGCGTCTAAGTTCAATCCAATAGCAGCAATAAACACAGAGAACCAACAGACCTCCTAACGTCATACAAGCGATAAACATTCAACAGTTGATTCAATTTCCCCAAGAAATAACCAAGACGATCTGCATCTAAGTTACTTCATAGTTTGCTACCAATTGATAAAAGAATAAAACAATCCGATTCTATTCTTAAATCTAGCATTAGATTAATTACACAATCAAACTAGTAACGTTCCTAGCATAATCATGCACTAATCATAAATCACAAGCATAGAAATTAAACCATAATCAAAGGAACTAAATAGAGAGGAAATATCTCACAATAATGCTTGAAGCTTCATATTAATCTCGTTCAAGAACGGTTCAAGCTACAATCGGCATAGCAATCGCCAATTCCATAATTGAAATCTACGAAAACTAAACTAGAAGATAAAAACTAAAAAGAGAAGATAAGAAGAGAAGAATGGAGTGTTGGATATTCTCTCTCCTCAAGTGTGTGTGTTTTAGGTCCAAAAACAAAGTTTAGTATTTATACTAAGGCTTCAAAAGTCAGCCGTCAATTACGCCGACCTAGGGGTCGCGAGGTGCGGTACAGGTCGCACCGTGCGATGAGCTACTGCCTTCGCAACGAGCTGAAGAGCTGGACCAAAACCATGCAGGTCGCACCGTGCGAGATTCCTCGCGAGGTGCGAGCAAGCAGGTCGCGAGGTGCGACCATGCTCGCGAGGTGCGAGCTGGCTTGCTGGGCGGGTTTGGCTCGAGCGCTGGGCGCGCGCATGGCGTGCGATGCTTCGAGAGCTGGGCTGGGCAGCTTGGGCGAGGCTGCTGGTGAGCTGGGCGTGTGATGCTTCGAGCGCTGGGCTGCTGGATGGCTCGACGATGCTGCTGGATGGCTCGACGATGCTGCTGGTTGTGCGATGCTTGGTTAGCGGGTGTGCGTGTGATGCTAGGTGCTGCTGAGCTGCTGAGCTCTACTTGGTTGGTGATGACGAGCTTGCGGTGATGCGATGCTTAGGCACACGGTGGAGTTCCAGGAGCTCGGAACTTTACAACTTTAACAACAATTAATATACAAAATTCCGAACTTCCGCTAAGGTCTATTTATATGCAAACATTAACCATTATGAATAAATCCCCTAGCAAAGTGCACCTAAAGTAACGTATATACACCGTATAACATGAGCGTATCAAATACCCCCACACTTGAACTTCACTCGACCTCGAGTAAACTCAAAATGAGGATCACCAAATAAATCATCACCCAAACTAACGACACCAACCTACACTCCCCATCAACTACATCATCATCATCACATCTTAACAATCATCCGCTCAAAAACCTAAACGTAAGGGACGATGATTCCCCCACACTTAGATTCGAGCTCACCTGAAAAATAAAAAGACGCGACAACAATAATCACCAAACGACAACCAAAATGTGAGCTCAAATCCTGAAGGACCTCAAAGGAATTGAACTCACTCCAACGCCACAATCAAAATGACAACTCGCCTAAAACCTTAGAAGATAAACTACTACTACTATTACAACCAACCTATATAAGCAAGCCATGGAACAAAGACAAAAAGGGATAAATTCCATGCTTACTCCCAAAAACAAACAATCAAAAGAAAGTGAAAGCCAAAACAAATCCCCGGCAAATGAGTCTTCAAAATACACAATTCTCTCTTAATCTCTCATTTTGCCTAGGAGCCCTTTCGGGTTTTCATCCTAGCTTCTCACATTTTTTTTTCATCTCACCATCTTACCCGCTCAATATAAGCCACTTTTTTGCATAAGTTGCCCTTTCGGGTTTTCAACCTATCCGGGCCCCCATTTTTGCCCGAGTCGCCCGCCCTTGCGGGTTTTCAACTCAGCGGGATTCTTTTCATCATTTTTTTTTTTTTTTTTTTTTTGTTTTAAATTAAAAGTAATAAATAAAACATAGATACATGAGACTGAGAATTCCCTCCCCCCTACTTAAACTACACATTGTCCTCAATGTGTCGACAATTAAAAGAAAAAGTAAACTGAAAATGGGGGGAGAAAATCGAAAATCGGGTAAATCGAAGATCGAATTCTCAAAACTCATGAAAAGCAATCCGTCAAACTCAAATTTCTTAACAACACCAACTCAAATCTCTCTACTCAACTCACAACCCTTTCCCTCGAATCACTCAAACAAATGACAAATTCAAATTTTGTTTAGATTTTTGAGATTTGCTCCTAGCTTAAGAGATCGAAAAGATACATTAACAATCTCAACCCTCTAGTTGTACCAACTCCTAGCTATTGAAGTCCTCCCAACGGATTTCCTTTTGTGGATTTTGGTTACAAGTGAATTAAGATTGGTTGTGGATCTTTTTAGTGGTTGGGCGGTGGGTGAAAGAAAATTTGTTGTGGTGGTGGAAATTTGATGAAAAATAAAGGAAAAGAAAGAAAATAAAGGGGTCTCGGGTTGCCTCCCGAGAAGCGCTGTTGTTTAAAGTCGTTAGCTCGACTTAGTACCTTGAGCTCAAAAATTGGGCTTGTGCTCCATATGTGACAATGGAGGCTCCATGTCAACCTCCAATTCGAGTACCTGCAAAACAAACGGAGAAGAACTCTTGCAATGCATCGTTAGTGGTACAGTTTCAAAACAAGGTGGTAAATCAGGAGGCTTTCTCCGCTCTTTCTACTCCGGCACCATAACCTGCATGTTAGTAGGAGATGCACAATCCTCAACAATGTCAAGAACATCATGCAAAACAGAGTCAACAATGTTAATAGAGCAAAGAGGGTTATCATCCTTAATCAAAGGCTTAGAATCATTGATTTTAAACGCCTCTACCTTTCCCTCAAATTCCATGGTCAAAGAACCAGCAAACATCAATTTTAGTGCAAGATGTTTTCAAGAAAGGTCGCCCCAAAAGGATGGGGGCGGCATGCTTATCAGGTTCCATCTCCAAAACATAAAAATCAGCAGGAAATTGCAATTTCCCAACCTTAACTAACACATCCTCTAATTTACCCCTAGGATAAACATTGGATCTATCGCCTAATTGAATCACCACACCGGTTTCATGCAAATTGCCAAGTTTCAAAGACTTATACAATGAATATGGAATCACATTAATTGACGCACCTAAGTCTAACATGGCTATAGGAAACATGGTGTCACCTATGGTACATGGGATGGTAAACATGCCTGGGTCCTTGCACTTTTGAGGCAATTTCTTTTGAAAGATAGCAGAGACATGCTCGCTAGCCTTCACTTTTTGCACTCCCTTTTGTTTTTGCTTTCTTTTCGAAGTACATAATTCTTTAAGGAACTTAGCAAACCTAGGTACTTGATTTAAAGCATCAAAAAGGGGAACGTTTACCTCACATTTACGAAAGATTTCGTAAATGTCATTGGTGCGCTCTGTTTTGCGGGTTTCTCTCAATGCCTCGGGAAATGGTGGCTCTGGTTCATAAGGTGGAGGAGGTGATTTTTGGACTTTCTCCTCTTGTTGAGGTGGCAATGATGTATAATCTGTTGTCGGTTCATGCTCGATCACCTCTTCCACTATCTCTTTGTCTCGAACCACCAACCTCTCTTTGCTTGCAATTTCCGCTCCACTCCTCAATGTGATAGCACTCACGTTCATCTTAGGGTTGAGTTCTATTTGGGATGGAAACCTCACCGAATCCCTAGCCTCTAACTTGGTTACAGCTCCCGCAATTTGGCTTACTTGGCTCTCCAAGTTCTTGATGCTCGAACGGGTCTCCTCCCCGAAACCGAACCATATTTCCCGCATGTTAGTGACATTTTTAGTTAAAACATTCATCATATCCTCAGTAGACATGCCGGTACTCGGTCCTCGTGGTTGGCCTTGCGGTCGAAAATATGGAGCTCCTTGCTCCGGTGCTCTCGAATAAGGAGGTGGTGGGCGGTTATACCGCTTGTGGCGGCCGCCTTGGTTCCCTCGATGAGTTCCCGTACCTCAAATTAGGATGATCTCGCCATCCCGAATTGTAGGTACCAGAATATGGATTATATCTTTTCTCGGGAAACCTTGGCCCCGAAAATCGGCCGCCTTAACCTCTTCACTCGGTTCTTGTAGATGAGGGCAAAAATCGGTTGGATGATGTGAAGAGCAAATGCCACAAGCCTTCACTTGGTGAGTTTTCTCTTTCACTATGAAGTCTCGCATCACGGATGTGAGAGCTTGCACCCGATCTTCCGGCTTAGAAGAACTAGAACCCTCGGAGACCACACGTCGAGTTCCGGACCTTCTACTAAAGCGCCTCGAGCTTTCAAAGAAGCTCATTTAACAGGTTCCTTAGCGGCGAGTGCAGTTTTATTCACAATGGATCCACCACTCGCTGCATTGACCATCCTAGCATCCTCATCACATAAGCCATTATAGAAGTATAGCACCAAATCTTCCTCTGAATAACCGTGGTATGGACAAACTAGCACATAATTTCTTAAACCTCTCCCAATATTCATAAAAAGACTCATCACCTCGTTGCTCAATGTTACTTATCTCCTTCTTCAATGTAGATGATTTAGAAGTGGGAAAGTATTTCTCGAGAAAGCTCTTTTTCAATTGTGCCCAAGTGGTGATGCTGTCGGACGGAAGGTAGTACATCCAGTCCTTTGCTGCGTCTTTTAGCGAAAAGGGGAAAGCTTTAAGCTTAATTCTATCTTCTGAAACTCCACTTGGTTTCATGCTGCTGCATACCACATGAAACTCTGACAAATGTTTATTTGGATCTTCACCATTTAGCCCATGGAATGAGGGAAGCAAATGTATCAACCCCGACTTTAGCTCAAATGTGTCCCCCACTTCCGGTTCCGGAAATGTGATACACAAAGGTTGTTGGTCAAGGTTAGGAGCAGTGAGCTCCTTTAAAGTGCGGTGCTCAACTCTAGGAGGCATCTCTTCTTCAAATTCAAGCAAAAAAGGGAGCTCTCTAAAGTCTTCACGCAATTCTCTTCTCAACCTGAAAAGGGTTAGTTCTAGATCTCGATCGTACTGCAAAGGTTCTTGGTTAGTAGCACGAGTATTAACCATAAACAGAAACCATAAGCAATACAATCCAAAAACATACACTAAATACAAACAAGTAATACCGTAATCCCCGGCAACGGCGCCAAAATTTGGCGAGCCGCGTTTGTCGTGAACGCCGCCCGTCCAAAGATAAAACTTCTCCTACTCTCTTTTACACTAAACAAGTATAATGGAAGTAGGGTTCGTATCCACAGGGAAACGGGGACGAGCTCTATACTTAGCGTGCGTTAGTACCTAGAAGACTCTAACGGTCGAGAAACCTAATAATAATAACAAAGGGAGTTTTCAAGTAGATTTACTAACAAACTACAACTAACTAGCAACTAAATAAGATGAGAAATCAATATAGGAAGATCTTGAATCCGATTAACATCCACTTCAATTCATTATCGATCCTTGAACCTCAACTCTAATTAATTCCATAATTATCCATTGCCGAGAATTAATCTCGCGCTCTCCTTATTCCTAGTTGAATAGCACGATCAGCGTGACTATAAAACCCTAACTAAAGGATAACCTAGTCCGATCGGCGTCTAAGTTCAATCCAATAGCAGCAATAAACACGAGAGAACCAACGGACACCCGCTAACGTCATACAAGCGATAAACATTCAACAGTTGATTCAATTTCCCCAAGAAATAACCAAGACGATCTGCATCTAAGTTACTTCATAGTTTGCTACCAATTGATAAAAGAATAAAACAATCCGATTCTATTCTTAAATCTAGCATTAGATTAATTACACAATCAAACTAGTAACGTTCCTAGCATAATCATGCACTAATCATAAATCACAAGCATAGAAATTAAACCATAATCAAAGGAACTAAATAGAGAGGAAAGATCTCACAATAATGCTTGAAGCTTCATATTAATCTCGTTCAAGAACGGTTCAAGCTACAATCGGCATAGCAATCGCCAATTCCATAATTGAAATCTACGAAAACTAAACTAGAAGATAAAAACTAAAAAGAGAAGATAAGAAGAGAAGAATGGAGTGTTGGATATTCTCTCTCCTCAAGTGTGTGTGTTTTAGGTCCAAAAACAAAGTTTAGTATTTATACTAAGGCTTCAAAAGTCAGCCGTCAATTACGCCGACCTAGGGGTCGCGAGGTGCGGTACAGTGTCGCACCGTGCGATGAGCTACTGCCTTCGCAACGAGCTGAAGAGCTGGGCCAAAACCATGCCGGTCGCACCGTGCGAGATTCCTCGCGAGGTGCGAGCAAGCAGGTCGCGAGGTGCGACCATGCTCGCGAGGTGCGAGCTGGCTTGCTGGGCGGGTTTGGCTCGAGCGTTGGGCGCGCGCATGGCGTGCGATGCTTCGAGCGCTGGGCTGGGCAGCTTGGGCGAGGCTGCTGGTGAGCTGGGCGTGTGATGCTTCGAGCGCTGGGCTGCTGGATGGCTCGACGATGCTGCTGGTTGTGCGATGCTTGGTTAGCGGGTGTGCGTGTGATGCTAGGTGCTCGCCGAGCCGCCGAGCTCTACTTGGTTGGTGATGACGAGCTTGCGGTGATGCGATGCTTAGGCACACGGTGGAGTTCCAGGAGCTCGGAACTTTACAACTTTAACAACAATTAATATACAAAATTCCGAACTTCCGCTAAGGTCTATTTATATGCAAACATTAACCATTATGAATAAATCCCCTAGCAAAGTGCACCTAAAGTAACGTATATACACCGTATAACATGAGCGTATCACACTTTAAATGCTAATGTATAAGACAGTTGTTGATGAGGTTTGGTTTGATCATTACTTATATGAAATTTTTAATTAGGTTAAGAATTTTGGTGTAAGGTGTTTTAGGGTTCATTCTTCCTTTAACCGGAGCATTTGATGGGTTTTTAACCGGAGCAATTGATGTTTTTTCTACAAGTGTCCCTCTCTAGGCCATTTCTCTCCTCAACTCCCTTCTCCACCGCCCCTATCCGCCTCTCACTAATTTCTCCTCACGTCATCGACCTCCACAACAATCTCTTTGTGGGGGCCCATCCCCTAGCAGTTCTCTTACATTATTGCTTGTAGGGAATGGAAAGAATTATACTTTGAAGAAAACTTTTAACCCCAACTCTTGAGTTAGCATTTTATTTATTTGGCATTATTGAATTTGTTTTAGATTTTTTACTTATTTTTTGAGACTCAGAATTTTGGACTCATTTTTTCAGGATGGGACGAAACAAAAATTTAAAAAACAATTTGATAATATCCTTCCATTTCCTGCTATTAGAAAATAAGAGACGAGATAGATGACAACGCATGTGTCCTCGTTTGGGCAAATACTTATGCCCCAGATATCACCTTGTCTTGTGATTATCAACACGTCTTGATTAGCTTCAAATGCTTTGATGGTGCAACTTTCCGAAACCATAAACGAAAATATCAAACATAGGGGGCAGAACCCGAAGGTTGCCTACGTATCTCCATAGGTAGATTTGAAATCATGAAAAGAAGTTCTTTATTTTTTTTTTTTTGAAATGGAGATTCAGGCCCAACTAGTTATGAGATATTGAAATTGAAATTATATACATCTTTTTTTTGCAGCTGCACTCAAAATGAGTTGCATACGTACCCTTTTTAGTACATTATAGAACAAATAAAGATTAAACCAGATGCATACAACACTAGATTTTTTTAGGGGATCAAGCCGCATGTTGCTATCCCTATAAAGTAAGACATGAAAGCAATATCTAACTCAGTTACTCCTTAAACTCTTTGGAATTAAGTTTTCTGGGCATCATACCATGTATATCTCCCGTCTAAATATGCCTATTCCACCTGTCCTTTCCTTTCTTGGCACATAGAGGATTGTCTTCTTGGTTAACCAGCCATGATGCTCATGCCTTTCACACTAGCATGCAAGATGCTCTTGTGTCGTAATCAATTTCGTCAAGGAATATATATGGTTCCATGATAAACTGAAGAGAAGCGACCTTGTGTGCTGGAGTCTCTGTTCCATCACATTGGATAGTCCAGGTTTCCTGATAAAGCCAACGAAACTTCTTCTTAATTCCCTTATATTTGGCTTCCAGCTCGGCTGATCACGTTCATCTTATGGAATAGAACAATAAACATAATCCTTAACCAACTTACATCTCCTCTATATGACCATCCCTATTTTCCTCATCTCTATGTCACCTGGGATTGTGATTATCCTGTGCTGGGTTGCCATCTTCATCTTCTGATGGAGTGTTGCGATAATCGCAATATTCTCATGAAGCCATGGACGTCCCAACAACAACATGAAAGGAGCTTCACAGTCTATTACCGTGAACTTGACCTCTTGTATAATTTGCCCGATTTGCAGAAAAATGGTCTTAGATCCAATAATTTCCCGTATTGTCCCAACGTAAGCTCTTATGGTTCCTATGGGAGTCTCTTCTTTGGAATATGAACGCCCAAGCCAGTTAAGGATACTAAGAGGACATATATTGATGGATGCCCCATTATCAACTAGCACTCCATTTATATGATTGACACCATGGTCAACATCAATATAAAGGGCGCTGTTATGCATAGGGTTATCAGGGAGATCTTTGTCCATGAAGGTTATGGCATGAACTTGTTCAACATTTTGAGGATTAAGAGGCCCAACAGGTATGTCTTGAGCATAGCAAACATCTGCATAGGCGATTAGTTGGTCTATTGACATCGGAACATTGTAGAGTAGTTTCGCGTTCTGTCCTTGGGGATATGAAGGGACATCCTCTCCCAACATACATGGATTTAAGGATTTCGGAGGATGAAAAACCTCATTTTCCAGTACTACAGTTGAGGGTTCTAAATTGATCTGTTTTGCTTTGATGATATCTCCATGGATTGTTACCACTCCAGATATTATCAAACAACTGACCCTTTGGTGCAATGTAAAAGCAATATATGGCTCTATTTGCATGAAGCCATGGTCTCCCTAGTAACATAGAAAATGATGTAAGGGCTTCAATGACCACAAAATTTGCGTCACAAATCAAATCCTTGTATCCTAATTGGAGGCTAATTGTCCCAATTGTTTTTCCAGAGGTATTTTCAGATGCACTCAGAACTTTGGTGGTGTCCCAGTGATGTGTTACTGTATCCCAGTTCATAGAGTGTTCTCTTTCGGCATATGTTGAATGCTAACCTATTATCTACTTGAATATATAACATTTTATGCCCATTACATTTCAAAGTGATATGCAGAGCTTGGCTGGAATCTACTTCTTTGTGAAGATCCACCTTAGTGAAACCATACTGGGGGCATCCATGCTAGAGGGATGGGAATTTTCCATCTTTTATAAATGGGTGAACAGCATGATGAAGATCTATGCACCTGTTTGTCTCATGGCCATATTGATGGTAGAAGTTGCAGTAAAGGCCCATATTGATCTCAGCAGGAGGTAAAGCATATGAATGATGCTTTGGTTCTAATAGGCCTTGCCTTTTTAAATGGTTGTACATGGTGCATAGAGGTTCCTCCATATCTGAATAAATCTGACCAATAGACCTCTAGCGGCCTTTACCCTTAGTAGAAGTTTCAGGTCGAGTTTTCTTCCTGCAGTCAGACATTGGTAAACAATGTATGTTTTAGTTTAAGTTTGGGATTAGACTAATGTGAAGTACCTGAAATACATAAACAAACATTATTAGGAACATGAATTTTTTTAAAAGTGCCTTTACCATTTCGGTAATTCAGCTACATGTTAATTATTACTAGAATATAGAGCGACTGAAAACCCACTGAGACATTTTGAAAATATTTCACATAATTCAATAACTGAGAAATTAAAGAACGTTATCCAGTGCATTTATCCATGTGCCCTAGAGTCCACTTATCGGAGATTCATTTAAGGAGATGTTAAGTTAAAGTGTCCTCGAGCCAGTTTCATTGTGGCGATCGAGGGTGGACGCTCCTGACAGAGCCGGTCGCAATAGCTCGTGATGCATGTTTCACTAGTGGAAAAAACGTTATATGTCACAACGTAACCGATAAAAAACCGGATCCGTAAACCGTTAAAATTTCGAGGCTCAAAGCTGGGCTGAGTAACTGATCCGATCCGATATTCTGTTCACTGATCTGGTCCACTAAATCGGATTAGTTTTGCAGCCCAACTAATATATTAATGGGGACCACGCTGACGCACTATCCAACTCTCAGTTAACTTCCTCACTCCCTCTCTCTCACTTCCTCACTCCCTCTCAAACCAGCGCCTCTCCCACTCTCAAACCCTAAACCCATCTCCTCTCCCATCTCTCATCATCCCCCTCATCTTCCCTCTCTCATCCGCCTCTTCTCTTAAATCAACCATGTGCCCTAGATGTTTCGCCGCCACTGACGTTGTTGCTGATCGTCGTGTTACCAGCTCCATTCGCCATTTTAGGTGCTCCGAAAATCCAATCGCCTCTCTATCTAAATCTCATGCACTCATATTTTGATTAATTATTTGAGTTTGTGATGAATGAGGAGAAAGAGTTTGAAATGTCGTGATCAGAAGTAGGAGAGAATTTGCTTCGAAGTAAAGAGAAGATGATTATATTAAAAAGAATAAGAATAAGAATAATAATAAAAAAAAGCTTTTTTCTCTCTAGCAATGGCGATTTTGCTTGGTTAGGGTTTCTGCCAACTCTATCATCATGGAAAGGAAGAAGAAGACTCCATCAGATCAAGTTTCCATGGTTTTGGAATCTGTGACAAAGGTTATACAACCTCATCCTAGTGTTGGACCTATTTCTCCTGAATCACAATCAGCTATTTATACGACTCATACAACGATTGTCAAACCTCACCCTGATGATCCTAGAAATGTGGCAAAGGAGGCTTCTCAAGCGACTGAACAAAATGACATTGCGACTACAGAGACCCTAGGAATACACTATTCAAAAGTAGTAGACTCACTTCCAAAGGTAACTCACTGAAATTTGTAGCTCCGATAATCAAAAATAGCATTGTTGTGGCTTGTTTGGATAAAAATGAGACTGATAAACTTTCAGAAGTGTGGGCTACTTCGTTGGTGATATATATTGTTGGTAATACACCAACTATAGGTGCATTAACACGATTTATTGAACAGGAATGGAATTTTGTTTCTAAACCACAAATTTTCTTACATGATGAAGGATTCTTCGTGGTGAAATTTGTGTCGATTGATGATAGGAATGAAGTTTTATATGCTGGTCCTCATAGCTCTTATAATAAACCTATGATTGTTAAACCTTGGATAGCAAATTTTAGTTTTCAAGATGAAGTGCTGAAAATCATACCAATATGGGTCAAACTACCTAATATACCTCTTAATTGCTGGAGTCCTGACTCTCTAAGGAGGATTAGTAGTCTCTTAGGTGTCCCTTTATATGCTGATGAATGCACCTCAAAACAGTTGAGAATCTCTTTTGCTCGAATCCTTATAGAGATAGATGTTACTAAGTACAAGCAACATACAATCACTTTTGAAGATGCTAATGGAACATCTATTCAGCAAGAAGTGAGGTATGACTGGTGGCCTCCTTTTTGCAAAAAATGTCATATGGTTGGACATGACTGTGGTACCAGGAGAGGTCAACAAAAACTGCAGGTGACCAAGCCTAAAGTTGTGCATAAATGGGCTCCAAAACAACCACAGAATACTGTGGTGTAACCAGTACCTGAGGTTTTATAGCAACCTGAGCAATAACAATAACATGAGCAGCCAGAACCAATTGAAGAAAGACCTAGATCTAACCAATCTAGTGCTGTCAATACATCTATTCAGCCTATTGTTCATCAATGGAAGATGGTGACAAGGAAGAATAGGGGGAAAAGAATCATTGTTCCCTGTGATGGAAGCAATGAAGAATTATGTCTTGAAGAAAATGATGAAGAACAAGGAGATGAAGAGGAACAAAATACTGAACATAATGCGGGTGAAAACCCTTATTTGTCATGATTTATGCAGGCTCATGGAATGTGAGAGGTCTTGATGACCCTCTCAAAATAAATGAGGTAACTTCTTTTATTGCAGTTAACAAGTTTACTATTTTTGCTTTAACTGAAACTAGAGTTAGATTGTCTAATAAAGATAAGGTGCAGAAGAAGTTTGGGAGATGTTGGCAATGGGGTGATAATTACAGTCATAGTCCTAGGGGTAGGATATGGCTTGCATGGAACAATACAATGATTAATGTTGAAATTGTTTTTATCTCTGATCAAGTTGTTCATAGCTTTGTTACTGATAAACATACTCAACCAAAAAAGTATTTTACAGTTGTTTATGGCTTGCATAGTATTGAAACCAGGAAACCTCTTTGGAACACATTACAAGCTTTGGCTGCTACTAGCAATTTAGAGTGGATAATCATGGGAGATTTCAACTCAGTGCTTGAAAGTGATGATAGACTTAATGGAGTTTCAGTTTCTAATGCTGAAACTCTGGATTTCAGACACTTGATTGATCACACTGATTTACTTGAAGTAAAGGGGATTGGTGATTATACCTGGTCAAATAAGAGACAAGGAATGGAAAGAATATTTAGTCGTATTGATAGATGTCTGTGCAATGCTGACTGGTTTGCTAATCACACTCATACAACTGTGGAAATCAAAAATCAATCTATTTCTGACCATAACCCTCTGTTGATCTACTTGAATCAACAATCTCAATATGGTGGCAGACCATTCAGATTTTTTAATCATTTAATTGATCACCCTCAATTTCATGATAAAGTTGCTGAAGCTTGGAGGCAAAAAGGAGCTGCAAAAAATCTGGTTGATATTTGGTACAAATTGAAAGCAGTTAGCAGGGTACTCAAACATCTTCAAACTACTCAATTTGCAAATATAACTGAGAAGATTGTGCATGCCAGAGAAAAGTTGGATTTGATTCAAACTCAGATTCACAGGGATCAACTTAATGCTTCCTTACATACTCATGAGCAACAATTTATTGACTCACTCAGGAAATGGCTTCATATTGAAGAAAGTATTCTTAAACAAAAATCAAGAATACAGTGCCTGCAGGCTGGGCATTCTAATAGCAAAGTGTTCTTTGCTGCAATGAAAGAAAGACAAGCCAGGAATTCTATTGATGTTCTGTACTCTACTACAGGGACTAAACTGGAGCAAGCTACTGATATCTAGAATGAGCTGAACCTTTTCTATAGTAATCTGATGGGTAAGAGTAATAATGAGCTTCCAAGCATTGATCTTACTATCATCAGAAAGGGTCCTACCCTTAGCTCTCAAGCCAGGAGCAACCTGATTACTCCTATCACTTTGCAAGAAATTGACAATGCTTTATTTAGCATTGACGGTACCAAGGCCCCAGGTTTAGATGGTTTTAATGCCAAACTTTTTACAGAAACTTGGCATGTAATAAAACCTGACATATATGCTGCTGTATTAGATTTTTTTAACACTGGTCATCTCAGCTCTAAGGTGAACATTGCTTCTTTCACTCTGGTACCTAAAGTTGCCAATCCCACTTTTGCTAGTGATTTTAGACTCATTGCTTGCTGTACAGTGGTCTATAAAACCATTGCTAAGCTGATTACTCATCAAATGTAAGATGTTATTGGTGAATTTGTTGATACTGCTCAGGCTGGTTTTATATCTGGAAGAAATATCACTAACAACATTCTTCTGGCAATTGATCTCATCAAGGGATACACTAGGAAAAGAATTTCTCCTAAATGTACAATAAAGGTGAATCTCAAGAAAGCTTATGATTCAATTGAATGGGCTTTTTTAAAGGGCATGCTTCTTGAACTGGGTTTTCCTCAATTATTTGTTTGTTGGATCATGGCTTGTGTCTCCACTGTGCCTTATTCTATTCTTCTCAATGGCAAACCTTGCACTCCCTTTCATGCTAAGAAGGGGCTCAGACAGGGGGACCCATTGTCCTCTTTTCTTTTTGCAATTGGTATGGAATATTTGTCTAGATGCTTAAGCAATCTTAAAAAAACACAAAATTCCATTACCATCCTAAGTGTGCTAGATTCTATATATCTCATATGATGTTTGCTGATGACCTACTGATGTTCTGTAGAGGTGATTTGCCTTCTATTCAAGAAATTCTTAAAGCTTTTAAACTTTTCTCCCAAGCTTCAGGGTTGAAGGCTAATCTACAAAAAGGTAACATTTATACGGGGGGTGTCTAATAAGACTATTTCAGCTGTTCAAGATACAACCCAGATTCCTATGGGTGAATTCCCTTTCAGATATCTCGGTGTTCCACTTTCCACCAAGAAGTTATCTTATACCACTTTTAAGCCACTGATTGAAAAAATCATGGCAAGGACTAAAACTTGGGCTGCAAGGACTCTCTCATATGCAGGAAGAGCGCAACTAGTCAAGTCTGTCCTTCTGAGTATGCAAATCTTCTGGTTCAGATCTACATTCTTCCAAAGAAGATTCTGAAAAAGATACAAGGGCTGTGTAGAACCTACTTGTGGACTGGCAAAGACCACCCTTCAAGGAAAGCTCTTGTTTCATGGGAGCAGATTTGTTTTACTAAAACTGGAGGTGGCTTGAACTTCACAAATCTGGAATTTTGGAATAAAGTAGCCATAGCCAAACACTTCTGGGCTATTGCTCTTAAACAAGACAAACGTTGGATTCAATGGATCTACTCTTACTATATTAAAAGTGCTAATATTTGGACTATGAAAGTCCCTGCTGGTACGTCCTGGGTACTAAAAAAATCATGAACTGTAGAAGTATCTTTGAGAATGGCACCAAGCTGCATGAATATGAAAAAGGTGGAAAGTTTTCCATCAATAAGTGCTACACTGCAATCAGAGAACCCATTGCTTAGGTTAGTTGGAAACGACTAATTTGCAATAACAAAGCCTCTCCCAAAAGCCTTTTTATCACATGGCTGGCATTACTCAATAGACTAGCCACAAAAGTCAGGCTAGCTCATTGGAATATGGTGAATGATACCAATTGTGGGCTATGTAACAATGCAGAGGAAGATGTCAATCATCTTTTCTTCAATTGTGTCTATTCTACTACAATTTGGGGGAATGCTTGGGTATTCTTGGAATCTCAAGAAGGCCGAAATCCTTCATGGAAGAGATCAATATAGCAGCTGAACATTGTAGAAGAAAAAGCAAGTGCAGTAAGTTGTATGGGATGTTATTTGCAGAAACAATCTACCATATTTGGATTCAACGAAATCAGCAAGTGTTTGAAGGCATTCACAAACTACCTGAGCAAACAATTGATTCAATTTTATTTAATGTAGCTTGTAGAGTTAAGGATGATTTGAAGAATCTCTTGTATAGATAGGTGGCTTATTTTCTGGCTGTTTTTATTTGACAAGGTTGTTACTATAGGGTAGCACATGAAGAGTCTAACTTATCGACCCATCCTAGAAGGTGGGATAAGTCGGATACTGATGCTGTTTATTCCCTTTAGGCTGTCACCTTGGTGTTTGTATCCTCCTTTTTCTGGTAATCAATAATATCTTTGAATTTTCAAAAAAAAAAAAAAGAGAAGATGATTTGCGTGATATTTTTCAAATGTTCAGCGGGTCTTTCACTAGTAAAACGAACGTCTGGCGCTGCCCGCTTGGGTTTTAAGATGTGTGGATTGTACACCATCTGCCACCAGACCTCCGCCGTACGCGTCTTCGTCAACAATCGCAATCATCCTCAGATTTGTCAACATCCTGACACTCGCCGTACTTTCATCCGTCTCGCTCGATATTCTTGTAAATTAGATCTAGGCCTTATTTTATTTTTTCGTTTTGATTTTTGCTTTGTTGATTTTCGTTTAGATCTAGGCTTTAATTATTTTTTTCGTTTTGATTTTCATTTATTTGATGATTTTCTTTTAGATCTAGGATTTGTAATTATTTTTTTGTTTTGATTTTCGTCTATTTATTGATTTTTGTTTAGATCTAGGCCTTAATTTTTGCCGATTTACTTTCGTTCATGGTTTATTTTGTAATTTTTCATTATTAATTTCGGTCATATTATTAATTTTTCGTTCATATTTATCCGGTGAATATTGTCATTCAATGTCTTCGATATTTTGGATGCGGTGAACGTTGGCTGTGTAGGAGTGTAGGACACATTTTTTCAATTTGTGAATCAAAACTCAGCTGATGCGGTTCAACTGATCCGGTTTTGGTGAACCGAGTCAACTGATCCAGTTTTCAACCGGACTAGTTGACTTTTGTCAACTGTTGCTAGTCCAACCACTCCAGACCAAAAACTTGATCTGTAAGGCCTTTTTTGATCGGAGCGGTTGAACTTTTTTCCACTAGTGTTTTATGCCCTTAATTTATTAAATTGTCATTCTAAAATTCTGACCCATGCCAATAGACAGACGTATCATACCTAGTAAGAAGATGGATAAAATTAGTGCACGTGTGTGGATCGATATACTACCAAGAACACGTAATTATTCACACAAACATGCTATATAAAAGAAAAAAAATGATGAATTGCCATGATTGACTTTTATTATACACACATGAAAAATAACGCATTTTTTTAGGTTTAAACCTCTTATACTCTTGAAAGAGAGGGTTCTCCCCAGTGAAGTTCCCAGCCTGTGGTACCCGATTTTTTACTGTCTTAATCAACTGTCTAAATCCACAAAAGTCTCTCACTAGACTGTGATTTTTATTGAAAACTTAAAGTTGCCACCTTATTATGTAATCTCCCGTAAATTTATGGATTTTATAAATATATTTTAATGTGTAGTTAATTATATTTAAATATATTTTAGTATTTTAACGATTTATTTCTTTAAGATTGACTATTTGAAAGTCAAAGAAATTACTTTAATGATTTATGCAAGTCAAATATTTTATTAAAGTCATGCTTTGAAAAGTATTTGAAATGTTTAAAACACTTATTGGATTTAGAAAAGGATTTGTAAATGGGTGTGAGGAGCCCAAACCTTATGGCTTAACCTATGGATATTAACCCATCAAAGCCCAACTCTTTTTGTTTTTGGACCCCTAATGGGGGGAAACTATAAATACCCTTATTTACCTAAATCCTCACACATTAAACACATTATTTTCTCTCTCCTTTTTCTCTCTCACTTTCGGCTCTCCTCTTCTTTCTTCTTCTCTCTTCCTCTTCGGCCTTCTCCTCCTCGCCGTTCTTCACGGCAGCCGACTGCCGCCAGCAGCCCACCGGATCACCGGCAGCGCTGCTCCCTCGTGCCGCGGGTCCCTTCCTCCTCTTCCTTGGTTGGTTGTTATTTCTTCCTCCTCATTTTTTTGTTTTAATGCAAAGTTTGTATTTTTAGGGTTTGTTTTAATTTGTTTGTGTTTAAAAGTTATAAGTTGGTGATTTATTATTGAATCTAAGTTATATAATTTATGTGTTGTTCAAATAAAAATCAGATTTGTATATTTAAGTTTAAAGTAGGTTTTTAATTATCAAAGCATGAATTTTTAGGGTTTTGAAAGTTAGAAAAACCTAGTAGTTTATTATAAATTATGAAAGTTATTGTCCTTATGAATTTAAGCATGTTTTAGTGTGTTTAAAGAGGGTTTTAATAAATTATATGCTGCTGGAATTTTTAGAAAAGATGTTATTAAGGGAGTTTGATGGATTTTAATGACTAGTATAGTAATACTATGCTAGAAAGTAGTAGTACTTGAAGGTTTAATGTTAAAAACAACTTTTAAATATTTTTAAAGAGGATTTAAAGTATTTTAAAGTTACTGGAATTTAATTAGAGTATTGACTTTAAGTTATATTGGTTGTTTTAGGCGGAGAATTTTCAGTGGGCGACTTTTAAAAGTGATTAATGGTGGCCTATCAGTTTGTTTATACAAGGTACGTACATACCTATGTGTTATGTGAGTAGTATCATGATGTTAGGAAGGAAAAGTTGTAGTATCATGTATAGGAACTTTGTAAGTTCATATACGTTTTCTATTATGATTGGATTTTACATGTTTTATGCTTGTGTGCGAACATGTAAGGATGAGATTTTATTATGAGTTGAATACCATGTTTGTATGGAATATTGATGCAAGCATGTTGGATTGGGAACTTTATTTATTAATTCACATGGGGGAATTAATATATTTAGTAAGTTGGATCATGTTTAAATCATGTGTTCCCTTATATTATTATATTCACTACTCTATGAGGACTGTGGGCCTTATTTGGTAAGTTGATAATTTATGCCTTTGAAAGGTAAGTTGATTGTTGGCTAGGTTCAACAAATAAGAAGGATTGGAATAAAAAGAGGTATTCTTGGATGGTAAGTTGTGTGATCACTTATTTTAATCCTAAGATAAAAAGAAGTTCAGTTGTGAATGTTTGATTTGAGATTTCTGTATTACTTGTGTGTCATAATAAGTAATAAATTGTAAATCACATAAAGTGTAACTTGGATAGTAATAAACTTTAGACTAAGGAGAATTACCTAGGAATTGGTCATCATATTTTCTCTCTAGCTATGGCGATTTCCTGCAACTAGGTTTCAGTGCACAGAATTCTATGGCTAGGAAAAAGAAAGCAGTCACGTCCTCAGGAGATATGATGAAATCTCCACACACAAGCTCGACGGGAAATCTTAGGACCTGCCCTCCTCATCCAAGTGCAGGACCAATATCAGCAGAGTTACAAGATGCTATCGATGCGATTCATCAAGCTATTACATCCCAACCTGAACACCATAAGGAGGTCCCTGAGAATCCCATTGCAACAGTGACACACCAAGACATAAATCCTCCATGGAACAACCTATTTACTGGGAATCGCCTCACAGCAAAAGGTACATCTCTAAAATTTGTTGCTCCCACTATTCAAAATGGTCAATCCATGGCTAAACTTGAGAAAGTAGAAGTTGATAAACTTTCTGAAATCTGGGCTACATCTGTGATTGTGTATGTTGTGGGTGATACACCTTCTATAGGTGCTCTTACTAGGTTTATTGCTAAAGACTGGAATTGTGTGGCTAAACCTCAAATTTTTCTTCATGATGAAGGATTCTTTGTTGTTAAATTTATTTCTCTTGAAGATCGAAATGAGATACTATTTGCTGGGCCACATAGTTTCAATAGTCGACCTATGATTGTGAAACGATGGACACCTAATTTTGATTTTAATGAGGAAGTGCTTAGAGTAATTCCTATCTGGGTTCGGTTTCCTAATCTGCCTCTAAACTGTTGGGGGGTGGACTCTCTCAGTCGAGTAGGGAGTTTGTTGGGAGTGCCATTATTTGCTGATGAGTGTACCTCTCGTCAATTACGTATCTCCTTTGCAAGAGTTTTAATTGAAATCGATGTAACTCAATCTTTGCCTAATTCTGTTAACATTGAAGATCCAAATGGTAAGATTTTATCACAGAGAGTCCTCTATGATTGGTTACCACCATTCTGTCAAACTTGCCAAAAAGTTGGTCACTCATGTGATGCTAAAAAGCCCTACAAACAACCCACAAAAACCATACATAAGCAAGTCCAGAAATGGGTTCCTAAACAACAGGTTAATCCTGCACCTGCTCATGTGGTTGAAAATACTGTGGTTGAAAATATTGAGGTTAGTCATAAAGATAATCCTTTGCCAGTTATGAGCACACCCAAGCAGCCTGTGGTAATTACACCAAAAGAAGGGGAATGGAGAATGGTGACTCGAAAGAATAAAGGGAAGCGTGTTATTATACCATGTAATGACCCTGAAAAACCCTTTGTTTTAGACGATTTGGAGGAAGAAGAGGAAGAAACTGAAGGTAATATTGAGAATGAGGTTGACAAAGCCTCCAATCCTTATCTCTCATGATTATAGCTTGTTCCTGGAACACTAGGGGGCTTAATGACCCTCTAAAAATAAAAGATGCTAAAGCTTTTCTTACATCTCAAAAAATTACACTAATTGCTTTCCTTGAGACAAGAATTAAAGCTATAAACAAACTGAAAATTCAGAAAAAATTTGGCACTATGTGGTCTTGGAGAGACAACTACTCCTATAATCATAAAGGAAGAATATGGGTGGGCTGGAAACATCATGAAGTCCAACTTGATATTCTGACAGATTCTGAACAACACATTCATTGCTTTGTTGTTGATAAAGCCTCCTTATATAGCTGCTACTTTACTGCTGTGTATGGCTTACATTCAATTGCTACTAGGAAACCTTTGTGGCAACATCTGCATCATATTGCAAGTACTATGAATGATGCTTGGTTTATTATGGGAGATTTTAACTCGCCACTGTCTAGTCAAGACAGGCTGAATGGAGTTCCTGTTTCAGATCAGGAAACAACTGACTTCTCCACTCTTCTTGATAATGATGATATTATGGAAGTTAGAAGTATTGGTAATTTCTATTCTTGGTCTAATAAAAGGCAAGGACAAGATAGAATCTTCAGTAGAATTGATAGATGCCTTTGCAATACTAAATGGCTTCAACAACACCTTTCCACAGTGGTAGAGTATTTGAATACCTCAATTTCAGATCATTGTCCTCTTATAGTCAGTGTTGCCCAGAGCACTAGACATGGTGGTAGACCGTTTAAATTCTTCAACTATTTCATTGATCATCCTGAATTTCATCAAAGGTTATCCTCTAACTGGCATCCTGTTAATATGTCTCATCATATGGAAGATATCTGGACTAATCTTAAACAGGTTAAGATCTCTTTGAAGCAGCTTCATTGCAGCCATTTTGCTCATATTGAGGAGAAAATTACTCTTGCTAGAGCAACTCTTAAAGATACTCAAGATGCTCTTAAATCTGACCAGTTGAATCCTCAGCTTCATGAAGTTGAACATGCTGCCATTTTAGACCTTTAATGAGCTCAGACCTATTGCTTGTTGCACTGTCCTTTACAAGATTATTGCCAAGATCATTACTGCTAGACTTCAGAAGATTATTGGAGAGATTGTAGATTGTGCTCAATCTGGTTTTATTCCTCAAAGACATATTTCTGATAACATTTTGTTGGCAACTGAGCTCATTAAAGGCTATACTAGGAAACATATTTCTCCTAGATGCATGATCAAAGTGGACCTTAAAAAAGCCTATGACTCTATTGAATGGCCTTTTCTCAAAGCTGTTCTCACAGAGTTAGGTTTTCCTGGTGTCTTTGTCAATTGGATTATGGCCTGTGTCACTACTGTTTCTTACACCATATTGATTAATGGTATTCCAGGCACTCCTATTCAAGCTAAAAAGGGCTTAAGGCAGGGGGATCGCCTATCTCCCTTCCTCTTTGCTATTGGGATGGAATATCTATCTAGATGTTTTTCAAAGTTGGGTGATAACCCAAACTTCAACTTCCACCCTAGATGTAAAAAGCTGAAAATCACTCATATGATGTTTGCTGATGATTTATTAATGTTTGCTCGTGCTGATACAACATCTATTCAGCTGCTACTTCATGTTTTTAACTCCTTCTCTCAAGCATCAGGCTTAGAAGCAAACATTCACAAGAGCAACATTTACATAGGTGGTATTTCTGATATTTTGGCGGCAGAGATTCATGAGTTAACTCTTATCCCTCTTGGTGATTTTCCTTTTAAATACCTTGGTGTTCCCTTATGAACCAAGAAGCTCTCTTATGTCTCTTGCAAGCCTCTGGTGGAGAAAATCATGGCTAGAACCAAAACCTGGACTGCAAAAAATCTCTCATATGCAGGTAGGGTTCAGCTAATCAGAACTATACTGTTAAGCATGCAAGTGTTTTGGTGCCAAATTTTTTTGTTGCCCAAAAAGATTATGAAGGAAATTCAAAGTTGCTGCAGAATCTTCCTCTGGACTGGTAGAGATACTCCCCTCAAAAAAAGCTTTAGTAGCTTGGGATCAGCTATGTTACCCCAAAACTGCAGGAGGGCTCAACTTTACTGACTTGACTATCTGGAATAAATCTGCCATAGCTAAGCATTTCTGGGCTATTGCCATGAAGCAAGACAAGCTATGGGTTAGATGGATTCATGCATACTATATCAAAAGAGCTAATAGCTAGCATATGGCAATACCCTCAAGCATGTCATGGGCGCTAAAGAAGATTATGAGTTCCAGAGATACCCTCAGGGATGAAAACACTATGCAACAGTATAGTAATCATGGGAAATTCTCCATTAGGAAGCTCTACCTTGCTACTAGAGAACTCAGACCTAATGTTAGCTGAAAGAGGATTGTTTGCAATAACAAGGCTGCTCCAAAAAGTATCTTTATTACTTAGCTAGGCTTGCTTGGGAGAGTAAATACTAAAGAGAGATTAGCGCAGTGGAATTTGATCACAGACACTAGATGCTCCTTCTGTGCAGCTGATGAGGAAACAATCACTCATCTATTTTTTCAATGCCCTTATGCCCACAACATATGGAGTTCCTGCCTCCAGTTGCTTCATATTAATAGGAATGTTATGAGCTTCTTTGATGAAGTCAATCTGGCTGCAAAGCATTGTAGGCAGAAGCAAGCCAAGCATCAAGTCTATGGCATGATGTTTGTAGAAGCTATCTACAACATCTGGCTTCAACGTAACAAGAATATATTTGAGGGTACTTGTCAAGATCCTAAGACAGATAGTGGTTTTTTCGTTGTTTTTGTTTCTTATGTGCTTTTTACTTTGTTTGCTATGGTCTTAGCTTTTCCTAACTCTCAAACCCTTCCTAGAAGGTGGGGATTGTTAGGAACCTGTTGCCAAATGACCTGGCTGGAGTCTTGGAGTCTGTAATCTCAACCATTTTTTTTTGGTTTTCAATAACAACTTTGAATTGCCAAAAAAAATAAAATAAACTTTAGACTAGTGCACGTCTGAAGTTGGACAATCAGGAGTTGGGGTACATGGTGAGCGTGCCATGGCTTTTTCTGGGAATTGGATTGATCACCGTTCCTCTTTTTATTCAAAGGTTCCTCGATATCGCAGGTCATTATGGAATATGGAGGCGCGCCCATATTTCGTCTTCCTAGGGAAGGCTGGTTTTAAATTAGACAACTCGGTCCAATAACTATTCCATTAAAGTAATAAAAAGATGATTACAGTTTAGTTCAGTAGAACTTATCTGCAGAATGTTATATTGTTATATTACTATTTATCCCAGTTTATTATTTTGTTAGTATCATGTTAGGAATGTTATTTATTATTATGTAGTACTCAGCTTTGCTGATTACGTGCTTTGTTTGTATGTGTTGATCATGGCTTTGCCTTATTGATCCTGTGATGACCCATTTTGGTGAGCAGATTCTTTAGAGCATTGACATCTACATGTGTGCAGATGTTGCATCATTGGGAATCTGGGAATGGAGAGCTTGTGTAACAAATTGTTTTGTCTGTTGCTTTAGTAGAAACATATTATATTAAGTTTGGTTTTGGAGTAAACATTTTTAGAGTGTTGGTTTTAAGTGCTTTGTTTATTTATTATATTTAAAGTATGAAGTTTAGTTATGTTTGTTTTCCGCTGCAAAATTCTGAATAAGCCGATACGTTTTCACACGGGCAATAATACTTTCATAATATTCTGTGTTTTATAATAAAAAAGGTATTTTAGAAAAGAGAGAATTGTCGGGGTGTTACGTATTATTTATATCTGAATAGGGACATATTTATTCAATAAATCATTTAATCAATTCAAAGAAATGTCATTTAAAACGATGATGACTTCATATTGATAAGACATTTTAGAAATTTGGTCTTCTATAACATGTAGGGTTCAGGATTTAGGTTAAGAGGGGTGCGAACGTCTGGAACTCGTCTCCTCTTCCGCTCGAAAGAACGGGGTTTTACTAAATGTGTTATTTTCCATTTTAAGTAATCATGGATATTCAAAAGAAAGAAAATCACATAATTTTCATCTAAACACAACACATGTTGATTTATTTAAGTGGGCCAATAAATCATTTGTACATAGTAGGTTTCAGCACTGAAGTTGCACTATGTGCCAATCATTACGGGATTGGAATCAACTCATGGATCATAACCATTGAAGTTCGATCTTATGTCTCATCCTAATTGGCCAAGTCCACTGGGGATGAAAGAAATGAAAACAGATTCGGAATAACTCTCCTATAGAGTTAGACAAATCTATTTGGATTTGCGGTAATCACTCCAATTAGGAATTAATATTTGGGTGAAGGTAATCGCTCCAGTTTGTTATTAAATTAAGAATTGGGTAATCACTCCAATTAGTGATAAAATTTGGATTTTGAATAATGTCTTAGAAGAAGAGATTTGAAATGGAGTTTGAAGATTATGTATTTGGCCATTTAAAACGAGGCACGTGAAATGGCTTAAAATCAATTAGTAGGTAAATAATGCTCCTTGATCTTCATTTTCTTGGAAGGGATTTAGAATTGAAGTTTTTATATACTTAAGAAAAATTAGACATTAATTAACCTCTTTGATTTTATTTTTTATGATTATTTTTATTTTTCTTCACTTAGCTAATGAAATGACTCGTTTTAAGATAGCTTAAAACCTAAGTAAACTCATTGATTTGTAATTATGTTTTATGTGTAAAAGAATAATTTTTCCTAATGAAATTGAGCTACTCACTTTTATTTAAACTTTCTGGATTACACTTTTGTTCTGCCACTAACTTGAAAATGCAATATCTTTCTAAAAAAACCCGTGAAGATGAAAATTTCATACACCTATGAATATGTCTACTAGTATTTTATATTGTGTCAAAATTTGATTGTTTTCCAGTGATAATTCAAATTATTGTAAGCTTTATACCAAAACCTGTCAAAACAGGACCTTGATCAAACCTCTTTTTTGAAATTTGACTTAATGAACTGATTTTTCTTTGAACTTTTGCATGAGCATTCTAGACAAACTGAAGGACTAGACTTGAAATTTGAATGACCATTGAACATCTTTAAGACGCTTATCAATTTATTTTCTTAACTGGAGAAAAATTCAGTATTCTGCAATTTGGTGATTTTCATGAACATTTTTGTAAAAATGACATACAATTGTACAAAATTCGTATGACCATGATTTTTATGTGGTTGGAAAGCTACTGATATCTACTTTAATTTTTCTTGTTTCAGTTTTGGCCAAATGATTTTATTTTGAGTTAAGTACAATGGACAAGCCAACATGTTACATGACGAAATCAGTTTAGACCAATGATGTTTTATGAATTTTAATTAATTATAGAGAACTCATTTTTTAGCAATTTCAAAGCCAGATTCCACAAACATCTTGAACTTGGTAAAAAAAAATATTACATCCTATGAAATATATACATAGTCCAAATGAAAAATGAAACCGAGTACGAAATTAAAACAGATCATATAGTTACAACACCACTTCTTGTTTTTATGGAGGTTTTTATGCACATTTCAAGTTGAAAATTTATGAGAAGTGATTTTTTAGTAATTAATAACAACTTGATTAAGAAAAAAACATTTAGAGTCTCCCTAATAGAGTTGACTATTAGGGTGATTTTTATGTTAGGAACCCATAGAGACTTCCACATACCTAAATCATTCCAATGTTTTTAAAAAAAATGAAAAGAAAATAAACTAGAGAGTCAGTAAATGATTAAGAGAGTAGTTAAGAAATTAAAAGGAACAAGAATTTACCTTGCAAGATCAATGATGCAACTCCTTTGCAAATATTTCTATTTTATTTTACTAACTGGTTTTCTAAGTATGTTTACTAACTTAAACTTTTTTTTGTTGAACTACTTTTTACTTACTCGCTTAAACTCTCAATTTTTATGACTTCAAGCTTTCTTTCTTCACTCAAACTACTCTTTCAATGCGTGTTTTTGTGTGTTTTTTTTTTGTGTTATTTTTTTATGTTCTTTTTTGTGTATTGTTTAATGAAGCTTTTTAGGGGGTATTTATAGGGGATGATGGATGGTGCATTAGGGTTTGCAAAAGGGTAGAAAGTCAATTTTTTTGTCTACATCACCCTATTTTCATGGGAAATGCAAAGGAAAAAGATCTGACCTTTTGCAGCATTTGATTCTCCTCAACATGTACCTTAGATATACCCTAACCGAGAAAATTCGTCGAAAAATCTGCCTGGGGCATTTCTAGGCTTGTTACACGGCACACAAGACGATGTGCGCCATGCATCAGTGACGCGCTAGATGCATCACCTATATGCGTGGCACACATTAGCTATGTGCTGGGTGCACTAAAGGAAGCAGCCGAAAAAATGGATCCCTAACCCATCCAATCAACTTACAAAAATAAGATTTTGATGTTTATTCTTTAAACTATGGATAAATAGATGTAATTGGTTGTTAAAGAGAGCTTGGTCAACAAGAAAACTGATTTATACCAGTTTTGAAAAAGATGACTAAATTTCCCGTCAATTAGGCATGACTTATTTTCCGTTTTACGAATAAATAAACTCAAAACGTTTAACACATACTTAATGGATTATCGACAAAAGGGTATATCATTTAACAAAATCCGTGATTGTAATTATTGATTACGACTTTCGAAATCCTAATCGTATAAACAAAGGTAAAACTATAAGATTAAGGCAAAAACAGGAAATCCCCTGCCAAAACAAAACTTGCGCTCCAAGGCGAAGTGTGTGCTCTTTAGTTGAGCTAGAGCTCCACCAGGGATTGCAAGCTCCCCGTTGCGTCGTGGTTTTCTGTCGTTTGTCTCATTTGCTTTACCTACTGAATATTCATCAGTTGCGCTCTTATCGAAGGTCACATAATTTGTTTTCATCACATAATTTGTTTCCTAACCAAAACAAATCCCCCTGTTTTGTTACCTTACTCCATCATGTGGAAACAAATTGTGTTTTCAGCTATAGTGTCTAGAGTTTTGAATTCAGTTACCCGAGTTTGTTCAGGTTGGGTCATATGAGGTTTCAGGTCATGTCCGGTCAGGTCGTGCCAGGTCATCAGATCCAACAGGTCGGGTGCAGGTCGGTCGTAAATCGGTAAAGTTTCCCTCTATTTATTTGTTCTTTTAGATTCGATCGGGTTTGAAACGGTCAATTAACGGACATGTCATCATTTTTGGCCATTATCGGGTTTATGGCAGGTTTGTAGTGAGTGATTTCAGGTTCAAGTCATGTGTGGCTCGAATAGTTATCATGTCAGGATAATAACGGTTTAGGTCATTGTTAGGTTCGAGTCAAGTTTAGGTCGGTAGTTACAGAGTTGGATTATAATTTGGTTGTGCCATACTTGGTTTTGAGTCACTTTCGGGTCGATTCGAGTTAGGAACGAGACATTGAGATTGTGTGGCGTTGATTCGAACTTTTATAATTATTTAAGATTCCATTAAAAATCAATGCTTGAATAGTTCATACTAGGTGTACATTAATTATACTAAGAAGTTAATCGTCTTTAAGTTAAATTCATCTGGAAACTCAATGGTATGAATTATAACAAGTAGGCATCGGATGAGATCAATATAAGTTAAAAGTTAATGGAAAATAATAATACTGCATTTAAGTTAATCATATTTAAGATAAATTATTTAAGCTTATTTAAGGTAACAATACTCGAGTCAAGCCAAAACACGTAAGTCAAATCAACTTGTCTCGAATTAACAACAATAGAAAAAAGCAATGAGTTATTGAATTATGGATTATGATGGACTCTTACATTATGTGTCCTAACTAGTTGTTGATGCCCTGAATCAATTACCATTGTAAATTTGATGTATTAATTCAAATACTTGAGAAAAAAGGAAAAAAAGAGCTACAAGCTTTGGATTGTGCTAGTGATATAATCTTCCACTTCCTTTTAAATTTTCTACATGGTAAATTATAATATGAATTATTGATCAATATACATAACCCTCAGCTTTAAGTGAGTACATATAAATAAATGTATAATTACTTACAAAGTCTATAATACAATCTTGTTTTTGAAATTTATGTTAATGTGTAAGAATATAATGGATGTAATTAAATAGTGTAGTGGCATTAATTAGAGAGGCTATAAGAATTTTATGAGTATTTTTATTTATAAGAGTACTGAAAGATAGGACATGCTATTATTAGCGTTAGATTAATGAGCATTAATATATACATTTCTATTTAATTGTTTTAAAAATAGAAATATTATCTTATCTTTAAATATATTTTTTTCCCACAAAGACAACCATGAGATGGTTAATTAGCTGGTTAGTGCATTTGTATTTCAAGTGAGAGGTTGGGTTCGAGTCTTAACCCACACATTTTTATTGTTTAACATGTCTCATTTGATTGCATGGGGGCAGGGGGAGTACATATAGCAATATGACATGTTTTTGCCTTGGGTTTTAGATATATATGTATAGATATTGACTATTGAGTACAACTCTATCACCATAGTCTACTACCATACTATGGTAGTGCCTCAAACTTTAAAAAGATCTTGACTCTTGAGTAGAAAATGGACAATTTGATTGTTGTTGATTGTTATTAGTTATTAGTTAAGTAAGTACAAATTTATACCAATTACTCAAATACTTAATTACAATTATTTCTACATTTTTGATTTAATCAATAGCAAGAATAATAATTAAAATAATATATCACAATAACTTACACCCCTAGATATATACTCTATTGATTCCTCGTAACACATTTGTTTTTATGCACTGAAATATAGGAAGTAGTAGAAATTGGGTCATTATGTTGAGAAAAGTTGGGGTTGTGTCCCCGTTTTTGCACCAAAAAAGAAAAGAAAAAATTACATTGAGAGATATTAGAACTAAATAAAGGAAAGGATAACAAACAAATGTGGTGGATACTCATAGTAGTATCATAGATGAGAAATGGAACCAATCCAAGAATAAGATATTCTCAAATAATCCAAAATGGGTAATGTTTGACTAAGAGAGTACCTAATTCTGCCGTGACTGTGTAGACACCAAATTTTGAACTCCTGTTGTGGATAAAATTTTAAAATAAAGATTTCTGAAAAGAAACAAAAATAATGAAATCCTCATGTATCGTGGAGTATGCGCGCCGCCAAAGGCACGTTCCGTTTTGGAGCGCGAGTTTCAATTAGTCATATGGTTTTCCGTTTTGTGCTTTAATCATACGATTTCAGTTTAAAGATGTAATTTTTCCGTAAGTAGTAGTCAATAATTACAGCCACCGGTTTAGATAAAATAATTTGTTGTATAATCATAATGGTCATTACTAATTTGACGAGTTTTCATTATTTGTTTTAAGTTTTTCGAAAAAGGAAAAACGGGTCGCCATTAGTCGCCGGAATTTCACTCGTCTCTCCAAATTGGTGGGGATCAGTTTTCTTGGTGATCAAGTCATTACCCACTATTCACTTTTATCCATTGGTAAAGAATAAGAATATTTTCTTTAACCACCAATTACATCATTTTATTAAGGAATAAGAATCATGAAAAGGAATAAGAATCGGAATCAAATCTAAGGTATACGATTTCCTTCGGCAAATCCAGGCTGTGCGCCGAGCGCACGATCGTGGGCTCAGCGCACCATGCTTGCATCTCGTGTAGTAGCTCAGTAAGCTTTGGTTTCACGTTTTAGGATGTATTTGGGAAGAGAATATTCTTTGAAAATCTAATTTTGCTTCATTAGTGTAAAAATCAAAATCAAATTTAAAAGAATAAGAATCTTTGGATTTCCAATAAATTTGATGATGTAGGAAGATTTTGTACCTCCTTCAAACCTTAGTTTCCGACTTCATTTTCCTATAAATACCCCCTTTATTTTCATTTCAAAACAATTTAAAAACACACAACTTCAATACTTCTGTCATTCTCCATACTTACTCCTACTAAAAACCTTATTCAAGAGAGAAAAAGAAAAAAAAGTTAAAATTAGAGAAGTAATTAGTAAGTAAGAAGTTCACCAAAGAAAACACAAAAAGGGTTTTAGTTAGTAATTAAGTGAATTTAGAAACTCAATTAGAAATTAAGGAAAAAATCGAAAAAGTAGAAGCCTTTGCAACGGAAGTGCATCGTTGAGTTAGCAATGTAAAATTAAGTTCTTAGCTTGTTACTCCCTCTGTCCCATAATACTCTTTATACTTTCCTTTTTCATCTGTCCCTAGAATACTCTTTACACTTCTATTTTTGGATATGACCCACTATTATTTTAATCTTTCTACCTTTAAGCATTGGCCCACACTCTCTCTCCTCCAAATAAAATAATACCACTCATACTACACACCAACTCTAACCATGGCCCACACTCTCTCTCCTTAAAATAAAATAATACTACTTTTACTAACTACTAACTCCTATCACATCTACTTTTCAAAAAAATAACAATTGATAACCAAACAACAACTTATCATCTAAAACTACGTGCATTGATAAGTGTCAAGAGTTGGGACGGAGGGAGTATTTTTTTAATTATCTTCTTAATCACATACTAACTTTCTCTTTGTTTTCTCTTATCAGTTTTTTATTTTTTGGAGTGATTTGAGTATGTGGAAGTCCTAATAAGTTCCCAAGCTTAAATCACCTCACTTAGAATAGTCAACTCTAATCGGGAGACACTTAGGAAATATGTGTTTATGTCATTTATCTTAACCAAGTTGTTGTTAATCCCCAATAACCTTTCTTCATAAAAGTTTAAGTAGAATTGTGCTTAAACATCTCCATAAAAAAAGAAAATGTGATGCTATAATTATAGTCAGTTTCAATTTCGTACTTAATTTCATTTTTTAGTGTGTATTATGTAAATATTTTATAGGTTGCAACATTTTTCCTATGGAGTTCAAGACTTTTCCAGTAACTGAGATTTGGAATTTCTAAAAAAAAGAATTTTGTACAGTTATGTAAAATTCATACAAAATCATTTTGAAAAACTGATCTTATCCAGTACCATGTGAGCTTATTATTTCAATAACATTCAAACTAAACTTATTTGGCTAAAAATAAAAAACATCAACATTGAAGTAGATATCAGTAGCTTTTCAAAAAAATAGAAAAAATTTTCTTATGTAGTTTGTACAATTTTATATAATGTTTACAAAAGCATTCATGGAAATCACAAAATTCCAGAATATTGATTTTCTCTTCTGTTAAGGAAATAAAAAAAAGGGTCGTAAAAATGTCTAATTCAAGTGAAAATTTCCAGTCTAGTCATTCAAAGTGTTTGGAATTATCATACCAAAATTCATTTTAAACTAAGTTCACTAAGTTGGATTTCAAAGAAGAAATTGGATAAAGGTTATATTTTCACTGATTTTAGTACAAAAGCATGTCAAATTTTGACACAACATAAAGAACTCACTAACCTATCCACAGGAGTATAACTTGAGCAACATAAAGAACTCACTTTGTACATAAAGTTATGAATTTTGGAAGTTAGTAAAAGAACAAAAGTGTAATATGAAAAACTAAAATAAAGTGATCAACTCATTGTCCATAAACAGATTTTTTTTTTCTTTTCATATGAAAATAATAATTAAAAGTTGTTAAATTTTTAAGTTATTCGTCAAATTTCTCATTTTCATTATGTAAATTAAAATCATCATAAAAAATCAAATAAAAAAGGTTAATTAATCTCTAATATGGAAAAAATATGGAGATGTTTATGCATAATTTTCATATAAAATTCCACAATTCCTTTTGAATAAAATGAGAAACCAATATTGTAAATATTGCATGTTAGGCCCATATATTCTAGTACATGAATTAAATGACCCAATCTCAATTAAGAGGAAAATTGCAAACCTAACTAAATTAGATTGTATGATAATCCATCTTACATTATAAAATTGTTCTCCATCTTCAAATGGATCAATTATATAATTTGATATAATTAGAAAGGTAATTATGATCGCCAAATTGATTTTAGGCCGTTTCACTTGTCTCATTTTAAATGGCCAAATTCCGATTAAACAAACACAATCTCCAAATTCTATCTCAAATTGATCATTTTTTTTTTCTCAAAATGACTTAATAATCTTCAATTAAGATTATCTTAAACCGTTGTTAATCACTAATTAAGGTGATTATCTTTCCTCCTAAGTTTAATCACTAATTGAGATGATTATCTTTCCTTCCTTTTTTACCGCTAATGATGGTGATTATCTTAGACCATTGTTAATCACTAATTAGGGTGATTTTCTTTCCTCCTAAGTTTAATCACTAATTAAGGTGATTGTCCTAACCTTCATTTTTAATAACTAATTAGGATGATTATTTCAAACTCATTATAATCACTAAATGGAGTGATTAACTCATTTCTAATAGATTTCTCTAATTCTAAAAGGTGAGATATTCATAATCTATTTTCCTTTCTTTCCTTTTCATCCCCAGTTTAATTGTCCATTTAGGGTGAGACATAAGATCGAACTATGATGTTTTTATCCATAAGTGGATTACAATCCCGCAATGATTAATACATAGTGCAACTTCAATGCTCAAACCTACCATTTACAAATGATATATTGGTCCTCTTATATAAAAATAATTGATGTGTATATGTGCAAATTATGTGTTTTTATTTCTTTTGAATAGCCATGATTACTTGCAAATGGAAAATAACGCATTTAGTAAGAGTACGTTCTGTATAACGGAAGAGGATACGAGTTTCAGACGTTCGCACCTCTTAACCCAAACCTCAAAACCTATTTCATGGTATGAAAGACCAATTTTAATAAAAGCCTTATCCAAATGAAGTCATCATTGTTTTAAATGATATTTTTTGAAATTGATTTTAATACGATTTATTAAATAAATTTGTCCCTATTCAGATATTAATAGCACTAGTAGAATAATTGTTAATTGCGGCGGTTCTTAAATGCCCTCTTGCGGCGGATTTCGCATCGCTGCAAATCAAGAAGCAACAATAGATAAATATCTATTGCTGCGGTTGTGGCCCAAAAACGCAGCAATATGTACTAATGTAGGAACAAAATAATACAATACTGATGGAAACTAATGACAAAGAATGCTTATACAAAATTCAAAAACTTTAAAGATACATAAAAAAAAAGCAACACATATAAGAAAAGAGATTCAAAAGAAAAATATAAAAAAAAAACCAAAAATCAGAAACCCTAACATATAGAATCTTTAAAAAAATATGAAGAAAAAAAATAAATTAAAAACAAGAAACTTGTTGCGTTTCAACCTCATTCTTCGCTTCTCCTTCAAAAATGGGTTTACCCACTGCTTCAACCTTCACCATAACTGAGAAACACATACAAGAAATTTTTTTTTTAAAAGAAACAAAACATCAGACCCAATTCCTCTTTCTCGTTACTTCGTCTTCGCTGCTCCACAGAACTTGCATCATCAGATTCACCAACGCATCACCATCATCGTTCATCATCAACGTTGATTCTCCGTCGGTGCAGCGCTGTTGATTGTAGCGCCGGGATTCGAACGGTTAGAGCGAAGAACGTTGGTCTGAGCAAAGAACGGTCGATGATGGAGAAGGAAGGCCGGCGAAGGAGAAGAACGAGGAGGAGGAGAGAGAAGCAAGAATTTTCGTCTGGTGAACGACAGCGACGAACGTTCTGAGAGGGAGTGAGGGGAGGAAGGAGATCTAGAGAGAGAGAGGAGAGATAGAGGAGGAAGGAGGGTGAGCGTGATAGAGAGTGAGAGGAGTGAGAGGGGTGAATTGTTAGGAAACGGCGCCCAAGGCTTACTCCCTGTTAGTTATAAAACCCTTAATGACTCTATTGCTACGGTTTCTAGAGAAAACCGCAGCAATAGATTAAAATATAATTAAAAAAATACCATTTTAATCTATTGTTGCGATTCTCGGTGGGAACCGCAGCAATAGATCTGGTCAAATCATTCAACGAATTTTGAAAAATTCCCGTTAACATTATTGCTGCGGTTTCCTTTTTAATCTATTGATTTTCGATTTTTCCATTTCTTTTGATGATGTTTATTGCTGCGTATTGGTAAAACCACCGCAATTCAATCGCCGCAATTAACATCTATTCTACTAGTGTAGGGTGGCGACTTCAAAGAAAATCATAGTCCAATGAGAGACTTTTGTGGGATTCAGACCGTTAATTAAGATAGTAAAAAATCAGGTACCACAGGTTGGGGACTTCACTGGGACTATACTTATACTCGAAGTATAAGAGGTTTAAACCTGAACAATGCGTTATTTTTTATATGTATAATAAAAAGTAAATCATGGCTATTTACAATTTATTTTTGTATATAGCATGTTTATCTGAAAATTACGTGTACTTGGTAGTTTATCGATCCATACACATGAACTCTTTTTAACCATTTTTCTTATTAGGTCTGCTAACTCTGTCTACTAGAAAGGATCAGAATTTTAGAATGACAAATTAATGAATTAAGAGCGTAAAACCTGCATCCACAAGCTATTGCGATCGGCTCTGTCAGGAGCATCCACCCTTGATGGCCATAATGGAAGTGACTCGAGGCCACTTTAACTTAATATCTCCTTAAATGAATCACCTTTTAGTTGACTTCTAGGACACAGGGATCAATGCATTAATGTCCTTTATTTATTTCACTTATTGAATAAAGTGAAATATTTTAAAAAATTCCTCAGTCCATTTTTAGTCTCTCAATATTTCAGCAATCATTAACTATAGTTGAATTATTGCCGAAATGATTATTTAAATGTTAAAGCATTTTTTTTTATTTCTTGTAAGTGTCATAAAAAATGTGCTGACGCATTTCCAAAAAAAAAAAAAAAAATCCCACATCTACTTCACAATTTTTTTTTTTCAAATTTGTTTTTTTTTTTTTTTAAAAAAAAAGTAAAAAAAGTTGTTGAAAGAAAATCACGATTTGATAATGTAATGCCAAAAAGAAAAAATATATAAAAATGAAAAGGGTCATCATCACGAGTTTAAAACTGATCATATTTAGGAATTAGATGTAATTAAAAAGTATAGTCTAAAACATGAGAAGTCTAGTCTAACAAAATTTGATTAAAACAAAAGGAAAAAAAAAATGTGTCAAATCAAAAAAATTAATTATTGTTAAAAAAAGGAATATTCCTCCATTTCCTACAAAAAAAAAAAGTTCATTATTCTATTACTGACACTGTTAGTGCTTACATTTCAGGTACTTCACCAGACCTCTTCAAATAGGAGAATATATGGATGTCGTCTGGCGAACTAAATTCCAAAAAATTTGAGAAGAACCTGAGTTAGCTGTTGCTTTCATTTTGTACTTTGTTGGTTGAGCTACGTGCGGCTTGATCTCCTCAAAAAATCCAATGTCATATGTATCTATTTTAGTTTTCTTTACTATGTAATGTACTCAAAGGGATATGTAGGCAACTCATTTTTGAGTGCAGCTGCAATATATATATATATATATATATATATATATATATATATATATATATATATATATATATATATATATATATATATATATATATATAAGTTCCTTTTTCTAATATATATCAGAACTACGTTGGGCCTGATTCTCCATTCAAAACAAAATTCACAAGAAATTTTTTTTCTCCAAATTCCAAATCTACCTATGGAGATATATTGGAGAAAATTTTGATTCAAAAAAAAAAAATACCATAAAAAATTTTCCTTTATGGTTTCTTCGCTTAAAAGCAATCAGCACATGTGGATAACCACAAGGAAGAATGATATCCGGGGTATTATAGTTTGCCCAAAATGAGGACACGGTCCTCGTTATATATATTTTCTCTTATTTTTGTAGCAGCAAGAAATGGATGAAAATATTTTTTTCCTATCCCCAAAAAAATATATGAGTCTAGAAAATGAAAGTCCAAATAAAAAGGTCTAAAGAAAACGAGTCAAAGAAATAAATGATAGCTGAAAATAGGGGTTAAAAGTTTTTCCCAAAGATATCACACATTTCTTTCATTCCTTGCAAAAGAAAATAATAAAAAAAAGAAAAAAAAAAGGAGACAAAGTTTGAATAAATTATGGTGCTGAGTTTTCATCTCGTTTCACAGGAACTCTGCCTGGGCCCACTCAGGATGTAGGTTGATTCGCCGAAGTTCTGACCATAGTGAACATTCCCTTTCAGTAATATTGTCATCCTTATCTACACCAGCTGTATTCTTTGCTACACGTCTCAGCAATATGTCTGAAATTCCAAACAACGAACACCCACAAAACTCTACCCCTCCACCAGATCCAATGGCGGAGATTTGAGGACTTGTTCAGGCCATGCTTTACCGACAGGATAATATTGAGCAGAATGTGATGAGCATAATTCGCCGAAGCGCCCAGATGCCTCCTCCTCTGGAATCAGAAGCTTGTTTATCTTGAGCTTATAAACAATGAGAGGGAAATTCCCACTAAGATTGAGGAAGAAGTAGTTAAGCTCAAAGAAGTCTTAAAAGGCATGACAAAGGCTGAACCATGGATGGACATTCATGGGTTAACACTTTTCCCAAAGGCACGATTACCTCATGGTTTCAAGATGTCTAATCTGACAAAGATTGATGGGACCGGTAGCCCAATTAATTTCCTAATGATGTATGTAGGGGAAATGAGTCCCTGGGAGTAGAGGAATATCTGATGGCTCAACTCTTCCAGCAGTATTTAGATGGTGTTGCAGCACATTGGTTCCTCAATCTTGAGAACACAAAGAAATCCACTTGGGCTGACATAGTTAGGGAATTCTCAAACCGGTACAAGTATAATGAAGAAATTGATATTGCTCAAACGGATCTAAATACTACCTCTCAAATTCTTAACGAGACATTTTCTTCATTCCTCACTCGTTGGAATGGTGGTGAATAATTTCATTCCTGTTTATCAAAAACATATGGCATACTAATATTTCTCGACTTTCAAATCCCTGATTGCTACAAGAACTCTAGTTGAGGATGTTGTGAAACGCGGAGACATCAAGAAGGATGAACGTACTAGCGGCACTTCTTATAATGCAAAGTTTAGAAATAATAAAAGAGCCTCAAACAATGATACAACAGCTCCTAAAATCACTAATGCGATCCATGCCATTGGTGCATCCTCAACATTCCCGTTGCGACAACAAGGGAACTTCACTCCCTTGAACATGACTTATGCCCAAGCTTTCTCCAAGATTAAAAAGGCCAATCTCATTCAACCATTGAATCCATGCCTACCTCCTAAAAATCTTTACCATGGTTATGACCCTAACCAAAACTGTGAATATCACCAAAGCCCGAGGCATAATACTGAAAACTACACGGCCCTTAAGTATCAGATTAAAAATCTATGGATGATGGAAAACTCTCTTTGGGATCCACTTCCAGTAAACCAAATGACTCTCAACCCAACATCACAAAAAAAATTCATTCCTAATCATAAACACTCATTTGCCATTAATGCCAAAACTGTGAATATCACCAAAGCCCGGGGCATGATATACTGAAAATTGTACGACCCTTAAGTATCAGATTAAAAATCTTGTGGATGATGAAAAACTCTCTTTGGGATCCACTTGCAGTAAACCAAATGACTCTGAACCCAACATCACAAAAAAACCCCATTCCTAATCATAAACCCTCATTTGCCATTAATGCCATCTCTTGTATTTGAGAAGGATGTGATCCAATTCAACTAATCCACAAGACAGCTCCTCAAATGTATGAAATGCCAATAGCTTCAGGTTACAAGTGTCAGGTTTATGACTATTCCGCTCAAGAAAAAGTCAAAATGATGCCTTGTAAAGACCCCAATTACACTCTCAACGAGCATCAATTCTCTGATATGTATGGAACCTTGGATTATGATGGTGCTTTTTCATCTTGGACTCTGATGCCGAAGAAGATGCCTCTTCGGTCTTGACAATTGCGGAGAAAAGCACTGGAGGTATAGAGAAGGAAGGAGAAGGGTAAGGAGCCAATGGGAGAGGATAGTAATAAAGAGGTTGATGTTATCAAGCACATGAAAGAAGTAAATGCTAATGTTTCCATCTGGAAGTTGTTAATGCATTCCCAGCCTCATAGGTTAGCTATTCTAAAGCATCTCAATGAAGCCTCAGTAAGCGCTTCCATAACACCTGACCAGATAGTATGGCTCATCCATGGTGTAGATCGAACTCTCATGTTCACAGACAATGATCTCCTAGAGTATATCAACCACAACAATTTGTTGCACATCACTATGCGCTACAATAGATGAGAGATACCTAGAGTATTGATCGATAGTGGCTCTGCAATCAACATTTGCCGTCTAAGTGTACTAACAAGACTCGGGTATTCAAAAGAAGATTGGGTACCCTCTAATCAGGTGGTCAGAGCATATGATAATGCCAAAAGAGAAGTATTGGGTTTAATCTACCTCCTAATTGAATGTGATCCTGTGGCAAGGAAGGTGGAATTCATGGTCATTGCCCTTCAGGCGTGTTTCAGCCTCATATTAGGAAGACCGTGGTTGCATGTAAACAGAGCAACAACCTCTACTCTACATCAAAAAGTAAAACTTCTCACGGATCAGGGTGCTGTGACTATTTTTGGTGATCCTGAAGTTATGACTATCTCCAACACCGGGAAGTCTGTGTTGAGTCTGAGCGAAGTAGAAGGCACTAGGTTGGATGGTTACACCATCCACTGTCTTCAAGCGGGACCTGAAAATTCATGGATGAATGTGATCCCAGTAGCCACACCGGATGTAAGTGCTGAAGAAACAGAGCAAGAGTATGAACCAAGCATCGGCATTCATAATACGTCATATGAAGCACCAGAAGAATCATGTATTGCAATCCTCCAAACAATGATGATGATGAGTCGAAGAAGAAATCTAGGACTGACGATTTTTACCTGGACTTTAATGGAGTATGCCCTATCCGAGAAGTTCACACTGAGTCACTGATTCTCTTTCCAGGATATCAACATGAAGATCAATATCGTGAATTGCCAAAATTTAGGAAATTTAATAGGAATAGTGATTCTTTTGTCCACTTAGTTGGTTTTGTGAATGCATTACATCCATGGGGCAATACCAGAGGAAGATTACCATATACTTTTTGATAAAAGTTTAGAAGGACCAGCTCTGGAACGGTACTATTCTTTGGATTATGTGGGTAGAGCTAGTTGGGAAAAGGATAGTCAAGCTTTCGTTAATTGGACTCTCGAGTATAAACAAACTAATGTCAAGAAGTTGAAGCTAGTCACCGGAGCATTTGATGGGTTTTTAACCGGAGCAATTGATGTTTTTTCTACTAGTGTCCCTCTCTCTCCTCAACTCTCTTCTCCACCGCCCCAATCCGCCTCTCACCATATTTCTCCTCAACGTCATCAACCTCCACAACAACCTCCTTGTGGGGCCCATCCTTTAGCAATTCTCTTACATTATTGCTTGTAGGGAATGGAAAGAATGATACTTTGAAGAAAACTTTTAGCCCCAACTCCCGAGTTAGCATTTTATTTATTTGGCATTATTGAATTTGTTTTAGATTTTTTACTCATTTTTTGAGACTCGAAATTTTGGACTCATTTTTTTCAGGATGGGACGAAATAGAAATTTCAAAAACAATTTGATAATATCCTTCTATTTCTTGCTATTAGAAAATAAGAGAAGAGATAGATGACAAGGCATGTGTCCTCATTTGGGCAAATACTTATGCCCCATATATCATCTTGTCTTGTGATTATCTACACGTGTTGATTAGCTTTAAATACTTTGTTGGTGCAACTTGCTGAAACCATAAAGGAAAATATCAAATATAGGGGGCAGAACCCAAGGTTGCCTACGTATCTCCATTGGTAGATTTGAAACCATGAAAAGAAGTTCTTTTTTTTTTTCAAATGGAGAGTTAGGCCCAACATAGTTCTGAGATATTTAAAATGAAATTATATATATCTTTTTTTTGCAGCTGCAGTCAAATTTAGTACATTATAGAACAAAGAAAGATTAAACCAGATTCATACAACACTAGATTTTTTTAGGGCATCAAGCCGCACGTAGCTCTCCCTACAAAGTAAGACATGAAAGCAATATCTAACTCAGTTACTCCTTAAACTCTTTGGAATTCAGTTTTCTGGGTATCATACCATGTATTCTCCCGTCTAAAGACGACTATTCCACCTCTTTTTTCTTTTCATGGCACATAGAGGATTGTCTTCTCGGTTAACAAGCCATGATGCTCATGCCTTTCACACTAGCATGCAAGATGCCCTTGTGTCGTAATCAATTTCGTCAAGGAATATATATGGTTCCATGATTGACTGAAGAGAAGCGACTGTGTGTGCTGGAGTCTATGTTCCATCGCATTGGACAATCCAGGTTTCCTCATAAAGCCAATGATACTTCTTTTTAATTCCCTCATATTTGGCGTCCAGCTCGGCTGATCATGTTCATCTTCAGGAATAGGCCAATAAACATAATCCTTAACCAACTTACATCTCCTCTGTATGACCATCCTTATTTTCCTCATCTCTATGTCACCTGGGATTGTGATTATCCTGTGCTGGGTTGCCATCTTCATCTTCTGATGGAGTGTTGAGACAATCGCACCATTCTCATGAAGCCATGGACGTCCCAACAACAACATGAAAGGAGCTTCGCAGTCCATTACCATGAACTTGACCTCTTGTATAATTGGCCCGATTTGCAGAAAAATGGTCGTAGATCCGATAATTTCCCGTACTGTCCCATCGTAAGCTCTTATGATTCCTATGGGAGTCTCTTCTTTGGAATATGAATACCCAAGCCAGTTAAGGATACTAAGAGGATAGATATTAATGGAGGCCCCATTATCAACTAGCACTCCCTTTATATGATTGACACCAAGGTCAACCTCAATGTAAACGGAGTTGTTATGCATAGGGTTATCAGGGATATCTTTGTCAGTGAAGGTTATGGCATGAACTGGTTCAACATTTTGAGGATTAAGAGGCCCAATAGGCGTGTATTAAGCATAACAAACATCTACATAGGCAATTAGTTGGTCTATTGACATCAAAACATTATGGAATAGTTTCGCGTTTTGTCCTTGAGGATATGAAGGGACATCCTCACCCAATATATAGGGATTTAAGGATTTCGGAGGATGAACAACCTCATTTTCCAGTACTACAGTTGAGGGTTCTGAAATGATCTATTTTGCTTTGATGGTATCTCCATGGATTGTTACCACTCTAGATATCATCAAACATCTGACCCATTGGTGCAATGTAGAAGCAATGGCTCTATTTGCATGAAGCCATGGTCTCCCAGTAACAAAGAAAATGATGTAAGGGCTTCAATGACCACAAAATTTGCGTCACAAATCAAATCCTTGTATCCTAATTGGAGGATAATCGTCCCAATTGTTTTTCAAGAGGTATTGTCAGATGCACTCAAAACTTTGGTGGTGTGGCTTAGTGATGTGTTACTGTATCCCAGTTCATAGAGTGTTCTCTTTCAGCATATGTTGAATGCTAACCCTTTATCTACCAGAATATTTAATATTTTGTGCCCATTACATTTCAAAATGATGTGTAGAGCTTGGCTGGAATCTACTTCTTTGGGAAGATCAACCTTAGTGAAACCATAATGGGGGCATCCATGCTAGAGGGATGGGAATTTTGCCATCATTTATCAATTGGTGAATAGCATGATGAAGATCTATGCACCTGTCTGTCTCATGGCCATGTTGATGGTAGGAGTTGCAGTAAAGGCTCATATTAATTATATTCTCAGGAGGAGGTAAGCATATGAATGATGTTTTGGTTCTAATAGGCCTTGTCTTTTTAAATGGTTGTACATGTTGCATAGAGGTTCCTCAATATCTAAATAAATCTGACCAATAGACCTCTAGCGGCCTTTACCCTTAGTAGAAGTTTCAGGACGAGTTTCTTCCTGCAGTCAGACATTGGTGAACAATGTATGTTTTAGTTTAAGTTTGGGATATAGTAAAGTGAAGTACCTGAAATACATAAACAAACATTGTTAAGTACATGATTTCTTTTAAAAGTGCATTTATCATTTCGATAATTCAGCTACATGTTAATGATTACTAGAATATAGAGCGACTGAAAACCAACAGAGACATTTTGAAAATATTTCACATTATTCAATAACTGAGAAATTAAAGAACGTTATCCAGTGCATTTATCCATGTGCCCTAGAGTCCACTAATGGGAAATTCATTTAAGGAGATGTTAAGTTAAAGTGGCCTCGAGCCACTTTCATTGTGGCGATCGAGGGTCGACGATCCTGACAGAGCCGGTCGCAATAGCTCGTGGATGCAGGTTTTACTCCCTTAATCTATTAATTTGTCATTCTTAAATTCTGACCCTTGCCAATAGACTGACGTATCATAGCTAATAAGAAAATGGTTAAAAATTAGTGCACGTGTCTGGATCGATAAACAAATATATACTACCAAGAACACCTAATTGTTCACACAAACATGCTATATGCAAGAAAAAATGATGAATTGCCATGATTGACATTTATTATACACACATGAAAAATAACGCATTTTTTCAGGTTTAAACCTCTTATAGTCTTGTAAGAGAGGGCTCTCCTCAGTGAAGTTTCCAGCTTGTGGTTCCTGATTTTTTTACTGTCTTAATCAATGGTCTAAATCCACAAAAGTCTCTCACTGGATTGTGATTTTTATTGAAAACTTGAAGTCGCCACTCTATTATTAATATCTGAATAGGGACATATTTATATAATAAATCATTTAATCAATTTACAGAAATATAATTTTGAAACGATGATGGCTTCACGTTGATAAGGCATTTTAGAAAATTGGTCTTTTGTAACATGAGATAAGGTTTAGGGTTTAGGTTAAGAGGTGCGAATGTCTGGAACTCGTCTCCTCTTCCTCTCTAAAGAACGGGGTTTACTAAATGCGTTATTTTCCATTTTAAGTAATCATGGATATTCAAAAGAAAGAAAATCACATAATTTTCATTTATACACAAACATGATGATTTATTTAAGTGGCCAATATATCATTTGTACCTAGTAGGTTTCAGCACTGAAGTTGCACTATGTGCCAATCATTACGGGATTGGAATCCACCCATGGATCATAACCATTGTAGTTTGATCTTATGTCTCATCCTAAATGACCAATTCCACTGGGGATGAAAGAAATGAAAACAGATTCGGAATAACTCTCCTATAGAGTTAGACAAATCTATTTGGATTTGTTGTAATCACTCCAGTTAGTGAAACCAATTAGGTTCAAGGTAATCACTCCAATTAGTAATTAAATTTTGGGTGTAGTAATCACTCCAATCTGTGATTAAATTAAAGATTGGGTAATCACTCCAATTAGTGATTAAATTTGGCTTTTGAGTAAGATCTTAGAAGAAGAGATTTGAAATGGACTTTTGGAGATTATATATTTGGCTTAGCCGAATTTGGCCATTTAAAATAAGATACGTGAAATGGCCTAAAAGCAATTAGTAGGTAAATAATGCTCCTTGATCTTCATTTTCTTGGAAGGGATTCAGAATTCAAGTTTTTATATACTTAAGAAAAATTAGACATTTATTAACCTCTTTGATTTTATCTTTTATGATTTTTTTTTATTTTTCTTCACTTAGCTAATGAAATGACTCGTTTTAAGATAGCTAAAAACCTAAGTAAACTCATTGTTTTGTAATTATGTTTTTCGTGTAAAGAAATTATTTTTCCTAATGAAATTGAGCTAATCACCTTATTTGAACTTTTGGGATTACACTTTTGTTCTACCACTGACTTGAAAATGCAATATCTTTCCAAAAATCCGTTGGGAACGAAAATTTCATACACCTATGAATAGGTCTACTAGTCTTTTATGTCGTGTCAAAATTCGATAGTTTTCCAGTGATAACTCAAATTATTGTAAGTTTTATACCAAAACTTGTCAAAACAGGACCTTGATCAAACATCTTATCTGAAACTTGACTTAATGAACTAATTTTTCTTTGAACTTTTGCATGGGCATTCTAGACACATTGAAGGACTAGACTTGAAATTTGAATGACCATTGAACATCTTTAAGACCGTTATGAATTTATTTTCTTAACCGGAGAAAAATTCAGTGTTTTGCAATTTGGTGATTTTCATGAACATTTTTGTAAAAATGACATACAATTGTACAAAATTCGTATGACCATGACATATAATTTGGTGATTTTCAAATAATTTTATTTTGAGCTAAGTACAAAGGACAAGCCAACATGTTACTTGACGAAATCAGTTGAGACCAACAATGTTGTATGAATTTTAATTAATTATAGAGAACTCATTTTTTAGTAATTCCGAAGCCAGATTCCACAAACATCTTGAACTTGGTAGAAAAAATATTACAGCCTATGAAATATATACATAGTAGAAATGTAAAATGAAACCGAATACGAAATTAAAACAGATCATATAGTTACAACACCACTTCTTGTTTTTATGGAGGTTTTAATGCACATTTCAAGTTGAAATTTTATGAAAAGTGATTTTTTGGTGATTAATAACAACTTGGTTAAGAAAAAAAGCATTTCTTACTCTAATCACATAATTTCTAAGAGTCTCCCCAATATAGTTTACTATCTGGGTGGGGTGATTTCTATGTTAGGAACCCATTGGGACTTCCACATACCTAAATCACTCCAATGTTTAAAAAAAAATGAAAAGAAAAATAAAGTAGAGAGTTAGTAAATGATTAAGAGAGTAATTAAGAAATTAAAAGGAACAAGAATTTACCTTGCAAGATCAATGATGCAACTCCTTTGCAAACATTTCTAATTTTTTTTCCTAACATTACTAACTGGTTTTATATGTTTACTAACTTAAACTTTTTTTTTCGTTTGATGAACTACTTTTTACTTACTCGCTTAAACTCCCAACATTCAATGACTTGAAGCTTTCTTTCTTCACTTAAACTACTCTTTCGATGCTTTCTTTTTCTTTTGCGTGTTTTTTTTGTGTTGTTTTTATGTTGTTTTTTGTGTATTATTTAATGAAATTTTTTAGGGGGTATTTATAGGGGATGACGGATGGTGAATTAGGGTTTGCAAAATGGTAGAAAGTCAGATATTTTTGTCTAGATCACCCTACTTTCATGGGAAATACAAAGATTTTTAGTCTTTTTTTAATTTTTTTTGCTTTTACATAAAGGAAAAAAATTTGACCTTTTCAGCATTTCATTCTCCTCTACACGTACCTTAGATATACCCTAACCGAGAAAATTTGTCGAAAAATCTACGTGGGCCATTTCTAGGCTTGTTACGCGGCACACAAGACGATGTGCGCCATGCATCAATGACGCGCTAGATGCATCGCCTATGCGTGACACATATTAGCGATGTGCAGGGTGCATCAATGGAAGCAGACGAAAAACGGATCCCTAGCCCATCCAATCAACTTATGAAACTAAGATTTTGATGTTTATTCTTTAAACTATGGATAAATAGAGGTAATTGGTTGTTAAAATCAGCTTGATCAACAAGAAAACTGATTTATACCAGTTTTGAGAAGATGACTAAATTTCCAGTCAATTAGGCATGACTTATTTTCCATTTTACGAATAACTAAACTCAAAACGTTTAACACATACTTAATGGATTATCGACAAAAGGGTATATCATTTAACAAAATCCGTAATTGTAATTATTGATTACGACTTCCAAAATCCTAATAGTATAAACAAAGGCAAAACTATAAGATTAAGGCAAAAACAGGAAATTATCTGCCAAAACAAAATTTGCGCTCCAAGGCAAAGTGTGTGCTCTTTAGTGGAGCGTGGGCTCCGACAGGGAGTGCAAGCTCCCCGTTGCGTCGTGGTTTTCTGTCGTTTGTCTTATTATCTTTTCCTATTGAATATTCACAATTGCGCTCTTATCGAAGGCCTTGTCTTATTAAAAAAATTCCCTTGTTCATTATTAGTCGTAACAGGGGTTCAAATTTTGGTGTCTACAATGGTAATGGTTACCATTCATATTCATTCCTTGGCTTGAACCAAACACTCAATAAATGTAACCATTTTTGTTAACATTCCCCTCCTCTATTTATGTCCATTCCCTTTCCATTCCATATAGTGAACCAAACAACCCATAAACATGTGTCCAGTTGAAACAAAACAAGGGTATCGAAACGGATTCAGAATTAAATTTTTCATGAAGTATTTGTTTTCAACACAGAATTCGTTTCCTAACCAAAATACACTAGTAGAAAAACGACAATTTGCGTCTCACCATCTGCGTCGCATAATAGGACAAACGTCGCAGAAGAATCATTTGCGTCGCATGCAACAGGGAATCAACGCAAAAAATGACCTATGTGCGTCGTATTTAACTAGCGTGCGACGCAAAACAGCTATGTGCGTCGGATGGGTAAAAAATGCGACGCACATAAAAGAAGCTATGTGCGTCGCATGAAGCCCACGTGTGACGCAAATAGTCATCTGCGTTGGATCCCACCTCCCGTCCGACGCAGATGATTCTCCCTCTCTTAAAAAATGAAAGGCTATGTGTGTCGGACCTTATAGCCCATGCGACGCACATATATAGCCTTTCATTTTTAAAGCCCGCTTCTCCTTAAACCTACCACGCATCTTTTTAGCCCAGCCGTCATTATTAATCCCCCCCTCCTCTCTCTTTCTCTCTCCCCACTCCTCTCTCTCATACGTACCACTTCATCAACACACTTCATGTCTTCATCAATGCATCAACAAAAAGTTGAAGAAGAACAACTCAATTTCTCCAAAGTCGAAGAGGTAACTGTTTTTTTTTCTTTTCTTTTCCTTCATCCGTCTTTATTTCAATGTGATTCTTCTACTCGAATTTTTTTATAAAATTTCGCCGAAAATTTCAATTGAAACTCAAATTTCCCCAAATTGAAGTTAGAATTTCCAGAAAATTTGAAGAACAATTGAAGAAGAATAAAATGACAGAAAATTTGGTGATTTAGATCTGGATTTTTTTTAGGTTCAATTTTTTTACTTTTTTTTTGTATCCAGTCATTTTGGAAAATGTATAATTACTTTTTTCAATCATGCAGAAATTCAGCCATGGCTAAGCATGATTATCACCAGAGAGGGAGGAAGAGATGGCGAAGATGACGGTGAAGATTGACTATTATGGTTTTCATATTTGATCTACCCAGATTGTATTGTTAATTGCTTTAGATTTTAAGTTTTGTTTTTTGTATTATATCTAATTTTGTTTCTTTTGGTCATATTTTTAATTTCGTTTCTTTAGGTTATATTTTTTAATTTCGTTTCAGTGACATGATTTTTTAGGAATCTTTTGTATTAGATCTGATTTTGTTTTTTGTGTTCTATTTTTTGTATTTCGTTTTGTATACTTCGATTCACTTCAATGAATGGAATAATTTCGGATTCTGTCATGTTTTTTTTTTTGAAGGGATGGGTTCTGTCATGTTAATGGACGAAAGAAAAGCGAAAGTGGTTGACAAATGTAGCAAAACAATGAAATTCAAATTTTAACCCAAATTATTAATTTAATATAACGCTAATTATCATGGAAATCAAATACCATGTGCGTCGCATATTGCAACTTGTCTGACGCACATGTATGTTATTTGCGTCGCACACCATTACATGTCCGACGCAGATGACTGTTATGTGCGTCGGACATTACCATGTGTCCGACGCAGATGACAGTCATCTATCCAACGCTGAGGAGTCATGTGCGTCGGACCTTGCGCGCAGTCCGACACAAATAGCTTAGTTTCTGCGTCGTGTCCTAATCCGACTCAGATCATGTCTCTCTCATCTGCGACGAGACCTGTGCCGTCGGACCCATGTCCGACGCAAATGGGCGCCTCGCATCCGACGCAAATCGTCGATTCTGTACTAGTGATAAATCCCCCTATTTTGTTACCCCACTCCATAATGCGGATACACATTGTGTTTTCAGTTATAGAGTCTAGAGTTTTCAATTCAGTTACCCGAGTTTGGTTCAGGTTATGTCATCTGAGGTTTCATGTCATGTCCGGTCAGGTCGTGCCAGGTCATCAGATCCAACAGGTCGGGTGCAGGTCAGTCGTAAATCGGTAAAGTTTCCCTCTATTTATTTGTTCTTTTAGATTCGGTCAGGTTTGACACGGTCAATTTACGGACAGAGGTTCAAGTTATGTGTGGGTCGAATAGTTATCACGTCAGGATAATAACGGTTTGGGTCATTGTTAGGTTTGAATCAAGTTTAAGTTAATAGTTACCGAGTTGGATTGTAATTGGGTTGTGCCATACTTGGTTTTGGGTCACTTTCGGGTCGATTCGAGTTAGAACGAGACATTGAGCATGTGTGGCGCTGATTCAATGTTTTATAATTATTTAAGATTGCATTAAAAACCAATGCTTGAATAGTTCATACTAGGTATACATTAATTATACTAAAAAGTTAATCGTCTTTAAGTTAAATTCATCTCGAAACTCAATGATATGAATTATAAGTAGGCATTGGATGAAATCAATATAAGTTAAAAGTGAATGGAAGATAACAATACTGCATTTAAGTTAATCATATTTAAGATAAATTTTTAAGCTTGTTTAAGATAACAATACTCGAGTCAAGCCAAAACACGTAAGTCCAATCAACTTGTCCGTAATTAACAACAATAGAAAATAGCAATGAGTTATTGAATTATTAATTATTAAAGACTCTTATTTTATGAGTCCTAACTAGTTGTTGATTCCCTGAATCATTTACCATTGTAAATTTGATGTATTAATTCAAATACTTGTGAAAAAGGAAAAAAAGAGCTACAGGCTTTGGATTATGCTAGTGATATAATCTTCCACTTCCTTTTAAATTTTCTACATGGTAAATTATAATATGAATTATTGATCAATATACATAACCCTCGGCTTTAAGTGAGTACATATAAATAAATATATAATTACTTACAAAGTATATAATACAATTTTTTTTTTGAAATTTATGTTAATATATAAGAATATAATCGATGCAATTAAATAGTGTAGTGGCATTAATTAGGGAGGCCTAATAAATTTTACGAGCTTTGATATCTTAACCTACACATTTTTATTGTTTAACGTGTGTCATTTGATTGTGTGGGGGCAGGGGCAGTACATATAGCAATATGACATGTTTTTGCGTTGGGTTTTAGATATATATATATATATGTATAGATATTGACTATTGAGTATAACTGTATCACCATAATCTATTACCATACTACGTTTAGTGCCTCAAACTTTAAAAAGATCTTGACTCTTGAGTGTAAAATGGACACTTTGATTGTTGATGATTGTTATTGTTTATTAGTTTAGTAAGTACAAATTTATACTAATTACTCAAATACTTAATTACAATTATTACTAAATTTTAGATTTAATTAATAGCAAGAATAATAATTAAAATAATATATCATAATAACTTACACCACTGGATATATACTCTATTGATCCCTCATTGCATGTGGTCCTGTGGCAAGGAAGGTGGAATTCATGGTCATTGAACTTCAGGCGTGTTTCAACCTCCTAGTAGGGAGACCGTGGTTGCATGTAAACAGAGCAATAACCTATACTCTACATCAAAAAAATAAAACTTCTCACGGATTAGGGTGCTGTGACTATTTCTGGTGATCCTGAAGTTATGGCTATCTCCAACACCGGGAAGTCTGTATTATATCTGAATGAAGTAGAAGGCACTAGGTTGGATGGTTACACCATCCACTGTATTCAAGCAGGATCTGAAATTTCATGGATGAATGTGATTCCAGTCGCCACACCGGATGCAAGTGCAGAAGAAACAGAGCGAGAGTATGAACCAAGCGAGGATGATGAGGAATAAGTAGGAGATCCAAGCATCGACACTGATAATACGTCATTTGAAGCACCAGAAGAATCCTGTATTGCAATCCTCCAGAAAATGATGATAATGAGTCGAAGAAGAGATCTAGGACTCACAATTTTGGCCTGGACTTTAATGTTGTATGCCCTATCCGAGAAGTTCCCATTGAGTCACTGATTATGTTTCCAGGATATCCACACGAAGATCAATATCGTGAATTACCACAATTTAGGAAATTTGATGGCAATAGTGTTTATTTTGTCCACTTAGTTGGTTTTGTGAATGCATTACATCCATGTGGCATACTAGAGGGAGATTACGTGGGTAGAGCTAGTTGGGAAAAGGCTAGTCAAGCTTCCGTGAATTGGACTCTCGAGTATAAACAGACTAATGTCAAGAAGTTGAAGCTAGTCACCTTACATCAAACCACCTTAGAAACCTTCTTGCACTTTTGTTTGAGATGCACTTATATGCGGGCAGAGCTTCGTATCCATATTACTGATCGGGAGTTCATGCTTATATTACTGCGAAACCTGAACGATTTATATTATTGTCACATGGTTACCATCAAGTACACATGCCTCGACCACATAGAGCGGCATGGCTTCGACATCGATGCTCTGAAATTGCAAAAACAATGACCCCGGGAAGATCTTGAAACCCCCAATGCAAATCCAAGGGTTTTTGCTAAAATGGATAAACCATTGAGTGTGGTGTATAATCTTCTACAGAGCCAAGGTATAATTCAATCCCCGGCATCTGTGCACTGCTTACCTCTTCCTGAAACAGACATGAGCAAACACTGCACTTATTATCGCCCATTTGGGCATGACGTTGATCGATTCCATAATATATACTACAAAGCGCAAAACCTCGTTGATCGAAGCATCATTAGTGGATCCCACAAAGAAGTACTCGTGAGGAAAGTGTCGTCACACTCCCAACCGCAATACCAAGTTGATATTTTTTGCAAACTGGTTGAACAAAGTCAGATTCACCTACTTCCTCGACGCTTAGGGGGAAGTCTTGTAGGACTAAATCTCCACAAGTACTGCCATTATCATCAGTTCCATGGTCATGGCGAAACCAATGTCATGCTCTCAGCTATCGCGTCAAGCAGATCACCAACATAGCTCTCCTCTATCGCAAACTTAATTCTCTTATGCCTATCTGATGCCAGGAGTGGAGAATTTGTAAGGGGCTAGCCCATCATAAAAAAAAAAAAAAAAAAAAGAAATATCTTTAAGCTCATTAGTATCAGAGAACTACGTGCAGCTTGAAATCCCCATCATCACATTTTGGTGTGAGATCGCTCCACCTATGTAACATTTGGGGTACGTAGGTAGCTCAATATGAGTGCAACTATTTTATTAAATAAAAACTTTAGTTCCTTTTAATATAATGAACTACGTTGAGTGTGATTCCCCACAAAATGCACTTGGAGCAAAGTTATTAAAATCATGATTCAAATCTTAAAATCTTACGATTTTACGATTCAAAATATGGTAGACGATTCGATTCACGATTCTAGACGATTCTATACATTTCTATTGACTAGCGAAAACCTCGCAAATTTAAATCATGCTAACAAAGCAAATAATAGATATATATTGTTAGTTATTGCTAATATAGTGGGTAAACAACTATTTTTTCTAATTTTTAGGTCTTTTACCTTATAGTTTTAGCATATTCAATGAAGATTAAGTGCAATATCTTGATTATACGTGTTTGTAGAATCTTAAGATTCTACGATTCGATTTTACGATTCGATTCTATAAGTCGTTTTCGATTCAAACTAGAATCTCGATTTCAACAACTTTGCTTGGAGCAACGGGGATATGAAGGCAACCTTCAGGTTCGACTCAAATGTATACTAACCATTATATTTCAGGCAATGTGATCACAACTTAAGATGCTAGTTATCATAAGCACAATTTCAGAATGCTGAATTGAGACATCAAAAGGGACACAAGCCCTAATTTCTAAATTTCGTCTTTGTTCAATACTAAAGCAGGGAATGGAAGAATGATAAAGAAAAAAAAAACATTTGTTAGCAACCCCAGTGACAGTAAGATCATACAAGAGAGTCAAAATACAAAAAAATGAAAAAAACGACAACAAAATTGTAAAAGGTGGGACCATTTTAGTCAAAATATTGCAAAATCGTTTTAGAAACTTTTCCTTACTCAACGATGCATTCTGCAATATATAGCTTTCTTCTCTTTTCTTTTAATTCTTTTTTCTACCTTTAGGTCCAAGAAGAAGAAATTTGTCCCTTCTCTAAGGATGACCACTTTCCATCGGAAAACAAAAATCTCATCGATATCCACAAAAGCAGTTAAAGAGCTTGTAGCATTTGCCATGCAACCAATGTCCAAAGATCTTTAAATCATGATGAAAATGGGTTATAATCAAGGAACCGAATTAGGGCATGATGGTACGGGGGATAAAGCAACCAATCCCCATAGTAGACAAGTAAAATCGACATGGATTAGGATATGATATGGCAAAATTTCTTACAACATCAACGAGCCTTGTTTTACCCTTAATGATCAGTTCATCTTGCAACGAGATACTCAGTTGTACTATGAGTTTCCAGAACCTTGGCTTAGTAGGAAAGAACAGAAGATTTTACCAGGATTGGAGATATTCTTCGATGAAGCTAGGAATTTGGACTTAATCAATAGTTGGTTTGTCCAAGAACAAGGAATGAAAAAGGAAAATGACTGGGTGAATAATCTGGAGCATGGCGTCCTTAAGAAACTTTTCACTTTTGAGTCTTCTGAAGAGGAGGATTTTGATCCAGTAACTTTGATGATACTTTCTGCGAAAGCATTGAACACAAGTGGAGTATTGAGTGTCAGAGAAAATAAGGGCCAATTGAGTTTAGAATGGTTTAAGGAAACCATCCTCCACAATCATCTGGTTATCACACGGATAACTCATCTTCCAGCTAATCTACCTTGAATGTGAACGTTTATCTCAGTACATTTGCATGCATGATATTATTTCTGACAGTGAATTTAATAATGATGAATTAGTTGATACAACTTAAACATATATAAAACCTATGGAAAAATCCATTGTAATTAACATTGGTACATGTAGGCGTGTTTTTATTTCACCTACGCGGTGTGAGCGCGTATTATATTTGACTACCCCACTGTTAAGGTTTCATTGAAAATTGTATTGAAAGAAGTCGCCAACAATTCTTTTTAGGAAGAATCATAAACCTAATTGGAAATGGGAAAATCGTAGGGATAAATTACCCAATGTAGATTTCCCCGTCCTGACTCCATAGATGGTCAAAATGAACCAAAGATTAAGTTCGGGGGTGAGGGTACGAATATAGTCATAATGAACCACATTCGCCCAAAGTTTGCCTCTACTAAATATCGATTCATTGCAGATTTTATGCCAAAGAATAATCAAATAATGTTTTAAATACCCTAAAATATTTAGTCTAAGTTGGTTCAGGAAACACATAAAAAGACTAATTTTTATACAATTTATTATGCAATCAATATTACAGGGAACCTAACAGGTTGTCCAAATTAATCTGTTAATGTTAGAATATTTCTTTAGGTCTTTGATTAGCAAAAATAACATGTGGCTGATGAAAGCATTAAAGCAGGACAATCATATAATATACATATAATGATCAGGCAAGCATGCAATAATAATAAAATAAAATAAAAGATAGTATAGAAAAAAAGTTCAGAATATACAGTAGAGCGATTTTATACCAAAGATCTACATCATGAAATAAATAATTAATAACTTTAATATAAAAATATAGAATTTATTCAAGGATCCTCAGGATTATACCTATGCGGCTTAGATTGAGGAACGCAACGATCTTTTGGCGGAGCAACCGTGAAACCAAGAACGCAGTGAGGAAGAATTGATTGAAACTCTTGAAAGTATTTGAGTATTTGAGTGTTTGAAGTATTCGAAGTATGTTTCGGAGTATTCGAGAGAGTTTTGTGTTCGTGAAATAGTAATATGAAAAGCAGTCAGTAATTCGGGAAATTACGGATATTTATTGAGAAAACAAACCTTGCGCCTCACGCAAGCCCTGCGCCAGGCGCAGGCCTACATGGCAGGCGTAATGCCACGTATCAGTCACACATTGGTGTGCCTGACACAGCCGACCCAATCAGGTTTAGGCACGTGTAAACCCGTTTTTGAAAAGATAGAAAAGAAAGTGGCGTCTCACATAAGACTTGTGTCAGACGCAGGACTCTGTGTGAGTCACAAAATCTACGAGTCAGGTGCTCATTGGCTCGCCTGACGCGTTCTGGCCTATACGCTAGACGCATGTGGCGCGCTGAGCGCAGCCCCCGCGTCCGGCGCATATTCGAGAATATTCGAGCATATTCCTTTGCGTGTCTTTCGAAGATACCTTTTCTATCCCCAATATTCCGAAGATTGAATTTTACAGATTAAAAATCAAATTTGTTTATCAAAGATAATAAGAATATTTGTAAAAAATATTTATTAAAATAATAAATATTTGATTGGGCTTTTTAAAATGAACTTAAAACATTTTATGGGCTTTAAAATACAATTAATCATCATGAACAATTAATTGGGCTTTAGAATATCATTTCAAAACACATTTTGGATTGGTTCTTTATATTGCTCTTCCGTTGGGTCGCACCAACTAATGCCGCGGTATGTTTCATCATTAGATCCTTAAATGGGGAGACACGATTATGTGTCCACAGAAGCCCCCACTTTGAATGAGGTTCAGGAAACCGATAGTCGAAGTATACGGTGTCGGGATGGACAAAGATTCTAAACGCTCTGCAGTTTAGAACTGATCTATAACCGCCGGTCTCTGCAAAACAAAGTTAGTATGCAGGCTAATAACTACAAGCAATCTGATTACCTGCAGGGAAATATGTTAGCAGATAGGTGCAAACAACTCACATAAGCACATAGTGATGCAATAATGCAAACTTAGACTCTCTAAGGATGCATGAGACGCCATGCAAGGATTAAGGTTATGCAAAGCTAAAGGGATGACACGTCATGCAAGATCAGGGTTATGCAAGACTAGAATGTATGCAATGCAAGATCAGGGTTTCGCAAAGCTGCAATGGAAGGTCAAGATTTTGCAAGGCTAGAAGATGTGTAGAATAATAGACTGATTAAAAATGCATAAAATGATTTTCGAAAATCATTTTTAGTAAATGATTGGGGTCCGTAAACGAGGTCCACGTATTACAACTTCTCTGGAGTTTGATTAAATTGGAGGAACCACCACACGTAGGAAGCCCCCACTTTGGGTGAGCTTGCCTTGAATTAGGCATGAGCCTTAATCGAAATGTAGTTGATCTGCCTTGAACATTGAAAGTTGTCATTGGGGATTGTACTTGGGAATTCTTCCTTTGGAAGTTGATATAGGCAAAGTCAAGTATCACCGGAAATCAAGGAATTGTCGGAGAGTCCTTCAGGGACAAGGATAGCTTGGATTGAAAAAACAAGGTTTAAATTTGCGACTTAAATGAATGTAGGTGGGAAAAGGCTTTAACAAGGCTAGGTGCAGACTCGAGTCTATGTCGAGATCTAGAAAGAGTATGCTCCTAAATTCTAGAAAGTCAAATCATTAGACCATGACTAATTTTATTTTATTGAAGCGGTCGGACCTCGAGATGAGGATTCCTACGTATCCTTGCGGAATTAGACCATTCGTAGTTCTGGATCTGATTATTTTTCTGTGCCTTAACTTTTGCCTCGGCCACCCTCTTGGGTTTTCAACCTAGAGGGCTTGGACAGACCTTGAAAAAGGAGTTAGGGTTGATGAAAGGTTGAAAGCTTTAAGGCTTGAAGCTTTGATGAAAGTTTAATTGGTTTGGCGAATGTAGGATCATGGATTTGAATTATATGGATTAAGGTTTAATGGATTTAAGGATTTGAATGAGGAGTAGAACTTGCGTTCAAGCCCCCTAGCTTGACTTTTTATTTATTTGCCTTTGGCTTTTTCTTTTTGTCCTGTGCGTTTCTTTTGCTTTTACCTTTTTTTTTTCTCACTTCACTTTTTTGTTTTTGTCTGGCATTGATCTTTTTTATGTAGTAAGGCTTACACACCCGTTTGGTTTAGGGTTTTAGAAGGCTTGAAGGCTATTTGTGGAGCTTTGATGTTGAAGGGATTGTTTAGCTAATGGAGATGATGGTTTGAAGGATTTTTGTTTTTACTTAGTTGTATGAGGATGGCTTATGAAAGGTAATGGAAGAGAGAAGGGAATAACTCTTGATCCAAAGTATGTCCTCTTTTTCATTATCATTTTTTTTTCCAGATCTTTTTCATTATTATTGTTAAACAAGTTCATTAGGTGATTTAAGTTTCATCATTGAATTAGAAGCATAAATAAAATGATGGAAGGCCAATGAAAATGAAAATGCAATTATTTTATTAATTAGAAATAAATAGAACAATGCTTATTGGAAATAAAAACCTAAATGACATAAACTCGACAAGAAGGGAAATGAAGGAGCTAGGGGAGGGACTCTCCGACACAACGTAGAAAACTAGCGTTAAATGACTAAGCCCCGACGTTATTCAGGTGCTGCCCAAAGGGTTGCTGCTATTGCTGACTTTTGCTGCAGGTGGAATTGGCAATCTACGGTCTTCTACCATATCCTGCGGGTGATTCTTTAAGGTCCAGCAAGCAGATGTTGAGTGTCCATTCCCTTGTCGGTACTTGCAGTAGGCATTTGGATCCCACCTCTTGGATCTATTCTCGGGAGTAGGATCTAGAGTAGGGCCAATAGGCTGAAGTGCTCCCTTTGCATGAAGTCTAGTGAAGGCTTCTACTAAGGACATGCCTAAATGTGCGAATGTTCTTTGAGGCTTTTGATAGCCTCTCTTTTCAGCAGCTATGGCATTGACCTCATTGCTTTTGGAGCTAGAAGGGCCATTGTTATTTTTCTTGAAAGAGTTGTTGTCGTTGTTGGAACCCTTGGTCTTGTTGGCCTGTATTTCTTCTTCAATCAGCAGGCCTACCTTATATAGCTTCGTGAAAGACTATATAGGTTGGAACTTGATATGATCTCCATACTTCGGCTGCAGGTTACGGATCATCATTCGGACTTGACCCTCCTAAAATGGCCTGTTAATCATCTGTGCAGCTTTGTCCCTCCATCTGTTAAGGACGGTGATGAAGTCTTCGTTGGAGTTTTGTTTAGTTAACTCCAACTCACGAAGGCCAATGAGAAGCTAAGTATTGTATATGTATTATTTATGGAACTTCTCTCTGATATAATCCCAGTCGTTCAGCTTAGCTTTGTTCTGTGATCTGAACCATTTGGATGGATGTGCATCCAAGGTTAAAGGAAAGACATAAGCAAACATGTCCTTGCTCATGCCCTTGAGAGCCATAGAGATGGAAAACGCTCTCAAGTGGTCATTTGGGTCTTCGACTCCCTTGAATTTCGGGAGGTCACCCAATGTTTTTCCCTTAGTTCAGGATCAATGATGTCATGGCCACGAGCCTGACTCTCGAGTGCAGGAATTGACTGGATCAAGTGCTCGAGTTTTTCAAACCTCAGTTCTGTGTTGGTTTTGATCGGTGGCGGAGTGTCACCTTGCTCGTCTTCCTCAGTGAGCTTTTCCCTTAGTGCCGTGATCTCTTTGTCTTGTTCCTTAAGATGAGAGTTCATCAGTGTGAGTTGAGCCATTATAGCACTGAGTTGTTCATTAGTGTCCTCCATTTCGGATGATGATTCAGAAGAGTCGGTGGAATCGTCTGAAAAAGTTAGGAGATGCACTTGACGAGTCTGGGAGTAGGTCGACCTTGTTGCCTCGCTATTGGACGTTCCCAAGTTATAATCTCACGATCCGTCCTGAACAGAAATAGAATGGACCTCGTGAATTTTTAGAAATGACGTTTTCGAAATGAGAAATGGAGATGAGAAATGGGAAATGAAAGTGGAAATGGAAATGAAAATGGGAAATGAAAATGGAAAGTGATTTTGAAATGGAAATGGAAATGGTTATGGGTTTTGGACTAGTATAGACTTGACCATGATGGAGACATGGGCCTAACTATACGCAAATGCAGACATTAACTGGACTGGACTGTGCAAGCAGACTGGACTCTACGATTGAGTTGAGGAGAGACTAGACTTTGAACTTACAGGTGAGCAAGCAGGCTAGACTTTTAAGTAAGGTTGGACAATAAGGGACACTAGACTCTTAACTTAAGGGAATCAGGCTAGGCACCTAGACTTTGAACTTACGGGTGAGCAAGTAGGCTAGAAAACTAGACTTCGGAACTTACATTAGACTAAGCGGGCTAGACTCAAAAATTTCCTATGGACTTATGAAATGCTAGACTTTGAACTTACGGGTGAGCAAGCAGGCTAGACACAAAAATTGCCTACGGACTTAAGGAATGCTAGACCTTGAACTTACGGGTGAGCAAGCAGGCTAGACTTTAAGGGATGAACTTTTATAGTCCTAAGACTGGATTTTTATAGTCCGGAGACTGACTAGGGCCTACGTGGAGATGCAAACTAGACCTAGGATATGAATTGGGCCTAAATGGACCTAAGATTTGGATTGGACTAGACTTAGACTTAGATTGGAATTGATATACTTGGATTGGACTTCACGTAAAAATGCAGATGGGCCTGAACTAGATTTATATGGGCCTAAGATCGACTCAATGCTAGTGAATGTATGGACACAACTTAGACGGGCCTAGGATGAATGCAAAATGGACTATAATGCATATGGGCTTAGAATTAATGCAAGAATGGATTCTAATGCATATGGGCCTAGAATGAATGCAAATGAATTGGATTGAATTTGGTTGATTGGATTGAATTGGATTGGATTGAAGGTGCTTTGAATGGGCTTAGAATTTTTTGAAATTCATTTTTAAAAGGAACACCTTATTTTTATCTTTTATTAGGAAAAGATGATGGATTAATTTTGAAATTTTTTTTTTTTGAAATGTCGTGGCATGATGATGATTAGTAAATGTTTTCGAAAAATAGTAGAATAGAAGGAGGTGTATGATTGATTTTGAAAAAAGTAATTTTTGAAATTGATTGAATATGGTAGGATAGAATTGATAGGGAAGATTAGTTGAACAGCAGGGAGAAGATAGGAAAAGGTAGACATGCATGACAACTCTAACTCAACATTGACCCTTTAGATGCACTTTTTATTTTAGCACAGACTTGACCTTGCATGAAAAGACTGATTTTTATTGGATTAGGTGATATTCCTAAAATCACAATTTTTTTTTACGCGAATCCAGATGGACCGAACATAGGATCGATCACCACGACGAATAAATCAAGGAAAAGCATGTGATGCACAGACTGCGTGCCGCGCAGCATTGCTGCGCGCGGCGAACAGTCGTGCGTCTGGCGCGGGAGTGGTGCGCCAGGCGCAACTACTTCCCCGACATGTTTTTCGGGGATTTTGGCGAAGTTTTGGTCGATTGATGATTTTGCTTGTTTTTAGACGCGGTTTTTAGGAACGACGCATAATAATGACAAATTGACAGGATAATAACAGAAAATAATTGCAATCACAGGCAAATGTCATATAGCATGGATGTAAAAGTTCCAGGCTAAAGTCCAGTTCTATGTTTGAAACTATTGGTTGGGTTTAGGTTAAGGCTGAAAAGGTCCATGACTAAGAGATTGATCCCACGCTTTGTACCCCTGCTTAAAGAGGTGGGCACGTGTAAGACGCACTCCAGTCTCAAGTCAGGAACAAGAGAACAATGCCATGGTTGGGTAGGTTTGCTTATGACTAAGATCCAACACTATCGCTCAGGAAGCTTTTTGGAAGGACAAAGCGCAAACCCCCCGGGGGTGACCTCACACGTAGAACATGTGCTAATGAGGCAAGGTAGATTGTCCTTATGGTGGCTGTACAGTAGCCATGCATATGCAAAACTGTATATTATTCAAAGGCATAAAAAAAAGAATGAATCGTATCGTTCAAGTTTCACACACTCATTTAAAGAAATTAATTTTTTAAAATCCTCCCCAGTGAACTCGCCAAATTGTAGGCGTGTTTTTATTTCGCCTACGCGGTGTGAGCGCGTATTATATTTGACTACCCCACTGTTGAGGTTTCATTGAAAATTGCATTGAAAGAAGTCACCAATAATTTATTTTAGGAAGAATCATAACCTAATTGGATATGGGAAAATCGTAGGGACAAATTATCCAATGTAAATTTCCCCGTCCTGACTCCATAGATGGTCAGAATGAACCAAATATTGATGTAACACCCCAGAATTTCAAAGCGGGAAAGAAAGAAATAATAAAAGTATTAATAGGACGATGGCGGAACATCGTCTTCAGGGAATGTCACTACTACAAGAAATGCGTTTAAATAACTAAGTGATAAACCAACATAAGTAAATAGTATAAATAAATTAAATTAATTAGAGTAATATCCAAAAGAGAAAAGTAACTCTTCAACTAACTAAAAGTCTAGGCCTAAAACATCTAACATTTTAATGCTCACATCTCAACCCGAGCCCAAAACCAAAGAAGATTCCCATCAACATAACCTGCAAAAGATATATCAACAAACATCCACAATCAGTGGGGAGTAACTAACAGTTCTCCCAGAACAAAAGAAATCAAAGCATGATTCAGACATAGATTAATAAGAAAGGAAAGCATATGATCATGATAACAATAACATGCATCTAAAACCATAAAGCTCACAAGTGACACATGAGATAAAATGAATAAATCATCTCAAGGGTACTTCAATAATAATAAAAACATAGATAAATCAGTTATTGAGTCAGAAACCCAACGCCAGTGAATCGCAATTCACTTCCTATGGGCTTACTTTCCCCACTGCCTGTGTCTAAGAATAGCCAAACTCCCGATGCAGGGTAGAACACGCAGAACTCCCTGACATCTCGTACGACAACAATTACCCCAGGCGTACCCTTAGTTCGCAAACTAGGTGGTTGGCATGTTCTTCACCGGGGACTACATCTATCCCACCGGATGTTCTTATCTCAAAATAAAATCATAAATATCATCAAGTATCATTCATCTCAAAAATATTCGTCAAAGGGATACCACCCGGCCTTATACCCATAATTCATCAAAAGATATCTCTTCAAAATTTCTTCAAAGTAGTAGCTTACAAACTTACAACAAAAGTTTCAACAACAAATACTTTGCGCACCACAAAGCACAAACAACGACAATTAAAGAGTGTACGACTCCAAGGCTTAATAAATCAATGAAACGTACACGACTAATCATTTTACAAGGACTAAAAGTAAATATAATGATACACAATTATAACCACAGTAACTTAAAAATCATCAATTCTCAAGAATATAAAAGGTCTCAATTTATTTCTGATTTTTAATCCCTTAAATAATTAAAAAGAATATCCTCAAACTCATAACAAAAACACAATTAAATTTATTAAACTAATAAAAACGATCAGTAAATTATCACAAAACTTATCATATGACCATTATGACTCTAATGACATGGTACAAATTGTATTTCTAATTTTCGGTCTCTAAAAGTAATTTTAAACATTAATTTACAGAATACTCAAGAAATCCAATATAATAATTAAAAATAGAAATAAACGCCCAAAAATTACCAAAACTTCATATAACATGCATAAACTCACTGTAATACATAATATCCAAATAAATTAATTTTTCGGCCTCCAGAAATAATTTTCACGATTTATATACTGACAGAAACGAAAATGTAAAAACAGATAAATCAATTAAATAAACATGTAACCAGTAGGTAAAAATTATTCCAAGGCATGAAATACATACTACACATATATTCACGAAAAATAATTTCAGCAATTTTAACATTCGTTCAATAATTATTATGCAAATAAGCCAAAAACGCACAAAATACCAAATAAATCAAATAAATACTAAAGCTCAGACGAAAATTATTTTTCTATATACAATATTCATACAGAATGCATCAAGTATATTCATGTCAAATTTCGTCAATAATTTCATTCAATCAGTATTTTAAACAATTCCTAGCGTAGTAATCTAATACTGAATAATACTTTAATCTCTAGCGTTCTAAGATAACTACTAGTTACCTGGTGTAACACCCCGTAATTTTCACCCTTTATTTTTGGTGTGTGCTTATATTAAAACGATATTTTTTTTCGTAAAAATGATTAATTTATTATTTAAATTATTTTGGAACGTGTTGTGAAAATGTGTATATATATTTATATATTGTGATATATTTATATATATATTTATATTAAGTTGTTAGTTATTTATTTTAAAGGTTATATTAATTTCGTTATTTGTTTAGGCGTTTCAGATGTTGTTTTGTCGCGTAGCGTTTTTGTAACGTTGTTGAACCGACTTGGGTGATGAAATTTTGCATCGCATGTGGCGTGCTAATGTGTTTATTATATTTATATTTATAATATAATTTATTAGAGTTATTTTCATTATTAAGTATTTTCAAAGTATAGGCGCGATTTAGGAATTTATCGATTTATCGCGTGACGGACTTTTGATGCATGGACCTTTGATGACTTGGGCCGAAATCTTCTTGGTGTACATGGGCTTGGACAGCCGGCTATGGGGAGGGAGAAGGAATAAGTTTCTCCTCTTTTATTTCATTTCTTTTAATTGGTGACTCTTGGTAGATTGTAACCCACATAACCCCCCTAATCATTCTCTAAACCCTTCATTTTTCTTTGCCATAAATTCTGATTTTTATTAAAAGAGGTTCAGCATCATTTGCATTTAACCCTCACCGTTTTCAAGAAAAGAAAGAGAGAAAAAGAAGAGGAAAAGAATAGAAAGGTTCAACCCGGTTTTTCCTGTCACACCTTCACGAAAATAACCGTAGCCGGAGATCTAACCGTTGGATCGTCTTCAAATTTGGACAAAACGTTTATAACATCTTGTTCTATAGTGATTTAGAATCTGAGCTTTTGATCACCGGGAATCATGGTCGGAACAGAGCAGTGTGACATGAGATTTATCAACGTTCAAGAAGAAAATGCCTAGTGACTGGTTGCTTCAATTCTCGTTCGTTGTGCCTTGGGGTTAGAAGAGGAATTGGATTGTATGTGTAGCTCTTAACTATCTCTTTAGACTCAGCTCTCCTCCCGACGTTCCAGGTAACTAGTAGTTATCTTAGAACCAAAGTGATTAGAGTATTATTCGGTATTAGATTATTACGCTAGAAATTATTTAAAATACTTTTTGAATGAAATTATTGACGAAATTTGACATGAATATATTTAATGCATGCTGTGTGATTACTGTAAAGAGAAAAATAATTTTCGTATGATTGTTGGTATTTATTTGATTTAATTGGTGTTTTGTGCGTTTTTGACTAAATTGCATAATAATTATTACACGGATGTTAAAATTACGGAAATTATTTTTCATAGATCATGTTTATGCGTAGTATGTATTCCATGCCTTAGAATAATTTTTGCCTACTGTGTACTGGTTTATTTAATTGATATATCTGTTTTTGCAATTTCGTTTCTGTCAGTATATAAATCATGAAAATAATTTCTGGAGGTTGAAAAATTCATTTCTTCGTATAGTATGTATTTCCATGCGTTTATGCATGTTGTGTTAATTTTTGGTAATTTTTGGGCGTTTATTTATATTTTTAGTTATCATATTGGCTTTATTGAGTAATCTGTATATTAACTTTTAAAATTACTTTTGGAGTCCGAATATTATAAATAAAATTTGTACTATGTCAGTAGAGCCATTAGGGTCATATGATAATTTTTTTGTGATTTTACTGCTCGAACTTATTGGTTTAATAATTATTATTGGATTTTTGTTGTGAAATTGAGGATACTCTTTTATATTATTTGAGAGCTTGTTAATCAGAAATAATTTGTGATCTTTTATGTTCTTGGATGCTGGTGTTTTGTAGGTTGCTGTAAGTTTTATTGGTATCATTATGTTTATGTTTGATTTATGTAAAAATGATTAATTGTGTACTATTCATTTATTTAATAAGCCTTGGAGTTAGTTGGTGATGCATTTTTGATTGATGTTGTTAGTGCTGTAAAAACTATTTCACTATCATTGTTGATGCTTAGTGATGTTTAAAGTATTGTGGTTGGAGATATTTGTTGTAAATTTGTAAGTTACTACTTTGAAGATTTTTGAAAAATTACTTTTGATGAATTATGGGTATAAGGCCGGGTGGCATCCCTTTTGACGAATATTTTTGAGCTCAATGATACTTTGATGATATTTGTGAATTATGATTTTATTTTTGAGATAAGAACATCCGGTGGGATAAATGTAGTCCCCGGTGAAGAACATGCCAACCACCTGGTTTGCGAACTAGGGGTACACCTGGGTTAATTGTTGTCGTCCGAGAGTTCAGGGAGTTCTGCGTGTTCTACCCTGCATCGGGAGTTTGGCCATTCTTAGACACAGGCAGTCGGGAACGTAAGCCCATAGACTGACCTGGAGATTGCGATCTGACAAACCTTAGGAAGTGAATTGCGATTCACTAGCGTTCGGTTTCTGACTCAATCACTTGTTTTACCTATATTTTATTTTTATAAAAGTACTCTTGAGATGATTTATTTATTTTTATCCAACTCACTTGCTATTTATTATTCATTTGCGTTATTTGTGAGTTATATGGAAGTGGATGCATATTGTAGTTGACTTGACTTTATGCTTTCCTTTCTTATTAATCTATGTCTGAATCATGCTTTGATTGCTTTAGTTCTGGGAAAACTGCTAGTTACTCCCCACTGATTGTGGACATTTGTTGTATATTTTGCAGGTTTTGTTGATGGGGATTTTCTTTAATTTTGGGCTCGGGTTGAGATGCGAGAAATATTCTATTAGGGGTTTTAGTTCTAGACTTCTCTTTAGTTTGAGATAGTTTTCTCATTTCGATTTTAATCTAAGTAATTAATTTACTTATAGTACTTACTTATGTTCTTTTTTATCACTTAGTTATTTAAACACTATTCTTGTAGTAGTGACATTCTCAGAAGACGATGTTTCCGCCATCGTCCTATTAATACTATTATTATTTCTTTCTTTTCCGCTTTGAAATTTTGGGGTGTTACAGTTGGTATTAGAGCAAAACGCTCCTAAACTCTAAAAAAGAGTTGCTAATGATTCTTTAGAATTATTTGTAACACCCTCCAAATTCAAATAAATATCTAGTCAAATAAATATAGTTTTAAAAAATCATTTATTCAAACTTGGAGGATATTATTGCCCATTTACTCTGTAAGAGTAAACGAAGGCTAACAAAAATTAAATAAAGTAACCCAACTATCTTAGAGAAGAGAAATTTGAAGTAAAAATGTTAGTACAACCAATATCATATTTAAAACAATACTGAAATAAATAATCCCATGATAGACAACTAAAAGAGTGATCTAGGTGAATTATCTAAGTTTCCTCACACGAGATCCATCACCAAGTCCAACTTGCAAAGTAACAGAAAAGAAGACAACAAGAGAGATAACTCCCGATGCAGGTGAACAAATTGAGTAATTCGACTCCATCCCGTAAAAATAATAATTTTGATAAAAAAAATAAGTTTTGAGTTTAGAAGGAAAGGTGAACAAATAATATTATTGTTGATATTTGGGTTCTAAAACGTTTGCATAATAACTCCAAACATAAGTCACATAATCATATAACATCCAATCACACAATTAACAACAATAAATTTTTTTAATTAAGAGAAGGAATGTGAACGCCAGTAGGCCGGGACTAATCTCTATTATCCGCCTACTTCAACAAGAGGTCGTCACCCCAATATAACCATGGCCAATATCATAGAGTCCCTAGTGTGCACACCCCTTCTACTTGGATCACAACAATTAGAAGGAAGACAACAGTTTTGTATCGTATATAATAATCAACCTATAGATAAATATACCATCATATAGGGCAACCTGTTCAACACCCTTCCGGGCTTCATTACCCTCCTTAGTTTTATTAAAAGGTCATAATATACACAAGTTCTCAATTTGATAACCATACAATTTCACAAGTCTTTTAACATAGAACATACTCTAGTCATATAGTTCTCTACAAGAATATTCACATACTAATACTTTAGTAATCTTTATTCCAAAGTAATCATATGATTATAAAAGATTTACACTATTACCAATATGATAATAACATACTCCAGTTTCATAGTATTATGAGAATTATACTCTTATAATAGTAATTACTAACTCATAATTTAATAACATTAGTCAATAAATTATTTATCATACACATGGCCACATAATCACACAATCACATAGGTAACCGTTTTACAACGGGAAAATAGAGTACGATAGACATCGAACTTACCTCGAGTAGCGCAGATAAAAATAATAAAGTCACTCCTAGAAAGTTCCTTCTACACAATCTCCGTCTACAATAATAAGTAAATGAACGGAATTAGTTACCTATGTAATACCCGATGTAATTAAAATTTGTTAAAGTCGAAGATAGTAGATGTTATGAAACTTTATTAAAATGAGATAAAAATCAAGTATCAAAGTAGTATAAGAGTTTAGTTTTTTAAAAAAAAAAACTAGAAAAAGATAAAAGAAAAAGAAAGGAAAAAAAAAACAGAAGACCAACTTACTGATTCTTTTGAATTAGACAACTCGAAAGAAAACAAAAGGAAGGAAAAGGTTTCAAAAACAAAAAGGAAAACAAGAGAAAAGTAAAACAAATTTATTAAAGCAAAAAACGAAAATAAGAACTGGTATTCCAGTTGTTATGAAAAGAAAAGAAACAGAGAGTTCTTAGAAGACAGAGAAAGCAGCGAGAAGAAGGATAAGAAGGGGAAGAAGGTGGCAGTAGCAGCACGACGCAGAGATTTTGTTTGATAGGGATATGGTGTGTGAATTGGTTTCTTACCTACTGAATTTTTGAACGAAAATTGTGGTTGGAAGGGATGAAGAAGTCCAATATTTATAGTCCTAGTAGAGGGAGAGGGGAACAATTCAAAAGGAAATGGAGAGGATTTGATTGAAACAAAGGGGGGAAAGTTAAAATTTGATTGAGAATATTTTGGGTTGGTAATTGATTGAGCAATCAATTTGACAGATTTGCTTGATAAAACTGACGAAATTTTTTTTGGAAACAATCCTCTCCGCAAGATGTTTGCTTCAAAACAGAATTTTTTTTTTTATTATTATTATTATTTTTCGAAATTTAGATTTCCAATATAAAAAAATAATAATAATTCAAGTATATATATATATATATACATATATATACAGTATACTAAGTAATAAATGAAATATTAAAGTTATAATTTGATATGGATAAAATCATGAATTTCATAATTTGGACAAAATAATTATTAATTTGGACAAGATAATTATTTAGGAGTTTTTTTAAAAAATTCGGGATATTACATTCACTCCTCCTAAAAAAGGAAAGTTCTTCCTCAAACTTAAATCGCTAAGACTTTGCAAGTTAGAAGAACGAAAAGTTAGTATCACACTCTTCCCCTCATTTAAGAAGTTTCGCCCTCGAAACTCTATCATACCTGAGGAAAAAGTTCCCGATATCGTTTTTTCATGTCATCCTCAGCTTCCCAAGTTGCTTCCTCGGTTTTCTTATTCGACCATAATACCTTAACTAACCTCACAACTTTGCGTCGAGTATTTCGCGTTTTGGTATCTAAGATCTTAATGGGTCGGTTCTCAAAGGTGAGCTTTTGATCTAATTCGATAGCTTCTGGTTGAAGGATATGGTTTGGATCATGAATATATCTGCGAAGTTGAGACACATGGAAAACATTATGGACATTGGCTAATTCGATAGGTAATGCTAACCTATTGGCCACCTCTCCGATTCGCTCCAAAACTTCATAAGGACCAATATATCGAGGGCTTAACTTCCCTTTTCTCCCAAACCGCATTACACCTTTAGTTGGGGAGACCTTGAGTAAGACTTTTTCTCCTATTTCGAACTCTAAGTCTTGCCTTTTTGTATCTGAGTAAGATTTTTGTCGATCTTGAGCTGCCTTCATGTGCTCTTGAATGAGTTTCACCTTTTGGTAGTCTCTTTAATCATGTCGGGCCCCAAATGCAATGATTCATTCACATCACTCTAGCATATAGGGCTTCTGCATTTTTGTCCATACAACGCTTCATAAGGTGTCATCTTTATACTCGAATGATAACTATTATTGTATGAGAATTCTATATACATCAAGTGTTCATCCCATGATCCTCCAAAGTCCATCACACACGCCCGTAACATGTCTTCGAGTGTCTGAATAGTTCTTTCAGTCTGTCCATCAGTAGCTGGATGAAATGCTGTACTAAACTTGAGTATGGTTCCCACAGCTTCTTGAAGCTTCTGCCAAAATTTGGACAAGAATCGAGAATCCCTATCAGAAACAATATCCTTGGGTACACCATGCAATCTTACTACCTCCATGAAATAAGCATCTGCTAGTTGTTGCATTGACCATGTGTCCTTCATTGCCACGAATCTCGCTGTTTTTGTCAAACGATCGACTATAACCCAAATGGCATTCTTTCCTGACTTAGTGTTTGGCAATCCCATGACAAAGTCCATAGAGATTGATTCCCATTTCCATTCTGGAACTGTTAAAGGTTGTAGCTTTCCACCAGGTTTCATGTGCTGGATTTTCACCTTTTGGCAAGTTAAGCATTTAGCTACGAATTCAGCCACTTCTCGCTTCATTCTAGGCCACCAAAAGTGTTGTTTGAGGTCTTTATAAAGTTTGTCTCCGCCAGGGTGAATAGAGTAATGGGAATTATGAGCCTCTTTCAAGATCTTGTCCTTTAGGGTTTCATCATTAGGTACACACCATCTTCTCTTGTACTTTGCTATTCCTTTAGCATCAACCTCAAATTCAGGTGCTTGACCCTCCTCTTTCATTTTCCTCAACTTAATCAACCAATCATTGGTGCTCTGCTTTGCTTGAATTTCTTCGAAGAGATTAGGCTCAACAGTGACTGCATTTAATCTAGCTTCTACATAACCATGTTCAACAACTTCTAAGTTCAACTTTTGAAAGTCCTTGCATAACTCGTCGACTAAGATCAATACATTCAATGTATGACTACTCTTCCTTCTTAAAGCATCTGCGACTTTGTTTGCTTTGCCTTCGTGGTATACAGTGTCGAGATCATAGTCATTGATGAGTTCAAGCCAACGCCTTTGTCTCATGTTCAACTCCTTCTGAGTGTAGAGATACTTTAAACTCTTATGGTCTGTGTACATTGTGCACTTGACTCCATACAAATAATGTCTCCATATTTTGAGTGCAAACACAATTGCTCCTAACTCCAAATCATGAGTAGGGTAATTTTGTTCATAAGGTTTCAGTTGCCTTGATGCGTATGCTACGACTTTTCCATGTTGCATCAGCACACACCCTAACCCATGCTTTGAGGCGTCACTGTACACCTCGAAGCCTTCTGTTCCAGAGGGTAAGGTCAACACTGGTGCTGTTGTAAGTCGTTTCTTCAATTCTTGGAATGCTGACTCACATTGGTCGTCCCAATGAAATTTAGTGGTTTTCTTCATCAGGTTGGTGAGGGGTTGAGCAATCTTAGAGAAATCTCTAACGAATCTCCTATAGTACCAAGCAAGACGCAAGAAACTTCTAATTTTCGTAACACTTGTGGGTCGACAGCAACTCCGTCCTTTGAAATCACATGGCCCAAAAATGCAACTTTCTCTAACCAAAATTCACACTTTGAGAATTTAGCATACAATTTCTCTTGGCGAAGTATCTCCAAAATTTTCCTCAAATGGGCCTCATGCTCTTCCTTATCTCTTGAGAAGACTAGAATGTCATCGATGAATATGACCACACACTTATCCATGTACTGCTTGAAGGTCCTATTCATGAGGTCCATGAATGCAGCAGGCGCATTAGTGAATCCAAATGGCATAACTTTGAACTCGTAATGGCCATACCTTGTTCGGAAGGCTGTTTTGGGTATATCCTCATCCGCGATTCTCAACTGAGGATATCCAGAACGCAAGTCGATTTTTGAGAATACTGCAGCACCTTTTAACTGATCGAATAAATCCTCGATTCTAGGAAGTGGGTATCTATTCTTGACAGTGACGTTGTTCAACTACCTATAATCGATGCATAATCTTTGAGACCCATCCTTTTTCCTAACGAACAACACTGGTGCTCCCAGGGTGAGACACTGGGTCTTATATATCCTTTCTCCAAGAGTTCTTCTAATTGCACTTTCAGCTCTCTTGTTTCTGCTGGGGCCATTCGATATGGTGCTTTAGAAATAGGGCCTGTTCCAGGAATTACATCGATCTTGAAATCAACTTCTCTTTCTAGTGGCATTCCTGGAATATCTTCTGGAAATACATCCGGGAATTCACAAACAACAGGAATGTTGGGTATCTCCTCATCCTCCTTACTTATATCTTTCATGTGACACAGGTACACTGTGTAACCTTTTCTAATGTAAGTTTGAAGGTTTAAAGCTGAGATAATCTGGATTCCAGGTGTAAAGACAACCCCTTGGTAAGATATCCTATTCCCTTTTGGTCCTTTAAGAGACACTTTTTGCTTATGACACTCAATCTTGGCCTTATATCTACTCAACCAGTCCATTCCTAAGATAACATCAAAGTCTTTCAAGGAAAACAAGATTAGATCGGCAGGTAGATCAGTTCCGCCTATGGTAATAGGAATGTCTTGAAAAAGGGTATTACAGGGGACTGTAGTTCCGGTGGACATGACAATGTTGGCTAGACACGACGATGAAGGTTCTAAGGAAAACTTTTCCACAAAGGACTGAGAAATAAAAGAATGAGACGCTCCAGAGTCAAAGAGTAAGAAAGCAGGGTTAGAGTTTACAAGAAAAGTACCCGTCACGATGTTACTGTTGGTGTCTGCTTCAGTTCTGCTCATGACGTGAATTCTGCCATAAGTTGGACGTGCACCATTTCCATTGATCTGGTTGTTGCTCTGAGTAGCATTTTGGAGTGGCTTGATTACCATTGTTGTTTGGACCTTGAGGATTGGTTGGGCGATTATTGGTCTGGTATTGGTTTCGATTGCCATTTCCATTGGTGTGGTTTCCCCTGTTTTGTTCACTTTGGTCATTTTGCGTATTTGGACACTGATTAGCCTTGTTTCCTAGTTCTCCGCATTGAAAACACTTAATTCTTTCACCCTGACATGTGAAACCTGGATGACTCTTATTGCACTTCTTGCAGACAAACACTTTCTTAGTATTGTCTCCTTGTCTCTTTTGATCTTGACTGTTGTTGTGAGAATTGTTGTTATTGGTATAACGACCTCCTTGATGGTTACCCCCGCCATTATGTCCTCCATAGCGAGCCTTTTTCTCGTAACTTTGAGTTTGGGAGTTCCCACTTTGGTCTTTCCTTTTCATTCTTCCCAAAACTTCCTCTTCTCGTTCCAAAATTCTCTCCATATTGCAAGCTTTACCATAAGCCTCCATAAAAGTGGTTAAGGTACTACCGCCTAGTCTCTTTTGGATTCTAAAGCTAAGTCCATCCTCAAATTTCAGGGCTTTTGTGGCCTCATCTGGAACCATATTGGGGCAGAACCTAGCATATTCATGAAATTTTTGAGCATACTCTTCTACACTCATATTAGATCCTTGATTGAATCTAGTAAACTCACTACATTTTTGCCTCCTAATATGTTCGGGAAAGAATCGGGCCCTCGTAGCAGTCTTAAAAGTGGACCAATCAAAATTAGGTTGCATACGAATGGTAGGTCCTTGAGTCTCCCACCACAGATCGGCATCTTCTCGAAGGTAAAAGGTAGCATGGTTAACCTTTTGGTTGTCAGGAGTTCCATTAGAGGTGAATATTTTCCCTATATCTCGCAACCAGTTTTCCAACATAAGAGGATCTTCTCGACCAATGAAGGTTGGTGGTTTCAAGTTGGCAATTTTCTTAGCCATTGTTGCTTGAGATTCTTCACCGACATGGTGGTTGAGTTGGTTTTGGAGAACAAGTCCAAAACTTTGTGATAATTGTTCAAGAGTTCGTAAACGAGCAGCGATTTGTTCGGAAGTCTCGGGCATGCTTTTGTTTTGGCGTGAACGGGAACGAGTATAGACGTTAAATGGCATAAGCTACCTAGAAAAGAGAAAACAATGGTGTGACCACCATTTATTATTCATGTAACGTACAATGATGAGACACATTCATATAAGTTGAGGTAAGAACACAATTGAGAAAATGTAAACAACTTTTTTCAATTCTTTCAATCATCACATCATTGTTCAACATAGCAGCTACTGGTTCTATAAACCTTATTACACATATAAAAATAAAAGAAAAGTAAACCTAAAGGTTATCATCATCTCCCAGAGGTTCTTCTTCCTCCATAGGCTCTTCATCCTCCATATCAGACTGAGGGTGGGTAGGGGTATCAGCCTCTCCTTCATCAAAACTAGAGCCATTTAATGTAATGGTATTCTTCCATAACATCAATCATAACCCTTCGTAGATACTCAATGGTCAGAAACCACGATCCCCTATTCGTGTACCTCTCATTAGGTGTCTTATTAACATAAACATCAGTGTATTTTCTTTTGATTGTTCCTAATGGTCCTCGCTCGGGTAGGGTTGTCAACAAAACATAAGCTTTCTTTTCAGGAGTGCAAAAGTCAGAATCTCCATATAAATCATTGAAATGGTAGCTTTCAATAGCCAAGTCCAAACGGTGGACATAATCACATACATCCTCCCCGTATCTCATGCGAATCAAGTAAGGTGAAGCAGAGAGAGGGCCAGTGAGTTTCCTCGCTGTCCTTTTTCTTGCGGTTTGGTGAAGTCTTGCCATCTAAAACATAAAGAAACATATATTAAGTACTTAAAAGTAGTACTTCAAAACATTAACAAAATAAAATAATCCCTCTTCGAACCCACTCTCATAACTTAGTTCATTTAGTCCTAATTTTATTTATTTAATTTACTTAACCTATTTAGTTCATTTAACCCAACTTTCCCTAGTTAATCTTAAACCAAAGCTCTGATACCACTTTGTAACACCCTCCAAATTCAAATAAATATCTAGTCAAATAAATATAATTTTCAAAAATGATTTATTCAAACTTGGAAGATATTACTGCCCATTTACTCTGTAAGAGTAAACGAAGGCTAACAAAAATTAAATAAAGTAACCCAACGATCTTAGAGAAGAGAAATTTGAAGTAAAAATGCTAGTACAACCAATATCATATTTTAAACAATACTGAAATAAATAATCCCATGATAGACAACTAAAAGAGTGATCTAGGTGAATTATCTAAGTTTCCTCACACGAGATCCATCACCAAGTCCAACTTGCAAAGTAACAGAAAAGAAGACAACAAGAGAGATAACTCCCGATGCAGGTGAACAAATTGAGTAATTCGACTCCATCCCGTAAAAATAATAATTTTGATAAAAAAAATAAGTTTTGAGTTTAGAAGGAAAGGTGAACAAATAATATTATTGTTGATATTTGGGTTCTAAAACGTTTGCATAATAACTCCAAACATAAGTCACATAATCATATAACATCCAATCACACAATTAACAACAATAAATTTTTTTAATTAAGAGAGGGAATGTGAACGCCAGTAGGCCGGGACTAATCTCTATTATCCGCCTACTTCAACAAGAGGTTGTCACCCCAATATAACCATGGCCAATATCATAGAGTCCCTAGTGTGCACACCCCTTCTACTTGGATCACAACAATTAGAAGGAAGACAACAGTTTTGTATCGTATATAATAATCAACCTATAGATAGATATACCATCATATAGGGCAACCTGTTCAACACCCTTCCGGGCTTCATTACCCTCCTTAGTTTTATTAAAAGGTCATAATATACACAAGTTCTCAATTTGATAACCATACAATTTCACAAGTCTTTTAACATAGAACATACTCTAGTCATATAGTTCTCTACAAGAATATTCACATACTAATACTTTAGTAATCTTTATTCCAAAGTAATCATATGATTATAAAAGATTTACACTATTACCAATATGATAATAACATACTCCAGTTTCATAGTATTATGAGAATTATACTCTTATAATAGTAATTACTAACTCATAATTTAATAACATTAGTCAATAAATTATATATCATACACATGGCCACATAATCACACAATCACATAGGTAACCGTTTTACAACGGGAAAATAGAGTACGATAGACATCGAACTTACCTCGAGTAGCGCAGATAAAAATAATAAAGTCACTCCTAGAAAGTTCCTTCTACACAATCTCCGTCTACAATAATAAGTAAATGAACGGAATTAGTTACCTATGTAATACCCGATGTAATTAAAATTTGTTAAAGTCGAAGATAGTAGATGTTATGAAACTTTATTAAAATGAGATAAAAATCAAGTATCAAAGTAGTATAAGAGTTTAGTTTTTTTTAAAAAAAACTAGAAAAAGATAAAAGAAAAAGAAAGGAAAAAAAACAGAAGACCAACTTACTGATTCTTTTGAATTAGACAACTCGAAAGAAAACAAAAGGAAGGAAAAGGTTTCAAAAACAAAAAGGAAAACAAGAGAAAAGTAAAACAAATTTATTAAAGCAAAAAACGAAAATAAGAACTGGTATTCCAGTTGTTATGAAAAGAAAAGAAACAAAGAGTTCTTAGAAGACAGAGAAAGCAGCAAGAAGAAGGATAAGAAGGGGAAGAAGGTGGCAGTAGCAGCACGACGCATAGATTTTGTTTGATAGGGATATGGTGTGTGAATTGGTTTCTTACCTACTGAATTTTTGAACGAAAATTGTGGTTGGAAGGGATGAAGAAGTCCAATATTTATAGTCCTAGTAGAGGGAGAGGGGAACAATTCAAAAGGAAATGGAGAGGATTTGATTGAAACAAAGGGGGGAAAGTTAAAATTTGATTGAGGATATTTTGGGTTGGTAATTGATTGAGCAATCAATTTGACAGATTTGCTTGATATAACTGACGAAAATTTTTTTGGGAGCAATCTCTCCGCAAGATGTTTGCTTCAAAACATAATTTTATTATTATTATTATTATTATTTTTCGAAATTTAGATTTCCAATATAAAAAAATAATAATAATTCAAGTATATATATATATACATATATATATACAGTATACTAAGTAATAAATGAAATATTAAAGTTATAATTTGATATGGATAAAATCATGAATTTCATAATTTGGACAAAATAATTATTAATTTGGACAAGATAATTATTTAGGAGTTTTTTTTAAAAATTCGGGATATTACATTATTAGTTAGCCATAGGATATAAAATTTGTTTAGAATTAAGTTTAGTTGTTCACTAAAATGAGAGTGTTATGGGTAGAGTAAGTAAAGGGAAGCCTTATGGGAATGTGGTGTGCTTTCATGCTTATGGAGCATATGTTATATGTATAGTTATTTGTATTATTGGTGGAATTAGTCTACCAAGTTTGCTAATCTTATTTGCAGGGCCTCTTACATGGAATTTATTTTCTGTTTTATCAGAGTACGCAGCGAAAGCGAAGTAATTTATCGCCTTCTCGGTTTAGTTGTGTGTTTAATTTTTTATTTTGTGTTTTGCAATTTAAAGATAAACTTTAATTTTATTTTAATATAGTCTTATGTGTTGCATTGCTTTTATTTTATTTGTTAGTTGCTTGATAGTATATGTTATTATGTGAGACAGTATATACTTTCTGTTGTTTTTCAATTAAGTGTTGTTTATTATGTGAGTACTACGTATCTGTTTTATTATTTACAAAACTTTCTAATTTGAATTTATATTCCAAATTATATTTTAGATCTTTGAACTTAATAAACTTCATACCTATATTAGAGTTATTTTATGACTTTTAAATTTTCCTATTGTTAATATTTTGATATACTCTTTTGAAAAACGTTTAATTTCAATTGTTTTATAATGGTTTGGAATAAGAAAGGGGTTTTGAAATTGTCTTTCAAGATATTCTTCAAATTTCTCTTACCATCTTTGACCATCTATATTTATAAATATTTTCCTTTTAATATTTTTATTTTTCATGTTAATCCTTATTTAGCCTTTAATTATGGTAATAAGTTTTGTAGTCTTTGAAAATAAAAGTACCCTAATGAGTTGTTTTGGTGTTAGTTTGAAAAGTAGATGTGAACTATTTTGTTTTTCAGGTTAGCATTCAACAACTTTTATTTTACTTAGTAATTTACTTTCCTTATTAGCATTATTTTTCGAACTCAAATACGCGAAAGGATCTCGTTTACTATTTGTTGTTTCTTGTTTAAATATTTAGTGCTTTCTCATTTCATATCAAAATTTTGGTTGTTTTCATTACTTCTTATTTAATTCTCTGATTTTGACTGATCTGTTTTATATTCTTTGAAAATGAAATTTATATACTCAGTCTAAATTTTAAACTTGTTTGAGTTGATATTAAGTCATAATGGGTGATTCCTTTGACTTGTATGTCAATTTGATAAGTCTAAATTTTAAACTTGTTTGAGTTGATATTGAGTCATAATGGGTGATTCCTTTGACTTGTATGTCAATTTGATAAGTTGACGCATTTTATTTGTTTTGATTTAATTTCCTTTTTGAGTTGACATTAAGTTTATATTGGGTGATTCGAGTAAACTCTAATGTTGATTTGATAAGAAGGCTTTCAAATAATGTTTTGTTGATACTAGATTGCAATGGGTGGTTCCATGCACATTTGTGTCGACTTAGCAAATTTTATAATTGTTGTTTATAATTTATTACTTTATCGCCTATTTATTATTAGTGTTTCGTCGTTGTGAAATTTATTATAAAGTTGTCAATTTCTTTTGCAAACTTTAATTTTCATATATATGTTTAGGAGGCGTACGCTCTTATAACATATGTCATGACTTGTGTTCGTAAGTGCTATTTTAATAAAGCAGCTAGCTACTCTTTATTAAAGTGTTCTTATCTCATTAAATGGAGTATAAACCCGTGTGGTTACCTCTATTTAAATTGGTTTGGCTATCTATTTACGAACTTTTTCTTCTTCGTTTCTTTTCTAAAAATATTTATGTATGGTCGGATTTTTTCTTTTATAATTTTACGTAACTATTTATGCCTGCTTCTTTACAAAATTACCTATAGTTTATTGTGCAAAGGTTTTTACCTTAAACTTTCTAATACTTGTCTTTGGTTCTTTCACATTTTATAAAATAATGGTTGTTACCGTACTTCTTTACTGTAACTCTTTTGGTCTTCCACAATAAAATGTATATTATTTGAGTTATCAAATTTTATACCTGCAAAGTTGTTTAGTTCTTAACTAAAATCCATCAATTTCTGTTTTCTTAATGTTCTTTAACTAGAGTATTCTCTTTTGTCTCTTGGTTGTTTTGAAGTTTCGAGGACGAAACTCTCTTAAGGGGGAGTGATTGTAACACCCCGTAATTTTCACCCTTTATTTTTGGTGTGTGTTTATATTAAAACGATATTTTTTTTCGTAAAAATGATTAATTTATTATTTAAATTATTTTGGAACGTGTTGTGAAAATGTGTATATATATTTATATGTGGTGATATATATATATATATATATATATATATTAAGTTGTTAGTTATTTATTTTAATTTCGTTATTTGTTTAGGCGTTTCAGATGCTGTTTTGTCACGTAGCGTTTTTGTAACGTTGTTGGACCAACTTTGGTGATGAAATGTTGCATCGCATGTGGCGTGCTAATGTGTTTATTATATTCATATTTATAATATAATTTATTAGAGTTATTTTCATTATTAAGTATTTTCAAAGTTTAGGCGCGATTTAGGAATTTATTGATATATCGCGTGACGGACTTTTGATGCATGGACCTTTGATGACTTGGGCCGAAATCTTCTTGGTGTACTTGGGCTTGGACAGCCGGCTATGGGGAGGGAGAAGGAAGAAGTTTCTCCTCTTTTATTTCATTTCTTTTAATTGGTGACTCTTGGTAGATTGTAACCCCCATAACCCCCCTAATCATTCTCCTAAACCCTTCATTTTTTCTTGCCATAAAATTCTGATTTTTATCAAAAGAGGTTCAGCATCATTTGCATTTAACCCTCACCGTTTTCAAGAAAAGAAAGAGAGAAAAGGAAGAGGAAAAGAATAGAAAGGTCCAACCCGGTTTTTCCTGTCACACCTTCACGAAAATAACCGTAGCCGGAGATCTAACCGTTGGATCGTCTTCAAATTTGGACAGAACGTTTATAACATCTTGTTCTACACTCTGAACGGATGATTTTGAATCTGAGATTTTGATCACCGGGAATCATGGTCGGAACAGAGCAGTGTGACATGAGATTTATTTACGTTCAAGAAGAAAATGCCTAGTGACTGGTTGCTTCAATTCTCATTCGTTGTGCCTTGGGGTTAGAAGAGGAATTGGATTGTATGCGTAGCTCTTAACTATCTCTTTAAACTCAGCTCTCCTCCCGACGTTCCAGGTAACTAGTAGTTATCTTAGAACCATAGTGATTAGAGTATTATTCGGTATTAGATTATTACACTAGGAATTATTTAAAATACTTTTTTGAATGAAATTATTGACGAAATTTGACATGAATATACTTGATGCATGCTGTGTGATTACTGTAAAGAGAAAAATAATTTTCGTATGATTTTTGGTATTTATTTGATTTAATTGGTGTTTTGTGCGTTTTTGACAAAATTGCATAATAATTATTAAACGGATGTTAAAATTGCTGAAATTATTTTTCGTAGATCATGTTGTATGCGTAGTATGTACTCCATGCCTTAGAATAATTTTTTCCTACTGTGTACTGGTTTATTTAATTGATATATTTGTTTTTGCAATTTCGTTTCTGTCAGTTTATAAATCATAAAAATTATTTCTGGATTCTGAAAAATTCATTGCTTTGTATAACATGCCAACCACCTGGTTTGCGAACTGGGGGTACACCTGGGTTAATTGTTGTCGTCCGAGAGGTCAGTGAGTTCTGCGTGTTCTACCCTGCATCGGGAGTTTGGCCATTCTTAGACACAGGCAGTGGGGAACGTAAGCCCATAGACTGACCTGGAGATTGCGATCTGACAAACCTTAGGAAGTGAATTGCGATTCACTGGCGTTCGGTTTCTGACTCAATCACTTGTTTTACCTATATTTTATTTTTATAAAAGTACTCTTGAGATGATTTATTTATTTTTATCCAACTCACTTGCTATTTATTATTCATTTGCGTTATTTGTGAGTTATATGGAAGTGGATGCATATTGTAGTTGACTTGACTTTATACTTTCCTTTCTTATTAATCTATCTCTGAATCATGCTTTGATTGCTTTTGTTCTGGGAGAACTGCTAGTTACTCCCCACTGATTATGGATATTTGTTGTATATTTTGCAGGTTTTGTTGATGGGGATTTTCTTTGATTTTGGGCTCGGGTTGAGATGCGAGAAATATTCTATTAGGGGTTTTATTTCTAAACTTCTCTTTAGTTTGAGATAGTTTTCTCATTTCAATTTTAATCTAAGTAATTAATTTACTTATAGTACTTACTTATGTTTGTTTTTATCGCTTAGTTATTTAAACACTATTCTTGTAGTAGTGACATTCCCAGAAGACGATGTTTCCGCCATCGTCCTATTAATACTATTATTATTTCTTTCTTTTCCGCTTTGAAATTCTGGGGTGTTACACCTGGAACGTCGAGAGGAGAGCCGAGTCTGAAGGGATTCGAAAAATATGCGAGCAATCCAATTCCTCCATGAACATTAATTGTAGCAACAAGTCACTAGGCGTTTTCTTCTTGAACGTTGAAAACTCTTATTTCGTACTGCTCTGTTCCGACCATGATTTTTGGTGATCAAAAGCTTGTAATCTAATCGCTCCGGTCAAAGTGAAGATAAAGATGTTATAAACGTGTTGTCCGAATTTGAAGACGATCCAACGGTTAGATGTCCGTCTACGGTTATTTTCGTGAAGGTGTGACAGGAAAAACCGGGTTGAACCTTTCTCTTCTTTTCCTCTTCCTTTTCTCTCTTTCTTTTATTGAAAACAGCGTGGGTTAAATGACAATGATGCTGAACTTCTCTTATTAAAAATCAGAATTTTATGACAAGGAAAAATGAAGGGTTTAGGAGAATGTTAATGAGGGATTAAATGAGCGGTTACAAGAGATCCAAAGGTTAGCTTAATAAGCACCAAAACTCTTCATCCTCCACTCCAAAATGCTGATTTTCGGCCAGCATAAAACGCCACACGTGATGTACCATTTCATCACTCCAGTCGGTCCAACAACGTTACAAAAACGCTATGCGGCAAAACTGCATCCTAAACGCCTAAATAAATAACGAAACTAATATAACCTTTAAAATAAATAACTAACAACTTAAAATAAATATATCACAATATATAAATATATATACACATTTTCACAACACATTCCAAAATAATTTAAATAATAAATTATTTATTTTTACGAAAAAAATATCATTTGAAAATAAACTAACACCAAAAATAAAGGGTGAAAATTACGGGGTGTTACAATTGAGTTCGGGGGTGAGGGTACGAATATAGTCATAATGAACCACATTCACCCAAAGTTGGCCTCTACTAAATATCGATTCATTGCAGATTTTATGCCAAAGAATACGGATATGTTGAAATTTACCACCTTTTAAAATCTCAATTTTCAAAATAACCACCTTATAAGTTCACTTTTTTAAATAACCACCTTATATGACCTAAATCTCTTTAAATACATACCAATTGACAGATTTCGTTCAATAAATTTCCTGACTGTATTGTACCCTCACCCCCGAACTCAATCTTTGGTTCACTTTGACCATCTATGGAGTCAGGACGGGGAAATCTACATTGGATAATTTGTCCCTATGATTTTCCCAGATCCAATTAGGTTTATGATTCTTCCTAAAAAGAATTGTTGGCGACTTCTTTCAATAAAAAACAATTTTCAATAAAACCTTTACAGTGGGGTAGTCAAATTTAATACGCGCTCATCCAGCGTAGGCGAAATATAAACACGCCTACACCGTTACATCCTGAAAGCAAGCCTAAGCAGCAAAAGCTCCACCGAATGAAGCCAAAGATTAGTCTGAAAGTGAAACAAGAAATCCAGAAATGGCTTGATGCCAAATTCATCCAAACGCTAAAGCATCCGAGCTGGCTCACCAATATAGTGGTTGTACTTAAAAATGATGGAAGAGTTCGGATGTGGATTTACTTTCGTGATTTGAATGCTGCATCACCAAAAGAGTGCTTTCCTCTACCCCATATCGATGATCTCGTGGGTAGTATGGTTGCTCATGCAATGTATTCCTTCATGGATGGATTTTCAGGGTATAATCAAATACTCATGGCCCAATAAGACATGACAAAAATATCTTTCATCACTCCGTGGGGCACTTTCTGCTACAGAGTTTTGCCTTTTGGTGTCAAGAATGCCTGAGCAACATATCAAAGGGCTATAACCACTATTCTTCATGGCCTCATCCACGACATTGTCGAAGTTTATGTAGATGACATGATCGTTAAAAGTGAAGATCGTGAGGGTCATATTCCTGCAGTAAGGTCATTCTTTGAAAGAATCAGGAAATGCAATCTAAGGTCAAACCCTCAAAAGTGCGTGCTTGGTGTCACTTCAGGAAAATTGTTGGGATTTATTGTAAGTCGGAACGGCATTAAAGTGGACTCTGAAAAGGTAAAAGACATTCAAGAGCTACCTCCTCCAAAAACAGAAAAAGAACTAAGAGGATTCCTAGGCATAATTCAATATATTAGTAGGTTCATCTCACAACTCACTATGAGATGTGAACCTATATTTAAGTTGCTCAGAAAAGGGGCATCCCATGAGTGGGATGTCAGGAAGCTTCTGATTCCATGATAGAATACCTTTTAAATCCACCTGTTCTAATGACACCTAGGCCAGGAGAACCCCTGATTTTGTACCTTGCTATCACATAAACTGCTATGGGAGCTCTCTTAGCGCAATATCAAGAGGGAACAAAGAAGGAAGTTGCTATATACTATCTAGCAAGAAATTCCTGGAGTATGAGACAAGATATACCCCACTAGAAAAACATGTGTCTCTTTGGTCTATGCCACAATGAAGTTGAGGCATCACCTTCAAGCTCATACCACTAACCTGATCTCGAGGCTTGATCTAATCAAGTATCTGCTCGAGAAACCCATTTGTATGAGCCCGCTCTTTCGAGCTGCTAATGAAACACACTCAACAAACACAAACTAGATTTAGCTCTTAAATAAATAAATCGCAGCGGAAAATCAACTTAATTACACCAATATCTCGACTAAAATTCCCAAAATATTATATACAATGAATTATCATAAAGAACTATTCTTAAATCAACTATCCAAAATACAAACTCAATCTTTGATACACCGAATCTTAATCTCGCTCCACTTCCATTCCGAGCTCACAACCCCAAACCTGCAAATTCAGGGGAAAGATACAAACAAACGAAATTCCAAAATGAGTGGAAAACTCGTAACCTTTACTTCAGCCCGTTATGAACATTTTATTTATCAAATCATTTCATTTCCGTTACAACGCTGGCATAGCTCATTCTCTTAAATAAATCAGTGGCAAGTACTGGATTTGGACAAACGCTGCCTCCAAGGTTCTCTATGGAGCCTAGCTATACTACCCCTAAGGTTCGTTATGGAGCGTAGCCAACCATATCAGGTCAAAAGAGTAACCATCCTCCACCCATACCTTGCCCACTTTCTATTTTCAGTTCATAAACTAAGCCAGCAAAACAATTGCATATTTATGTTATCCAATAATGTTTCCATAATCAACTCACAACAGCATATTCACAACTATGGCCATAGTACCAACTTATATATTAAAAACATAACATAGAGATCCACACATGAGGGCATAAGTAAATGATTTTACTGAACATAAAAGTTACCTGAACGCATTCCAAATTCTAACAATACAACCTCCTTCATTTTGATCTCCAAAAGATACTCCACTCCAAAAACCATCCTCCATGAATTACCTCACAATAATAACAATAATTTACAACCATTCTCAAACTAACTATTTCAGACTACACAATCATAACCAATTCCCAATTTCTAAATCCTTAATTTTGTAAAGTGATTCTACATATCTTAAAATCATAAAACTAACCTATTGAACTAAACTAACTAAACTCTGCTAACAAGCTTAATTAAAGCTAAAAAGAAACTGATTTGGATAACATGAAACGGAGATAAAGGACAAGATAAAATTATAACTAGCAACAAAAGTGATTTGGGTTCTTTATAAAAATCAAAGAAACTAAGAGGACTGAAATTAAAGAACTCAAGGAAGGAGGAAGGAGCATCAACGGAGCAGAAGACATAACAACCACAGCAACAACTCCACAACCACCACCACAACTACAAGAACACAACAACACAACGACGCAACAACAACAACACAACAACAACCACACAACTGCCACAACGACATTAATAGCAACCCCAATAGTCAACAACAACAACAATAAACAAAAGAAGGTTAGTACCTTCGGTACTCTGAACCACCAACACACTAAGGCGACGACGACGACAGGGCAAGGCGATGACAGCTGCAGCGGACGAGGCAAAAATAGGGGTGGAAAGAACACCATCATCACCGACAACTACACGAAGAAGAGAGAGAAAACAACGGCACAACGGCGCGGCGTGAACGGCAACGTTGGTCTGAGCGCCGACAGCATCACGGCAAGCAGAAGGCGGCACAACGCCAAACGGGGGGGAAGTCAGGGACGCGAGGAGAGAGAGTGTGTTTGAAGGGTTTGGGGTTTGTGAGTTTAATCTTCAATTGACCAACCAAGGAAAATAGGAAGAGGAGTTTGGTTTTGTTATTTTGCACAATAACCGACAAAGGGTTTGGGTTTGGGATTTTTCCTTTGGAAAAATACTACTCAACACATTGCAAATAGCTAGAACCGAAAATATAAAATAATAATAACTTCATAAAAATAAATAATTAATTATATTACACACACGGCAAATAAAAATTCATACTCCAAACTCAAATAAAATAAGAATTTTCGGAACATAATTAACTTAATAAATATAATCAACATTTAATAAAAACGCTCATAAAAAATAGGGCTATTACACCATTTTTAGTGAAATATTGGCAAGATGTCATTCTATGCTTTCTGAGTTTGATATTAAACGTGTCAGCCAGTAATATGTTAAAGGAAGAGTCATAAGTGAACCCCTAGCAGAAGGACCAGCGTCAGGAGATTAATATGATGATGCATTCCCTGATGAGTACGTATTATTTATTGAAAATCCACAGTGGTGCATGTATTTTGATGGAGATTCTAATAGGAGAGGTAATGGAGCAGGGGTCTTATTAGTAGATCCCGAAGGATAAGCTGGATTTCCCAACAACAAACAATACGACTGAGTATGAAGCCTGCATATATGGAGTAAAAGCCACTTTGGTAGCCGGGCCAACACATTTCACTGTATATGGAGATTCTAATCCCATTATATCTCAAACAATAGGGATTTGGAGAGGTACGAGAGACTTCAGCTATACACAAAGTACCTTTAGGAGTTGATCCCTTATTTTGATGACATCAGTTTCAAACATTTTCCTCGGGAGAAAAATAGCTTCACTGATGCTTTAGCCAATCTCGCTGTTTAGTTGAGATAGGAGAATGGTACAACAATCATTCAGTTTTGATCGAAGAAAGGAATGGGCCAACAGTGACGGTAGCACAGATTGTCTCCACGTTGGCTCAACAAGATGATGTTTGGTTTCCTGTAAACTATGCAGTATCCATAGGGAAGTGGCAAGAAGGATCGTATAGCCATCAGAAGGCTAGCTGCTCATTTTCTCATATTAAAAGACAGACTATATCACAAAGGGTTTGATCGTACTCTACAACTCTGCATGACTGACAATGAGAAGCAAGCCATCATGGAAGAAGTTCATAGAGGAGAATGTGGACCCCACATGAATGGAAGAATGTTGCCTCGTAAAATTTTGCTAGCAAGTTTCTATTGGAGTACTCTAAAAGGTGGTTGAATCAGCTTTGACCATGCTTGCAAGCAATGTCAGATATTTGCTAACCTCAATCATATGCCCCCTGTGTCGCTACATAATATGATCTCTCCTTAGCCATTTTCAAGTTAGGATATAGACATAATCAGACAAATTCATCCAAAAGCTTCAAATGGGCATCAGTATATTCTTGTAGTGATTGATTACTTCTCGAAATGGGCTGAAGCTGCATCGTTATCAAAACTAGGGGTAAAGCAAGTCTGGAAATTTGTGATTAGTAATATTATATGTCGGTATGGCATACCTTTTGAAATCATCTCTGATAATGGATCACAATTTATGGGTTATCTTTAAGACAACTCTCGGAAAGTATGCAATTAAGCATCATCAGTCCTCACCTTATCGTCCTCAAACCAATGGAGCAGTGGAAGCAGTCAATAAGACAATCAAGACTATTGTTGCCAAGATGACTGAGAAGACTAGAGAATGGCATGACAAATTACCATATGCCCTTTGGACACCTCCATGGAAGGTAAAAAGTCACTTGGCAAAGCCCTAGTAATTTTACACCTCTACGACCAGAATTACAGTATATTATTGCACTAATGCCAAGGTGGCTTGTGACCCACTTTATGTCTTGTTGTTGTAAATAGTCCTCCCACCCCCATTTTCAAATAAGTTGATAGAAGAAGGGATGAAAACCTCTTTCTTGTATATGTTTAGTTTAATAAGCAAGACTCACGTGAGGTTTCATAAGAGAAATTTTTTTCGAATAACTATATGCAAAGGGCTAATAGACATCCCTTAACCAAGCTTTAAGGGTTTCATTTGAATTCGTCTAGGCCAAGGAACATGTCCCCCAAAATAAGTGGTCCAAGACGACCCCCACTAACAATTTTTGGAATAAGTGAAATCAACGAGCATGATGGGTGGTGCGGTTTAGTCGTATGCACCTATCCAAAGATAAATTTCTCCTACTCTCTTTTACAATTAAATGTAGAAGGAAAGTAAGGTTCGTATCCACAGGGAAATAGGGACGAGTTTTATATTTAGCGGGAATCAATACCTAGACGACTCTAAGGACCAAGTAACCAATTAAGGGGGGGTTTTCAAATAAGTTATAAACAAACTAAAATTAATTAGCAAATAAATAAAATGAGAAATCAATATGGAAAGATCTTGAATCCGATTAACATCCACTTCAATTTAATTATCGATCATTGAATCTTAGCTCTAGTTATTTCCATGATTATCTAATGTCGAGAATTAATCTCGTATTCTCCTTATTCTTTATTGAATATCACGATCAGCGTGACTATAAAACCCTAACTATAGGATAACCTAGTCCGATCAGCGTCTAAGTTCAATCCAACAGCAGCAATAAACACAGAGAACCAATAGACCCGCTAATGTCATACACGCGATAAACATTCAACAATTGATTTAATTTCCCCAAGAAATAACCAAGACAATCTGCATCTAAGTTACTTCCTAGTTTGCTACAAATTGATAAAAGAATAAAACAATCCGATTCTATTCTTAAATCTAGCATTAGATTAATTACATAATCAAACTAGTAACGTGCCTAGCATAATTATGCAAAAATCATAAAGTATAATCATAGAAACTAAACCATAATCAAAGGAAATAAATAGAGAGGAAAGATCTCACAATAATTGTTGAAGCTTCATGTTAATCTTCTTCAAGAACTGTTCAAGCTACAATCGGCATAACAATAGCCAATCCCATAATTGAAATCTCTAAAAACTAAACTAGGAAATGAAAAACAAAGAGGAATGAAGAAGGAAAGATGAAGAGAGGAGTATGTTTCCTCTCCTCAAGTCTGCTACTCTTTTTCACACCCCAAAATATTAGCTTTTAGGAGGCTTTTAAACCCCGCACATAACGTGGCCCCAAACCGACTTAAGCGTCGCGAGGCGCGCTACTGATCGCGAGTCGCGAAGAGCTGACTGACATCCGCACAAAATTGCCTGGGCACAAGGGTCGCGAGTCGTGACGTATATCGCGAGGTGCGAAGGCAGGGGTTGCGAGTCGCGATCAATCTCGCTAGGTACGATCTGCTTGCTTGGCTTGCGATGCTGCTGGGCAGGCTCCTGCTGCTTGGTGCTTTGCTTGGCTTGCGATGCTGCTGGGCAGACTTAGTGCTTGCGGGCAGCGGCAGCTTGACTAGGACTTGTGGCGATGCTTGGCTAGTGAAACGATGTTGTGGAGTTGTTCCAACCACTCATGCTTCTAGGAGCTCGAAACTTACAACTTTAACAATAATTAATGTGCAAAATTCCGAACATCCGCTAAGAGCTAAATAAAACACAAATGTTAACAATTACAATCAAACCCCCTAGCAAAATGCACCCAAACATCATAAAAACATCGTACAACTTGAGCATATCACATGACATGTATTGAAAGACCATTTGGTAAGTATACTTCCCAGAAGCATAAGAATGCAAGTATTTTCCTAGCAATCCTATAGCTGGTATTATTAGAGAATTACCAAGTACCAAATTAAAAGGTTAATAATAAATTGAGAAGAAGTATCTCACGATACTATAAGTAGTTGCCATGAAGGTTTTCGGGAAGGTACAAAATGGTTGATAAATCTCCCGAGATTCTTGTAGGTGTAATAATTGGACCGTTGGAGGGTAAGCCTAGTAGTTCTTCGACCTCTTCAACAAGAGATACGGTCTCTTGGTCTCCAAAGCGGAAGACATGATGAGTTTCATCCCAAAATTGGGAAGCAGTATGTATCATCTCGTAACGAATAGAAAGAAAAGCCATGAGAGCCTTAGTAAAGCGGGAATAAGAAGAGGACTCCCTTGGTTGCCCCAAGTTCCTAGTGATCCCATATAATTGTTTTTTTTATTGACGCTCTCTATTTCATTGGTATCTTTGTAAATAGATTGCCAAACCATTTTGTGAAAGAAGAAAAGCTAGAGAAAATGATGTATGTGGAAATGAAGAACCATGCCCTTTTATAGATAGAGGAAGAATGATCATCCATGATTCATGCCATGGATAATGGGATTGAGTATTGTCCATAGGATTATAAAGAGCATTCCTACCAATGGTTAATGACCAAGCATTTGTGGTGTGGCAATTTTGTCGAACATCGATAAACAGCATGTCAATGATGAATCAAGAATATTGATACAATCCATTTTTCCAATAATCATCAAAATAATAATTTTGATCAATCTAATGATCATCATTTTCCGATAAAGCATATAAGCATTATGCCTGAAAAATTCTTGAAAGTTAAAGAAAAACAGATTAAAATTTTGACATATGATGGTTGGTCCACCATAATTGGTCAGGAGGGTAATAACCTTTGATCCGCCCTTTAAGGTAATATGACCTGACAATGCATCACTTTAAGGTGACATGACCCGACAATGCTTTATTTTAAGGTGACATGGTAGCACATGAAGTTATAAAAAGTGAATGATGGTGATTTAAAAATTTATTTGTCATCAAGGCCATGAAGAACTATGATAAAAACTGGAGTCAATTTGTTAATTGATTGGAGTTTTTCACGTTAACAAAAGACTAATTCATAAAATAAAACTAACTAAGACAACAATAAGGTCGCCTTTTCAACTTTAGAAAATTAATTGGGATTTTCTATCTAAGACAACGATAAAGTCGCATTTTTAAATTTCAGAAAATTAATTAGGATTTTCTATCTAAGACGACGATAAAGTCGCATTTTCAAATTTTAGGAAATTAATTGGGATTTCCTATCTAAGACGACGATAAAGTCGCATTTTTAACTTCAAAAAAATAATTGGAATTTTCTATCAAAGATGACGATAAAGTCGCATCTTCAAATTCAAAAAATGAAATGGGATTTTCTACTTAAGGCGTCATCAGATGTCGCAAATCATGATTTCAAGAGAGCACCAATGATAGCTATTTTCTATGGAGATTATGTTATTTCGAAAGAAAATTTTGTGTCAAAATTTTGTGTCTTTTCAAACATTGGTCATCATTTCATCCAAAATTCAACCAATGTGGAGCATTCCGTAGACACCAAATTTTGAAACCCTGTTGTGGATAAAGTTTAAAATAAAGATTTCTGAATAGAAATAAAAATAACGAAATCGTCATGTATTGTGGAGCACCCCCCACCAAAGGTACCTTCCGCCTCGGATCGCGAGTTTCATTCCGCCATATGGTTTTCCATTTTCTGTTTTAATCATACGATTTCAGTTTAAACGTAATTTTTCCGTAAGTCGTAATCAAGAATTACAGCCACCAGTTTTAAGTGCTTTGTTGTAGAATCATGCTCATCTTTAATAATTTGACGACTTATCATTATTTATTTTCAGTTAGTTTTTTCTAAAAACGGAAAAACGAGTAGCTATTAGGCCCCAGAATTTTACTTGCCACTCAAAACTGGTGGCAATCAATTTTCTTGGTGATCAATTCATTACCCACTAGTCAGTTTTGTCCATTGGATAAAGAATAAGAATATATTCTTTAACCACCAATCACGTCCTTTTATCCATTGGTTAAGGAATAAGAATAATGAAAAGGAATAAGAATCAAATCCAAGGTGTAAGAGCCAAAAGATCTGATTTTCTTCGGCAAATCCAGGTTGTACGCTGAGCGCACGACCGTGCGCCCAGCGCACTATGCATGCGTCCCACGTAGTAGCCCGGTCAATTTTGCTTTCACGTTTTCGTTGCACTTTCAAGTTTTAGGATGTATTTTGGAAGAGAATATTGACTGAAAATCTGATTTTGCTTCATTAGTGTAAAAATCAAAATCAAATCTAAAAGAATAAGAATATTTGGATTTCCAATAAATTTGATGATTTAGGAATATTTGATGATGTAATTAGGATGATGTAGGATGGTAAAAATCAGACTTTTTAGGTCAAAATTCTAATTCTGTACCTCTTTCAAACCCTAGTTCCCCTCTTCATTTTCCTATAAATACCGCCCTTTATTTTCATTTCAAAACAAATTAAAAACAACTTTAAAACACACAACTTCAATACTACTCTCATTCTCCAAACTTCTTCCCACTAAAACCTCATTCAAGAGAGAAAAAGAAAAAAAAAGTTAAAATTAGAGAAGTAATTAGTAAGTAAGAAGCTCACCAAAGAAAAACACAAAAAAAAGGTTTTAGTTAGTAATTAAGTGAATTTAGAAACTCACTTAGAAATTAAGGGGAAAAAAAGTAAAGCCTTTGCAAAGGATGTGCATCATTGAGTTAGCAAGGTAAAATTAAGTTCTTATTTTTTCTTTTTTCATTATCTCCTTAATCACATACGAACTTTCTTTGTTTTCGCTTATCAATTTTTTAATTTTTGGAGTGATTTGGGTATGTGGAAGTCCTAATAGGTTCCCAACTTTAAATCACCCTACCTAGAATAGTCAACTCTAATGGGAAGACTCTAAGGATTGTGATTTTTCTTAACCAAGTTGTTGTTAAATCACTAAAAACCTTTTTTCAACAAATTTCATGTAGAATTGTGCTTAAATAAGTTTATTAAGTTGGATTTCAAAGAACAAATTTGATAAATCTTCTGTTTTGACCGGTTTTAGTACAAAATTCACCATAATTCGATATATCACTAAACGCATGTCAAATTTTGACATAACATAAATAACGCACTGACCTATCTATAGGCATATCACATGTGCAATTTTACAATTTGTACAGAAAGTTATGAATTTTTAAAAGAACAAAAGTGTAATCTGAAAAAACTGAAATAAAGTGATTAACTCATTTTTTCATAAAAAGAAGAATAATTTCCTTTCATACGAAAAAGTCATTAAATTTTAAGTTCTTCTTAAAATGATTCATTTTTATTATGTAAATAATATTCCATAAAATCATTATAAAAAAAATCAAATTAAAGAGGTTAATTGATCTCTAATTTTCACAAGTTTTCAAATAAACATGAATTCCAAAGCCCATTCAAGTAGATGAAAATCAAGGAGCATCATGGTGAAGATCAAGATTGAAGACTTCTATAGATCATAGAATTTGTACATTTTTGTTGTAATAATAGTTTTTTTATAAATAGTTATTACACAACTCATTAATGACAAAATATGGAGATGTTTATGGATAATTTTCATAAATAAATCCACAATTCCTTTTGAATAAAATAAGCAACCAGTATTGTAAATATTGCATGTTGGGCCCAATATATCCTAGTACATGAATTAAATGACCCATTCTCAATTAAGAAGAAAAATTGCAAATCTCATTAAGTTAAATTGTATGATGATCCATCTTACATTTTAAAATTATTCTCCATCTTCAAATGGATCAATTATATAATTTGAAATAATTAGAAAGGTAATTATGATCTCCAAATTGATTTTAGGCTGTTTTACGTGTCTCATTTTGAATGGCCAAATTTCGATTAGCCCAACACAATCTCCAAATTCTATCTCAAATTGATCATTTTTCTTAAAATGACTTGGTAATCTTCAAATAAGATTATTTTTCATCCATCCAAAAGCCTTTAAATTGGAAGCAAATTTCTTTTTCTAACAACTCTTGAAAAATCCTAAATTTAGTCACTAATTAATGTGATTATTTCAGTTCTCAACTTGATCACTAATTAAGGTGATTCCTTTCATAATTTTTAATCACTAATTAGGGTGATTATCTTAAAACGTAGTTAATCACTAATTAGGTTAATTACCTTAACCTTTCATCATATTGAATCATTAATTAGGGTAATTATCTTAAACCTCGGTTAATCACTAATTGAGGTGATTACATTAACCTTTCCTATTTAATCACTAATTAGGGTGATTATCTTAAACATTGTTAATCACTAATTAAGGTGGTTATCTCTCCTCCTAAGTTTAATCACTAATTGAGGTGATTATCTTTCCTTCCTTTTTAATCACTAATTATGGTGATTATCTTAAACCATGGTTAATCACTAATTGAAGTGATTACATTAACCTTTCCTATTCAATCACTAATTACGGTGATTATCTTAAACCATTGTTAATCACTAATTAAGGTGATTATATTTCCTCCTAAGTTTAATCACTAATTAAGGTGATTATCCTAACCATCATTTTTAAACAATAATTAGGGTGATTATTTGAACCTCATTTCAATCACTAAATGGAGTGATTACATCATTTCTAGTAGATTTGTCTAATTCTAAAAGGTGAGTTATTCATAATCTATTTTCTTTTCTTTCCTTTTCATCCCCAATGGAATTGGCCTTTTAAGGTGAGACATAAGATTGAACTACGATGTTTTTGATCCATGAGTGGATTCTAATCCTGCAATGATCGGTATGTATTGCAATTTCAGTGCTCAAACCTACCAATCATCAATTATATATAAATGATTGATGTGTGGATGTGCAAATGATGTGTTTTTCTTTATTTTGAATAGCCATGATTACATTAAAATAGAAAATAATGCATTTAATAAGAGCCTATTTTGTATAACAGAAGAGAAAACGAGTTCCAGACGTTCGCACCTCTTAGCCTAAACCCCGGACCCTATTTCATGGTATGAAAGACCAATTTCCAAAAAAAACTTATCCATATGAAGTCATCATCGTTATAAATGATATTTATTGAAATTTATTTTAAAACAATTTATTAAATAAATTTGTCCTATTCAGATATTAACAGGGTGGCGACTTCAAATATTTCTAAAATCATAGTCCAATGAGAGACTTTTGTGGGATTCAGACCGTTAATTAAGACAGTAAAAAATGGGGTACCACATATCGATAAATTTTGATCGTATACAGAATACAATTAAGTTGATCTTGATCATGAACGTGAGGAACCTACTAACATAGCTCATCCAATTTGATGATAAGTGATCTTTAGCATAAAAAAATCATATAAAAAGGAAAAAATTATTTAATAATCCAATCTTTGGCCGATTCGCTTAATTTAATCCTAAATATTATTTATTTTGTAATAATCCCAACTATTGGGGGTACCTTCTTAATATAATCCGACCTTTTATTTTTCTTTCCATCACCAATCCGTTTTGGGCCTATTATATGCAAGAATAATAAGAGTTCAGCTTATTTTGAGAAACTATCCCCTAAAGTTGGGATTATTCTAAAATAATCCAAAGGTGAGATTCAATTGAGCGAACCGGCCAAAGGTTGAATTATTATAATCAACTTTTCCTATAAAAAATTCACGATTAAGTTCTGATTGACTTGTTAATATTAATGGGGTTAAAAAAATGTTTCAAACTAATATTCAAATTAGCCAAACTGGCCCATTTGAAACTTCAAACACAAAATTAATAAAAACATTCACTTAACTTTTAATTGTGTATTCTAGGATGTAATTTATTAGTCAATAACCAATATAGAAATGGAATAACTTTGGACATCAAGATGAATATAATTTGTAGTTCAAACTTGATTGTGACTTACTAGAATCAGACGTTGCCCGGTCAAAACTTCATCCTATTTGACAACAACAACAACAACAACAACGACGACGACGACCACCACCACCACCACCACTACAACAACAACAACGACGATGATGACAACGACAACGACAACAACAACAACAACAACAACAACAACAAATTACTTAATTTCAGCCCATTATTTTTACTGATTCATCTTGTCCATTGATTTTGTTGACCCTTAAAACATTTTGAAAAATTTACCGAAAACCAAGTGAATTATTAATTGAACTTATTAATTTATAACGGTTAGTTTTAGTTTTAGTTGAATTATAAAAGTTAATTAAATGAATGGTGTTGAATTTAGATTAAAAATGAATGGTCTAGATTAGACAAGTTATTTTGTAACCATTGTATCCTAAATCGTTATGTCATGAAATATAAATCAATGAATAATAAACACTCTATCCATGTGCTTTTTAATTTCTCATTGGCCAAAAAAAATTAGCACATGGATCGTGATCTTCAACCGTTGATATTTAGAAGAGTTAAATCCAACCGTTCTTATTCCATCTTCCATTTGACAGAATTAGCCTCATTCAAATCTCAAGCCTCCTTCTCTCACGCACCCTTATTTCCCAAACGTCAATAATTCTTCGCCTCTTTCAACCCTAACCTCATTATTTCCGCCTCTTACGCGAACTCCTTCCCTCTCACTCTAACTCTCACGCCTTCTCCTTCACTCGCACTCTCACGTCTTGATGTTCATCTTCATCAGCAAAATCACACTCAATCAATGACTAAAATTTCAAGGATTTTATGATTATTTGTTCTAAGAGAAGATCAAGATTTGGAGTACAAATTACCTCTTTGTTCTTTAGGTAATTTTGCATACATTTATATCCTCTTGGTAGGATTTTTTAATCTAAGTTTAGATCTATTATTTTGAATTGAAGTGGGATGTTCGTTAAGTATTGATTTACCATACTCTCATGCCAGCTCCTTCACTCGCACTCTGACGGCATGATGTTCATCTTCATCAGCAAAATCACACTCAATCAACGAGCAGAATTTCAAGGAGTTGGTGATTATTTGGTCTAGGAGAAGCTCAAGATTTGGAGTACAAATTTTCTCTTTGTTCTTTAGGTAATTTTGCATACATTTATATCCTCTAAGCAGGGGACAGTTCTTGGCCCATGCAATAGAGGCGACCGCATATGGCCCCAAAAAACAGGGGCCCTAAAGTATGTTGATTGAATAATTGACAAAAGGAAATTGTTTGGAGCAGTGGTAAGACCGCTCACCTAATGACTGCTAGATATCGAGATTAAATCCCCTTAAACCAATTAAATATTGGTTTTTTGGGAGGTTGAAAAGTTGTCCATGACAGCTAGCATGTAAAACAACATGCATGCGCCATTAATGACTCCTCTATACTAGAAACTTCAGTCTTCATGTAATTAATGACTTCCATTTTCCCAATTCTAAAATTTAATTACTGCATTATATACAAGAGTACCTTTTTAAATACCTTTCAAGTGTAAATACTACCCACTTCTCAATCTAAACTATGACATTTTTTTATTTATAATTTTAGTTTAAATTTTGTTGATGAAAAAACTCATCTTATGGTATTTGAAAAACATATGACAAAATATAAATAAGAAATTTTTATTATTTAACTATTCCATACCTTTTAAGCAGATACTTTTTTTCTAATATGATGTAATTTGGCATTATTTAAAATCTAAAAGTAGTTTTTTTTGTCAAATTAAGAATATTATATTTGTTCTGAACTATGAATTAAAGGCCCAATCTTAAGAAAGTGAATAGGGCCACTGTTACATTTCCCCCGTCCCTGCCTCTATGTAGGATTTTTTTAAATTTTAAGTTTAGATCTATTATTTTGACTTGAAGTGAGATGTTTGTTAAGTATTAATTTACCATAAAATTGTAAATTATATGATTAATTAAAAAAATTACAGAATTTAAAGGGTAAATTCTATAAATTACAAAGAATAATTAGATTGGAAGAAATTTTAGGTCTTTGCAAAAATTGTTGTTAGAATGGTCTGATACAATTTCTCTCCTCCTTTGTTGTTTATGAGGATGTGAATGAAGGAGTGATTATACGATTTGATTGATGTTGCTTATAGATTAGATTTTAGTGTTGTAATGTGGGTTTAAATCAATAGGGAATACGACTTAAAGGCTCTCAACTATATTTGTTCATAGTGGTTCCTTACTATATGAGATTTGTTTTTAAATATGCCCCTATGATAATTGGTGATTTGAATATTGTATTGAACATAAGGATCACAAATCAACATTATTTTAATTTTATAATTGTACTAGACACTTTTAATGAAAATTATTGGTGATGAATTTGGTCTGGTTGAATACTAGAATATATCTAAATAAATATAAATTTTGACCTATTTTTTACTTGAAGTGAGATGTTCGTTAAGTACTTCTTTACCATAAAATTGTTACTAAATGATTAATTAAATAAGATTATAATTTGAAAATAATACAGGGGATATTCATATATTTTTTACATATAATCTCTTTTCTTGTTCATATTTTTTTGAAACACATTGGATATTCCTCCATTCCCTCCTTAGGTCTTGTTGCACCATGGATAATAAGGAATTACCAGATGAATTTGATAACAAATATGAGATAGGTGACGATCAATTTTTCTTATAAATTTCATAATTTCTTTTGTTTTTCTGTCTGTGTGTAATTGTACGTTATTTTTTGAAGGAATCGACTTTAATGATGATCAGGCTCCTCAATTTTTTTTTTCTTTTTTTGAGGTGAAGGCTCCTCATTTTTTAGTGATCCTACAACTGATGTTGTTTTTCCATATCAAAAGAAAGCTTCCTCCAAAAGGGGCAGAAGTACATCGCTGGTTTGGGATCAGTATGATTTCTCTACCCAACCAGAAGGTTCGATTGCAAAATGTAAGTATTGCAAAACACAAACATATAAGTATGATAGTAATGTTTATACTTCTAATGCTAATAGACATTATGTTAATTGCATTTCTTACTCAAAGTACATGGCCAAGAATCCTAATGTGCTTGCTGGTTCTAATTTTGATAAAAAAAAAACTTATCTGAAATTATTTGTTGAATCTATATTATGTCATGGATATGCATTGAGTATGGTTGAGCATGAAAGGGCTAGAAAATTGCATGCTTATATGAACCGCATGGTTAAAATTGTTAGTACAAATAGATTAAAAAAAACTATTGTTTGATACGTTAGGAACGTTAACTTTTAGAATTTGCTTGACTTGTGATTTGTGGGAAGCATGTACTGTAAATGATTATTTGGTTCTTAATGTTCATTATGTAGACAGTAGCTAGAAATTGGGTTCAAAAGTTCTGAATTTTCATCATTTTGAACCTCCCCACACTAGTAATGATATTTATAAGTTTGTTCAAAAGCTTTGATTAGAGAGTGGGGTATTGAAAGGACAATTTTACAATTACGGTAGACAATTCTACTAATATGGGTTTATTTGTTGCAAGATTAGAGTGTGATTTAAATGCTTATTCTCCTTTACTAATGGATGGTAAATATTTTCATGTCAATGTTGTGCACATATCTTGCATTTGATTGTAAAAGATCGCTTGAGTGCTATTGATGATCCAATTAGGAAGGTTTGTGGTTGTGTGGAGTATATTACACATTATGAAGATAGAAAAAACAAATTTAAACAATGTGATGTGGCTACTAATTTTGATTTAAAGTTGAAGTTTAAAAAAGATGTGTCCACTAGGTGGAATTCTACCTTTTTAATGCTTCAAAGACCATTGTTAGCCAATGAACCTTAATATATGTTTGCCAAAAGAGAGAGTAATTATGAGTTTGGTCTTTTAGCGCTTGCACGACAACATGTTGACACAATATGTGATTTTCTTGAGCTATTCAATGAGATTAAAGAACTCTTTGATTGTCCAACTGCCAACCATTATTTTGCTAATATTTTGAGTATTAAAAAGCTTATATGTGATGCTCATATTGATGTCGATGCTATGATACGTAAAATTGCACCTGATATGTAAAATATGTTTGATAAATATTGGGCTAACTATTCTTTGATCTTCTCCTTTGTTGTGATTTTTGACCGTCATTACAAGCATGATTTGGTGAAGAGTTTGTATTCTACAATTTACATTGATGATACAACTAGTAGTAAGGCACAAGTCGTGCTTTCATAATTTATTGAGATGTATAATTTTATGCCAAATCTGCAAAACCTTGTGATTCATCTTCATCATCACAAAGAAGTACACCAACATCTCTTGCGCCTCGTGGACCATTTAAGACTAGCAATATTTACAAGGTTTCTGATTTTCACTATCATTATTATTTAAGTCTACCTTTCCTGTCATCTTAAATCTTATTTTATTTATTTCTTTTTGAACAACTTTAACGAAAATATAGTTCAAAGTAGAGTTGGCCACTCCACATTTGAAGTGGATGCCTATCTTAGTTTTCCACTAAGGCCTGAGTTTCCACATGAAGATTTTAATATCCTTAATTACTGGAAAGAGCAATATGTATGTTATCTAATCCTCTCTTGAATGGGGAAAGATATATTGGCCATTCCTATATCTTTGGTTTCTTCTCAATCGTCTTTTAGTATGGGTGGTCTAACCTTGAACAAGTGGAGAAGTTGTCTCTTGGATGAACATGTTGAGGCTTTGGTTACCTTTAAAAGTTAGTTGATAGGTTATGACAAAGAAGATTATGTAAATTGTGAAATTGACATTGAACCTTCATCTTTGAATTCCGAGGAAACTAACTGTCTTCCTGGGTAATAATGGTAAGTAATGTTACTTGTTTATTATTCCATTAATATTCAGTATTTAAAGTCTCTTATTTTCTCCTCTATTTTACTTTTTTCATTATGCAGTACTAATGTTCCTTTATCCTAATGTTGTTGTTCTGCCATGTTGCTGCTTGATGCATTGTTAGTTTTCCGTGGTGCTGCTTTGATGGAGTGCAGATTTAGGAGTGGAGGAGTAATGAGTTGGTGCTATAACTCTACCAACATGTCCTCCTTATGCTATTTTGGTTGTTACTAGTATATATGGTGGCATTTTTGTCCTAGCCTTTGATTAAGAGTAAAGAGTTGGTTTTACAGCTTTGCCAACCATTTACTTCCTTGTTAGCTATATCTTTGATGTGGAACATAAACTATTACGATCCTCTTTTCATGTAATAAAATGCAATATTTTTTTATTTTAGCTGGCATAAATTATTGATATGATGGTTAAATTATCAATAGTTGTGACTACTTTGTCATATATGAAGTTGTGGGATTAATTGCTATAGGGCTTAAGTAATTATGAGTTGCACAAATGTAATTTGATTGTGTTGAAGTCTAATTGTAACAGCCCGCTCCAAATAGCAGCTTAACTAAAGACCTAATACTGATAATTACGAAGTTAAGCTGCTAATTAAAGAGACTGTTAAGGCGAATTTCCGCACCTTCCCTACTAGGGAAAATTAGGAAATCCCATAGTATCCAAGATTATTATGAAAATAAGTTATAATAAATTAGTTATTACAATATTTTTTGAGTACATAGATTACAAATCGAAAATACAAGTTTAACCTGCCAAGGAATATTATATAAAACATATTATCTCATAGCAGCAGACTAAACACATTGATCATGACTTCACATTTGCACACATGAGCTAACTCGAACATTCTCTAATCCTGCAAAACAGATGAGTCTGCCCCCACCGGGACAGGTTCATAGAACAAAACAGGTCAGCTTACGTTGGTACACAAGCCCCACCGATTCCAAAATAATGATGTGGCTAAAATTACGCAATCGTTTCTTATAGGCAAAGCGTAAACTCATACTTTACGAGATGCTTTTATTCTTATTCAGAAATACGTTAATATTTGCTCAGAAATACGTTAATACTTGCTCAGAAATACGTTGGTTCTTTCCTGTAAACTTCCATATATATACTTTTGCATATACTGGAGAAATTTCCAAGAATTATCTCAAGATATCACACATCGTTCTCCATATATATAACACAAATAATAATCTTATACTTATCACAAACATAGCATAACTCCAGGGAAGGAACACGAATGGAGAGGGCCAGGCCACAACTCCAAACTTTTGAGGGACGTCTCCCCGCCTTTCTTATTTTCTGCTTGCAAGACTTCTAGGTCATGACCCTACATAACGGAGCAATACCCGCTCCAAACACATGATGAGGAAACCCGCTCTACAAATGTTGTTCACTTCCCCTTATAAAACAAAACTTGTAATCATATAAAAATATTTATACTTAACACTTGTACTTAAATACTTATGCTGAAATACTTATACTTAAACACTTATACTGAAATACTTATAATTTTATAACTATGCTCAAATAACTTACTTAAATACTTATCCATAATCATTATTTCAACCATCATAACAAACGTTAACTGATCAAAATAAGTTTCGTAAAACAAGCTTGCTATGTCAAGTTCCACTACTTTTGGAGAAGTGACTTAATAACAAGGTTTTGGAAACGACTTCATGGTTATCCAAAATGGTTAATGAGGTGGTCGACATGATATGGCAGCCTGAATAGGTTTCACAAAGAGAATCTTAAATATATGAGAAGGCGACGCCACACAAGTACTCAAATGATCAATTTCATAGTTTCGGTGTTAATGAACAATGGTTTTATGTAATGATCACTTGTACTTCTTGGGTTTAGCCAAAGTTTAGGTTTCACAATATATATATATAAAAAGGCAGATGGTATTCATCATGAAAAAAACATTGAAAGGATCAAAGGCACAAAGGTTTACAAGTTCAGAAAGTAATTAATCAAAAAGTCGAGTTTTTAGGTGTTGCTTACTTCTCAAACAGAGGTTATACTTAATATAAGAGGAAAATGTTATACAAGGTTGATCAACAAACAATATAAGTACTTTACAGTAGTTTACCATAAAAGGGCAGCAACAATGAAGGCATCTAAACAAAGCACAATCGAAGTAGAAGCATGGTTTGATCGGTTTTAGAGAAACTTGACATGCAATGATTTCTAATTCGAAAATCATAATTAACACATTGAAATCAACTACTTATAACTTCTTAACAAAACAGTAGGTTTCCCACACAAAACATATTCATAGCTTTCATAAATTCCATAAACAAGTGTTATGATAACAATTAAGAAAGTAAAGCTTCAAAGGGTGGTTCTTGTATACCTTAACTTGGTGTCTAGGAAATCAAATCTTACTTAGTAACTTTTACCACCTCTCCAGCAATCTCTTAGGACCTTAAGCAAAACATTCATCACCTTAAAGTTAGTAATTAACCCAAAGAAATCAAGTTTCAAACTAATATACCTCATGCATGCTGAAATTCAGCCATAATTCACCTTCCTTGGTTTTTCTTAGGGTTACAGGAATGGAACATCAAAACTAACACCTGCCCAGAATGGAGGACACCTTGATGAACCTAGGGAAGTGTTTGCATGCAATTTTAGTGCTAGGAGCCAAAGAAAACAAGCTGGCAATGGAGCTGCCTGCAACTCGCGAGAAATGGCGTGAATGAGGGAGAGAGAAATATGTTGCTTTGTTGTGTTTGTTTGTGAAATAAGTCTCATAAAATGAATTAGGGGGTTTGGTCACATATATATAGAGAATGGGTAATGGCATGCTCGTGATTTCTGTTTAGTAAGGAGGGCACAATCGTCTTTTCATAGCTTAAGAACATTCCAGAATTTTCTGGTTTTACTTAATCCTTAACCCTCTGTAATTAAGCTCTAATCCTTCATTATACTTAAACTAAATCCTTAAAATATGTCTTATAACTTAATAAAGGTATTTTGGCTCATTTAGCCCTTAAATCATAATTACAGACTATCTCAAACACAATACGCTCAAAGTCTCAAAATTTCAGAATAATGCTCAACATTACTAACGTAATTTGTTAATAACTTATCTTAACTCATAATTTGAATTCATAATCACATAATAACATATAATATTTAGATTCACAGACAAACTTCATATAGGGGCTATTCACAATTTTCTTATGCCTCAAAGATGCAATTGATTAAGTACTGATTAGTATGTTAACGTATCTCGTTTATCTTAATGATATCGTCTTAAAAAGTGAGGCTATTACACTCTATCTCCCTTAAAGAAGTTTCATCCCGAAACTTATATCCTACCTTAGAATACTGAGGATATCGATCTCACGTATCTAATTTGTTCGCACATGTTGCTCTTCCTGTTCCATGGTTGGTTCTTATTCCTTGGCTAAAATAATGTCGGCCTTGTAATACTTTTCTTTTTATCAAGAGTCTTAATGTAACATTACTTAATTCTTAATTATACAGATTCATATCTCCAAAACTCATAACCCAAAGTTTCAAAACTTTTATAACATATACCCAAATCTCTTAAGGTAACAATATTATACAACTTCTTCTAGTAATCTAGAGGAGAACATACATGAGTTACAAATCCATTAACAGATTTGATTGGTCGTAACCATTTAGTGCAACAAATCGCGGAACTTAAGTTTGTTCTCTTTAAGTCTCTTAAAAGTGAACAATCCATATAGAGCATATCGGAATTCATGTTGCCTTAAAATCACACTCATAACGCTTGTATGATGGCAATTAACAACCAAATGTGACAATCATTATTATGACAAACACTTCTCGAAGTATTAGTAAATTAACCATAATAGTTGTTGAATCAAACGTTAAATACCTATAACCTGAAGTATTTTAATTTTTTTTTCCTCGAATTTCTCGCACTCGCTTCTTAGTCTCATGATCTTATAGGCCTTATGGGAATTCCAGGCTCACGTCCTCCCAACAAATAAGTGTTTGACCTTTATCTCCACATATAGCTTTATACGAAGTTATACACGATTGGTAGCTTTTGCTATAGAAGAATTCCGTCCATGCTAATATACCTCTCCATGAACCCTTAAATTCCAATACATAAGCTTGCAACATATCTTTCAACATTTGATAACACACCCTATTTGCTCATGCCACTTCTCCCTTCACACTTCCCTTCTTGGCAATTTAAGTATTATGCGACATATTGTGGCACATCTTGCTTCGACTCTCTTCATCAAGAATGCTTCTTTATATTCTGAATCATTACACCCCTTTAATGATGAACTGAGTACGCCCTGCTAAGCGCCTCCCTCATAATCCTGTTTTTTTTTTGGCTTTTCAGCTTTGAATTATTGGTACACCCATTTTCCTATGTATATGTAAGCTTCCATAATCACATACTTGGAAATCTGTTATCTTGTTTCTCTTTCTGTGACCTTAGTTCCTTGGTAAACTTAACTTGCATTGTACTTTGTTCAAGTTTTCTCAAAAGGAATACTTTTATCACAAAACTTTTAGTTCTCCTTGTAGATCGCCTTCCTTACCTACCACTAGTGGAAAAAACGCTATATGTCACAACATAACCGCTGCGGTCCCTAAGAGAACCGAAGCGGTAAATCTGCAAAATTTTGGAAGGAAAATTGGACAACATTAACCGCTGTGGTTCTTAGAGAACCGCAACGGTTAACAAGAAACCGATTCGGTTCTCTTAACCGCATCAGTTTTTTTTTTTTTTTGTCTAATGCCCGCGTTTAGTCTTTCCTCCCTCCTTTTTTTCCCTATCTCCTCCCTCCTCCCTCCTTTCTTTCCTCTCTCATCCTCGAACCCTAAAAAAAATCTCCCATCCATTCACTACCATCTCTCCGCCACCAGCCCACCACCGTCGAACCCTAAACCATCTCTACCATCTATTCATCACCATCTCTCATCTCTCACCTTCAAACACCCACGAAAGCCCTGATTTTTCGAATTCTTCCATGATTTCGTCTGGGTTTTGCTTAACGCGAGGTTGCCGGCGAAAATTTGAGCGACAAAGAAGGCGGTGCAACTACCAAGGGAGGACAAGGAAAAGCTAAAGCGTCCAAAATCGATGTCTGAACTTTCACCATTGTTAGGATTTTTCAAGCTTCTATTATAATGGTTTGTGTTTCTGAAATATCTCACCATCTTTTTCTCTCTTTTTAATTGTAATTTCATCATTTTCTTGATTTTTATTTCTCTTTTTCTGTGTTTTAATGAGACTTTCAAAAGGAGAAATGGAGGTCGCAACAATGTCAATTTCATTTGCTGCTCCAATTGCGGAAAATGTTTTCCTAAGGTATTCTGAAAATTATATTCTCATCATGTCCTGCGACGCCTGCAAACACGTCAACTTTCGGTTTCTGAAGTGAAAACCTTCTTCTCCCTCTTTATTTGCTTCCTTCAGGCCCTAGTCCCAAATTTCCCTTTCCTTTTCATCCAAATTTGCTCTATGTTTACAGATCTGAAAAGCTGCGTTGATGGCGGCGCTCGAGAGGTATAAGGGGGGAATTTTAATAGTAAGTTTCCATTTCTTTCTCAACTTGTTTACCTGCAATTACGTTTAAGTTTTTTGGTTTTCATATTGGGGATTTTTGTACAAGGTTAGTGTTAAACTGGTAACTACTCTTTATTGTTCTGATTCCCTCTTTTGTTGGATGAAATCTGAAATGTTAATTCAATCCAACAGAATTGAAGCCTACAAACCTATAGATTAAATTTTCAGTGAAAGCTTTGATAGCGGTAATAATGTACAAACCCTTATAGTTTTGGGCTTATCTATCACTGATTATATTTTTAGTATCTGAGATGTGAATTGGTTATGTTACAAATTCAAATTTCAGTTTTTTGTGTTGAAGTGTCAACATGTTATATTACATCAATATTTGTTTGATACTTTCTTTGATGCTTTAAAAAATGACACGAGTCTTTGTTTGATAATCGTGTTTGTGCTTATACTACGAGTCATTTGGACTTGGTGAAGAGATTCTCAAATGGAGGAGAATTTAGTTACTTTTATGATTCAATTTTGGCAGCATTTGTCACCATATGTACGCATAGTTGTGTGCTAATGGCATCTGGAAACCGTTAAGAGTTTGTAATCAGTGTAAATATCTCCTGTTTGTACAATTCAGATAATGAATCTTTGCATGAATTTTTCTAGCGCTTCTATAGTTTGTGTGATATTTCACACTGGTGTTGCTTTTGATGTGCTTGTCAAATTTTGAATATCTATTTCTCAATAAATATATTTCATTTCATTTTTGTAACTCGCTTTGAGTGTCCATTTCTCAAACCCTGAATATATATTTGTTAAGGTTCAAATTAAACGATGCTTAACTGTGGACGGAGTCTTATTTGTGATGATACATTGATATTTATATAAGATCATATTTTAATAATAATTTTAACCAATAAATATAATAAAACTTGAATGTGTAAAGTTTGTCAAGAAAAGTTTATTTCAATATGTCAATCCAACCCAATAATAATGCTCTATGTGATAATTCTTTCAGGACATTTTCGGAAGCAATTAACCCTTGACTTTTATAAATGAGAGGCTTCCTGTAGAATTACGGGAAAATTGAGGCATGGAGCAGTCAATAGTAGCACTTCTTGCAGGAAAGATTCACTGTACTCCAAGGTTTCTTTCTATCCTCATCCTAGAACAATCCAAGGCAAAGCACAGTTTATTTGTTGTCTGATTTCTGTAGCTTCCTGCATTATATAGAAGCATAAGCCAGAAGGTCCCCTTGGTACTTGGGTCATAAACAGGGTGATTGGGTGAGCTTGATTTATTTGCATGGAGAGACATACTAATGAAATTGAAAAAGCAACATAAGTAAAATCATTTGATGGATTTTATTACCAAATTAGAAAATTGCTCTTTACAAAAAGGCTTATGGGACAGTACTAAACATGTACAAGATGCATTATGGCAGAAGGGTCACATACTCGCATCATCGCCATATTGCTTTTCTTGTGAAACTTAAAAGCAAAGATAGACAATAAAACAAAATCTAATGTTGCTTTTACCATGTTTCAAGCAGCTTCATACATATTGATAAGTGTTACCTAATTTGCTATCTAATTCGACAATTGCATAGATCAGTGTTATCTAATCTGCTATCAATAAGCAAATTCCCTAATTGTTACCTAATTTGCTAATTTGCTATCAATGTCACCTAATAGATCAGATTGATGAGTGTTACCTAATTGTTTTCATGCATACTGATCAGTGTTACCTAAGATGCATATTGATCTGTATGACAAACTGTGGTGGCTTTCTGTGAGCACACAACCCCATATTATGATGCTTTTTCGAATTACTATTGATTGGAGCACATTTTTTCCTCTATAATTTAGCTACTTGTGTGAACTTTGCGTAGCAGATAAGTATAATATCTAATCATTTGAGATTTTATGAGGTTGTCTGGGGCTAAACTTTGAAGTTGGGTCATTTTCTTATCTAGTTAAACAAGGTGAGCGAAAGATCTTTTCAGTCTATGAATTTGAGCTCAGATGAAGGTGTTTTATAACAACGCATACCCTCGATTGTTATATAGACTAGCTACTCACTGCCAACATGTCTATCTTTATATTCTTTGAGCATTAAGTTTAAAATTCAATTAGTGATGTTGGAACTTCTTACTCTTTAGTATTGCTCATTTTTGCTAAGTTTCTATGGCTCAATACACATTGATGCTTGCTCATTATTTCTGGTTACTTGATCAACATAGGTCTGCACTGGAGCTAAGAGTGAAAATAAGTCAAAATTAGCAGCTCGTAAGGTACATCTTTAGGCATTGCGATGTTGTTTCTGCTGTTTCTGCATGTGGGCATTTTGTTTTACAATGTAAGTTACATTTTGTTTTACAATGTAAGTTAAAATTGATTTATGAGGGTGAATGCTTGTATTTATCGCTGATTCACGATTGTTATCCTAATGTATGAACTTACCATCTGAAGGTTGTTTATTTGCTTGGTGATTGAAACCTCTGGTTAGCCCGGGGCAGTGCAGTGGGGGTGGGTCGTAGTGCGGGGGCAACGCAGGGGGGTTGGTGGCGGTGCGGTGGGTGGTGGGGTAGTGCGGTGGGGGCAGTGCGGTGGGGGTGGGGGGGCAGTGCGGTAGGGGGTGGGGGGCAACGCATGGGGTGGAGGGCATTGCGGGGGGGTGGAGGCGGTGCGGTGGTTAATGGGGGCAGTGCAGTGGGGGTGGGGGCGGTGTAGTGGGGGTGGCGGGCGGTGCGGTGGGGGGTGGAGGCGGTGCGGGGTGGGTGGGGGCAGTGTAGGGGGTAGGGGCGGACGGGCAATGCGCGGTGGGGTGGGGGCGATCTTGGTGCAACGCCGGGGGGGGGGCAGATCGGGGGTGGTGGGGCGGTGCAGTGAGGGTGGGGCCATGCGAGAGCGGTGCGGGGGGTTGGGGGCGGTGCAGGGGGGTGGTGGGGCGGTGCGGGGGGTGGGGGCAGTGCTGATATGGAAGGTGAGGAAACTTGCGATACATCACTCCTTGGATTAGTAGAAGAAGTTGTAGAGGAGCGTGTTGCGGATGACGACGTCATCATGATCAAGGGAACTAAGAACACTAGTGCGGTGGGTTTAAGTGGACTAAATCTATAGTTTATAAAGGTTTCTTCTTTCTTTTTTATTATTTTTGGCTTCAAATTTATGCAATCTGGGGCTTTTTTTATACTGAGATTCTATTCCACAAAAGGCAAAGAGAATTAATAAAAAGTATTGGTGTGATTGCTGATGATTAATTGCTGATGATTGCTGATGATTAATTGCTGATGTTTTCCCAGCGTCAAGGTGAAGTGATGGTCAAGGAAAAGAGGTGCTTGGCTCAAGCCAACCTTGATATTTTGAGCTGCATGTCCTTTGGTTTATCTTCATATGGAATCTTTGCATGTTAACTTATATCCATAGATGATGCATGAGCTGGAAACTAAAAGTTCGTTTATTAAAATGGGGAAGGAGGAAATATCCTAGAGTGTCCTAAAATTTACATGGACATCAGTGCTGCTGCTGTGGTTTTGGGACTGTCTTGGTCCTGAAATTCATTTATCATTCTATCGCCACTGCATAATTTATTTGGTGGCCTAATAAGAATGTTGCCCTACAGGCTGCTCTGAGTAATACTGGCATTCCAAAAGTTAATGTCATTACTGCTAACGCAACATCTGCTGGCGATCAGCCTGAAGTTGATGTTAGTGATGAAGAATTTTTACAGTTTGACACTGCTGCTGTCCCTGTCATTGGTACGTTAACCAAGGTTCGGCTCCTTGTTTTTCTTTTCTTCTGTTTAGGGGCATTTGTTCGTCGACACCTTTCACCACGAGTCCGCGACTTTGTTGTATGGACTACAAGGCATACCTGCCATTAGTAAACAACTTATTTCATGTTGGCTAGTTCATTTACCGTGTGTGGTTGAAATGCATGATGTTCAAGTCTCAACCTAATATCATAAGAATTGTCTCAAGTTGCATATAATGTAGGCTATGAAGGCAAAAGGTGTGCCAGAAAACAAGTTGCAGCTGCTATCAAATGTGAGTGGAGTTTTCTCTCCAGGAGTTCTTACTGCATTAGTTGGGTCAACTAGAGCAGGGAAAACCACTTTGATGGATGTGATTGTGTATAAAGTATTCTTGAGTTTCAAATTTAAAGTCCTACACAGTTGATTGTGATGTTGGAATTATACTTAATTTTTCTATGTATCTAATTATATGGTCAATTAAGCGTAATAAAATGAGTATTGATATATATTATTGATTTTGTATTGATTAATAATGAAAAAATGAAAAAAAAAATATTTTTGGTTCTTGGGGGTGGTCAACCGCTGCGGTTTTGGGTCAAAACCGCAGCAGTTAATCACATTAACCGCTGCGGTTTTCACCCAAAATCGCATGAGTTAGTGACCATCTGATGCGGTTTTGGACCGCAGCGGTTAATCCTTCATAACCGCTGCTAGCCAACCGTTGTGGCCCAAAACCGCAGCGATAATCCCGGTTTTGACCGCAGCGGTTAAACTTTTTTCCACTAGTGTACATTCAACTCCAATTGCATTACTCTTTATATAACTCCTATGATATCGAAATGATGACATTATTTCCCTGCTGAGGTTTTCTTGTTCAAAGCATCTACTACCCCATCTGTCTTCCCCGACGGTACTAAATGTCTACATCGTAATCCTTCGGCAATTCTATCTACCTTCACTATCTAACTTTCATCTCTTCTCAAATAAAGATATACCTTAAGTTTTGATGATTAGTATACACCTTTCAAGTTATTTAATTTAATAAAACCTTTAAGGTTAATTCCTTAGCTTCCATTCCATATCATGCTCAAAGTAATTTTCTCATGGCTTTAATTACATAGAGGCTCAGGCTGTCGCTCGCTGATGCTACATTAATATACATGCCAAACTTTCCTGAGAAACATGGCGAGACACTTTAAGTCCTTCTGTCCCCGAAGGCGAAGCTAGAACTAGGCATTGTTTAACCTTTTCTTCAACTTCTGCAAAAACTTCCGCGCCATTTCCCGACCACTCGAACTCTATTCTTTCCTCGATCGATGTTTTCACAACTCATAGTGACCATAACCCATCCTAAATGTTATATTCGAAATATTTTTCCCTTACTGCGTGCATTTAGTAATATCCCTGATCTTATATCTACTTTCAAACACCCGAACTCCTTTTAATTGATCGCATGAATCATCTATTCGAGATTACGAATTGCTATTCATAAATGCAATCTTATTAGTCTACTGATTATCATCACATAATTTCATTGATTCATCTCCCCGTTAAAAACATTGATCGAATATAATCTTGGTCGAATATAATCTTTTTGCACTATTATTCTAATTACGTCATTGACCCGGTCATCTTGGCTTTAAAAGTAGGTGTGGTCCCTGCCACCGATCATATATAAAAACCGATCACCTTATATAATCGCATTGCTCGCAAATTCTCGGATAATATATCTGGGGATTCATCAACTACCGAAGTTCCTTCTATCCTCCATTACTTCCTTATGATTCTCTACTATTTGAATTATGTAATCAATACCTTCCGGTAATGCATTTCCATTTATAACTTTGCTCTATTCTTCCGAGCTTTACGAAACGACACACCCTGCTATATAATACTATCTTTGCTTGGTTCTTTCTCAGCCAAGACATCCTCCAAAATTATATTATAATACTCCAAATCGAGAAATATTAAACCCATCTGCAACCTTGACCCTTGCAATCTTAACTACATAATCTCTAAATAATCATTTACAACAACTCTGCCCTCTATCAGACATATAAATTGTCATAATGGGGTTTAACAAAAACGCGCTGGAGATACATAAATGCGCAGTCCCCAAACAACAACAAATTACCTAAAGCTTTACAATATTTTTTTTTTTTCCGGAAACCACCTCACTTGAAATGTCTTGCAACTCAGGTGTATCTTCGACTTCCCCTTGACGTGTCCATCTTCGCTTCTTGATTCCCCCGTCCGTAAATCTTCCTTTTCTTCAATGTTCTTTTCTCTTCTTTTTTTTTATCTAAAAAAAAATTCCATCCGCGCTTACTCTAGAGCACAATCATATGACTTCCCCAAGGTCGGATAAGACCCAATTCTCTTGAGTTTCAGGTCCTCAAAACAATGCCTGACTTCCACCTTTTTTTTTCATCATGATATTTAACTTACATATTTGAGGAAATCATATGCCAAATCCATTATATACAGATTCCACTCTAATAAGTAATATCAAATTTTCAAATTCCAAAACGATTTCCGTACTACAAAACATATAAGAGAAACATATAACTTATTCGTATTCATGTTCATTTCACAATCGAATCCATAACATAGCCAACTACAACACATGTTCTTGGATGTATACAAGTTATTTATAAAACAAATCACAAAGTACTTGTAACTAACATATGTAGACTCCAAATTTTAACCTAGTCCATTCCCCCTCACAATCTGTAACTCCCCAATTAGGTTATTACACATTCATATTGATTCTTATATTACCAAAATGATATCCATATTCTCGGAGTTACTGCCCTCATACCTTCTACCTGGATAACCATATTACATCCTAACAAATTATCTACGAGAATTGTTATTGTACGTTCATAAATCTTACCCCATATCACCCTATCATACATAAATATACCAGGATTTAGCTATCTACTTGAAACTTATATTCCAATTACTTACACTCATTATCCATATTAATCTCTAATCCATAACTTACAGTGGTACTTCTCAATGTTTGAACATGTCCATATTACTCCTAACTCCATACTCGTTCCTTTATAAACTCATAACAATAAATTCCTAGCTCTCTATTTACTCCACTAGCTTAATGCAAAATAAAGCTTACTTAAATAATACCAACGTAGCTACTTTGGGTTTACATCCTCATATATACACTCTTTGTTCCAATTTGTCCTCATAGTTTCACAACAAATTTATTTATAGTTACATTCATTGAAGAAATACTAACGCAAAGCTTTAACACAACCAATTATCTTCCACTCCGTCTTTCTCTCCACGAGTTTCATTTACATACATCGTTCCATGGTGAGAATTGTCCGGTATGGCTAACCCCGCCTCTGGCACTCCAGAGTATCATTCATCTCACCTCTGTTTCTTAAACAACATTTTCAACCTTAACAAACTCTTATCCTTATTGTTCATAATTACATCATAACCTTGCACCGCTTCAGTAGTCCTATACAATTCTAACATATTCTATTAGACTTGACGAAAACTAGCCCATGGCTCACAAATCACAAGCCTCCATAACCTCTTTCTATCCTTAGACAGTGACCTTGCCTAACTACCATGGTCTACCGCATCATTTACCATTTATCGACAACATAATAGGTGTCGAGTCCTCTTTTTATAAGCATATTCTCACCTACGCTTTAATGGAATATACTCATAACCATTTATACCCAAATCCCATGTCATTCACATACACATTCGTACACAAAAAGTCACATAGCACAAACATAATCACACACATATATTCACAAATTTTTTGAAAACTCTTATATATATATATGTATAAATTGGATTTAATTTTCCTTTCTTAAGAAAATACTTGTGTAAACACTCTTATGGTTTCCAAAACTTGCAAATTAGAAATACTTAAAGTTTATATTTCGAAAACCTTGGCTCCGATACCACTTGTAACAGCCCGCTCCAAATAGCAGCTTAATTAAAGACCTAATACTGATAATTACGAAGTTAAGCTGCTAATTAAAGAGACTGTTAGGGCGAATTTCAGCACCTTCCCTGCTAGGGAAAATTAGAAAATCCCATAGTATCCAAGCTTATTAAGAAAATAAGTTATAATAAATTAGTTATTACAATATGTTTTGAGTACATAGATTATAAATCGAAAATACAAGTTTAACCTGCCAAGGAACATTATATAAAACAGATTATCTCATAGCAGCGGACTAAACACATTGATCATGACTTCACATTTGCACACATGAGCTAACTCGAACATTCTCTAATCCTGCAAAATAGATGAGTATGCCCCCACCAGGACAGGTTCATAGAACAAAACAGGTCAGCTTACGCTGGTACACAAGTCCCACCGATTCCAAAATAATGAAGTGGCTGAAATTACGCAATCATTTCTTATAGTCAAAGCGTAAACTCATACTTTACAAGATGCTTTTATTCTTATTCATAAATACGTTAATATTTGCTCAGAAATACGTTAATACTTGCTCAGAAATACGTTGGTTCTTTCCTGTAAACTTCCATAGAAATACTTTTGCATATACTGGAGAAATTCCCAAGAATTATCTCAAGATATCACACATCGTTCTCCATATATATAATACAAATAATAATCTTAAACTTATCACAAACATAGCATAACTCCAGGGAAGGAACAAGAATGGAGAGGGCCAGGCCACAACTCCAAACTTTTAAGGGACGTCTCCCCACCTTTCTTATTTTCTGCTTGCAAGACTTCTAGGTCATGACCCTACATAACGGAGCAATACCCGCTCCAAACACATGATGAGCAAACCCGCTCTACAAATGTTGTTCACTTCCCCTTATAAAACAAAACTTATAATCATATAAAAATATTTATACTCAACACTTGTACTTAATTACTTATGCTGAAATACTTATACTTAAACACTTATACTGAAATACTTATACTTTTATAAGTATACTCAAATAACTTAATTAAATACTTATCCATAATCATTATTTCAACCATCATAACAAACTTTAACTGATCAAAATAAATTTCGTAAAACAAGCTTGCTATGTCAAGTTCCACTACTTTTGGAGAAGTGACTTAATAACAAGATTTCGGAAACGACTTCATGGTTATCCAAAATGGTTAATGAGGTGGACGACATGATATGGCAGCCTGAATAGGTTTCACAAAGAGGTTCTTAAAAATATGAGAAGGCGACGCCACACAAGTACTCAAATGATCAACTTCATAGTTTCGGTGTTAATGAACAATGGTTTTATGTAATGATCACTTGTACGTTTTGGGTTTAGCCAAAGTTTAGGTTTCACACTTAATATATATAAAGGCAGTAGGTATTCATCATGAAAAAAACATTGAAAGGATCAAAGGCACAAAGGTTTACAAGTTCAGAAAGTAATTAAGCGAAAAAGTCGAGTTTATAGGTGTTGCTTACTTCTCAAACAAAGGTTATACTTAATATAAGAGGAAGATGTTATAGAAGGTTGATCAACAAACAATATAAGTACTTTACAGTAGTTTACCATAAAAGGGCAGCAACAATGAAGGCATCTAAACAAAGCACAATCGAAGTAGAAGCATGGTTTGATCGGTTTTAGAGGAACTTGACATTCAACGATTTCTAATTCGAAAATCATCAACCACGAATCATAATTAACACATTGAAATCAACTACTTATAACTTCTTAACAATAAAGTAGGTTTCCCACACAAAACATATTCGTAGCTTTCATAAATTCCATAAACAAGTGTTATGATAACAATTAAGAAAGTAAAGCTTCAAAGGGTGGTTCTTGTGTACCTTAACTTGGTGTCTAGGAAATCAAATCTTACTTAGTAACTTTTACCACCTCTCCAGCAACCTCTTAGGATCTTAAGCAAAACATTCATCACCTTAAAGTTAGTAATTAACCCAAAGAAATCAAGTTTCAAACTAATATACCTCATGCATGTTGAAATTCAGCCATAACTCACCTTCCTTGGTTTTTCTTAGGGTTACAAGAATGGAACTTCAAAACTAACACCTGCCTAGAATGGAGGACACCTTGATGAACCTAGGGAAGTGTTTGCATGCAAGTTTCAGTGCTAGGAGCCAAAGAAAACAAGCTGGCAATGGAGCTGCCTGCAACTCGCCAGAAATTGCATGAATGAGGGAGAGAGAAATATGTTGCTTTGTCGTGTATGTTTGTGAAATGACTCTCATAAAATGAATTAGGGGATTTGGTCACATATATATAGAGAATGGGTAATGGCAAGCTCGTGATTTCGATTTAGTAATAAGGACAAAATCGTCTTTTCACAGCTTAAGAACATTCCAGAATTTTCTGGTTTTACTTAATCCTTAACCCTCTGTAATTAAGCTCTAATCCTTCATTATACTTAAACTAAATCCTTAAAATATGTCTTATAACTTAATAAAGATATTTTGGCTCATTTAGCCCTTAAATCATAATTACAGAGTATCTCAAACACAATACGCTCAAAGTCTCAAAATTTCAGAATAATGCTCAACATTTTAGTTAGGCAACGAAGAAACCCAATTAGACTTCAAATTACTAGTAGAATAATTGTATATTGCTGCGATTTTAGCTAAACGCAGCAATAAACTGCGATTTTAAGACGACCTATTATTCTGGTTTTTAGAAAAAACCGCAGCAATAAATTGAAATATTGTTAATATTATAATCTATTGTTGCGTTTATAGAAAGAACCGCAGCAATATCCCTCCCTTTTTTTTAAATATGACATACTAAGGGTTTTCTCATTCATTTATGAAAAGGAGAGGTGACCTCCGTCTCCCTTAACTCCTTTCTCGTTCCCTCTTTTCACACCTCTTCCTCTCTTTTCTTTGAGCTTCCTCCCTCTACAACTCTCTCTCTCTCTCTTTCCACCCTCAAATTTCTCTCTCCTCTCGTCATCTCACCAGCCTTGTCTTCGAGTCACCAATACCGGCACTTGGAGATACGACTTTAGCCTGTCAATTTTTTATTAGGTGATACGACTTTAGCCTGTCAAATTTTGGCGCCGTTGCCGGAGAGACAGCTTATTACTATTATTTCTGAATTATTAATAATAGACTAATTGTATTTTTTTTTTTTTGTAAATTTTTTTTATTTCTCTTTTTTTTCTAAATGACATCTATCTCTTTTCCGCAATTTGAGCATGAAGTGTTTTGGAGATACAAGCTTAGATTTGAAAACTTTCTTGGTCCCAATCATTTATTTGAGCAATGGGAAACCGGTTTAGTGATCTATGAGGGTTTGAATGATGATATGAGGGTGGTTGTAGATTCCATGAGTGATGGTCAATTCAAGGATATGACACCTGAAGAGGGTTGTAGTTTGTTTGAGCAATTAGCTAGGGAAACCTTTGAGTGGGAGATGACAAGGTATGCAACTCTAACTCTAGAAACTTCATCTATACATGATTCTCAAACTCATACCTCTTCGTCTGCTTATTGTTCTTGTTGTCACTCTTATGATCATGATATTATTCTTTGTCCATATAATGAGTCATATATGCATGTTAATAACCCTTTCCCTGAGTTTATTTTGTCTAATGCTAAATCTGAATCTGACAATATCAAAGAATTTCTTTTTGATTTCATGAATGAATTATAAGGTTCAGGAGGATGATAAGTTGGTTCAGGAGGATTACATGTTGCAACTAGCAAAAATTGCAGAAAGTCAAAGATCAATAGAATCTAGATTAGAATCTATTAGCCAACCTATTGAGCAACATTTGTATTATGATGATGTGTTGGTTGAGATGCTAGTTCATTACAAGAAGGTTATCATTCGACTCTTGATGGTAGTTTAAATAAGGAAAAGATGGATAGAATGGATGTTTTTGAGGAGGAACAATCATTAGTTCTAGAATCAGTGATTAAAAAATCATTGGTTATTGAACTTTTGAATGAAAACTCCTTTATCGACAAGCTTATTGATGAGAGTGAAGTTTTATGTAAAGAGTTTGACTATGCTGAAAATGGACATAAAATTTGATATTCAGCCTAACCTGCATAAACCTGATATCCCATTTTCACGGAAGCTTGATCTTGTACCTTCATCCCCTGTATTATATCCTCCTTATTTTCTTAAACAGCTATTATTGCATGATAATTTTGACCAAGCAAATATTCATGTTCATCCTGTGAGACCTACGGAATTGCAAGATAGTTGTAAATTTTTTTTTTCCTCTTCTTCTTCTTTTCCTTTTCTGATGATTCTTTTTCTTTTGATAGTTCTAACCCAATATTAGTGAACATAAATATGCTTGTAGTCAAGCCATATCGAGTGTTCAATAACATGTTTACAGGGGAATTTGATAAGTTACTGAAGGCATTGAATTCTTCATAATGTAAAAGTATTTAGGTCATGCGGGACCCTAAAAACCAGCGCTTATCGGGAGACAACCCAACTTTCTAACCTTTAGTTATTTTCTTTATTTTTACTTTATGACTAACTTTCCTAACGTGTGTTTCAGTGGCGTGCTCTTGGTTGTGGTGGAAGTGTCAATACTATTTGGCACACTCTATCTTCATTACCCACCTTTTTTGTTAGTTGTGCCCTTCCTTATCTTTTGCTTCTTTGTTCTTCTTAGTGTTCACATTGAGGACAATGTGAAGTTTGGCTTGGGGAAGGATGTCACTTCGTGCATGTTAGTTGCATACTAGTTTAGATTTATTGCTTTAGTAGGATTGTCATATGGTTTGTACCGCTCATTAGGGGTGGGAGTTTACATGTAACAGAAAAAATGTATTGTTTCTTAGTTGCATTAGCATTTTCATTTCATATTAGATTTCATATCATTTTAGTTTGCATCTATTGGACAATTGCTAGCACTTTTTTGAGAACCTTGTTGATATTTAACTACACTTCCTAAGCTTCATTCATCTTGTTCGTGATTCTTCATAGCACGATTGTTTTGCAACTGATTGTTTGTGGTAAGGTTGTTTGATTTGTCTCTGGCTCGATTTAACTTTACTGTGCAGACACCTTAACCCAAATGAGTGTTTGTGCCTGTAAACTAACGTATCCGTGTCAGTTATGTTCTTTCATGTGTAATTAGTTCATCAATTGTTGGATTGATCTTAATTTTGACTTGGTACTCTTTGATACTTGATAATGTATACATTTTTATATGATTAAGCCACTTTATTTCGTGATCTTAGCTCCAGAGTTATTCATATTTTCCTTTCTCTAGCCCCGATGAGGCTTTCCAACTATGTTTGATTAATACCTACATTACAAGCCTTGGCCTCTTTTGATTCTTGTCCCAAACCTAGCTTGTGGGAGATATTATTGGTTTTGGTTTGGTTAGTATTGAATGAAAGTCCTCGAAATATGGCTTAGTTGGAGGAAAAGTATGTTACGGGTTTGGAAATAGAATCAAATAACAAGAGGTTGGAAAAAAATGAATGAAATTTTTTATAAAAAAAAGTAAAAAAAAAAAGAAAAAAATAGTTATTAGAAAAAGGGTTATCTATGAATTGCTTGAGCAAAAGTATTGTTGATTATATTTTTGGAGATTATTGGTTGTTGCATGGAGTTGTTGTGACCTCTCTTAGTCATGATTTCAGTTATATAATGCACCCCCTTCTTGGTTTTTCCACCACGATTCACAAAAATTATCAATACCTTAACCTCAACCCCATTACAACCTTTAAAGTCCTCTTGATCTTTGTGTGTTATATTATTAAATAGAAAATGCGTCAAAGAGTCAAAGTTATATATAGAATATATGCATCATCTGAGTCGATTTGATTTAGATTGAGTGTCATTTATTTTCCCTTAAACACATGAGAGATTTGAGTGCACATGACTATAGTGAGGTCTGTCAGGTTTGGTTAAATCCAACTTGGGGGAGATGGTTTGTGATATAATCGGATAGTCGATTCCGATACATACTATGCTATGTGGTTTTGTTCGAGATTATTTCGATGCTTGTTTTGTGTAGTGATTATATCTCTCGTGGTTTCAGTTGAGTGTTTGGCCCTATTGTAGTCTCATATTGTAGGTGTCTTTCTTCTCCAATGTCTATGTCTTATTGCTTGAAGACAAGCAATGGTTTAGCTTGGGTTAGATTGATGTGTCATATTTATACATAGATTTTAGGTGCATTTAGGTTACATTTCTAGTTCATATTAGAGCATTTAGGTGCATATTTGCATGATTTACTCAAGTTTTTCTCCACTGCTCTATGTTTGCTTGTTTTGATGAATTTCAGGTGATATTAATGCAAATAGACTATGGTTGCCTAAGCTTGTGTAAAACAAACATGAATAAAGAAGGTATTGATTGCATGAGGATCACAAAGCATCTCTTTGGGATGAATTTGGGCTAGAATGAAACGAACCATCACTAAAAGAAATGCGAAAACTAACTCTTGTACACTCTTTTACTCATAAATTTTGATACACAAATGAACATAGAGTGATTCTAATTGAGATGGAAACTAGACTTGAAGATCTTTACAACGACTGGTCACACGCTAAATTTCAATGAGATGTGAGAAACTTATGATGTTTCGGATATGAGCAGTTTTGATGATTTATTGCGGGCCCGGCCGGGAAGGATCTTGCCAGGGCGGGTGGGTCGTAATTTTGCGGTTTTGAAGCGCGTGTTGCGCTATTTATTACTTTAGTATAAATACTTCTATTGTAAGTGGAGAAACAAACCACATTTTTACCCTATTATTCAGTTTATTAGTTTTCTAAGCACTTTTACTCTCAAGAACCTAGTTTAGTACTTTGTGAGCACACTCAACATTTCAATAGAGTATTTGTTTTCAGGATTCGTTCTTCGATTGGTATTGTCTCTCATCCTTTACTATTCCCTTTTTCATTCTTCCTTGTTATTCCATCATGTTACTTATTTAGTTATGATTATGTTTTTCCCCAATTACATGTGAGTAGTTTACTTTCTAGGGATTTGGGGATCTATGTATGCATATGATGGATTTATTGAATGATTATATAATTGGTTGATCTGTTTTGATTCTTGCTATTGAGTTATTATGTTAATCTACAAGTTTGGCCAACTGTGTTGATTATTATTGCAATACAAAGTTATAGACCGAGAGGTATGATTTATTGAGTTTCTTAAGTCATTCTTGATATCCTGAATTGTATACATGGTGAACCGTTTCCCTAGTACTTCCCTTGTTTGATTTCTTGATTTAATTATTTGCTTAGTTCAGTAAACCAACTCCCATTTCATCTGATTTAGTTAGTATAATATTAGAGTTCAGACATTATAGTACAGCTATTCTCCTTATGGATTCGATCCTGACTTCCCTGACTACCAGTTAGTGTGTAACAGCCCGCACTTCCGAGCTGCTAGCTAATCACACTTAACATTCATAAACCTCAATTACCACTTAATAACCCCAAATTACATTTACTCGCAGCGGAAACATAACCTATAAAACGATCCTGGACCTGTGGGTTATGGGCCCACAACAAATCATCTCCAAAACCAAATAACAGATTACATAATACCTTACACGATTCCCAAACAAAGAATATTTTATACTCAAATACATACTTGAATACTCCTAGTCACAACATCTGAATCATTAATCTAATTACAACTCCATAACCAACTTTCGCTTAAAATCCACTTCGAGCTTTCAAGAGAAACCTGCGAAATCACCACCAACGGACTCTGCCCCCACCAGGACAGGTTCCAAGAACAAAATCAGAAAAACTGAGTACACACCGTTCAACTAGAAATTCATTTCAGTGGCTTAAAATATATTTGTACCATTTATCACTTTCCATAAGATTATTAATTGTATTCAAATAGCTCAATATCGAGATAGCAAAATATACACATTAGAACATTAGAAAAATAAGATCAGATGAAAATACACACAACTTAACAAAGACACAAATCATCGCAAGTGAAATAAATATTTTTATGTATTTCAATTCTATAGAATACTTCCTAGTTACCTATCTTATAGGTAGTTCTATCCATAGTCATTTTACCAAATCCAACTACGTAACCAACAAATTCAGAAAACACCATTGAGAGCGTAACTCTTAGTATAGACTCCTTTCGTACAATATTTCAGAAATTCTGCATAACCCTTAAGTCTTTGCAGCAACCAAAACGTTACGAAAATAACTATTATGAGTTTTATCAAGAATACTTTATAGTTTCACCTTTAGATGGTTTACAGAATAATCGGGGAAATATACGAATAGAGAGGGACTACGCCATCTCTAAACTCATGGGGACGTCTCCCCTTCCAATATTTGTACAGCTTCAAGACTTGTTTCCAGGACATGTGTCCCATCATTTCATAATACACACATACCACGATGTGTTCATCACTGCTCTTGCAGTTGCTTCCCCATCATTAATCGAACTAGAAGACCAAATTTATAATTTCACAACTCCATATTTTCTCATATCTCAAATTCATATTTTCCAAAGTTCATGATCATTGATAATCAAATTCTCAAATCATAGATACACTTTTACTTATACTTTCATACTCTCCATGTAAAAACTTATGTAGCTAATCATTTATCTATTATTGTATAGCATAATCATACTTCAAACTTCATTTAACCAAAATCCTTTTTGTTTACTACAAATCTTTTGAATACAACTTAGTTTAGAGCAAAATCGAGTTCATACAATAAATATCGTATTTGTACTTCCTAAGTTCACAAATAGAAACTCTTGTTGTAAACAATTTATGGTTATAAGATATAAAAGCGTCCCGAACTCAATCCATGAAATCCTTATAATCATATGAAATACCAATTTCAAATATAAAGGTGGAAGAACATGTGTGTACCTTAAAACGATTCCCAATAATTTGTCATTCTGGATCACCAACTATAGCTCGAACTTCAGAAATTTATCCCCATATACATACTCCAACAACGACCTCAAAACAATAACAATAATTAATAAACTCCTCACTACATGAGAAACTAATCTAAATAACCTTTCTTAATACAACCTACTATAATGATCGAATTAAATTCCACAAGTATAAATTTATGGAACCAATTCCATAACTCCTAATTTCACTTCGCAATAACTTCAATCAAACCTATTACCAATACTAACACTCACTAACAATTTATATTAACTCACATTAGAATCTATAAACCCAATACTAGCCCCAATTACTCCAATAATAATAACTATTCTGAATTTAATCTCAAATACTATGGCAAATAACCCCACAAGTAAACTTAGTGAAATCTGTTTTCCATTTTGCAAATCAAAAACAAGTTTGCATGCATAGCGAAATCAGTTTAGCCTCTTAACTTAAGCAAGATTAGCCACACATAAATCAAACCAAGCAACTCACTTAACAAATCAATTTTAGGCCCAACTTTATCACATCATCAACTATCAAATTCTATCAACCAAATCCATACTTAATAATCCATTTAATAATCATATTATAAATCCAATTGACAGAAAGATTGAAGAAGGGTAGTACCTCTACTCACTTGGAGTAGGGACGAAACAGAGGCACGAGAGGGGAGAGAATAGTGCGAGCAGAGGAGAGCAGCAGCCACGGCGAGGCCGGCAGCAGGTGCGGCGGCAGAACAGCAGCAGCGGCCAACAACGAGCAGCAGCAACACAACACGCAGCAACAGCAGCAACGACCGGCGGAGAGAGAGACCAGAACAGAGGAGGGAGATCGAAGAAAGAAGGAGAGCTGGGTGCGATTTGTCGAACTCCGGTGAGCTCGGACGCCGGCGAGGGTCGCTAACGCGGCAGTAGCAGCAGCAAAGGGGAAAAGAGATAGGGAGATGGGTGAGGGGTTTCTGGGGTTCTCACGGGGAAGGAGAGAGAAATTGGGGTTGGGGTTTCTTTTATCTTTGTTGAGATGAGATGAAGTTTTGACAGCAAAACAATAATGTGTCTATTTGACATGAAGCCACGACAGAGGGAGTCAAGGAGATTAATTAGAATTTTTTTTTTCTTTATTTAAAAGACTAAATTTGTTTAACAAAAATCCATCAAACTTATATCAAATATTATAATTAAGGATAAATTAATAGTTAGCCTTTAATTAAGTTTGCTTAAAATATTTGGGCTGTTACATAGTGGACCTTAGGTTATTTTTCATTAGGTAATACGACTTTAGCCTGTCATTCCCATCTCTACCTACAGCTACAAGCAACTGGCCCCCAAAAGGACCTTTGAGAAAGCAACCATCAATCCCGAAAAAAGGTCTACAACTAGCCAAAAAAACCCCTTTTAATTGCATCAAAACATATGTACAAACTTTGAAACACATTGTTATCAAGTTTGAATTTGATTGTCTTCAATGGATTTGATCTTTAATCTCTAGAGCATATCTAATAAGCAAAGAGTATTGCTCCCTATACTCCCTAAGTATAAAATTTGGGCTTTCCTTCTTGCTTTCAAAGCTAACCACAATGAGACTTTGATACCATATCTGAACCATATAGTGTCAACTATTTATTGACATTTTAAGTAGGGATTTACTTTGAATTTTCAGTGATAATTCTTAGCTAACCAAGAAGCACTCATTTTTTTCATAACCGGCAGCCTACCACAGTTGTGGGTCGACACTAGAGTTTTCACTGTAAAAGTTCCCTTCCCACTCTCTAATGAAGCCCAAATTCGCCAAGGGCAACCTATTGATTCACACCTAAGACCAGCCTTATTTTTATCATTTTTAGTGTAATACAAGTTCCTTCTTGTGCTCATGCAGTATTAGAAATAGCAAGTATGAAGCATCCTCAAATTGTTGGCCAAAGAATAACTTTTCATCGTCACCAGACTCAAACAGTAGGCTACTTGATTGTGTAAGAATCATAGGTTTCTTCCTCACAACTGATGGGGGAATTAGATAACCACAATCACTCTCATCATCTGAGTTATATGGGCTATTTAAGTCATAAGACTCAAAGCCATCATCACTTCCCTCGTTTCTACAAATTTTCCCACTTCTAGCCTTCAATCTGTTTAAGTACTCCATTTCTTTTAAAAACTGTAGTTGTACAACCTTTTCATCTTTTAATCTTTCTCTAGCATCCTGGACTTCTTCATCTTCATTATCAGTCGCTTCCTCATCTAATCAATATCGTCTAAAGGTACATCATTTATGTTAATTTCAACATAATTATCGACCCATCTAAGCCATTAATAACCTCATATTCACTTGTACATACACCTTCACTGGTAGCACCAACCATTTCATAGCCACCACCAATCCTATTGTTGCCACGGTGACCCTCATCATCATGTTCCGTCCATACATCTATCACTTTGTATTGACTCAACAAGCTAATGAATTAAGTGAATGTAACATCATCATAACCCAAGAATCTAATCCCTGTCTCAATATCTTTAGTCGGGATCAAACCCCGCAGCACCCATAATAGCAGCAGTTTAGCCTCTATCTGTTGAAGCAGTGCCCAAGCCAAGAGGCTAGATCCCGTAATGAGGGTCCGTGCGATATACCGCTTTCAGGATCACAATAATGCAGTTTAATAATATTATTATATCCCAAAGAATTAATCACACTCTTGAAGAAATTTGCATCAAAATCATATGGCAAATCATTAAATAATCTTGTAGTGCCACCATCGTACATTAACTTAGGATTATTGACCCACTTTCCACCATGATGAAGTACAAGAGATGGTGCAATATCCATTTCTAAAACAACACCACAATCAAAATTCTGCTTTAGAACAAAACATGGTGTAGTTAGTATAAGCATAATAAAAATAATTGGATATGAAATAATAATAATAATAATAATAATAATAATAATAATAATAATAATAATAATAAAAATAATAATAATAATAATAATAATAATAATAATAATAATAATAATAATAATGATGATGATGATGATGATGATGATGATGATGATGATGATGATGATGATGATGATGATGATAATAATAATAATAATAATAATAATAATAATAATAATAATAATAATAATAATAATAATAATAATAATTGTTGATATCATTAATTTATCTTACACTTGGTCATTCTTTGTTAAAGAAGATAAACTATTAGATCAGTAGCATTTCAATGCCACCTGAGGTTGGATGCAAAGTCATTACACACCACATCCTCTGTTTTATAGTAGCTTAAGAATTTCAATTATCTAGTATTTAACTGTAAATTTAAAGACATGCAAACTAATAGAGACTTGCAAACTCATTTTTTGAATAACTAGATGCAACAAACTTAACAAATAAATTTTTATCTATATCTACCATAAATAAACAACAAATTATTAAAATCAAATACTTCAAAAACCCTAAACCCTAGAAAAGACCCGCTAATTTTACACCCTCAACTATGTAACTAAAAACAAAAACAATTCTACTTTCCAATTCTTACCTCAATTCTTTTTGAAATTTGTTGCAAATTCCTTAAAATTCCCTTCAAATTGTACCCTTAATTCTAGTTGGAAGGCTGACACTTGAAAGTTGAAACCAAGGAGAGCAAGTTCTGAAGGAGAATGGGATGATTCATTGATGTCAATCATGTAGTTGTCCTTCTAATTAAAGGAAAAAAAATTAAAAAATAAAATTGTGATAGTTTGCTGTTAATACTTGTACACAGTAATTGGGGGTATGAAGTATGATGAATATGAGTGATGCCTTTTGTATTCTACCATGTCCCAAAAAAAATTACGAGGTATATATGAAATAACTCAATTGACCTTTTTTATGTTAAAATAATTTTTTTTTACTAAAAGGGACCCACTAATCTAACTACTGTTGTTAACTTTTACTAGAAAAGTGCCATCAAGTCCTTAACGGTGAAAAACCCAAAAGTTAAAGTCCTTCATATATGCTTAACTCCTTTAAAATATTACGTGATCAAAAGAAATAACACTTAGTTCTTTTATTCTGCGAATTAAGGATATCAATAGGGTACAATTTTAATCATGGTACTTGTTCAAATTTATTATATTAAAATGATAAAATGTTAAACTCATATTAATTTTAGTAAACATATTTTAATTTATTCGGATTAGGTAAATAATGGTAATATATGTTAATAATTTAGGTTACTATGTGGTCAGGTCAATGACAAGTCGAGTTATCAACAACCAACAGGTCGAGCAAAATCAGGTAGCGAGTAGCACATGTAGGGTAAAACCGAGTACTAGGTCGCAACAGATCTTGGTAAAATCAGGTAACGGGTTGCAACATGTTAGGATCACTGCAGGATGCATCGAGTTATGATCGGTTTCATATCCTAATCAAGTCATGTGTCGAATCAGGTTTGGATCGTTGTTAGGTAGCATCACTTCGATTGTCCGTCTTTTTTGCTCGGGTGTCGGTTCAGGTTCAGATCATGGAGTGTTGGGTCAAGATGGATTATCAATTATTATCATGTTGAGTACGGGTCAGGTTATAGGTAACTTGTTTTACCAAAATTTCAGTTGCAAGTTAGTTACAGGTTCAGGACGGTTTCTCAGATTGGATCATTTTTCGACACACTTGGGCACTGCACCCAACTGTTCTCTCATTTCCACTTTTACTTTATCCTTTTCGTAGAGCATAGCTTATTTTATACATTAGTTGTTATGTTGTATCCAAATACATGATTTTACCTTCTTTATGTAAGTCTCTATTATTATAAAAAAAAAAAAAAATTCCATGAAATGATAATTGTATGTGTAATTAATATTTTCTAATGCTAGTAGCAGATGGAGAATTCATTAAAGCCTTGCTACAGTTGTTTATTCGTACGTGCTGATGCTTTGTCTTCTTCTCTTATTTATTTATTTTTCAAGCTTTATGCAGGTATTAATCTATTATGGTTGTTACATAGGTTGTTCATATTAACATTGATAATTTATATTAATCCCACGTATTTAAGTGATTCCTTTCCAAAATTATCTCCCTTGGAAAAAAGGGTTTTCTCCTATCTTCGATAGAGCACCCCCACCCTTCACGGTGCGCCTCTATTATGGCAGTCTCCCTCCTTGGCCATGGCGGAGGAGATTGTAAAATTTTGCTCTCGTTAAAGATTGGATGATGAGGAAGAAACTGTTCTAGACATCGAAATTTTGAACCCTAAACTTGATGATGATAACTTTCATTACTGCTTCTTGGGAGCATATTGACTGAAAGAACATACAATATTGAAGCGTTTAAACTTACCATAACTAATGTTTGGGCTCCTGCTCATGGCCTCGTCATTAGGTTTGTGAGCCCAAATTTATATGCCTTCCAATTTTTCCATTGGAAGGATTTGAAGAAAGTCATGGATGGCAAGTCGTGGTGTTTTAATAATATGTTAATCTTGTTGAAAGAGGTGGATGGCGAATAGCAACTGGACCAAGTTGTTATCAATCACTCTCCTTTTTCGGTACGTATTAAAAACCTCCCTTTTAACTACAGATCAGATGAAATTATTCATGATTTGATTGGAAATATAGGAGAAATTCTGGAGATGGAGGACGATGTTTTCGGGATCGGTAGATATCGACGAGTGAGAGTGATGCTTAGTTGATGTTACAAAACTCCTTAGGCAATTTAAACGATTGAAAAATAAGAATGGTAGGCAATTACAAATTGATTTTGCCTCTAAACGACTTCCCTTCTTTTGTTTTGTGTGTGGAATGTCATTCCGAAAGAGATTGTCATGTGGTGCCGGAAGAAGAAAACATGAAGCTCAAGGGTGGAATATAGGGCTCAAAACCACGCCTAGAAAAAGGACATCAAAGGAAATTGAGGAAGAAAAACAACTTAGATCAAACAAGAAAGTGTTATTCATCACTGATGAGATTTCGAAGGACCAACAAACCTTGGAAACTTGTGTGACTGATGAACCTGGTGAAGAGGAGTTTGTGGTGGCTCTTGTACATGAAAATATGCGCATGGGGAAAAACGAGAAGCAGGTACCTGATTTCCATATTGCATCCAACCAACTAATAAATGCTATTACCATAATTTCTACCTAGGCTCCTATGACTACTAAGCAGCAGCAAGACCCCGTTCCTAGTGGCACGTTTGTTTTCACCTCCTCAAAACAAGAAACTAAGGTCCAAGGTCGTACTTAGAAGCGCCTAGCAAGGGATGACATAGATGAGAAAGGTACAGCTATGCATATGGAAACAGATTGTAGGCATGTGTTGAATAAGCGCACTTTTACAAATGATAATATGGAGTTTGAGATTATGGATTGAGCTAAGAAGTGATCAAAGCTGAGACCCACGCATGATACTTCGTCCATTTTTTCGGTGGACGTTGCTGACATCCAACCCCGTCAAGCATCATGAATACCTTGTGTTGAAAATGCCGAGGGACGGGCAGCCCTTGGTCAGTTCGGCAACTCCGAAGATGCAGTATTTTGTATGCCCTCGGCATCATTTTCTTATCTGAAACTATGATTAAGAAACATGATGCATAAATCTTAAAAGACAGGTTGGGGTTTTCCAATGCATTTGGTGTAGCAAGCTAAGTCAAAGGAGAGCAGGTGGTTTGTGTCTATATTGGAAGGAGAATGTGAATTTATCTCTAGTCTCATTTTCACAACATCATATATCTGGGGATATTGGGGAGGGTGATAGCAAGTGGCATTTTGTGGGAATTTATGGATGGGTGAAGGAGGAGGAGGAGAAGTATAGAACGTGGGAGCTCATTCGATACTTGTGTGATACTTTCACTCTTCCTCTTCTCATAGGAGGAGATTTTAATGAGATACTCAGCATTGAGGAGAAAGAAGGGGGTGCCGACATATTTCGCCGTGAAATGTATTCATTTAGAGAAGTTATGTATGACTGTGCTCTTCGGGATTTGGGGTTTACATGGATATGGTATACTTGGGAGCGTGGTCTTTCTGCTTCCACTCGCATATGAGAACGCCTCGACAGATTCATTGGTTTTCGAGTGGTTAAATTTGTTCTTGGGCAGTTATGTGGAGCATGGCTTGCGCTACAAATCCGATCATTCGCCTATCATCACTCGGTTCCAGGACATCAGCAATCGGAAGAAGAAAAAGAGAGGCTTTAAATTCGAAACTTACTAGTTATTAGATGAGGGATGTGAAGGCATGATTCGGAACCCGTGGGAGGACTTGGTGGGAGCCAGCATCATCACACGCCTTTCTTCAATGGGGCGTAGCCTTGCTAGATGGAGTTTTGGTCACTTTAATAAACTTGGTGAACAAATAAAGCTGGTGGAAATATCTCTCTCGATTGCCCAAAAATATGATAGCTCAGATGATAATTGTCATGAATGTGCTGATCTTGAGAAAAAATTGGATGAGCTAAATGAAAAACATGAAGCTTATTGGTACTTGCGCTCCAAAGTGGCACAAAGCGTCGCAGAGAAGAAAAGGAAATTATGTACAGGGGCTTTTTGACAATAATGGTGTTTCGTGCAAGGAAGAAGCTGATATTGAAAACATCTTTGCTAATTATTTTAGCAACATTTTTACTTCTTCTAATCCTTTTGATCTGGATTTTCAGGATGTGTTGCAATGTATTAGTCCTGTAACACCCCGTAATTTTCACCCTTATTTTTGGTGTTTGTTTACATTAAAATGATATTTTTCGTAAAAATAAATAATTTATTATTTAGATTATTTTGGAACGTGTTGTGAAAATGTGTATATATATTTATATGATGTGATATACGTATATATATTTATTTTATGTTTTTAGTTATTTATTTTAAAGGTTATATTAGTTTCGTTATTTATTTAGCGTTTAGGATGCATTTTTTTTTTTGCCGCGTAGCGTTTTTGTAACAATGTTGGACCGATTTGAGTGATGAAATGTTGCATCTCATGTGGCGTGTTAATGTGTTTATTATATTTATATTTATAATATAATTTATTAGAGTTATTTTCATTATTAAGTATTTGCAAAGTTTAGGCGCGATTTAGGAATTTATTGATTTATCGCATGACGGACTTTTGATGCATGGACCTTTGATGACTTGGGCCGAAATCTTCTTGGTGTACTTGGGCTTGGACAGCAGGCTATGGGGACGGAGAAGGAAGAAGTTTCTCTTCTTTTATTTCATTTCTTTTAATTGATGACTCTTGGTAGTTTGTAACCCCCATAACCCCCTCAAATCATTTCTCCTAAACATTTTTCCTTGCCATAAAATTCTGATTTTTATTAAAGGAAGTTCAGCATCATTTGCATTTAACCCTCACCGTTTTCAAGAAAAGAAAGAGAGAAAAGGAAGAGGAAAAGAATAGAAAGTTTCAACCCGGTTTTTCTAGTCACACCTTCACGAAAATAACCGTAGCCAGAGATCTAACCGTTGGATCGTCTTCAAATTTGGACAGAACGTTTATAACATCTTGTTCTACACTCTGAATGGAGCGATTTAGAATCTAAGCTATTGATCACCGGGAATCATGGTCGGAACAGAGCAGTGTGACATGAGATTTGCTTCGAATGTCTTTCGTTGTCTTGGGTTAGGGGAATTTGATGCATGGTGTAGGTCTTAACTGTTCTTTAGACTCAGCTCTCCTCCCCCCGCCCCCGTAAAAAGTAGTTATCTTAGAACCTGTGAAGAGTATATTGTATTAGATTTTACGGAATTATTTAAAATACTTTTTGAATGAAATTATTGCGAATTTGACTGATTTTTGATGCATGGTGTGTGATTACTGAAAGAAAAAAATATTTTTTTTTGGTATTTATTTGATTTAATTGGTGTTTTGTGCGTTTTTGGCTAAATTGCATAATAATTATTAAACGGATGTTAAAATTGCTGAAATTATTTTTCTTAGATCATGTTGTATGCGTAGTATGTATTCCATGCCTTAGAATAATTTTTTCCTACTGTTTACTGGTTTATTTAATTGATATATCTGTTTTTGCAATTTCGTTTCTGTCAGTATATAAATCATGAAAATTATTTCTGGAGGCCAAAAAATTTATTTCATTGTATAATATGTATTTCCGTGATTTTATGCATGTTGTGTACATTTTTGGTAATTTTTGGGCGTTTATTTATATTTTTAGTTATTATATTGGCTTTATTGAGTAATCTGTATATTAACTTTTAAAATTACTTTTGGAGTCCGAAAATTATAAATAAAATTTTTACCATGTCAGTAGAGCCATTAGTGCCATATGATAATTTTGTGTGATTTTAATGCTCGAACTTATTAGTTTAATAATTATTAATGGGTTTTTGTTGTGAAATTGAGGATACTCTTTTAAATTATTTGAGAGCTTGTTAATCAGAAATAATTTGTGATCTTTTATGTTCTTGGATGCTGGTGTTTAGTAGGTTGCTGTAAGTATTATTGGTATCATTATGTTTATGTTTGATTTTATGTAAAAATGATTAATTGTGTACTATTCATTTATTTAATAAGCCTTGGAGTTAATTGGTGATGCATATTTTATTGATGTTGTTAGTGCTGTAAAAACTATTTCACTATCATTGTTGATGCTTAGTGATGTTTAAAGTATTGTGGTTGGAGATATTTGTTGTAAATTTGTAAGTTACTACTTTGAAGATTTTTGAAAAATTACTTTTGATGAATTATGGGTATAAGGCCGGGTGGCATCCCTTTTGACGAATATTTTTGAGCTGAATGATACTTTGATGATATTTATGAATTATGATTTTATTTTTTTGAGAAAAGAACATCTGGTGGGATAGATGTAGTCCCTGTTAAAGAACATGCCAACCACCTGGTTTGCGAACTAGGGGTACACCTGGGTTAATTGTTGTCGTCCGAGAGGTCTGGGAGTTCTGCGTGTTCTACCCTGCATCGGGAGTTTGGCCATTCTTAGACACAGGCAGTGGGGAACGTAAGCCCATAGACTGACCTAGAGATTGCGATCTGACAAACCTTAGGAAGTGAATTGCGATTCACTAGCGTTCAGTTTCTGACTCAATAACTTGTTTTACCTATATTTTATTTTTATAAAAGTACTCTTGAGATGATTAATTTATTTTTATCCAACTCACTTGCTATTTATTATTCATTTGCATTATTTGTGAGTTATATGGAAGTGGATGCATATTGTAGTTGACTTGACTTTATGCTTTCCTTTCTTATTAATCTATGTCTGAATCATGCTTTGATTTCTTTTGTTCTGGGAGAACTGCTAGTTACTCCCCACCGATTGTGGATATTTGTTGTATATTTTGCAGGTTTTGTTGATGGGGATTTTCTTTGATTTTGGGCTCGGGTTGAGATGCGAGAAATAATCCATTAGGGGTTTTAGTTCTAGACATCTCTTTAGTTTGAGATAGTTTTCTCATTTCGATTTTAATCTAAGTAATTAATTTACTTATAGTATTTACTTATGTTTGTTTTTATCACTTAGTTATTTAAACACTATTCTTGTAGTAGTGACATTCCCAGAAGACGATGTTTCCGCCATCGTCCTATTAAATATATTATTATTTCTTTTTTTTACGCCTTTGAAATTATGGGGTGTTACAAGTCCTATTGCTATAGATGATAGTAACCAACCGTTGTCAAAACCTTATTCTAAAGATAAAATAAAATTCTTGCAGCACTCCAGCAGATGCATCCTTGCAATGCTCCTCGGCCTGATGGGATGCATGCAATTTTTTATCAACGGTTTTGCACACTATTGGTGAAGATGTGACTACCTTTGTCTGCAACATCCTTCATAGGACTCATTTTCGTGCTAGTGTAAACAGGACAAATATTGCTCTTATTCAGAAGGTGAAAGAACCAAAAAATGCTGCTGAGTTCAAACGCATAGCTCTATGTAATGTTCTCTATAAACTAGTCTCAAAGTCTATTGATATGCGTTTGAAAAATTTTCTTCCTGATATTGTTACAGAAAATCAAAGTGCCTTTATGCCATGTCGACTCATTACTGATAATGCTATTATAGATATGGAACTTTTTCCAATCTATGAAGCATAGAAATCGCAGTAGATGGGGAACTATTGCAATGAAGCTAGATATGAGCAAGACTTATGACAAAGTGAAATGGGGATTTCTCATAAAGATGTTGTTAACCATGGGTTTTGATGGCAGATGGTTGAATTTTATTATAAACTGCGTGTCTATTGTGTCTTACTCTTTTATTATCAATGAAGGGGTATGTGGCTCTGTATCTCCTGCTCAAGGGCTTAGACAGGGGGACCCTCTGTCCCCGTACTTATTCATTCTAATTGCATTTGCTTTTTGAAGATGATTCAGAGTAGGGTGCAGAGAAAATTGATTCATGGGGCTCGAGCTAACATGAGTAGTCCGGAAATCTTTCACCTTCTTTTTGCAGATGACAACTTACTTTTTACTAGAGCTACCTGACAAGAATGCATAGAAATAGTTGGTATTCTCAACCTCTATGAATTGGCATCTGGGCAGAAAATTAATTATGAAAGTCGTAAGTTTCATTCAATAAAGGTGCAAGCTCTAAGCAAAAGGAAGTTCTTATGGGACATCTGAAGATGCGCAATGTGGATAAACATGAGAAATACCTATGTATCCCTTCTATTACAGGACGATAAAAGAAGCTATTTTTTATTCTCTTCTTGATAGAATTTGGAAGAAACTCCATGGGTGGAAGGAGAAGCTCCTATCTAGATCCGAGAAAGACGATCTGTTGAAAGCGGTCATACAAGCCATCCCTACTTATCTCATGGGTGTTTATAAATTTCCAAGTATGATTATTCCGAAAATTCATGCAATTGTGGCTCGTTTTTGGTGGGGGGTTCAGATGCAAAAAGGAAAATACACTGGAAAAATTAGGATGATATGCGCTCTTTGAAGTGTTTTGGTGGCATGGGATTTTATGACCTTGCGGTCTTTCATGACGCCCTTATTAGCTGTCAAGCATGGCGCCTTTTTCGACATCCCACCTCCCTACTTGGGTGTGTGATGAATGCAAAGTACTTCCCTGACTACGATTTTATTGAGTCATCTCTTGGTTATTCATGCAACTTCTCTTGGAAAAGTATCTGGAAAAGTCATCTATTGGTTAAAGAAGGCTCTTTATAGCGTGTGGGCAACGGCAACGATATCAACATTTTTAGGACGATCCTAGAGCTTTGATGATAGTGGGCGGTTCATTAAATCAGCATGCCAGAATAATGTCCCCATGGTAAGTTAATTAATTGATACAATCAAGTAGTATGGAGTGAAGATGGATTTACTTGATGAAATATATAATGAAAAAGATATAAAGTGCATGCTTGCTATTCCTTTGAGTTTTTCGGCTCTTAAGGATGATCTAACATGGGCTTTTTCTAAAGATGGGCAATACACTATTAAAACTGCATATATGTTGGGTAAGGGAGGCAATCTTGATAATATTCATAAAACTTGGGTGGATATTTGCAGGCTGGTTGTGAGTCCAAAGATGCGTCATTTTCTTTGGTGCATGTGCACCAACACACTACTGGTCCGAGCTCCCCTTATTGTGCTCTTAGTTCATGTTTTAAATTGGGGGTCTAATCATGTTAGAAGTCTGATCATATTAGAAATCTAAATTTTAATATAACAACTCTTGAAAACATATACAGAATATAAACTCTAATGCTTATTTTTTATTGGCGGTCTAATCATGTTAGAAGTCTGATCATATTAGAAATCTAACTTTATTAGAAGTCTAATAATGTTAGAACTTCTAGTATACTTAGAAATCTAGTGTAATAGAATAAGTGTTTCTTGTTTTAAGCACAATAAGAATTTGTAATTTTAGCAGGATTAGATAAATAAAACCACGTACTACTAGATAAGAATTAATTTTCCTATTTCTAGTAGGTTTAGGGTTGTAATACCTATTTAAAGCGGCGTTTATTATTCAATACAATAAGCTTTGAGTGTAATCTTCTGCCATAGTGCCATTTTGAGTATTTTACCTCTTTTCCAAGACTTCCATTACTAACCGAGAGTGAAACTGAAAACAAAAACCTTAAATTGAACAAGTGAAGTTGAGTTCAAGAAAGTTTAAGTTACTTAGCAAGTCAAACTAACTTAAACCTAATCACAAAACCTTCCTAGATCAGCTTAAATATGAGTGAAGCCTCTAAATTGGTTAAAGACCCTTAGTGAAACTTGGTAGAGTGAAAATCCAAGGAAGCAGCTAGATTTTCTTCGCATAATCACATCATGACCAATGAATATGATCAAAGTCACAATACCTTTACTCCAATGACAAAGCTCAACTATAATTGGTTCCATGGTGACAAAATTTAGGCCCTTTCTTAAGATTTTCAATGGAATATATGAATTCATCATACTAATGGACACCATCAACATCAAATATATGTATCCACACCACATTGGTGGAGGTAAAAATCAGGAATATGGAGAAACAGTGTCGAGACAAACCGGAAAAAGAGGACACAAGCAAACAAGACGTGGCATTGTCGTTAAAGATAGACAATTGACATGATGTATAACCGACCCTCATCATTCTATTATATAAAGCTAGAAAAAAAATCCTATGTGTCAAGCAACTGAGAGTTTCACCAAGTGGCACAAAAATATGAATTATGCCACGTGTAAGTGTAAAGGAATGAGTCCCACGTGTCATCGCCTGAAAATTAGAAAACTTGATTCGGTCCCTTGATTTATGCAAGATCTTCAAATCATGCTGCAAATTTTTGCTGAGATATTGTCCATTAAAACAGGAAAGCAATACTAATCAACTCCTAAAATTGTGTTGCACATCAATTATTAATTTCAATATTTGCCATAACAGAAAGATTCATCTGAACAATCGACACTATATAAATAATTGAAGAACTGAATATTAGTACTCCAACATATAAATATGTTGATGTAGTACCCGATTTTTTACTGTCTTAATTAACGGTTTAAATCCCACAAAAGTCTCTCATTGGATTATTAGTTTTAGAAAACTTTGAAGTCGCCACCCTATTAATATCTGAACAGGTACAGATTTATTTAATAAAACGCTTTAAAATCAATTTCAAGAAATATAATTTAAAACTATGATGAGTTCATATGGATAAGGCTTTTTGAAAATTGTTCTTTCATACCATGAGATAGGGTTCGGGGTTTAGGTTAAGAGGTGCGAACATCTGGAACTTATCTCCTCTTCCGTTCCAAAGAACGGGCTTTCACCAAATGCATTATTTCCCATTTTAAAGTAATCATGGCTAATCAAAGAAAGAAAATCACATAGTTTGCACATATTCATATCAATCATTTGTAAGAGGGCCAATATAGCATTTGTACATGGTAGGTTTGAGCACCGAAGTTGCACTACGTACCAATCATTGTGGGATGGAATCCACTCATGGATCAAAACCATCGTAGTTCGATCTTATGTCTCACCCTAAATGGCCAATTCCATTGGGGATGAAAAAAAGGAAAATAGATCATGAATAACTCACCTTTAGAATTAAACAAATCTATTGAAAATTGAGGTAATCACTCCAATTAGTGATTGAAATGAGATCAAGATAATCACCTTAATTAGTGATTTAAATATGATTTAAGATAATCACCCTAATTAGTGATTAAATAGTAAAAGGTTAATTTAATCACCTTAATTAGTGATTAAGCAAGGTTAAAGATAATCACCCTAATTAGTGATTAAATATGAAAGGTTAAATAATCACCTTAATTAAAGACTATCCAAGATTTTAGTGATTAAATATGAAAGGTTAAATTAATTACCTTAATTAGTGATGAACCAAGATTTAAGATAATCACCCTAATTAGTGATTAAATGAAGAGTTTGAGTTAATTGCCCTAATTAGCGATTAACCAATGATTGAAGTAACCACCTTAATTAGTGATCCGTTTATGATTTTCAAGAGGTCTTAGGAAAAGAGGATTGCTTCCTAATTTAAGGATTTTGGATGGATGAGAAATAATCTTAATTGAAGACTATTAAGTCATTTTGAGAAAAATGATCAATTTGGAGATTGTGTTTGGCTAATTGGAATTTGGCCATTTAAATTGAAACACGTGAAACAGCCTAAAATCGATTAGGAGATCATAATTACCTATCTAATTATGTCAAATTATACAATTGATCCATTTGAAGAAGGAGAACAATTTTAAAATGTAAGATGGATCATCATACAATTCAACTTAGTTAGATTTGCAATTTTTCCTCTTAATTGAGATTGGGTCATTTAAATTAATATATTATGATATGTTGAGCCCAACATACAATAGTTATAACATTGGTTGCTCATTTTATTCAAAAAGAATTGTTGAACTATTTTTGAAAATTATGCATAAACATCTCCAAATTTTTTGATTAATGAGTGACGTAATAACTATTTACAAAAAAACTATTATTATAATAATATGTACAAATTCTATGTTCTATACAAGTCTTCAATCTTGATCTTCCCCATATTGCTCCTTGATCTTCATCCTCTTGAATGGGCTTTGGAATTCATGTTTATTTTAAAACATGTGAAAATTAGAGATTAATTAATCTCTTTGATTTTTAATTTTTTTATGATGATTTTTATTGATTTTTATTTGCACAATTTTTTTTTAAGAGAGGTACATGGAGGGACTAGTATATCCCTATCTCAGGGAGAAATCACAAGACATCTAAACTAGTGGAATCCCTATCTCAGGGAGAGACCACTAGGAACTAAAGTACAAAGAAAAGAAAAAACGAAAAAAACCTAGATCTAAATCCTCAAGGAAGCAGTACAAAGATAGATGGCGAGAGCCAAAGACATAGCTTCAATTCTTCAAGCTTCACATAAGAGGCCAAGGTGGGCATCTACCGGATCACTCGGCAGCGGTCGAAGTCGATGACGGCGTTGCATCGGCTGGACACATCATCCGGGGAAGGGGTGGTCCACCACGGTGTCGAAGAGAGCAGATATGGCGAAGAAAACGCCTAAAACAAGCCTGAGCAAGCCGTCTGCTGTAGAGGAGCTTACCGACGACAGAGGCTGGGGTCGGAGTCGATGAGAACCATCGACTAGGGCAGCACTCATTCTCGTGGCGGCGAGATTGCTCCACCGACGAAGAGAGAGAGTCGGAAATTTTCAGACCTGAAAACTTTCAAGATCTTGACAAAAAAACTTGATATGGGGCGGCAAGAATTCAGGGTTTGCGGTGGGACGAGCCATCAAATCACCACCTCGGCACCGACAAGAGAAGCCACGAGGCGGTGAGCTGATGGGTATCTTGACGAAGGGGACAAAACTCCACAAATCCGGGTGAAGATGGCTGAGAAGGAGACTAAGAGGCAAGAGCAGAGGAGAAGAGGCGGTGGAAGAGCTTTTGAGAGGGCGGTGGTAGGGGGATCTCATAGAGGCGGTGGAGGGGTCTTTAGAGAAGTCTAGAGAGAAGGGAGAGCCCTTCTCCCTATAAAAATGAGTCATTTTAAGAGAAAGTTACAATTCATGACTTTTAATTAACATTTTCGTATGAAAAGAAAACATCACTCTATTTCATTTTTCAGATTACACTTTTGTTCTTATACTGACTTCCGAAATTCATAACTTTATTTAAAATGCGTAACATTGAGCATGTGATACACTGATGGATAGGTCAGTCAGTTCTTTATGTTGCGTCAAATTTCACAAGCTTTTTGTGACAACTCGAATTATGGTGAATTCTATACTAAAACCGGTCAAAACAAGACCTTTATCCAATGTGTTCTTTGAAATCCAACTTAATGAACATAGTTTGAAGTGAATTTTGGTGTGAGCATTCTAGACACTTTGAAAGCCTATACTATAAATTTTCACTTAAATTAGATATTTTTTAAGACCCTTTTTTTATTTTTTTTCCTTAATTGAAGAGAAAATCAGTGTTATGGAATTTAGTGATTTGCATGAACGTTTTGTACAAATGAGATAAAATTGTATAAGATTCATTTGAACATAAATTTTATGTTTTTGGAAAGCTACTGATGTTTACTTTAAAGTTGATGTTTTTTATTCTATCTAAATGATATTTAGAACTTTATTGAAAGAACAAGCTTATGTGGTACTGGACAAAATTAGTTTTGCACGATAATATTGTATGATTTTTAATTATATGTACAAAATTCATTTTTTTGAAATTCCAAAGCCCAATTGCTTTAAACGTCTTGAACTTCAAAGGAAAAATATTACATCCTATAAAATATTCACATAATACATACGAAAAATAAAATGATGTACGAAATTGAATTTTCTTTTTATGGAGATGTTTATGCACAACTCTACTTGAATTTTTTTATGAAAACATGTTTTTGGTGATGAATAAGAACTTGATTAAGAAAAATCACATAAACACATAATTCCTAAGAGTCTCCTAATTAGAGTTGACTATTCTAGGTGGGGTGATATAAGGTTGGCAACCTATTAGGACTTCCACATACCCAATCACTCCAAAGATTAAAAAATGATAAGAGAAAGTTAGTATGTGATTAAGAAGATAATTAAGAAAATTAACAAGAACTTAATTTTACCTTGCTAACTCAATGATGCACTTCCTTTGCAAAGTTTTCTACTTTATTTTTGTGATTTTCTTAAATTTCCAAGTGAGTTTCTAAATCTACTTAATTACTAACTAAAACCCCTTTTGTGTTGTTCTTTAATGAACTTCTTATTTACAAATTATAACTTGCTTTCTTTTTCTTGAATGAGATTTTCCTTAGAGGGAGGAAGTATTGAGAATGAGAGTAGTATTGAAGTTGTGTTTGTTTGAGATTTTTAAGTTGTCTTCCTCAAATGAAAAAAAAAGGGGTATTTATAGTGAAAATCAAGTGATGGATTAGGTTTTGAAGGAGGTAGAAAATCAGATTTTTCACACAAAACTCTGATTCTTACCATTCTACATCATCCTAATGACATCATCAAATGACATCATCAAATCTCCTTACATCATCAAATTTATTGGAAATACAAATATTCTTATTATCTTTAGATTTGATTTTGATCTTTTCATTAATGAGGTAAAAATTAGATTTTCAGAAAATATTCTCTCCCTAAATACATTCTAATACGTAGAAACGCGTCGAAAAACGTGAAGGAAAAGCTGATAGGGCAACTGCGCGAAGCATAGGAGCCTGCGCTGGACACAGCCTTGGTGCGCTTGGCGCACTGGCATGCCTCTGGCGCATAAAACCGTTACTCCCCACTGATTGTGGATGTTTGTTGATATATTTTGTAGGTGATTAATTCGTATTATGGGCATTGAGAGAAAGACTATCTAGCTAGAATTTTTTAGACATCTTATTTTATTTTATATTTACTACATTTTGGTTTATGAGGTTGTTTTGCCTCTTTATGGATATCTTGGGTTATTTTAATTGGGTTTTATTTTTATTTAGTTTGATTTAACCTTCGTTTAGAGTGACATTTCCATCAGGCGATATTTTCGTTGTCGCTTTTGCTTTAATAAAATGTTATATATTCATTATATTGTGTTTATAAAAGGACGGAGTGTTACACGATCTCTTCTTATTTTAAAGCAAAGATTTTCTTCTCTTTCGATCTCTTCGTAATCTTTGATATATCTACTCAAACCAAGTGTTTTGCATTTAATTTAACAAAGAGGAGATAGCTACACCAACTCACATATTAGGGTTGATTAGTGCAGTTTATGGTAGATTAATGGTTATAAAGTGCAAGTACAAAAAACATATGTATGAACTTGGATGTTAGATTCAACTAGAGAGAAGGCTATAAAGTATAATTGGAATTAGTGCAGCTTATGGTAGATTAATGGTTATAAACTGCAAGTACAAAAACTATAGTAATATGAACTTGGATCTTAGATCCAACAAATAAATCATTTAAACAAAGAAATTGGAATTAAACGTAATAATCAATGATGATTATGAAGAGATTAAAGTATAATTTAGCCATTGTGCATACTACTGTTGGAGGCAGCGCAACATCGATGGAATGCTCGTAAATTATCAGACTATGCATCGCCTATCAAGAAATAGCAAACAACTCATATGATGGATATATGTATTTCATATGAAACATAATTTAATTGCCCAATCGCTATTTACCGTCCGTATTTACTTGAAATCGTCCGTATTTTTTTCATTAAATACCCCCCATGCCCCTCCCCCTTTCACCTCACTTTACCCTCTCCACTCTCATCAAACTTCATCCCTCTCTCTACCATGAAGCACTAACACCACCACCACCTTCCGAACACCACCACCGCACCACCACCACCGTACAACCACCACCGGCGCACCACCTCCGCCACCGACGAACCACCGGAGCACAACCAGAAATGTCCGAGGAAGAACACTCAACGCCGCCGAAACGAAATGTGGTAAGTTTTAGATTTTTTTTTTAACGCTGCCGGAAATTTTTTTTTGCGCCACCAGAGCGGGATAACGGATGAAAAATCCGTTACCCAAATGGTGACAACGGATAAAATAACCGTTGCCTCTGTGGAGGCAACGGTTTTTTTATCCGTTGACTCCATTGGGGTAACGGATGAAAACCCTGCGGTGAATTTCTGTGAGATTTTCCGGCGAGGGGGGGTTTAGCGGTTTTTTTTATTTCTTTTTAGTAATTTCTGCTTTATTTATGTTTTAATAATTTTTGTTTTTAATAATTACTGTTTTAATAATTGATTTTTTTTTGTTTAAAATAATTTATGTTTTTTATAATTTCTGTTTTAATAATTTATGTTTTAATAAAATAAATATTATGTGTTTATTTGGCTTTTGATAATATATGTTATTTTAATTTATTATTTTAATTTTAATAGTTATTATGTTAATTGTGTGATTATGTTGTAATTAGGGTTTTATTATGTTAATGCATGTTAGTAACATGTTAGTATTATTGATAATTATTTGTTTACTAGCATGTGGTAATAGTTATTATTTAATTAGTTAATTAATTTGTTTGAGCATGTTATTATATTATAAAAATAATTAGCATGTTTTTTATACTAATACTAATTATTTGAATTAAATATCAACAAATTAACTACAAATTAACATGCTAATATCATTAAAATATGTATGCATATTATTGTAATTATTTTGATAATAAGTAGTAATTTTATAATAGTCGTTGCAAAAAAATTATTTATGAATGGTTGTTATTCAGTTGACAATTTGAATATGTAGTTAATAATAGTTGTGATTGGTAAATAAATAATAATGATTATTAGTTACGATAAGTAAGTAATTAATAGTGATTAATATTATTGATTATATGTTGTCTAAATGGAAAAATGTTAAACATTATAGGTTTATTTGCCGGATTTTGGGGGTGATTATATAGATTATAATCAAATGTTTTATAATGAAACACTATGGGATGAGAAAAAGGAACTACAAGATTGGGTTAAGACAAGCGCACATGAAATCGGGTTTGTGATGGTTATTATGTCAAATCATAAACACGATCCTAGTGGTCGACCATATGTATATATGAAATGTAACCGGGGCGCGCCATATAGGGGTGAAGGTAGGGATCATAGTGTGGCAGAACGTGTAGCTACAAAGACAAAAGCCTGTGGCTGTAGAGCAAGAGTTAAGGTTGAGTATTTGGAGTACCCATATCGAACAGGATGGGTGATCAAAGCAGAACAGGGGATTAGGGGCATGCACAATCATGAGTTCATTCATTACCGTGAGGGCCATTGACCCATCAGCGGCCTTAGTCCGACGGCTAAGGTTTTCGCTCGCGATATGATAAAGTCGCACGTTAGGCCTGCTAGTATCATGAAAGCTGTGAATGAAAAATTTCCCGATGATCATCCAAATATGAGACACTTGTACAACCTGAAGGAAAAGGATAGAAGGGAAGTAATGGATGGTAGAGACGTGATGCAACACTTCCTTCACCTTGCTCGAGAGAGCGGCTACCTTCATTGGATTAGGCAAGACGAGGAGACAAATGCAATGACTACGGCATACATGGTGCACCCTCGTTCGGCAAATGACCTCCGAACTTATCCGCTTGTTGTTGGTATGGATGCAACCTATAAAACCAACAAATATAACATGCCTTTTCTAGAGCTCATTGGGATGACGCCTTGCAACAAGAATTTTATGGTTGGGTATGCTCTGATGGCCACCGAAACAGCTGATAGTTATAATTGGGTGTTGGACAAGTTTAGGTTGCTTATTGGAGTGAATGTTGCCCCTGTTACACTCATTACTGACCGTGATTTGGTCCTTATGAAAGCGATCCGGGAAGTGTTTTCTAACTCTGCACATTTGCTATGTAGATGGCATATCAACAAAGATGTGCAGGCTAGAGTGAGTAACATCATGGGCAACACTGATGCGGGTCCGAGATTCGTGAGTCGAACTTGGTATCGGATAGTCAACGCGACCGATGAGAGGAGTTATGAGGCCGAGGCTGAGAATATGAGAGATGTTTACAGAAACTGGCCTAAAATAATCCAATATGTTGAAACAACTTGGCTTGTGTACAAAGAGAAGATTGTGCGGGCATGGACGGACAATGTACTTCATCTTGGGAACACGTGCACAAGCCGAGTTGAAAGTGCACACTCTGCACTGAAGTCTTGGGTTTTTAGTAGCACAACTGTGTTGGACACCATCTTTTCTAATGCTAACAGTAAGATAGAAAATCAGGTGAAGAAGGTTGAGAATGATTTGGAGGAAAGTCGGCGTCGGCACGGAATCTTGTACAAGACTCAGGCTTTGTATCAGTTAAATGGTTGAGTCTCGCATTACTGTTTAGAACTCTTACTACAGGAGGAAAATCGTATGCGGGAGTTAGCCTATAAGGTATATCAGCGTTGCGGTTGCTCGTTGAGAACCACATATGCAATCCCCTGTGCATGCGCCATACGCAGACGATTGGAGGCGAAAGAGAGTCTGTACCTGACAGACTTACATCCTTATTGGACTACTTTGATCATTGGTGATGGTGTTAACAACCCTGTGTTTGTTTCTGAGGCAGCACATGATTCTCAGTACTTCTTATAGTTGGTTGAGCAGGTTCAAAGTAGTGATCCTGCCGTATTGCGGAGCGCTACCCCGGTTCTAGAGGAACATCTGCGTAATCCCGGTGATTCAGCTTTTGAGCCCGAGATTGTCGAGAACCCCAAAGGGAGACCACGACGAAAGAATCACCCGAGTACAAAACGAAAGAAGAGTGGTTTTGAGCACACATCCAGTTCGTCTTCAAAGAGAAGCAGATCTTTAGGTTCAGTTATGAGCTTGTCAACTTCTACAGGTAATATGTTTTTAATTGTATGTATTGATTTTTTATAACTTTAATTTGCTACGTACTGATAAATTTAATGGTGAATAATTTGATTGTTGTAGGTCGGGAAAGCGTGGATGGAGAAAAGGGTTCTACTGGATTTCCATTTTACGGCAGGATTCCTGCGATTGTTGGCCCATTCATTACTAGATGGACGAATGTCCAGGCGGACGGTAACTGTGGATTTCGAACTGTTGCAGATTGTTTTTTAGGGAGTGAAGACCATTGGGGTTTTGTCCGCCAAAATATGGCAAATGAGATTGCTGCTCATCGGGATGTTTACACACGTATTTACTATGATGGGATAGACGCGGCAATAAGCCGCATTACTTGGAGTGGGGGGCCAGCATCTGACGTCGGTCTCAACAGTGATACATTGAGACCCCCATAATATGGCGTGAAACGCTGCCATGTAGACTCTGCTACTGATACCGAGAACTGAACCTCATACTTCTTCGGATTTCTCGGTCTGTATGCGAAATCAGGCTGAAGAGGAGAGGTAGGAGTAACCTGAACATAACCCAACTGTCGCAGTACACGATCTGGGTTGTACGGCTCTATGATACCTCGATAACGTAAGAAACCGACATACAACGTCCTCGGAATCATGGCAGCCTAGTCATCCCCATATGGTGTCCACATGACCTGAAATAGGATAAATGTAATAATTTCATTAGTCTAATGTAGTAGTAATATATGACAACATAATAATGTATATTTTATTAATGCAATAAATTTCGTACCTCTGAAACCTGAAGGGTGTCCAAGCGTCTACGAATGGACTCCAGTCGGATGAACTCCTTGCAGACGAGGTGGTAATCCCACTTTCGTGCCCGGGGATCATGATCACTGAACACTAGCCCATCTCGCTGAGGTCGGAAACATGGGAAGTACTCGTATATCCAGCACTGGAGGAGCGTGAGACACCCGGCAAACTGTTTGCTCTCCGCTCTACTCGCCACCCCTAGCTGACGATATAGGTACGCCAAAGCAGCTGAGCCCCATGAGTAAGTATGAACTGAATCAAGGTCATCCAGCTCACTAATATTCTTGGGCATGAGGCGGGAACCACTCTTATCAGTTAATAGGGTACACCCAAGTGTCAGGAGCATCCATGCGCAAAGCTGCACATCAGCTGGACAACCTTGAACATTGTACATATCGATAATCTTCTGAACGGTAACGCCACCGTTCTTCCAAACCCGTGACTCCTCACATAATAACTCCTCATGAGTCAAGCCCAGGAGCTCCTCAAACCGTGCATATAGATCAGAAGTAGGCAAAACAGCATTCACAGTCCGACCCTCAATAGGAACACGTATGATCTGCCAAACATCATGTAACATGATCGTCATCTCTCCAAAAGGCATGTGAAACGTGTTTGTGTCGGGCTGCCAACACTCTACAAACACTGTAAGCAATGGAAAGTCAAGGTGCCCAAACATAATCCGTGGTAGCTGGGCAATACAAGATCTATCCATGCACTGCAATGACCGCTGCAGGAAAGCCCAAGTCATCAACGCATCAAAGGCACTGGAGCGGTTATGGCACAGCAAAACATCACTAGCCGTCGAATCGTGGTATATAAGGGAGCCGACGTGACCCCTCCAACTAGGAATCACGCTATCGTCAAGTGGGCCCCCAGGCATGGCCTTGGTAACTAACCACGAAGTATCCCTAGCAGCTCTAGTCCTGCTCGTCATCCGACTACCTCCGGAACTCGACCCTGAAACAAACCTCCCTCTACTATCCTTCCTCACAGGCACACGGGAGGAGGCTTCACCCACATCAGCTCCATCACCATCGTTCAAAGCATGATCTAACTCCTCCTCGTCCGCAGTATCCCATCCCGCACTATCAGGCGCTTCCTCAGGAATAGGCATCTGCCGAGCCTGAGCATCAGTCCTCGCCCTCCTACTCGATGCATCAACACCCACGAGATCTAGTGTGTCGTGGCGTCGATCCCTCAGGACCCTCAAGACCCTAATAATCAATTATGTTAATTACTTATTATTTATTTAATGTCTACGTTATTATATTGTAATTACTACTAATCTATAACCATTGACATTCTAATAATTAATTAACTAAAATTATAAGGATAAATAATACTAACATGCATTAACATAATATTATTAAAACATATTAACATGCGCAAACTAAGTAATTAATTTATAACGATTCACTTTCTAATAATTAATTAACTAAAATTAAAACAACAAATCATATTAACATGCTAATGTCATTAGTAAACATGCTCAAACATGCTAATATTACATGCTAATAAAAACAACTACCCTACACAACTAATATTAACATGCTAATAAAAACAAATTAACATGCTAATATCATTACAATATATAATAGTAATATGCTATTAATATAATATAATAACATGCTAATATCATTAAAGTATTTTTATAATATAATAACATGCTCAAATAAATTATTTAACTAATTAAATAATAACTATTAAAATTAAATAATACTATTATCGCATGCTATTAAACAAATAATTAAATCAAACAGATTAAATAATACTAACATGTTACTAACATGCATTAACATAATAAAATCCTAATTACAACATAATCACACAAATTAACATATTAACTATTAAAATTAAAATAGTAAATTAAAATAACTATTGACATAAATTATAAAAACCCAAATAAACACAAAATATTTTTTTTAATTCAAACAGAAATTATTAAAACATAAATTATAAAAAACATAAATTATTTTAAAGAAACAACAAAATAAAATTATTAAAAACATAAATAAAATATAAATTACTAAAAAGGAAAAAAAAAACCGAAACCCCCCTCCTCGCAGGAAAATCAGTGAGCACTAAAACTGAAATTTTTTTTTTTCGAAAATTCGTGGGGCAACGGATAGAAAATCCGTTACCACCACACGATGGTAACGGATCACTATTCTGTTACCACCGGCAGAGGTAACGTTGAAGATTTTCTATCCGTTACCTAGCGACTTTTCGAAAAAAAAAAAAAATTTCCTACCAAGTTTTCCGGCGAGAGGGGTGTGTTTGCCACTACATATTTTCGGCTAAAGGGTCGGTTTTAACACCAAAAAACTACAAAACTAACCTGATTTGATTATTTTTCCGACTTCCTTTGCCTTCTTCCTTGGGCCCATGCTTTTTCCGGCGACTTGTGGTGGTGGTGGTTGACTTTGTCACGCGGATCTGGATCTCGCCGGTGTGGTGGTGGTGTTGTGGTGTCGGTGGTGGTGTTATCTCCGCGGTGTTGTGGTGTTGGTGGTGGTGTGGGCCGCCGCGGTGTGGTGGTGGTGTTGTGGTGTCGGTGGTGGTGTTATCTCCGCGGTGTTGTGGTGTTGGTGGTGGTGTGGGCTGCCGCCGGTGTGGTGGTGGTGTTGTGGTGTCGGTGGTGGTGTTGTGGTGGTGGTGGTGGTGGCTATGGTGGGAGTGAGAGTGAGATGGGGAGTGAAGAGTGATTGATGGGGTATTGGGGGGTGTTATTTCTCAACTATTTGTAGGGGTACTTTAGGAGTATTTAAGAAAAAATACGGACGATTTTTAGTAAATACGGACGGTAAATAGTGATGCCCTTTAAGTGTAACTCTATTGCCTTTATGTTTATATTTATTTATTGGAACTATTTGTTCTCCTTGCAATAGTTCTACGACATTGGCCTTCGGCCTTGCCTAACATTATGTGATGCCTACCCAAGCTTGTGTATTATGTCGACAATTGAATAGTATTTTAAATATAAGTAATCTATGAAAATTATTAGTTGGAATATTCAAGGGCTAAAAAACATAATGCCCTTAGTGAGCTTATTTTTCTCACTCGAAAATACAGACCTGATGTTTTAATCATAATTGAAACCATGACCTCAAAAATAAATCGGCAGATGATTCTTTTTACCTTGGGTTTTGATGATATACTCATCATAGATCCGCTTGGTCATAGTGGTGGAATCTGGGTGCTATGGAAAAATGACTCTTATTCGATTACACCGCAAATATCATTGTCCCACTTGGCCCACTTCACAGTTCAAGAAAGATGCTTGTATTTTTCTTTTTGGCTCACTAGTATTTATGCTCCTGCCCAAAATATTGATAAAGCTCCATTTTGGACTGAGGTAACGGAATTCTTCTTCAATCTTCACATACCTTGGTGTCTTATTGAAGATTTTAATGAATTCTTGCACATTAGTGACAAAAAAGGAGGGATTGATGCCACTCCTTCCCGTTGTCAGATTCTTTCGGACTTCATGTTCTCTTGTCGGGCCCAAGATGTTTTCACCCCTCCGAACTCCTTTTCTTGGAAAAAGAGACATAACGATTATTATATATATGAAAAGCTTGACCAGTGTCTAGTGTCTCCCCTGTGGGCATCATATTATCAAAATTCATTTCTGCATTATGATGCTTATACCTACTCTGACCATGCACCCATGATATAAGCTACAACTCAAATACGACAATATAAGCCAGCCAGATTTCGTTTCCAAAATGCATGGGCTAAAGATTTCAATACTAGAAAAATTGTTAGCAAACATTGGCACAGACAACATTCATGTTCGCACTTTTATAATATAACTCGAAAACTTCAGGTTATTAAACAAGAACTCAAATTATGGGCAAGGAAAAACGTTGGACATGTCCAACAGAATCTTGACCAAAATCATTCTAGATTAGTAAATGTCCAACAACAATTGCTCCAGTTCCCTAGCAATCCTCATATTGAGCAACACTTAGGGCGATTAGTTTGTCAACGAGAAAGACTATTAGCCTTCAACCAAAAGTATTGGGGCAAATATTCTCAAAAACAATGGCTGACAAAAGGAGATCGTAACTCTTCCTTTTTTTTCATTCCAAGATTACTGCTAAGTTCAAACGTCAACGAATTTTGCGTATTAAAAATCATTTGAATCAATGGGTTGATTCCCCGAATGAAACCCAAAATGCTTTTTGTTAGAATTTCAAGAACGCTTTAAATCCTCTCACCGGTCTCCTCGCCCGATATCTACGCCTTGCATATCCCCTATTGTCTCTGATACAGATAATTTCCATTTAATAGCTCCTATTTCGGCCAAAGAAGTTAGAGATGATGTCTTCAGCATTGATCCCGCAAAATCCCCAGGATCAGATGGTTTTGGATCTAAATTCTTCCAAAAATACCGCGATAAAGCCATATATGAGTTTTTCAATCATGGTCAACTCCTTCGTAGTGTTAATCATACATTGATCACTTTGATACCGAAAATAGCTACTCCTGAAATGCCGGATCAATTTAGGCCTATCAGCTTATGCACCACATTGTATAAAATTATATCGAAAATTTCGGTAGAACGTCTTCACCCAATTCTTGTTAAAATTATCAGTCCATTTCAAAATGCCTTTACTCCTAGAAGGCTAATCCATGATAATGTACTTATTGTCCAAGAAATCCTGAATATCATTAACAAATCAAAAAGTAAAATGGGATGGTTCGCGCTGAAATTAGATATGGAAAAAGCATATGATCGTATAGAATGGGATTTCTTAGCCCACACCCTTCAAAGTTATGGTTTTCATCACCAATGGATCAAATGGATTATGCAATGTATCTCGACTGTCTCCTACTCACTCGCCATAAATCAAGACACAACCTCTGTTTTTCAACCTTCTCGAGGCCTACGCCAAGGTGACCCTTTATCACCTTATCTTTTATGTTATGCATGGACATCCTTCGTCGGCAACTAGATTTTGCAACAAAAAATTCAAAATCAGGAATTGAAATCAAACTTGTTGCACACTCTCGGATAATTTCAGATATATTCTTTGTTGATGACGGCTTATTATTTTGTAAAGCTAATTTTGATTCTGCCAACCGCATAAAAAATATTCTAGACTATTTTTGCCTTAACTCAGGGCAGTTAGTGAATTTTCATAAATCAGCAATCATGTTTTCTGAACATGTCCCAAATTCTAGACGAAGATCAGTTGCTGGCATTTTCAATATGACCCCAAAGGTTTTTTTGGGAAGATATTTGGGTGTTATATTCTCCAATTATAATCCAATGCCTAGCGATTTCCATCACTTAGTTCAAAAATTTGACAACAAAATTAATTCTTGGCACAATCATTTTCTTTCGAAAGCTGGAAAATCAATTCTTATTCAGAGTCATCTAGAATCTTACCCAGCCTCTTATGGCAACGACTCAGGTTCCCAAGAAAATATGTTCTACAATAGATAATATCAATCGACAGTTTTTTTTGGCGCTCCTCAACGAACTCTTCCGGGCTACCCCTAATTGCGTGGTCAAAACTTTGTCGCCCTAAAAATATGGTGGGTTGAATTTTCGGAAAATGGCCCATGTAAATGAAGCATACTTGGCAAAATTGGGTTAGCGAATCCTTTTTGACCAACACTCTCTTTGGCCAACGCTTATCCGCCAAAAATACCTTCGAAATACTTCGTTCTTTGAGTACAAAGCTAAACCGTATGACTCTCATATTTGGAAGCCCATTCTTCGATCTCGAGAGCTTCTTAGGAAAGGAATACATTGGAAAATTGGATCTGGAACAAATGTCTATTTCTGGATTGACAACTGGTGTGCCAATGAAAGCCTTATTGAAATGTTAAATCTTCAAATCACGTCTATCGCTAATCTGGATCTCATTGTTAGTAATAGAATTCTTCCATCAAGGCAATAGAATGTTGCTCTCCTTAATGAATTAGTCCCATCCCATATCGTCCAAGTAATCTTGGGGATTCCTATCCCTAACTTTCCCACCCCAGACATTCCTTGTTGGGGGCTTACTAGCTCTGGTGAATTTTCTGTTAAAACGGCTACCTAGCTAGCTCATGGAATTACTCCTTCTAACAGTGTTCCTTGGCCTTTTAATTAGATATGGAAATTAATGTAGTCCCTAAAGTCCAAATTTTTCTCGGCAATGTCTACAAAACGGCCTTCCTTTGAAATAAAAATTGGCCCACCGTCAAATAACTAATGACATTCTCTGCCCCCTTTGTAAATTTGATAATGAGACTCTCAGTCATTTATTTTTCACATGCCCTCTAATTTGTCAATATTGGAATTTAAATTATATACGGCCTAAAATTCGTCATATAGTACTTCAAGATCAGGTACAATGCCTAACATGTCTACGTCCCTACCCTCAGGCCTTACAATTGTTCAGTTACAATCTATGGAGTATTTGAAAGGAACGCAATTCAATTATCTTTGAGAACAATATACTTAATTCAAATCATATTTACTATAGAGCATGGCATTTGTATTTGGAATGGACTGCTCGCACTATGACAAGTTTTTCCTATACTATCTCTTCAATTCCTTGTTGCAGGTTCCCTACTTCTATTACAATCAGCTGGCAGCCTCCTCCATTCGGTTGCTTCAAGCTAAACTTTGATGGTTCAGTTATTGGCTCCTCTGCCACTTGGTGTGGCCATTTGCAACTCTGATGGTCTTGTTGTGGCTACACAAACTTATCGTTTTGGCCAAACCTCAGCTCTCGATGCTGAAGCCTGGGGTTAAGAAATTGACTTATTCTTGCCGTTCATCAGCATATTCAAGATCTCTATATTTAAGGAGACAACCAAGTGGTTATACGAGTTCTACAAGGGCATACGCTTGCCCTTGGACCATACAAACCCTCATTCATGACATTCGGCAACTGCTACGACAATTTAGATTCTACACTATTAAGCATATTTTTCGGGAAGCTAATCGGGTAGCGGATCTTCTATCAAAAAAGGTCACAACAGTTATGTTGCCTCGGTCGAAGTGGATGTTTCAACAGAACCCTCGTTACATAAATTTGTTATTCTTGATTCGTCATGAGTCTCCCTTGAGAGAAGGGTGTCCTAACTTTCCTCATGTACCTAAAAAAAATAGCAAGATAAATATGAATAAACAATATATATTGAGAATGTATTTTACAATAAGTTGCATCGATATTATAAGTATTAGTAGCAAAACAAATTCACAAGTGTTTTAATGTCAAATGCATCTTCCAAAGAGGTATTTCTGAGGTTTAGGGGTTGGTCAAAAAGGCATGATACCTATAGGTGTACATATATGTTCTATGAACAAAATTATTAGATATCAAGTCTATTTTACAAATATCATAGTTGTACAACTTACGAGTCATAAGTCAGTTTCTATTATTATCAATATAAGATTATAACATTTAAATCACAAGTTATGAGTTTTGAAATTTAGATAGAATTGTTCTCATGGAGTTATCAAAGTCTAAAAGCATTGACTATAGTGAATGACATTGATAGTAATATGTAAAAAGTATTTCATATTGCCAATTCAAAAGTATTGAACAAATTTTTCAGTTATCAAGTCCACTTTACAAAAATCATAATTGTACAACGTCCGATTGATAAGCCAATTTTAATTATTCTCAATACAAGATCATAAAATTTAAATCACATGTTATTAGTTTTGAAATTTAGATTGAGTTGTTCTCGTAGAATTATCAAATTCTAAAAGCATTTACTATAGTCAATAACACTAATGGTAATATGTTATAAGTATTTCTTCCTTATCTAGAAGAAAGCGTCTTAGGTGTAACATGTTACACCATAACTTATTGTGTAGCAACATCTCACACATATGAACTCTTTCATGTCATTATAAAACTATTTCATGTCATTATTATTGACTTATATGACATATTTTTAGCAAACTCAGTCTTATATCATTATTACTCATTTCTATGTCATTATTACTCAGTTTTATGTCATTTTTAGTCACTTCTATGTCATTTTTCAGTAACGTTGTATCATTTTCTCCTATTTCATTATTATTTGTCAACTCTTTATATAGCATATCATTATTGGTGCATTTCATGTCATTTTTTAGCTGTCTCGTGTCAATTTTTTTATAAATTTATTTCATGTCATTTATAAAACTCTTTCATGTCATTAAAAACTGACTTCTATGACATTTTTCAGCAAATTCAGTTCTATGTCATTATTACTTAGTTCTATGTCATTTTACTCAGTCCTGTATCATTATAACTCATTTCTATGTTATTATTGAGCAAACTTGTATCATTTAAACCTATTTTGAAATTATTTGTTGATTCCTTGTTTGTGTGTCATTATTACTCATTTCTGTGTCATTATCACTGATTTCTACAACATCATTGTTGAGCAAACTTGTATCACTAAAATCTATATTGATATTATTTGTCAATTCCTTATTTATATGTCATTATAACTCATTTTTATGTGTTTATTGAGCAACCTTGTATCATTTAAACCTATTTTATATGATTTGACGATTCCTTATTTCTGTGTCATTATTACTCATTTTTGTGTCATTATAACTCATTTTTATGTCATTATTGAGCAAACTTATATCATTATAACTTATTTTGATATTATTTGTAGATTCCTTATTTGTGTGTCATTATTAGTCATTTTTGTATCATTATAACTCAATATTATGTCATTATTGAGCAAACTTGTATCATTTAAACCTATGTTGATATTATTTGTCGATATCTTATTGTGTCATTATTACTCATTTTTGTGTCATTATACTTATTTCTATGTCATTATTGAGCAAACTTGTATCATTTAAACCTATTTCGATATTATTTGTCGATTCCTTATCTATGTGTCATTATTACTCAATTTTGTGTCATTATAACTCATTTTTATGTCACTATTAGGCAAACTTGTATCATTTAAACCTATTTTGATATTATTTGTCGATTCCTTATTTGTGTGTCATTATTACTCATTTTTGTGTCATTATAACTCAATTCTATGTCAATATTGAGCAAACTTGTATCATTTAATCCTATTTTAATATTATTTGTCAATTCCTTATTTTTGTATTATAATTACTCATTTTTATGTCATTATAACTCATTTTTATGTCATTAATTCTGTGTCGTTTGTTTCATGTCATTTATGAAACTCTTTCATTTCATTATAACTGACTTCTACGATATTTTTTTAGCAAACTAAGTTCTATGTCGTTATTATTCAGTTCTATGTCGTTATTACTCAGTTCTACGTCATTTTTCACCACTTGTATCAGTTTCTCCTATTTTATTAGTATAGTCAATTTCTTAAGTAAGATATCATTATTACTCATTTATGTGTCATTATTACTCATTTTTACGTCATTATTTACGTACTTCATATCATTTTGGAGATGTCTCATGTTATTTTGTATAAATTTGTTTCCTGTCATATATAGAATTTTTTTATGTCATTATATCTCATTTTTATGACTTTTTTTAGTAAACTTGTGTCATTTTGGATGTAAGATACTGATTAAGAAGAAGAAGAAGAGGGGGAGGAAAGACAAAATTGTAACCAAAACTTTGAAGATAAAAAGAACCTGTGAAATTGTTCCACTAATCTCTCTCTCTCCTCAATCTCGTTCAATGCACAACAATATCGTTCAGTCTCTTTCAATGCATACAATTTCAAGATCCCCCAAAACTACATATGCTCAGCCATCTCTCTCGCTCTTTCTCTCTCCTCAATTCAACTTTAGTTGCAATCAGCTCCTTCCTCATCAATCACCATTTTTCCACCTTCAGTTTTCTCTCACCTCAAAAATGTTCATCATCATTCACAACTTTTAAAACCACAAACCATATTTTCTCTCTCCTCCCCCTTCAATGGCGACGACGGCTACAAGTCGACGTCGAGAAGAACCTCAATCGGAGGAGAAGCGAATTCAAGCAGCGGCGGAAGCAATCTCTTATAATGTATAACTTCAATTAATAGTTTATTTCTTCTTCTCCTTTACTCTGCCTCCCCTTCACTCACTCTCATTTTCCTTCTAGTTTCTCTCTCCTCCGCGACTCCGTCCAGGAACGTACACTTCGCAACTTCCAACAATTTCGAAGAACACCAGCGTTTTGCGGTCAATTCACTCAAGTTAAAAGAACAAATCTCGAAAAGTCATGGAAACGTGGAAGAACATTAGTTAGTTGCAAAGAACTTCTCGATTCACGAATCAACGTTGACGAAATCAAATTTCAAAATTAATTTCGAAATCAATTTCAAACACGAGGATATGAATGGCGGCGGAGGAGAGAGAAATCGAGAGAAATCAATTTCAGTAAACAAGAAGATGAACGAAAAGTTTGGAGTTGTTTGTGTTTCTTGAAATTCAATGAATTTAGGATTGAAACGAGAAGAAAGAATTCAAACAACGATCCTTCTGACGCTGAAACTCGATGAATTTCGTTGAGCATTGAAGCAAGGAGGAAAGCTAGGTCTAATATCTTGCCGATGAAACGAGAAGCAAAAGCTAGTGTTTTCCTGATTTTCTCTCTCCTTCCTCCCTGGTATTCTTTCGCTCTTTGAGATTTTCCCTCTCCTCAAGTGAGGTTGGGAGCTTGGTGTGTGAAAATGGCAGCAGAGGAGTGAGATATAGGGGGTATGAGATGACAGTAAAGAGCTTTCACATGTGTGAAACTTTTGTTACACAACAATAATGGTGTAACAGTTACACCCAAGACTTTGTGAATTTAGGATATCCATTCACTTTTATTTCAAGGTCCAAATTAGAATAATTTTTTATCTTAATACTCTGTATATGTTAACAATGTCGTATAAGATATGCTTTAATTTATTTAATTTGTTTGGTATATCTCAAAAAAAATTGATGATTCAATAGTGCATTCAAGACCCTAAACAAGCAAAGATATAAACATTAAAGAATGTAATGAGTCGTTTTTTCTTTAAAAAAGTAAATACTAAATTTAACCATTGATCACTCATGTTGTATATGGGTAATATCAAATTATAATTTACTTTTTTAAACATGTCTGTTTATTTTTTATATTCTTAGCTTTTATACTATCATTTTTATAGATTAATAATTAAATATTTCTACTCTAATTTTAGGAAAAAAACATAAAATCCTAAATATATAGAAAAAAAAACTTCCCAGCTGACACAGTTCTTAAACCTAGTATAACACTAAATTAGTGGAACTTGAGCTTGAAACGAAATTGTTAAGGTAATATCAATATTAAATTGCCACTAATAATACAAGTGATTACCAAACATCGCCACTAATAAAAGTTCCCTCTAGGTTTTCCTTGGGAGGGTTTGTTCTAGGGTTTGCTAGGGTTCCTCTTGAGGAGGCGTAGTCTCGATTTCGATCGAGATTATTGTGGCAATGGCTTCCTCATCTCGATCCTTGAGAGTTGAGTAAGATAGTGATATAATTAATACGGAAAAGTTGAAAGTAGTGGAGAAAACAAAAGGAGATATAGAAAGGCAGCGCGAGGAGGATATTAAAGACGAAGAAGCAATAGAGTGGGTGGATGAAGGAGAAGAGGATGAAGAGGCTAGAGTAGAGTCGGGAGTAGTGGGAAAAATATGGACAAACATAAACATTAACACAAAAACTTCTATGGCTACGATGAAAACTGTGTGGCAAACCACACAAGGTCTTGATATTAGCAACATTGGAAAGAACACTTTTGTTTTTCAGTTTTATCATTGGAGGAACAAACGTAGAGTGATGGAAGGACAACCGTGGCACTTTGACAATCATGCGATCCTGCTTGATGACAGTGAAGGTAAAGGTAAACCCTCGATCATGGATCTATTTGAATTACCTTTATGGGTTAGGATTTATAACCTACCTTTTAAAGGAAGACTGAATAATGCTAATGTGGAGGTTGTGGGTAATAAAATCGGCAAATTCATTCGACTGGATAGTTCGGCCACGGTGGGTATTGATAAATCAATAAGAATAAGGGTGAAAATTGATGTTCGCAAGCCGTTGATTACGAAGGTTAAAGTGAAAATGCGAGGAGGAATAGAATAATTTTTCGATGTCAAGTATGAGCGTCCCCCCCTAGATTGCTATTTTTGTGGCAAATTAGGTCATGGAGTTAAGGATTGTGAGGAGTGTCTGGACATTGAGGACCCCCATTTAGCCTATGGAGGTTGGATTAAGGCATCACCATGGAGGAAAATGAATAACCAGGAAGACAAAGTAGAGAGGAGCAAGCAAAGGGAACCTGTGCCAAGAGTTTATTCACTGTGAAACCGAAGGCTAGGAAAGATATAGAGGTGATCAAGCAAGTTGAGGACGTCCTTGAAAAATTCAATGGTTGTGTGCTGAAAGAATCAGTCGAGGGGGGTGAAATTCTGCATGATGATATAATAGAGGAGATGCAATATGATATGATGGACAACTATAGCTATCAGCAAGCTACGCTTTATAGTGGTTATCAGCACGATGTTGGCGTGAATAGTGAAGACCAAGGGAGTGTTGTGGAAGGGAGGAATGATGAAGTGGCTTGCAATGCAGAAAAAAAAAAAGGTGGCGAAGGGTTCAATCACAGAAAAAGGAGGTGAAAGTGAAGGAAGCTGCTATAGTGGGTGTTTGTAGAAAGGAGAGAGATGAGATAGGGACCGTTGATGAGATGTTGAATATGCAGAATAATGGTGCAAAAAAAAAGGGGGTGGATCCTACTCTTATATTAACTGAGGAGAATACGGCTGCTAGTATGGATGTGGCGGGCCCCACAAAATGGGCTCTCGGTGCTCAATGATGAACATCCTCTCTTGAAACTGTCGGGGATTGGAGAGTCCTGAGGCAGTTAATGCTCTTAGGCGCATAGTGATAAATGAAAATCCCCATGTAGTCTTTCTTCAAGAGATCAAACTTCATCAACATGAGATAGAGAAGGTAAAAATGAAGCTGAAATACTCGGGTTTGATAGTGGTTGGATGTGAGGGACAGGGAAGAAAACGAAGAGGTGGGTTAGCGTTAATGTGGAAGAGTAATTAGAGTATCTCTATAAACTCTTTTTCACAAAACCACATTGATGCTACAATCAAAAGTTCGGATCAACTCACATGGAGGTACACTAGAATTTACGGCTATCCGGAGGAGAGTAAAAATTATAAAACTGGAGATCTCATACTGATGTTATACACTAGTGAGAGTGAGCCATGGTTGTGTAGAGGTGACTTGAATTTAATGTTGTGGTCCATGGAGAAACAAGGTGGGTGTGATTTTAAGTACGAGGAAGCGTCTATTTTGAGACAGGCCATGGACCATTGCAACTTGGAAGATATGGGCTTCATTGGTCATCCTTTCACATGGACCAATAATAGGGGAGGGCAAGACAATCTGCATGAGAGGTTAGATAGGTTTTTCGCTAATAGTGCATGGAAGGAGATGTTTGGGGATCCTATGTGTATCATCTGGAGAAGCGCAAATCGGATCATCTTCCGATTGTAATGTGCATCAAGGAGCGTGTGGGTAACATGGAGAAAAAAGGAGGAAGAAATTGTATAGATTTGAGGAATTGTGGCTATGACATGAGAAATGCATAACTATTATAAAAGAGGCTTGGAGAAATGGTGAAGATGCCTGCAATAATGTCTCTCGTACGGCGGCAAAGCTCAGCTCGTGGAGCAAGGCCACTTTTGGCAACTTTGCTAAGGATATACGAGACTTCAAATTTCAGATGCAACATCTTATGCAGGATCCCCAAACTAAAGAAGTTATTGAGAAAATGAGAGCTATTGATGAGCGCATGGATGATTTAGAAGCACGCGAGGAATTATTTTGGTGACAACGGAGTAGGCAGGATTTGTTGAAAAATGGAGACAAAAACACGAAGTTTTTTCATGCAAAAGCTAAGCAGTGGGTGGAGCGAAATAATATTAGTTTGTTTATGATGGCGCGAGGAACAAATATGAAGAGGAGGAGCAGATAGCTGAGGTGTTTGTTTCCCATTTTGAGAATTTATTTGACTCGTGTCAACAGGTGGATGTGAATCCTATAATTGAAAATTTTCAAACAAAGGTGTCGAATGAAATGTGTGAGATGTTAGAGGCTTCGTACACAAGGGAGGAAATTTATGGGGCTCTATTTCAAATGCATCCGACAAAAGCTGCGGGCCCGGATGGAATGTGTGCTTTGTTTTATCAAAAGGCATGGAGTATTCTTGGAGGTGATGTGGTGAGTAAGGTGCTGGAAATTTTGAACAATGGTGGGGATATTAATTCCATCAATCAGACTCATGTTGTTTGATTCCCAAGAAGAAGCAATGTGAGGCTCCGGTGGATTATAGACCTGTAATCTTATGTAATGTTCTATATAAGATTGTTTCAAAAGTTCTTGCAAACAGATTGAAAAAAGTTATCCCAGACGTTATTCATGAATCTCAAATCGGTTTTGTGCCGGGAAGGTTGATTTCAGACAACATTCTAGTTGCCTATGAATGTTTTCACTACTTGAGAAAGAAGACAAATGGGAAATATGGTTATTTGGGGCTCAAGCTGGACATGAGTAAAGCTTATGATCGAATGGAATGAATTTTCCTTGAAGCAATGATGGTAAAAATGGGGTTTCCTAATAGATTCATCCAAGCGATTATGAGATGTGTTAGCACGGCTTCTTTCTTAATTTTACTTAATGGCCAACCAACAAAAAAATTTCACCCTACTCAGGGTCTCAGACAAGGTGATTTGTTATCTCCCTTTCTATTTATTCTATGTGCTGAAGGGCTTTCGGTCCTCCTTAGGGACGCTGAAGTTAAAAAAGAGATTCATGGGGTAAAGATTGGGAAGAAAGTGGGGCCTATCTCTCATTTGTTTTTTGCAGATGATAGTCTCTTATTTATCAAGGCAAATGATGAAGAAGTGGAGAAAATTCTTGATATCTTTTCTATCTATGAGGTTGATTCAGGTCAAATATTAAATATGGAAAAATCTGAAGTTTCATTTAGCCGAAATATTGAACCATAGAAGAAAGAATTGCTTCAGATGAAGTTGAGGTTAAGGTTGTTGACGAACATGACAGATATCTTGGTCTCCCAACTTATGTTGGTAGCTCTAAGAAACAGATTTTTCAAAATATTCAAGAAAGGATCGTGAAGAAGTTGAAGGGATGGAAAGAAGGGTTTCTCTCTCAAGCTGGCCGGGAAGTTCTTTTAAAAGCAGCTGCACAAGCCATTCTAACAGTAATAGCCTAGTTTTTAAGCAGCTATAATTAAGAAATAATTTTACTTTATTAGCTTAATAAAGTTATTTATATTTCTTTCTGGGAAATGTTGTAAATGTGATTTTTGAGAATCTTTATGAAATAAACTAATTTATCTAAGATTGTATGATAAATCTAATTTGGGTTTATTGTAATAGTCCGTGTTTTAAGTAGCTCGTATTGAACGATATTATATCTCATTAGGGGATTAATTATTTTTTTTTTTAAAAAAAGAAGAGTTTTGTCGAAGTATCTGGAATCCAACAAAAACTCACTTCTTATTTATCTCACCCTCACTTGAGCCAAAACCCCAATTGGATTTTCCTTCACTCACAAACTCCTTCTTCCTCTTTCTCTCGACAATCTCTAGCTACCACGGCTGGATGGTTGGCACCAGGTGTAACAGCCGCTACTAATCACAACCAAACTAATCATACTTAGATCTGATTAGCGAAAGCACATGTACAAAGTATAGCAGAGGCTGTTACCTGCTGGAGTCCGAGCAAATAAATTACATAGTTTAAATACAACAAAGATGTGGAAACCCATTACAGTATCAAAATATCATAAATCACAATTCAGAAATCGTAAAGCAAGTATTATGTTCGAAGCACCCGACTCTGCCATAGCGTAATCACATCACAAGGTCCTTAAGTTGCCTGATTGCCTACCTCGAAATCCCTGCAAAAATTAAGAGTCTGCCCCCACCAAGACAGGTTCAAAGAACAAAATCAGCTTATGCTGGTACACAATTCATTCCTAGAAAATAGTAGGGTGGCTGAAAGTAAAGGAATCAACTCCATGTTTTCTTAGGAAGTAGTTAACGGAAAATCGATATATCTTTATGGTTGCTAAGACAGTACAAAGAATGTCTTTTAAAGAAGAAAGCAAAACAACTTTATAGTCATTTCGACCCACACACACTCTAATCAAAAGAGCTTCTTTGATAGTGAAATCATGTTTTAGAAAACGCATAGGTTTGTGATAAACAACCCAACATATGACTCCACAACTCATAACAAAATTTGATAGCTAACTGAACACATGTTTTCTCATTATGACAAATCCGTTTCTGGGTAAGTTATTTCGGGTGGAGAACTCACATTGAGGCATACACTAGGTATTGACCTCCACACATTTCGGAGTTGGCACCCCTGATTTGTTTCGCGCTTGCAAGCTAGGACATGTCCCCACACAATTCACACATAGTCTCCTTCCCATAAAAACAAATTCAAATACATGTTTTCAGGTCTAAATTCCGCTTAGTAACACATTTGGAAATCCAACTCTTTTCCAAAAAGAACACAACTCTAAATCACATAATTGCTAGTTTAACTTTTGAAATCTAGCTTCACTTATCAAATCATTTAAGAACTTAAGTAACATATAGGTGGCCTAGGGCCAGTGGCACTTGGTTTATGAGGTTCTAATAAGAAAACATTCAAGGAAAAACCTACACCATAGACTCTTATGAAAGTAACCAAAATCCTTGAGCTAAAACAGAGGTTTTTCCGCTTATTTGAGAAATAGCTTTAAAATAAGGGTGTAACATGTTCCAAAACCAAAATAATCCTTAGGCACTGCCATATTTGGCATTATATCAAGTGAAGTAAGATTCCTAACTTGTCATTTCGGAAATTTGAAAATAATGTTCAAAAACGTTGTTTCTGAGTATTTAACGATACTTCACGGAAAGGACTAGGTATTAATAGTTTAAATCTTATTAGCACACACTATATTTATATTTGAGCTACTGCAATATATCACTTTGTTGTCTCAAAATTATGTTCTTAATCTATCTTGAAGTCTAAAGAAATTCATTTACAAAATCAGTGGCTTTCTAGCGATCTTTGAAGAAATTACATTGCAAATTCTTAAACACTCGATCTATTCAAATTTTTTTTGATAAGTACCACATTCTTACTGCCATATTTCAAATCATAAATTTAGAAAATTGAAATGCAAAATCTTTGTGAGCTAAACCTGCTTTTTAGTTGGAAAACAAGATGTCATTTAACCACATTTTGTGACTAGATCACTTAGAAATCTTTATACAAATCTTGTGCTAATATAGCCTCACATGAAACCTCTTAAAACCAAGTACACCTACTTCCCATTCATGCCAAAATGATTGAAACACAATTCCACAACAATCCAAACACAATCACACACAAGTTTCCTCACAAGAAAACCGATTAACGAATACTAACGCACTTAAGTAATAAAACCGATATCTTTACTCAATTCCTCAAACATACAACCACTTATATAGATTAAAACTCAATTATACAGTAGATACATTCCACAAATAGCTCAAATCCATGCCTATAATTATTCTTCAAAAACATCATAATAACCGAAATTCCTATGTTACCAAAATGGAGTGAATTTGTGTACCTTAAACTCCAAAGCTTGTAACTTGATTAATTCCTTCTCTCCAACCTGATTTCTTTGTCTTCTTAACATCCTCAAACATGCATTAACAATCACACAAAATTTCGTAAGAAACCCCCTAAGATTAGTGACTTAATTTACCCAAAAATTGACAAAACTTACTGTTTTCTTTAATGGAGAAGATGACCCTGTTTTTCCTATTTCCTTAGCCCTTATGCTCGAATCAAAGCTTGCCCATTATGCTCTTGGATGTTTAGAACAATAATTAAGCCTTGCATGCAAGAGATTTCAAGAGAAAATGGAAGAAATTCAAGAGGAGCAAAGCTCCCTCAATCTCGCTGAACCTGGCGAGTAAGAAAGGGGTGGAGAAGTTCTTCTGGGCATCTCTTTTTAGTGGGGTTTTGGAGCTGAAATTTTAATGAGGGATGAAGGTGTATGTGAGGAAGAATGAGACTGATTTATTTCGTGGCTCCACTCTCCTAGTAAGGGTGTTTTGGTCCTTTTGATCCCAAGTGGTCAACAACAACAATTCTGATTTCCCTTGTGGTTTTAATCAACCTTAATTATATAATTTACTATCCTTATTAGTGGTTTTGGGACCCCACATGTCCCCACTTTCCTTATTTGAGTTTAGACCCTCTTATATCCTCAAACTTAAAACCAAGTATTTTGTAAAAGTTCTTCCGATACTAATCTTGAATCATAAGTGCATGAGCACTTTTGCCTCAACTATTTTCCACTCATATATCTAATAATTTTCCATATATATCTTAACAACAAATAGCACATAACTAATGAATGAAGGTGCTTAGCACTCTATCACACATATTCCGATAACTAATAAATCACTCACTCATAATCGCATACAGATACATAGATGTAACAGAATAGAATACTCGTTCCCTAAAGAACCTTTATATATAAAAAAAAAACTTTATCACATTTTTAAATGTATCCTCAATTAACACACTAATCACATACATTACACTTAATCGTTCAAATTTTTACTTTTTAATCTTCCCTAATTAAATCAGGCTGTTACACCAGGGCCAGCCCTGAGCTATGGTGGGAGGTGCGGCCGCCCAGGGCACACGGCTGAAGGGGGTCCAAATTATTAATGTGAAGCTTCAGTCAGTTTAGTCAATGCAACAAGGTAGAATATCAATATTAAACGTCATTAATGGAAGGAGTGAAAAGATTAATTGAAAGCTTCAATTTTCTATATGCAATTAATTTGAGATAATTAGGCAAAGATTTATACTTTAATTAGTTGTAATCTTACCGCAATTAATGTGAGACAATCAGGAAAAAAAATTAATAATAAATTTTTAGTACCTTGAAATCTTAAACTCATCTAACAAAATGACGCTTCATTTGATCCTTGAACTTCTCCAAACCACTTTTAATTCCAAAAATCCCTCTCATACAAGTATTATAAATCTATTCATATCAACCAAAACTTGGAATGATTTGAACAACTTCTCGTTTGCGGTTCTACTGTTGTCCACTCTAACTCCATTGAAGGTAATGTTTGTCACATTATGATGCTCTGAAATTTGATTTTGGTGTTGAACGGAGAAGAAGGAAAGTTTTTGTCCTGATTAGGTCCCATTTTTTGACTTAAGTTTTACGGTTTTACCTTATGGAAAATGATCAAATATACTTCAAGAACTAACGGTGTAAAATCATGGGCAAAATGCTAAGCACATGTCACACCCCATAGGACACGTTTTGTGGTTTTCTTGAGCCACATAGTTTATTTCAATTGTTTTTTTTTTTTTGCTCCCAATAAGATAAATAGCTTAAAGTTGTTTTTATTTTTCATGAATTTCCAAAACCTCAACATTATCTAGCTATGTTACATTGTACTCTATGAGAGTGAAGAAAATGAAATTTTTATAAAGGATATTATATGCATGGAATCCAAAATATAATTTGTACAATTTTGAAAAAAAAAAATCTGAAAATAATTGAGACGTATATACTTTCAGAGATGAACCGAAAAGGAAAATAGCGCAATAGTTTACGAACAAATTGACCAATCCGTAGATGGTGCACACGTCTGAATGGTGAGGAAGGTGTGCACGATAAACATCAAGTACTAGGTTATGAACATAAAGACCAATACCAATGAACATATATAACATAGATGTACCAATGAACATATACTAACAAGCCAAATGTACACGAATAACAAGTCAAATTAATACATATACATGGCTAACAAGCCAAATAAACATATGTACATCTCTGTTAGTACATGTTCATTGGTATTGATCTTAATGTTCATAACCTAGTGTTTGATGTTCATCGTGCGCACCTTCCTTACCATACGGACGTATACACCTACTAATTTGGACAAATTGAAGTAAGTGAATTTCTCTTTAAAATGGGCCCTCATATATTATTTCGCCCAAGGCCCATAAAATGTCAGTTGGCACACCGCACAACCATCATTTCCGAGCCACGAGCTCCTCTCCCAATGGTTTCGTGCTGCTTCTCCCTTCATTTTGATCTATGCTTTGGTCGTTCCTCTTTCCTCTGTTCGTGGCGATAGGCGTTGCTGCACCTGCTGGTGGTGCGTCGGCCGACCACCGCTGCTCAAGTGGTGTTGCTTCCATGCATGGGTTGTCCCCGTTGCGCCGTGAGCCAAGCTTGTTAGTGCTGCTTACCTTGCTTTCTTACCTCCCGTCTTGACCCTTGTTGGTTCTTAGAAGGTGAACAGAACAGATTTGGTGATACCAATTTGCAGAGGTATAAACTTTGTTTATGCTTTTTCTGTTGTTTCATCAATTTATGACAAATTTAGATGAGCTTAGCTTCACTTCTAATTTTGCTAAATTGGATAATAATGTTTGTTCCTAAGATTCACTCTATGTTTGATATATCAGTTTATAATCTATTTTGCTATTATATAATTTTCAAGTTAAAGATTTTGACAGTAAGTTAGATGTCACGGCACAAGTAATTTGATATTCAAAGATTGTTTGGTTGATTACACTAAATATTGAAAGGTTTTGTTGTACTACAAAACCAGTTTTGTAATCTAAACGAAAAAGGGGGTTTAATTTGTATAGCTTCTTTGTTAAAATTATTGTTATGGTTCAAGCGTTTGGAGTTAGCTTATGGATTTAAGTTAATTGCTATCTAATGAGAAATGGCAGTTGAATGAGAATTGTGGGTAACATTAGATGATAGAATAATTGGATATGATCTTCAACTTTGGTTAATGTGATAAAATAATTGAGTTGATTCTTTATTGAAAGGAAAATGGTGAACTTGAGGTTGTTAGAGCATGGCCAATGGATGATCCCAAATTTGGGATCATCAATTACTTTATTAATTTCTCACTCTTCCACCTCATTTATGATCCAAAATTGATTTTAATGATCTCTTCACCCCCAATGGATGATCTATAATTTTAGATCTTCACCTTCTCTTTCCTACTTTTTACTATACCCCACCATATATTCTCTCTCCTCAATCTCCTTTCCATCCCATCTTTTTTATTTATTATGGATTATTTAAGAATCAATTAATGATTATTAAATGTAAAAAAAATTTATGTTTGTGATTAAAAACTATTAATAAAAAATAATTTCGTTAATATTGTACATAATTAGATACGGTAATTAACTTAATCAGAAAAATATAATAATAATAAAATATTGCATTAAACAATAGAAATAACACATACATATAGAATTACATAACATATAATAATAATAAAAGCGTAGCAGCTTAATTAACCCCTATGCTGCCCGAATTTAAGCCAAATATTTTCTACGAGGTCTGCTTTGAGACGTCTATGCACAACTTGGTCACGAACTCGGCCTCTATTGTTCATATATATTTCTAGACTTGCTATGCGATTCTCACTAGTGCCGTATGCGAAAGGCTCATCAGAGGTCCCAACATTCCTTTGCGTTGAAGTAGTAGGGCGTGGAGGATGGTCATAATCATTAGGATCAAAATGAAGGGAATATGAATCTCGTTCATCTTCAACTACCATGTTGTGGATAATAATGCAGGCGATCATTATTTTCCCTAACATTTCTTTATCACGCGCTAGAGCTGGTTGTCGAATTATAGCAAAACGAGCTTGTAATACTCCAAATGCACGTTCCACGTCTTTTCGTTTGCTCTCTTGGTTTTGGGCAAATAGACTTTCTTTTTCATTTTGTGGAAGACTTATTGTTGGAATAAATGCAGCCCATTGAGGATATATACCATCTGCTAGGTAATATCCCATATCGTATTGGTGTCCGTTAACAACATAGTTAATTGCGGGTGCACGACCCTCAAAATCATCATTAAATAATGGAGATCTATCAAGAACATTAATATCATTACACCTACCTGGCGTTCCAAAGAAAGCATGCCAGATCCATAGATCATATGAAGCAACGGCTTCTAAAACCAATGTTGGCTTACCCGGTCTTCCCGAATAAAGTCCTTTAAATTGAAGTGGACAATTTTTCCATCTCCAGTGCATGCAGTCGATGGAACCCATCATTCCTGGGAATCCTCGTTCTTCAGCTGCGTACAACAATCTTCTTAGATCTGCTTCATTGGGCTTTATTAAGTATTCGTCCCCGAAGTGGGCGACCACCCCTTCTACAAAATGTCGTAGTGAATCTCTAGCAAGAGATGCACTAATTTTTAGATAATCGTCCACAGAATCCGCCGCTCCCCCGTACGCTAACAATCTCATAGCGGCAGTGCATTTTAATAATGATGATGCACCAAGTTTACCTGCGGCATCTCGCCTTTGTTGGAAGAATGAATTTCGCGAAGTCAAGACTTGTACTATGCGGAGGAAGACATGTTTTTGCATGCGAAATCTCCGCCGAAACATTTGTGGGGGATAAACGGGATTCTCGGCAAAGTAGTCATTCCATAACCGGTGGTGCCCCTCATCACGATCCCTTGGCACTACAGTTCTTGGTGCTCTTGGAACTTGAGTTATCATTGCATATAATTCAGCTGGATTGGCCATCACAAACCTTTCCATCATTTGATCCATCAACCGAGTTGTCTGTCTGCGCCTTTCCGAACGACGCATGTACTCATTGTTTCGAGTTATTTGAATGTGTGTGTAAGAATTTGGATCATCAGAATTCGAAGAACTAGAAGAAGAAATATTGCTATTGTAACTTGATTCTGATGACATGATTTCTATATTTTTGTAGGGGAAGAATGGGGATTGTAGGGTAGAATGGTTTTGTGTGAATGGTTGAGTAGTTAGCATTGTAAGGTATATATAGAGAGAAGGTGAATTGTCAGCAATATTACACTGATATTGGAGTGAATTTGTCAAGTCATCACATGGTTTCAGTGTCTTTATTATAGCAGTAATAATGCATTGATATATGTAGTGCATTGTCAAATCATGACATGGTTTCACTGTCTTTATTATTATAGTAATAATGGACTGATATATGAAGTGAATTGTCAAATCAAGGTCTTTATTATTGCAGTAATAATGGACTGATATATGAAGTGAATTGTCAAATCATGGTCTTTATTATTGCAGTAATAATGGACTGATATATGAAGTGAATTGTCAAATCAATGTCTTCGTTATTGCAGTAATAATGGACTGATATATAGAGTGAATTGTCAAATCAAGACATGGCTCATCAATAATACATATATTAAAAAACTAAAAACATTTAGATTCATTAATTTGATAATTTCATACTAAAGCCGAGTCTAAGACTAATTAAAGAACTAAAATAACATTACATTGGAAAGTAGGAAATACATTAAATAACATTAATATTACTAAAGGAAAATCAGAAAATTACATTGGAAATAAAACCTTAACTAGATCTCTCTTAAGTTGTTGTTCTTCCTCATTTAAATCATTCCTTGATGAAAGCACCTTGAATAACTCCAAGTTAATCTTCCTGTTTTTAATTGCAATTTTCTCTCTTTCTAGCCGGACCATCTCACTGTTGCTTTCCTTTTCATGATTAATCCTTTGGATCTCGACTTGAAGTTCATTGTTTTTCTCCAAATTTAATTTTTGGACTTGATCCATCCACTCTTGAAAGGCTTCTGCAGGCATGTTCAAAACTTTTCCTTTGCCTTTATTTTTGGTGAATCCGTCGTTTGGAGTAGTTGGGTCTCCACTGCTTGGCGTATTTGGCTCACTTGAAGTGGAGTAGTTGCCAGCTTCATTGATCCTCCACCTCTTTGAGCCACTTTCTTGATTAGTTGTCTTCTTTTTGCAAGCTTTGACAGTATCTCCCATAGGCTTCCATACATCATTATGCCTCAGAATTTCCCAACAATGAAGCTTATTGAAGTCTGTTTTATTATCCTTTTTGTAGATTGCAAATGCAGTTTTCATGACGTCATCATCGGACTCACCACTTTTCCGACGAGCCTCTGCATGAGCATATGCACCAACAAATTTGGATACTTTTGCATGTATTCTTTTCCATTGACTTTGTAATTGACCCAACTCTCTGTCAAATGGTAAGATATCAGACTCCTTGAAACTTTCAACTCCTTCTTCCCAGCATCGATCTCTATAACACTTAACTTCCTTAAACATTTCAGTAATTTTTGTCCAGAAGATAATTGTTGTTTGTTTAGTATTACTACCTTTATTTTGACTTACCGTTAGCCAAGCCTTCACGAGAACCTCTTCTTCATATGGCCTCCAGAATTTTCTCGACCCTTTATCTTCTTCTTCATTGTTGTCATCATCACGCTCAACCGATGCAGCTCGAGACCGATATGAACTACTGAAGTTCGGAAATGACCCTTCACCTTGTGACTGCTGGAAATGTTGAGACATAGGAAATGATTCTTCATCTTGAGAATAACTATAATTCTCATTCGAATTGTACAGATTTTCTTGTGAATGTGGAGCAAATTGGGAGTAAGAAGGTGTATTTGAGAAACTCATATTATGTTGGGGGAGTTGTTGGTTAAGTTGAGTAGGATACATCATATTTTGTAAGTTGTATCCCATATGAAAATTTGGTTCAGTTTGAGAATTGAGATCAATTTGAGAACTAGACGATTGAAAACTTGGATTAATGTGAGGTTGTTGAGGTCTTTTGGATTTTTGAGGGTTTTTTTTTCTACTGGTTTTGGGATCCATAACTAATTTTTATTAGGAGATAATTTATTTTTGTGGGGTAGATAAATGAAGAAAGGAAACAAATATGACTTTCAATAACAAAATAAGCTCAAAAATAAGATGTGTAAAAATAGTTCAATATTGGTCTCTATTTATAGACAAAAAAAAAATATAGCTGTTGGTGTTTTTTTTTTTTTTAAAAAAAAAATTTAAAAACTGACAATATGTCCGTTGCAAAAAATTGCAACGTTAACAATTACAAATAATCCTAGCCATTAGATTGGAGAAATGAGGGGCGTTGGATGACTGCCATGCAGCAGCAGTGGGGCCCACTCCATTTTTTTCTTCCTCTCCCCTTGCGCCATGTGGCGATGAACTTACCTTTGCCTAGATCGTTCCAACGATCAGACCATGGCATTCTTTCCTCCTTTTTTTTCTCTCTCCTATTTCTTTATTCCTCTTTAATACCTCTCTCCTCATGATCCAACTTTAAGATCAACCATTGGCTCTCCTCTTAGTAAGAGGAATCCTATTAATGAGATAAGTTAGTATCTCTAATTGAATTTTAGCAAAGAATGGTTATTCATTATTGCTATTTATGTGAGGTGAATTATCGCGGGTTTCGAGTGTCAACTAGTTATTAGGCCCGGACTACGCCCCGGGTAAGAAAAATTTTCATTTATTAATATTATACTTTAAGATAATAACACTAAATATTATTTGGCCTAATGGTTAAGACTTTAGTATATGTCCTTGAGGTCCCGAGATCAAACCCTATGCTACGCAATTTCTAATTTTTTTTTATTGTTGTGGATTACATGGAGTAAAACTCCCTTAGGGAGAGCGCCACGTGGCACCGTTCCTGGTTTAGGCACGCCTTTTAATATATTAGTATAGATTGATTAAAGGCGCTATTGGATTCTTGAATATTATTATGGAGTCGAGCGCTTATTTGGGGATTAGTAGAGGTACACACATGTCCATCCACCCTTAAACTAGAAATATCTTATTTCGTATGACTTTATTAAATCTTATGAATTGGGCTCGCTATTGTTTTCTATATTTAGCTTATGAGTCTTAAGCTCTGAGCAGAAGTTAATTATCTGAGTAAGTTTTATTGACTGAACTTTTGATTATAAATTGGAATAAGTCTATGGAGTGTAGTTGTATTATGAGTTATGGTTGTGTTTAAATGCCAGAGCCAATTATTAACTCTATTTGTTTCCAAATCAAGTTTGCAATGGACTTCTATGTGTTTTGTACATTAATGTTTTATATGAATAAATAGTAAAGTGTATCTATAAGTATTTGAGCTAAGATCTTCGTTTATATAGGTTGGTCTTATAATAAGATTTCCGATTTGAGAATCTAGCAAGTTCCTACTACTACATGGTTTATGATTTGGATTATCGTTTGAACTATGATTCTATTTGAATGATAGCAAATGGTGTTCAACTTATGTCGTACTAAGTTTTATTTAGACGACTGTTAAATGAATTACGATATAAGTATTACATAGAAATTTTGAGAGTGAATAAAACTATTTATGGTGATCATACCGTTATGAACCTTGAAAACTATGGGTTTGAGTTATGAGAATATATGGATCTGTAAAATTATGAATCAAACTTGATTTTGTTAATGATGGGGAAGAAATTGTAGCAATAGTGATGAACACATCGTGGTATGTGTGTGATTTTTTCATGGGACATGTTCTGAGAAATAAGTCTTGCAAGTAGTACAAATATTGGTAGGGAGAGACGTCTCCATGAGTTTAGAGGTGGTGGCATAGTCCCCTCTATTCGTATTTTCTTCCTCGGATAGTTTGTAAGTCATTTATTGTAGAAACTATAGAGTAGTCTATGATCTAAAAGTTCATATGGAAACTCATAAACAAAAGCTTTTGTCTTCTACGTATAACGGTTTATACTATGGGTTTTCTTTTCCAAGATAATTGTACTAAGAGTTATGGATCCAATGCAATGATGTTTGATGAACTGTTGGATAAGTGTTTCTATTCGGCGAGATTATAGTTAAGGAGTTATGTTTTTGATACCAAGGAAGTATATTTTCCGTGATTGGATAGCAAAGTGGGGTAATATGGAGTATATGCTTTAAAAATATATTTCACCTTTGAGAGATCTAAGATTGTGTCATTGAGTTTTTAATATGCATTTTCAAAGACCCTATTAAGTATAGTAATTCCATGAGTGATACAAGATGGATTATTTTGTTATCTGAAATCATGTAATATGGATATTGTGAATTCAGTTATCATATAAAAGTATAATAAGCTATGCAACTACGTTTTAAGCCACTAAAATGAATTTCTGGTTGGATAGCGTGTACTCAATTTTTCTTATTTTGTTCTTGGAACCTGTCCTGGTTGGGGCAGAGTTCATTGTTAGTGATTTTGCATGTGTGTGTCCGAGGCTCATAATGGATCAAAAGAAAGGGTTTGGTTGTCAAAATTGTAATTAAATTAGTGATTCAGAAGTTGTATGTAGACGTATTCAAGTGTATTTGAGAATAAAATATTCTATTCTTTTGGGAATTGAGTAAAATATTCTATATTAGGATAATTGGTATTGGAGTTATTGTATTGTGGGCCCTAACCCACCAGGATTGTTTCATAAGTTATGTTTCCGCTGTGAATAAATGTAAATTCGAGGTTTATTAAGTGTTAATTGCGATCTGTGTATCTTAAGTTTGATTAGTAGCAGCTCGGAGGTGCAGGCTATTATACTAACATATTCAATGCAATGTTTTACAATGCTAGTGAGTATTCTCAATGAGATGGAAAGATTGTCTTGTAATTTTTATTGGGGGCAACGTGGGGATGAGAGAAAAACAGCATGGGTTGCATGGGAAAAATTATATGCTTCTAAGAAGGAGGTGGCCTAGGCATGAGAAATTTACAAATTTTTAATACAGCTCTTTTAGCGAAACAAGCGTGGAGAGTGATGACAAATACTAATTCTTTGATGGCTAAGACCCTAAAGAATAAGTATTTCCCTAACTCGTCATTTATGGAAACAAAGCTGAGTTCTATGGCAAGTTAGACTTGGCGCTCTATTCTTTCTATGAGAGATGTAATTAGCAGGGGTGCTATAAAAGTTGTTGGGAAGGGTCATTCAATTGATGTTTAGGAACGATCCCTGGGTATCGAGTTTGCCCAATTTTAAACTCCTTCCTCGAAGCAATAGTATAATGGAACTTCCTCACACTGTTGCTGAGTTGATTGAGAATGGAAGGTGGAATGACACAATGTTGAATAACCTCGTCACAAGATGGGAGAGTGAGGAAATCAAACGTGATCCCTTGTCTATGTACATGGAAGCAGATTTGTGGGCATGGGCCCTTACTAAGAATGGCTCTTTATTGGTAAAAAGCGCCTATTATACTCAGTTGAAGATGAGAAAGGTTGGGCACTCTTCAAGTTCAGCAAGCAAGGATCTTACAATTTGGGGAAAAGTGTGGAAAGCGAAGACAATCCCTATAGCTTTGGGTGGAAGGCGCTACATGGAAGTATTCCAGTCAGGGATAATTTATTGAAGAGGAAGTTGTGTAAAGATAGTGTATGCACGCGTTAGTGAAGATGGTGAAACGGTGATGCACGCGTTAGTGAAGATGGTGAAACGGTGATGCACGCGTTAGTGAAGTGCCCTGAGGCTTCACAGATTTGGCGTGTCTCCCCTTGTGAATTGATGGTAGTTTGGTGACTGAGAGAAGTTTTATGGAGTGGTGTTTGGGGCTGGAAAAAGTGTTCACAGAGTCGTTGTAGTAGAGTCTGTTCTGGAGCTTACTGTGGGGTACATGGCTGAAGAGGAATGTGTGGCTTTTTAATCAAAAAAAGATACATTGCTTGGAAGACATAAATAGAGCTGTAAGCTTTGTGGATGAATAGGAGAAGGCAAATGAGGTCGCTGTAAAAGAGGGGAATGGAGAGGAAGGTCTCGTGAGGATTTGGAAGCCACCTGCACAAGGATGCTACAAAATCAAATCAGATGTTGCATTGTTTGGCGACAAAACAGTTGGCTTGGAGAAATTGTTCGTGACCATGTGGGGGAGGAAATGCTAGCAACATTCGAAAAGAAAGGGGATTTTATGGTGGATGTAGTGGAAGCAATGGCTGCAAGACGCTGCAAATTGCAATTAAAGCGGGAATTCGTAGGTAGTGATTGAAACTGACAATATCAAGCTCTTCACTCATCTGAAGAAGGGAGTTTGTGAGAATACAGGTTGTGGTAGAGTTGTGTCTGACATCCTTAAGCTAGCTAAATCTTGTTTCTCTTTCTCTTTCTCTCATGTTTGCAGAGAGGGGAATGGGGTTGCTCACACTTCAGCAAAATTGAGCAAAAATTTTAGTGAGATGATGATATGGATGGAGGAGGCGCCTAATGAAGCACATCTTGCTGTAATCTCTGATCTTAGTTCTATTAAATAAATAACAGCTTTACTTCTTGTCAAAAAAAAAAAAAAAAAAAAAAAAAAAAAAAACAAGATAACATGAATATTAAGTACTAACTAGTTATTAGGCCCGGGCTATGCCCCGGGTAAGAAAAAATTTCATTTATTAATATTGTACTTTGATATGATAACACTAAATACAACTTGGTTTAGTGATTAAAACTTTAGTACATGAACTTGAGGTCACGGGATCAAAACCTGTACTATACAATTTTAAATTTTTTTAATTGTACATGGATTTCATGAGCTAAAACTCCCTAGGGAGAGCGCCACGTGGCACCGCTCCTGGTTTAAGCACGCCTTTTAATATATTAGTATAGATTCTTTTCTTTTTGGGTTTTGGGAATGAATATTAAGCGTCGCATTTGTGTCTCTCTTCTTTCCTATTTCACCGTTGCGGCAAGAACAAATTTGATTCAAATTTCAACTAAATTAAAAGGTCAATCAACTTCTACTTGTCTATTATTGATCTCATATCTTGATTAGGAGAACAATTCCCGGTTTTATAAACTTCAAAATATGCAACAAGACTGACAAAATTCCACATCTATATTTTTCCTACCAATTTCTCACAACTAAAGTAACTACGAACCAAACATGGGATATTTCGTGCCCAAAAAAATCTTATACACAGCCGTTGAAAAATATTAAGGCTTGGCAAATTCAAATAAACTCACTTGCTGTCTGTGAAGTCAGCATCAATGACATCTCCATCCGGTCCTTTGCTACCTGAATCTGATGGACCAGCTTCGCCTCCAGGAGTTGGGCCAGCACCTGGTGCACCTCCTGCTCCAGGCTGGTTGTAAAGAGACTGGCCGAGTTGCATTACCTCCTGGTTAAGAGCAGCCATGGCGTCCTTTATGGTTTGAGTTTCACCCTGTGCGACGGCATCCTTGAGCTCTCCCAATTTAGCTTCCACCTTTTCTTTAACGGGGCCTGGAACCTTGTCTCCAAGTTCCTTCAATTGCTTCTCTGTCTGGTAGACAACGGAATCTGCCTGGTTCTTAGTGTCAATGGCATCTCTCTTTTCCTTGTCTTCCTTGGCAAATCTCTCAGCCTCACTAACCATTCTCTCCACCTATTGGACATATAGCTCAAGTTTAGATGTCATTTCTTGGCGTGCTACTTGAAGACAGATATCATAAATAGCAAAACAAAGTCCATCTCACCTTAAGAGCAGCTTCAATATAATTAATATACAATCTGGAAGACATACCTCATCACCAGGAAGTGTACTGGCTCCAGTAATAGTGATGTCTTGTTTCTTTCCTGTTCCCTTGTCACTGGCAGTAACAGACAGAATTCCGTTGGCATCAATGTCAAATTTGACTTCAATCTGAGGTACACCTCGAGGAGCTGGGGGAATACCATCTAGACGGAAACTACCAAGAGATTTATTATCTCTCACAAACTCACGTTCTCCCTGAAGCACATTAATCTCAACACTTGTCTGACCATCTGCAGCTGTAGAGAAGACCTCTGACTTGGAAGTGGGCAACGTAGTGTTTCTGGGGATAATCTTGGTCATTACACCACCAAGGGTTTCAAGACCTAAAGATAACGGTGATACATCCAAAAGCACAATGTCACTGACATCTCCAGCAAGGACACCAGCCTACAATATGACAGAAAATAAAATAGCTCAGAACAAACACACAAATAGAAGCATCAAATGCCCCACTAAATAATAATAATGATCCCAACTTGCACCAGAATGTATAAGAATTTTTCTTCTAATAACCAAAAAGTATAAGAAAATTATTCCCATCCAATGCTTCCATTACGACAGGACACCATAAGTACCTTAAAAGATGGCCCACGAACAAACATGAACATCATAAAATCACAAGAGTAGATGACAATATCAAGATATTAGGCATAAAGTTGAGAAGTCACATTTTCTCGTAGGCCAACATAAAAATGAAAGGGACTATTGATCAAAGAAAGATGCCGTAGAGTAAAACCTGTACTGCAGCCCCGAGAGCAACAACTTCATCAGGATTAACTGTCACATTAGGGTCCTTTCCAGTCAACTTCTTGACCAACTCTTGAACAGCTGGTATACGTGTTGAGCCTCCCACCAGGATCACTTCATCTAAATCACTGAAGGAGAGTTTAGCATCTCTCAATGAGTTCTCAACTGGTGTTTTCAGCCTGAAGATGTAGAAATAGAAAAGTTCAATGTAATATTAACATATATGGAGCTCACGTTTTAAAAACCATACACCATGAGAAAACACACATGGCAAACAACAAGATTCACAGTCAGCTACTATTTAAAACACATCTCAAGAAAAATGCATTACCTATCTAGAAGGTCGGAACACAGCTCCTCAAACTTTGCCCTTGTCAAAGTGGTCTCAATGTGTTTGGGACCATCAGCAGTGGCAGTGATGAATGGCAAGCTAGAAACAGCACAAATAATTTTCAGCTGTAAATTTGATGTGTTTTGAAACACTGAAAATTAGAGGAAAGAGGTACCAGGGTAAGAGGCACAATAGTCATCAAAGTCAAAATATTACCTGATGTTTGCCTGAGTTAATGATGACAATTCCATCTTAGCTTTCTCAGCTGTCTCAGTTAGACGTTGTAGAGCTTGCTTGTCCTTCAAAAGGTCAATGCCTTCATCTCTTTTAAAGCTCGCAGCAAGCCAATCCACAATTCTCTGTTTATACACAGAACATAATCATCACACCAGAGAATACTAAACTAGGATGACTAGAAGACAAGGTCAGCACACCACTACAGAACAAGTATTTTTCCACTCACCTTGTCAAAATCATCACCACCCAAATGTGTATCTCCAGAAGTTGAAAGTACTTCAAACACTCCATCACCAACCTCAAGGACTGCAACAATTTTCAGATTTCAAATACGTTTAACATCATTAAGCAATAGTAGTAGGTAGAAGCCATTATAACGGAGGAAAGACAACATATTTGACAACTTTTATACTATTAATACAATTTGAGTGTTCTAGAGCATCAATGAGCTAATTAAAGGTCCATTCCCAAACAAAAACTTCAAGAGGATCTAATTTGAATTTCAAACAAAATGTAAGAAAGAAGTTAATCTGAGCAAATAAAGTAAAAGACAAATGGAGACGATACCTGAAACATCAAATGTACCACCTCCAAGGTCAAACACCAAAATGGTCTCATTATTCTTCCTCTCAAAACCATAAGCCAAAGAGGCAGCAGTAGGCTCATTAATAATTCGAAGAACTTCCAACCCAGCAATGCGCCCGGCATCCTTTGTCGCCGTTCTTTGAGAATCATTGAAATAAGCAGGCACCGTGACCACAGCCTTGGTTACTTGGTCATTCAAAAATTTTGACGCATCATCCACAAGCTTTCTCAACACCTACAGCAAGAATAGACATCCCACTTCCAGATTTTCAGATTCAACAATACGAATAACGTCCAGCAGATATACTAATCAGCTAAACTCATTTATAATATTGTTAATGGCAGAACATAAAGAACCACCACCGCAGCACCAACCACAACAACGTCAAGCCTTAATACCATTAAATTGGAACCACCAAAACCATCTAAATTGCACCTACCCCCTTAAAAAAAGGCAAATAATTATTCTAACAATATAGAAGGTGTACCTAATAACACCTACAACCACCAAGTAATAAACCACTAACAAAACAATATGACTGATTTATTAATACCTGAGAAAAAAGATGAAAAATTCAGCTAAAAACTGTAATTGCCAAATATATTCTCTTTTAGGCAGGTAAAATGAAGTCCCTTGGAAGGACGGGAATTGGGGATCCCTCTAACAAGGGGCAAGACTCAATCCAAAGACCTCTCGGATCGGAGGTAATGCCAAATACAGAGAACACAAAATAGTGAATGAACAACAGAATTAAAGACGAAAAAGATATAGAATTCACCTGAGCAGAGATCTCTTCAGCAGCAAACTGCTTACCAATAGCAGGGCAGTCAAGTTTGACATTCCCATTGTCATCCCTAACAACTCTATAGCTGACCTGCTTAGACTCCTCATCAACCTCCGACATCTTCCTCCCAATAAATCTCTTCACTGAGAAGAAAGTATTCTCGGGGTTCACCACTGCCTGCCGCTTCGCAATTTGCCCCACCAATCTCTCTCCAGTCTTCGTATACGCCACCACCGACGGCGTCGTGCGCTGCCCCTCCGCGTTCGTCACTATAGTCGGCTTCCCTCCTTCCATTGCGGCAACCGCCGAATTCGTTGTTCCGAGGTCGATTCCTACCACCTTCTCGTTAACGACTCTTACCGGACCAACGCCGGAGCTCCGGCGACGGGCACCGGAGCTCTTGCCGAGTCGGAAGAAGGCGGATTTAGGGGTGCCGAAAGAGGCTGTGCTAGGGGACAATTTCTGGCCGAAGAAGATTGAGTTTGGACGAGAAGAGAAGGGTTTTGAAGTTGAAGATGTGAAAGGGGTGGCTCCAAGAACGTGGATTTGAGCTGCTGAAGACGCCATTTTGTGAAGAAAGTGTGAGCTTTTAAGCTTTCGAGCTTTCTTCAATGGAGTTTTGGGAAGAGAGAAATTAGGGTTAGCGGAAAAGTGAGAGTAGAGGAGTGACGGGAAAGGATAAGAAAGGGGAGGGTTTTAAGAGGAGCTAGAGGAAGAAAATGGGTGGCAATTAGATGGAGTTCTAGAAATTTCCTCAGCCTATATTTTAGTAATTTTTAAGGAAAGGAAAAAATTAAAGTTTTCTTCTCTTTTTTTATTCATTTATTATATTCCTAAAAAAACCCATGTACTACCTTTTCTTGGAGATTGAACTTGAGTTTACATTGAATCCCCCAACCTAATGTTTAAAGAACCCTATCGCTATTTGCCGCCCGTATTTAATCGCCCGTATTTTTTCCTTTAAATGCCACCCATATCCCTCCCCTTTCACCCCACTCTTACTCTCTCACCTCTCATCCAACCTCACTCTACTCCTACTTTCTCACCCCTTTCTCTCACCTCCTGCACTACCACCACCAGACCACCAACACCGGCGACACCACCGGCGGACCACCATCACTGTAACCACACTTGCGCACCACCACCACCGCGGACAACCACCACTACCGGATCACCACTGTCACAGCAACACCGGAGCACCACAATGTCCGACGAAGAACCGTCAACGCCTCCCGCAGCACCGCAACGGAATGTGGTTAGTGTTGATTTGTTATTAGGTTGTGTAATTATAAGCTTTAAATGAATATGTTTGCGTATTATTGGAATTATTATGATAATTAGTTGTTAGCAAATAATAGTCGTGTAATTATTAGGTTGTTCGCAAATATGATTTGTTAATGAATATTTAGTTAATATTAATAGTTGTGATTATATAGATTAATAGTCTAAATAGTAAATGTTAAAATGTTTTAGGTTTATTTGCCGGATTTTGGGGGTGATTATATAGATTATAATCACATGTTCTATAATGAAACACTTTGGGCTGATAAAAAGGAATTACAAGTTTGGGTTAAAACAAGGGCACGTGAAATTGGATTTGTGATGATAATTTCGTCAAATCATAGAACTGAGGCTAGTGGTCGAGAGTATGTTTATATGAAATGTAATCGGGGTGAAAGATATCGGGGTGAAGGTAGAGATCTTAGCGTAGCAGAACGTGTAGCTACGAAAAACAAAACACGTGGATGTAGAGCGGGAGTTAAGATAATGTTTTTCGATTACCATAATCAAACAGGATGGGTGATCAAAGCAGAGCCAGGGATAAGTGGCATGCACAATCATGAATTTATTCATTACCGTGAGGGCCACTGACCCATGAGCGGCCTAAGTCCGACGGCTAAGGTTTTCGCTCGCGATATGATTAAGTCGCACGTTAGGCCTGCCAGCATCATGAAAGCCGTTAATGAGAAATTTCCGGATGATCATCCAAATATGAGACACTTCTACAACCTGAAGGAAAGGATAGAAGGGAAGCAATGGATGGTCGAGACGTGATGCAACAATTCCTCCACCTTACTCGAGAGCATAACTACCTTCATTGGATAAGACAAGACGATGAGACAAATGTAATGACACAGGCGTTTATGGTGCACCCTCGGTCGGCAGATATCCTCCGTACTTATCCGCATGTTGTTGGTATGGATGCTACGTACAAAACCAACAAGTATAACATGCCTTTTCTAGAGCTCATTGGGATGACACCTTGTAACATGAACTTTATTGTTGGTTATGCTCTGATGGCCAACGAAACAGCTTATAGTTACAATTGGGTGTTGGAGAAGTTTAGGTTGCTTATCGGGGTGAATTGTGTCCCTGTTACACTCATAACTGATCGTGATTTGGGTCTTATGAAAGCGGTTCGGGAAGTGTTTCCTAACTCTGCACATTTGTTATGTAGATGGCATATCAACAAAGATGTGCAGAGTAGAGTGAATCTCATCATGGGCAACCCCGATGCTGGTCCGAGATTCTTGAAGCGAAGTTGGTATAAGATAATTGACTCCACCTCCGAGATGGGTTATCTAGCGGCGGTTGAATGCATGAGAGATGTTTACAGACAGTGGCCTAAAATCATCAAGTACGTGGAAACTACTTGGCTTGTGTACAAAGAGAAGTTTGTTCGGGCATGGACGAACAATGTTCTTCATCTTGGGAATACGTGCACTAGCCGAGTTGAAAGTGCACATTTAGCTCTGAAATCGTGGGTTTTTAGTAGTACAGGTGCATTGGACACCATATTTTCTATTGCTCATAGTGAGATAGAAAATCAGGTGAAGAAGGTGGAGAATGACCTGGAGGAGAGTCATCGTCGACATGGGATCTTGTACAAGAATGTGGCTTTGCATAAGTTAAATGGCCGAGTCTCGCATTACTGTTTAGAGCTCTTACGGCTTGAGGAAACACGTATGCGGGAGTTGGCCAATGAGGTCTATGAGCGTTGCGGTTGCTCATTGAGAACCACACATGGCATTCCTTGTGCATGCGCCATACGCAGACGCATGGAGGCGAAGCAGAGTCTGTACCTGACAGACTTACATCCTTATTGGACTACTTTGATCCTTGGTGATGGGGTTAACAACCCCGATTTGTATCTGAGGCAGTACAGGAGTTAGTTGACTAGGTTCAATACAGTGATCCTGCCATCTTGCGGAGTGCTACCCGGGTTTTAGAGGATCATCTGCGTAATCCCGGTGATTCAGCTTTTGAGCCCGACGTTGTTGAGAACCCCAAAGGAAGACCACGAAAGAATCATCCAAGTACAAAGCGTAACAAGAGTGGATTTGAGCACACATCTCGTGGAACGTCAAAGAGAGGTATCAGATCAGTAGGTTCAGTTATGACCATGTCTACTTCTACAGGTATTATGTTTGTTAATTATATGCATTGATTATTATAATTTGATCTTTTATGTAATTATAATATTAATAGTGAATAATTTTATTGTTGTAGGTCGGCAAAACGTGGATAATGATCGTCATCTCCCCGAAAGGCAAGTGAAAAGTGTTCGTGTCCGGCTGCCAACGTTCTATAAACGCTGAAATAAGTGGGTAGTCAAGGTTCGAATACATAATAAACGGAAGATGGCTGATACAAGGCACATCTACACGCAGCTGCGACTGCGGATCGAAGTTCCAACTCTTCAAACTACTAAACACACTAGCACGATTATGACACAGCATCACCGTATAAGTTCGCGGATCATGGTAGATACGTGCGCTGATGTGAGCCGGGTAGCTAGGAATCACGCTACCGTCAATAGGGCCCCCAGGCATAGACTCCGTAACTCTCCATGAAGTATCACTAGTAGCTCTGGCCCTGCTCGAAGTCCGACTACGTGCGGAACCTGACGACTCCGACACAAATCTCCCTCCTCTACCCTTCCTCACAGTGACGCGGGAAGTGGCCTCCTGTGGATCACCACTCAAAGCATTTTCCAACTCTTCCTCATCCCCGGTATCCCAACCCGGACTATGAGGCGCATCCTCAGCAATAGGACCCGCCCTAACCTGCTCTTCTGCCCTCGCCCTCCTACTCGATGCATTGATACCACGAGATCGAGTGTGTCGTGGCCCAGATCCCTCAACACCCACACTCTCGCGGCCTACGTCCCTCGACTGAGCCTAATTATCAATATTTTTTATTAATCACTATTTAATCATTTTAATTCAATATCTAGCACCTTCGTCGTTATTATATTATATTAACATTAATATAACTAAATTTGTCGCATAACATGCTACATTATTATTATAACTAATTAACATGCTAATTTTACTAAATATTACAACATGCTACATTATTTATGCTAATTTTATGAATAATATCAACATTAGCGAATATTATAACATGCTAGCATCACTAAATAATATTATTATTACTAATTAACATGATAATATCACTACTAACATAATCAAAACATAACATTATTAAAAAAAAACATGAAAAACATAATATTATTACTGATATTACAACAAAACATGATATTATTAAAATAAAAAATTGCAACAAAACATTCGAAATTCAAAAAAAAAAAATGGAAACGATGTACTTTTTCGTTTCCTCCACCGAGGAAACGAAATAGATCTTCGTTTCCTCGGTGGAGGAAACGAAAAAGTACTTCGTTTCCATGGGAACGATATACTTTTTCGTTTCCTCCACTGAGGAAACAAAGATCTGTTTCGTTTCCTCGGTGGAGGAAACGAAAAAGTATTCGGTTTCCTCAACGGAGGAAACGAAAATTCACATCGTTTCCTTGCTGGAGGAAACCAAAAAAAAAAAATTTCTCGACGTGGTGGTGGGATTTTCCGTCAAATTAATAACTAAAACTGACCTAAGATGATGATTCACCGGCATCTTTCGCCTTCTTCCTTGGCCCCATGCTTTTTCCGACGGTTGTGTGGTGGTGCCGGCTGTGGTGGTGGCGTCGGTGGTGTTATCACGCTAGTGGTGGTGGCGTCGGTGGTGTCGTCGTCGTCGATGCGGTGGTGATGGTGATCGCCACTTGCTGGTGGTGGATCCGGTGGTGGTGGTTAGGGTGGTGGATGGGGTGAGGTGAGAGAAAGTGAGTGAGAGTAGGAGAGAGAGAGAGGTGTGTGAGTGAGTGGAAGAGGGTGAGAGTGAGTGGAAGAGAGTGAGAGGATGTATATGTAGGGGTAGTTTAGGGATATCCGAGAAAAAATATGTGCGATTTTTAGTAAATATGGGCGGTAAATAGTAATGCCCTTAAAGAAGGAATTAGAGCTATAGTGGTGCGAGTTGGGTAATTTTAGGTCAGTGTAATTTGGCTCTTCTTATATTCGAATAATCGTTTGTATTATCAATTTAGGTTTGAATTGAGTCATTTATAGTTTGGATTGGGTTAACTCGATTCATCATCTGTTCAAATATGATTCAGGCTTGATTCGAGTCTAATACAGATTGGGTTCGTTGGGGTTTGGATTAAGTCAATTGGAGTTTGGAACCGGTTAAGTCGAATTATTTCGTTTCAGGTGCGGGTTGGATCTGGGTGGCCATTTTTACAGGTTAGTGTCTGGACAAGATCAAGGTCGGATTGGTTACTCAAGTTGGGTTGGCTTAGGATCTGAAAGATTATTTATTTCCAAATTAGCGAAAGGTAATGGCTTCAGTTTGGTCCACGTTTCGCGTGTCGAAAACGTTTTGCTTGTCAAAACGCAAGGAAACATTTTTTAAACGCATGGAAACCATATCCAATACTCGTCCTTCCACTGGCCCGCTGCAAGCCTGCAGCTATTGTCATCAACTCTGCAGTTCATCTCGGTACTGTAATTTATATTGTATCATTGTATTTATATGCTACTATTCCATATCCAATATATATACTTGTAATCCAAAAGGTTTAAGACCATTGAAATTTGATTAGAATATAAAGCTAAGATAATACAAATAAAATGTAGATCACTATGTAACTAGAATTACTAATGGGGTTTGATTAAAATTTTCCCAAAACGTTTCCCCGGCGTTTCCACAGTTTTAGAATTTGTGTTTCCCCGTGTCCACATGTCCTTTTTCGTGTCCCGTTTTCGTGGAACTTAGCTTCTCCTATATATATATCTTGGTGCAGAGTGGGTATTAGTTCATAAGAAGAGCCGAAGGAAATGAATCAAAACAGGAGCAAGAGTTCATCTAAGTTAACGGTGTTAGGAGTGTATTTTGTGGGTGATTTAGCTAGAAATTCTTTTGGGTTTTGTTATGATATTCTTATGGTAAATCTTGTGATTGATTTTAAAGGGTAAAGGATGAAAGGATTTAGAACATATTACCAGAATTTCAAACAACATTTCTTTACTCTAAATCACTAGGAAATAACTTATCTATTCATAATGAATTTATTATAGAGGTTTAACATATCATACCTAGTGTCAAAGGATTTATGTGAACTTTTCAATGAACTTGAAGTGGAGATCCTCTATCAAATCAGTCCACAACAATGAATTGAATCCTTTCCTTTTGATTGCTAGATCACTTGGAGAAAAGTTCTCACTTTTGGAGATGGGAGGGGGAGATTGAGATTAGGGTTTTAGGAGTAGAGAAAGAGAGAGAGGGACGTGCAAAACGGCATAGATTATGCTTCCCCTCCTCTTCTTCTACATATACTCATCTCTTCTTACCCTACTCCTAACCGTATAAGAATTCTAATCTATTTTCCTTAATTCAATAATTATTGTCATGTGTGTCCTGTTAGGCTTAAATGATTAAAGTAGTAATGTAATACTAATTGTCATATTACAAATCATAATTAGTTTAAGCAAAACATTATGATTACTTATAACCATTTCATCATTAGTTCAATTAATATTTCATTAGTTAATTATTAAAATAATATTTAAGTATTTGCATGCTTGATTTGAACTCCTTCAATTTCCCACTTCTCATGAAACAAGTGTGCAATATAGTCCCTTTGTCACTTAATGTCTTATTTAATCATAAGGTAAGATAACATGTACATCCTTATGCTTATCAAATGTGGTCCTTGATCTGTTGGCTCGATTGTCGAACACATTATCAACTAATGATCCATTTGAGCATGCCCATGCATTTTTCAGTCTTGCTCATTGAGTGGCTAATAGACACCAATCCCATCACGAGTGAAAAAAATGCTCAATGACACAAAAGAACTGATCCGACTCTCCCAAAACCGAATCTGTTAAGTCATTCTTTTGTGCGCGCAAATAAGGGGATAAAAAACTGATATGGTAGGCCTCAAAACCGGATCAATTAACATTAACTAATTAGGTTTTAGGCCTACCGAATTAGTTAGGCATTCACTATTATATGAGGCCCATTACCGGGAAAAACCATTCAACCCTTTGCCACAACTCTCCTCCTACAAAATCCTAATCACTCTCCTCTCACGAGACCCAGTCACCCCCTGTAGACACATAATCGCATCTTCCCATTTTAGTACCCGATGATGAAACATACCATCGTCCTAATTGGTCGGGTCTAAATGAAGAGCAATCTAAAGAGCTAGCCCAAAATTGTTGTAAGAATGAAAATTTTATTTATTTATTCCAAGACCAATTTTAAAAGACCAAATAATTATTAAAGATAATTAATTGTATCTCTAAATCCCCTTTTCGGAAAGCCCAATTAATTAATTTGATAATTAATTGCATTTTTAATATTTATTTTCTAAATTGAAAGATATTATAGAAATTCATATTTTGTATTTTTGATAATTGATTTCCGAATTCAAATGATAATATGTAATCAAAGATAAAAGGAATCTTTCAATATTGGATAACAAATAAAACGCAGTCAGATCTGCGGTTGCGTGACGCGCAACCAAATGCGTTTCGCACACCAGGGTGCGCACGTGCAACATTGATACAATCAGCGAAATAGAGAAATGCAAGCAGGGGAATGCGCCAGGCGCACGGGCGTTGCGTGGAGCGCAGGCTCCTTGTGCGACGCACAATGGCTGTGCGTATGGCGCACAATGGTTGTGCGTGCGGCGCACACTATGTTTTTATTCTTACTGGGTTTCCCTGATCTTGGTTTCCCTATAAATAAACCTCGTTCCATTCAGTTTCGGGACAAATCTCCACATGACTTTTTCCACAACATTCACAATCAAAACTCTTTCAAATACTTGATTCTAGGTTTTTCGCGTCGTTAAATAAAACCCTTAAATCAAACTTACTAACTATCCACTAACCTTAGTATAATGGCAAGAAAAGGTCATTCTTCCACAAGGACTAAAAGTAATCACCGAAAATGTTAATTATAATAAGCTATAATGAAAATATATATAGTTATATGAGATCTGTCAATTACCAACTAAAAACTATTAAATAAAAGGAACTAGGGTAGGGGAATTCACCAATTATTTCAATCATGAAAACAATTAGGAAAATAAAGGGGTAGTCCAAAGAGAATGAATTAAAGGGGTCATCTAACAAGTCCCTAATTACTCTTTCAAGCTAAAGAGGGTTCAAATTAGAGATTATGTCCTATTTTCATGCAACAAACCCCAACTCAAGAACATGAATAACATGATGACTAAATAAATCCCTTAACTAAAACCCCTATTTTCATGCAAGTTTAGATAAGTGAACATATAGGGAGTCAACTCTTCAATTTCATCTTTCAATCCTTCATTGAAGTAACAATTAAGTTTCCAGGGAGGCCAACCAAAAAAACCAACAATAAAGCTCCTATTATTCATTTAATTTTATTTTCCAAAAGAACCCCAAATATGACGCAAGGCTCATGACATCATTAATGGCTTCATCACCATCCCAAAATAACTACTCACAAATCATAATAAAATTATTAACTAAAAGACATTAACAACTATTAACATGAACTGAAACACTAATCTAAGATGAACAAGTAAATAGAGCGAAAAAAACATGAAAATAAGAATATAAAGCAACAAAATATAAGAGAGAGTAAGAAGTTCTCACTAAAGTTGCAAGAGCCTCCAAATCTTCAAGTTTCCTTCTTAGATTCTTCAAATTCCAAGCTTTCAACAAGTTTCTCTTACTTCTCTCTCTAGAAGATTGAAGTTTCTCTCTCTAAAAACCCTAACTAAAACCTCTAACTAAGCTTATGGAGGCTAGGCCTCCTTTCTCCCCTTCAAAAGTTAGGGGTTCGTCCTTTTAAAAGATTTAAACATTACTTCATTAAACGGGTCGAAAAACTGGGATTTCCGCACTGGTCAACCGGAGCGGGCGCTCCATATAGTTTGGAGCGGGCTCTCCATACAATTTCAAGCAGGCAGAAGGTGTTATGGGCTTCTCGAGCGGGCGCCAAACAATACGGAGCGGGCGCTCCGTTCTGGCAGACGCGCCTGACTTCAAAGAGCCATATCTCTTTCATTTTTCATCGGAATCGAGATTGTGACCACTTGGTGGAAAGCTATCGGGCCAAACTTTCATCTACAGCTTGAATTACTGAAATATTGTGTGTTTTAAAAGTTATGACCGTTTGAATATGATCCTTGTGCACAAATCCTTCCGAAAGCTCTTATTTTGCCAAAATTGCTCCACTCTATGCTTGGTGTGTGGTATGGAGGCCTCTAAGGTTGATCCTACAACATCAAACAAAAATAAGCATTACCAAACCCTATATAAATAGTCAAAATAACAAATATTCACAAATAAGCTATAAATAACTCAATTACTCTAAATTAAGCAAAATAAGCTAGAAAATGATAAACGAGGAGGAAAAAAATGACACTAAACATGAGGAAAATAAGGTATTTGAGTGATATTTATATCACTCATCAATACTTCAAACACGTATTCAAAAACCTTCAATCTCCATCCAAGCTTCAAGATTGCTCCTCCTACAAATCGTTATACAAGACCTAGGTGACAAAGGTATAATTCCTCAGTGTCCATAATATTTCAATTCCTATTCAATTTCTTGAAGTTACTAAAGCATTCTTTCATGTTGTAGATATTAATGAAAAAATGCTTATTGTATATTCTAACTTTCTTTTTATTTCTATACATTATATCATTCGTATGCATGCCTATATGTTTATCTCTTGCATCGCCTTCATATGTTTATTTTGCTAATCAAGTAAGAAATGCTTTTATGCCTAATAAGATAATTTGGACAATTGATTTAAGATCCCAGTAATTGGATTGCTTAAATAACATGTCACTATAAATTAGTCTTTTGCTTTTTTAATAAACCAATATAGATTAATTTCTAGAATGCATGAACACGTTGCGTGGTTATTCACTTGCATAAATCTAGATCTATGTATCGTATTAAGTAGAGGCCAACAAGGAGAGAATGTGATTCTTGATCATATTCGTACCTTCAACCCCGAATTCAATTGCGTTTGAACGCGACTCGTTTTTTCATTTTTTGAAAGACTATTTTAAAACAATTAACCTAAACTTGTCAAATTAGTAAAGACGAGCGTGATTCTACAATAAATCATTTTGTCAAAATCAGTAATTGTAGTTATTGACTACGACTTCCGAAAATTTTACATTTAAAAGCAAAATCCTATGATTAAAGCAAAAAAAAGGAAAACTGTCTGACGAAATGAAACTTGCACTCCGAGACGGAACATGCCTTTGAGGTGGCACGCGCTCCACGACGTATGATGATTTCGCTATTTTTTGTTTCTTTTAAAAAAAATTATATAAAATATTCGCAATAGGGGTTCAAAATTTGGTGTCTACACACATATATAATGGTCTTGATAAAAATCATTGACCAAGATACTACAATTATTGCAAGGCCATTAATAGTTTCCTTTTTTTGCTTTGGGTCATGTTATAATACATGCATTAACATTAATAAGATTAAGGCAGATATCCTATCATAAATTTAATTCTTATAATTAGTATCGAGAACCAAATGTCTCATATTTAAGAATTTTGGGATATGTTATACATGTATCCATTGCTCCAAAATAGGTCTACAAAGAAGGATGAGAATATAACCGATTTTGAATCTCCGTCCATAATCAAATATTTGGAACCAATAACTAGTGATTTGCTTAAGGCTTGACTTGCATATTGTCGTTTTAATGAGACAATATTCCCATCATTAGGAGGAGAAATAGTGGATCCCACAATAAAGAAATGAAAATCACATGAAATGCCAACTAATTTGTAAATTTTGGATATGAGAGCATACTCACGTGAACAAGAAGTCCAGAAAAATTGTTCATTTGCAAAATGTTGCAAACCAATTGCGAGAAGCATCGTCGATACAAAGAAAGCAACAAAGTCCTGCACACCGATTGAGAATGACGGTAGTGGATTGAAATTCCTGGTGACAGTAAGGTTGCTAAAAATGAGTCAATAGCATGATGAAAGCATGGTGGACCACCTGGTTCTAGAGATTCAAAACTTAGAAAAATGAAAAAGACAAGGTGAAATAACAAATGAGACAACGATAAATCCTCCAACAGAGCATGAATAAATCCAAAATAGAGACAAACATAAAGATAAAAATGTTCGAGAAGAACGGGAGCATGAAAGCAAAGACAATAATGAAACCTCAATTAATTTTTATCTCAATAAGGAAACAATGGAATATAATCGAAAAAATATTGTCACAATCTTTGTTTACTCCATAGCAATTGAGATAATACTTAATGAAAATTATGTGGAATCAACATAGCAGATGAAATGTCACCAAAGACAAGACCGACCAAAGTGGAAAGAAGCACTTTAAACATAACTGAAATCACTTGAAAAATGTGATATATATTCCAAAAAACAACCCATATACCAAGAGGTGTGAAACCAATCGGATATAAAATGAGTATTTGTGAGGAAACGAAATGAGGTTATTAAATTCTCACTCTACTTTTTTTTATTATTTGCTACATTGTCGTTGCGCGGTTTTTAAGACGTTTTTTAACCATTAATATCTCCTATTTCATTTAAGTAAAATTAAAATTTGATATTATGAATCTACACATCGAGACAAATCTAGTGGTGTCAAACTAGGCCACTGGGTGGGTTTGGGTTGACCCAACCTGGGTCGGAATGATTTGGGTCGGAATAATCTGGGTGAGAGTGTGCCATGGGTCGGAACTGGGTGGGTCTGGGTGGACTTGGGTCGGGTACAACTGGGTGAGATAGCTCTCGGAACTAGATCGGGTCTAATTGGGTCGACTGGTGGCTGGGTTGGGTGAATTTGGGTCGGAATGAAATAGGGTGAAGTCAGCCCAACTCGGCTCTCGGCTGGACTTGGGTCGAAATAAATCGGCTCTCAGAATGACTTGGGTCGGAACAAATCGATCTCGGAAGGACTTGGGTCGGAATAGATCGGCTCTCGAAAGGACTTGGGTCGGAATATATCGGCTGACTTGGGTCGGCTCAAGCCGGCGCCGTATTACCTTGGGTCAGAACAAATCGGCTCTCGGAATGACTTGGGTCGGAACAAATCGGCTCTCAGAACAAGGCGTCATCGGGTGCGGTTGGGTCGGTTTAAACTGGCTTTCGGAATAACTTAGGTGGAGTTTGTTTGGCTCTAGGCGTCTTTCGGGCTGACTTAGGCTCTTGGAGAGTCTAATTTTTACAATTGCCGTTTTGGCGTTTTTATTTATTATATTATATATATATTAAGTTACGAAGTCGGAAGTTATAACAATTAATATGTGATTGAGTCATTGTGAATTTTGTGATAATACATTGATACTTATATTACTAATTTAAAAAGCTACTAAACTAAGACTTATATTATTGGCTATTGGCCATTGGGTTATTCATGATTGCATATTTGCATAATTGCATTATTACATAGTACATACACATTAAAGATTTAAAGTTATTAAATTTAATCATTAAAGAATAATAATTATCAAATATTCAAATATCAATCATCAAATGATCACATGATTAATACTTAGAGTTGGTACCACTAGTTTGGATTTGTGACAACTAACAAGTATTCAAGTAACAACCATAAGGCATAAGTCCATACTGATTATTGATTAGAGTCAATAAACTTAGACATTTAGTTAGTTAGTGACTTACTCACTCTCACTGAGTCACTATATAACAACAAAAACAGTTAAAAGATGAGTTGAATTAAAGAATTAGAAATTAAGAAATGAAAATATGAGATTAGAATATTAGATATAATAAGTTAATAATATGTAGAGTTGAAGACTAAAGTATGATCGTACTAAGATGGAGACATGAAGTGATGAAGTATAATCAGAAAGCATGAAAAGTGTGAAGTTTGCTTATCTTACAAAATAGGGCTCGATGTTATTACACATTAGGAAAAGCACGTTACGGTTCTTTATCTAACAAAATAGGGCTCGATGTTATTACACGGTTCATAATAACCGAAGCATCATTAGATTATATTGATCGACTTTCATTAAGTTAAGGTTCACATAAATCAAATGATCATAAGATTGATTCTCTTTGACATTAATCAAACCATCAAAAGATTGATCGTCTTTCATCCTTCGTGTTACGGGGTTCTTTATACAAGATAGGGCTCGATGTTATTACAAGGTTAACAATAATCGAAGCATCATTAGATTGATCGACTTTCATCGTTGATGTTTCGATTGTTGATCTTAAAAGATAGTAACATACTAACATAGGACTTAGGAGTCTCGAGTCTATTTGATTCTCCGTCTCTTTGAGTTGCTATACTTATCGGTATTAAACTATTACAACTTTGCCTTAACAGTTTCACATCATTCATAATCATCTTTACATGAATCTTTCAACTTGTTTAAAATTAATAATACTAATTAAACTTCTAAAGTTTATAATTTTTATTAATTTCTAACAATAATACTAGTTTAGGAAGTTAAGTAGATTACTAATTACTAAACAAATCAATACTAGAATTATATATTTAGAAATTAGAACACTTAACCATTGATTTGAGAAAGATAAAAATTCAACCATTGGTATTTTGAAATCCATGTGCTTGGTAATTGAGACCATTGATTAGAGAATAGCAAATGTGAGCCCTTCATTTCTTTACTCTCCTACTCTCTAACCTTAGAACTCTCTAGACTCTTCACTCTAGTAAATCTCAGCCCTTGACATAAATCATCCAACGGTTGAGATTAAGTTAAAACCCTAAAATCTAACCCTACAATCCCTACTATATAAACCCCCTTTTTAATTCCCCCCCCTCATTTCGCCAATTTTCGAACCCTAATCTTGAATCTTCTCTCAGTTTCTCCCATTCTCTCTCAGATCTCTCTTTCTCTATCTCTCTCTCTATATATATATATATATATATATATATACGAGTGAAAAATAAACGTAAAATTCTCAGTTTCTCCCATTCTATCTCAGATCTCCCTCATTTTTTCCAAGTGAAAACTGAAAACGTTAATATTCTCGGCCCCCCCTCTCTCAATGTCTTATCTCACCGACTCACTATCTCTTTGAAAGTGTCACTGACTCATTGTCTCTTTAACTTGCGAGTTCTAGTGATGAAGATCTAAGGAAAAAGCCGACGGTATGAAGAAAGAGTCGAGGATCTGACGAAAAAAGGCGTGGATTTGAAGAAAAAAGGTAATAAATTGAAGATTTGGGGGAAAACAACAAAAAAGCAAAAATTTAATTTATAAAAACGCAATGTCGCATCCAGGTAAGTTTTTCTAATTTTCGATTTGTTTTTTTAGAAATAGTGAAGATCTGCTTGATGTGTGATTGTGGGTTATTATGTGCTGGTCCAGATTTGCAAATCTGCTAGAATTGCATGTTTTTTTTCTTCATGTTTCAGATCTGAAGTAGGTGAAAACATAAACACTAATGCATGATTTATTTAGTTTTTTGATATTAATATATGTTTATTATGAGATATGAAATTATGTGTTCATTTTTTTTGCTTATTTTGAGATATGAAATTATGTGTTCACTATTTATGTTTATTTTGAGATCCGAAAATATGTGTTCATTTTTTATTCTTATTTTGAGATCTAAAATTATGTGTTCATTATTTATATTTATTATGAGATCCGAAATTATGTGTTCATTTTTTATGCTTATTTTGAGATATGAAATTATGTGTTCATTATTTATGTTTATTATGAGATCCGAAAATATGTGTTCAATTTTTATGCTTATTTTGAGATCTGAAATTATGTGATCATTATTTATGTTTATTATGAGATCCGAAATTATGTGTTCATTTTTTATGCTTATTTTGAGATCTGAAATTATGTGTTCATTATTTATGTTTATTATGAGATCCGAAAATATGTGTTGCTGCTGTTGTTGATGTTGTTGCTGCTTGGCTTTTGATGTTGCTGCTGCTGGGGCTTTTGTTGTTGCTGCTGTTACTTTAGTTACTTGTATACATTTTGATTCAGTCCATAATTTTGATATTTTGATACTTTAGTTACTCATTTTGATATTTAAAGTATTCATTTGTAAATACTTGATATTTTGCAAACATTAAAGTATATGAATAATGAATATAAGAAAGTTTACATTTTTGCTAATTTACTTGTCTTACTCCTTACAAGATAGGAGATCCAATGCAATTTAATAATTACTTTCTCTTTCTTCCTTTAATAGTAATTACGAATACAAATCCACTTTTCAATTCACTTATCAAGTAATTACCAAGTACTTACTAAGTTTTTTTTGCATTTTAATGTACAACTCATATTCAAATCCACTTTTCAATTCAATTATCAAGTAATTACTAAGTTTTTTTGCATTTTAATCTACAACTTGTCACTTGTGGATTATAAAGATTTAAGAGTCAAAACTCAATTTAATTAAAAGCATAATAAATTAAAAGATAAGTCATGACTCATTCTGAAAATAGTGTAATTATAGTATTATACAAAATAAAAATATAACATGTTATGGTTGGGTCGGAATGGTTTTGGGTTGGGTTGGGTTGGGTTGTATTGGGTCGGAATGGATTTGGGTCAGGTAAATATGGGTCTGGTAGAAACTGGGTCGGGTAGGAACTTGGTCGGGTGGTAACCAGGTCGGGTAGTAACTGGGTCGGGTGGTTACTGGGTCGGGTGGTAACTGGGTGAGTTTAACTGGGTCGTTGGCAGGTGAAGTTAGGTGTGGGCTAGTTTTGGGTCGGAAACAGGTTGGGTCTGGGTCATTCTTCACGGGTACAATTGGGCACGTGTCCAACCTGGGTCGGCCCAGTTCAGTTTGGGTTTCCACTTCCACTGGTCCAACTGGGCACGGGTAGGCGCTGGGTCGAAATGGGTCGGCTTTTCAACCTTCCACTCTCGGCTCGGAACAGGTCGGGTCTGGGTCGGATGCATGTTCACCCGTGGGTAGGCCTAGTTTTTGACACCTCTAGACAAATCTAACAAGACCACACTGACGGGTCGTTGTATATTCGCCAAATATAACCTAATTTATCCCATATAGGATAAGTATAGGGTCGTTCCACAAGGAAGTAGGGTTAAATCAAGAGTTAATTAGCTAACTACAATGAGCTAAATCAATTTTTGGGTTTTGATTGAAAGTTTTGCAATGATTCTAAACTTTAATTAAACTAGGAAATTTGCAAAGTAAATCAACGAACAATTAAAGGAGATAAGACAAGGGTAAAGAAACTAGGGGATTAGGGGGATTCACCAACACTCAATCCAAGAATCCAATCATCAAAGCCAAGGGGAAACAAATGGAGGATCACAAGGGGAAAATAAAGAACATATGAACTCTAATTACTCTCTCGAGCTAATTAGAGGAGCTTGATTAGTCACTCATGACCTATTGTCATGGCATGAGCAATCAATCTAGCCAAATCAAGCACAACATGATTAATCAAGCTTCCCTAAACTAGAAAATGCCTATTTTCATGGAGATCCTAATCTAGCAACCAAACTTAGTTTATTCCTAGCTTCATTTCCCAATCCTTCACTAGAAATTCCAAATATGTAAGTTAAGTGATGATCAAGCACCCAACAAACCAAGTAAAACAAGTTTGATATCAAGAAGCTCAACCCCAAAAGTTAACCCCCTAACTTGATCTAAGATTCAAAGAGTAAATGAAGGTTACATCCCTTCCCCTAGTAAGAAACTACTCACACATTATGGAAATAAAATAAAACAAAGCTTGGAATAACTTCATCACCATAACCATGGAGGAAAAGAGAAAAATGCAAATAATCAACTAATAAAGCAAGATCTAAACAAACAAAGCATGAAATAAGCAAGGATAATAGAAGAAAATAATAAAATAAACAAAGATTACCAACTTTAAGCTTTCATAAATGAAGAATGGAGATCCAAAAGCTTCAAACTTCCACTTGAATGCTTAAACAAGATCTAATTTCTCTCTAATCTCTCATTAAAATTTGCTTAAGTTAAAATAAGAGGAGTCCCTCTTATATAGTCATAAGAAATAAAACAGAAATTACAAAACAACCCCCGCATTAAAACAAACAAAGTCGCGCATTTCCGGAAAAATGACCCGACCCGGGCGGGGTGGAAGACCCGAGCACTCGGGTGGCCTGACCCGAGCCCTCGGGTCACCTAAGGGGCGGGTCAATGTGTCAGGAATATGGGATAGTGCCCAAAACAACCGACCCGAGTGGGTCTGTGAACCCGAGCCCTCGGGTCAGCAGACCCGCGGGTCGACTGATCGTGAACTGCTGCTATTGCTGGCTGGGCTGACCCGGGCGGGTCATAGGACTCGGGCCCTCGGGTCAGCTCCCTCCTCTCTTTCTTCTTGTCTTTCGAGCCCTTTGGTGCTCCAATTCTTCAATGCTTAGCCTCGGGCTTGTGCATAAATCCTCCAATCGCGCTCCAAACCTAAAATAAAAACAAACACCCAAAGAAAAAGCGCATAGGAGGGAAGATGTACAAAAAGAAAGAATATGGAGAAACTTAACCTAAATTAACCTAAAAACTATCATAAAAACTATTAAAAACTAATCGTAAATCAAGCATATAAACCAAATATCAAACTCCCCCAAGCTAGATCTTTGCTTTTCCTCAAGCAAAATAAATTAAAACACAAGTAGGAGAATGAAAACTTATTTGAAAACAAAATGAAGAAGAAAGAGGGAAGAAAAAAAATGAAAAAGGAAGGAAGGATAAAGAATTTACACTAACTCATTTTCGTAGGAATCACGATTGCATTTAGCACATGCAACAAGCTCTTTAAACCCCTAGATCGCTCTAGAGGGCGAGTAGGATCTCGCGAGGGTTTCCAAAGAGTTTTTAAACCCACAACTCTAGTTTTTTCATCAACAATTTATTCAATCAAATTCGAAAGCAATGCCCAAGTCAACTATCAATGAAATGGTTCACAAGCAAGAATAGAGAGCAACTTTCAAAACAACTAATTTCCAAGTGTACTCATAGGTTATTCGTAGAGAAAGCAACTAATTATGATTGCAAAAGGACACCTCACTAGACTTTTTACTCGCTCATTAGAGAACACCTAGCTATCCAAAAGATCTATGGCTCTTTAAGTGTTATAGAAACTAAAACCACTAGTCCACCATCCCTAGACACACAAATATGCCTTAGACTCCACTCTACTCAAAACTTTAGAAAAATTAGTACTAAGTGTGGGAGGCATCCACAAATTGACCTCTTTTATTGGAATTGTTCTATTCTTTTTGCTTTTCGTTTTTCTTCACTTTTTTTTTCATTTTTCACGCCTTTTTTGACTGTTTTTGGCTTTTTATTTTTCCTTTATTATGGGAATTTTTTGCTATACAAAAGAGGAGTAACTACTCACTAAAGAGAAACATGAGAACTTGTGGCTTTTTGTACCACTTATTACAAAAGAAAAGAAGAAAAATCTAAGCTTTTTGTAAAGTTTTGTTTGGGGACATGATGAGCATATCTAGGGACACTAGGGACCGCAAATTTGAAGCTAAATATATTCAAGCATGAGCAACATAGTCAAGATTCAAGACTAGACATGAGAGGAGTAACTACTCACTAAAGAGAAACATGAGAACTTGTGGCTTTTTGTACCACTTATTACAAAAGAAAAGAAGAAAAAACTAAGCTTTTTGTAGAGTTTTGTTTGGGGACATGATGAGCATATCTAGGGACACTAGGGACCGCAAATTTGAAGCTAAATCTATTCAAGCATGAGCAACATAGTCAAGATTCAAGACTAGACATCCAATTGAGCATTCATTGGTTTCATTTTGGTTGATTCTAATGCAATCAAGATTAATTACCTCCTAAAGCACCACAACCCAAGCTCACACTCTTCCAAAAGGAGCCTCTAAACATATACTCAAAATCCAAGCAAGGAATCCACATATATCATCAACTAGCATCTTCCTTGGACAAGGAAATAAAAACTTTATTCAAAGTTAAAACTTCTTTTTGTTTTTCAATTTTTTTTGCTATTTTTGCTCTTTTTAAAAAAAAAAATTGATTTTTTTTTTCATTTTTTTTGAACTAAAAACAAAGATTGAAAAAGAAGGGAAAGAAAAGGAAAAGAAATAAAGCTAAAACAAGGAAAGAAGAAGAAAATAAGAAAGAAAAATGTTTTTGTTTTTTTTTTGTTTTTAAATATAATTTTTTTTTCTTTTTCTTAAAAACCAAGAAAATAAAAAAATAAGAAAAATGGAATCATGGCACACCACATATTAACAAGCATTTGCCCATTCACCAAGCTTAACCACAATCACAAAACACAATTCGATCAAAATAGCAACAAGGATCCTCGAAAGCCTACCCTGTAAAGTAAAAACTACCCAAATCATGAAAATACCCCCCCAAGCCAAACAAAACACCGTCCTAGGTGTGAAAGGAAGAACAAGCGGGGAGGGGGAGATGGGAAGAGACCAACTCAAGGGTCGGGGTCCTCCTCCCCCTCGGGGGGAGGCGGGGGTTGCATATATGAGGGGTAGGGGGTGCCGGGAGGGACCATGTTGTTATCATGAAAGAGTTGAGATGAGGGTAAAACTCTCTCGCATCTCTTGTTAGAAGGTGGTTAGTCTTTGTTCAAAACTATCAAACTGCCTATCTATATGGGCATAAATAGGGGGCATAGTCGGGAACATAGGTGGGATGGGGTTGGGGAGGAGGAGGGGGAGGGGCGGAAGAGGAGGAGGCAAGCTCATGGGGATCCCGCCTATGGTAGGTGCGTATCTCCGCGCCTTCCTTTGCGGATTCCAGGATGAGATAGTTGACTTGCCCCGTTTTAAAATCGGTGATGCGGCGGTTTGGAAGTTGAATGGAAGACATTTTACCAATCTTCCAAGTAAAATGTATTCCAGTCACTGTAAACCAACGCGCATCTTGTAGGTGTTGTTGGTTTATTAGGGTCGGTCATGGGACCTCTTGGGTCCTAGGGCGAACCCTAAAGTGTTCAGCAATGGCGGTAATCAAACCGCCTACAACAATCGACCCATGTCCGAGAGTTTTTGGGGTTCCTACCCTTTGGAGATGGCGGGAAAACATCAAAGGTATGTTCAGCTTCTTCTTATTCCATAGGTAAGAACCTATGATCATAAGTTCCGACTGACTTACCTTTGAGTTATCCTTTCTCCCAAAGGTAGTGTTCCCCAAAAACTTGCGGAAGTACCGGGCAGCTGGTTGGTGTATGAGTGACTCATTAGCATTTTTGGCATCATAACTCTTTCCGTCACTCAACTTACTCCAACAATCATAAAGGTTGAAAGAAGGTGCGAGAGTGGTGCTCGATTCAATTTTTAATTCAAAAATTTCAGCAAAATCACCAATAGGCATAGAATGAGCAACATTCCCCAACCTAAAATTGAGAACAGCTTTGGCTCTAGTTGAGCACGCAAGCCGTTGCTCTCCGGTTACTTCCAAGGAGCTTAAGAATTCAAGTGTTATGCACTTATAAGTCTTTTTTGTCATCAATAACACTTTTTTCAAATTCAATCCGTCATATATATTATTAACATCCCCCCAAATCCACATAGTGACAACAATGTGTCATCAACAAAACGGTTCGGGGCGAATTCCTTAGCCTTAAGGGCTTGGAATCTATTAAAATGCTCTAGGCCATCAAAAACAATGAAAGGGAATCCGAAATCATGAAACTCACCGGGGCCATCATGCCGCGAGACGTTTTCCCATTGTGATGGTTGGCTTGAGCTAGCTTGTCCAGCTTGTCTACTCCGCTTTAAATTCCTCCTCTCCAGGCTTCGAATTACTTGTTGCTCAAAGTTGCAAAATCCCGTAACTTAGTGGTAAGGGTGGAAAAAAGTTTTTTTTTTTTTTTTTTGTTTTTAAGTTTTTTTATGAGAGAAATGGAAGGGAAATGATATTTTAGGAAGAATTTGTGAAGAGATTTGAGTGGAAGATGATGAATTTGAGACTTATGGTAAAATTTTTGAGGAGACAGAAAATGGTGAAAAATGGCGGAGATGGGGTTTTTGAAGGAGAAAAAGTTGAAATTTATTGAGGAAAGTTGATGAGGATGAAGATTTGTGAGGGATTTTAAGTTTTTTGAGTGGTGAGTGAGTGATTTGAGTGAGTTTAGGAAGTTCGGGTGTGAAGTTTGAAGAGGGTTAGAGAGAGTTGAGAGGTGGAAGATGAAGGAAGAGTGAAGAGAAAATGAGAAAGTGTTGGGAAAAAAAATCGGTGGTCAGCTTGTTCAGTCAACTGATCTCCCGACCCGGGCGGGTCAACGCACCCGATCCCTCAGGTCGGCACCAACTTCTTTTTTACCTCTTTAACACCCGACCCGGGCGGGTCACCACACCCGAGCACTCGGGTCGAGTGACCCAGACGGGTTTTCCCAGACCCAGGCGAGTCCAGTGATTAGTCGCCACTTTGGCTGGCTCCCTTGAGCGACCCGGGCGGATCAGGCGACCCGAGCCCTCGGGTCAGTTCCATGCTTTTTTTTTTTTCCTTTTTTCCTTGCTTCTCTTTGCTCAAAAATTTCTCCAAGCAATCCTAAACATACCCAAATCACAAAATCACCACAACAAGCAATTCAAAAGTCATAAACATATGTGCAAAGCCATCATTCCAAGTAAATTAAAACCAAAAAGAAGAGAAAGAAATAGAAAAAAAGTGAGAAAAACGGGTTGCCTCCGGCTAATCGCTTGTTTTAAGTCATTAGCTTGACTACCATAAATCTTCAATCATTTGGAGGGGAGTAGTCCTCAAGAGCAATAGAATATGCTTCTTAAATAGGTGCACCATCATAATATATCTTGAGCCTTTGTCCGTTCACTTTGAAACATCCCTTTGCATCGTTATAAATCTCGACCGCACCATGTGGGAATACTTGATGCACAGTGAATGGACCACTCCACCTTGATTTGAGCTTGCCTGGAAATAGCCTCAACCTCGAATTGAACAAAAGGACTTTGTCACCAATTTTGAATTCCCTTTTCATGATTCGTTGATCATACCAAGCCTTTGTTCTCTCTTTATATACCCGGGCACTCTCATAGGCATCCCTCCTAAGTTCCTCAAGCTCATGAACATCAAGCATCCTTCTTTCACCCGAAGCCTGAAGGTCAAAATTCAAAGCCTTGATGGCCCAATAAGCATTGTGCTCCAATTCCACCGGCAAATGACATGATTTTCCATAAACAAGCTTGTAAGGTGTCATGCCAATAGGGGTCTTGTAAGCCGTGCGGTAGGCCCACAATGCATCGTCCAACTTGGAGGACCAATCCTTTCGAAATCGATTTACCATCTTCTCCAAAATGAGCTTGACCTCTCTATTAGATATCTCCGCTTAACCACTAGATTGAGTATGGTAAGAGAGACCCATTTTGTGATGCACCCCATATTGGCAAGAAGGGCTTTGAATGATTTCTTGGCGAAGTGTGATCCCCTATCACTAATGATGGCTCTTGGAACTCCGAAACGGGGGAAGATCTCCTTCTTAAATAGTTTGACCACTACCTTGGCATCATTTGTAGGGGAGGCGATTGCTTCAATCCATTTAGAAACGTAAGCAACCGCCACTAAGATGTAGCGGTTACCAAGGGCGGAGGGGAAAGGACCCACGAAATCAATCCCCCAAACATCAAAAACTTCCAACTCCAAGATGATTGTAAGGGGTAGTTCATGCCTCTTTGAGATATCTCCAACTCTTTGGCACCGATCACAAGCCTTGAGAAAGCCCCAAACATCCTTGAACATGCTTGGCCAAAATAATCCACATTGCAAAATCTTTGCCACGGTCTTGTCGGCTCCCATATGACCACCACATGGGGATGAATGACACATCCCTATTACATCTTCAATCTCATCATCAGGGAGACACCTCCGGTAAATACCATCCACCCCCCTCTTGAACAAGTATGGTCCTCCCATACATAGTGCTTGGCCTCATGCATGAACCTCCGGTTTTATTGATAGTTAAGGTCATCCGGTATGACTCCATTAGCATGGAAATTAGCAAAATCCGCGAACCAAGGAGCATACATGGCCTTAACGGCGTAGAGGAAATCATCTTGGAGAGAATCATTGATGGGAGGGTCCAAGTCTTGCATATCATTCATGGGAAGGCGAGAAAGGTGGTCGGCAACCGAATTTTCGGTGCCCTTCTTGTCTTTGATCTCAATATCAAACTCTTGTAGGAGAAGGATCCACCTAATCAAACGAGGCTTGGCATCCTTCTTAGTCAAGAGGTACTTGATAGCCGCATGACCCGTGTATACCACCACCTTGGAGCACACAAGATATGACTGAAACTTGTCAAAAGCAAACACGATTGCTAGGAGTTCCTTCTCCGTAGTGGCATAGTTCCTTTGAGCTGTCTTGCTTGCATAGTAGATCACATGTAGCTGCCCTTCTTTTCTTTGCCCTAAAACGACTCCCACTGCGTTATCACTAGCATCACACATTAGTTCAAAAGGCAAGCTCCAATCCGGAGCTTGCACTATGGGGGCGGAAATTAAGGCCTTTTTTTGAGTTTCAAAAGCATGCATGCAATCTTTTTCAAATTTGAATTCGATGTCTTTTTGAAGCAAATTGGATAGGGGCTTTGAGATTTTTGAGAAGTCTTTGATAAAACGGCGATAAAATCCCGCATGTCCAAGAAAAGATCTCACTCCCTTCACCGAAGTTGGGGGAGGCAATTTCTTAATAACCTCAATCTTAGCCCTATCCACCTCAATCCCTTTTTGAGAGATCTTATGACCAAGGACTATGCCATCTTCAACCATAAAATAACATTTTTCCCAATTAAGAACGAGATTCATCTTTTGACATCTCTCCAAAACCCTTTGAAGGTTGGAGAGACAAATGTCAAAAGATGAACCTACCACGGAGAAGTCATCCATGAAAACTTCTATGGTTGATCCAAGCATGTCCGAAAAAATGGCGGTCATACACCTTTGGAAGGTGGAAGGAGCATTACACAATCCAAATGGCATCCTTCAATAAGCGAAGGTGCCAAATGGACATGTGAATGTTGTCTTCATTTGGTCATCGGGGTGAATGGGGATTTGAAAGAACCCCAAATAACCATCCAAAAAGCAAAAATGGGTATGACCCGCCAATCTTTCAAGCATTTGGTCAATAAAAGGGAGGGGGAAATGGTCTTTCCGGGTGGCCTTATTCAACTTGCGATAATCAATGCCCATGCGCCACCTGGTGACCGATCTTGTGGAGATAAGCTCACCTTTGTCATTTTTTATGACGGTCATTCCTCCCTTTTTTGGGACAACGTGAACGGGGCTAACCCACCTACTATCCGATATAGGGTAGATTATCCCCGCCTCAAGGAGTTTCAAAACTTCTTTTTTTACCATTTCCTTCATGTTAGGATTTAGCTGTCTTTGAGGCTCAATTGAGGAGGCTTGACCATCATCCAATTGAATTCGATGCATACACAAGGTGGGATTTAGACCCTTGAGATCATCAATTGTATACCCAATGGCACTTCGATGTTGTTTTAGAACACAAAGAAATTTGTCAAGAGAAGGCCCATTGAGTGTAGAATTGACAATCACGGGGTAAGTCTCGTTATCTCCCAGAAAAACATACTTCAAAGAAGGGGGCAGGGATTTTAACTCACATGTAGGAGGAGGCGTAGTCCTCTCCTCTTTTTCTAATGAACCCTCCAAAACCTCGAAGCTTGCATGAGTAGGTTGATAGATTGGTGCCTTGTTCATGGCTTGCTTGAGGTGCCAAGCTTCACCCTCCTTTTCTTGTTCTTCTCCTAGGAGCACATCTTCAAGAGGATCCCTTGCTTCAACCAATGCCCTTAGGCATAGCACTTCATGCTCAAGGGTGTCGATCCGATGCACTTCTTCCATAATAGGGGATTTCATGCTCTTGTTGAAAGCGAGTTTCATCTTCTCATCGCCAACTCTCAGTGTCATTACATCTCTCTTCATTTCAACTAGCACTCCGGCCGTTTTCAAGAAAGGTCTTCCCAAAATAAGAGGTATTTGAGAGTCTTCTTCCATCTTCATTACTACAAAGTCACAAGGAATGAAGACTCTCCCAACTTGCATCGGAACATCCTCCTATTCTCCAACAGGCACCTTAACCGAGCGATCCGCTAGTTGTATCACCCTTCTTGTTGGCTTAAGCTCAAAGTTGAGCTTCTTTGCAATGGAGAGTGGCATTAGGCTTACACTAGCCCCAAGATCGGCCAATGCTCTCTTTGGCTCCATGTCTCCAATTCTCAAGGGTATGGAGAAAGACCTTGGATCTTTAAGCTTTTTGGGGAGCTTATTTTGGAGGACCGCACTAACTTCGGCGGTGAGAGCAATGGTGGAACTTTCTTCAAGTTTGGACTTGTTAGAAAGAAGTTCCTTTAGAAACTTGGCATAGGTGGGCATTTGAGCCATAGCTTGGAGAAGTGGAATATGAACTTTTAAACCTTTCATTACCTCAAGAAATTTGACAAATTTGTCATTGAAGTGCTTCTTTGCTAACCTTTGAGGATATGGGACCGGGGGAGTGTAGCTCTTCATTGGAGGAGGCTCTTTGCTTGATGTTTCGTGTTCAACAACTATAGGAGTCCCATCCTCATGAATGTCTTCCACAACGACATTTTCAATCTCTTTATCAACTTCACTATCCACATTCTCACTCTCATTGGAGGGGTTAGCATCATCAAGTGTGGGCATCTTAGGACCCTCATAGTGAGCCCGGATCTCAAAGTGATGGCTTTAGCTTGCTCTCGGATAATGGGTTGGCTAGGAAGTTGGATGGAAGAGTTTGAAGAGTTGTTGCTCACTTGTTGAGCGACTTGGGCAAGTTGGGTTTCAATGATCTTATTGTTGGCATTCATTTGTTGGAGGGAGGTGTGTTTATCTCCAAACTTCCTATCGTTATCGGCATTGGTTTTTGTTTGTTGAGCTAAGAAAAGTTGGAGAATGGATTCAAGAGAGGGTTGTTTTGGTTGATTTGGTTCAAAGGGAGCTCTAGGGGGTGGTTGTGTGAATGTTTATTGCGGGTTATGGAATCCGGGTGGTCTAGCTTGTTAAGGTTGGGGTGGTTGAGAGTTCTTTCATCTTCCACTTGCATTGTTATTCCATCTCCCTTGGTTGTTGAAGTTAGGATTTCCCTCACCCCTAGTATTCACCCAAGCAACGTGGTCCATAGACCCACAACAATAAGAGCTAGCGTGGTCCGACCCACCACAAATCTCACAAGAAAAAGCTTGAGAAGTACCTTGGCTAGGAGATGCCAAGCTTACCTTTTCCAATTTCTTTGCAAGGGTATCAAGTTTTGCATTGATGTGGTCAATGGCATCAAAATCATACTTGCCTTTGCTTGCACTCTTCTTCTTGCGGTTCTAGTAGAATTCCCCCAAGAGTAGTGCCGTACTACTTCTTCAATTGTAGGCTCAATATTGTCAACCGGAAGCTTTATTAGTTGACCTCCCGCACCCGAATCAAGGCTTGCACAGGTCATGGGAAGAAGACCATCATAAAAGCTTCGCATAAGCATCCATTGACTATACCCATGGTGATGACAAGATCTTCGAAGGTCCTTGAACCTATCCCAAGCTCTATATAATGTCTCATCCTCCTCTTGACAGAAATTAGCTATATTTCTCCTAGCTTCGGATGTCTTCTCTTGAGAATAGAAGTCATCCACAAAAGCCGTGGTAACTTGTGCCCAAGTTGTGTCAAAGAGTCTTCCGGAACGGATTGCAACCATTTCTTAGCCTTGCCCACAAGAAAGAAGTGAAATAGGTTGAGCCTCACAAACTCTTGACTCACATTGTTTTGCTTCACCGTGGCACATAGCTCCAAGAAGTTAGCCAAATGCTCAAGAGGGCACTCATGAGTCATCCCCCATAAGGCTCTTGTTTGATCATGCGAATCAAATGCGGAGAAAATTCTAAGTTGGCGGTGGTAGTTGGGCGGTGAATACCACTTTTGAGTTCAAATGCCTCGGGATGCCCAAAATCCCGTAATGCTCTAGGAGCCTCATCCCCCATAGTGCTAGAAGTAGTGGAGATAGACGACTCTTGCTCAAAACCCGGTTGTTCAACGATCGATGGTTGGACCGTAGGTTCCCTAAAGATTCTCCTTAATTGTCTCAATGTATTTTCATGGTTATGATCGATGGGGATGGTTGGATCGCTCCTCATTCTCCATGACATGCAACCAACAAAGCTAAGGAGAATATTAATTAAAATAACCAAGAGGTAAGCACACCAAAATAAAGAAAAAGACAATTTAGTCTCAAAATTAACCAATTAGCTAATGTTAACCGCTACTTCCCCGTCAACGGCACCAAAATTTGACGGGTCGTTGTATACTCGCCAAATATAACCTAATTTATCCAATATAGGATAAGTATAGGGTCGATTCCAAAAGGAATTAGGGTTAAATCACGAGTTAATTAGTTAACTACAATGAGCTAAATCAATTTTTGGGTTTTGATTGAAAGTTTTGCAATGATTCTAAATTCTAATTAAACTAGGAAATTTGCAGAGTAAATCAACGAACAATTAAAGGAGATAAGACAAGGGCAAAGAAACTAGGGGATTAGGGGGATTCACCAACACTCAATCCAAGAATCCAATCATCAAAACCAAGGGGAAACAAATGGGGGATCACAAGGGAAAAATCACGAACATATGAACTCTAATTACTCTTTCGAGCTAATTAGAGGAGCTTGATTAGTCACTCATGACCTATTGTCATGGCATGAGCAATCAATCTAGCCAAATCAAGCACAATATGATTAATCAAGCTTCCCTAAACTAGAAAATACCTATTTTCATGGAGATCCTAGTCTAGCAACCAAACTTAGTTTATTCCTAGCTTCATTTCTCAATCCTACACTAGAAATTCCAAATATGTAAGTTAAGTGATGATCAAGCACCCAACAAACCAAGTAAAACAAGTTTGATCAAGAAGTTCAACCCCAAAAGTTCACCCCCTAACTTGATCTAAGATTCAAAGAGTAAATGAAGGTTACATCCCTTCCCCTAGTAAGAAACTACTCACACATTATGGAAATAAAACAAAACAAAGCTTGGAATAACTTCATCACCATAACCATGGAGGAAAAGAGAAAAAAGCAAATAATCAACTAATAAAGCAAGATCTAAACAAACAATGCATGAAATAAGCAAGGATAATAGAAGAAAAGAAGAAAATAAACAAAGATTACCAACTTTAAGCTTTCATAAATGAAGAATGGAGATCCAAAAGTTTCAAACTTCCACTTTTCTCTCTCCTAGGGTTTTGGTCTAAACTTGAATGTTAAAACAATATCTAATTTCTCTCAAATCTCTAATTAAAAATTGCTTAAGTTAAAATAAGAGGAGTCCCTCTTATATAGTCATAAGAAATAAAACAGAAAATTACAAAACAACCCCCGCATTAAAACAAACAAAATCGCAAAAGCGTTTCCGGAAAAATGACTCGAACCGGGCGGGTTGGAAGACTCGAGCACTCGGGTGGCCTGACTCGAGCCCTCGGGTCACCTGCTGGGCGGGTCAACGTGTCAGGAATATAGGATGGTGCCCAAAACAAACGACTCGAGCGAGTCTGTCAACCCAAGCCCTTGGGTCAGCAGACCCGGGCCCTCAGGTCAACAGACTCGGGCGTCGACTGATTGTGAACAGCTACTATTGCTAGCTTGGCTGACCCGGGCCCTCGGGTTAGCGCCATCCTCTTTTTCTTCTTGTCTTTGGAGCCCTTTGGTGCTCCAATCCTTCAATGCTTAGCCTCGGGCTTGTGCATAAATCCTCCAAGCACGCTCCAAATCCTGAAATAAAAACATATACCCAAAGAAAGAGCGCATAGGAGGGAAGATGCTCAAAAAGAAAGAAAATGAAGAAACTTAACCTAAATTAACCAAAAACCTATCATAAAAACTATTAAAAACTAATCGTAAATCAAGCATATAAACCAAAAATCAAACTCCCCCAAGCTAGATCTTTGCTTGTCCTCAAGCAAAATAGATTAAAACACAAGTAGGGGAATGAAAACTTATTTGAAAACAAAATGAAGAAGAAATGGAAGAAAAAAAATGAAAAAGGAAGGAAGGATAAAGAATTTACACTAACTCATTTTCGTAGGAATCACGATTGCATTTAGCACATGCAACAAGCTCTTTAAACCCCTAGATCGCTCTAGAGGGCGAGTAGGATCTCGCGAGGGTATCCAAAGAGTTTTCAAACCCACAACTTTAGTTTTTTCATCAACAATCTATTCAATCAAATTCGAAAGCAATGCCCAAGTCAACAATCAATGAAATGGTTCACAAGCAAGAATAGAGAGCAACTTTCAAAACAACTAATTTCCAAGTGTACTCATAGGTTATGGGTAGAGAAAGCAACTAATTAAGATTGCAAAAGGACGCCTCACTAGACTTTTTACTCGCTCATTAGAGAACACCTAGCTATCCAAAAGATCTATGGCTCTTTAAGTGTTATAGAAGCTCAAACCACTAGTCCACCATCCCTAGACACACAAATATGCCTTAGACTCCACTCTACTCAAAACTTTAGAAAAATTAGTACTAAGTGTGGGAGGCATCCACAAATTGACCTCTTTTATTGGAATTGTTCTATTCTTTTTGCTTTTCGTTTTTCTTCACTTTTTTTTTTCATTTTTCACGCCTTTTTTGACTGTTTTTGGCTTTTTCTTTTTCCTTTATTATGGGAATTTTTTGCTATACAAAAGAGGAGTAACTACTCACTAAAGAGAAACATGAGAACTTGTGGCTTTTTGTACCACTTATTACAAACGAAAAGAAGTAAAAACTAAGCTTTTTGTAGAGTTTTGTTTGGGGACATGACGAGCATATCTAGGGACACTAGGGACCGCAAATTTGAAGCTAAATCTATTCAAGCATGAGCAACATAGTCAAGATTCAAGACTAGACATCCAATTGAGCATTCATTGGTTTCATTTTGGTTGATTCTAATGCAATCAAGATTAATTACCTCCTAAAGCACCACAACCCAAGCTCACACTCTTCCAAAAGGAGCCTCTAAGCATATACTCAAAATCCAAGCAAGGAATCCATATATATCATCAACTAGGATCTTCCTTGGACAAGGAAATAAAAACTTTATTCAAAGTTAAAACTTCTTTTTGTTTTTCTTTGTTTTTCAAATTTTTTTTGCTATTTTTGCACTTTTTCAAAAACAAAATTTTGATTTTTTTTTTCATTTTTTTTGAACTAAAAACAAAGATTGAAAAAGAAGGGAAAGAAAAGGAAAAGAAATAAAGTTAAAACAAGGAAAGAAGAAGAAAATAAGAAAGAAAATTATTTTTGGTTTTTTTGTTTTAAATATACCTTTTTTTTCTTTTTCTTAAAAACCAAGAAAATAAACAAATAAGAAAAATGGAATCATGGCACACCACTTATTAACAAGCATTGACCCATTCACCAAGCTTAACCACAATCACAAACAACAATTCGATCAAAATAGCAACAAGGATCCCCGAACGCCTACCCCGTAAAGTAAAAACTACCCAAATCATGAAAATACCCCCCAAGCCAAACCAAACGCCATCCTCGGTGTGAAAGGAAGAACAATCGGGGAGGGGGGGATGGGAAGAGACCAACTCAAGGGTCGAGGTCCTCCTCCCCCTCGGGGGGAGGCGGGGGATGCATATAGGAGGGGTAGGGGGTGCCGGGAGTAGGGGTGTTAACGAGCTGAACCGAGACCGAACATGCTCAGTCTCGGCTCGGCTCGAAACAGGAGAAAGTTAAGCTCGAAGCTCAACGAGCCACAAATATTTGGGCTCAGCTCGAGCTCGAGGGGACAAAGTCCAAGCTCGGCTCGAGGCTCGGCTCGAGACTTTGTTTGAAAAAGTTGTGCTTAGGCCTAACTAGGGGTATTAATAAGCCGAATCGAAACCGAATCAAATTAGGCTCGGCTCGACTCGGCTCAAAAACTTACCAAATAGGGCTCAGCTCGAGCTCGAGTTCGTAAGCTCGAAATTTACTAGAGCAAAAATAAGTCAAGGTTAGATTTCATGAGGCCCAAACATTTAATAGTTCAAGGGCCCAATGTCCAACCACTTACTAGTGGTATGGCCTAAGCAAGTCAAAGCCAATTGTAGAAGAAATCTAAGCCAAAGATTTCTTTTATAGACTCTTTACACACCCTCATGGTATTCTACCAATGTGGGACATTGAAATTTCAGCTTATTTTTCTCTCTCCTTGAATGACTTTTTCTTTAAGCTTGTCACTCTTTTCCCCCTCTGCGACTCATACTATTTTTCCAGCTTCATTTCTTTGATGCTTCCCAGCTTCTTCCTCTGAGGAATTCTAAATGCAAAAATTCAATTGCTATCTTTCCTTCTGCGATTCATTCGGGCCACAGACAACTAAAATATGTAAAATTAGTCTAAAATTTGAACAGGACCAAAAAGTCCACTCGACTCGTCCCGAATTAGTGGGTTATGACCCGGGAATTTCGGCCTGAAATGGGCCACTTTTTTGGCCAAGCCCAGCCCGACCCTGCCCATGATCACCTCTAATTTGTCTCAATGCAAGGATTTCAAATATCAAATTTTAATAATTTTTACTTATATACAATTAGAGATATTGACGTTTAAATAATCATCTCGGAAAACGTGAAAAAAAAAAAATTAATGGTGCAATCTAAAAAATTAGAGGAAGTATTAATGCCTTATTGAATGTAATCAATCGAAACTAAGGGTGAAAATAATACATCATAATATAAATTTCTCTAGATTGAACTGAAATAAATATTCTTCTTGTTTTGCATTATATTGAATAAACACATTTGTCAATACACAACTTTGATCATTAATATATTTAATTATAAGAAAAATATTTTTAAAATATACATTATGATGAATCCAGACTCTGTTAACAATTAATATAATGACATGTATTTTTACATATTTTTAATTAAATAAGGTCAAGATTATAATCTAAATAGTGTAAAATCTCGATATGATGCATCTATTAAGAAACAAATAAAGTATATAAAAACCTATTTGAACTTTTTTGATTTTATTGGGAGTTATTAAAACTTTTTTGAATTATACCTTTAATTTATATATTCTTTCAAGGTGAACATAATGCACCCTAAGCTTGTGTTTGGACATAAGTTCAAATTACTAGTTGGTGAAATCTAAAAGCACCATATGAAACTAATAAGTAGAATATGAGTTATGGTTATAAAAGTTTGCAACAAATAATCTACTCCCTCCATCCCATAATATAAGTCCTGATTCTATTTTTACACGGAAATCAGGGGTAAGTGAAATCTTGTTTTATTTGGATAAGTAGATTCATTTTTATTGGGAAATACTTACATTGGTTTTTTCTTTTTAACAAAAAAATAAAAACTAAAAATTTAATGTTGCATAGTTTAATGTGTAGAGAAGTTCAATGGGGTAAAATATCACATTTGTCATTAATAAATAATAATGGTGCATTGGGAGCTGAAATTAAGAGGACATTTTGAGAATTGAATTATTTTCATGATGGTATTTTGGGCGTAATTATTGATTGAAAATAGAAACGTGACTTATATTTTGGGACACCTTATAAGGAAACCAGACTTATATTATGAGACGGAGGGAGTATTATTCTATTTATTTTCAATTATTTATATCACAAGCAATATAGTAATAGTTAATTTATGAACATTTAATGACCAATTTGTAGCCCTTTACCTCACCTTGTGATAACTATTCTCAAACTATAACTAACACATATCAAACGACACATTGTATTGTAATAACAACTAGGGGCATCACCCACGCCTATAAATAATTTTTCTAAAGAGTTACTACATTGTTCTAACCAATCTAGTTGCGTACGCTCGTGCCTGTGTATATAAGGTGAGATTTATATGCGCCCCCTTCGCAGGATGCATTTTATCCTTGTGGTGCGATCCTTATAATAATTATATATACACTAAAGGAAAATGTCACAAATTTGAGCGCCGTTTTTAAAGGATTATATAAATTAAACCAACCAATTCACTCGAATAGCCATCCACAACTGTTACCCAGAAATGGCAATCATATGAAAAGTTAAATAGTTAATCGACATGCTCACTCCATGTGATAGTTCCTTATGCCATATCCATTGAAAAAATTCCGCAAATGATGACGAGCACAAAACTTCTACATTCATACAAACATAAATCTAGAATTATACTCAATCCACCAGACCACCACACAATTATACCTCTATACGCCTCATATATCCATCAAATCAACATGTACATCTGTCTACAACTATATAACCTCTCATGGTAAAAAAGGTAGAGGTGGCAAACACGTCGTGTCAGGTCGTGTTCATGTTCGGTCTCGTGTTTATTTCATGTTGTTTACAAAATCCATCAGCAACTACGTAAAATGTATAAATTGAGAATAATTTGTCAAATTGATCTAAACGGGTCATGTTCGGGTTGATTCGTGTAGTGTCCTAACGATTTTTTGTTTTCTCTCAGTAAGTAACTTCGTGATTGTGTCATGTCAATTTCGATCATGTTATCGTGTCGTGTCAGAGACTGCCAACTCTAGCAAAAGAAAATATTCTAAAATCTTACAAAAATTACAATGTCATTTCTCTTTGTCTTTCTCTACTTTAGTCTAGATTAGGGGTGTTAACGAGCCGAACCGAGACCGAACATGCTCAGGCTCGGCTCAGCTCAAAACAAGAGAAAGTCAAGCTCGACTCGAGCTCGAAGCTCGACTCGAGCTCGAAGCTCGACTCGAGCTCGAAGCTCGACGAGCCTCAAATATATGGGCTCGGCTCGAGCTCGAGGGGACAAAGTCCAAGCTCGGCTCGAAACTTTGTTTGAAAAAGTTGGGCTTAGGCCCAACTAGGGGTATTAATAAGCCGAATCGAAACCGAATCTAACTAGGCTCGGCTCGACTCGGCTCGAAAACTTACCAAATAGGGCTCAGCTCGAGCTCGAGTTCGTAAGCTCGAAATTTACTAGAGCAAAAATAAGTCAAGGTTTGATTTTATGTGGCCCAAACATTTAATAGTTCAAGGGCCCAATGTCCAACCACTTACTAGTGGCATGGCCTAAGCAAGTCAAAGCCAATTGTAGAAAAATCTAAGCCAAAGATTTCTTTTATAGACTCTTTACCACACACCCTCATGGTATTCTACCAATGTGGGACATTGAAATTTCAGCTTATTTACTCTCTCCTTGAATGTCTTTTCCTTTAAGCTTGTCACTCTTTTCCCCCTATGCGACTCATACTATTTTTTCAGCTTCATTTCTTTGATGCTTCCCAGCTCCTTCCTCTGAGGAATTCTTGATGCAAAAATTCAATTGCTATCTTTCCTTCTTTTTGACTTTAACCCAAGCATCAGTAATGCGTTTGATGGTAACTTTTTTCCAAACATTGACATGAAACCAACGCTGGTTAATCAACTACTATCAGTTAGCTAACCAAAATTATAATGTTTGTTCATTAATAGGACTAGATTGGAGGGTTTTCTTGAATAAGATTTTTTTAATCAATGAAAACAAATTATAAAAAAAATAATGTTGTGAAGACAAAGGGAAATGACAGTAGGACAATGAAACCAAACAACTCTCATAAATTTTGTTGTTATTGTCTTTTGGTTTTTAGGTGTTTTATTAATTTATAAAAATGTAAAACTTGTCTTTCTAATGTGGTGTTAAAGCCTAAGACTACCATTAGTCCCATATTTATTAATTATTTTATCTTATACTAAACATTAATGAAATTTTTTTTTTAGTTATTTAAAAATTATCGAGCCTGCTCGCAAGCTTTCGAGCCGAGCTTAAGGTAGCTCAGGCTCGGCTCGTTAAGGTCTCAAGCCGAACTCGGACTCGAGTCGAGCCTTCTCGAGCCGAGCTTTGACCGAGCTTTGACCGAGCCGAGCTCGAACAATTTGCGAGCCACCCTGGCTCATTAATACCCCTAGCCGGGAAGGACCATGTTGTTATCATGAAAGAATTGCAAGATGGGGGTAAAACTCTCTCGCATCTCTTGTTAGAAGGTGGTTAGTCTTTGTTCAAAACTATCAAACCGACTATCTATATGGGCATAAATAGGGGCATAGCCGGGAACATAGGTGGGATGGGGTTAGGAAGGAGGAGGGGGAGGGGCGGAAGAGGAGGAGGCAAGCTCATGGGGATCCCGCCTATGGTAGGTGCGGATCTCCGCGCCATCCTCCGCGGTTTCCAGGATGAGATAGTTGACTTGCCCCATTTTAATCTCGGTGCTGCGGCGGTTTGGAAGTTGAATGGAAGACATTTTACCAATCTTCCAAGTAAAATGTATTCCCGTCAATGTAAACCAACGCACTTCTTGTAGGTGTTGTTGGTTTATTAGGGTCGGTCCTGGGAACCCGGGGGTCCTAGGGAGAACCCTAAAGTGTTCAGCAATGGCGGTAATCAAATCGCCTACAACAATCGACCCACATCCGAGAGTTTTTGGGGTTCCTACCCTTTGGAGATGGCGGACAAACATCAAAGGTATGTTCAGCTTCTTCTTATTCCATAGGTAAGAACCTATGATTATAAGTTCCGACTGACTTACCTTTGAGTTATCCTTTCTCCCAAAGATAGTGTTCCCCAAAAACTTGCGGAAGTACCGGATAGCTGGTTGGTGTATGAGTGAGTCATTAGCATTTTTGGCATCATAACTCTTTCCGTCACTCAACTTACTCCAACAATCATAAAGGTTGAAAGAAGGTGCGGGAGTGGTGCTCGATTCAATTTTTAATTCAAAAATTTCAGCAAAATCACCAATAGGCATAGAATGAGCAACACTCCCCAACCTAAAATTGAGAACGGCTTCGGCTCCAGTTGAGCACGCAAGCCGTTGCTCTCCGGTTACTTCCAAGGAGCTTAAGAATTCAAGTGTTATGCACTTATAAGTCTTTTTTCTCATCAATAACACTTTTTTCAAATTCAATCCGTCAGCTATATTATTAACATCCCCCCGAATCCCCCATAGTGACAACAATGTCTCATCAACAAAACGGGTCAGGCCAAATTCCTTAGCCTTAAGGGCTTGGAATCTATTAAAATGCTCTAGGCCATCGGAAACAATGAAAGGGAATTCGGGATCATGAAACTCACCGGGGGCATCATGACCCGAGATGTTTTCCCATTGTGATGGTTGGCTTGAGCTAGCTTGCCCCGCTTGTCTACTCCGCTTTGAATTCTCCTCTCCATGCTTCGAATTACTTGTTGCTCAAAGTTGCAAAATCCCGTAACTTAGTGGTAAGGGTGGGAAAAAGTGAATTTTTTTTTTTTTTGTTTTTGAGTTTTTATGAGAGAAATGGAAGGGAAATTATATTTTAGGAAGAATTTGTGAAGAGATTTGAGTGGAAGATGATGAATTTGAGAGTTATGGTAAATATTTTGGGGAGAGAGAAAATGGTGAAAAATGGTGGAGATGGGGTTTTTGAAGGAGAAAAAGTTGAAATTTATTGAGGAACGAGGATGAAGATTTGTGAGGGATTTTAAGTTATTTGAGTGGTGAGTGAGTGATTTGAGTGAGTTTAGGAAGTTGGGGTGTGAAGTTTGAAGAGGGTTAGAGAGAGTTGAGAGGTGGAAGATGAAGGAAGAGTGAAGAGAAAATGAGAAGTGTTGGAAAAAAAAAATTCGGTGGTCAGCTTGTTCAGCCAACTGATCTCCCGACCCGGGCGGGTCGACGCACCCGATCCCTCAGGCCGGCACCAGCTTTTTTTTTACCTCTTTAACACCCGACCCGGGCGGGTCACCACACCCGAGCACTCGGGTCGAGTGACCCGGGTGGGTTTTTGTATAAACTAGGGGATTAGGGGGATTCACCAACACTCAAGAATAATCCAATCATCAAAGCCAAGGGGAAAATCACGAACATATGAACTCTAATTACTCTCTCGAGCTAATCAATCTAGCCAAATCAAGCATAACATGATTAATCAAGCTTCCCTAAACTAGAAAATGCCTATTTTCATGGAGATCCAATTAGTCTAGCAACCAAACTTAGTTTATTCCTAGATTCATTTCTCAATCCTTCACTAGAAATTCCAAATATGTAAGTTAAGTGATGATCAAGCACCCAACAAACCAAGTAAAACAAGTTTGATCAAGAAGTTCAACCCCAAAAGTTAACCCCCTAACTTGATCTAAGATTCAAAGAGTAAATGAAGGTTACATCCCTTCCCCTAGTAAGAAACTACTTACACACTATGGAAATAAAACAAAACAAAGCTTGGAATAACTTCATCACCATAACCATGGAGGAAAAGAGAAAAATGCAAATAAACAACTAATAAAGCAAGATCTAAAACAAACAAAGCATGAAATAAGCAAGGATAATAGAAGAAAAGAAGAAAATAAACAAAGATTACAAACTTTAAGCTTTTTCATAAATGAAGAATGGAGATCCAAAAGCTTCAAACTTCCACTTTTCTCTCTCCTAGGGTTTCGGTGTAAACTTGAATGCTAAAACAATATCTAATTTCTCTCTAATCTCTAATTAAAATTGCTTAAGTTAAAATAAGAGGAGTCCCTCTTATATAGTCATAAGAAATAAAATAGAAAATTACAAAACAACCCCCGCATTAAAACAAACAAGGTCGCAAAAGCGTTTCCGGAAAAATGACTCGACCCGGGCGGGTAGGAAGACTCGAGCACTTGGGTGGCCTGACCCGAGCCCTCGGGTCACCTAAGGGGCGGGTCAACGTGTCAGGAATATGGGATGGTGCCCAAAACAAACGACCCGAGCGGGTTTGTGAACCCAAGCCCTCGGGTCAGCAGACCCGGGCGGCGGCGATTGTGAACTGCTGCTATTGCTGGTTGGGCTGACCTGGGTGGGTCAGAGGACCCGGGCCCTCGGATCAGCGCCCTCCTCTCTTTCTTCTTGTTTTTCGAGCCCTTTGGTGCTCCAATCCTTCAATGGTTAGCCTCGGGGTTGTGCATAAATCGTCCAAGCGCGCTCCAAATCCTGAAATAAAAAGAAACACCCAAAGAAACAGCGCATAGGAGGGAAGATGCACAAAAAGAAAGAAAATGAAGAAACTTAACCTAAATTAACCTAAAAACTATTAAAAACTAATCGTAAATCAAGCATATAAACCAAATATCACACACATGACTATATTTTTACTTATAAAATCTCAAAATTATCGGTCAAAGTTAGTAGTTCATTTCCCAAAACAACAATGTAGCAAATAAAAAAAAAAAAGTGGAGGGAGTATATGGCAAGACTAATAGCCCAAGATTTTTCTCGAATGTTGAGGAATATTATGCTGAGATATATTCCTTGGTAGTAGATTCATCTACTCTAAGATCTCTGGTAAGTTTATCTGTTTCGAAAATATTACAAATTAGGTTAATAGATGTCGTGATGGCACACTTTTATGGGCCACTTCACATTGACATTTATATGAAAGTCCCAACGGACTAGAACTAATAGAAAACAGCAAGCCTAGAGTAATGCTCTCGATAAAATTGAAAATATCACTTTATGGGTTGAAAAAAATCTAAAAGAATGTGGTATCGTCGCCTTGGTATACATCTTTTGAAAGAAGGATTCTAAGATAATCAAATGACTCCTTATCTCAATTGGGGTTAACCATCATTGCAGTTTATGTCGACAATTTGAATATCGTTGGCACCCCCAAAAAATTTATATATATATATATCATTTTAAGATATGTAATTGCAAGGTACTTGATGAAAGAGTTTGAAATGAAAGATTTTGGGAGGACAAAATCCTGTCTTGGCTTGCAAATAGAACATTTGAAAGATGAGATTTTTTTCATTAATCAAACTATACTTGGCTAACATTTGAAAGATGGGATTTTTTTCATCAATCAACGTTTATACATGCATGGATAAAGCACACCAAATAAGCTCTCCAATAGTCGCTAGATATTTGTATACGAAAGGGATCCATTTCGACCACGAGAAAAAGAAAAAGAAATCCCTAGTCCTGAATGTACTTGGCTAACAATAAGCGCAATTGGTGCGTTAATGTACTTGGATAACAATACTCAACCTAACATAACTTTTACAGTAAACTTGTTAGCTAGAGTATAGTAATGCACCAACAAGGAGTATGAGAGCGGATTCAGACACTTAATACGTTATCTCCGAGGAACGCAAGACCTCATACCATTTTACCAATCGAAGCCAGGTGCATCACTCATTGGATATGAAGACGTTGGGTACCTATCAGATCCATATAAAAGCAAGTCAGAATCTAGGTATATGTTCACTTACGAAGGTATTACAATATCATAGAGATCGACAAAACAAACATTAACTGCTACATCATCAAATCATGTACAATTAGTTGTCCATATGAAGTCGGACGAGAATGTATATGTCTCAAGTCAATAATTAGTCATATTCAAGAAGAATGCGGTTTGGATGCAATTACAAACAAACTCAATTTATGAAGACGAATTACCTTGCATCACCCTAGTAAGTGAAGGGTATTAAAGGAGATCGAACCAAAAATCTATCACCAAAACTCTTCTTCACACATGATCTCTAGAATTATGGGGAAGTAGACATCCAACAGATTAATCATGTAAGAATCTCGCAGATATCTTTACCATCCTTCCTTCGAAGAAATTTGAGCAGTTGATATATAAGATCGGAATGCGTCACCTTCGTGATATATACTAAATTCCGGGGGGATTATATGTAGGGATTGCACTATTTTTCCCTTGGATAAGGTTTTTATCACACCAAGTTTTTTCAGACAAGGTTTTAGATGAGGTAGTATATTTTAGCATATAAAGACATAAAAATATATTTTTTGTTCTATTAGTTTTTTTCCCACTAAGTTTTTCCTAACAAGATTTTAACGAGGCAACTAATATCCTGTTAAGTGGACATTCAAGAGGGAGTTTCACGGGGCATGAGGTGAATGCCCACCAAATGATTAAGAAACAACCAAGTAATAAATGTAATATTTTCTCCATACATATGGCTTAGCCCTTGGAAAAACTTACCAAAGCTTCTCTATAAATACCAATAATTTTGAGCTGTACAATATTGATATTCTTATCAATTACTTCTTGTGTTTCTTTTTAAGCGCCAAACTTACCATTTATGGAGATATCACAATAAGTGACATAGATCAAAATGGCAAAGAAACTTCATTTTTATTACAAAACTAACATTACTCATTTTACTCACAACATCATTAATTACCCAAAAAATAACTTAACCCACATTTATAACTTTGATTATTCCACTTAACGACCCCCAATTTGTCCTTCCTAACACTCCCCTCCCTAGAATCACCATCACCAACACCACCTACCACCACCTACTCCAACTGGACCACCAGTTACTTCACCAATAATAACCAGCGATTCAATTGAAAACCATCACATAACTCACCAAAGACCACCAACTCGTTGACCTCAACCATTTCCGCGCTCTCTCTCTCCTGAATCCGTCTGCTTTAACTATATCTCCTTTCTCCCTCCTCAAACCAACCCCTCCTTGGAACAATCATCCAAAGCATTGAAAACCACGACCAAAGATAGAGAAGAATAAAAGAATGATGGAAAGTGAGGCTGATTCAGATCTGCATAGAGCGATCAATTCGTGACTCCTATATTTTTTCCTTAAATAAACAATCATAAAACCTGGGACTTTATGGTTGTTCATTTTCTAGTTTGATGCGGATGCAAAGGCACTTGTGACACAAGAACCAATTGACTTGGTTTTGGAACATATGGGGTTCAAGCTCATGGCAAGAAGCCAAGTGTTGGTGACTTTTTTAACATGGCTCGTGGAAGAATAGGAGTGAAAGAAATGAAGAATTCGAAAAAAGGAGTCTTATGATCGATAGGAATTAGATGTTGCATAGAGTCCTAATTCTGTTAGGAAACTACTATGTATTTTATTTGCTTTATAACTCTTTTGTCTATAGGTTTTTGCCTTTCATTTGAGAGGGTTTTTCCTATTTAAGACTTAGTTTCATTTTCGGTTGTTAGGAGTTACAATAGAGATAGGAGTGTTGCTAGCATAGCCGTGTGTTTAGGCGTGTGCTAGGTAGTTATTTGTTCTTATCTTGTTATGTTTTCTTTCCTAGTTATAGTAGGAAAATTATATTGCTTATATAAGGCGTTTTCACAAGTTTAATAAAAGTTAGTTGCGTTTTATTTTACACATTGACATTGATTTTGCTCATGTGCTCAAATTAATTGAACCATTAAAGGCTTTTTAGGAGTGATAAGTGTTTAGTGTTAAACATCTTTATTTTAGGAGTGTTTAGATTCTTGTTTCAAAGTTTTAGCAGTGATCTTTGAACCAAGAAATATCTGGATACTTGTGTTTGTTCTTGGGTTGTTGATTCTTGGATTCAAGAAGATTCAAGGTTGACATAATAGTTGATTATTATGCTCGTATAGCTTAGTAATCACATCACAGTTTGCTCTCAAATTATCACCACCATCGAAGACTTCGCAATATTGTAGTATTATAGCCTTCTCTGCTAGGAGTAAGACTTCCGTAAACTTGGTCCACACTAAAATTATTATGGACGAAAAGGTCACCAACCCCAAAAATTGTACGCTAAACACATAATATAGTCACCATTTTCTTTGACATAACGGCCTTTTTATAACATATATTCTAACTCATAATTAAAGTATCCATTTAGACATAGTCACCTTTGTGGCTTCGTCAACATATAGTCATTCCTTGTTACAAATACTTTTCACAAAATTGTAGGAATATAGATGAACATATAGCGGAATTTCAGGAAACAAATTTTCTAACATCTATCACAAGATCGCATGCATAACATAAATATGAATCATATTATAAGGAAAAGAATGTACAACCTTTGTAGCGTGTTTTCCACCGGATTACAAGTGCTAGAGATCAATGAACAGCAATTGATGTCCCTCATGAGCACCAATTGAATTCTCACGTTTGCTAGAACGGAAGAGGATGAACAGATTTCACTCTCTTAGTTTTAGGAAGGGTGGTCGGATTTTTCAAAGGGAAATAATAGGGTTTTTCTCTCTCTTTTCAGTTTGAAAATTACTGTCAAATTGAACACTCAATTCCACTCTCCTATTAGAACCTTTTATAATAGTAGGAGAATAAAACAAGAGAGAGACCTAACCTAACCCTAATTTCTTCTATTGGCCGGTTTCCTTACTTCAATTAGTTACTACAATGTGTGACCTCATAGGATTAGGTTAACTTAGTTGTAGGTTCAATCAATATTGTCCTACTAACCAACATTTATTCTCTAGCAAGTAAATGTGATTATTAAACTAACGTAATTAATTATCTCTATAATAATTCCTTTTATATTTAGTAATTGCCGGGATGTCTAAGGACATATTCCTTCAGTCTCCCACTTATCCGAAGACAAGAGCGCAATGTCAAATTCCTTAAGTCACTTAATGCCAAATTTGATAACACAATGTTATTCTCAAATTTATGTTCCTTGATCGCTGAGTTCGAACTGCTTAAATAAGGATTAACTATTTAATCCTATTCCGCATGGCCATGCAATTTTCCAGTTCTCGCTCATCAAGAGGCCCATACACCATTCCTATTTAATAGGAGGACTTATCTACTCTTGTATGACCATAACTCCCACTCAATTCTTAGCCCACCTGATCACTGCCTTTATAACCTCCTTTTACGGCGCGGCGTTTAACATTGTCAAAGTTAAACTAATTATATTGTGGTTATTAAGACATACTCATGTCTAAGGAATCCACTAAATATAGTAGTTTGATTCTACTTTTAGAATCTAATTAGGTCAAGTCTCAATGTATCAACTATACATCCATATAATCAATTAGATATCTCTATGTCTCCATAGCCCATGGAATTGCGCTATCAATTAATTATACACTAGTCTTTTAAATAAATCACTTATGTCCAATTTAGTGATTTAGACTAGGGACTTTAAAGAAATTTTGATTTCTGTACACTTTATTGGGTTCCATTATCAAAACGTTTTCGATAATCCTATTTGAAAACACAAATTATTTGGACATTTTATTTATAAACCAAACAATTAAACAAGAACGAATTTTAATTGATAAACATTTCAAAGCATAATAAATGTCTTTACAATTGTAAACATGAAGTAAATAAACTAAAGCCATTCTCCTATATGCTTAAGCCCCATAGACCTAGTATGACACTCATGCTTAGGTTGAGCAAGCAGCTTAGTCAGAGGATCTGCTACATTATCCTCAGTATAAACCTTGCTTACTTTCACATCTTCTACCAACGATTTCTCGAATGAGATGGAATTTCCTAAGCACATGTTTAGACCTTTAATGCGATCTAGGTTCTTTAGACTGAGCAATGGCACCATTGTTGTCACAATACAACTCAATGCCACTCTCAATGCTGGGAACTACACCAAGCTCACTAATGAACTTTTTGATCCAAACAACTTCCTTTGCTGCATCTGCTGCTGCAATATACTCAGCCTCTATTGTAGAATCTGCGATGGTACTCTTCTTAGAGCTCTTCCAGCTCACAGCTCCTCCATTGAGACAAAATATGAAACCAAATTGAGATCATAAATCATCTTTGTCACTTTGGAAGCTTGCATCGGTGTATCCAGTAACAACCAACTCATCGTCTCCACCATAAACAAAAAAATTATCCTTAGTTCTTCGCAAGTACATTAGGATGTTTTTCGCTGCAATCCAGTGCGCATCTCCTGGATTTGACTGGTATCTGCTGCATATACTCAAAGCATATGCAACATCCGGTCGAGTGCATATCATGGCATACATAATGGATCCTACTGCAGAAGCATAAGGAACATTACTCATACGCTTGACCTCATCAGGACTCGAAGGACACTGAGTCTTGCCAAGTGCAATGCCATGTTGCATGGGGATGAAACCTCTTTTGGAGTTTTCCAGCTTGAACCTTGCAAGAACCTTATCAATATAAGTTTCCTAACTGAGCCCAATTAGCCTTTTCGATCTATCTCTATAGATCTTTATTCCCAATATGTACTCTGCCTCTCCTAGGTCTTTCATAGAGAAATAATTTTTAAGCCATTCCTTGACTGACTCAAGCATGGTTTTATCATTTCCTATGAGATGTATGTCATTCACATACAAGACCAGAAAAGTAATACTACTCCCACTTAACTTCTTGTATACACAAGATTCCTCTTCATTTCTGAGAAAGCCAAATTTCATGACTGCTTCAGCAAATATGAGGTTCCAACTCCTTGATGCTTGCTTTAGTCCATAAATAGACTTCTTAAGCTTGCATACCCTCCCTGGATTTTCTGGATCTTCAAAACCTTGAGGTTGTGCTATGTACACATCCTCTTTCAAGAACCCATTCAAGAAAGCAGTTTTGACATCCATCTGCCATATTTCATAGTCATGAAAGGCAGCAATCGCAAGGATTATCCTAATGGACTTCAGCATGGCTACTGGTGAGAAGGTTTCATCATAGTCAATACCATGAATTTGCTTGAAACCTTTCGCCACCAACCTTGCTTTGGAAACACTAATGTTTCCATCCTTGTCCGTTTTCAACTTGAAAATCCATTTGCATCCAATGGGTTTTACCCCATTAGGCAAATCAACCAAGTCCCATACTTGATTTTCAGACATGGAATCCATTTCAGATTTCATGGCCTCAAGCCATCTGTCGGAGTCTTGACTCTCCAAAGCATCTTTGTAGCTAGTAGCTTCTTCTGATTCTAAAATCGTTATTTCAAAATTTTCAGTCAAAAGGAATTCAATATATCTCTTTGACGAAATGATGGTCCTACTAGACCTACGTTGGGGAACAACAGAAGAAGTTTCTACCTCACTACCTTGAGCGGCTTTGCATGGAGTATCTCCAAGTGGGACGGTAGGAGGTACGTGAATTGAATGCAGCGCCTCCTGAGCATTTCATGCCGGGCCGCCTCTGATGAGGTGTTAACCTCATCCATTTGTTGCTCATCTCGAACTTCTTCGAGATATACATTTCTCCCACTTGTTTTTCTAGAAATAAACGCATTTTCCATAAAGACACCATTATGAGCAACAAACACTTTGTATTCGCTTTGGTTGTAGAAGTAGTATCCCTTAGTCTCTTTTGGGTAACCCACAAAGAGACATTTATCGGAATTGGGTGAAATCTTATCAGAAAGTAAACGTTTTACATAGGCTTCACAACCCCATATCCTTAGAAAAGACAATTTTGGAACGTTTCCAGTCCACATTTCATATGGTGTCTTTTCCACTGCTTTGGATGGTGCTCTGTTAAGTGTGAATGCCGTTGTTTCAAGCGCAAATCCCCAAAATGAAAGAGGAAGATCAACAAGACTCATCATGGATCGAACCATATCAAGTAGAGTTCGATTCCTTCTTTCACAAACGCCATTTAACTGTGGTGTTCCTGGTGGAGTCCATTGTGAAAGTATTCCACAATCCTTCAAATGATCACCAAATTCTTGAGATAAATATTCACCACCACGATCGGATCGCAATGCCTTAATTTTCTTCCCAAGTTGGTTTTGTACTTCATTCTGGAATTCCCTAAATTTTTCAAAGGATTCCGACTTATGCCGCATGAGGTAAACAAATCCAAATCTGCTCACATCATCGGTAAATGTAATGAAGTAACTGTAACCTCCCCTAGCCAACGTACTCATTGGTCCGCACACATCCGTATGTATGAGGGCTAAAAGGTCATTGGCCCTTTCACTTGAACCTGTGAAAGGAGACTTTATCATTTTCCCCATTAAGCAAAACTCACAAGTATCAAATGATTCGAAATCAAATGATTTGAGAATTCCATCTTTATGAAGCTTCTCAATACGCTTTGAACTTATGTGGCCTAATCGACAATGCCATAGGTATGTCGGGTTTGAGTCTTGTGTTTTAGGTTTCTTGCTGTCTATGTTATAGATGTGAGTTTCTAAGTCTAGCACATATAAACCATTTGATAACTTAGCTGAGACATAGAATATAATCATTCAAATAAGCAGAACAACAATTGTTCTTAATTTGAAATGAAAAACCTTCCGAATCCAAAATCGGAAACGAAATAATATTCTTGGTAATAGTTGGAACATAATAACAATTATGATGTTCTAATACTAAACTAGAAGGTAAAAGTAGACTACAATCTCCCACAGCCAAAGCAGCAACTCGTGCTCCATTGCCCACGCGGCGGTCCACTTCTCCTTTGCTTAACGTTCTACTTCTTTTTAGCGCCTGCACATTACAAATAATGTGAGATTCATACGCAGTATAAAATACCCATGAAGTATAAGTAGATAAGTTAATCTCTATAACATAAATACCTGAAGTTGAAGCACCACTCTTCTTATCCTCCAGATACTTGGGGCAGTTCCTCTTCCAGTGGCCAATCTTATGGCAGTGGAAGCACTCATGTAGTGCTGCCACTTTTGCCTTAGGAGTGGCCTTTGGCTTAGAAGTATCATCAGTGGCAACAACCTTGCCCTTGTTCTTCTTCATAGGTGCCCCATTTCTCTTGAGTTGCTTGCCCTTCCTAACCATAAGAACATCCCTATGTTCAGGTTCAAGCCGGCAAGCTCCTTTCAGCCTGAGTAAGCATATCATGCAGCTCTTGCAAGGTAGCCTCCCCTCCTTGCATGTAAAAATTCAACTGAAAGTTTTGAAAATTTTCAGGCAAGGATTTGATCACAATATCAGTTGCCAGTTCTGGGGGATAAGGGAAGCCCAATTTTCCATGATCTGAAAATGTCCTTTTCCCAATTTGCACTCCAGCAGCTTACAATGAGCTTCAAACCTCTCCAACCTAGCATTCTTCTGAAACATAGTTTTCAGCTGTTGGAGGATGGAGAAGGCATCCAGACCATTAAAACGCTTTTGAAAGTATGGTTCCATGCAAGTAAGCATCAAACATGTTACTTGCACAAAATTAGCCTCTAGGGTTTGCCTTGTTCTCCGTTCAGCTGCAGTTGCATTTTCTAGCAGAGGTTCAGGGAGAAGATTATCAAGAACACTTTCCCTTCCTTCGGCTCTGAGAACAATTCTCACAGCCATTTCCCATTCTAGGATGTTATGTGCATTTAGTTTGTCCTTTTTAGTAAATAGTGTAAATTAAAACCGGGGTGGTTCTTGTTGTTTGAACCAGACATGATAACTACAACAAAAGAATAATAAAGCAATATTCAATCAATGTTTATCAAGAAAGCAGCAATTAAACAAATTTCAATTAACTATTGCCCTTTATTCAAAATAAAAGTCCCCTATTGAATAAAGAAACACCAAGATCCCCTCCCACTACAATCAAACGGACTTTAGCCCTGCTTTCAATTTATAGTAGTTGAGGTAAGTAAACACTTTACTAATTATAACTAATTATAGTTCTTAGTAGACAGGTTAACAACTCCTTGCTTACTCCTATCTCTTAGCTTCAAAACCCAAAACTTTGTCTTTTGATGATTTTGTTGAGTTAAACCAAACATTAACATGTAAGTTTCAAAAACCTACCCTACTATCCCCGGATAAAATGAGCAACACCCTACTTTGGCAGAACCTATTACTCATTATCTAAGGCATTATAGGTGTTGTTTGGAAAAACAATTAAACTCAATATTACATGTTGGGGACCTAAGTTTACTATGTTGGTTAATTTAAAGTGAACACATAACATAAATAACCACACATATAAACTTAAGCAAGCATTTATACATGATAAATGAATAAATGAACATAAGCATAATTAAAAGTGATCCTGGTATGGCCCCTAAACCTAGGAAAACTAATCTTTATTAAAACACCTTGAATCTTCATGGATCTCCATCCTTAATTCTCCAAGGAACTTCTTTCTTGATTACATAAATAATTTATAATTTAAATAATTAAAATTTAAATTACAAAAATACAAACGATACGCAGATCGTATTTAATTTACATAAAATTTAACGATGTGCATATCGTAGTTTCTATCCTTGTTTTGGGCCATACTAGTCACAACATGCAAAACATAATATCAAACATATTATATTAAGCATCCATGCATTTGTAATATCATAATGAAATAAACATTGAAAATCACTTATTAACAGTTAATAAGCAAATAAAACATGTCATTAACAATTAATAGTAAACATGTCAATTTAGCTAAACATAACAAATTTAAGAAATAACTAAAGCAAAAACGCTTCCATATTAGTTAAGTACTTAACCATTTAAGTAGTAAACTAACTCTAGGAAACTCCCTTATTTTAATTCAATTAGAACCTATTATGGAATTAATCAAATTAAAAATTAATTTGCATGATTGAAAATTAATAATAATGCTCAAATTAAATAGAAAAGAAAAATAAGAAAAGGTGCTCAAGTAACTAATTGCACAAAACTGCAGTCATTGAAAAAAAAAATGAAAACGTTTGAATTCTCCCTTCCTTTTCCCTTTTTTTCTTTTTTAATATAGTTAAAATTCTGCAGCAACTAACTGCAGAATTCCAGTCAACCAAACCGGAAAATCGGTCATTCTTCCTGATGGTTAGCCACGAATCATCATCTTCAACAACTTGAAGATCTGACCCGAAACCACGCTAACGGCAAGATCTTCAACAACTTGAAGATCTGCCATGGCAGTGGGGATTAATCCCACCACCGCAGCAAACGCCAGCAGCTCGAGGCCGCCCAGGACGAGGCCAGCTCAGTGCGGTGCATATGCCTAGTTATCACACGTACAACCACGGCAGTAGGGACCACCCCACTATCGCAGCTGCCCGTTACCGCGAGTACCGGCGTCACCGCAGCAACCAGACGGCCACCGCACGCCGGCAACGGCTTCTGCTATGTCGTTATTACCAACAACACCGCACTTCCCTTCGCCACCACCTCAACCACCGTGGCTGCATCGGAATTCGATGCGCCACCCAACCGTGTTTGATGGTACAAAGTTCTCCTCAAGATTCGTAACGGTTACAAATTTTATGATTCGTGGTTCGAAATTAGTGGGCACTGGGCAATTACCATGAATCGATTCATAAAAAAAAATTCATTATTTGAAACTAGATTTTGTGTTTAATCTCTATTGAACACAAAAGGACAATCAAAACCAAAGTCATGTTTAAAAAGCAAACAAACATGTTTTTAGATTTCCGAAGGAGAAATTCGATGACCATTATAAATTAAAAACAATTTTTAACAATTTCCAATCAATTAATATCACCATATTAATTGTGTAAATTAATCCATAAATAAATCCCTTACTTAATTGAATAAAATAATCATAAAAACATAAGAACATGATCATATAATATTATGCAAGAGGCAAAACTGATACCACTGTAGGAATATAGATAAAAATATATAGCGGAATTTCAGGAAACAAATTTCCTAACATCTATCACAAGATCGCATGCATAACATAAATATGAATCATATTATAAGGAAAAGAATGTACAACCTTTGTAGCGTGTTTTCCACCGGATTGCAAGTGCTAGAGATCAATGAACAACAATTGATGTCCCTCTACTTAGTCTACGAGCACCAATTGAATTCCCACGTTTGCTAGAACGGAAGAGGATGAACAGATTTCACTCTCTTACTTTTAGGGAGAGTGGTCGGATTTTCCAAAGGGACATAATAGGGGTTTTCTCTCTCTTTTCAGTTTGAAATTTACTGTCAAATTGAACACTCAACTCCACTCTCCTATTATAACCTTTTGTAATAGTAGGAGAATAAAATAAGAGAGAGACCTAACCTAACCCTAATTTCTCCTATTGGTCTGTTTCCTTACTTTAATTAGTTACTACAATGTGTGACCTCATAGGATTAGGTTAACTTAGTTGTAGGTTCAATCAATATTGTCCTACTAACCAACATTTATTCTCTAGCAAGTAAATGTGATTTTTTAACTAACGTAATTAATTATCTCTATAATAATTCCTTTTATATTTAGTAATTGTCGGGATGTCTAAGGACATATTCCTTCAAAAATAAAGTCACCATCATATATTTACCCTTAAGTAATCCTTTTTTTAATTATATTGACCCTTGTTCTAGACGTAGTGACCATTTCTTAAAGGGTAGTGAACCATGTACATGCAAAAACCACAAGAATATTTGTTATAATAAGACGTCATATGGCAAAATAGGGGTCACTATGTATTACATGTATAATTTTTGGCGCATGTAATCTTCGGTCCACACTAATTTTAGTGTAGACCAGGTCCACGTAAGACTTTATCCACTACTAATGGGTCAAATTTTGGACAAGCTTCAAGGTAATGAACATATGTAGGAAAAGAAGGTGGGAGCATTTTTTGGCCGCATAAGGTGGCTAAGGGCAGTGTTCATGGTGGCAATGGTTTGTGGAGGTGGAAGATGAGGCAACATTTGGTGGCTTTTGGGGGTTGCAATGAGTTTATTTAATAAAGTGCTTAATTGGTTAGTTTACTTTTCCTTTATGTATTAGTGTGCTCCCTAAGTTTCTCTCTAGTTTTCCCCTACTTTTTCTCTTAACATATTTAAAAATAGAGGAAGTATATTTATAATATCATTATAATAATCATATTCCCTTCTCTCACAACAAATACTTCCTCCGTTCTAAAATAAGTGAAACACTTGTCTCAAAAAGCTCTCACATAAATGAGAGAAGTGTTTCACTTATTTTGGAACGGAGAAAGTAGATAATAGAGGTGATCAAATGGCAGACTGAGCTTGGTTCCGGCCGTCCCAATATGGCGGGCCGGGCCAATTTCGAGCCTATTTCTTGTGTACAAAGCCCTCTTTTTCGAACCAAAAATAACGGGTTTTTCGGGCTAAAATCGGATCGATTCATTTTTTTAAACTAAAAAGTTACTTTTTAGATTATCCAAAACCCGTCCCCAAACAAATTAGAAGCCCGATCAATTTTTGGATCAGGCCTGCCGGTCAGGGCCGAGCCTGATCAACTTTAAAATTAGATCATTGTGCACATAATTTCAAATTTTTTTGTCACACAGTGGAATACACCAAAATCAATAAAATCTAATTTTAAATTTCAAAAAAGGTCTTCAAAAATGAATAGTCCTAAAATCATGCCATGATGCCAGTACTTTAGCCAGCTTTCTTCCTACCTCACTGTGTCTCTCAAAAAACCCAATTCCCGGAAAGAGGGAAGATATCATTCACAGGAAAGAGAAAACAGCAGCAAACTACAATGGCGAGGAAACCGGAAGAAGAATATGATTACTTATTCAAAGTCGTACTTATCGGCGATTCTGGTGTAGGCAAATCCAATCTTCTTTCTCGATTTACGCGCAACGAGTTTTGCTTGGAATCTAAATCCACTATTGGCGTCGAGTTCGCCACTCGTACTCTTCAGGTCCTCAAATTTAACACCCTCTTTCTCTCTTAGCTCCATATTTTAACTGGGTTTCTCTCTTACTTCAATTTTTCGTCATGGTACCTGTTTTTTGCCTTCTTTTGTGTAATTTTCGAACTGGGTCAGGACTGTAAAAATGAAATTTGTTCATTTTGACTTCTGGGTATTTTTTCAACTGAAATTTTGACAATTTTTTCTACCTGGGTGCAATTTATTTCACTTCATTTCTTGTGTTATTTTCTTGAATATAATTTTCTATTGCTTAATTGATTCACATTTGATTGACGTGAGATATACAGGCTTGATTCTAGTTATATTTGATAATTTGCTTTTATTTTTCAAAAATTCTTTTGATTGTTTTGATTTGGAGCGGTGGATCTGTTTGTTTTCATGTTGGTAGATCTTATATTGTGGGAAGTAGGATGGAAAGTATGTTCATTTGAAAATTATATCGCATTTGTTATGGAAAATTTGTGTTGCCCCAGAATTTTGTAGTAATTTTTTGATGTTTAGTCTGAAGTCAAATGTTTTCATCTCTTGCTTTTCTAAAATGGGTGGTGATTTATAATATATACTTTTAGGTATGACATTAAATTAATCTGAAGTTGTCTTGGTCAAGTTTGTGTCTTACTTCATTATGGATTTTCAAACTAATATCAATTGATTTTGTTTAAGAAAAATATGTACGTACAATGTGCAAACTATTTATGACTTTTTTAGATTATTGCCTTAATGAGATTGTTGAATAAGTACTCCATTGCTTTGCACATGGTGTTTGAGGGCATGCCGATTCTTTTTTTATACCATTTCCTCCTCTGTTGCTGTAAAGTAGCTGATGGTGGTGCTCTGGCGGTCATTTTGTATGTGAGACAATATCATCATGTTTCGGTTTTTTCACCATATACCCCCGATATTTTTTTTTTTGCATCATATGTCCCTCCAAGTTTCAGAATTCACCATATACCCCCAATTTTCAAAAAATCCACAAGATGCCCTTAATGACTAACAATCGTTAACTCCGTAAGTCATTAAGCACTAATTGACCTAATTAACCGTCTGACCTTTATTACCGCTATCCTAATGTGTTTCCTATCCTTCTCTCTCCCTAACCCACTTAACCCATTTTCCCTCTCTCCTCCAACATTAACACCTCCAAAAAAGCTCACTTCACTACATACCTTCATCCATGGCTTCCTTCCTCATCTTCTCTCTCCTTTTCACCATCCCTACCACCAAAAAAGCATCTGCCACTATTAAATGTTACACCACCTCCACCAATCCACTCTTTCTCTCCTCTCTCTCCACCCAACCCCTCCACCGCCGACCACCATCACCAACCACCCGTCTCGCTCTTTGACCGCGGCGCCGACAACCCACCACTTTCTCACACTCTCTCTCCTAATCCTGTTATCGCTGTCATGGGTAACTCCATCCCCATCAATTTCTCTCTCCTCAAACTCAAAACCCCAATTTCTTACATGGGTGTAGTTTTGTATGAGTATCTCGGAGAGGAGTATCCGGAAGTGCTGGGTACAATCTTGGAAGCACTTAAAGCTAAGCAATTGTTAATGTCATTGGTATGACTAAGATGGGTACCCCAATCAAAGATCTGCTCCCCAAGTTTGTTTCCTATTCTAAAGAACAATCATGAGAAAGTGGAGGAGAATTGCATCAATCTTGTGGAATATTGGAACCTATTGCTTACTGTGGAGTAGAATTCATTCCTGCTAGAGAATGGATGAGGATATGCTTTGAGCTTCTAGAGATGCTCAAGGCTCACAAGAAAGGCATTCGAAGAGCCACTGTCAACGCCTTCGGCTACATTGCCTATTTGGTTAATGGGTTTGATCCGCATTGGAGGATTGACCCTCGTTTGAATTGGGCTAGTGGTGATGTCCGAATGTGAAGGAGGGGAGGGGTGGACGGAAAATGACTGGTGGTGGAGATGGAGGTGGAGGGGGTTGGGTGGAGAGAGAGAGAGAGAGGAGGATCATGGAGGAAGAGAGACGGACGAGTGAAAAGGGGTTCATTAGGGCTTAATAACTAACAAAGTTAACCGACGTTAATCATTAAGGGCATCCTGTGGATTTTTTTTGAAAATTGGGGGTATATTGTGAATTCTGAAACTTGTAAGGATATATGGTGCAAAAAAAAATGTCAGGGTATATGGTGAAAAAACCGTTCTTTCTTTATACCGGTCATGTTTATGAGGGTCTTGTTGAACAACTCAATTGTCACTTTTCCTTTTTCCAAACTATGGTGTTTTAGTTATATAGATCCAAGGGTTTATGAAACATTCTTGATGTTATTATGAAATTCTCGTGCTTGGTACCCTTTGAGAATTTCAAACTCCTGCCCTCTATTTTTAATTTGTTGGATCCCTTCATACTTTTTTTTTATCATTGCTTGAGGAGACTAATACTATCTAGTGGAACTTTTGGGAACAAAATGTTGCCAATCGTTTGAAAAAAATTTGGAATCATATTCAACAAGTGACCAATGAGGAGGGGACTATTGTGTCTTGCACAAAAAACACTGAACGTATGCAAGGAAATCAGGATCTCGTATATTAGAGATCCTTTGCCAAACAGAGTAATTAAATAGAGGCAATTGGAGCTCTACCCAGTTTGTCATGCATAATGACCTTGATATCTATGGCTTCCAGTAAGGGTCTCCTTCTGCTTTGCACTCATTCCCAATCGATAGTCAACCTTGTTTTTTCAAAAATGAGTACTAATTGCATGCTCTATTGTATGTTTCTGCTTAAATTTGATGCTTTTCCGAAGCATTTTCCCAACCAGCTTCTATTTTTAGTGTGTAAGAGTGTGTCCTGGGGAGAGAACGATGGAGGGAGCTTTGTTTCCTAGAAGTTCATTGAGCTGTTATCTATGGTGGATTCAGTTTTTTGAAAGATAGTTTTTCACTTGCTTCTACTTTAGAATTTCTAGTATGTAATTCTAGAAGACAACTTAGATGATTAAAAGGTCGATATACTTTTGTTTGTCGGTTTTTCCATAAAAAGATCGATTTGTCATGAAGTTCTTGGTCTCTTTCCTCTCTTTGTCATAAGTAATTCCCGCCTACTATAACAAAGAAGGTAGCTGTGGCATTTGACACTTTTAGCTGGGCATCATTTTTATAATAAGTGTTGCTTGCCATCCTTGGGCATTTTGCATTTGTGTGTGTGTGCGTGGATGGGAAGTCCGGGTGGGGGGGGGGAAGTGGCGATTTGTTGCCTTAACTCTTGTCAATTGTGAAATTGTGCCCCTCAACTTTAAACTATAGCAATTAGACCCCTTGACTTATTTCCATAGTCAAAATTGACTTCATACCCAATTTTCAGGCAGAATTAGTACCGGAAAATGAGGATATGACATATAATAAATGAAAAAACAATATTTTTCGCGTGCATGTAATTACTTTATACTTCAGAACATAAAAGACGTTTGTTTTATCTCCAGCCAATCTAGACTCTGGGGGCTTCAACTTCATCTTTCCCATCTCTAGTACTCTCCATGGCTGCTGCTCCGAATCTCCAATACATATTTTTTAGTTTGTATGGATTTTTTTAATGCCCTGGTCTGATTGTTCTAATTTCTACAATATGCAACAGCTCTCCTTGCTCTCTTGCCTCACCCCTCAAAATTTCCCCACTGATTTTTTTCTCTCTCCTCACTCATCCATGGCCTAACCACCACCACCCAACGGCTCTAGTTTATTGTGGATCAAGAATTATGCATTCCTCCAGAGTTCTCAAATCTAATATTGGGAGGAAGATGTGAAATCGGTGTGGTTTCATATTGATCAGGACAGATAATTGTAGTGGATATCATTTATGGTTCGACTGAAAATTTAAGTACACTGAGAATTGCATGTCAACCTATTTCGTTTCTTCGTCTGCAAATTGATCATGAATTCATGATAGATGCTGCTTGTTCACTCTTTTGGTTTTCTAATTTCTTAAATCGATCTTTTGGTTCTCTATTTAGGTTCATATTATTCGGGAGTATAAGAGTGATTTAAGATCATATATGATGTATAAAGTTGTTTATTGATATTATATGGATGAAGAAAAAAGGATTTTAATCACTCAAAATGCCACATCATCAATTTTCAGCTACAATCTTGTCGGAAATTGGAGTTAGGATCTATTTCACTATACAAAAAACTCACAGAGCCGAATTGTTACCTTTCGAAGTTAAGGGGGATAATTTTAGGATTGACCAGAGTTAAGGGGGTAAATCGCGGTCACTAGATCTCCAGTATGTACTGGACAGATAGTCAGTATGCAGGACTTATTTGCTGATAGAGTATCTTATTTTAACCTAATTAATAACATTTGTGATGAACCTGGATCTAGTTGTCAGCATACTGACAATTGAGAAACTGTAGATCTTACTTCTGAAAGCTTGTCAAAAAAAAAAAAAAAAAAAAAAAAAAATCTTACGTCTGAAACCTGTAAAGAGGGATATTGGAAATTTGGAAGTCTCCAGTAGACTTCATCAAAACTGAAGTTTCAATTGCTTATGACCTCTGAGTTGTTGAACTAATACATGGGTGTTCTACTGTTCTAGACATCTGCCAAGAAACCTCAAGAGACAAGAGGTGCATTTCCCTTGTATCTTTACACAAATTGAACAGCCCTGTATTTGCAATAATTGGCCGAGAAGGTTGCTGTTGTCTATGTCTCATTTAGATAGTTAAGCCTGAAGTGAGTGACTGCATTGTAGAAAATATAAGTACAGAACTATCTTATGACTGCATTGTACAAAATATATAACCGGTATTGAATGGAATAACACCCCCCCTCCCCCCATATATATATTTATAAAATAATGATAATAATAAAAAATAAAAAACAAGGAAGAATAAAAAGAGCTGGATCGCTCATACTCATCGCTCAAAAGGAGCTGGACCAGTTTCTCCAGGGGTCTCTTTCATTCCTTTTGTGTTTCTTATATAGTTTCCTTCATCTTTTCCTGCTGCTTCTCTTGCTGTTGTCAGAATTTGGTACTCTATAGCCATAAAAATGTATCCTTAGGTCAGAAGAAACATCTAGTACTTGTCTTCCCTAAGTAAAACTGCAGAAAGGTTGATGCATCAGATTCTCAAGTATTTTGTGAATTATCTCATCCATCCCTAAGTATTGCTCGAATTCAGAATTGGCGTGTCTCGGATTCTCACGGTTGACGTTCTTTTTCTTTCTTGCATTATAGTTTCTTTGATGATTTAGTGTCTAATGTGTTGAGTCATTTGTTATAACCATGTCAAATATATGATTGTTGTGCTCTATTTTTTATTACAGTCCTCCGCTTTGTGTGATGATGGCTGTCGTATTATGGTTAATTGGTAATATCTATGCAGTGTCCTTTGGGACATCAATTAGTATCGACTGCAATAGCTAATCTAAACTTATCTAGTTTGTTTATCTTTCGATAGGTTGAAGGAAGAACTGTAAAGGCTCAGATATGGGACACCGCGGGTCAGGAACGATATAGGGCAATTACAAGTGCCTACTACAGGGGTGCTCTTGGTGCTCTTCTGGTGTATGACACGACCAAACCAACAACATTTGACAATGTGAGCCGGTGGCTAAAGGAGCTACGAGACCACGCCGATGCTAACATCGTAATTATGCTTATTGGAAACAAGACTGATCTTAAGCATCTACGTGCTGTTGCCACGGAAGATGCTCAGAGTTTTGCTGAAAAAGAGGGCCTTTCTTTTATAGAAACATCGGCCCTCGAAGCAACAAATGTTGAAAAGGCATTCCAAACTATCCTCTCCGAGATATACCGAATCATTAGCAAGAAATCGCTCTCTACTAATGAGTCTGCACCTGCAGCTCTTGCAGGAGGACAAACGATAGTGGTAGGGGCAGAATCTGAGACAACTGCAAAGAAGCCATGCTGTTCTTCGTCCTAGTTCGTCCGTCTTGCTGATATGAGTTTTGTTTTGAAGTCAGAGTTTGGGTTGGTTAAAGTATAGCTTGTTATGAACTGGCTGAAGCTTACTATTTATTGTGAATGCGTGGATTTTCTTGACTCATTGATGCCTTGCGTAACTTCTCTTTCTCAAATTCTTTTCCCCATTTTTTTACCGTTGTAATTTAGAATGCAAAGATGGATTACAATTGAACACCCCCTCGGTGAAATTAGAACTGTGTAACAGGTTCCTTATTTTTTTCAGGTAAGGTGAGAAACCTTTGCATGTAGGGATGACAATCCGATCTAGATCCGACCTTGGTCTGATCCGATGTGAAGAAAAAAAATTTAAAATGACTCCGAAAAAAATAATTCGAATCTGACTCCATATAAAAAGTCCGACTCCAAGGAGGGGTGGAGTTGGATCCCATAAAAAGTCCGAGATCCATATTCGATTTCGGCTTTAAGGCCATTAGTCTTTTTCATCTATTGATGTATTATGTATGTATAGTCTAACTCCAATTGTGAGGCAATTGTATATATATTACCTTTGTTCCTAAATAAGTGTTACATTCACTTTTTTACAGTAACCCAATGCATTTATTGAATCATTAATATCTATAATTGCGCACAAGTAAAGTTATAAAAGGTTGATATCTGAAAAGTATACATCGAGATGTACTGTTAGCTATACAAGTCGATGTTGTGGTAGCCGTTAGCTGCATAAGTAGCTGTCAGCTATTGTACTAGTTATCATTTGTCAGATATTAGTTGTTGGAGTTTAACTGTGAAAATAGTGCCAATTCACTCAATGTAACACTTATTTAGGGATAGAGGTAGTATAAGAATATTCTATTAAAAAAAGGATTGCAAAAAAATGATTTAATTATTTGTATTATATAAGATCTACATATGATCGTTTAAAAAAATAGTAATGATTAGATTATTTGTGTTATATAAGATTTTCCTATTAAAAAAATGGAGCTAAAAAAATTTGGATCAGGTCGAAGTCGGATGTTAGGATTTTAAGTCGGATTGGATTCATGTTTTTGGAGTCGGAGTCGAATTTAAAATTCGATTTCTTGCAGGGTCGGAGTCGGATTATGTATACTTGATCCAAGTCTGACCCGTTGCCATGCGTACTTGCAAGTGTGTGTTTGTTGGGGGGGGGATTGGCGTCACAATTAAATAGTCGTTTACAACTTATTTTCAATTATAGTTTATTATGTGTTAAGAATATTCTATGAAAAAAGGATTGCAAAAAAATGATTTGGTTATTTGTATTATATAAGATCTACATATGATCGTTTAAAAAAATAGTAATGATTAGATTATTTGTGTTATATAAGATTTTCCTATTAAAAAAATGGAGCTAAAAAAGTTGGATCAGGTCGAAGTCAGATGTTAGGATTTTAAGTCGGATCGGATTCATGTTTATGGAGTCAAAGTTGAATTTAAAATTCGATTTCTTGCAGGGTCGGAGTCGGGTTATGCATACTTGATCCAAGTCTGACCCGTTGCCATGCCTACTTGCAAGTGTTTTTTTTGGGGGGGGGGGGTTGTCACAATTAAATAGTCGTTTACAACTTATTTTCAATTATAGTTTTATATGTAATTCGGGCTGGAAATTCTGTTAATTTGTTAAGGGTGACTATTATGTTGTTAGCACAAATAGTGGGGAATCTGTCAGAATGGTTAGTATTGCTAGTACCAGCTGTAGGAATGTCAATAAAGCTCTATAAAAGTCTAAGATTCATTGTACTTGGGCATTATGAATATTAATATCAAAATCTCCTTTCTCCGCTCTCTCAATTTCTTCTTCCTTTCTCTCTTATTCTCATTTTTGTTATTATTTACCCTATGTATGGAACTTCCAATTTCTCATTTCCTTGCTAATAATATTGAGTGAGTTCCTAAATTCATTCATTTGGCAATTACACTTTGTAAGGGGTAAGAATTGAACCCCTATCACAGGATGGAATTAGGTTTTTCAACCAAGTAGGCCAACCTTAATTGTTAATTGGTTCGTGAAATGGCTTATTAGGTTGATATATATTTTTGTAAATTAACAAGTTAGCGAGTGTTGGCATGTTAAGGGTTTGTATAAGGATAACCTGTTAAGGACTGGCCCTATTTGGGCCAGATAGAGGATCAACTCGATATTGTCGGAGAGCCAGCCTTTCTACCATACAGGTGGCAAGCTGGCAGCTGTGGGTCCCACTAAGGAGTTAACCTAAACTCAGAGGATTGGGAAACCCTTAAAAGGTTGGGAAAAGATGGTTACCTTAAAAAAGGCAACATAACCACTTACTCCAAGAAAGGCCCATCTTATCAATGTTACCTGTTTGAGAATTCCCAACAGTATAAATAGTACTAGTCTCATCAAGGAACACGCATTTAATTCTAACCTACAAAAGTTAGAGCATCTCTCTCTACAATTACTGCATTCTCTCTCAACCTCAATCACATTTGACTTGAGCGTCGGAAGGGCGATCCCGGAACAAATCCCGGGGTAGTCTAACCTTGTTTTGCAGTATTCCGATGTACGGATCACGGAGCTCAAGCCTTTCTTGGGGCCCACACCAAAAATTTCAATCTTTAACAATCCTTAATTTCTTAGGCAAACAGTTTGGCGCCGTTTGCGGGGAAGTCACAAGCCAAGTTACTTCGCTACCACTCGACAACTTCACCTTGCTACCACTCAGCAACTTCACCTTGCTACGACTCAGCAATGGCCCCAACTAAGAACATCCGCTCCCAAGCTAACCCTAATCCGACAGGAAGACCTCAGACGTCTGGATGAGCCCAAATATCCGGACGTGCACAAATGTCTCAACCCCATCGTACTCCAACGGTACAATCCCTCGACCCCACGGATGAAGGTTCCAATGAAAGCCTTCGGAATCTCGAAAGGGATCAGCCTGCACCATCGGGTCAGCTACAACAGGCTGATCCCCAACCCATATCCACAGCAGACATCACTCAGATTGCTGCTCAACTCCAACAGACTTTTCGGCGAAGTCTGATGGATATGATGGCAGCCCTTCAGCAAGGGCGCCCGCTACCGAATCATCAGGGACAATAGGGACACTGGTGCCCTCCCATCGGGAAGAGAACTTCCACCTTCCCCGCATGGCTAGCCTAGCCGGCAAAGGTCGAGAGCAAGGGGAGACAATCAGCAGGATTGACAAAGATCCAAGCATGAAGGGAGTGGGCGTAGCCCACCCAGGGACAAGTCCCATCGGCAGGGTTAAGCCACCCATGCCTCTTCAAGATCACCAAGGGGCAATGGCGGGTAAAAGCCTAAAGGTGCCCGGCTTTTTCTCAATGAAAAGCGCTTGAGTAAAGGGTATGATGCCAGACATATCATCGACAAGAAGGCCGCTTAAAAAGAGGGACATGGTGACTCTACATAATCTCACCCCCCTTGGATTAACAGCGGTGCCCTCAAGTTCATGGTCCAGTTCAGCCAGGTAATCCTAAAACCCCCAGCGCCGGAAAAGTTAAAACATCTCCCATTGAACCGTTCGCAGGCCTCACCAGCCCAGATGATCACATGGCAACATATCGAGCTCAGATGAGCGTTCAGACCATCTGTGAAGCCACTTGGTGTCGCTTCTTTCCCACCACACTGAAGGGACTGACACTGAACTGGTTCCAAGAACTGCCAGCTGGAATTATCACCGATTTCTCTGTACTGGAGGACCTGTTTATCCATCAGTTCGTCGCTGGAAAAAGGCAGAAGAAGACTAGCCTAAATTGATGGCGGTCAGACAAGAGAATAACGAGAGCCTAGATGCCTACATCAAACGGTTCAATGAGGAATCACTGAAGGTTTCAGATTTACAAGATGCTGTAGCATTTGCCGCTCTAATGTCAGGGCTCTTTCCCGGTCGATTATGATGATCCTTGGCCCGAAAGCGAAGTTAAAACCTTCTTAGAAGAAATGAGTCGGGCTCAGAGATTCATCCAGGAGTCAGACATATGTCGCTATTCAGATGACGGAAGTAAGAAGAGAAAGGAAGAAGGAAATCACAAGGACCAGTCGAAACATCTGAAGACGGGAGGTCGGTCAGATAAGTTAAGTGACCATGGCAATGACCCCCGGTTCAGCAAGAACAGAAGGGAAATATACATGGACATAAAAGACAAGTCAATGCTCCCAAAGCCACAACCCATCAGAACTTCATCAGCTCGGCGTGACAAAAGCCAATAATGGTGTGAATATCACAAAGAATGTGGACACGAAAAAATCTCTCGACAACCTAGCTGATCAAGGGAAGCTGCACCGCTACCTTAAGCACACAAGGGAAGATAAGGGGAAGCAGAGGGTCGATCGGACCGACAGCGGGGAGACAGACGGATTCATAGGGGTAATAGCTGGTGGCTTTGCGTCGGGAGGCCTACATAATCTCAAGTGCTTGACGTCCACCAACCCCGTCCCGACTGCTCAGTGACGACTTTCGGGGAGTCCAGTCAGACCCTAAACACACCACATGATGACCCCCTGGTGGTCGACTTAAAGGTGGCCAACACAAGGGTCAAGAGAGTTATGGTCGATAGTGGCTCATCCGCTGACATCATTACCCTGGAGTGCCTCAAGAAGTGGAAGAAAACGGCTTCCTGGGAAACTCAGTTCACCCGGTCGGATCAATTAAGCTACCAACTCGGATGGGAGAAAAAGGCAAGGGGAGAAGCCTACTGACTGACTTCCTAGTGGCCGATATCCCTCTGCATACAACATCATAATGGGGAGGCCGACCTTGAACAAGGCCAAAGCTACAATCTCAATCTACCAACTCCTCATGTAGTTTGAAACCGACGAGGGAAAAGTCGAAAATATTCAGGGGGTTCAACAAGTAGCAAGGGAATGTTATGTCAACAGCCTAAAAAGCAAGGTCGACATCTAAGAGGACACGACAAAGAGATAGCGAGAATAGAGTATACCAACAAGCAGCCTTAGGATATACATCACCGAAAACCCCAAGCAATATGAATGTCCTTAGCCAGCCGAGGACAATGAGGAAGTGGTCATCAACGAAAAGCTCAGTCGGACACTAAGGGTAGGTAAAAGCATGGACCCTAAGGTAAGAGAGGAGATTATCCAAGTGCTCATTGAGTACAAAGATGTTCTCACCTATGAAGCTTCATAAATGCCTAAGTTAGACCCCAAAATTATGTGACATGAACTTCACATCAAAGACGGATTTCGGCAATCAAGCAAAAGTTAAGGCACCAGGGTCCCGAACGCAACGCTGTAGCAGCGGCTGAGGTCAAGCAATTACTTGAAGCGGGCTTCATAGAGGAATTCCAGTATTCGGAATGGCTGGCCAATGTGATATTGGTCAAGAAGTCAAGCAGGGCATGGCAGGCAGATGTATGTTGACTTCACAGACCTGAACAAGGCCTGCCCAAAAGACAACCATCCTCTACCCAAAATCGACAGGCTGGTAAATTCAACTGGTGGACATGCCCTCATAAGCTTCATGGATGCAAACGCTGGGTACCATCAAATCCCAATGATCGAACATGATCGGGTCCATACAGCCTTCATCACCAACCAAGGGGTATATTGTTACAAAATGATGCCATTCGGGCTCAAGAATGCAGGGCTACGTATCAACAAACAGTGAATAAAATCTTCAACAACCAGCTCGGTTGGAACATTGAAGTATATGTTGACGACATGATCGTCAAAATAAAAGCCCAGAATGACCATCCTTCATACCTAAGGGAGACCCTCATAACATTAAGGCGATTATGCATGATGCTGAATCCGAAAAAGTGCGTCTTCCGGGTTAAGGGAGGAAAGTGCCTCGGATTCCTGGTGGATGAAAGAGGAAATGAGGCCAACCTGGACAAAATCAAAGCAGTGATGGAGATGAAGTCTCCTTAGAAAGCGCAAGAGGTGCAACGCCTAACCGGCTGTTTGGCGGCCCTCAGACGTTCTTGTCCAGATCAGCAGATAAGAGCCTATGTTTTTTCGAGGCTCTGAAGAGAAAATAATTCACCTGGGACGAAGAAGCTGAACAAGTCTTCGCCTCACTCAAAACACACTTGTCAATCCTTCATAAGTTGACCTCCCCCTTACTGGGGAGACTTTGTTCATAAATCTGGAGGTATCAGAGTACGCGCTCAGCGCTGTTCTGGTAGCCGAACGAGAAGAAAAACAACATCCGGTCTATTTCATCAGCCATGCCTTTCGAGGGGCTGAAGCAAAGTACAGTTGTAGACACATAATCGTGTCTTCCCATTTAAGGATTCAATGATGAAACATACCGCGACATTAGTTGGCGCAACCCAACGGAAGAGCAATCTAAAGAACCAATCCAAAATGTGTTTTAAAATGATGTTCTAAAGCCCAATTAATTGTTCATAATGATAATTGTATTTTAAGTCCATTTTAAAAGCTCAATCAAATATTTATTATTTTGATAAATATTTTTCATAATCATTTTTATTATCTTTGATAAACAAATAAGATTTTTAATCCGTAAAATTAATTCTCCGGAATTTTAGGGATAGAAAAGGTATCTTCGAAAGACGCGCAAAGGAATATGCTCGAATATTCCCGAATATGCGCCGGACGCGGGGGCTACGCTCAGCGCGCCACGTGCATCCACGCATAGGCCAGAACGCGTCAGGCGAGCCAATGAGCGCTTGACACGTAGATTTCGTGTCTCACACAGAGTCCTGCGTCTGACGCAAGTCTTGTGTGAGACGCAACTTTCTTTTCTATCTTTTCAAAAACACGTTTACACGTGCCTAAACCTGATTGGGCTGGCTGCGTCAGGCACACAAATGTGCGCCTGACGTGTGGCATTTCGCCTGCCACGTAGGCCTGCGCCTGGCGCAGGGCTTGCCTGAGGAGCAAGTTTTGTTTTATCTATAAATATCCGCAATTTCCCGAATTACGGACGGCTTTACATATTATTATTTCACGCACACAAATTCTCTCGAATACTCCGAAACATACTTCGAATACTTCGAACACTCAAATATTTTCAATACTTTCAATCAATTCTTCACTACTGCGTTCTTGGTTTCAAGATTGCTCCGCCTAAAGATGATTGCGCTCCTCAATCTAAGCCGCATAGGTATAATCCTGAGGATCCTTGAATCAATTATTTTTATATTGAAGTTACTAATCATTTGTTTCATGATGTGGATCTTTGGTATAAAATCGTTCTACTGTATATTCTAATCCCTTTCTTTCTTTTTATTTATTTTTTATACTATTGCATGCCTGCCTGATCATTATATGCATGCTATTATGATTGTCCAGCTTTAATGCTTTTATCACCGACATGTTATTTTTTCTAATCAATGACCTAAATAAATGTTTGAATATTAATCAGATTAATTTGGACAACCTGCTAGGTTCCTTGTAATATTGATTGGATAATAACTTGTCACTAAATATTAGTCTTTTTATGTGTTTCCTGAACCAACTTTGATTAATTATTTTTAGGGTGTATAAAAGCATTATTTGATTATTCTTTGGCATAAATTCTGCAATGAATCGATATTTAGTAGAGGCCAACTTTGGGCGAATGTGGTTCATTATGATTATATTCGTACCCTCACCCCCGAACTCAATTTTTTGACCATATATGGAGTCATGACGGGGAAATCTACATTGGATAATTTGTCCCTATGATTTTCCTATATCCAATTAGGTTTATGATTCTTTCTAAAAAGAATTGTTGGCGACTTCTTTCAATACAAAACAATATTTAATAAAACCTTAACAGTGGGGTAGTCAAATCTAATACGCGCTCACACTGCGTAGGCGAAATAAAAACACGCCTACAATTTGGCGACTCCACTGGGGAGGATTTAAAAAAAAATCATTTTTTAAATGAGTGGGTGAAACTTGAAAAATACGATTCATTCTTATTTTATGCCTTTGAATAATATATTGTTTTGTATATGCATGGCTATTGTTCAGCCACCATAAGGACAATCTACCTTGCCTCATTAGCACATGTTCTATGTGTGAGGTCACCCCTCGGGGGTTTGCGCTTTGTCCTTCCAAAAAGCTTACTGAGCGATAGTGTTGGATCTTAGTTACAAGCAAACCTACCCAACCATGGCATTGTTATCTTGTTCCTGACTTGAGAATGGAGTGCGTCTTACACGTGGCCACCTCTTTGAGCAGGGGTACGAAGTGTGGGATTAATCACTTAGTCATGGACCCCTTTTCAGACTGAACCTAAACCTGACCATTAGTTTCAAACATAGAACTGGACTTTAGGTGGGAACTTTTGCATCCATGTTATATGACATTTGCCTGTGATTGCAATTTTTGCCTGTTATTATCTTGTAAAATTGTCATTATTATGCGTCGTTCAAAAATCGCGTCTAACAATCAAGAAAAAATTCGCCAATCGGCTAATATGTCGCCTAAATCCCCGAAAAACGTGTTGGGGAATAGTGCGCCAAGCGCATTGAGTTGCGCGTGGCGCACCACTCCCGCGCCAGGGCACGCAGTTTGTGCATCGCACGCTTTTCGTCAATTTAGCCGTCGTAATTGTCGATCATATGTTCAGTCCTATGTGCATCTGTCTGTCTGCATTCGCATAATTTAGTCATTTAGGACTATCACCTAATCCAATAAAAAATCAGTCTTTTCATGCAATGTCGAATCTATCCTAAAAAGTGCATCTAGAAAACCGATCATAGTAGAGTTGGAGTCATCATGCATGTCTACCTCTTCCCATCTTCTCCCTGCTGTTCAACTCATCTTCCCTATCAATTCTATCCTACCATATTCAATCAATTTCAAAAATTACACTTTTCAAAATCAATCCTACAGCTCCTTCTATTCTACTCCTTTTCAAAAGCATTTACTAGACATCATTATACCACGACATTTCAAAAAGAAAAAAAATATTTCAAATCAATCCATCATCTTTTCCTAATAAAAGATAAAAATAAAGGGGTTCCTTTCAAAAATGAATTTCAAAAAATTCTAAGCCCATTCTAAATACCTTCACCAATTCAATCCAATCAACCAAATCCAATTCACTTGCATTCATTCTAGGCCCATATGCATTAGAGTCCATTTTGCATTCATATTAGGCCCATCAAAATTTGAGTCCACGCATTCATATTAGTCCCGCTAGCATTAGAATCCATCTTAGGCCCATATAAGCTTAGTTCAAGTCAAAGCTAGGCCCAATTGCATCTTTATGTGAACCCTAGTCTAAGTCTAATCCCAGTTTATTCCATTCTAAGTCCAATCCTAGTCCATCTCCAATGTCAAGCCCATGTGCATTTCCTAGTCCAAGTCAAACCTATATGTCAATTCATATCATAGGTCTAGTTTGCATCTCCATGTAAGCCCTAGTCAGTCTTCGGACTATAAAAATTCAGTTCATCCTTTAAAGTCTAGCCTGCTTGCTCACCCGTAAGTTCTAGGTCTAGCATTCCTTAAGTCCATAGGCAATTTTTGAGTCTAGCCTGCTTAGTTTTATGTAAGTTTCGAAGTCTAGTTGTCTAGCCTGCTTGGTCACTCGTAAGATCAAAGTCTAGTTGCCTAGCCTGCTTGCCTTACGTTAAGAGTCTAGTCTCCCTTATTGTCTAGTCTTCCTAAAAGTCTAGCCTATTTGCTCACCCGTAGTTCAAAGTCTAGTCTCCCCAATCGTAGAGTCCAATCTATTTGCATAGTCCAGTCTAATCCATGTCTGCATTCGCATATAGCTAGGCCCATATCTCCATCATGGCCAAGCCCATACTAGTCCAAAAATCCATAACCATTTCTAATCCTCCATTTCAAATGTATTTCCCATTTCCATTTCCATTCTTCATTTCTCATCTCCCATTTCCACTTTCATTTCCATTTCTCATCTCCATTCATCATTTCGAAAACATTGTTTCTTAAAATTTGCAAGATCCACTTGATTCCGTTCATGACCGGTCGAGAGATTACAACTTAGGAGCGCCTAACGGAGAAACATATGGTTGAGCCTACTCTAAAGATCATCAATCGCACTATCACCACCCCGACTTCATTTAGAGTCATGAAGATTACTTTTGCCCGCCTTCACAATAGAGGCGCGATCACTTCCATAGGGTCTACCGCTTTCACATTAGAGGCGCGATCACTTTCATAGGGTCTACTCTGAACCCTGCACTTAAAAGAAAATTCAAATGGTGTAATCTATATTTCTATTGCAAATTCCAACATAAAAACGAACATCTTACACCTAGTGTTGGATCCCTCAAATGCACTGCGAAACATGGTCGATGACAACAGACTACTAATACTTGCTACAACGATAATCAACATCACCAACAACCCCTGAGGCAGTGCATCAACATTTCAACATGCTTAGTCTTTTTTTATTTTTTTCTGGTTTCCTAGGATGAGTCATAGAGTCCTGACCCTGAGCCATTTATGTCCTTTTCAATCGAGTCTATGTCACTTTAGGACTTCATCTATTATAGCCTTTGCATTTTCATTTTCATTGGCCTTCCACCATCTCATTTATGCTTCTAATTCAATGATGAAACTCAAATCACCTAATGAACTTGACTAACAATAATAACAAAAAGAGATCTGAAATAAAAAAAGAGAAAAATAAAAAAGAGGACATACTTTGGATTAGAAGTTATTTCCCTCTCCTTTCCATTACCTTTCATAACCCATCTTCATACAACAAATGAAAAACAATCATCCACAAACCATCATTTCCATTAGCCAAATAATCCCTTCAACATCAAAGCTCCACAGAAATCCTTCAAGCCTTCCAATACCTTAAACCAAAAAAAAAACTTGTGTGCAAGCCTTACTACATACAAAAAGTATCAATGCCAGGCAGAAACAAAAAATTGAAAAAAAATCAAAGTGCGAAAAAAAGCAAAAGCAAAAGAAACGCACATGACAAAAAGAAAAAAAAAAGCCAAAGGTAAAGAAATAAATAGTCAAGCTAGGGAGCTTGCACACAAGTTTTACCCCTCATTCAAATCCTTCGATTCATCAAACCCTTAACCATTAATCCAAATCCACGACCCTTCATTTCCCAAACCAATTCAACTTTCATCAAAATCTCAAGCCTTAAACCCTTCAACCTTTCATTAATCACAACTCCTTTTCCAAGGTATGTCCAAGCCCGCTAGGCTGAAAACCAGAAAGGGCGGCCTAGGCAAAAGTTAGGGCACAAAAAATAATCAATAATAATAAAAAAAGATGAATCAGATCCAGAACTACGAATGTTCTGATTCCGCAAGGATACGTAGGAATCCTCATCTCGAGGTCCGACCGCTTCAATAAAATAAAAATTAGTCATGGTCTAATGATTTGACTTTCTAGAATTTAGGAGCATACTCTGTCTAGATCCCGACATAGACTCGAGTCTGCACCTAGCCTTGTTAAAGCCTTTTCCCACCTACATTCATTTAAGTCACAAATTTGAACCTTTTTATTTTCAATCCAAGCTCTCCTTGTCCCTGAAGGACTCTCCGATAATTCCATGGTTTCTGGTGATATCTGACTTTTCCTATATCAACTTCCCAAAGAAGAATCCCCAGCGCAATCCCCAGTGAAAACTTTCAATGTTCAAGACATAGCAACTACATTTCAATATCATATCAAGTACAAGCCTAATTCAAGGCAGGCTCACCCAAAGCGGGGGCTTCCTACGCGTGGTGGTTCCTCCGATTCAAATCAAACTCCCGAAAAGTTGTAATCCGTGGACCTCGTTTACGGACCCGATTATTTATAGAAAACAATTTTTGAAAATTATTCTATACATTTCTAATCAGTGTATCATTCTATCATTCTATACATCTTCTTGCCTTGCAAAATCATGACCTTGCATTGCAACCTTGCAAAACTCTGACCTTGCATTTCATACATTCTAGTCTTGCATAATCCTGACCTTGCATGACGTGTCATCCCTTAGCTTTGCATAACCTTAATCCTTGCATAGCGTCTTATGCATCTTTAAAGAGTCTAAGTTTGCATCATTTGCATCACTATGTGCTTTATCTGAGTTGTTTGCACCTGTCTGCTGACATCATCTTTTGCAGGTAATCAGATTGCTTGTAGTTATTGTCCTGCATACTAACTTTGTTTTGCAGAGACAGGCGTATATAGATCAGTTCTAAAATGCAGAGCGTTTAGAATCGTTCTCTGTTCCGACACCGTATACTTTAACTATCGGTTTCTTGAACCTCAGTCAAAGTGGGGGCTTCTATAGACACATAATCGTGTCCCCCCATTTAAGGATTCAATGATGAAACATACCGCGGCATTTGGCGCAACCCAACAGAAGAGCAATCTAAAGAACCAATCCAAAATGTGTTTTGAAATGATGTTCTAAAGCCCAATTAATTATTCATGATGATTAGTTGTATTTTAAGCCCATAAAATGTTTTAAGTCCATTTTAAAATCCCAATCAAATATTTATTATTTTAATAAATATTTTTCATAATCATTTTTATTATCTTTGATAAACAAATCAGATTTTTAATCCGTAAAATTCAATCTCCGGAATTTTAGGGATAGAAAAGGTATCTTCGAAAGACGCGCAAAGGAATATGCTCGAATATTCACGAATATGCTATGGATGCGGGGGTTGCGCTCAGCACGCCACGTACATCCAGCCCATAGGCCAGAACGCGTCAGGCGAGCCAATGAGCGCCTGACAAGTAGATTTTGTGACTCACACAGAGTCCTCCGTTTGACGTAAGTCTTGTGTGAGACGCAACTTTCTTTTCTATCTTTTCAAAAACGCGTTTACACGTGCCTAAACCTGATTGGGCAAGCTGCGTCAGGCACACCAATGTGCGCCTGCCGCGTGGCATTGCGCCTGCCATGTAGGCCTGCGCCTGGCGCAGGGCTTGCGTGAGGCGCAAGTTTTGTTTTCTCTATAAATATCCGCAATTTCCCGAATTACGGACGACTTTTCATATTATTATTTCACGCACACAATTTCTCTTGAATACTCCGAAACATACTTCGAATACTTCGAACACTCAAACACTCAAATATTTTCAATACTTTCAATCAATTCTTCATTACTGTGTTCTTGGTTTCACGATTGCTCTGCCTAAAGATCGTTGCGCTCCTCAATCTAAGCCGCATAGGTATAATCCTGAGGATCCTTGGATCTATTATTTTTATATTGAAGTTACTAATCATTTGTTTCATGATGTAGATCTTTGGTATAAAATCGTCCTACTGTATATTCTAATCCCTTTCTTTCTTTGTTTTTTTTTTAACTGTTACATGCCTGCCTGATCATTATATGCATGCTATTATGATTGTCCTGCTTTAATGCTTTCATCACCCACATGTTATTTTTTGCTAATCAAAGACCTAAATAAATGTTATAATATTAATCAGATTAATTTGGACAACCTGCTAGGTTCCTTGTAATATTGATTGCATAATAATTTGTCACTAAAAATTAGTCTTTTTATGAGTTTCCTGAACCAACTTAGACTAATTATTTTTAGGGTGTATAAAAACATTATTTGATTATTCTTTGGCATAAATTCTGCAATGAATCGATATTTAGTAGAGGCCAACTTTGGGCGAATGTGGTTCATTATGACTATATTCGTACCCTCACCCCCGAACTCAATTTCTGGTTCATTGTGACCATATATGGAGTCATGACGGGGAAATCTACATTGGATAATTTGTCCCTATGATTTTCTTATATCGAATTAGGTTTATGATTCTTCCTAAAAAGAATGGTTGGCGACTTCTTTCAATAAAAAATATTTTTTAATAAAACTTTAACAGTGGGGTAGTCAAATCTAATACGCACGCACACCGCGTAGGCGAAATAAAAACACGCCTATAACAGTGAAGCCAAAAAAATTGTCTTCGCCCTCGTGGTGGCAAGCCGGAAGTTGAAACCTTATTTCCAAGCCCACCAGATCAAGGTCCTCATCGAATAACCACTCCAAAAGTTGATAGAAAGCTGAAATCACTCCAGTCGAATGACTTACTAGGCGGACCAGCTAGCCGACTTCGATGTAGAACACGAGCCTAGGAGGGCCATCAAAGCCCAAGCCTTAGCTGATTTCATAACTGAATGCACCACGAGGCCCCGAGTCAGAGAGATGGAGAGCCGAGTGCGGAGCAGGATTGGTAATTAAACCCCAAGTCGGGGAGAAGATGGAGTATGCCATAAATTTTGAATTCCTAGGATCAAACAATGAAGCCGAATACGAAGCCCTCATACTCGGACTTCAACTCTGTATCCTGGCCGGAGCCACGTTAATTAAAGCAAAATCCGACTCCCAACTCGTCGTGGGGCAAGTATCGGGCAAATATGAGGCCAAGGAAGACAATATGAGAATGTACTTGGCCAAAACCCGAGAATTCATCAAGCAACTAGCTCATTTTAGCATTGCTCACGTACCTAGGTTGGAGAATCAACAAGCTGAAGCACTCGCTCGGATGGCCAGTTTAGTAGAAGGGTTAGCTCCTTAGACCATCATGTGGGAGGTTCTGCACTAGCCAAGTATTAATGCCAAAGAATAGTTGGCCTTGAACCGGTCGTCCACCTGGATGGACGAAGTGGTCAAGTATATAAGGGACGGAGACTTACCCGAAGAGTGCAAAGAGGCCGATCGGATCAAGCATAAGTCAGGCTGGTTTTTATGGCATGATAACCAGCTCTACACATTCCTTCACTCACCAACTGCTCAAGTGTGTAACACTCGAAGAAGGAGATTACATCTTAAGGGAGATTCACCAAGTATTGTGGGAGTCATCAAGGGGGAAGAACTATTGCTGGGAAATCCCTTAGGGCTGGTTACTACTTGCCAACTCTAAGAGGAGATGCCCAGAACTTGGTCAAGAAATGCCCCTCATGCTAGTTCCATTCGGACATACCTAGGTCCCCCACCAACCCATTGACCACAATCCAAGCAGTCCTGCCGTTTGACAAACGGAAAATGGATCTCCTCGGACCATTCCCTCCAGCATCACCGCAGAGGTAGTTCTTGATAGTCGCCATCGATTATGTCACCACGTGGATTGAAGCCGAGCTATTTCCTCAATAACAGAGAAACAAGTCCAAGCGTTCATATGGAGAAACATCATCACTCAATTCGGAGTACCAAGGGGTTTGATATCTGAACGACAGTTTAATAGTGGTCCGACTCGAGAGTACTGTTCCAGGTTCGGGCTTAAACCCCATTCAACGCAGTATCAAGGCCAAAAACCAATGGAAAAACGGAATCAGCCAATAAATTTATCCTCAAGGGAATTAGGAAGTTCCTGGAAGGCGCTAAAGGGGCATGGGTTGATGATTTGCCCGGAGTCCTATGGTCTGCTCAGACAACTGCCAAGGAAGCAACAACTCACTTCCTCTTCAGCCTGGCATACGGGGGTAAGGCTGTCTCCCAGTAGAGGTCGACATCCCCTCACCCCAAGTGACATTCTATGAGCTCGAGCAAAATGAGGAGGAGAAGCCCATTAACCTGGATCTGCTTCCAGAAACCATAGGCAACACATTGCTAAGATCCATTCGGTACAATTAATGCATCACTCGGCACTACAACAGATGAGCAAACGAATTGGAACAAGCCTGTCAATCTGATAATATTGCAAAAAAAAAAAAATAGTACGCGGATCGAGAAAAATAAGTTTCATTACTTAGTCAGTTCACATTACAAGCCGAACCAAGACAAAAGCCGGCAGAACAAATCGTACAAAAATGACTAAGTACAAAAATGAATGAAGCAGCCTAGGGAGCCGGGGGAGGAGGGATGTCAGAGACACACTTAGCATTCTTAGCACCGCCCTCTTCATCCCCTTGCTCGTTGTCGTCGACCAGTTCGGCTCGAACTCCCTGATCATCATCATCTTCAACATCTTCATCTTCATTATCATCTGAGTCCATCAGCTCCGCCCGGATGTCAGCAATCTTGGCATCGTAGGCTTCTTGGTAATTGGCCCAGACATCGGTTCGGATGAGCCTCGACCAGTAACCCTTTCATCCGAGCCAAGGCCTCACACTACCCCATTTTAGGGGCTCAATGGCCCACCTCATTGTTGTAATCTACATAAGCCTCAGATTGCTGCCATTCGGCAAACCAGTGCTCCTAGGCCTTAGCCAGATCCTCCTGAGCCTTTTTCAGCAAGTCCCGGGTTTTAACCATATCATCCTCGACCTTTTCAACTTATTATCTGCCTCGGTCTTGGCATGGATAGCAGCATTAAGGGCAATGGTGAGGTCGGACTTCTCCATCACCCATTGTTCCCGTTTGGCTTTGAAGTCCTTTTGATCATTGTTAATGTCCCTTAAGGCATCATCGAGCTTGTCCTCGGCAATTTGCTTTGCCTCTTGCACCTCGCGGACCTTGGTGAAGTGCTTCTTGGCCTTCTCCCTTACATCCTCCACCTCGTCATCCAAACTCACTCGGTTTTGAGTGACGTTGGTCATTCGGTTGAGAAGTCAATTCCTTTGCCGTTTTAGGAAAGGGAGATCGAGGAGTGTACTCAGAAATCGGCATGGGCCAAAAGTCAGAGGAGTATAGAGAATGGGTCGCACGATCTGTCCGAATAGGCGAATCAACCACATTGTTTATCGGGCTAGTCGCCTCGACCGAACTGACCCTTTGGGGAGTCTTGTCCTTCTTGGTTCTCTCCTTCTTAGCCTTAGCCTTGGACAAGGCCTGCTCAGTTCTCGGTCGGCCAGTCGCTCCTTCCTTCTCTTAAGATTCAGCTTGGTAGGGTCCTAAAATAGAAAACAAGTGAAAACACATGTTCAAGGCACAAGGAGATGGACCACGAAAGAATACATACCTTCGGCGTGCCGACTTCTTGAGGGTCTTGGCTGCTATCTCCGCCCTCAACCTAAGGGCTTTCATCGCCGCAGAATTCAACCGTTCAGCCACTTCTGGATCAGAGTCGGATAGAAAGGCTCGAGCTTGCACTGCAAAATGAGGAATAAAAGTTAGTCAAAACAACAAAGAAAATAACTGACCTCAAATAGCTTGCCCTTAATGCTGCTATCCATGCCTAGGTCTTGGCATGGATAACAACATTTAAGGGTAATGGTGAGGTCAGAATTCTCCATCACCTATTGTTCTCGCTCGGTTGTGAAGTCCTTTTGATCCTTGTCAATGGCTCTCAAGGCCTCATCGAGCTTGTCCTCGGCAATTTGCTTTGTCTCTTGCACCTTGCGGACCTCGGTGAAGTGCTTCTTGGCATTCTCCCTCACATCCTCCACCTTGTCATCCAAACTCACTCGGTTTTGAGTGACGTTTGTCATTCGGTTGATAAGTCCATTCCTTTGCCTTTTCTAGGAAGGGAGATCGAGGAGTGTACTCAGGACTCGGCATGGGCTGAAAGTCAGAGGAGTATAGAGAAAGGGTCGCACGATCCGTCCGAATAGGCGAATTAACCGCGTTGTTCGTCGGGATAGTCGCCTCGAACGAACTGACCCTCTGGAGAGTCTTGGCCTTCTTGGCTCTCTCCTTCTCAGCCTTAGCCCTGGCCAAGGCCTGCTCAGTTTGAGCTACTCGGTCGGCCAATCGCTCCTTCCTTCACTTAGGCTTCGGCTTCGTAGGATCATGTAATAGAAAATCATTTAAACACATGTTTATGGAACAAGGAGATAGCCCACGAAAGAATACATACCTTCGGCGCCGCCGACTTCTTGAGGGTCTTGGCTGCTATCTCCGCCCTCAGCCTAAGGTGTAACACCCCGTCCTTCTACTACTAAGATACTAAACAATATCTAATCAAGAAATACTAAAATGACGTTAGCAGAAATAACGTCGGGACGGTTATGCTACTTTAAAACAATATTTAAGGATAATTCTTCAAACCAAAGTTTCATAGCTTCAAAATAAAATTAATATCCGAGAGAACATCATAGTTCTAAATAAAGAAATATCCCAATTGTATCATATTATCAATCCAAAAACTATGAGACATGCAACTCTCCCAATAAAACTTAAATAAAACTAAATGTCCTTGAAAGCTATCCAAAAGTAAGTCTCTCTATGGTCTTCATAGAATTCATCTACCAAAAACAGTACTAGGAGCTTCTTCTCACTACAAACCCTCACTCTGCTAGCCCAAGCAGACACAATTCTAGCTGTCATTTCCATCTGCAAGGTTATATTAAATAATTCCACAGTCAGTGGGGAGTAACTAGCAGTTCTCTCAGAACAATAGCAATCAAAGCACGATTCAGAATTAAATTATTAAGAAAGGAAAATCATGCAATCATTACATCAATAGCATGCACCTAACACCATAAAGCTCATCAACGATAAGTAAACATGATATAGTGAGTGAAACAATTCTAATATATATAAATAATAATAAATCAAGAATTCAACAAGTTATTGAGTCAGAAATCGAACGCCAGTGAATCGCAATTCACTTCCTAAGGTTTGTCAGATCGCAATCTCCAGGTCAGTCTATGGGCTTACGTTCCCCACTGCCTGTGTCTAAGAATGGCCAAACTCCCGATGCAGGGTAGAACACGCAGAACTCCCTGACCTCTCGGATGACAACAATTAACCCAGGTGTACCCCTAGTTCGCAAACCAGGAGGTTGGCATGTTCTTCACCGGGGACTACATCTATCCCACCGGATATTCTTATCTCAAAATGCAATCATGCATATAATCCAAGTATCATTCATCTAAAATATTCATCAAAAGGGATGCCACCCGGCCTTATACCCACAATTCATCAAAACAATTCTTCATAATTCCTCAAAATAATTAACTTACAAATTTTCAACAAATGTCTCCCACAATAAACACTTGAACATTTCTAAACATCATCAATGATATAAAACAAATTTTTACAGCACCAACAATTCGTTCAAAATATATCACCAAATAACTCTAAAACTTATTCATTAAAAAGTAGTAACAATTAATCATTTTTTTTCATAAATCAAACATAAACATATGGTTACCCAATGATACATACTGCATCCTACTAAAAATCAGCAACCCAGAATATAATAAATTATGAATTATTTCTGATTAACAAGCCCTCAAACAATTTAAAAGTGTATCCTCAATTTAACAACAAAAATACAATATAATTATTAAACTAATAAGGTCAAGTAGTAAAATCACACCAAAATTATCATACGACCCTAATGGCTCTACTGACATGGTACAATTTTTAATTATAATTTCTGGACTCCAAAAGTATTTTTAACAGTTAATATACAGATTACTCAATAAAGCCAAAATAATAATTAAAAATATAAACAGACGCCCAACAATTAACAACAATTTACATAACATGCAAAAACTCACGAAAATACACAATATTCAAAGAAATGAATTTTTCGGCCTCTAGAAATAATTTTCATGATTTATCTACTGACAGAAACGAAATTAAAAAAACAGATATATCAATTAAATAAACCAGTAAACAGTAGGAAAAAATTATTATAAGGCATGGAATATATACCACGCATGTAACATGATCTAAGAAAAATAATTTCATCAATTTTAACATTCGTTCAATAATTATTATGCAATTTAGCCAAAAACGCACAAAACACCAATTAAATCAAATAGATACTAAAAATCATGCGAAAGTTATTTTCCTCTACAAAGTATTCACATAGCATGTATCAAGTATATTCATGTCAAATTTCGTCAATAATTTCATTCAAAAAGTATTTTAAAAAAATTCCTAGTGTAATAATCTAATACCGAATAATACCCTAATCACTATGGTTCTAAGATAACAACTAGTAACCTAGATCGTCGGAGGCGAGCTAAAAACTTATGGAAAATCCCAAAATAGGCGTGTGCTCCTCTCCTTCTTCAATTCCCAAGCACCAAGTATAAGAAAAAGGCAACAAGAACAATTCACGAACAATTAACAAGAAGTATAAAATGAAAAATTTTGAGAGATTGAGAAAGATGATGATGGCCGAAAATGGCAGTAAGGAGTTCTGATTTTTTTAATCAGAAATTGAAGTGATGAAGGTTGTTTTAAAGAGGTTTAATTAGGAAGAATGATTAGGGGTTATGGGAGTTACAAAACAACAAAGAGTCACAAGGAAAATAAAAAGAAAAGAAAGAAGAGGAGGCTCCATTCTCCTTCACTTGGCCGGCTGTCCAAGCCCACAAACCAAACAAAAATTTCAGCCCAATTCAACAAGGATCCATGCTTCAAAAGTCCGCCACGCGAAAAATCGATAACTTCCTAAACCGGGCCTAAACTTTGAAAATATTTAATAATGAAAATAATTCTAATAAATTATATTATAAATATAAATAGAATAAACACATTAGCACGCCATAAAAATAAAAATAATAATTCGGCTCCCAAAATTATAAAATAAAAATAATTAATTTAGAGAAAATAATAGTTTTAGAGAAAATTCTTGCGAAAAATTAAGAGCAAAATTATGGGTTGTTACATAAGGGCTTTCACCGCCGCAGAATTCAACCGTTCAGCCATTTCTGGATCAGAGTCGGATAGAAAGGCTTGAGCTTGCACTACAAAATTAGGAATAAAAGTTAGTCAAAACAACAAAGAAAATATATGACCTCAAATAGCTTTCCCTTAATGCTGCTATCCATGCCTCGGTCTTGTCATGGATAGCAGCATTAAGGGTAATGGTGTTGTTGGAATTCTCCATCACCTATTCTTCCCGCTCGGCTGTGAAGTCCTTTTGATCCTTGTCAATGGCCCTCAAGGCATCATCGAGCTTATCCTTGGCAATTTGCTTTGCCTCTTACAGCTCGCGGACCTCGGTGAAGTGCTTCTTGGCCTTCTCCCTCACATCCTCCACCTTGTAATCCAAACTTATTCGGTTTTGAGTGACGTTTGTCATTCGGTTGATAAGTCCATTCCTTTGCCTTTTCTGGGAAGGGAGATCGAGGAGTGTACTCAGGACTCGGCATGGGCCGAAAGTCAAAGGAGTATAGAGAAAGGGTCGTACGATCCGTCTGAATAGGCGAATTAACCGCGTTGTTCGTCGGGCTAGTCGCCTCGAACGAACTGACCCTCTGGAGAGTCATGGCCTTCTTGGCTCTCTCCTTCTCAGCCTTAGCCCTGGCCAAGGCCTGCTCAGTTTGAGCTACTCGGTCGGCCAATCGCTCCTTCCTTCACTTAGGCTTCGGCTTGGTAGGATCATGTAATAGAAACACAAGTTAAAAAACATGTTTATGGAATAAGGAGATAGCCCACGAAAGAATACATACCTTCGGCGCCGCCGACTTCTTGAGGGTCTTGGCTGCTATCTCCGTCCTCAGCCTAAGGGCTTTCACCGCCTCAGAATGCAACTGTTCAGCCATTTCTGGATAGGAGTCGGATAGAAAGGCTCGAGCTTGCACTGCAAAATGAGGAATAAACTTTAGTCAAAACAACAAAGGAAATATCTGACCTCAAACAGCTTGCCCTTAATGGTGCTATCCATGCCTCGGTCTTGGCTTGGATAGTAGCATTAAGGGCAATGGTGAGGTTGGAATTCTCCATCACCCATTGTTTTCGCTCGGCTTTAAAGTCCTTTCGATCCTTGTCCATGGCCCTCAAGGCATCATCGAGCTTGTCCTCGACAATTCGCTTTGCCTCTTGCACCTCACGATCCTCGGTGAAGTGCTTCTTGGCCTTCTCCCTCACATCCTTCACCTTGTCATCCAAATTCACTCGGTTTTGTGTGACGTTTGTCATTCGGTTGAGAATTCAATTCCTTTGCCTTTTCCGGGAAGGGAGATCGAGGAGTGTACTTAGAAATTGGCACGGGCCGAAAGTCAGAGGAGTTTCGAGAAAGGGTCGCACGATCCGTTCGAATAGGCGAATCAACCACATTGTTCGTCGGGCTAGTCGCCTCGACCGATCTGACCCTCTGGGGAGTCTTGGCCTTCTTGGTTCTCTCCTTCTCAGCCTTAGCCCTGGCCAAGGCTAGCTCAGTTCTCGGTTGGTCAATCTCTCCTTCCTTCTCTTAGGCTTCGGCTTGGTAGGGTCTTGAAACATAAAACAAGTTAAAACACATGTTCAAGGCACAAGGAGATAGACCATGAGAGAATACATACCTTCGTCGCCGCCGACTTCTTAAGGGTCTTAGCTGCTATCTCCGCCCTCATCCTAAGGGCTTTCATCGCCGCAAAATTCAACCATTCAGCCATTTATGGATCAGTGTCGGATAGAAAGGCTCGAGCTTGCAATGCAAAATGAGGAATAAAAGTTAGTCAAAACAACAAAGAAAATATCTAACCTCAAATAGCTTGCCCTTAATGCAGCAATCCATGCATCGATCTTGGCACGGATATCAGAATTAAGGGTAATGGTGAGGTCGGAATTCACCATCACCCATTGTTCCCCCTCGGCTGTGAAGTCCTTTTGATCCTTATCAATGGCCCTCAAGGCATCATTGAGCTTCTCCTCGGCAATTCACTTTGCCTATTGCACCTCGCGGACCTTAGTGAAGTGCTTCTTGGCCTTCTCCCTCACATCCTCCACCTTGTCATCCAAACTCACTCGGTTTTGAGTGACGTTTGTCATTCGGTTGAGAAGTCAATTCCTTTGCCTTTTCTGGGAAGGGAGATCGAGGAGCGTACTCAAGACTCGACATGGGCCGAAAGTCAGAGGAGTATAGAGAAAGGGTCGCACGATCCGAATTGGCGAATGAACCGCATTGTTTGTCGGGTAGTCGCCTCGATCGAACTGACCCTCTGGGTAGTCTTGGCCTTCTTGACTCTCTCCTTCTCAGCCTTAGCCCTGGCCAAGGCCTGCTCAGTTTGAGCGACTCGGTCGGCCAATCACTCCTTCCTTCTCTTAGGCTTCGTCTTGGTAGGGTCCTAAAATAGAAAACAAGTTAAAGCAGATGTTCAAGGCACAAGGAGATAGCCCACCAAAGAATACATACCTTCGGCGTCGCCAGCTTCTTAAGGGTCTTGGCTACTATCTCCTCCCTCAGCCTAAGGGCTTTCATCACCGCAGAATTCAACCGCTCAACCATTTCTGGATCGGAGTCGGCTAGAAAAGCTCGAGCTTGCACTGCAAAAAGAGGAATAAACGTTAGTCAAAACAACAAAGAAAATATTTGACCTCAAAAAGCTTGTCCTTAATGCTGCTATCCATGCCTCGGTCTTGGCATGGATAACGACATTAACGGCAATGGTGTAGTCGGACTTCTCCATCACCCATTGTTCCCGTTCGGCTTTGAAGTCCTTTTGATCCTTGTCAATGTCCCTCAAGGAATCATCGAGCTTGTCATGGGCATTTCGCTTTGCCTCTTGCACCTCGCGGACCTCGGTGAAGTTCTTCTTGGACTTCTCCGTCACATGCTCCACCTCGTCATCCAAACTCACTCGATTTTGAGTGATATTTGTTATTGGTTTAAGAAGGCCATTCCTTTGCCTTTTCTGGGAAGGGAGATCGAGGAGTGTACTCAGGACTCGACATGGGCCGAAAGTCAGAGGAGTATAGAGAAATGGTCGCACGATCCGTCCGAATAGGCGAATGAACCGCATTATTTGTCGGGCTAATCGCCTCGACTGAACTGATCCTCTGGGTAGTCTTGGCGTTCTTGGCTCCCTCCTTCTCAGCCGTAGGCCTGGCCAAGGCCTGCTCAGTTGGCCAATCACTCCTTCCTTCTCTTAGGCTTCGTCTTTGTGGGGTCAAGGCACAAGGAGATAGCCCACAAAAGAATACATACCTTCGGCATCGCCAGCTTCTTAAGGGTCTTGGCTACTATCTCCGCCCTTAGCCTAAGGGCTTTCATCGCCGCAGAATTCAATCGCTCAACCATTTCTGGATCGGAGTCGACTAGAAAGGGTTGAGCTTGCACTGCAAAAAGAGGAAAAAACGTTAGTTAAAAGAACAAATAAAATATCCGACCTCAAACAGAGCCTCCCCTCGACGGATTGCCCTTCGGAAAGGCTGGACTCAAACCCATAGCAGATAAAAACTGCTCATTCTTGAATAGGTGGCAGTTGGGTTGCCAGTTGCCCACGACGTAGACTTCACACCCATTAACAATCTTAGACGCAGTCTGCATGTAGCAAGCAGCCACAACCTCTTCGTCATTAAGATCAGGGTCTCAGAAGTTGTGCTCGAAGTTCGGTTTGACCTCCGAGCGCACCAGCGGAACCCCCATTCTCCGCCGTAAAAGACAAAGGCAAATTCCATCTTGAAGCCTTTCTAAGAAGTGGGCAAATTGGTCACCACCCTATACCTCTTTCGGACTTGGAAGCTCCACCAGCATGGGCCGTTGTATTTAGTCCCCATTTCGACCAGACGATACATCGTCCTCCACAGGGTTAGGGTCGGCTCCATGCCCAACATATCACAAATTGTTTGGCACACAAGTATGCCACCCCAAGAGTTCGGAGATATCTGGCTCAGGGTCACATTGTAAGCAGTCAGATGCTCCTCGACAAAAGGGTCAAGAAGAATCAAAGCCCCATCTCTAGGGCCTTATAATAAATGGCCGTGCACCCGGGTGGAGGAGTCAATACGGTGTGAGAGGCCTTTGGTCGGACCAAATGATAGGGATCCTTGATCAGAAACTTCGCGCTGATGTCTTGGAGATTGTCCTTTCAGGACTTCATCCAAGACGGAAGTGGAAAGAAGGACGCAGGTCCCCTTTTCGGATCCAAAGCAGGGAACTCCAGCTGACCAGAAGTTGATGATTGCTCCTAAGACCTTGGCATGGCTACCCTAACTACACAATCAGACAAATATTTGTCTAAGTAACTCCATGAGGAAGGATATGCAAGGGACACCTCCCAAGGGTAGGGAATGATGCCCTCGGCCTCCTTCTCCAAAGACGACGAGGGACTCGGAAGAGAGACAGCATCAGGGACAATCGAGGGGTCGGTATATCCAATCAGGGTTGACACTATTATTCCTACCCCTCTCACCTCCTCTGGCAATTTGTAAGGAGGTCAGGTCGAGGGGGTCAGTGACTCGGATGAACTTCCCATTATTTATGAACAAGGAAGTCGGCTGAGGTTTATTAAAAGAAAGCCAGAATAAACCTAAGGGAAAATCAGCAGCGTACCTGGTCGGACGAAAGAAGAACTCACAGAGACTTGAAGAAACTCGGAGAGAAGTGAAGAGAGTTTTGGGATTTCATAATTTGAAAAATGAACAAATGATTCTGAATTCTCTCTCATCACCCACATATATATAGGCATGTCTCGGGGAACACGCTACGACAACCCCTCCATGCCTCCTTAATGAGCTTTTTAAGAGGCCCAACTGGACCAATTCCGCATGCCCATACCATTCCAAAAAAGATGAAAAGTCAAAGCTGAAATTCTAAGGAATCAGCTAAGAATGGGAGGGGCCCAAATCTCCCAAGAATCCTTGGCTGCCAAGTGGCACTTACAAGCGACTTCATCCACTCGGACCAGAAGAAGACTACCACCAAAAGCTCTACATAGTCAAAATATGACCAAGTACCTCATGGCACCCACTCGGACAGCATGGGGCTCATTAGCCCTCGTCCGAACGGCGTCCTACCCACTCGGTAAGAATGGATCTCCTTGCTCCTCTGCCGAGTTACTTTGTACTTAGCCAAAATATGATAAGTACCTCATGGCACCCGCTGGGACAGCGTGGGGCTCATTAGCCCTCGTTCGAACGCGTCCTACCCACTCGGCCAGCAGGGGAATCCTTGCCCTCTGTCGAGTCACTTCTATATGCTTAATCAAAATTTGACTAAGTACCACAAGGCACTCGTTCGGACAACCTGAGGCTCATTAGCCCTTTCCCGAACGACATCTTACCCACTCGGCCAACATAGGGGTTCTTGCCTTTCTACCGAGTCACCTTTATATACTTAGTCAAAATTTGACTAAATACCATAAGGTACCCGTTTGGACAACTTGGGACTCATTAGCACTTGGCCGAACGACATCCTACTCACTTGGCCAGCAGGGGGGTCCTCGCCTCTCTACTCAGTCAAATATATATACTTAGTCAAAACTTGACTAGGTACCACAAGGCACCCGTTTGGACAACCTAGGGAACATTAACCCTTGGCCGAACGACATCCTACCTACTGGGCCAGCATGGGGGTCCTCGCCTCTCTACTGAGTCACTTCTATATACATAGTCAGAATTTGACTAAGTACCACAAGGCACCCATTCGGACAGCCTGGGGCTCATTAGCCCTTGGTCCAACGCCGTCCTACTTATTCGGTCAGCATGAGGGTCCTTACCTCTTTGGCGAGTCACTTCTATATACTTAGTCAAAATTTTCTAAGTACCACAAGGTACCCGTTCGGACAACTTGGGGCTCATTAGCCCTTGACCGAACAACATCCTGCCCACTCGGCCACCAGGAGGGTCCTTGCCTATCTGCCGAGCCACTTTTGTACTTATTCAAAATTTGACTAACTACCATATGTTACCCGTTCGGACAACCGGGGCTCAATAGCCCTTGGCCGAATGGCGTCCCACCCACTTAGCCAGCATTGGGGTCCTTGCCCCTATGCCGTGTCGCTTTTATATATTCAGTCGAATTATGACCAAATGCCTCAGGGTACCCGTTCGGACAGCCTGGGGATCTTTATCCCCTGGCAGAATGATATCTTACCCGCTCGGCTAGTACGCGAAATGTATGTTAAGCGGTCGCTCAGTTAAGTCAAGGCCCCTTGCCCCTCTAACATAGGTGACTCTATCAGACACCCCTGAGGGAGCGATTTCAATTCCGTGTCATTAGGTAGGATCTCAATGATCCCCCATATTTTATGTGGGGCTAATTGTTTGGGCCAAATAAAGGATCAGCCCGATATTATGGGAGAGCTAACCTCTCTACTAGACAGGTGACAGTTGTGGGTCCCACCAAGGAGTTGACCAAAACTCAGAGGATTAGGAAACCTTCAAAAGGTTGGGAAAAGATGGTTACCTTAAAAGGCAACATAGCCAGTAACTCCAAGAAAGGCCCATCTTATCAATGTTACCTGTCTGGGAATTCCCAACAGTACAAATAGCACCAGTCTCATTAATGAGTAGGTATTCAATTCTAACCTACAAAAGCTAGAGCATCTCTCTCTACAATTACTGCATTCTCTCTCTACCTCAATCACATCTGACTTGAGCGTCGGAGGGGGGATCCCGGAACAACCCCCGGGGTACTCTAATCTTGTTTTGCCGGATCCCGGTGTACGGATAACAGAGCTCAAGCGTACCTTCTTGGGGCCCACACCAAGTATTTCAACCTTTAAAAATCCTTAATTTCTTAGACAGAAACATGCCCATTAATTTTTTTACGGGATTAATCCATTAATTAATGGACTGAGCAGGCTTTAAATGGCACTCTAACTGAATAGTCTACTCTTGTGTCGGGCCAAATGAAAGATTTGTCTACATTAATTTGTTTTTGTAGGTGAATTTAGTTGAACTTTGCGGAGATTGTATGACCCCTCGTAACAAAATTATATAATGGTGTACTATGTATCTTTCATGGACAATGGGTATGATAATATTAGGATGAAGTGAGAATTTGAATTTAGTTGAACTTTGGGGAAAGTTTATGATCGACCCCCCTAGCCAAAATTATATAACTTTGTATTATGTACCTTTTATATTTTATTTTGGTTCCCCCATTAGGAAATCTCTTGGTAAGAAGAAGGACCCTACTGGATCAACACCTCTCGTAGGTCAGCCAGCCTAGCTACACATGTCCACGCTTGAGAGTAGGGGGATATAAGGGAATCCCTACTCCCAAGCACAAGTTGGTAGTGGGGTTCGAACTTGTGACCTCAAAGCTAAGTTGCAAAATGAGTTCCCCACCGCCTCCACTAAGCAAGCTTGGCTTATGTATCTTTCATATGACCCCCTAGAAATATTTTACAGCGGTGTACTATGTATGTTTTATGAACAAGGGGTATCATTATATATGTTAGGATGAAGCGAGAATTAGATTTCTAGAGGGCTTGAGACGATGACTATATACTTTTGGTTCTCAATATCAATATATGTTTCTACCTAGAAATTAGTCAAAGATGAGAATGGTGTTGGGAGTCTTGAAATTTGAGAAACGACAAGGCCCATGAAGCTCAAGAGTGCCAAGTACAAGCTAAAGAAGGCCAAGTCCCGACTAGGGATGGCAATGGATCTTGGACCTGACCCAGATTCATGGATCCAGATCGGTTTTTTAGGATATGATTTGAAAATTTTGGACCCAATAGATCCGGGTCCTGTGATAAAAATGCGGATCTGATCCCATGACCCAGACCCGGATATGATCTCATTAATAGGCTGGATTGCGTTCAGCGCACCACTACGCGCTTAACAAGTGGCGGTGCGTCCAGCGAATTCTTTTGCGTTGAGCGCACTGCATTTTCTTATCTTTTTTTTCAACATTTTCATATAAATAAGCTAATGATTTCTCAATCTAGGGGACACTTTTACACACTTTTATACGCCCGAATACTTGCAATCTCTCAAGGCAAAAAATACTCTCAAACACTCATACTTTCATACTTTCCTACTCAAACAGTCATACTTCCATACTTTCCTACTCAAACCCTCATACTATCATACTTTTACTTTGATCGATCTTCACAAGTTTTCGTCGAAAGGCTTCGCGATTGCTCCCCCCGAAAGTTGTTATTCCATCAGACCCAAGCCACACCGGTATATCCCAGAGGGTCCTTGAATATTTCCTCTTATTTATTTAATTGAAGTTACTAATGATTTCATTTATGATGTAGATCTTTAATAAAAAATTGTTCTTTTGTATATACTAACCTCTATTCTTTCTTTCTTATTTTTCTTATATATTTTCTATGATTGTCCAGTTTATGCTTTCATAACAAACATGCTATTATTGCTAATCAAGACCTAAGAAATTGTTCTAACATTAATCAGATAATTTGGACAACCTATTAGAAACCCAGTAATTTTGAGTACTTAATAACGTGTCAATAAAAAAGTAGTTTTTTTTATGTGTTTAATAAACCAATTTAGACTAATATTTTTAGGGCGTTTGAAAATATTATTTCTTTGCTCTTTGGTATAAACTTTGCTATGAATCGTGTTAAGTATAGGCTAGTAATGGAGAACATGGTTCATGATTGTGTTCGTACCCTCACCCCCGAACTCAATCTATGGTTCATTGGCCATTAATGGAGTCATGTCGGGGAAATCTACATTGGATATGTCCCTAAGTTATCCCTATGATTTTTCAATATCCAATTAGGTTTATGAATCTTCCTTTAAAGACTTGATGGCGACTTCAAAACGTTTTGAATAAAACTTTTACAATAAAGTAGTCAAAAACGCGCTATCACCGCATACAACAAAATAAAATCGCGCCTATATAAGTATAGACACATAAACGTGTCTCCCTATTTGACTACCCTATGATGACTAATACCATGCTCTAATTGGTCAAGATCAAACAAAAAATAAATAACGAGTCTAAAATAAAATATTTAAAGCCCAATCCGTATTTTAACCCATTTTGAGAGCCCATCTTCGAAAACCTTTTTTATAAAGAGTTTTACCAAGTTCACTTTCAAAAATCTGTTTTGAAAATAGTTTTATCAAATCCCATCTACGAAATCCTTTTAAAAATAGTTTTATAAAAGGCCATCTTCAAAAACCTTTTAAAATAGCTTTGTTAAAGCCTAATTTTATTATCCATTTTTCTAGCACATTCTAAATAATAGAGTTAATTATTTATATTAAATAGTTTATTAATTATCTAAGATATTTTCAAAGGAATTTTTTATAAAAATTTATCTTCATCCAAAATATTTCATTTAATTATCTTTTATAAAATTTTTTTCATATGATTGTTAGTTCAAGGCATATATATTTATATATACATATATATATATATATATGTTGTGGTTTGGCTCTTCGGCACTCATGATTAATCTCTTCTATGCATACTACGCTTCACCTAAACTCCACGCCACTTAGCACCATCATCTTGATCACTTTCGTAATTTTAGAAGAAACTTCATATCTATCTAATACCCACGTTCACTTTAGCCCATGTTTAGGGAACACTGTCAATAGGGTGGGTCCCACTACTTAGGCTACTGGGTCCCACCTCTTAGGTCAACCTAACCCGATAAGGGTCAACTCATGTTCTCATAGGGCATACAAATTTCCTTACCTTAAAAGGGGTGCATTCCCCATATGATGGGATGTTCCCCCCTAGGGTTACCTGTTTGGGAATCTCTAACAGTATAAATAGCACAAGTCTCATCAATAAACATGTATTCAATTCTCACCTAGAAAAACCAGATCATGTCTTCATACAATTACTCACTTTCTTTCTTTGCCTCAATCACATCTAGATTGAGCGTCGGAGGGGTGTTCCCGGAACAACCCCCAGGCCAGTTTGATTGCATTTTCATAGGATCTACGGTGACAAGACCCTCGAGATTTCAGATCTTCTCTGGATTTTAGATCTTCTCGGGATTTCGTACTGTCAGCGATACTCACTCCTTTGACAAGTTTCTATATAGAAACAGTTTGGTTCCATCTGTGCGGATACTATATCTCAAAGTCACATACTGAGAACAACATGGCATCCCGAAGAAAGTCAACCCGAGCTCAGCCCTTGAGCCATGCCACCCCGATAAAATCATTACAACACAATGTAATTGTAGAATCAGTCCCCTTGCAGGATGAGGGATCTACGCCTCGCGAAAATAAGGAGTAACCCATTCCTCGGGGCCAATTCCCTCTAAACCCGCCTCACATCATTACTACGATGAATCTGGAGAGAAAAACTCAACAACTTAACGCAAAACATGCAACGGAGTTTGCAGGAGCTTATAGACGGCATACCTCAACTTAATCAGCAGGCGCCCCAGTCTAACAATGGAAGTTCTCGGGAGGAGGCCATAAGAAAAAGGCAAACTCAGGAGGAACTCCACTCTGATGTTCATCGTCGGGATGATCAACGATCAAGGGGAGGGCGGCCTCGGCAAGGCACCTCTCGACAGGTCCGGGATGCTGATGCCAGTTGGATTATAAAAGAGAACCGGTGGCGGCGTAAGGAACAGGATGCTCAAAACATAATCAACAACCTATGTGAGGCTCGCCAGCGGGAAAAGACTCGTCAAGAGGACCCAGAAGGCTCTTGGACTCCCCGAAGGGAGCAAGAAGGCACCTTTGGGGTCCAACAGAGACAAAATTGAGGGGATGGGGGACTAAGGGATGCCACACAACAAGGACCCAATCCTTTTTCGTCGAGGGGTGCTCAACTTCATGACTGCTTTCAGTCAAGAGATCTAAACACTAGCAAGGTCAAGGTTCCCCTTACTGAGCAATACCGAACCACATACCCCTACGATTAAATGGCAGCCTACAAGGCTTAAATGAGTGTACAAACTAGCTGCGTGGCAGCCTGGTATAGATACTCCCGACAACACTCAAGGGGCTGGCCATTAGCTGGTTTTCATGATTGCCCCTAGTATCATTACCAACTTCTCAGTACTTCAAGCACTGTTCCATCAACACTTCATAACTGGTCGCAGGCACAAGAAAATAAGCATCCACATCTTATCCATCAAGCAACAAGAGCATGAAAGCCAAGCCGACTACATCAAAAGATTTAATGAAGAGTCACTAAAGATTTTCGACCTTCAGGACGGGGTGGCCTTCACCACACTAATGTCGGGACATTGGCCTGGCAAGTTCAGATGGTCACTCGCAGAGAGTGAGGTAACAACATTCACAAAGGCCACTGCAAGAGAAATTAAGGAAGCGGAAGGAAGAAATCCCTTACCAGGATTCAAACAAAGGTAGTCGAAGCAACTTGCAACCTTCGTTAAGAATTATGGATCACGGAAATGACCCTCGATTTAACAAAAATCGAAGAGAGATATATTTGGACCTAAAGGGCAAGTTTGTCCTACCCACCCCCCACCCTTGAAAACATTAAATAATCAAATAGACCAACTATTATGGTGCGAATACCATCAGGAGTACGGACACACGACAAAAGATATTCGTGAATTGAAGATGACCCTCTAGGACCAAGGAAAGCTGAATATATACCTCAAACCCTCTCAGGAAGTGAAGGAGAAGGAGAAGGAGAAGGAAGCTCAAAACGACAGTGACACCATTGAGGGGTATGTTGGAGTTATAGCCGGGGGCCACCTTCAAGCAATCAAACATCAAGTGCTAGAGATACAACACCCCGCAGCCACTTTCCTTGTCATGACTTTTGAGGAACCTGGTCGACCCATATGTACCCCTCATGACGACCCCTTTGTCATTGAGATGAAGGTAGCCAACTCCAAGGTTAAAAGGATCTACGTTGACAGTGGCTCATCGGCCGACATCTTCACACTCGATTGTCTCCCCCGACCAGCCAGCCGCATATAGGCTTCGGGGGAGGATCAGTACACCCTTTCGGACTATTAAACTGCCAGTAAGACTCGGCGAAAGAGGGAAGGGTAGAAGCCTACCAGTCGATTTTCTGTTGGTGGATACCCCGTTGCCCTACAAAGTCATCATGGGCCGACCCACGTTGAAAAAAGTCAAAGTAGCGATCTCAGTGTACCAACTCCTCATGCAATATGAGACAGACGAGGGCAAGGTCGGGAAAGTGTACGGGGACCAGCAGACATCAAGAGAGTGTTATGCAAGCAGTTTTAAGAAAGTGGCCATCCCAGAAGAGAAGCGACCAAGAAAGAGGAAGAGTGGAAATTCCGAGAGACCGAGGGTGACCCTAATTGTCTCGAGATTTACCTCTCGAAAAATCCAAAGTTGCACGACCGACCTTGGCCTTTCGAATATGATGAAGAAGTGATAATCGAAGAGCGCCTCGGGAATAAACTAAGGGTAGGAACATGTATCAGCCCCCAGCTGAGAAGCAAGCTAATCCAGACCCTACAAGACTACAAGGATGTGCTCGCATATTCCGCCTCCGACATGCAAGGGCTAGACCCTAGCTTTGCTTGTCATGAGCCAAACATCAACAAAGGATTTCGGGCTATCAAACAAAAGCTCAGGCATCAAGGTTCCAAAAGGAACACTGCGGCGGCCGGCAGAGGTTAAAATGCTAATGGAGGCGGGAGTTATTGAAGAGTGTCAGTACACTGAGTGGTTGGCCAACGTTGTCCTAGTAAAGAAATCCAGCGGAGCTTGGCACACGCGCGTCGACTTCACTGACCTGAACAAGGCCTGCCCCAAGGACAACCATTCTCTGCCAAAAATTGACAGACTAGTAGAGTCTATTGCCGGCCACGAGTTGCTCAGCTTTATGGATGCCAACGCCGGTTACCATCAGATCCCGATGGCAGAAAAAGAACATACATACAGCCTTTGTGACCGCCTAAGGTGTATACTGCTACAAAATGAAGCCCTTTGGGATAAAAAAACGCAGGGGCAACTTATCAGCTCACTATGAACAAGGTTTTTGAAAAGCAACTCGGGAGAAATATTAAGGTCTACGTGGATGATATGATCGTAAAAAGCAAAAAAGAAGCAGATCACATTGAAGACTTAGCTGAACACTAAGTACATTGCGACACCATAGCATGAAGTTAAATCCATAGCAATGTGTCTTCAGAGTGAAAGGTGTGAAGTGCCTCAGGTTCCTAGTGGATGAAATGGGAATCGAGGCCAACACGGACAAGGTGATCCTAGACATGACCTCACCTCGGAATGTGAGGGAGGTGCAAATACTGACAGGGTGTCTGGCGGCCCTCGATCGTTTCTTCTCTCGCTCTGCTGACGAGAGGCTGCTGTTCTACAGAGCATTGAAAGGGAAACAATTCGAGTGGGACGATGAAGCAGAACAAGCCTTCCAACAATTGAGGGACGACCTAGCCTCCCTGCGAAAGCTAATATCTCCCTTGTGGGGAGAGTTGTTGTTCGACTACTTGTTAGTATCCGAGTACGCCCTCAGCGCGGTCCTCGTAGCCGAGAGGACAAAAGCACAATACTTTGTCTACTTCATTAGTCACGCCTTTAGGGGCAACGAAGGGAATTATAGCCTGATTGAGAAGATAATGTTCGCACTTGTCATGGCTAGCAGGAAGCTCAAGCCATACTTTCAAGCTCACCCATCAAGGTCCTCACCTGATAGCACATCAAAAAAGTTATTGAAAGCAGGAATCACTCGACCCGGATGACAGAATAGGCGGACCAGTTGGCAGATTTTGGGATTGAGTATGATCCTCGACGAGCCATCAAAGCCCAAGCCTTGGCTGATTTTATCACTGAATGTAGTGCCGTCCCAAATGAAGCTGTTTGTACCGAGCTTTTGGAGTTACAGGAGGATGGCTCAGCCACGAAGACTAGAAGTGGCGCTGGACTAGTGATAATATCCTCAATTGGGGAAAAGATGGAATATGTTATAAAGTTTGATTTCCTAGCCTCCTACAACGTGGCTGAGTATGAAGCTCTCATTTTGGGCCTTCAAATATGCCTTGCCTCGAGAGCGCAATATGTGAGAGCCGACTCTCAGTTGATCGTGGGGTAGGTGTCAGGAGAATACGAAGCCAAAGAAGATAACATGAGAATGTTAAAACAAGAGAGTTGGTTGAAAAGTTGTCTGGTTCAGTATCCATCACCTTCCTAGATATGAGAATTAGCAAGCGGATGCCTTGGCCGAATGGCATGCTCGGCAGACTGACTTCTCACACCATAATATTGGAAGTCCTCAGCCAACCTAGCATCAACTCATTGCACATTCACACAATCAACATATCCGACACATGGATGGAAGAAATTATATCTTTGTTAAGAGATGGGACACTGCCCTCGGGGGAAAAGGAGGCTGAGCATTTGAATAATAAATCAGGTTGGTTCGTATACCACGAAGGTCACCTCTATAAAAAGTCCTACACTCATCCATTACTTAAGTGCGTAACTCCTTTTGAAGGAAACTACATCCTTCGGGTGATAAACAAGGGAGCCCGTAGTAGCCATCAAGGGGAAAGGACAATAGCAGGAAAGGCCTCAGGGCTGGACAATAGCAGGAAAGGCCTCAGGGCTAGGTACTATTAGCCCACCCTCAAGCACGACACAGTAGAGCTCGTGAAGAAGTGACCCAGTTGTCAACTTCATGGAGACATTGCTCAAGCTTCAGCTAACCCCTTGACCAAAATTCAAACTGTCCTCCCTTCGACAAATGGGGAATGGACCTATTGGGTTCTTTTCAAGCTGCCTTGGGGCAAATAAGGTTCCTCCTAGTGGCTATCCACTACTTCACCAAATGGGTCGAAGTGGAATCATTGGCCTTCGTTATAGACAAACACATCAAGAACTTCATCTTGAGGAATATTACCACTCGGTTCGGGATCCCGAGGACCCTCGTCTCGGACAATGGACGACAGTTTAATAGCGGGCCAACTCGGGACTACTGCTCCAGGTTTGGAATCCAAACAAGGTTCTCTACCGTTTCCCGACCCAAACCAACGACCAAGGAGGTCAATGATGTTATGGTTTTATATCTAGTTTTTCCCCCCTTGATCTGAGTTGATATGTGTGCTAATGGTGATGCCTGATCCCGTCGGGCGACATCGGCCTGATTGGGCGGTCGTTTTCTCCAATTCCCACTTTTTGTCTCGGGCACGATCCGGCGCTACTAGCCCAGTCGTATTTCGCTGAGGGCGCCCGATCGGGCGTGTCCACTCGGTCTGATCGAGTGCATTATTTTGCTGTGCTTTTGGAGTTTTGTATTGCTGAAGACCCGCCCGATGGGATCAGGCGGTCGACGCCCGATCGGGCGGGTGGCATGGAAGCTTAAATCCGAACTTTTTATTTCCTAATTAGTTCGTTTTTAGGAGTTAATATAAATTGCTTAGTGGATTACACTAGTGGAAAAAACTTCTTTTGCTACATTACAAATGCTTGGGTTGTTTATATAACCAAAGCATTTGATAGCCTTTCTAAAAAAATGAATAAAAAATTTCACTAATGCTTGGGTTTTTTAAAACAACCAAAGCATTTGACTATTTAATAATTTTTTTTTTCTATTCTCTTTTCCTTAACTGCTTATTGAAATTTCAACACATATACTTGGATTTCCCCCTCTTTCTCTCTTTATCTATCTCCTAATCTTTTCCTCTCTGCCTCCCTCACTTTTCTTATTTGCATTTTCTTCACCGAAAGCTTACACATAGGTTTTTCATACGCCTCCTCTCGTTTTCTTCCTCTAGATCTCACTCAACAACCATTGTCTTTCTCGTTCATCTCACTCAACCACCGTCCTGTTTCTCGTTCCTCTCACTAAAAATCCAATTTCTTTTAAATCGTCTTCTTCATAGATTTACTCAGCCATGGCCGGTGCTAATGCTCCTATTGTTATGAAAGAAGCTTTAACGGTAAGTTCCTCCTCATTTTTCAAAATTTTTGTTTCATATTACTCAGATTATATGATTTGTAGTACTGGTTTGTTTGAAAACTGGAGGTATTGAGTTGAAACCCTAGGAATTTCGTCGTTTTAAGCCAAATTTTGTGTCAGATCTGCTCAAATCTTAGTCGAGATTGAGGTTTTGCTTTGATTTCAACTAGTTTTTTTGACTCGGTTATTATCTTAATCTTTAGTTAGCTTGACTTAGTTAGTCGTGGAATTAATCCGTAATTCAGGAAATTTAGACGCATGTTAGCGTTTTTGGCTCGAAGTTGAGTTTTTGGTGATTCGTTGGAGTAATTTTGGAAGATTATGAGGATTTACGTTTTTTTTTATGGTTCGACTGAAGTTTTGTATTCGAATTTGCAATTTCGAAGTAGCTTGATTCACTTGGTTGACGATTCTGATATGTAAATGAGTCAAATTAGGAGGTTTTAACCTCTTTTTTTAATTATATAATTGGAATTTGCAGCTTTGAGGTGGATGGACTTACCTATTCTGAAGTTTGATATGCAATTTTGTAAAATCAACATAATTAGCAGTTTCTTTTAAGGTTGCATTGAGGCTGGTTTTTTTTTTTTTTTTTTAATTTATTAGTTCCATATGCAGCCGCTAAGCATAAGGATCAATCCTCAGTTGATAAGTTTCACTCATGTAACCATGGAATCAGACAAGTATATTTGTTTCTCTTCAAATAGTGTTCTGAATATCGATATGAGCATGCTAAATCAGCCTTTGAGACTTTTCATCGCAACTGGTTTTTCTTTGATAAGCCCCAATTCAAGACCTCTCGCTCTCAAAGGTATGATTGCCTATTTTGAACCTCTATTTTTAGCTAATTGTGCTTTTACAGGGAGGATATTTTAGTTCGACTTAAAATCTACTCAATGTTTAGGTGCTTGTGGTTGATTAGTTGGTCTTATGAATCAGGTGCTGTTTTATTTGAATGTAACCTGATCTCTCTTAGTGGCTAATTGATGTTGATGAGATTATGATGGTAGTTGCTGCTGTTCTTGATGACACCTTGCATGCTTTGTCTCCTTAGTCTGGCTTAGTATGTTTGTGTATCTATGCTTGTATGTTTTTGTATCTATATATCATTCCTGTCTTACTAAGAAACAAATTCTTCCATCTTCTTGGATTTGAAAACCGCTTGGCATTTTATTTGCATCTCAAATTTTTAAGTGCAATATGCTCATATATTATATTTTCCTAATACTAGCAAATGTGTAGGATTATCTACTTGCTGATGTAAGATATTTGATGAGTATGAAAAGTTCATATTTTAGCTCCTCATCTTGCTTGACATGCTGTGTGCTCTTGATACTCTCAGTGTACTAACTTGTATGATTTTTTGGTTTGTAGTTGTGTTATAGTAGTCTGATTGTTGTTTTCATTGATCGATTAGCTAGACTTTGATGAATGTTAAAGCTCAATTCTTTATTTACTTCTTTGATTTATGTTCACAAATGATCAAACTAAAACCTTGTTTTTTGTTTCTTCAAACCCACAAATCTTACCCTCTTCGTTAATACCCAGTTGGTGTTTGTTGATTCTTTTCTGATCATTGCCAATCTCCGCTTTGCCAACCACTATCACGGGTGGTGTTGTCGCCTTCCTTTTCTTGATCTTAATTCCCCTAAAAATTCACAAATTATGATCCTAGTTGAACCCGACAGACTCGAATTGCACTGGTATCAGAGAATTACGTAGCTTAGGTACAATATGCTGTCTTTACTTTTGCATGCTCCAGTTTCCCTCTTCTCTGGTTTAGTGTTCGCCTTACTCATTTGTTGCTGCCACTGTTCTTCCTCTCTATGACGTGGTGGTTTTTGGTGCTGATGCAGAGCAGTGCCGTCGTCTCTAAGCTGTAGTGATTTCTGCTGCTCCTTTGATGCTTTTCCTGTTCTAGTGCAGCAGCAGTTCTTCTTTATTATCATCATTCAACTCGCATTGCTTTTATGGAGTTTGTTATGGTAATTTATGCACCTCTTCTATTGCTGCTTTTTCCAGTAAGCATAGGGAGGTATAATACTAAATTCTATGATGCATAAGTGATGATGAAAGCAGCCGTTGTATGATTATATATCTACATTACTAAAGGTTGTGTTGTGGTAGTGTGAGTCACCATCATTGCATTTGTAGTGGACTTAAAGTCTATTAATAACGCACATGTGGCGGGCCGCGCTTGTCGTGAACGCCACCCGGCCAAAGATAAAATTTCTCCTACTCTCTTTTACAATAAACAAGTATAATGGAAGTAGGGGTCGTATCCACAGGGAAACAGGGACGAGTTTAGTACTTAGCGTGATTCGAAACCTAGATTAAGCTAAGGGCCGAGAAACCTAATAATAATTACAAAAGGGGGGTTTCAAGTAGATTATAACTAAACTACAACTAACTAGCATATAAACAAAATGAGAAATCAATTATAGGAAGATCTTGAATCCGATTAACATGCACTTCAATTCATTATCGATCCTTGAACATCCACTCTAATTATTTCCATAATTATCTATTGTCGAGAATTAATCTCGTGTTCTCCTTATTCCTAGTTGAATAGCACGATCAGCGTGACTATAAAACTCTAACTAAAGGATAACCTAGTCCGTCTGCGTCTAAGTTCAATCAATAGGCAATAAACACGGAGAACCAATAGACTGCTAATGTCATACACGCGATAAACATTCAACGTTTATTCAATTTCCTAAGAAATAACCAAGATGATCGGCATCTAAATTACTCCTAGTTTGCTACCAAATGATAAAAGAATAAAACAATCCGATTCTATTCTTAAATCTAGCATTAGATTAATCGCACAATCAAACTAGTAATATTCCTAGCATAATCATGCAAAAATCATTGAAAGCAAGCATAGAAATTAAACCATAATCAAAGGAAATAAATAGAGAAGAAAGATCTCACAATAATGCTTGAAGCTCCATATTAATCTCGTTCAAGAACGGTTCAAGCTACAATCGGCATAGCATAAGCCAATCCCATAATTGAAATCTACATAAACTAAACTAGAAAATAAAAACTAAAAAGAGAAGACAAAGAGAGGAGTGGGTTTTGGAAACTCCATCCCCTTGTGTGCCCCTAGGTCTAAAAACAAAGTTTAGTATTTATACTAAGGCTCAAAAGTTAGCCGTCATTTAAACGCCATAGGGGTCGCGAGGTGCGGTGCGGGTCGCGTGCGATGAGCTACGCCTTGCAACGGCGAGACTTGGGCAACCACGCGGTCGCGTGCGGAATCCTCGCGAGGTGCGAGATGGTCGCGAGGTGCGACCTATCTCGCGTGGTGCGGGGGGCTTGCGCGATGGCTGGGCATGCGATGGGCGATGCGATGGGCGTTGGGCGTGCGATGGGCTGGCGTGCGATGGGCTGGGGCTTGATGGCTCGGCGATCTTGGATGGCTCGGCATTTTGGATGGCTCGGCGATCTTGGCGGCGAGGCTTGGCTCTACTTGGTTGGTGATGACGAGCTTGCGGTGATGCGATGCTTAGGCACACGGTGGAGTTCCAAGAGCTCGGAACTTTACAACTTTAACAACAATTAACATACAAAATTCCGAACTTCCGCTAAGGATGATTTATATGCAAACCTTAACAATTACGAACAAATCCCTTAGCAATGTGCACCTAAAATACCACAAAAACATCGTATAACTTGAGCGTATCAACATGTGGGAAACAACCTAGCTCAAAGTATGAATCTGTATTCATCATTGTTATTTTTATATCTAATCCTTTCATCAGTTGTTGTCACCATGTTGCCGACTTCTGAGGACACATGTAAAAATGTTAGTTATTAATGTGAACTTGTATGTGGTCAGGAGATCCAAAAGTAATGAATATCTTTCATGTGTAAGTTGCATTCAGATTTTACTAGAATATCTTTTTTTTAAAATTGTACCGTCGGTTTAATCCATGTAATAAAAAGTCACATAGGATGCTATACAATAAATCGGAGATGTCATTCAACAATCCGTTCATAAAGTATTTATTATTTTTCTAATCCCTATATATCCTCTAGCCTCGTATTTCTTTCTCTTTTTCTAATTCAGTTGTAGGTTTTAAATAGATAGATGTTTATTATTGACTACTCCTTTTGAATTTTACATGACCTCCGTACTTGTGGCATTGCGCAGATCGATGTGGCGTTATGCAGCTGGCTAAAAACTTAACTCAAGTGAAACCAATGCTTTGTTACTATAGTATGTTTGTATCACTTATATATTTTTCCAGTTTTGATTGGTGTGCCTTCATCATTTTGAAGATCCCAGTCCTTCTAACTTAAAACTACGAATCAGTGCGCAGCTTGTATTTGTCGCTAAGGAGCATACAAGCTATGGAGAAGCCATTGAATCTAAGGTATGATCAATGTTTATTGTGGATTATCTTGTACTTTTTGTTTTCAGAAATATGTCAAGATTCTTATTAATGGTTCTCTAGCATGATTTGAAAAATTTGCATCAAATTAGCACTTATAATAAATGTAGTACACTAGTAACCTACTTAACTACATTTTTTTATAGTGAACCTACTTTAACTACATATGCTCTAAAGAAATGTGTTGATTAATCTCTTAATAAGACTGTTGTATTTCTTTAGTGTTAGGTTGGTTAGGGTGCTGTCATCTTAAACACACTATCTAAATACTCGGTAGGTAGGTCTGCAATCTTGTTCATTTTATTTCTCCACAATTAAGGTTCTGCTCACAAACAATTATGACATGCATTCAATCAAATTCAATTTCTTTTTTGTTTATTTTGAGTTCGTTATCTTGGTGATCGATTTGTATCACCTGCTAAATTAGGGATTTAAAAGTTGAGATAGAGGAGCTTGAGGAATTGGAAAAGGAGAGAAAAATGTTATGCTGTCAAATGCTCCAAAATGTTCGATGCTCCAAGGTTTTTGCTGATTGATTTGTATTATCTGCTAGTAGTTTTGATGCATGTTTTTGTTGTTCAATTTTCATATATAAAATAGGAAACATAGACCCTCCCTGTCTCCTTGTATATACTTCATTCAATTATTAGTGGCTTTAAGGAAATGGCGCCCTTTAACTTTCTATTTGTAGCCAAAATTCTACCATAATGGTGTTTATTCCAAAGTATTTATGTACCATGATTGTTTATGCAATGCCATAAAGGTAAAGTGGCTACTGATGTTATTACTGTAATATGCTAGTGGGCAGCTGCTAGCACGTATGCTGGCAGTAGCAGGAACTTTTTTTTCTTATATAAAATTCACAAATGCTCCGGTTGTTGGTAAAAACCGAACATTTGTTTGAACAAATGCTCCGGTTTTTCTTAACAACTGGAGCATTTGTGGTTTTTTATCCATGTTAAGAAGCTCAAATGCTCCTGTTCTTATCACAACCGGAGCATTTGAGGAAACAAATGCTTCGGTTCTCAACCGGAGCATTTGTAAAATGTTCAAATGCTCGTATGACGTCTGCTACGCGTGAAAAACGGAGCATTTATGGGCTTTTTAACCGGAGCATTTGAGCATTTTTCCACTAGTGTTATTTTGCAAGGGACCTTTATTTTTTTATTTTATTTTCATTTCATTAGTTTTCCTAAACACTAGTTTTCTCTCTCGAGACCTAATTAGCATACCTTGGACATTGTTCGAGTTTAATTCAAGTTCTTCCTTTTTCCTTTCAATTGGTAATTTATTCTTCCATTGTTTTTTATTGCTTTCAAGCATTTGTGCTTTATTATTTTTAATTGCTTCAAAGTATGAATATTTTAAGAGTTATTGCTTTTGTTACTTTTGCCATGAGTGAGTAGATTCATTTCTAGGGCTTAGTGAGGGAAGCCATGCTTATGCCATGATTCATTGTTCTTGATTTGTTTTAGTATTTAGGTTGTGATTAAAGCAATTCTAGTGTGATTTATTTTAATCTATGATTTATGTTAGTGTACAATTTCATGAATTGTAACCTGGCTAATAATTATTTGTATTGACCAAGATCTTACTTTTAAAGGCCTAGAACACACTGGTGAGTCTGATTATATGAAGTGACCATACTGCATATGTTGCCTTAAGAGCGTTAAGACCCAACTGTAGGATTAACTCCTACTCTAATTGCTCGACTCTATATCTAAGTATTATTAGTTGCCTGAATCTCCCTGATTGGTATAAGCATGGTGGACCGATCGAATGCCCTAGACTTTTTTAATTATTTGATAAATATTCATCCCTTGTGATCTAGTTTATTCTAGTTTAGTTATTAATCATTCAACAACTTTTCTCTCGGAATAGTTAAGTAATTGAACATCAACCTATAGAAATCCTCTCCCTGTGGATCGACCCATATTGGCTAAGTTTATGCTAACAACATACACCATGCACTTGCGGTACTATTTTTAAACCTATTAAGTTTTTGGCGTCGTTGCCGGGGAGACGGCTAGTTTCTATATCTTTTTTATTAATTATTTGAACTAATTATGTTGTCTCATTAGAACTTCAAGTTCCAATTAAGGTAATCTCACTGGAGATTTTTCTTTGTTTCTTTTATGCCTAGGTCCAAAAGAACACGTATTCCAGTTCCAACTGATCCTGATCTTGAGAGAACCATCAGGCAACTGAAACAGCAACATAAGAAGAAAAAGCAGTTAGGTAATCAGGGAAAATCCACAGAAGGTCGTTCAGAAGGGCCAATCATGCCTCCTAAGTCAGTGAAATCTTATGGGGTACCTTCCCTTGGCAATTTTCCCACAGGTCCTACTATGCCCACCATAGAAGCGGCAAACTTTGAGATCAAGCTTGCCCTCATTAATGTGATCCAACATAACCAATTTGGAGGGCATCCATTTGAAGACCATGCTAATCATTTACAACGGTTTCAACAACTCTATCGTACCAATAAGCACCAAGGGGTCACTGCTAATCAGTTGAAGGTCATGGTCTTCGAATTTTCTTTGAAAGACAAGGCACATAAATGGTTGAACGATGTTACAGAAACTAAATGGAGTGCTATTTCTGAAGCATTCCTGATAGAGTACTACCCTCCTACGAAAACTGTAGAAATCAGACATAAACTTGCTACCTTCCTATAAGAGCCTGATGAGACACTGAAGGAAGCATGGAATAGGTTCAAAGACCTACAGAGAGAGTGCCCACACCACAACCTTGATAAGTGGTTCATTACTAAAGCATTCTACAATGGTCTATAGCCCGATAACAAGAGTACAGTTGATTCATCTGCAGGGGGTGTTTTCCTAGATAAGGAGGTAGATGAAGGGTATGATTTTCTGGCCAACCTTGCAGCCAATGATCATTGTTCTTCAAGAAGTGCTACAAAGAAAAAGTTGGATGTTGATGCACATGCACTTCTATCATCCCAGGTTGCACAGTTGAGTATGAAGATGGATGCACTGAAATATTCACGGTCTAGTATTCCTCCTATGAATATTAATGTGATGTATGCTATGGCACCTATTACCTCCTCGTAATGTGAGGTGTGCGGTATTCAAGGCCACTTTAGTCACGATTGTTCCTACAATCAACCAATTGATATGGAGCACGCAAATGCCTTTCACCAAAGACCTCCACACAACCCATACTCCAATACATTCAACCTAGGTTGGAGGATCACCTCAACTTTTCATACAAAAATAACAATGTCCTGAACCCTCAACCTATGCCACAAACCTCCTACCAACCACCTCATCAAAACCCATCATAATATGCTACTAGACCTTAATATTACCAAGGGGCCCCTCAGAATCCTCCTGCTAGTTTCATTAGGCCCTCACACCAAGGTTATCAGCAACAACCTTCTTCAAATGCCGGCTCTCAAGAGCCTACCCTGTCTAATGTGATGAAGATGATAGTTTCTATGAAACAAAGTACTGATGAGAGCATTAAGGAGCTGAAAAATGCAACGAAACACTTGGAGACTCAACTTGCTCAATTAGCTACGAACAGTCCTCAAAGGCAGCCAGGTCAATTACCAAGACAACCCATCCCCAAGGAGACTATCAATGACATCACTCTTCGAAGCGACACCAAGTATGATGCTCCTTTCATGCCCACTAATGATATGACTCCACGACAGAAGGAAGGTGTTGTGAATGATAAAGAGGGTGAAGATATCTCAAAAGCTGAACTAGAGCTGGAAAGAAGAGATGAAGCAGGGAAGGAGAAGGAGAAGGAGAAGGAGAAGGTTCCTGACTCTCCAATTATACCACGGTTGCCCTTTCCTCACAGAATGTAAAAGTCCAAAGTGGATCAACAATTTGGTAAGTTCAGGGCCATGGTCAAGAACCTTGAGGTAATAGTTCCTTTCACTGATTTATTTTCTCAAGTACCTGTATATGCCAAGTTTTTGAAAGATATGATCACCAAGAAAAAGGATTTTGGTGGTATAGATAGAGTTGCACTAACTGAAGAGTGCAATGCTGTTTTGCAGAATGAAATCCCACCAAAACTCAAGGATACTGGTAGTTTTTCCATCCATTGTCATGTAGGTGCATTGTTTATTGATAAGGCTCTATGTCATTTAGGTGCTCGTGTTTCTATCATGCCTTTTTCTATTTGCAATAAATTGAATATGGGACCTCTGAAATGCATGCAAATTACTTTGCAAATGGCCGATCATTCTATAAAATATCCTTTGGGTATTTTAGAAGATGTACTTGTCAGGTTTGGGAAATTCTACATTCTTATTGATTTTGTAGTACTAGATATGGAGGAGGATAGTCAAATTCCCATTATTTTGGGTAGACCTTTCTTATGTACTGCAAGTGTTGTTATAGACGTCAAGTCTGGTTCCTTGACTTTCAGTGTTGGTGATGATATTGTTACTTTTAAGTTAACCAATGCTGTAAAGTCTCCTATGCTTGAGCACACTTGTTACAGGGTAGATGTTTTGGAGGAGGCTGCTGTTCTAGAACCCCCCATATGTACTGACAGAGGACCCACTAGAGACTTTACTGTGTTTAGATTCGTCTACAGGTGATGTAAAGAAAGACTATCACACTGAAAGTCCACATGTGACCATGCCAGTGGTTGAGAGGGACAAAGATGTGATTTATAAAGTAGCAAAGTTCATGGTCAGAGTGCAGCATGGGAAGTTGTCCATTGGAGGAGCCAATCTAGGTATGTTTGAGCCACCATAGCTTGTTGATATGAGGTAACATGGTCGTGCGGGTCCTCTATAAACGAGCGCTTTTCGGGAGGCAACCTGTCTTTTCTTTTATTTTGCCTTTGGTGCCCTTTACAAGTGAGTTCTTTCTACCCTCTTGCTACAATGAGGACATTGCCAAGTTCAGCTTGGGGGAGGATCACTGTAAGTACTTCTCGCTCTTTTACTGTTTTAGTTTAATTGCTTTCAAAAAAATGAAAATTCGCAAAAATACAAGTTGACTATGGATTGGATTGATTGCTTCACTGTGCCCCCTACAGTGCTTTAAAAAAAATGGTTTAACTCTTTATACTGGATAGTTGGGCATTTGTGATTGTGATGTTGTGATGTGATCTCTAATTGCCTTGATCTTGGGTGAATTTTGATGATAACGCGCTTACTTTGCCTGCATGCTTGAGCTATTTAGACTATGAGGATTCATTCTTGCCTATGGATTTATTTCTATATCCAATCTATTCTTGTGTGTTAGTTTCTCGTAGCATTCCCATCTTGATTTTGGTAATGTACTCGTTGATTTCTGGTGACTTTGGACATGTGTTGTGATAGAGGGGTTCCTTTCTTTGATTTTTGAGACTCAGAATTGATAAATAAATTATTTTCCCTCCTAGCTAGCTGAGCCTAATGACTGATGCTAAGCCACATTACACACCTTGAGCCTTTAAAATGATTATTGTCCTAAGCCAAGCTTGGGGGAGCATTCATTAGGATTGGTATTATGATGTTTGGTTGATCTTGTGAGATGGTTGAAAATATTATCTGTGTTGGTAGTAAGAAAAAAAAAAGGAGAGAAAATAGTGAAAAATCTATATGATCTTCATTGACAGTATATTTCAAAAAAAAAAAAAAAAGTGTTGGAAACTATGATGAAAAGAAACAATTGTTGGTTGGTTCATGAGACTTTATAGTCATATATTGTTTTGGTTATGTTGTTGATGCCATAGGAGTTGTTTAGACCACATCTGGTCTTGTTACTAGTGTTGTTTGCTCCCCTTTTTTTGGCTTTTCCACCACACTCCCTTAATTAATTTCTACCTTTACCCAATCCCCATTACAACCCTGAAAAAGACCTCTTGAGCACATGTTTGATTGTTTATTGGATTGACACTTAGTCAATTTGCTAAAGTTAAAGAGTAAGTTTGTTATTTGAGTCGACCTGATTAGGATGAGTAACATTATACCTTATTAAACACATGATAGTGTGAGTGGGAAGGGATATTATGGTTGGGTCAGTGAGTGTTCGGGCACATTTTATGCCTATCACCAAAAATTGAGAGGAGTGACACCTTGGTGAACACCTTTTTGAGATTTGCATGTCATGTAAAGCAACCGCATTTGATTGTTTGCTTGGGTGATTGGTGGTTAGAGTGATCTGAGCAGTTGAACTTGAATTTTGCCTACTTGTATGATTTAGAGATTTTGAAAAAAAAATTTATCTCTGATTTCATTTCTAAACGGGTGAAGCATTTGTATTCATGCTCATGTCATGCTTTACTTGAGGACAAGCAAAAGGTTTTATATCTAGTTTTCCCCCCTTGATCTGAGTTGAAATGCGTGCTTATGGTGCTCTTAGGACCACTTTTATACTAATATTTTCCATTTAGTTGTGGATTTGTGTTTCATATTTTACAGGTTTTAGGGATTTATTTCACTATTTTTTGCTATTCTTGATGCCATAGTGGATTGGAGGAGTTAGGAGGCGCGTGTACAAGTTCCCAAGGCTGATTCCTAAAGCCTTCGGGTATGAAGAGAATTGAAGACTTGGCGTCAAATGCCAAGATAGACATGTTTGGAGGGCCGCCCGATCTTGTCGGGTGACATTCCATAGATAGGACATTCGCCTGCTCGCCCGGTCGTAATTCGCTGATGGCGTCCGATCGGGTGTGTCCGCCCGGTCTGATCGGGCGCCTTGTTTTGCTGTGCTTTTGGAGTTTCGTATTGCTGAAGAGACGCCCGATCGGGCGGGTGCGCGGAAGCTTAAGATCCAGACTTTTTATTTCCTAATTAGTTTGTTTTTAGGAGTTAGTATAAATAGCTTAGTGGATTATTTTGCAAGGGACCTTTTTTCTTCTGATTTTATTTTCATTTCAATAGTTTTCCTAAACACTAGTTTTCTCTCTTGAGACGTAATTAACATACATTGGAGATTGTTCAAGTTTAATTTAAGTTCTTCCTTATTCCTTTCAATTGGTAATTTATTCTTCCATTGTTCTTTATTGCTTTCAAGTATTTGTGCTTTATTATTTTTAATTGCTTCAAAGTATGAATATTTCAAGAGTTATTGCTTTTGTTATTTTTGCCATGAGTGAGTAGATTCATTTCTAGGGCTTAGTGAGGGAAGCCATGCTTATGCCATGATTCATTGTTCTTGATTTCTTTTAGTATTTAGGTTGTGATTAGAGCAATTCTAGTGTGATTTATTTTAATGTGTGATTTATGTTAGTGTACAATTTCATGAATTGTAACCTGGCTAATAATTGTTTGTATTGACCAAGATATTACTTTTAAAGGCCTAGAACACACTAGTGAGTCTGATTATGTGAAGTGACCATACTGTATATGTTGCCTTGAGAGCGTTAAGACCCGGCCGTAGAGTTAACGCCTACTCTAATTGCTCAACTCTATATCTAACTATTTTAGTTGCCTGATTCTCCTGATTGGCATAAGCATGGTGGACCGATCGAATGCCCTAGGTTTTTAATTATTTGATAAATATTCATCCCTTGTGATCTAGTTTATTCTACTTTAGTTATTAATCATTCAACAACTTTTCCCTCATAATAGTTAAGTAATTGAACATCAACCTATAGAAATCCTCTCCCTGTGCATCGACCCGTATTTGCTAAGTTTCTACTAACAACAGACACTGTGCACTTGCGGTAGTCAATAAAATGGTGCTAAATGGGATAAATAAGTCTATCGAGGGTGCCAAGGGAGCCTGGATTGATGACCTCCCGAGAGTATTATAGTCAGCCGGGACCACATTCAAATAAGCCATTGGACACTCATCCTTTTCAACCTGGTTTATGGCAGTGAAGCTGTTTTGCCAGTCGAAGTCGGGATACCCTCCGCTCGGATCACCTTCTATGACTACGAGCAAAATGAAGAAGAAAAGAGAGTCAACCTCGACCTACTTCTAGAGTCCAGAGGCTACTCCTTACTTAAATCCATTCGCAACAAACATCTAATCACAAAGAAGTTCAACCTCCGAGTCAAGGCAAGGCCCATCCACAACGCAAACTGGGTAGACAGGAAGGTTGAACCAACAGGGCATACATAGTTAAAGGGCAAGATAGGGCTCAAATGGGATGGCCTCTACAAGGTAACTCAGGTCATCAAACCAGGGACTTATCGATTGGAGTCTCCCGAAGACATCCCCCTATCCCGACTCTGGAACACAGACAACTTGAAGCAATATTATGTCTAAACATCAACGGCCATACTAGTTTTATTGCCAACTCTTGTATGTTTATTACAACTCGGGGAAGACAATGTAAACCCCATGTAAGAACTTGGTGTCATAAATGAAGTTAGCCAATTTTCATTTGAAACTTAGCCAATTATAGGCTTCATTTTCTAGTTTTCATTAGAGTTAGTCAATCTTTGGTGAAGTATCCAACATTGTATCAAGTGATAGAAATAATAGTTGTAACAAACAAACACTTTTCAGCAGAAAAAGAGTTCCATTGATGTTTGAAAAGGTACAACCTAGAGAACCTTCCAAGAACAGGCTGATGGAAGATCCAAAGAGATCCAAGAAAAGTGACAAAAGCTGAGTAAAAATCTGCTTAAGAGAGTTGTCGGACTTGCTCGCATTATCTGGCTCCTCGTCGTCCGCCGCCTCGAAGGTAGCCTCCCCGTCATCCTCATCCTCATAAGGTCGAAGTTGACTTTCTCGAGGCTCTTGTTGAAGACAACATTATCCTCCTTGGTGACTTGGATAAACTCCTTCTCCACCTCGCTCCAGTCAAGGTCGGGGAAGCGAGCAATGAGGACTCGGCGGAGACGATCCTTAGTCTCCCGGAATCCGATGCCATGGGTTAACTCACGAACTTTAGCATTACAAGAGGTGCACTCTTATGATGCCAACCACACATCATACCACTCTACTTTGGCTGTTTTAACCTTGTCCTTCGCCACCTTCACCTTCTCCTTGTAAGTAGTCAGCTGTGACTCAACTTTGCCGAGTTTCTCTGTCAGCTCTCGGGCTGCACCCTGTGCATAAGCAGTGAGTGTAACATTCTCGCCCTCGAGAGCCTTGACTTGTGCAGTCAGCCTCTCGTGCTCAGTGAGAGCTTGGCTCGCTCTCTCAAAGTCATCCTTCTGAGAGGTAAGTGAAGGATTTTGTCCTCGATCAAGTGTAACAAACTAAATGTATAGATGGACGAATTATGGAGATAACATATTCAATAATATTAGGTGATCGCAACGTTTTGTTAGAAGCTAATTGCGGTTTGTTGGGCTAGTATATTTAGGCCAACTACTAATATGTATTGGGTCCTATGAGGTCACACAATGTGACAACCCTTGGATATTACCCAAATCCATTTGTGAAATGGGTTGGGCGGTTTTATGATGGATGGAAGAGTTGTAACTCATGAGTTTATTAGGCTCATAATGTATGACATTATGAGGCCAAATAAAGCCTCATGAAACACCTCTTTGTAACCACCTTATATAATGATATGGGGGTTACAAAGGAGTTAGTAGATTACATCATTTTAGAGAAGAAAATCTGATTTTCTTTGCTCTCCTCTCTCTCCTCATTTGGCCATCATACACCTCAAAAGCAAGAGGATTCTTCTCTCTTCCGTACTAGCATACGTGGTGATCTAAGGGTTGTTCGTGGACCAACACTAGAGGAACGACGATTGACGTTCTAAAGGATCTCCACTAGAAGGCTCATGGTGGAAGTGGAATTCACGCATCAAGAGGTACATTCTATACTCTTTATTGATTCATGTTAATTTATGCAAAGATCTTGGTGTTAGATGTTTGAGTATGTGATACTCGTTTTTCCGCATTAAGCATCTAAATTCCTACAGTGGTATCAGTTAGCCTATTGCATAGATTAGTATGATCATGTTGATGCATGTTTTCCTTTATTTTAATTCATTTAGGGGAGGGTATTCGCATGAGGATATTGTTTGCATGATTAAAATTGGATTTTAATCTAGTGGGAGTATAAAAGTTGTTTATACATTTTCGATACATGTATATATACATATATAATTGTTATATTGTTTCATGTTTTAGTTAAGTTGTTAATTAGAATATGATGTATATATGTATGATTCATGAATTGCATGCTTTGAGCTTTTTTTTTTGCTTAATTTGATTATGTATAATTTCATGGCATGAATTCTTGAATATGAGGCCAAGTTTGATTTAGTTATGCATAAAAGTGTTCTAATATATAAAGAAAATCATACGAATTTCGATTAAAATTACATGAATTGAGATCGGAAACACGGAAGCAGAATGCTTCTCGCGAGCCGCAACGGTCGCGACTCGCGAGTGGTGGTCTGCCTCTTCGGCTCGTTTTCTCCTTCAACGGATAAAAACGTTTAATCCGTTTATCCCTTAATGCATATTAAGTAGTTATTATGCATGGTATCCTATGCTAATGCTGAAATGAATTAAAATCATGATGGGAGTTTCATTTTATGGTATTTAATTTTATGTTAGGATGTTAGTTTTAATAAGTGGATTAATTCTTTCATGCTAGTGTTTGTGATTAAATATCATGCTATGTTTTTATGTTTTAATATGATTAAAATATATGTGGTGCATTTGAGTGCTTATGTATTTTTCTTTAAATTTAATAGTTGATTAAATTTGTTAGATTAATATTTTAAAGCCCTTGAGAGATAAATTCTAAATATGATTGAAATTTATCTAGAGGTACTAACCATTTAATTTAATATGAGATTAAATTTGGTTGGTGTTATTATGTTTTAAAGTTGTTGAAGCATAATAATTTATTTTAGTTGTTGATTAAAATACATGTTTTATGTATATGATATTATGGATGCATGCGGTGACTAGTATGGCCCAAACTTGGATAGAAATTACGATCTGCGTATCGTTAATGTATTTTTGTAATTTAAATACGATCTATGCATCGTTGGTATTTTTGTAATATTAGTTTAAATTTCAAAAATTATTCAAGTTGAAGTGATTCAAGGATGGAGATCCGATGTTTTTCATTTCCATGGAGCACAAGGATGGAGATCCATGGTGATTCAAGAAAGGAGACCTTAAAGAGTAGTCTTTAGGGTTAGGGGCCATACTAGGATCACATCTTATTTTATGCATTTAAATATTGCTTTTGAATGCTTTCTAAGTTTTATTATGCATATGATTTATTTTTGCAATGAGTTCACTAGTAATTAAATCACATAATAATTTACTTAGGTCCCTAAAAGCTAATATTGGGTAATTGCTATCCCAAATAAACATCTACTAAAATCTTGATCGTTAGTAATAGGTTCTGCCAAAGCAGAGTGTTACTTCCAATCTTGGGCTAAGTAGAGTAAATTTCCGAAATTTGCATGTTTAGTTTGGTTTGGCCCAACAAAATCATCAAAACGGTTTTGGATTTTGAAGCAAAGGGTTGGGTTTTTGTGTTTGGGTGACAAGTTCTGTCTAGGATTAGGAAGGCTTTCCCTAACGTTGTGGGTAACTTCCTTACCTGGGAGCTTTCATCACCTTAGCAATCACCCATCAACTAAGAATTACAATTGTTGTAATTAGTAAAAGAGTTTACTTACCTTTAAAATTTGGTTTTAAGTTGAGGCCAAAGTCCACTTATAAATCATGTTTGATAGGATCTTAGAATCACTTGATTCAAAAGGGGACACATTGAAAATTGGTCAAGTGCATAGCTTTTATTTTAAAGTGTTTAAAATTTGTTAAAAGCTATTATGATAAACATACTCATTAATTTTACATCTTCTATGTAGATATCATGTCTGGTAACAACAATAATTCACCTTTTAACTTGCGTTCAATCCTAGAAAAGGATAAGTTGAACGGGAATAACTTCCTTGATTGGGAAAGGAATCTGAAAATTGTTCTTAGATCCGAAGGTCGAGAGGATGTTCTTGAAACCCCGATCCCAGTTTTAACAACCACCTCTACTCAAGCCGAAACGGCGGCCCATAAGGCCGTTGCAGAAAGGTCAGTAATTGTTACTTGCCTTATGCTCGCGGCTATGGAACCAAGCCTTCAAAAGAGGTTTGCAAGCTTGGATGCCTACAGTATTATCCGACAGCTGAAAACCATGTTTCAGCAACAAGCTCGGATACAGAGGTATGAAACTCACAAGGCTATTCTTGAGTGTGCGTTAGTCGAAGGCAAGCCAGTCGCCACTCATGTCTTCGAAATGATTGGTTATTTCGAGGCAATGGAGAGGTTGGGCTTTCCTTATAGCCAAGAGTTGGCTACTGACATCATACTACACTCCCTTCATAAAGGCTTTAACCAGTTTAGGTTGAGCTTCAATATGAATGGGGTGTCGAAAACCCTTGCTGAATTACATGGGATGCTCATGACTGCCGAGCAAAACATCTTTGTTGCACCTAAGAAGGAAGTTCTTATGGTTCAAAAGGGGAAGGGTTTTAAGAAGGAATGGGCTGGCAAGAAAAAGCAAGACAAGGGCAAGCAAGTTGCCACTAAGACTGCTGATAAGCCACAGGCAAAGACAAAGCCAAAGGTGGCCGCAAATGCCAAGTGCTTCCATTGTGGTCAAATAGGCCATTGGAGGCGTAACTGTCCGCAATATATGAAGGATAAAAAGTCTGGGGCTTCTTCTTCATGTATCTATGTCATTGACATTAGTTTAGCAACACCTACTTCTTGGGTATTTGATACCGGCTGTGTTTCTTACATTACTTCGAATGTGCAGGGACTAAGAAGGAGTAGAACCTTGGCTAAAGGGGAAGTAGAACTGTGCGTTGGAAATGGTGCAAAGGTTGCAGCCGTTGCAGTTGGGACTTATAGTCTACATTTGCCTTCTGATTTAATATTAGAGCTTAATAATTGTTATTATGTTCCTGCTATTACCAAAAACATTATTTCTATTCTTGTTTTGGATAATGAAGGGTTTTCATTTACAATTGAGAAAGGTTGTTTCTCTGTTTATATGAATTCAATGTTTTATGCCACTGCTAAAAGGTCTAATGGTTTATATTTCCTAGACTTAGACAAAGATGTCCTTAACATAGACAGCAAAAAACATAGATCAAGCGATACTAATCCTACTTACTTATGGCATTGTCGTTTAGGATATACAAACGCGAAACGCATTCCGAAGTTACATAAAGATGGACTTCTAACATCTTTTGACTTTGAGCCATTTAATGTGTGTGAATCATGTTTAATGGGTAAAATGACAAAGTCACCTTTTACTGGAAAGGGTGAAAGGGCCAGTGATCTATTGGGCCTAATACATACTGATGTGTGTGGACCAATGAGCACAAAAGCTAGGGGAGGGTTTAGGTACTTCATTACTTTTACGGACGATTTAAGTAGATATGGATATGTCTATTTAATGAAGCATAAGTCGGAATCGTTTGAAAAGTTCAAAGAATTCCAGAATGAAGTCCAAAACCAGCTTGGCAAAACAATTAAAGCACTACGATCCGATCGTGGTGGTGAATATTTGAGCCAAGAGTTTAGTGATCACTTGAAGAGTTGTGGAATTCTTTCACAACTCACTCCACCTGGAACACCTCAGTTGAATGGTGTATCCGCAAGGAGGAACCGAACTCTACTTGATATGGTTCGGTCTATGATGAGTTTTGCTGATCTTCCTATCTCCTTCTGGGGATATGCTCTCGAAACTGCTACTTTCACACTTAATAGAACTCCATCAAAGGCAGTAGAAAAAACACCATATGAGATGTGGAGTGGAAAAACTCCAAGTTTGTCTTTTCTACGTATTTGGGGTTCTGAGGCTTATGTAAAACGTTTACTTTCAGATAAACTCTCCCCTAAATCAGATAAGTGTTTCTTTGTGGGTTATCCCAAAGAGACCAAGGGCTATTACTTCTACCATCGAACTGAGGGCAAAGTGTTTGTTGCTCGTCGTGGTGTCTTTTTGGAGAAAGATTTTATTTCCAAAAAGGCAAGTGGGAGTAATATATTTCTCGAAGAGGTTCGAGAAAAGCAACAAATGGACATAGTTCAACCTATGTTAGAGTCAGAAGCACAAGTGCCAGCTGTGGAGCTTGAAGTAGTTCCTCCTTTGGAGGAATCTTCTCCCATAACTGACCAAGTGTTGGAGGACGTGCATCCTGTACACGAACCTCCTACTGTCCCACTCAAATCTTATTCGTGCGAAAATTCTCAAATTGTTGAGAAGAAAATTTCTCCTGTTGCAGCCCCTCGTAGGACTAGTAGATCAAGAATACCAACCAAAAAGTTTGTTGATTTCTTGTTAACCGAAAGTTCTGAGATAATAATCTTAGAATTTGAGGAACCTATTACCTACTACCTACAAGCAAGCTTTGATGAGTGAAGACTCCGAAAAATGGCTTGAAGCCATGAGATCCGATGTCTGAAAATCAAGTATGGGACTTGATGGATTTGCCCGACGGGGTTACACCCATTGGTTGCAAATGGGTTTTCAAAGTGAAAACAGACAAAGATGGTAACATTCAGGTTTACAAAGCAAGATTGGTTGCAAAAGGGTTCAAGCAAGTTCATGGTATAGACTATGATGAAACCTTTTCACCAGTAGCAATGCTTAAATCCATTCGGATACTCCTAGCGATTGCTGCCTTTTATGATTATGAGATTTGGCAAATGGATGTCAAAACCGCTTTCTTGAATGGGTTCTTGAAAGAGGATGTGTATATGACACAACCGGAAGGTTTTGTGGATCTAGAATATCTTAGGAGCGTATGTAAGCTTCAAAAGTCCATTTATGGATTGAAGCAAGCATCCCGGAGTTGGAATCTTCGTTTTGATGAGGCAATCAAACTGTTTGGTTTTCTAAAAAACGGAGAAGAGTCTTGTGTTTACAAGAAAGAAAGTGGGAGTAACATAGTCTTCTTGGTCTTATATGTAGATGACATACTTCTAATAGGAAACGACATTCCCATGCTTGAGTCAGTCAAGGAATGGTTGAAGAGTTGTTTCTCTATGAAAGACCTTGGAAATGTTGAGTATATTTTTGGGATCAAGATCTATAGGGATAGGTCTAAGAGGATGATTGGACTTAGCCAACGAACTTATATAGATAAGATCGTTACTAAGTTCAATATGGAAAATTCTAAGAGAGGTTTTCTACCCATGCAACATGGTGTTTCGCTTAGCAAGACTCAGTGTCCTTCTGGACCTGATGAGATTAAGCGAATGAGTAATGTTCCTTCTGCGTCAGCTATAGGGTCCATTATGTACTCCATTATTTGTACTCGCCCAGATGTTTTATATGCCTTGAGCATGTGTAGCAGATTCCAATCAAATCCATGTGACGCACACTAGAGTGCAGCTAAGAATATTCTAAAGTACTTACGAAGGACTAAGGATAATTTCTTAGTGTATGGATGTGAAAGTAAGTTAATTGTTGAGGGTTACACAGATGCGAGCTTCCAAACTGACAAAGATGATTTCCGATCCCAATCTGGTTTCATCTTTTGTCTAAATGGAGGGGCAGTGAGCTGGAAAAGTTCAAAGCAAAGTACTCGTCGCCGATTCTACAACAACCGAGTACATTGCTTGCGGCAGATGCAAAGAAAGGAAGCCATTTGGATGAAGAAGTTCATTCTGGAGCTAGGAGTAGTGCCTAGTGTTGGAGATGGTATTGTTTTACATTGTGATAACAATGGTGCCATAGCTCAGTCTAAGGAACCAAGATCACATTAAAGGTGTAAACATGTACTTATGAAGTTTCATCTCATTCGAGAAATCGTTGAGAGAAAAGATGTGATAGTTAGCAAAGTTCATACGGATAGCAATGTTGCTGATCCTTTAACTAAACCATTGCCTCAGCCTAAGCATGAGAGTCATACTAGGGCTATAGGGCTTAAGCATGTAGGAGAGTGGTTTTGATTGTGTACTATTTACTTTTAATTAGTTCACAGTTATAGTTACTCTTGTGATATGTTTGGTTATGTTTATCAATAAAAGGTTATGTTCTTATTTAATCTTGGTTTAGTATTAAATAAAACGTTCAAAGTATTTTATAACGTTTGATAGGATTGTCAAATATGTGATTTGACGAATGAAACTCAATCCAGTGAACGGGAGTTATAATTTACCTTTGTCCCTAGTTCGAATCATTAAAATTGAACGTAAATGATTCTATTTCATGGACTAGATTGCAAGTTGATTGATAGCGCAGTTTCATGGGCTATGGGGACATAGAGATGTCTAGTCATTTGCATAGGCGTGTATAGTTGATACACGTTGGGCAGACCTAGTGGGAGTTCTCTAAAAGGTTTATGAGAATCTCATTAATATATTTAGTGGATTCCTTAGACATGAGTATGACACTATTCTTACTTAAGGATTAGTATGTTTTTCACACTGCAAAACGTCGTGCCGTAAAAGGAGGCTATAAAAGCAGTGATTGGAACTGCTACGAATTGAGTGGGAGTTTTGGTTATACAAGACTGAATAAAGTCCTCATAAGAGTTAGGATTGGTGTCTTGGCCTCTTGAAGAGCGAGAACTGAAAATGCATGGCCGTGCTCAAATGGATTAAGGAGTTAATCATTTGTTTCGACAGTTCGAACTCGGATTTCAAGAAACAACTTGAATATTGGTATGGTTTACATACGATGTTACCATGTCATCAAGTTAGACATTAAGCGACTTAAGGAATTTGAAGGTTACACTTTTGTTCTTAGACAAGTGGGAGATTGAAGGATTTTTTCCTCGATCAAGTGTAACAAACTAAATGTATAGATGGACGAATTATGGAGATAACATATTCAATAATATTAGGTGATCGCAACGTTTTGCTAGAAGTTAATTGCGGTTTGTTGGGCTAGTATATTTAGGCTAACTACTAATATGTATTGGGTCCTATGAGGTCACACAATGTGACAACCCTTGGATATTACCCAAATCCATTTGTGAAATGGGTTGGGCCGTTTTATGATGGATGGAAGAGTTGTAACTCATGAGTTTATTAGGCTCATAATGTATGACATTATGAGGCGAAATAAAGCCTCATGAAACACCTCATTGTAACCACCTTATATAATGATATGAGGGTTACAAAGGAGTTAGTAGATTACATCATTTTAGAGAAGAAAATCTGATTTTCTTTGCTCTCCTCTCTCTCCTCATTTGGCCATCATACACCTCAAAAGCAAGCGGATTCTTCTCTCTTCCGTACTAGCATACGTGGTGATCTAAGGGTTGTTCATGGACCAACACTAGAGGAACGACGGTTGACGTTCTAAAGGATCTCCACTAGAAGGCTCATGGTGGAAGTGGAATTCACGCATCAAGAGGTACATTCTATACTCTTTATAGATTCATGTTAATTTATGCAAAGATCTTGGTGTTAGATGTTTGAGTATGTGATACTCGTTTTTCCGCATTAAGCATCTAAACTCCTACAGTAAGCTGGTTAAACAGCTCCGTTGCCTCATAAAATTTCAGCTCAAGGTCGTTATTCATCTTGTTGACCCTAGCATTGACAGGTTGCACCTGGTCAACCAAAGAGACTCAGTGTCGAATGACATGAAGTCATCCGGATGGTCATCTGTAGCGAAAGGAGTTAGACATAGCAAGAGAAAATAAAGAACAAACTCAGGAAAAGAAGACTTACATGCAGGCACGAAGCATAAACTAGTTAATTTCCTCGATCCCTATAGTTTCTTTTTCTCACCAATCACTAGTGGAAAAAAACGCAAAGGCTGCGATGCAAGGGCTGCGGTTTATTGCAAAACGCAGCCCTTGATAGTGAAGGGCTGCGGTTAGCCCAAAAACCGCAGCCCTTTAGTAATAAAGGGCTGCGGTTGTGGGCTTAACCGCAGCCCTTTAGTGAAGGGCTGCGGTCTATGTTAAAACCGCAGGCCTTAGTTCTTTTTCACTTACACGCGAAAGTTTCCCGCAAATACTATTATACTCACCAAAATCCAACTTTTCCCCCTCTCTCTCTCCCCAGTCCCCGATTTTCCCTCTATCACCTCATCAAACCCGCATCCCCCTCTCTCTCTTCGCATCTCTGCTCACCCTCCGTCGCCGTTCTCTTGCCGGAGCTTCTCTCACGTGCTGTTGCGCGCTTCCGTCACTCCTTTTGTTCGCGAAGATCCAAGCTCGAAAATCGTGTCTTCAATGGCGTCGAATTTCTAGGGTTTTCCGAAAACGATCGGAAATTGCAGTAAACGACACTGAGAAGAGATAGAAAGAGATCAATCGATTATGGAATCTCGACCCTTTCGGGAAGGTTTAACATCGAAGCAGCAACAACGAGTACTTCATCATCATCTTCACTATCATCAAGAGAAAATAGTATCTCAAGAACAAGTTCAAATTCATCTCTTTCAAGTAAGTCAGTTTTCGAGCATAATCTTTCATCAATTCTTAACAATCCACACTCTTCTCGATCTAGCGATGCTTCTTCATGGCTTGGATGGTGGTCTTCTTCAACCTCGATACCTTTGCCTGAATTTTCCCCAATTAATACGTCGAAACCTGAATTAGATGCTAATAAATCTGATTTTCAACCGTATTTGTCTTCGATCTCTGAGCATTACGCTCGATTTGAGGATATTCGTAATCATAGTTGTCAGGAAAATGTTGATATTGTTGAGAGTATTGGAGGACAAGGTGAAGCGTTAGTTGCTTGCTTGAGAGAAGTGCCTCGCATTGTATTTTAAGGAGGATTTTGAGCTTGAAGATGGGGGCGACGTTTTTGCGCCGCCTGTCCTTTCTCAACAATGAATGAGAATTTGGTGCTTCAAGAGAGGTTGTCACAGTATTTGGATGTGGTGGAGATGCATTTGGTGAAGGAGATCTCGTTGCGGTCGAATTCTTTCTTTGAGGCTTAGCAAGCACTGGGGGATTTGAATGTGAAGATTGTTGAAGGGAGTAAGAGGATTAGGGAATTGAAGGAGACGAATAGGCTGTTGGATGCTGATGTTGTTGGGTCCGCGAGGCGATTCAGGAGTTTAGTTCAATGAGGAGCAACTTGTTAGCGCTTCAACGAAACTCAGGCTTATATTATACGTTAATCAAGCTCTCGGCGCTCTTAAACCGGTAATTTCTTGTTTGATCCCTATTGTGCTTTATTACTTGTTTATCTCGTAGCTGTATGAAACTTTATAAGTTTGTGTTGTTTTTTGTAGTGGTTTGATTTGTATTAAGTTAGAAATTATATTAATAACAGTTGATAATGTCAAGATGAATATCAGTCTTTCTTTTGGTCGCATACAATACTTTGCAGGCGGTTGATAATAGAATAGTATTTGGCAGCTAAACTTTTATTATTGCTTTGGCTAGAGAAGGTGAAACATTTAAGTGTGGATGAGTCGTTACACGACTTCACATTCCTAAAGAATCCATATGGACTTGCAATCCGCTCCTTGAATTTCATGAGTTTGTAGTTGGTGTCTTAAGGACTTGTGCAGCGTATCAAATGGTCTACTCTTGCTTCCAGCCATGGGGAATGAAGCTCATGATTGGCTATGACTTCGAGTTTTGACAATTAGTGTACAATAATTCAGCTAGGAGAAGACTTTGCTTGGTGATATAAAGCTAATACTTCGTTTTGCCTTTCGCTCCCGGAATTATCTAGTTGATATGTATAGTTGTTACCCCTTGAAGTTTGTTTGGGTGGTTTATATGCATTCTCGCTTTCAGTATTTCGTAAAAAATTATTGGTCTATTTTGCAAGGGGTGTGGGCTTGTGGGGGATAATAATAAAGTAATTTATGAAAAATGACACTAAAGGATGCACCAATCTAGCTAGGAAGATTACACTGCCAACAACCACTATCACAACTTAATGTGGGTCTTTGCCATGGACAGAGGTCTCATCAATCACCATATTGAAAGGAACTAAAGCCAACATGATTATTGCCCTCAAGATATCAGTTGTTGCAATTTTGTAACTGTAAGCCAACATGATTAAAGCCAATAGGTTATCTTCTTGAAGACACCTGTTTTGCCAATTCATTCATGCACATTCTAGGAGTTAGTCTCTCATGTCTATGAAGAAAGTTGGTGGTATGATTATGGATTTTGTTTTGCCTTGTTTATGATTATCTATTGATACTTACTTTGTTATAGATGAATGTCAAGTGGAGTACCATTGTGTACGTTATTTATGGATACCATAATCTTGAGGAATGAATAATGATATGAGAGAGTGCTCCAAGACAAGTTAGAACCTTATAGTGATGCTTCGAAGTTACTTAGTTTCAATTTAAGATGGAATGACACCAATTACATGGGATTTGGACATAAAGTATACACCAAGAAAAGATTGTTTCAAATTTTTGGGTCCACAAGAGAAGAAAATATGGAAGTTTTTTGTAGAGGATTGTGAGAGAAATTCCAAGAAGAATTCTGATAGGTTGTCAGAAAAGATCAACATTTGTTAGAATATTGTAGCATCATAGGCTTTTTTAGTTGACCCCAGATAAGGGGCTTTCTTATATCCCTAGTCTAGGTGTTTTCCACTACCCATTACTCCACTTTTCTTCATTTTTGCTGTGATCGTTTAGTATATCTTTCTATGCATATGTTCAGGCCCTTAGCACTTGGTCTGTTGTGATGGTGGTGTTGGTACATCGGTACCACCACCAACTTCTCTTTATATTATGTTGTTACGTTGCTAGATGGAATTGCTGCAGTATTTAGAGTGACGATAGTTTTGTTTTGGAGTTTATGTTTTCTTATTAGCATTAGCATCAATACTACTATATTAAGTACAAGTATGAATGTTTTTTCTTTGTTCGTGTGGGTCTTTTTAAATGTATCGCCAACTTCCTCACCTCGAATCTTGCTTACAATGGTTGAATGGCATACTTATTGTTATTTTTGATACTTGTTTTATGGATGCCTTCACGCATAATCTTGTTGCCAATATCTCCTTTTCGGAGTTTGAGGATGGTGGTGGTAATGATTTTGTAATTATGACAAGCACCCCTACAATGAATTAGTGTTTGGTAATGATTTTGTATAACGCATAACATGGGATTGAACGACAACATTATGGTTGAAGCCTTGAAGGTATAGGATAAGTGATTGAGCTTTGTCCTGTTCTGTTCCACTCATATTCTGCTCCTGTTTGGCAATGATTATTCGTCTTCTTCTTCGTCCTCCGCTGCTGATTCGTCCTCTGCTTGATGTGTATGTCATCAACTGATTTTTACACTCTGGATACACTCAGATTGACTCTAATTAAAATGTGATTCTATTAAACCTTCTTATAGGACTCTATTTGCCCCCCTCCCCGCTGCACTCCCCCCGACCCCCCCTCCTCCGCTACACTCCCCCCCGCCAGCCCCCCTCCCTGCCGCACTCCCCCGACTAGCCCCCTCCATGCTGCACTCCTCCCCCCCCCCGCTGTACTCCCTCCCGCGCCCCCCTCCCCGCTGCACTCCCCCGACCCCCCCCCTCCCCGCTGCACTCCCCCTGCCCGCCTCCCCGCCTGCTCCCCCCCGCCCGCCCCCCCCGCTTGCACTCCCCCCCGACCCGGCCCCCTCCCCGCTGCATTCCCCCGACCACCCCCCCCCGGGCTGCACTCCCCCGACCAGCCCCCTCCCTTCTTGCTAATTAAAAGAATTTTACAAATTTTCTTCATTTTTTTTCTTACTTTTTATTATTCTATGGATGATTATTTTGTGGGGTTTGTTGTTTTGTTTTTTCTCGTCCTTTTGTTAATGATACATCCATTTGTGTGGGACTAATTATATAGTTACGTTAATTGAATTACATTTTCTGTGTCAACTTTATTTTTCAGTTTTACTAACATGTTTTGCATTTCTTACCTTCCCCTCAAAAGTACTAAACCCCTTTATATGATGAACCACGTTGTCATTACTAATTATATGATTAATATGTGTGTGTCTTAAGTTTGATTTTCCTTAATAGTTTAGATATTCTTCATTGACTATCATTACTAATTTCATTATTATGTTGGCTTAATAGGTCCAATCCCACTACAATTTAGGCCCCCTTTGTGTTTATCTATCTGTAAACTACTTGGAGATTACAAGTGAAGGAACTCTCTATCTTTTGTTATACTAGTTTTGATACTAAAATGTAACTTAGTCAATATTTTTTTTTATATGTGTATAAATAACATGAATTGCAATGAGAAGTGATACTTTTATATATATGTAACTGATTTTGGATCATTTAGGACTAAAAAAATGAAAAAAAAAAAAAATTTATTTTTTTATTTTTTTGGGTCACAAGGGCTGCGGTTTTTACCCTGACCGCAGCCCTTAACGTGCTAAGGGCTACGGTTAAAAAACCGCAGCCCTTCCTAAATGCTAAGGGCTGCTAGTCTAATGGCTGCGGTCAAAAAATGCAGCCCTTGGGCCCCTTTTGACCGCAGCCCTTGGGCTTTTTTCCTCTAGTGAATCTTGGTCTCCTAAAATCATCTTCAAGAAATCTCCATCCATTCTTAAAAACCTATCCACATTTTTGAAATTTTCAAAAATCCATCTCAAAAATATCTCATTATCTTTTCGGAAATATATCACCATCTTTTTTTAAAAAAAATTATCATTTCCTTTCTTTTTGAAAAGCGATCCCATATTTTTTTGAAAATCAATCTTCATCTTTTTCAAATATATCTCCTATTTTTCAACTTTATCCCATTTTTTATCACCTATCTTTTTCGAAAATTCATCCTCTATTCTCTATCCTATCTTTGCATGTATATCATCCCAAGTTTACATGTACATCATTCAGGATTCCTTTTAGTGTCCATCTTATTACAAATGTCCCATCCATTTAGGAATTCTAACTCTATTAGAAGTCCGTCTAATCCAAATGTCTAGGTTCATCTAGTGTGACTCAATTTAGAGTTACTAACCTCGTCTAACTCCATTCATGTTAGGAGTCTTAACCCCATCTAAGTTCATCTAACTAAAAAGTCTAGGGTCATTAGATTTCTCACCATCTTAGGAATCTGAAATCCATAGAAGTCCACGCATAATAGGAGTCTAAGTCCATTAGAATTTCGTCCATCTTAGGAGTCCAGGTCCACTAGAGTCTTATGCATATTAGAAGTGTAGCATCCTCAAAATTCCATTAAGCCTAGAATTATAAAGTCATTAGAAGGCTATCAAGTTTAGGATTCTAAAGTCTGTAGAATTCTATATCCATTGAGACTGCATTCATACTAGAATCCCTTTGCATTGCATAGTCCATCGTTCATACACTTCATGCATAACTAGGGTTCATAGGCATCTAGGGGTCTTATATTGCATACAAATACTCCATTTCATAGCATACATTCAACATTTAGTAACCCTGAACTACAAGTGTTCTAATTCCCTATTAGGAATATGTAGGCAGCCTTTATAAGTTCGAACACATAGATAGAGTCATGCATCAAGTCTAGTTGCATTCATTCCCAAGAAAGAATCACTCATGCATCCTAGGGGTAGTTTAGGCTTTTTATTTCATCCAAAAATAAAAAAGTCATTCATTTAGGATACGCTTATTTGTTCTTATAAGCTCAAACTTTGCAAATTACTTTGTAAAAAATACATTTCGTTTATCTCTCCTTTCTACCCATTCTTTCTCTAAAGTCTCCATTGATAACCTGTGTTATTACTCTAGGGGAACACTACATGAGGGGGGTGAATTCTAGTAGGAGTTCCTATTCAAAATTTTCAACTTTGATTACGGAATTTAGAACTTTAAAAGAAATAGGAACTTAAAGTATGCAAGAGAGATTTAGCGAGGAAACTCCTTACCTCAATATAAGGAGAAAAACCTCGACCCACTAGGGATTTTCAACTCTTTTAGTATAATAAAGGAACACCTAGTTACAATCTATGATAGACGCCACAACTCCAGTTCCACAATGAACTTAGCTACCCCACAATGATAGCTCTATCACTATGCTACTCTCTCTCTCTCAATACGCAAATTTACTCAAAGCCTTACAAGAGTTTCCACAACTCTTTTCCCAAAATACAACTCTGTAGAAAGAAAAACTCTAGTATTTAGAAGATTAAGTAAAGTACTAGGAGCTCGAAACTAACAAGGGAACTTATGGATTATCTTAACAATTTTTAGCTCAAGAATGCTTTTTGGAAAATGCCAGTTGTGTGTCTCAAAGAAAAACATCAATCTCTATTTATAGAGAAGATGAAAAGACCATGTTCCTCGTGCCTAAATTCTAGGCTATGTCAGTTAGTAGTTGAGATTAGTAGGGGAATGATGAACCAGAATCCCCACTAACGTCCATAAGAAAATTGTTGAGATCATTTAGGAAACAAGTGATAATTTTGCTTGGCATAAAAGTAAAGAAAATTTCAGAAAATATTTTCCAATTTATTTTCTCCAAAACACATTTTTAATTTCCATAAGCTTGTACAAGTTCCCTTATTCCTTAGCACCTTAATTAACACCTCTGAACACTTACATGAATCGTAAAATTAAACTCTTAACTTCAGTCTTCAGGTCTTCACCTTTTGAAGCTTCAACTCTGATGCTTCTAGCTAGGGATGACAATGAATCTTGGAATCAGCCCGGTTCCATGTACCCGTATCCGTTTTTAAGGATATGGATCTGAAAGTTTAGACCTGTCGGATCCGGGTCCTGTTGTCAGATTGCAGATTCGGGTCCGGATTTGAATCAAGTTCCGGACTCGGATTTGTAGATCTGGGTTTAAAAAAAGCTTGGCTGGGTTCCAACCTCCAACTCTAATCTGCCTCTAACATTTTGTCGTTCTCTCCGTCCTCACTCCTCAGTTCACTGACTTTCACTTCTAAACCCTAAGTTAAGTACTTCACTCACGCACGCCACCACGCCAACGCCTCACCCATCACTCCCTCTTTCCGGCGTCATCCACCAGTGGTTAGAGGGAGAACTCGCACAGCACACATTGACAGCACTAGTGGTTTGTGGTTACTGGTTATAGGGTGATCTCGTGCAGCGCAACACCAATGGAATTTTCGGCGACTTCCCACGAGTTACTTCCTATTCACTTCTGAGTTATGATGAAGTTATGTATTATTTAACATTTTTCGCTTGTGTTTTTGGTGGTTAGAGGGGCTATTTGGAGGATGGCGATCTCGAAAAATCTCTGATTTATCGAATTAACATGGAATTGCTGGCGAATTGTAGACAACAAACATTGAACTCGAAAAGGGCTTATGTACCTTAAATTTTTCATACGGCTATTTAAATTCCTAATATCTTTCTTATGATTGCAAGTTCACTTGATTACAAGTTCATAAAACTAAAGTTAGTGAACTTTTTCCGAAGCTATAGTAGTTAAAATAGCATAAAACAATCTGGACCCATTTTGGACCTGGATCCGTAAGATCTGTCGGTTTCGGATCTGGGTCCAACTTTTTCAGACCCGCTAGATCTAGGTCGGATATGGATCCAGTGTTTGAAAAAGGATAGGGATCCGGGTCGAATCTGAATCTAGCGTTTGAAAACGGATATGGATCCGGGCCCACCTAGACTCGGTCCAGTTCCGACCCGTTGCTATCTCTACTTCAAGCCAAGTTCCTACTTAGGAACCCCAGCTACTTTTCAAGGATTTTTTTTTTTTTTTTTTTGAGAAGCAAGAAAGAAAATATACTGCACCCAAACAAACTTTTGTACAACTCAATCAAGCTAAGGAAGAAACTTAGCTGCAAACCAACAGAGGCAAAGCCTCAAAAAAATTACTTACAAGGTATCAAACCAGCTATGTTCACTAGGGGACATTCTCTTACACACTTGTATAATTCTATTCTTTACCGTATGATGGATCTGCTTGACAGTAGCACTGATGGAGGGAACCTTGTTGTTCCATAATGGATCATTCTTATCCCTCCATACCTGGTAGACAAGAGCAGCAATAACAGTCATGATAAACTTCTTCCTAAAGCCTCCATCTTTAAAGTTCCTGAGCATCCAGGTCATTACTTGATATAAGTTTGTATCATGTCTTTTGATACCTAGCCATTGTTGAATCTGACGAATGCATCTCATCCTGAATGAGCATTCAAAAAACAGATGGGAGTGAGTTTCAGCAGCATTACCACAAATACAACAATCAGTGCAAGTAGTAACACCCATAACAGCTAATCTCTCCCTAGTTAAGAGTCTTTACTTCAGGGCAAGTCAGATGATAAATCTATGCTTGAGGACAGAGAGCCTGTTCCAAACACCTTTACTGTATCTCCATTTTTGCTCAACAGGTAGAAGAAACTTGTAAAGCTTAGCAATACTAAACTGGTGAGAGTCAGTTTGTGAAATTTTAAGCCAATGTTGATCTTTCACACTACATATGCATTTCCATACCCAGCTGGCACTAGTAGGAGGATGATAATCCTCCCAGTTTGCATCTTTTATGTAGACAGAGTGGACCCATCTCACCCACATATTGTCTTTTTTATGGGAAATAGGCCACACATGTTTAGCAACAACACCTTGATTCGACAAGATAATATATCTAACACCAAGTCCTCCACTAGACTTTGAGGTGCAAACATTATCCCAAGCAATAGACTCAGGGCTATTGCTGTCATAAGAGCCATGCCAAAGATAATTTCTAAAAATAGCATTTATCTTTTGCATCACATATTTGGGTAAGATAAAGAGATGTGTCCAATAGACACATATAGACATAAGCACGGAATTGACAAGTTGCAGTCTCCCACTGTAAGAAATATTTCTACTGCTCCAAATTTTCACTCTCAGGCACATTTTATCAATGAGGGCCTCACAGTCAGCAACATTCAGTTTCTTAGTGCTCATAGGAACACCAAGGTATCTAAATGGGAGGGAACCAATTCTGAAGCCTGTAACTTGTTGAATTCTACTGATATCAACATCTGTCACACCATTAATAAAAATTTCAGACTTCTCAGGGCTCATGTGAAGACCAGAAGTCTCAAAGAACAACTTCAAAGCACTAATAAGCATACACACAGAAGTATAGTCTCCTTTAGAAAAGAGGAGCAAATCATCTGCAAACACCAGATGATTTAGCTTTAAATGCTTGCATCTTGAGTGGAACTTAAAACTAGGAAGATTGCTAACTTTAGAGAGAATTCTGGAACCATATTCCATACAAAGAGTGAAGAGCAAGGGGGAGAGAGGGTCCCTTTGTCTCAACCCTCTCTGAGGATGAATGATCTCACTGGGACTGCCATTAATCATCAGAGTATAGGATGGAGTTGTCACACAATTCATGACAAGTCTTACAAAAGAGGCAGGGAATTGTAACGCATCTAACATCTCTTCAACAAAAGGTCATTTAATAGTGTCATAGGCCTTCTTGATGTCCAGTTTCATAAGGCAACAAGCTTGTTTTTGGGAAGGTCTATACATCTTCACTAGGTCCTGACACAAGAGAACATTATGCATAATGTTCCTACCAGTGATAAAAGCACCTTGAGTGGGGCTGATAACTTCTGGTAACACAGTATTGAGCTTTGTACATATCAGCTTTGTCAAGCACTTGTATATTGTAGAGCAGCAAGCAATGGGCCTAAATTCACTAACTATATTGGGGATCTTCACCATAGGGACCAAGGTGAGGGTAGTGACATTAAGCTCTCTAACCATCATGCCAATTCTCAGAACTTCCAGAATGGCCTGGCTTACTTCAGTACCAACAATGTCCCAGGCAGCCTTGAAAAAAGCACTGTTGTACCCATCAAGCCCTGGAGCGTTGTTACTTGGAATAGAAAACATAACTTTCCTGACATCTTCAGTGGTGAAAGTGAAAGATAAACAATCACAGTGAGCAATAGTTAGAGTGGGGCCATGCTGAATGATATCAGGAAGAATTGTAGTTCTATTAGGCATGCATTCACCAAGCAGCATCTTATAAAACTCCATAAAAGCTAGCACAATAGCTTCAGTGGTATCCACTCATTGCCCATGAATACTTTGAATAGCTTTAATCATATTCTTCTTCTGCCTAGCCTTAATGCTATTGAAGAAAACTTTGGACTTTTCATCACCTTCTTTGAGCCAATGCAATTTGGCTTTTTGTTGTAGAGCAGCATGATAATCTCTCCAAGCTGCCTTATAACCTTCTTGAGCATCTTTTTCTAGTTGAGCAATATAAGATTATGATCACCAGGATTATAGTACATCTCCTGTTGAATAGCTTCAATTTTCTCTGAATCTGAAAAGTAGGAACACCATGTACATGTCTTCTCCACCCTTCTCTCACCATTTCAGCAAAATTCTCATTAAAACACCAATGATTAAAGAATCTGAAAGGCTTTTTCCCATGATCAATGAAACATGTTTTAATGAGCATAGGGCTATGGTCAAACTCTTCCTCTGGCATGAAATCAGCATCAGGGAACTCAGCATTCCACTCAGAGTTTTCAAGGAACTTTGATATAAGAAATATAATACTTAATACTTGAAACGTTCCTTGACTTCCAATGTGACTTCACTTCATGCATTAGGCTAGTACTCAAGGTCTTTTGATGCACACTCCTACTCAGGAACTCAGCTCCCCTGACATTTTCCAACTCAGGAACTTCATAGGTAAAACACACTTAATGAATATCATTAGATCATTTGTTATGCCATCATCATCAAAACATCAAGGGCAACAATATTCCCCCTTTTTGGTGATGACAACATAAGGAAACTTTTAATAACGAAAATTAAACAACCGCAAAAAAAAATTTGCTAAGTAAAATAAAACGGGAAATTTTTACTACGGTAAAAGAAACTAAGAAAAGTAAATAAAGAATACATATGAAACTAGGAAAAAATAAAAATTACTTACTTAAGACAAAAAGAAAGAACATCTAAAGACTTTCCCTTTTTGGACTAGGAGATAAACGCAATAGAATGATGAGGAACTTGAGTTAAATTAGTTTTAAGAGTTTGCACTTTACTTCCCTTGTTGGCATTAACAAAAAGGTTTTATGCCAACAAAATGACAAATTTCCAATCACAACACCACTCTAATTTGGTGGTTTAAGAAAGAAAGCAAGTTAGTACGTTCCCTTATCTAACACAAGCAAATTATAAAACATAAACAATTGAAATAACAAGAGACAAGGAGTCATAAGCAAAAGTTCCATTAATAAGCAAAAGAGAGAACAAAAAGAAATTGTATCTCACATGATATTAAAAGTTACAAGCCAAAAGAAAAGAAAAATAAAATTATTCCAACAAAATAACAATTTTTGGTTTTAGGGAAGGGCTAATAGGTTTAGGCTTGAGCAGGAGGGAGTGGTTGCAACTTCAGCTTCATAAACTTCTTTAAATGCTGCTTCTTCAATGTGCTTGAGGATAGTTTGTTGACTTTCCATCACTTGTTGCTGAATTGTGGTCATTGCTTATTGAAGTCCTTGGATTATTTTTGCCAATCCATCCAAAGTAGTGCAGAGACTATGAAGCCTTGCATCTACACTATTCTGGGAACCCAAGACTTCCTTAACTTTGTCTTTCAGTTCCTTGACTACAGCATCCATAGAACCACCAAAAAGGACCTGTAGACACCAAATTTCGAACCCCTTCTCCGGATAGAACCCCTTTTTCAGATAAATAAAGGTTTTGAAAAATAAAAATAACGAAATCGTCATGCATCGTGGAGCGCGCGCCCCAGAGCGCCAGTTTCATTCCATCGCGTGATTTTTTTCGTTGTTTGCATATTAGTCATACAGTGTCGGCTTAGAAGTATAATTTTCGTGAGTTGTAGTCAATAACTACAACCACCGTTTTAATAAAATGATTCATATTATAATCATGCTCGTCTTTATTAATTTGACGAGTTTTCATTAATTGTCGTAAGTTAGTATTTCGGAAAAATAAAAACGAGTCGGCATTAATCAGTTTACTTGATGGTCAAGTCATTGTTCATTGGATAAAGAATAAGAATATATTCTTTATTCACTAAACAAATCATTTATCCATTAGTTTGAGAATAAGAATCATGAAAAGATGTGAGAATAAGAATCAAATCCCATGTGTAAGAGGGGGGAAATCCGGATTTTTTCCGGAAGATTCGAGTGTGCGCCTAGCGCACAAGTGTGGCCTGCGCCAGACGCAGGGCCTTGCGCCTAGCACAAGGTGCTGTGCCTAGCGCAGCTTCCTGTGCTAGGCGCAACACCCTAATCAGTTGGTTTTGCACGTTTTTCAATGCATTTTTTTACGTATTAGGATGTTTAGAGAAGAATATTTTCTGAAAATCTGATTTTGCTTCATTTATGAGAAAATCCAAAACAGAATAAGAATATTTGTGTTTCCAAAGAGATTTGATGATGTCATTAGGGTGAGGTCATTAGAGTGATGTCATTAGGGTGATGTCATTAGGGTGATTAAGGATGAAGAAAATCATATTTTTTGGGTGAAAAATATGATTTTCTACCTCTTTTAAACCCTAGTTCATCTCCTTCATTTCTCTATAAATACCCTACTTTTTCTACTTCAAAACCAAGTTGAAAATAGTTCAACTTAACTTCACTAATTCTCTCATCTTATCTACTCCTTTCCTCTAAAGAAATCACAGTTAAGAAAAGAAAGAAAAATTTAGTAAGATAATTAGTAAGTAAAGAAGTTCATCAAAAGAAGAAAAAACACAAAAAAAAAGGGTTTAAGTTAGTAATTAAGAAGATTTAGAAACTCACCTAGAAATTAAGAAAATCACAAAAAAAAGTAGAATAATTTGCAAAAAGGAAGTGCATCATTGAGCTAGCAAGGTAAGGTTGAAGGTTTTATTATGTTCTTAATCATCTACTAACTTTCTCCTTGTTTTCTTCTTATCATTTTTTTAAATATTTGGAGTGATTTGGGTATGTAGAAGTCCTAATAGGTTCCCAACCTTAAATCATCCCACCTAGAATAGTCACCTCTAATGGGGTGACTCTTAGGAAACAATGTGATTATGTGAGTTTCCTTAATCAAGTTATTATTCATCACCAAAAATGATTTCATAAAAAAATTCAAGATAAGTTATGCAAAAACATCTACATAAAAACAAAATGTGATGCTGTAATTATAGTCAGTTTTACTTTCCTATATATTTTCATTTTTTCATCTGCATTAAATAATTAGTTCGTAGGATTTAATATTTTTTCTATGAAGTGCAAGATGTTTCCAGCAACTGGGATTTGGAATATCTAAAAAAAAAATTTGTGTAAATAATTAAAAATCATACAACTTTGTTGTGCAAAACTGATTTTGTTCAGTACCACCTAGGATTCTTATATCAAATAAATAAAAAACTAAAGTCATTTAGATAAAACTAGAAACATCAAGTTTGAAGAAAACATCAGTAGCTTTTCAAAAATATAAAAATCATGCTGATACATATTTATTAAGTATATGAGAGCATTAGTTAAGAGAAATCAAGAATCGGTTAGAAAAAGAACTAAAAGAAACTGACCCGGTTTGTTCTAAGACAAACAACCACCACCTTCACAACCCAACAACCACCAGACAAGGCTAAGACAAGGTGGAACAGCTTTTCCTACAACCTACTTTACGTGCTTAGCTCTCACCTCAATGAAGGACAAGCAAACAGCAAAGATTTTAGATAAACAAAACCAACCCGGTTTTAGACAGAAAACACACTTGTTTTCTAAAAGAGATAACTCTCTGGTTTTCCATTAATTAAAGCTGGGATTTTACAAGCAAGCTGCTATCTATTTCTAGTACAATATTTCAAAATTTCGTAGCCAACAAAGATATACAAATACTATTAAAATAAGCTAAAAGTTGGAAGAGCTGCTGAACTCGATTTTATGACCTTTCTCCATCTTTCTGCCAATATCTCATGATTTGCTTATCCAATGGCCACGAAACCAATGGGAGGGTTTCGTACACTTGAAGAACTTTCCATCCATTGGTCACATGCCCCAAAATGTGGAGAAATGGCTGCTACACATTGATTTCGTCTTCAGACTTTTTTCCTTCTTTTCTACACGCCCAGCAGCCTTTGTGGACTTTTCTTCATTGAGTGGCTCAAGGCAAGCAGCTACATCATGCTTTGATAAGCAACTAGCTTAATAACATAGGTGACTAAGCACCTTACAAAAATTTCATAAGAAAACATTAATAAAAACGTTACAAAAGATGTTCTAAAAACCGGCTAAACATCTAACAATGTTTAACTAACACTCTAGGATACTTAGTGCTAATTAAACTTAAAAATTGAACTTCTAAAACATTGTTATCATTATTTACAAAAATATTAGTAATAGGATTAACGGAGCTAGATGCACCTGCATCACATGTTCATATGAATTTCACTAGTAGAATAATTGCTTATTGCTGCGGTCATTAAGTGGCCTATTGCTGCGGTTTTGGCTTGAATCCCCATTATCGTCTTCCAGAAAGAGAAAAGTCTTCGGTAAAAAGTCATGTAGGGGGTTAGCCCATCAAAGAAAAAGAGGGAAAATAAATCTTCTTTCAGCTTGTTAGTATCAGAGAACTACGTGCAGCTTGAATCCCCATTATCACTTACACTTGCACTGTGAGATCACTCCACCTATGTAACACCTGGGGTACGTAGGTAGCTCAATATGAGTGCAGCTGCTTTATTAGATAAAAACTTTAAGTTCTTTCTAAAATAACGAACTACGCTGAGTCTGATTCCCCATAAAATACACTTGGAGCAATGGGGATATGTAGGCAACCTTCGGGTTCGACTCAAATATATTAACCATTGTATTTCAGGCAATATGATCAGAATTCAAGATGCCAGTCATCACAGGAGCAATTCCAGAATGCTGAATTGACGCATCAATGGGGATACAGGCCCTAATCTTTATATTTTCTGTCTTTGTTCAAATATTAAGCAGGGAATGGAAGAATAAAAAAAAATTCAACCCCAATGACAGTGAAATCATTTAAAAAGGTCAAAATAAAAAAAATATATATATATATATATATATAATAAAAAAAATAAAAAAAGCAAAATTGGTAAGGTGGACTATCCCAGTCAAAATATGGCAAAGTTGTTTTCAAAAAATTTATTTACTCCACAATGCATTCTGCAATATGTAGCCTTCTTTTCTTTTAATACTTTTTCTCTACCTTTAGGTCCAAAAAGAAGAAATTTGTCCCTTCTCTAAGGATGACCAATTACCGTCAGAAAACGAACACCTCAGCCCTACCCACGAATGCGGTTAAAGAGCCTGTAGGGATTGCCATGCAACCTCTCTCCAAAGGATTTCAAATTATGATAAAGATGGGTTATACTCAAGGAGCCGGATTAGGGCATGATGGTAGGGGAATGAAACAACCAATCCCTGTAGTAGACAAGCAGAACCGACATGGATTAGGATATGATCCAAGCAACACTTCTCAAAACACCAAAAAACCTTCTTTTACCCTCAATGGTCAGTTTGTCCTGCAAGGAGATACTGAGCCATACCAGGAATTTCCAGAACCTTGGCTTAGTAGGAAAGAACAGAAGATTTTACCAGGATTGGAAATATTCTTCAATGAGCTAGGAATTTGGACTTAATCAAAAGTTGGTTTGTCCAAAAAGAAAATGACTGGGTGGATAATCTGGAACATGGAGTCCTTAAGAATCTTTTTGCTTCTGAGTCCTCTAGGGAAGGGAATTTTGACACAGTGTCTTTGATGATACCTTTTGGCGAAAGCATTGAGCATAAGTGGAGTGATGAATGTCAGGCAAAAGACGAGCCTATAGAATTTAAAATGTTTTCAGGAAACCATCCTCCACATCCATCTCATGAAAATACCTTTTCACCTCCTTCAGATGGATATCATACTGATAGCTCATCCTCTAGCCAATTTGCCTTACATACCCAGTCAGAAGACTCTAATAGTGAGGAAATTGAATGTGAACCTTTATCTAAATACATTTGCATGCAAGATATTATTTCTGACAGTGAATTTAATAATGATGAATCACTTGATACAATTGAAACATACATAAAACCCATGGAAGAATCCATTGTAATTAATATTGGTACAGAAAATGCTGTAAAAGAAGTCAAAATAGGATCGTCCCTCTCCCCAACTGCACAGTCTATGTTTATTGCATTATTAAAAGAGTATGTAGATGTGTTCGCATGGTCTTATGCTGATATGCCTGGTGTTAATAGAGAAATTGCGAAACATCATATTCTGTTACATCCTGAAAGCAAGCCTAAGCAGCAAAAGCTCCACCGAATGAAGCCAGAGGTTAGTCTGAAAGTGAAAGAAGAAATCCAGAAACAGCTTGATGCCAAATTCATCCAAGCTGTAAAACATCCAAGTTGGCTCGCCAATATAGTGGTTGTACCCAAAACGTATGGGAGAGTTCGGGTATGCATTGATTTTCGAGATTTGAATGCTGCATCACCAAAAGATTGCTTTCCTCTACCCCACATCGATGTTCTTGTTGATAGTACGACTGGTCATGCAATGTTTTCCTTCATGGATGGGTTTTTAGGGTATAATCAAATACTCATGGCTCAGGAAGACATGACAAAGACATCTTTCATCACTCCATGGGGTATTTTTTGCTACCGAGTCATGCCTTTTGGTCTCAAGAATGCCGGAGCCACATATCAAAGGGCTGCAACCACTACCCTTCATGGCCTCATCCATGACATTGTGGAGGTTTATGTAGATGACATGATTGTGAAAAGTGAAGATCGTGAGGGGCATATTCTTGCATTAAGGTCCTTCTTTGAAAGAATCAGGAAATACAATATAAGGCTGAACCCTCAAAAATGTGTGTTTGGCGTCACTTCGGGGAAGTTGTTGGGATTCATTGTCAGTCAAGATGGCATCAAAGTGGACTCTGAAAAGGTAAAAGCTATTCAGGGGCTACCTCCTCCAAAAAGAAGTAAGAGGATTTTTCGGCAAAATTCAATATATCAGCAGGTTCATCTCACAGCTCACTATGAGATGTGAACCTATATTTAAGCTGCTCAGAAAAGGGGCATCCCATGAGTGGAATGAAGAATGTCAGGAAGCTTTTGATTTTATGAAAGAATACCTTTCAAATCCACTTGTTCTAATGCCACCTAGACCAGGAGAACCTCTGATTTTGTACCTCACTATCACAGAAACAGCTATGGGAGCTCTCTTAGCCCAATATCAAGAGGGAACAAAGAAAGAGGTCGCCACATACTATCTCAGCAAGAAGTTTCTTGAGTACGAGACAAGATATACCCCACTGGAAAAAGCATGTATCTCCATGGTCTAGGCCACGAAGAAGTTGAGGCATCACCTTCAAGCTTATACTACCTATCTGATCTCAAGACTTGATCCAATCAAATATCTGTTTGAAAAACCCATTCTTAGTGAAAGATTGGCAAGATGGCATGCTATGCTTTCTGAGTTTGATATTCAATGTGTCAGCCAGAAATTTGTTAAAGGACGAGCCATATCTGAAGCCCTAGCAGAAGGACCAGTGTCAGGAGATGAGTATGATGATGCATTCCATGATGAGTACTTATGCTTTATTGACAATCCACAATGGTGCATGTACTTTGATGGAGCTTCTAATAGGAGAGGTAATGGAGCAGGTGTTTTGTTAGTAGATCCTGATGGAGTCCATATTCCATTTGCTGTCAAGCTGGATTTCCCAACAATTAACAATACAGCCGAATATGAAGCCTGTATATATGGAGTAAAGGCCGCCTTAGTAGCAGGGGCAAGACATCTCGCTGTGTATGGAGATTTTAATCTCACCATATCTCAAACAATAGGAATCTGGAGGGTTAGAGATGAGAGACTTCAGCTCTACACTGAGTATCTTCAAGAATTGATCCCTTATTTTGATGATATCAGCTTCAAACATCTTCTACGAGAACAAAATAGTTTCACTGATGCTTTAGCCAATCTTTCTGTTAACTTAACATGGGAAAATGGTACAAAGATCCAGTCAATTTTAATTGAAGAAAGGAAGGGGCCAACAGTGACGGTAGCACAAATTGTCTCCGCGCTAGTTCAACAAGATGATGATGATGATGTCTGGTACAAGGATATCAAGAATTTTCTGGAAACAATGCAATATCCAGAGGGAAGTGGCAAGAAGGACCGCATAGCCATCAGAAGGCTAGCTGCTCATTTTCTCATACTAAAAGGCAGACTATATCACAAAGGATTTGATGGTACTCTACAACTCTGTGTAAATAACAGTGAAAAGCAAGTCATCATGGAGGAAGTTCATGGAGGGGAATGTGGACCCCATATGAATGGAAGGATGCTGGCTCATAAAATTTTGCGAGTAGGTTTTTATTGGAGCACTCTAGAAGGTGATTGCATCAGCTTTGTCCGCACCTGTAAGCAGTGTCAAATATTTGCTAACCTCAATCATATGCCACCTATGTCATTACATAATATGACTTCTCCTTGGCCATTTTCAAGTTGGGGCATAGACATAATCGGACAAATTCATCCAAAGGCTTCAAATGGGCATCAGTTTATTCTTGTAGCAATTGATTACTTTTCGAAGTGGGTTGAAGCTGCATCATTTTCAAAACTAGGGGCAAAGCAAGTCTCGAAATTTGTGATTAACAACATCATCTATCGGTATGGCATACCTTTTGAAATCATCTCTGATAATGGATCACAATTTGAGGGCCATCTGAAGACCACTCTTGCAAAATATGCAATCAAGCATCATCAGTCCTCACCTTATCGTCCCCAAACAAATGGAGCGGTGGAAGCAGCTAATAAGACAATCAAGACTATCGTTGCCAAAATGACTGAAAAGACTAGGGAATGGCATGACAAACAACCATATGCCCTTTGGGGATATAGGATATCAATTAGAACTCTAACAGGAACAACCCCGTATTCTTTGGTTTACGGGATGGAGCCAATCCTACCAGTTGAGGTCGAGATACAATCTCTCAGGGTCATAGCAGAAAGTGAAATCTCGGAAGACCAGTGGCACAAAACCCACTATGATGAGCTTGCATTCGCAGATGAGCGCCGACTACAAGCATTGCATAACATACAACTCTATCAATGGAGAATTGCTCGTGCATTTAACAAAAGGGTTCGAGATAGAGACATTCAAGAAGGTGATCTGGTTTTAAAAGAAAATAGAGCTCCGTTGCATGATCCTCGAGGGAAATTCAAGCCTAACTAGTCTGGACCGTTCCTGGCCAAGCATGTCACCACAGCTAGAACAGTAAAGCTAATGGATTTTGATGGAAATGAGTTCACCCATTTCACTAATCTTGATTAGTTGAAGAAATACTATGCTTAGGCATCAAAGTAATTGTAATTGTCATGATCATGTAACCAAGCAGTTTGTGGGTTTTGTATCCTACCTGGTTGTTCTTAATAAACATGCCATGAGTTGTTAAGATGTTCATATGATGTATGCAAACAAAAAACGAAAAAAAAAGAAAAAAAACGGAAAAAGGAAAAAAAGGAAAGACGAAAAAGAAAGAAAAAGAATAGGAAAAATGATGAAACATATCTTTGATTGTTAAGGTTTATATGTTATGCTTTTATGTATCATATGATTAGTTAATTATGATTTGCATGTCATATTTTAATGTTAAAGTGTGCACGTGTTTAGAATTGTGTTCACATTGAATTTCTCACAAGCAGATAATTCTCACAAACAAACCTGTTATTCATCCCAACTGGGGTACTTCATTTCATACATGAAAAGACATAAAGCCTTCATTTCCTACAAGCTCAAAAAAAAAAAAAAAAAAAAAAAAAAAAAAAAAAAAACAACATAGAAAATAAACATGACAATTCCCTCAAACCCTTCTCCTCTTCATGGTAGGCCCGTTTGAATCTTTGTCTTGATTAATATCTGCTAGAAGCCATTGAAGGTAATCTTCATCAATTAGTGGAAAGGAAGGTTAGCGCTGATATAATTTTAGCCCCCTGCCATATAGTGGGCATTCTCTGAATACCACTCATATCAGCCTCATAAGTGGTACAAGATGGAAAATGTTGGAGGGCAGGAATGTGCTCTTGCCTCCAACCAATTTGCCTTAGACACCTCCATGGAAGTTAGAAAGTGACTTGGCAAAGCCCGGTAATTGTACACCTCTGCGACCAGAATTGCAATATACAATTGCACTAATGCCAAGGTGGCTTGTAACCCACTTTATGTCTTGATGTAGAAAAAAATCCTCCCACCCACCATTTTTGCTCAGTTGATAGAAGAAAGGAAGAAGGCCTCTCTCCCGAACATGACTAGTTTTATAAGTAAGACTCTTGTGGGGTTTCATGAGAGAAAATTTTTCTAATAGCCATAAATGAAGGGCTAATGGCCATTCCTTCACAAAGCTTTGAGGGTTTCTTTTGAGTTTATCTAAGCCAAGGAACATTTCCCTTAAAATAAGTGGTCCAAGACGACCCTCGCTAATAATTTGAGGAACAAGTGAAAGACACCGAATATGGCATGTGTTTAAAGACCATTTAGTAAGTGTACTTCCTAAAATCATAAGAATCCAAGCATTTTCTATAGCAATTCTATAGTTGGCATTATTAGAAAATTGCCAAGTGCCAAATTGGAAAGTCAATAATAAGTTAACAAGAAATACCTCACCATATTGTAGGTAGTTTCCATGAACACTTTTAGGAAGATGCAAAATCGTTGATAAATCTCCCGAGATCCTGGTAGGAGATCTAGGCGTGATAACAGGACCATTGGATGGTAAGCCTAGTAAACCTTCAACCTCTTCAACAAGGGGCACAATCTCCCGGTCTCCAAAGCAGAAGACATGTTTCATCCCAAAATTTGGAAGCAGCATGAATCATGTCGTAACAAACAGAAAGTGAAAGCAAAAGCATAAGCACCTTAGTGAAGCGGGAAGAGGAAAAGAATTGCCTTGGTTGCTCCGAGTTTCTTGTAATCCCCGAGAGTTGTTTTTCTCCCGACTCTGCATTTCATTAACTTCTTCATAAGTACGAACCATTTTTGTGAAAGAAAATTTTTAGAGAGAAGAGTAGAGTAGTGGAAGTGGTGCATTTGGAAATGAAGAACCATGCCCCTTTTATAGATGGAAAAGATGATCATCCATGGTTTATGCCATGGATAATGAGTTTGAGTATTGTTCATAGGATAATAAGGAGCATCCTTCGCCATGGCTAATTACCAAGCATTTGTGGTATGGCAATTTTTCTAGAACCGAACGTAAAAAAAAAAAATTGTGTCAATGATGAATCAAGAACGTTGATCCAATCCCTTTTCCTAATGATCATCCAAAATGAATGACCTTGATCAATATATTTTACATAGTAATCATTTTTTTCCAATAGAACAAATAAGCATCATGCATGGAATTTTTTTTGAAAGATTTCGGAAAAAACAGATAAAATTTTGCCATATGAGGTTTGGTCCACCATAGAAGATAATAACCATTGGTCAGCTCTTTTAAGTGACATGACCTGACAATGCGTCACTCTAAGGTGACATGACGTGACAATAAGACTCCCTGAATATATGGACGCAACTAACCCGAAACTGCAAGATTGCCATTGCCCATCCGCTATATATATGGACGCAAGGTTCCCAAAAAAATTCATCTAATTCTCATTTCACAAAACCACAAAAACACATCTCATTATCATCTTCTCTTTCTCTCGTGATTCTAGTGTGAATCACACCAGATTTTGGCAGTTGATTTCTTGTGGAATTTTGCTCCGAATCTTCTTGTATGTCAAGTTCCCTAAGACTCCCTGAATAACCGAGTAAGAAAGGGATTATCGATCATTTCTCTTGAGCTATGCTGCCGTGACTTTAATATCTTCCTTTTTCATTTGGTTTTTCGCCTTGGTGTCTCTTGGAAGTTGTAGATCTTGAAAAGTTGTTGAATTTAGACCCAAAAATCACTCCATTTGGAGTTGTACATCCAAAGTTATGTTGTCCGGAAGTTGATGTATGCATAACAAGTTTCCTCAAACACTTATTAACCCTTGCTATTATCTCGATTTCGTTTTGATTGAAGATCTTGTCGTAAATAAACTTTCATGATATTTCCTTGCGACGTTTATGTCTTGATTATCAAATAAACCTTTGCTTCATTCACCTCATTTAACATGCAACCTCAATTCATTGAGTAAAATAACACCTAAAACTCGACTTTTGCTTAGTTGTTTTCTCGAGTTGATTAACCATGTTTCTTTGGTTCATTAATTACCTTTAAATGTTTAATACCTACTGAATGTATCTACTTATTCTTTTACCTACCTAAACCTTAGCCAAGCATAGAAGTTACAATATAAATTCGCACCTAAACCACCATATTTTGATAATAACACCGAACCATAAAATTGATCATTCGAGTACTTGCGTGGCGTCGCTTTTTCATATATTTAAGAACCTCTTTGTGAAACCTATTCAGGCTGCCATATCATGTCAATCACCTTATTAACCACTTTGGATAACCATGACGTTGTTTCCGAAACCATGTTATTAAGTCACTTCTCCGAAATAATGGAACTTGACATAGCAAGCTTGTTTTCCGAAACTTGTTTTCATGAGCTAACTTTGCTTTAGAAGTTGTTGTAATTGATTACGAATAAGTATTTAAGTAAAGTATTTGAGTATAAGAATTTCAGTATAAGTATTTAGCATAAGTATTTCGGTATAAGTACAAGTTTTCTTTTATAAGGGGAAGTAGATGCGTAAGCAGTGATGAACAACACTCACAGAGCAGGATATTGCTCCGTTATGTAAGTTCATGACCTAGAAGTATTGCAAGCAGGAAATAAGAAAGGTGGGGAGACGTCCCTCAAAAGTCTGGAGTTGTGGCTTAGCACTCCATTCGTGTTCCTTCCCTGGAGTTATGCTATGTTTTGAGATGAGTTTATGATTATTATTTGTGTTATGTATTGAGAATGATATGTGATATCGTGAGATACTTCTTGGAAAATCTCTCCCGTATATGCAAATGTATTTCTATGGAAGTTGAAGGAAATAATCAACATATTTCCGAGCAAGTATAAATGCATTTTCTGAATAAGAATAAAAATTTCTCGATGCATCAATGAATTTTTGAGCAAGAGAAAAAAAATGAAGTTATGAAAGTTATAATTTTATGCTTTGAGTATAAGAAACGATTGAGTAATTTTAGACATCCTATTATTTTGGAATCGGTGGGACTTGTGTACCAGCGTAAGCTAACCTGTTTTGTTCTTTGAACCTGTCCTGGTGGGGACAGATTCATCTATTTTGCAGGATTAGAGAGAATGTTCAGATTAGCTCCTGTGTGCAAATGTGAAGTCATGATCAATGTGTTAGTCCACTGTTATGAGATAATTATCTAATTTATATGATGATTCTTAGCAAGTTAAACATGTATTTTCGATTTATAACCTAAGTACTTAAGTCATGTTGTAATAACTATTTTACTTTAACTTATTTTTGTAAGATGCTTGGATACTATGGTATTTCCTAATTTTCCCTAGCATGGAAGGTGCGAAAGTCCACCTTAACAGTCTCTCTAATTAGCAGCTAACTCCATAATTAGAACTATTAAGTCTTAATTAAGTTGATATTTGGAGTGGACTATTACAATGCTCCTCCTAACAAGAATAAATAGAAGTTTCAAGAGTGGATTGAATTTGTTATGATTTGTGAGGGTAGTTCCAGCATCACCACCAATAAAAGAAACTATATCACCATTTTCCCAATTTGCACATTACATTTCCTTTAAAATATAAATCAAAACCCTCATTTGGTACCTCAAACAAATTAGCCAAATAATTTGCATCAAAAGAAAGCTAAACCCCATTGACCCCACTTTGCAAGATTAGAGAATGTTCAGATTAGCTCCATTATCATTTTCAAAGTTCCTACATAATTCTTTTTTTTTTTGGTAAAATGTTAGAATATATTGCCAAAAGCATTGAAAAGCCAACTAACAACATTAGATCTTACACTCACAAACACAGATAACAAGTGAGCAGCTTAACACTATACAAACAGAAAACACCAGCCACAACTAAGCAGCTAAATCTAGAACCCAATCTGACACAACACCAAACCAATTCTCTGTCATCTTAGTTTTAACTCTAAAAAAAAATCTGATTTAATACATTTCACCACTCTACTATGAAGCAAAACAGCATTGTTCAATAAAGAATAATTCTAGCTCTCCAAATATGGTATATTGTTGCAGCTAGAGCAGTATAACACACTTGTTGCTGTTTTTTACTGCTATAGCATCTCCCCCATTTCTTCAACGCAATATATAAACATTCATCATTCCCCACTCTTATCTGCAGCCATAGCATAATATGAACACAGAAACACCTACTAAACTGGCATTTAAAAAATAGATGCAAACAACCATCATGACCATCTGTGCACAAAAGACATTGAGCAGCAGGCCCGGCTAAGGCCCTGTGTAGGGTGAACAATTGCATAGGGCCTCCAAAATATAAGGGGCCCAATTATATAGTGGTTTCCTCAAAGTTTATATAAAAAAAAAAACAAAATCTAATTAATGTTTCACCGTTTACAATTACACGTGCTTTCTTCTTCTGCTTTCTTTCAACTTCCAAGACCTCATTAATGAATATTGATTCCTCTGTTGTTTCCTATTCTCCAAATATTACATTTTCAAGGTAACTTTCTCTCTCCACTTTTTCCATCCTCCATTTTTTTCCCCATTTATTTGATTTTAGCAGCAGCAGCCAGCACCTACTATTATACTATCACCACCCCTTTCAACTTTATCATTCTTTTACTTTTTCTCTTCGATTTCAATCCATTCTTTTGGCTTTAATTTCTTTTTTTTTCAGGTTTATTTTTCGATCTTCTCTAAAGCAGCAACAATATTATGGCTTGTGAGTTGTGAAGCAAGTTGTTAACAATGGATGTCTTCATTCTTCTTTAGTATAGATTTACAATTTTGCAATTTCTCCTTCTTTTGTTGTTGTTTGTTTAAACAATGGAAAATTATGCACTGGTATGTTGTAGATTTAGTAGATTTTTTATGCTAATTTTGAGCTCATGCAACTGTCGGAGAAGATGTAATTTCACAAATATGTTAATTGTAATTATCATTTTTGAAATATTTGGAATTTCGATTCTGACATTTATATCAGTAAATTATGTATATTCACCTTCAATGATGTTTTCTTTTTTACTTCACTTGTAGAGATTATACTTTGTGGGTTGTTATTCTCTTGTAGCGAGATTAGTGAGTCATGTTAGTTGAAATGTATTATGTATATTTTAATTATGAATATGTATTATATGTTCAATTTTGTTTAGGAAGAAAACAACTTTTATTAGTTGTATGAAATTTTACTTTTGATATTTATGTAACTGCATTTTTTTTTAGTATTTGGGGACTCATAATTTAATTTAGTACAGGGCCCCTATAGTGTATGAGATGGCCCTGTTGAGCAGTATTACATATGCCTGCAGCCATTAGACGCTCTCTACTCCTTACCTTTCCCAATGCCACAAGCCAACATATGAAAGCATGCTTAGGAACATTTAGGGAGTTCCAAACCCAGTGGTGCCACCCCACTTTATCAAACTGACCTTTAATCCATTTGTATCCTTCCTTAGCTGTATACTTTTCAGAACCATCTATCCACAAGTTATTATTATTGTACCTAGCTTAAGAACACATTTTGCTTTACAGATCCCTTTCCAAATCCAACTGGCATCACCAGAAGGTTGGTACTCCCACTAGTTTTGATCTCGTATATATATGTTATGGATCCATTTGATCCATAAAACATCCTCATTCTGTGCTACCTACCATACTAACTTCCCCACGACAGCCATATTCCAAGTAATACAGTCACGAATGCCCAACCCACCATTCTTTTTGGGTAAACAAACCTAAGTCCAAGCTATAGGAGGAGCTTTGTGCATGTACATCTTCCCCTCCCACAAATATGCTCTGCATATTTGAGTAATTTTGTTCAACACACTCTTGGGAAGCAAAACAATTTGCCCTCAATAGGTATGTAGACTCAGTAGAACTGCATTAACAAGGATAACTCTGGCAACATATAATAAGTGCCTCGAGCTCCAGCAATTTATTCTTTTCAGCATTTTATCCACCAATAAATCACAATCACACTTAGTTAATCTCTTTGAGGTAATAGGTATTCCTAGGTACCTGAATGGCAACTCATCCCTCTGAAAACATGTGACTTACTAGATTCTATGCTGCACATCATCTGAAACATTGCCAAAATACACTGTTGTTTTGGCTTGACTAGCTTCTAGCCCAGAAGTGTTAGCAAATGCTTTTAGAGTCCTCTTCAAAAGCATGGCTGAGTGTACATCCCCCTTGCTGAACAACATCAAGTCATCAGCAAAAATAATGTCATTCAGTGACAGGGAAGCACATCTATGATGAAACTGAAACTCTCTTCTCTTGCTCATTCTCTTCAATAACCTGGTAAAGTACTACATAGCAATAACAAAAAGTAGGGGAGAAATAGGGTCCCCTTGCCTTAAATCTTGCTTTCCTTCAAAAAAAACCACACACACCTCCATTAAAACTCAAAGAGTAAGAAGGAGTCGAAATACAAGTCATAATCCACTCAATAAATTGTATAGGAAAATTCAAACACTTCAATAACTCTGTTATGAACTCCCAGTTAATTGAGTCATATGCCTTCCTCAAATCCACCTTTAATAGTACACCTAGAAGGTTGGTTCTTCCTTCTATAATGCTTCATAATGTCCTGACAAAGGAATATGTTATGTAAAATTACTCTTCCCTCAATAAAAGCACTCTGTACTTTATCAGTGAAGGTAAAATCTTTTTAAGTCTTTCACACAACATTTTAGAGATGATTTTGTAGATGACATTACAACATGCTATAGGCCAATATTGTGTCACATTGATCACAAATTAGGCACTAAACACAATGTTGTGGCATTTATCTGCTTTAGAATTGTCCCGGAGTGGAAGAAATCTAGGACTGCTAGTAACAGCCCGCACTTTCGAGCTGCTAGCTAATCACACTTAACATACATAATCCTCATTTATCATTAATAAACCTCAAATTACATTATCTTGTAGCGAAAACAAAACAGTTGATACGATCCTGGACCTATGGCTTATGGCCCTTCAATACATCATTCTTTAAAAGAAATCCTTCATAATAGCTACTATGAGTGGAACCTCAAAACATATTTCAACCAAACATCACAAAAAAAATATTCTCAATAAAACATCTAACTATAACTTTAATCCACGATTTACAACGTAAGCATCTTCTCGTTCATTTAGCATATTCCAAGTCCTCGATACTATACCTACAAAATATCTAACAATGAACTCTGCCCCCACCAGGACAGGTTCCAAGAACAAAATTAGCGAAACTGAGTACACATTGTCCAACCAGAAATTCACTTTAGTGGCTTAAACTTAGTTTCGTAGCTCATTGATCTTCCAGATGATAACTTAATTCAAAACATCCATAAGACATGAATTCAGACTAAAGTGAATATTTATCACTCAGAATTTCCATACTCAATAGGGCCTTTGAAAAGTATATTAAAACCCAAAACACAAAAGCTTGAATTTTCCATAAACGAAATATGAACTTAAAACATGTTCTCCAACCATAGTTTTAACTCACTTTGCTATCCATTCACGGAAAAATATACCTTCTTGGTATTAAAACATATACTTCTTGAATATAATTTTCTCAAATTGAAATTCAGATACAATGATTCAGAAAACATCATTAGGAGCATCTCTTGGAATAAAATTCATTTGCAAATTGGAAAACTCCATAGCATAAACCATTAAGTCTTCGTAAAACAGAAGCTTTTGCAAAAAATAACTAGTAGGAGTTCCACATGAACTTTCAGAGATCATATAATACTTTGTAATTTCTCCCTTCAACAAGCCTATAAAATATTCGGGGAAGAATATACGAATAGAGAGTGGACTATGTCGCCATCTCTAAACTCATGGGGACGTCTCCCCTACCAATTTTGTACTGCTTGCCAGACTTGTTCCCAGGACATGTCCCGTCATTTCATATAACACGCATACCAAGATGCATTCATCACTACCGATGCAACATCTTCCCCATCATACACATAATTAGAATACTTAAATTCATAGTTACTCATACCCATATATACTTTCTCATAACCAAAATTCATAGTTCTTAAAGTTAATGATCATATATAATTAGGATCTCAATCCACATAATACACTGTCTTTCACACTTTCATAATTCTATATAAAACTTATATCGCAAATCCTCTAACAATTATTTTATACTCGAAATTATAACTCAAACACCTTTGCTCAAAAATTCCGTTGTTTCCCATTAATCTTTCAACAACTATAATTCAGATCAAAATCGATTTCATAAAAGAATACTAAATTGGCATTCCCTAAGTTCATAAATCGAAAATCTCGGTGTGAACAACTTAAATAAATGAAGATGTCGAAGGTTCTATCTCCAATACTTATAGCAACCGTTACTAAAAACATCGCTTTACAACAAATACAAAGTCTTATAAACTTAGATCGAAGACAAGTTCATATAACAATGTCACAAATTTATACTCTTAAGAAGTTCTTGTGCCTCTCGGCAATGCAACTCAAGGATAATTCAAAACGTAACTTCATTCTATAAACTTTTTACAACTCACAATCAAAAGTTCAATTATTAAACTTGGCAAATAGACATAATCATATGAAATACCAATTTCGAGTTCGAAAGTGGATGGACATGTGTGTACCTCTTATATGCTCGATTCCACAATAATCTTCAAGAATCCAGCATCTCCATATTCATGATCAATCTCCAATAATCACCTCACAGCAATAATAACAATAATTAACATTTATCCCTACTATATTTTAGATAAATGAATTGACTTGCTCATACCTTCTAACTCTTATATTCAAGACATTCCTCTAAACTGACTCATATTATCAATCTATAACTCTAATAAACCCCATCAATCAAACTAATAGGCCATTATCTTAATTATATACAGCAAAACAAAAAGTTGCAACCTTAATCTGAATATTTTGTTCAAAACTCATGAACTAACTAATAGCATACCATAAATCAACCTCAATTTCTTACTTGGAAACAATTAGCAAAAATAACTCCTTTAAATTCTTTATTAACTCCAACAATTACATAACTAGCTAGTTCCATAAAATCGATTGAACACTTTTAACAACCTCTCATCTCAACTAATTTTGCTAATCAACAATCAAGATTTAGACCTGAATTTATTTGTGAAATCATAAATTAAATCCTATGGAAATCTGAACTTATACTTATCAATTCAAAGAAAATAAGATAAAGGTTTGAACTTTATACCTTCAATAACACACAAAAGATATGGAAATGAAGAAGTTCAGCAACAAGACAGCATAAACACGTGAGAGGAGAATTAGCTTAAGGCTGCGATTTCCGACGATGAATCGCCGTTAACAACTGGTGATAGCAGCTGCAGAACACGGCAACGCCGCAACCACAAAAGTGCTGGCTGACGAAGGCAAGGAAGGCGGCAGCCTAGGCGGCGCACCACCAGCAGAGGCAGCAGGGCCCACGAATAGAGGAGAAAGAAAACATGGGAGTAAAGGGAAAATAAGGAAGAAGCAGCAACGCTCCAGGCTAGAACGGTGGCACCGGAGCGCGACAAAGTCGGTGGCAGCAAAAAGGCCGACAGAAGAGGAAGGAGGAGACGGACAGTGAGTGAGAGAGAAATGGGGGTTTCTTCCCTTAAGAATTTTTTTTTCACAACAAGGCTTGGGTTCTCTTGATTATTTATCTTTGAGGATAATAGGAGAAGATGACACATCACTCTTTAAGACACTTTGGCTTCATCTATGCTTGACACCTTAGACTAATGAGACACATGGATTTTTTTCTATTTCTTTTTTCTTTTCTTTTTTATAAATTCACATTTATATTTCAAAATCATATTTAAACTAAATAAATTAAATTAAAGTAGGAATCTATCTTACTATATAATTCCTTCCAAGGTTTTGATAACATAATCAATTTACTAAACCACTAATCTCTAATTAAACCTGCTTTAAAATAGAGGCTATTACACTGCTTCTATCACCTTAGGACCAACACATTGCCATGACTTCTTGAAAAAGAACCTAGAGTACTACCATCAGGACCAGGCGCTTTATTGACATCAATATCAAATAGGGCCTTTTTTTTACATCTTCCCCATTAATTGCCATACACAACTTAGCCTTTTTCTCATTATTCAGAACCATGCCCTCATTAACAATTAAATGACTCACTTCCCTAACAACCCTTCATAAAATTGCATAAAAGTACTCTCTAAGTCTTCCTGCGTCTTCATCTATACACCATGCATATTTTTAAGTCTGTAAACATGGTTGTAGGACCTTCTCTTCTTCAAACAGGCATGAAAATAAGCTGTATTAGCATCACCCTCACCCAGCCAGTCCTGTTTCACTTTCTACTATAAGAAACTCAGCCTAGTTTTATTCAATCTTTCATACTCCTCCCTAGCTTCTTTCTCCTGAATGTGCAGCTCAACAACATGAGGTGCCTCATGTACCTGATTTTGTATATGTTTTAGATTTTGAGTAGCTACCACAGCCTCACACTCAATATTTGCAAAATCTGGTCCTATTTAACACCTTTAAATCCTGTTTCAAACTCTTTAACTTAATCCAAAGCCTATACATAGGCACACCATACACCTCCTTTTGCCACCCTCTAGCAACAATTTCTCCAAACCCAGGATCAAGCCCCCGCATATTGAAAAATCGATATGATTTAGGCTTAGACACCACATTACTATCAAGTTTCACCACACAAGGACAGTGGTCAGAGATGCTCTGTGGGAGGAAAGTAATAGCTGCTCTTGGAAAGATGTCCTCCACTCTTCATTCACACAAAGTCTATCTATTTTAGAAAATAATGTATCAACTCATTCCTGCTTGTTAGACCAAGTAAAAAAAGGTCCTAAATTAACAGTATCATGTAAACAGCAATCCCTCAAGCACTATATAAAAGCTCCAACCTCCTCAATAGGAACATCAGAGCCAATTCTTTCATTGAGATTCAATACATTGTTAAAATCACCCCCAATTATCCAAGCACCATGCACAATAGCCTTCAAATGAACCGGATCCTGCCAAAACTTCATTCTGTCAATAGCAACATTAGCACCATACACCATTATAAGGAAGAAATTTTTGTCTCAGCCCTTGTGATGCCCTTCACAGTGTTTATGAGCTGATCTGTCACACCAAGAATATTCACATCAAATTTAGAAGGAATCCAAATAAGCCATATTCTCCCCCCTCTGTGCAGCTGGTAATTAGTGGCTACACTCCAATTATCACAAACCCTAGAAAACACTTTATGGAAATTACAATCTTTCAGTCTTGTCTCCAGCACACCAAATAAAGCCACATAGTGTTGATGTAGCAAACACCTAACATCTCCATGCTTATTAGGACTATTCAGTCTTCTAACATTCCAAAAATCTAAACTATCCATTGGGTGGGTTCAACATGCACTCTCCATCTCCTCTTATTCCATTTGTTGCATCATGCTCAGTTGACAATGTAACCTCAGGCCCCTTCTAACTAGACCTGGCATTAGCTCATTCTCCCCTTTATCCATAACAGCTTCCCCTTCCTTAGTTAACACCTCATTATCAACACCTTTCCCAGTATCAATCTCATTAGACTATTCTTTATGTTCTTCCCTACTATGCTCAATGATAGTAGGAAGCCTAGCTACAGCAGTAGCTACAACAGTAGGTTGTGTATGCTTAGGAACATCCTTCACCATCCATGCCTTCCAAGGTTGCACTTTACTTTTGGCTAACTCATAACGCTTCTGTCTACATTGCTCCATAGTATGTCCTACCCCATGACAGTCACTGCAAATTATAGGCTTACACTTATATACCATCTTCTGGTATTGTAGCTTCCCTTTCTCATCTGTAAATGATATCAGGTCTGGATATGACTAGTCTATAATTACTTCCACAAGTAGTCTAGCATAAGCTAACATGTCTTTCTGTGCTGTGGCCTAATTTGTTCTAATAGGATTTCCAATCAACCCATCCATCTTATATAGAGAACTTTGCCCCTAATATTTCAAAGATAGCCCAGGAAATCGTATCCAAGTGGGCACAACTTTAACATTCTCAGCAGTTACATCCAATTCTGGTGTTCGGCTTTTCACTATAACTGGTATCCTATCATACAAAATAGGACCAGCAGCCATAGCCCTCTCCTTATCCTCTAGTGTGCGATATTTAACCATAAATACACCATTCTCTAACATGATAATCTTGTGAACACGAAAACTCCTCCAAACCCTACGAATGAATCCATCAATAATCCTAAATGGAGGTTTAATCCTTAAAATATAACATACCACCGCTAAATCCCAATACTCTAATTGAGGTTGAACATCATCCAGTGTAATTTCCACCCCTTTATCATCATTTTCCAACCTACAATTACCATTTCCAGATAAATCTAGACCCACTTCATTCAAATTTTGAAATAGAGAATGTCTCCAACTAGTATTACCTGGATGGCTCGCCAACTGCTGCATCGAATGAGAAGATGGATGGATTGGCATTGTGTGAGGAGTGCGAATTGAATCAATCCAACTCGTTGTTAAGCTTCTCGCTGCTTCAAATGTCGTCGTATCCTAATTTGAAAGTACCTTATCAATCGAAGCTTGTGATTCACGATCATCCTCTTCCTCAGACGTCCAGCTAAGAGCATATACTTCCAGTAATTCTATGATGTCCTTTAACTTCCTTGCATCCCCTGATTGTGGCTTACGAGCCATTTCTCCTTCTATACATCAACCTTTTGTTTTTGCTTTTGATTGTTATCTTCTCGCCTCCCTGTCCTTTTTTAGTCCCTTTTGCCATAGCATTTAGCAGAGCTGAGAAACCAATTAGGACAGTGAGATCAATTTCCAAATTCACAAAACCCTAGAGAGAAGTCTTCTCTCTGTAAACGTCATTTTACTTATCTGTTTTGGTGAAATTTAGATAATTCTTTCATTGCATCAGGAACTAAAGGATTTTTTTAGCACATTCCCCGAATAATTTCACCCACTTTTGATGTTCAATTAGATCAAGAAACTTCGAAAATTTACAAGATTTGCACCATACTAAGTTTATTCCAAATCCAGACACCAAATTCTTCGCCTTTTACTTCAGTTCCTTCACATTCTTTTATTCTTCCCCCTGAGACTGAAACTCCTCTATTTCTTCATGTTTATGTCGCTTCAAGTTCCTTTGAGGTGTAGAAGCAAGATGTTGAGCCAGAAAATCTTGTATGGTAGGTTTTTCAGCTGTTTTTGAGGAATCAAGTTCAAGGGTGAGGGTGAGAGGAACAGTGGCTGGGTTTTGAACATTAAGAGGATTTAGAGAGTGAATTGGTGAGATATTCATTGGAGATGGTGGAGGTGAGTTTCTCTTACGTTTTTGTGAGGGAGTGGAGTATTCTGACTTGTTTTCATGATTTTATTTGAGTTAGGGTTTGAAGGATTAAAGCAATTGGGGAAGAAGATTAATAATCAAAGGCACTAGTTGGGAGAGAGGATGATCGAATTTAAGAAGGTATAAGGGGGATGATCATTATTATGTTGGAACTAAATAAAAGAAAAAAAGAAAAATTTCCGGAAAATCCTAACTGAAAAGGTATGATGTGAATCTTTAAGAAAGATCCGTAAATAGATAAAAGAATGAAAAGAAAAAAATCCGAAAAAATTGAAGCAATTATTTATGGAATTTTCAAGAAAATAAAAATTGCTTGCTAATAATTAAGAAGGAACTTCTAGGAATAAAAATGCTTAATAACTCAGTATCTCAAGACATTTAAAGATTATATGCAATTTATTCACAAATGTGTCATTTACAGGAACTCACATATATGCATACTTACTATGTTTTTCACATGAGACTTTGGTGTGATGGAAGTTCCCACTCTTTACACATATATAGCTTGAAGTAGTTTCCTTGTGGGGAAAGTTTCCATGCTTTTAATTGAGCTTGATAATACTAGTTCTAGTCTCATCTTCTCATGTTTCTCCCTACTAAAAGGTTTAGTCAATATATTTGAAATCTGATTATCAGTTTGACAAAAGGTTAATTTAATTAAACCCTTTTCCACATTATATTTCAAAAAGTGATGCCTTATAAGAATATGCTTGACTCTTGAATGATGTGTTGGATCTTTGGAAATACAAATAGCACTTGTATTGTCACAATATATAGGAACACAATCATAAACAATACCAAAGTCTCTTAATTGTTGTTTTATCCATAACATTTGTGAACAAAATGAAGCATATTCAGCTTTAGCTTTAGATAAAGCAACAATATTTTGTTTCTTAGAACCCCAAGAAACTAGATAGGAACTAAGAATTGAGCCATACATGAAGTAATTTTTCTATTTACCAAATCTCCAGCATAGTCAACATCAGTGTATCCTTTGAGTTCAAAGGTATCACTTCTTGGATAAAACAATCATAGATCCTTTGTTCCTTTAAGATACTAAGTATCCTTCACTGCTGTTAGATGATTTTATTTGGGATTGGATTGAAACCGAGCACATAAACCAACACTGAATGAGATATCCGGCCTACTAGCAGTTAAGTATAGTACGAAACCAATCATTCCTCTATACTTAGTTTGATCCACACTTTTTCCATTTGATTCTTCATCAAGTCTAGTAGCAGTTCTCATTAGTGTATGATTTACTTTTGCTGACTCTAATGCATATATATTGAGAAGTTCCTTTATGTATTTTTGTTGGTGGACCATTATTCCTTTCTCAATTTGCTTTATTTGCAAAACCTAAAAAAAATTCAGTTCCCCCATCATACTCATTTCAAATTCACTACTCATCAAGTCAATAAACTCCTTCAAGAAAACTTCATTAGTTGCACCAAATAAAATATCATCAACATAAATTTACACAACTAATAAGTCAGTTCCTCTTGATTTTAATAATATAGTTTTATCAACTTTTCCTCGTTTAAAATCATTTTGCAAGAGTAACTTGGACAACCTTTCATACCACGCTCTAGGTGCTTGCTTTAGCCCATGAAAGAAGCAAAAGCAATTAAGATTCTTTCTTATGGCTTCAATCCTAGCAACAGGAGCAAAAGTTTCTTCAAATTCTATACCTTCTTGTTGGTTATAGTATTTGACAACTAACCTTGCGTTGTTCCTGATAGTTGTTCCATATTCATCAAAACACCCATTCTAAACCAATTACCTTTTTGTGCTTGGGTTTTGGTTCTAGATGCCATACTTTGTTTCTTTATTTAGTTCACTTTGCATTACTACAATCTAGTCAACATCTTGGAGTTCTTCCATGTGATTTCTTAGTTCCATTAGAGATGGGAACCCATGAAATGTACAGAATTTTTTCAATTGTGACGTTGTCTAAGTTCCTCATTCAATGTCACTTATTATGAGATCCAAAGGATGTGACAATTGATATTTCCAACGTTTAGGATAAAATTGAGCTGCTGGAATATTCTCAGGTTTCTCCTGATTCTCGTTTTGCTCATTTCCAACTTCATTTTGATTTTGCATGCCTTGTTGTTCCTCCTCTATAGGAACTGCATCATTTTCTTCATTTTAATGCACCTTTGGCCTAGGAATCTCATCATGTTGCTTCCTAGTTATGGTTTCTTCATCATGACCTGAATATTGGGTTAAACCTATCTCAAAATCATCTAGTTCCACAACATCCACATAATTGTTAGTTTCATCAAAAATAATATGGGCACTCTCTTCTACACACAATGTTTGCTATTTGAGGCATATCCCAAGAATATTGTCTCATCACTTCCTGCATCAAATTTCCCTAAGTTCCTCTTTCCATTATCATGAACAAAGCACTTACATCCAAAAATACGAAAGTAGGAGATGTTAGGCTTTGTTCCTTTGAGGAGTTCATAGGAGAGTCTTATTTAATAAAGGTCCTATCATTGCTCTATTGATGATGCAGCATGCTCTATTAAGTATTAACTACTTTCGCTCAAAAGTTTCTTGGTAAGGAACTCACTAGTAGCATGGTCCTTGCCATCGCTTCCAATGTTTCCTTTCAACAACTCCATTCTGTTGAGGAGTCCTTGGACTAGAAAAATTATGATCCATGCCTTATTCTTGCAATACTCATCAAACTTGTTATTAATCAAATTCAGTTCCACGGTCTGACCTAATATGAATTATTTGACGACTTGTTGTTCTTTGAATTTTCTTAGCAAAGTATACAAATTCCTCAAACGTTTCATCTTTGCTACCTAAGAAAATTACCCACGTAAAGCGTCAAAAATCATCAACTATAACTAGTACATACCTTTTTCCGCTTTGACTTTGGATTCTCATTGGTCCGCATAAAACCATAAACTAGTGGAAAAAAACATCATCCAATCCGGTCAAAACATTGGTTACTGATCCGTTTTTGGGCCGGAACGGATGGGCTAGGAGCAGTTAGAAAAACTCAACTGATCTACTTTTGAACCGGATTAGTTGAGAACTAATTGATCCGGTTATACGTTAAAATCGGACCAGTTAAGTTGATTAAATGATCGGGTTTTAAAGCATAACCGGATCAGTTGAGGCACATTATAAAAAAAAAAGAATGACGCAGGCTTGCCAAGTTAGAGTTGCAGAGTATAGAGAGGAAAAACACAGGCACAAAGTCAACTAACAGCTCAACAAACAATGAGGTGTCATCAATACTTTAACACAACAAATTAGGATGAATCTGCACATTAATTTGTGGAATGACATATAGAAAAAATGCTTATCAACAAGCACAAAGCTAATTAATGTCACATGCATCACCAAAGCAGATCTTGACAGAAAAAGAAATATATAAACAAAAAAAGAAACTAAAGGTGGTCATTACATGCATCACCAAAGTACTGAGAACATTAACCCAAAATGCAAGCTTATCCTCATGCTTCAACTTCTTTGGATCTACTTCTTGTAATTGGGAGATTAGCGACCATATCTTCTGAAATCCTATTAGGTGTCTCTGGAACGTGTCTTAAATACTTGTGCTAAGATGTCCTGCAAGACTTATGACATTTAAACTATTCTGGGTTTTGAGAGTGAAATTTATGAATTGCAAGTAGAAAATGAAAAGACGGTGAAATTAGGGAAGTTCCTCCAGATTATATGAGAAGTCAAGCCAAAATTAACCAGTCATAGAGTAAATCTAAGACTTAATAATACTAGGGCGGAAACTATTACCCACCCATCTAACAAATCAAAAATGGTTACGTATTACCAAAAGCTTATGAAATTCACATACATGACCCAATACAGTGCATATATCAACAGAAAATGATCTCATTTTGAATCTTTAAAAACATACACCTAAAGTGATGACAAACTAACTAAAAAGTGGGGGATAAACATATCTAGAATATACTATAGCAAAATAATACTAATAAAAGACAAAAGTAAATGAAAAAAGCAACTTAAAGAAAAACTTAGCTTCCCATAACTAAGGCATCATTAACAAGAGTAATTGAGGTATTGAGGTCTTACACAAGGTAACTCGCCATTGGACCTTCCACCAATTAAACAAAAAACCAACTTAAAGAAAAACTTAGCTTCCCATAACTAAGGCATCATTAACAAGAGTAATTGAGGTACTGAGGTCTTACACAAGGTAACTCGCCATTGGACCTTCCACCAAACAGCAGTAGGTGCTCGAATGGGATAAAGAAATCATATGAAATCACAACTAGGTTGCTAGGAAAGCGCACATACTGAAGAAATCATATGAAATCACAACGAGTGAAAGTCTCATTGTGGAAGCAGGTAAAGGCCTCATTAGTGGAATTGGAGCAATAGTATATGGTATGGCAATATGGCAGTAGATACAGGCAACAAAAAGGATCAGCACTTCTAACTGGATGCCTTTGTTGAATATAGATCAGAGAGCCAATTTCTTAACTTAAAAGAGAAAATAAGTAAGTTGAAGAGATGATTCAACTAGAAAACAGGTGTCTAACATGAGAGTTGAGATATAAAACAACTGCAAATTTAGGTTGAACAATTCAAGAAAATGAGCAAATAATGAAACAGCTTTAAGCACTGCCAGATTAAGCATACCCACAAAGAACACACATGAAACAAAACAAGATAATTATGCATGAGTGAGAAACAAACAGCAATAGAACAAACGACATTCATGTTTAGCAATAATTCATCTAAGGATTAATTATGTTGTTTTGACTTTCTTCTTTCAGATAGAGACTTCAAATAAAGTAGCATCCATATTCAGCTCTCAGATACATTTATCCATATTCAAATAAAGATGGAGACTTCAAATAAAGAAGCAAGATAATATTTTGCTCAAAGACTTGAAAACCCTAACAACTAGTAGTAGGATCTTTCAAATGCTTTAAAACTCAAACCTAGAGATCCATCAGATTTCCAAACCATACACATCATTATTTTTGGAGATATATGCGCTTCAGCTAAAATATAATCCTAGTATAGAATTTCACATGCTTGAAGTGCAAATATATATAATATCATACCTTAATTGGGGATCAAAGATAATGTTCTCCTTCATTGATTGACAGAATAGCATCTAGGTTTCTTTGAAGAAACCTCCCTCCTAGATATGCAACCCACAGGCATCCAAGTGTAAATGCCAGTTCATAATTTTCCCACAGCCATTAGGCATACCTTCCATTTGACTTTCTTCTGCAACCAATTGCTCTATAAATGTTGTCTCCTATTCAAAAAGAGAAACATGGTATATATAACTGCAATTTCCTTCTTTTCTTTTCACATCAGGCAGTAACATATATTTCATCAACAGCGACAATAAGGTAATGCTGCCATATGCAAAAGGTGCAAAAACTATACACATATGAGCTAAAAAAACATAAACTCATTAAAGAAGTTATGAATCAGGCCATTAACAATACTTCACACTTAATCAAACCTTAAAAAATTCAACAAATGAAAGCCAAACAAAAATTCAAGCAAATCCCCAAAAACAACCGCAATTAACAAAATAATACAAACCTAAATCCAATCAAACAATGAAATCCAAACTCATGTCAAATTCCATGTCAAACGAACAATGAATAGCACAAAACTCTAGATGAAAAACAAAAACAAACTATCGCAAATATTTGACAAAATTACTTCAAATAACCAGCAAACTTAGATTATCGCAAGATCACACCAAACAATTTTAAGTTTCCAAAACCCTAATTTCTTCAAAAATAAAACAAAGATCAAAAACAAATGAAAAAATGAAATCATGACTGAAATAATTACAAACCATAGCAGTTGTGGCACACGCGGAGGAAACTCAGATGAATTGGAATTAGAATTCGTCGCTTTATGAAATCTTAGTTGCGAATGGAGTTCTAGAGTTGGATCAGTTGGCTCGCGGAAAAGCATTGAAGATGAGCTTAAGAAGATGGATGAGAAGTGACATTTTCGTTACTTATAAATTTAAATTTCTATGGATAGATGGTTAAATTTGAGTTGAATTGGAATTTATGGTGGTGGTGGGATCTCGTGTTTTTGTGAACTGGTCTCGTGTGGTGGAAGAGGTTGTTTAGATCGAAGAAAGGGGCTGGAGAAAGTAGAGAGGAGAGAGGGAAGAGACATCAGCGAGGGAAATAATGGGACGCATGGGATTTGGGCGACTTGGGCTGTAAATAATAGATGCCTAACTAATCCGGTTGGGCTAAAAACCGGATTAGTTTACAAAAACTGATACGGTTTTAGCCCAACCAGATCAGTTATGTTATCTAAAATTTACGAGGACAAAATTATGGAATTAACCGATCCGGTATTAGGAGAACCGGATATGTTTTCTTGTGTCATTTAAGATTTTTTCCACTAGTGATATGGAGAAGTTCCAATGGTTTTTGGAACTTACCATTTTCTTATGTTTGAATGAACTTCTAACATGCTTTCCTTTTGCACAAGCCTCATAAACTCCTTTTATTTGATAATTCACCAAGGGAAGTCCCTTTACAAGATCTTTTAATCGTAGTTCGTCAAGGAGCAAAAGACTAGCATGTCTAAAGCATTTATGACAAAGTAGTGGATCTTACTCAATAACATTTAGGCAGGTTAGATTGTTCCTGGTAACTGAATTGAGATCCACAGTGCATGTGTTCCCTCTTCGAGTTCCTTCCAAAATAACCTTCCCACTTTTATTGTTGATGATTTTACATTTTTCAGAAATAAAGCTTACATTGTTACCTTTGTCACAAAACTGATAAATCCTCAGTAGACTATGTGTAACACCCCGACAATTCTCTCTTTTCTAAAATACCTTTTTATTATAAAACATAGAGAATTATCAAAGTATTATCGCCCGTGTGAAAACGTATCGGCTTATTCAGAATTTTGCATCGGAAAATATAAATATAACTAAACTTCATACTTCAAATATAATAAACAACAAGGTACTTAAAACCAACACACTATAACTGTCTACTTCCAAAACCAAACTTAACATAATACGTTCCTACTAAAGCAATAGATAAAACAACTTGTTATACAAGCTCTGCACATCCCAGATTCCCAATGATGCAGCATCTGCACACCTGTAGATGTCAATGCTCTAAAGAATCTGCTCACCGAAATGGGTCATCACAGGATCAATAAGGCAAAGTCATGATCAACACATACAAACAAAGCACGTAATCAGCAAAGCTGAGTACTACATAATAATAAATAACATTCCTAATCATGATACTAACAAAATAATAAACAGGAATAAATAATAATACAACAATATAACATTTTGCAGACAACTTCTACTGAACTAAACTTTAATCATCTTTTTAATACTTTAAATGGAATAGTTATTGGACCGAGTTGTCTAACTAAAAACCAGCCTTCCCTAGGAAGACGAAATACGGGCGCGACGCAGTATTCCATAATGACCTGCGATATCGAGGAACCTTTGAATAAAAAGAGGAACGGTGATCAATCCAATTCCCAGAAAAAGCCATGGCACGCTCACCATGTACCCCAACTCCTGATTGTCCAACGTCAGACGTGCACCAGTCTAAAGTTTATTATTATCCAAGTTACACTTTACGTGATTTACAATTTATTACTTATTATGACACACAAGTAATACAGAATTATCAATTCAACATTCACAACTGAACTTCTTTTTATCTTAGGATTAAAATAAGTGATCATACAACTTACAATCCAAGATTAATCCCTTTTTATTCCAATCCTTCTTATTTGTTGAACCTAGCCAACAATCAAGTTACCTTTCAAGGCATAAATGATCAACTTACCAAATAAGGCTCACAATCCTCATAAAGTAGTGAAAATAATAATATAAGGGAACACATGATTTAATAAATAAAGTTCCCAATCCAATTAACATGCTTGCATCAATATTCCATACAAACATGATATTCAACTCATAATCAAATCTCATAATCAACATGTTTGCACACAGGCATAAAACATGTAAAATCCAATCATGATAGAAATCATATATGAACTTACAAAGTTTGTATACATGATACTACAACTTTTCCTTCCTAAAATCATGATACTACTCACATAACACATAGGTATGTACGTACCTTGTATAAACAAACTGATAGGCCACCGTTAAACACTTTAAAAGTCGCCTACTGAAAATTCTCCGCCTAAAACAACCAATATAACTTAAAATCAATACTCTAATTAATTCCAGCAACTTTAAAATTCTATAAATCCTCTTTAAAAATATTTAAAAGTTGTTTTTAACATTAAAACTTCAAATACTAATACTCCCTAGCATAATATTACTATACTAGTCATTAAAATCCAACAAACTCCCTTAATAACATCTTTTCTAAAAATTCCAGCAGCATATAATTTACTAAAACCCTCTTTAAACACACTTAAACATGCTTAACTTCATAAATTAAATCAATTTCATAGTTTATAACATGCTACTATGATTTTCCAATATTAAACACCCTAAAAATTCATGCTTTGATAATTAAAAACTCAATCTAAAATAATAATCAAATCTGAATTTTATTCTTTTAATACACAATATATATAATCCATGATTAATCATTAAAACAGTAAATTAAAGTTATTAATCATGATTAGTACCAAAATAAAGCATAAAAATATGATCTTTAATTGAAACTTGAGGAAGAAGAAAAGAATTAAACCAACGAATCGAAGAACAAGTAACGCAAGACGCCGAAAACAGCACGGCAGCCCGGCGGTCAGCAACCGGTCGACGGTGGTGATGGTGGTTGAGTGTTTGTGACGTTTCTTGGCGAAGAAGAAAGCGTTACTTGAAGAAGAAGAAAGAAAATTGGAGAAGAAGAAAAAGAACGTGAAAGAGAGAGAAAGGGCCGGTTATAGTGAGGGAGGAGAGAGAAAATTTGTGTGGTAAAATAATTTAGGTGTATGGGTATTTATAGTTTCCCTTTTGTGGGCTTAGGGAAAAATAGAATTGGACTTTAAATAAAGTTTGGTGATGAATAGGATTGATGATTGAACTCCTTACATCACAAGGATTAGTATTTGGGTTCCTCAAGCCCATTTAAACTCCTTTTCCAAATCCAATTAGTATTTCAAACATCTTTCAAAGCATGCCTAACAAAACATTTTCCTTAAATCCTTAAAATAATTCCTTTGACTTTCAAAATGGTCAACCTTTGAAATATGAAATCATTAAAATGCTAATATATATTAAAATATAAATAACTATATATTAAAATATATATATATATTTCATAAAAATACGGGGGATTACACTATGCATTAGACCTGCTACTAGGAACACGTTATCAATGGAATGGGAACTTGACCTTCCAACTTTACCAACAGCGATTATTTCCCCTTTGTTGTTATCTCCAAAAGTCACAGTTCCTCCTTGTTAGGTCTCTAATGATTGAAATTTTGTTTTGTCTCAAGTCATGTGCTTTGAACAACTGTTATCCAAGTACCACGAGTTGTCCCCTCTCACTACAACCTCTTCTGGAGCTTTATCATCAAGCTTGGCCATTAAACACAAGTTGGCAGTTTCTTCACTTGGTTGAGGTTCCTCATCTTCTAAGTCGGACTCACCCCATGCAGCAATCATTGCTTTGCGAAAGTCTGGTTTAGTAAAGGTTGATTTGTTGAATCTTTCTTTTTCTTTTAGTTCCCTTTGCCTTTCTCTATCTCCCATTGAGGACATTCTCTAATGATGTGGTCAGTACTTCCAAATTTAAAACAACCAGGATCTGGCTTGGAACTTGGGTTTTTCTTTCCAAAGATCCTACCTTTGCCCTTTCTTGCATTGTTGTAGAATCTCTTGAACCTTCTCAACAACGTGGTTGCTTCTTCCTCGTCTGGCTCTAAGTCATCCTCCTCTTTACCTCTTAGAGCAAGTCCCTTGTTCCTAAAGCTTTGAGGAACATTAGTTCCTAATGTAGCTCATGGGTCATAAGGGAACCCATGAAGCCTATATTAACGAGTAGCCACTAGTACGGAAAAGGGCTATTGCGACGCACAAAACATGCTTATTCCGACGCTAAAAAAAGCGTTGCAAGATATTTTACCGACGCTAACGAAAGCGTCGGCTTTGAGCGTGTTGTTAGGCTCTATGGCGACGCTTTTTGCTAGTGTCGGTATAGAGTTCCAAAAGCGTTGCAATTGTGACGCGCTTTTGTTAGCCTACTTAGGCACATAATTAGCATTGCTATATTATCACAATGCTTTTTAAGCGTCACCTTTGACTTAGAGTTTGCTATTTCCATTTCGATGACCAAAGGGTCATCGTGGGCGGGGGGGTGTAGATGGGCCGACAAGGCTCTTCAAAAGTCATAACGGAGCAGCTCGCGGCTGTAGGTTGTACTTCGAATACTTGGTATTTTAGCGATGGAAGATAGACTTTGCAAGCGCGATCGGTTAGGCTCGCCGAGGCAAAGCCTCCTGCTATTACACCGACGTAGCCGTTTGTTTGATCATTGTCTCCTCGGTTTTCCTTTCGCTTATTATTGTTACCCCATGAGTCCTTGAGGAATCTGTTCGACTTCCTTTGATCAGCTTGGTGATCTAAGGCCTTCTTCAATTCCTGGCAATCCTTTGTTGTGTGTCCACACTCTATGTGGTATTCACACCACAGTCTCTTGTCTCTTCGATCATTTGAGGTTCGTATAGGAGGAGGAGTGGGGCAGAACTGGTTTGCCTTTGAGATCATGTAGATCTCTCTCCGGTACTAAGTTAAGGATCGTTTCCATGATCCGTGGTCCTCTGCTGAGGGTGATTGTTCGGAATGCTTTTGTTAGATTTCCGGTAAGGGACTTCTTCCTTCCACTTCCTGGATTTCTCGTCGACAAACTTAATGGGCACAGTCTGTAGCGCGACCTTTAACTCGAGATGCAACGCGTAGCATAAATGTGGGTTCGAAGTCAGAGATTCCGCCGGAGTATTGGAATCCTGATTTTTTTTTTTTTCATTTTCCCTTTTATTCCCTCCCAAATCACATGCCTATTCTATTTCCTTTTTTTCCTGTCTCTTCTTCTTCTTGGTTTCTCTAAACTTCCTTCCTTCCCTAATCCCAATTCCAAATCACCTTCAATTCTTTAGAAAATTGATTCAGTTCTCTCTGTTTCACATCCAATTCTTTGCCACGTTCACTGATCACCTTCTCCTTCAATTCCCTCTCTTACAAATGATCTTGAGCCGGCTAACCTCCCTCCCCCCTCTCTCTATCCTCCACACCCTTTTCTCTCTCCTCCACTGCGATGCGCAGCTCCAGAACCCTCTTCTAGAAATTAGCCGAATGACACTTCTTTCCCAACTCCACGACCTTGCTACGATCAACAATTGCTCTCCTCTCCAACTCAAAATCTTCACACCACTCCCTCAGTTATTTCACTCTCATTTCGAATTTTTCACTTCACTCGCTTAGCGATTTCTCCACCAACTCCAACTACTTCTTCCTCAACTCCACCTCTTTCTAGAAATTCTGGAATGTATTCCTAATTACGCTGATTTCTCTCTCCTTTGACTCGACTGACTTGACTCGATTCTCCAGCGAATTGTGTTGCTAACGAATGCTGCAAAACCTGTGATTGTTCACCGAGTGAGAGAATTGTGCAGGAGTGAGACTGGAAATCTTTTAAGGTTTTGCCAAGTTTGTGCATCAAAGCCCTAGTGACTCTTAGATCATTTGAAGTTTACTCTGTTATGGACATGGTTCATCAAAGTTAAAAACACGGTTTTAAAATTCGAAACCCTAAAGATTGCAAAAATTTCCACTAGAATAATAGGGAAGGAAGGAAGTTGAGAGGGAAGAAGAAGAGAGATGGAAAAAAGGAAAAAAACTTAAAAAAGAAGAGGAATGTGATTTGGGAGGGAATAAAAGGGAAAAAGAAAATAAAAAAAAATCAAGATTACAATACTCCAGCGGAATTATTGACCTCTTTTTATGATACGCATTGCACCTCGAGTTAAAGGTTGTACTACAGACTCGATCTATTAAAGGTTGTGCTGCTTAGTACACTTGATGTATAGTGCCTGTTGTTCTAGCCAAATAAACCTTAAAATTAAATAAACAAATTTAAATTTCCCAAATTCGCAATAAAATCATATCTCACCGCTGACGGTACGGCTGATAGTGACAGGAGGTGTCGTTGGTTGTCGCTCGTGTGGAGAGAGAGAAAGGGGAGATAGAGAGAAGGGGACTGACGATGTGCAAGTAACGAGAGAGAGAACTACTAGTAAATGGTGGAGATCGTGCAGATGTTGGTCATGCGGTGGAGGTCGCGGCTGGTGTTGTCGACATGCGTTCGGTCAGTGGCAGAGTTGGAGGTTGCTTGTAAATGGAGCAGAGAGAGAAGGGGAGTGAAAGTAAAGCATGAGGGTTTTTATTCACAACACAGTAGTGCGCACCGTACAGATCGTTACAACTAATGTGTTTAAAACTTATATAAAAAGGGATCAACGGGATGAGTTCGGATCTTGGGATCATATCCGGACCCAAATCCAAATTCTGATCACATGATCTGAATCCGTCGGATCTAAATTTTTAGGATTCAAATCCTAAAAAAGGGATTCGATCAGATCCATTGCCAGATCTACAATTATACGCATAATGTGTCCCTATAATTAAAACAACCCTTAGTGGATATAACAACCAAATTACAAGCTCAACGGATAATACATCTATATCCTACAACTAAGAGACAAATGAACCTCATCAAGTAACACAGCTACATCTCACAACCAAGTGACAAATTAAGGTCAACGGATGATATATATAACCCACTACCAACAAATAAATCATGGTCATCATATAATGCTTCTAATAGCAACATGATTCAAATTTAGTTTTGAATAGCTACCCACCTATTGTAGATGGGTCATCATATAATGCTTCTACAATGAGTGGTAAATACCAAAACCAACATTATAGAGGCAACATAGGAGTACTAAATGAACAGAACAGTTAGTAGGGGACTTAGCTCTATGTTTAGTGTGCAGATTCAGCTTTCTAGTAGAGGTGTGATTAAATGGTGAGCTGGACCAAGCCGCGTCCAAAGAAGATTAAACCCACTATGTCGGGCCGGGCCCAAACTTCAGATCGATTTTTATGACCAAAATCTACTATTCTGGACCAAATATAGCGGGCTTTTCGCGACAAATTATAAACTAAAAATTTAGTTTTGAGGTGCCGAAAACTCGTCCAAAAAAATCATGGGGCTGCTGAAACATGGGCCCAGAATTATGTCCAAGCTTTGATCATTTTTTTAGCCGATCCGGGTCGACCTTTTTTGAAGGGGGAAAAAAAGTAGCCACCCTTTTTTTTTTTTTTTTTTTTTTTGATAATAAAATGTAGCAACCCTTGATCAGCTGTACTCTCTAGCTTTAATATTTCTTTCTTCAACCACCATCATTGGGGTCCTTTTCCATGAGCCTCCTTTCTTTTACGCTAGCCACCCTTCTAGCAGACTTTGGATGTCTCGAAAGATATTGTACATCACCTTCTTCCGAGATAGTCTTAGGAGTATTCGGGACAACCAAATTATCAATAGCTTGAGGTTGGAACAGGGAAGGAAATGACCCTGATTCAATACAAGCATCAGGATCATTATCACAACTGTCATCACAATCATCACAAGTGTAGGGGGACTTTTCTTCTTCTTTATCAGGAGAGTTCATCAGGCCACTGAAGGAGAGGTTGATCTGGATCAAGCATTGGTTGTCAAGGACCAGAATGTGTGCAACTCAGATCTTGTAACCATTTAATTAGAATCAGAAGCCATGATCAACAAAACTAACAATGACCAATGTGTAACTGAATTGAAGTACAAAACTAAATCAAATACAACGCATCCATACCCTACAACACGAATTAACTCAAACATTGATATAAACAACAGATCAATACAGTACAACATGTGTTAAATAAATAAAAAACAGATATAATTAACAGATCACATGGGCCAAACAATAGATCAACAACCGATGAACAAGAGATCAACTAAGGAACCGTACATTTCATAAGCAACATGACATGCAAATTTTGGACAATAACATAACCGATTTCATAACCAATCTCATATCTAGAAATGAACCCACAAATAATATGTTAATTTATGACGAAAATATAACATTTTAATACAAATAAATCATAATTTTCTAAATAAACTACAGAACATAACATCTATAAAAAGGTCAACCCAAAAAAATTTCAAAATATTAAATTTAGATCACAAAAGAAATCCTAGATATAGAAAGGAGAACTCAGGAAAATAGACCATGAACACATGACCAAATTAAGAATTCATACAAGTCCTATATCTACAAATGAAAATAATAATGGAGTAAATCAAGGGATTGCTCCATCTTTCACTTAGGCTCCGTTTGGTTGGGTGTAAAACGTTTTCAGTGTAAAATGATTTTCATGGAAAACAATTTACAATGGAAAACACAATTCCAAAATTAGTTTTCCGTTGTTTGGTTCCATGTAAGAAAAATGATGTAAACAAAGGAAAATGAAAGGGAAAGTAAGGAGGTAGTGAGAAGAGTGTACAAGAGAGATAAGGAAAAGGAAGGAAAACAATTTTCCCTTCATTTTGAAAGGAAAATGATTTTCCATCACTAGGAGAGCAATTTTACTCCTTGGGAAAATGGTTTTACACTCCTTTGCAAAACAAACAATATAAAATTGGAAATAGAGGAAAACAGTTTTCCAAGAAAATGTTTTACGCCCTACCAAACGGAGCCTTAAAGTTAATCCCTATTCTCTTTTTTGGAACAGTGACTATTATATCTGACAATTTTTGAAGATTAATATTATATCAAACAAAAACTAGATCTACAAATTAAAATTAAGTTATATTGATGAGGGGTTCATGTTTTAACTATAGGAAAGGGCAAGTTAAGTAAGGGTGAAAGAGATTTTACATGTGCAAAACTTCCAAATATGGGTATGTATGTCGCATGTATTATAATATTTCCAAAAAGGAAGAAATACTATTCTAACCTCTTTAAAAATGTCTGCCATAGGATTTTGTAGCTCACCCCAGAATTATGACACGGATTTATTGATTTAAGAAGTTGAGTTTTACACTTCTTACATAACCATCAATGCTACCCTACTAAGAATTTCAAAGGAAGACGACCATTAGAAATGTGAAGATACAAAACTTAACAATTTACAAGGATATTTACGATATTTTGACTAAGAAACCCTGAATAAAAAATAGCCTACTCTTTAGGGGCAATGGAGTAAATTTAGGCATTGCTTCATCTTTCTCTTAAAGTTGAATCCTTGTTTTCTATTTTGGGACTGACAATGATCTCTAACAAAAATTTTGGGGTCGAGGGGGGATATAAAATTACAAGAAACAAGAGCTTGAAAATGAAATAGATACTACAAAACAATTATATTTTTTTTTTAAATTTCTTAGCTAACTTCTTCATACATATTTGTTGCCTCATTATAGCAGTTTTCATTTAGTAAGATCTCAAATGATACACACGTCAGCTTATGTCATAACGCCATGGATGTGGAATTGCCATCCTTCTATGGCATAGTATGGCTGCGATTCCTTTTTTTTCCCGAGATAAAGCACAAGCTATGGATGTCAGATTCTAGTAACTTCAAAATTGTGAATTGCTGAGGAAAGCTACCATGCATCGAGCATTCTGAAACAATTTATCCACTTGCTGCCACACTGCGCACTGAGTTTCTAACAGCTTCTGTGCCTTCTCCTGGAGTTCTAATTGACATCTCACTGTTTCTCCATGAATCTGCAGCGAAATTTGCATGGAAAATATGGTCACCAAATGAACTATGGATGTTGACAGTTACCAAGAAGCCTTGTATCCCACCACCACAGTGGATCATTAGAAACTGATAACAATCAAATCCAAATGGTTGCTATTGATTCAATGTTTCTCTTTTGCAGTTCGCAGAAAATAGTATGTTTGGCTTGTTTGCAGAATACAAACCAAAACATCCGGTCCATCCAAGTACCAACCATTTCTTTTCTTTTCTTGTTCTAGGGGAGGAGGGACAGAGGCAAAAGATTGATGAAACCAGACAGGAAAAGAACGAACCTTTAAAAACAGTCTTACAACAGCCTGCATGAACTCAAAATCGTGTCTGCAAGAGATTTCATGAATGAAGTAATCCAGAAGCATGTCAAGTGAAAGCATCTCCGGTCTTTTACTAGGTTCTAGTGACTCGTCATCATCTATAATCTGAAGCATCCGAAGCTCCATATCCAAAGATGACGGTGATAAACCTTTAATATAATCGGTAAACGCCGAAACTGCAATATTACCCCAATTAATGTTAAGTCCTTCAAGACTCCTAATGCTCAATTTTCAACCAAGCAAAGTAGCAAACACACAATTTTCACTCAAGCAACATTGCTAGATCATGTAATACTGCACCATGTCCTGTAGTAAAGGTAGCAAAAAATTTATGATAGCCCATCAAGTTTTTTTTTAACTTTCATACTCAGGAATAACATTTTAAACAAGCTCCCTTTTCCTTTTATATTGTTTCTGGCCAACTTCTGTCGGATTCCTATATCATTTTCAATTCCGTTTGTCTCTCTAACAGCAAGAGAGATTATCCACAAACATGGAAAATCGATATTATACTTCAACTTATATAAGAAAACAAACAGAATGCCAGGAAATGGCCAACCATACATTGAGAAATGAAGGTATGCTTCAAGGTGTTCATAATAAACGACCATTTTACTCAAGCATCGGCAATATAAACTTTAGAGTATGAACTCACAATTCTTAATTTCTACTGCAGACTGGAGCACTTGCACAAATGGTGATGGAGGCAAACCAGATGTATAATCCAGATTGTGTTCAGTATCTCCATCCTTCAACTCTTCATTGGCTACCTCACTTGGTTTAAACATTATGTCTCCTGAAAGAGATGGAATGGAAGGTAAAAAGAAGGGTGCGTTTTCAGGCTTCTTAGGAGGCTCAATGGGTTTATTTCGAACCTGCAAAATACAAAAGGAAACATTATGTTATATAAACAAAAGAGCATTATAATGATGGAGCAAACATCCTGCTGCTGGGTCCTATGGTAACTGTCATAATAAGCAGAGACTTCCATATTCAGCAAGGACAAGGAAGAACCTTAATAATGTCCAGATTGATCAAGCTTTGCCACTGGGTCTTGGGCAAGAGCGAAAGTGTTATTAAATCAGGCATTCGTTGGTCAAATTTGGGAACTGTGGAAGACTTTTGCACAAGTGAATTCTTGGTATCTCCTTCCTCAACATCAGTCCCTTTATTGCCCTCAGCTGCACTAATGGATGGCAATTTGACATGCAGAATGTCCTTCCCACTAGCATAAGAATCAACACTAGATGAACCTGTGAACATTGCTTGATTAACCCTGCAAAGGTTACATAAATGTTACCAAACGACTAACTGCCCATGACCAGCAAGGATCAACGCACATGTCTATCCACTAACATCCCATGGCTCCCTGAATATGTATAAGACATTGCATTTTCAAAAAGGCCTTGTTTTACAAAAGGTTTTCAACTAGTAGCCAAAATCAAAAATATTGACAAGTGCAACTTATTGACCTGAAAATAAAGTTTCGGCGTTTTACATATTAACAGCTAACATTTTATAGCCGATTTTACCAAACATCTTTAGTTTACTATAACAGTCAACAAAAGAAGCAAGTACCACCTAATTCAAAATGCCAAGTGTACCAGGCGATAGCTAGACAAGACCACAATACTTTATAGTACTTCCATACCAAACAAACTCTAATAGAGCTCCAACTTTTCAGAAAACTATCTTCTCTTACCATAGGTAGACTCCATTTTGATCGACATGAGTAGTTGCTAGAACGTCCATATTGGGTGACAAAGACAGTGCTGTGATAGCCACATCAACCTGGATAGCATCTATTTGTCTAGCTAAAATAACATCCCATATTCTAAGGGTCCCATCCATGCTGGACGACAGAAGCCATTTCCCATCCTCACTAAAACACATATCAGTAACACGGTCTTTATGGCCTTCAAATTTCCGAACCATCCTAAGTGCTACAACATCATATATACGGATGACCAAATCATCAGCAACAGTAGCCAGCAATCCTGAAAGTTGAGGAACATCACAATAAATCTCAATGGATAATATGTAGGGAAATGGAAGAGAAACAAACTAGATGGTATAAATGTCTTCAAAGGAAATTAAAGCATAAATCCTACCATTGGGTCTATGGTACACTATCTTAACCACAGGATAGCCTACTTCCCATCTGGATTTCAGCTCACGTCCCCTGAAATTCCATACCTGCAAGCACAAGCTTTAAGTTAGGATAACTAAGCAGAACCAAGGATATCTCATTAAGAGGCAAGAAAAGGACTTGCAAAACATTGTTAAAAAACTTTGCACAGATCAATAGCCATCATCAATCTGGAAACGTAGTGCAATGATTACAAAGCAAACAGACAGAAATTGCAGAAGTCAATACTCAATACCCCTTCGCTCCCCACCAGCTCTTTCTATGTATGACTAAACCCAGGCCCTGAATTCAGTAAGCTTTCAAAAGAAAAAAGAGCAACAAAAGAAAACCTCCCACAAGCGAACCTCTCCCCCCCCCCAAAACAAGCCCTCTTTACCTCTTCCACAATATACAATTTACATATTCTTGTTTCAGCCAGCAATAATTAGTGAAAACCAGTAGAAGGAAGTTAGAAGTAATTACAATGTAACCAAGTTATAGCTAAGATCACAAAATCAGTAGCACACTAGCTGGATCAAATCAGCCATTCATGCATTTATATAGCATCTCTATAAGTCAAATATGCAAATTAATGTCATACAAAGCTTTTCTATGTGAAATTTTTTCCCAGTCTTTTGAAAGGAAGAACCCACAAGACAGATATGAGCCAATCGTAATATGCGTTCAATATTAGCACATGCAGAAAAGGGTTAATTATTAGCATTTGCTTCTGCTTCACACACGGACAGGAATTTGAAAATTATATTTGCGGAGGTACAATATTATAATATACCTTTATATCACCATGATATCCTGCACTTATCATCAGGGTATTTGTTGAATCACAAGCCACTCCAACCACTTCTCCATCATGGCCACAACTCCTCCTTTCGGACTTATCCAAGTAACTGCCACGGCTAAGCCCAGATTGGAGATTAAACCGCTCAATCCAACCACCAGCTGTCCCAAGAACAGCAAAGTTCCCACATGCACTAATAGTGCAAGCCTGAAAAACAGTACAATAGGTCACCTGGTATTTCCCATAAAAAAAACTATTGGGTGGAGGAAATAAAAAAAATTGAAAAGCACAAAAAAAAAAAAAAAAAAAATTGAAATCAAAGAAAGCATGTATAACTACACTTTATAGAAAGTCTTAGCAACAGATCAGCATTGCCGATAAATTACAATACTACCAGAACTTTTCAATATCGGCTGCAGGAAATCCATACGTTAAGTCAATTCCCAAAGAAACTTGATATTATAAATTAACTCTCTCCTGACAACCTTGTCTCCATGCACCGCAACAGCAAACATTTAAGAGCCACAAAGGAAGGCAACAAACAAAAGAAACAAAAGAAGTTCAAAGATTTCCAGTATGACTAACAAAACAAAATCATAACTTAAATAAATACACGCAAATCTCTTCTTGCCAGCGAATTCATGTAACTTTGAGAAGGCCAAAGTCCAAACGACACCTTGAAGAGTGGTCAACGTCAAAAACAACGTTTTGTACAATGAGGCCCATGATTCAAACACCATTGATAGCATTTTCCGTCTTCTTATGCAACCATCTCTTCTTTTCTTTTTTTTTGGCATTTGTCTTATGTGCTTGAGAAGAAAAGAAAAGGCAGAGGCGATTGGCACAGGCTCTTTACCTTGACAGGAGTCTGATTTTCATCTGAAGGATTCAGTATGTGTTCTCCTAGCACAAAATTCTGGAGTCTCCACACATATGCCTTAGTAGTGTCCATGTGACAAGTAACCACATTGCACCAATCACGCTCCCTGATTTCAGCTGCAAAGTGGTTTCAGCATATGAAATTATCAATAAGAAATCAGCAAAACACTTATCAAATCAAGCCAGTGGGGACAAACAATTGTCGAGTTCTCGGGAGATCCAGATGCATATGGCGCACTCCTAACAAATTTACACCAACAGTATGACCAAGAAACCAACAGATATGAATTATTATATACATTTTTAAACTCATCTAACAACAACAACAAAGCCTTAATCCCAAAATGATTTGGGGTCGATTAACATGAATCGTCACCGTGCCCAATGAAAGAAGAAAAGAGCGGGAAGTTAAAAAGAATAAGCAAGGAAGAGGGAGAAAGTGAAATTAATAAAAGCAAAACAAGAAGAAAAAAATTAAATAAAAATAACATGAGGGGTAAGAAAAATAAGAAAAGTTAGAAACGAAAAAATATAAGGATAGATAAATTAAATGAATACATTTGAAAATATCATATAGAAGAGAACCAGGAAAAGGAGAGAGAAAAGACAACTTTGTAGGGAAAACAGATGAAAAGGTTAGAGAAAACCTTAAGAAAGGGAATATGTAAGGAATATTACATGCAAAAGGTTTCAAAACGCAAAAAAGTAAACTAAGAGGGGTCAAAAGGGAACATATATAAAGTCAAGTCAAATCATCAACATATATTCTCTCCCTCCACTCTTCCCTATCCAATGCTATACTTTCCTCAATCCCAAGTAGAACCATTTCATTATCCATTCACCTTCATCCAAGTTTTCTTAGGTCTTACCCTACCCCTTACAACCCTATCGCTTTGCCACCCTTCCAGCCTCCTAACCGGGGCATCACTTGGTCTCCGTCTTACATGTCCAAACCATCTTAAACGATTCTCCATCATTTTAAACGCAATCGGTGTAACCCTACTTTCTTCCTAATAATCTCATCCCACAATCGATCCTTTCTTATATGCCCACACATCCAATGTAACATACGCATCTCCGCCACATTCATCTTATGCACGTGACAATGTTTCACTGCCTCCATTCCGCGCAGTACAACAATGCTGGTCTAATTCTTGTGCAATTTAAACTCTTTCTAAATAAAATAAAAATTAAGTTGTTTTAACTAAATTTGCACCCACAACTAATAAGTGGCAACTGGCAATAACAAGATAGTGACGTTTTAAATTTTAACATTTTCAGCTAAACATGACAGACTCTGTTACCTGGACTCTGCAATTTTTGCCAAATACCCGAGTCGGTACGACACGACACCGACTCGGGTATGAAATACGAGTCGGATCCTTCAAATTGCAGTCGGACACGGCGCTAAACCCTAGTTGTTAGATTCGAAAATTTGCCGTTGATTCATGAGAAATAGGTCAATAGTATTAGGGCTTTTTGCGTCCCTAGTGAGGCGATTCCAATGATGTTTTCATCCATTTTGAATGGTTGTTGATGGTTAGAGGAATGAAGAAATTGCAGAAGACAGAGGTTGAAGGAGGTGAACAATCGAATACTCGAAGTGAAGAGGAAGACGATGAAGAGTAGGTGGGCCAAAAGAGTTGTGCTTTTTACTTTTTTAATTATAAAAAAACGTGGGCCAAGGAGCTTTTCAGTATTTCATTTTCTTTTCAAAAAAGAGAGTGTAGTCACGTGGAGCCTTGCCGGGGGAAGTCAAAAAGCAAAGCTTCAATTTTTGACTTTTTCCAGTTTTTCTTTTTTATTCTCCTCTCCCTTTTTTTCTCCTCTTTTTTAATGTGAAACTATGGAAGTAACAGATTAGTGTACTCAGTACTTTCTTTTTTATTTTCTTTTTTATTCAGTTGATTTAAATTATTGGATTTATTAATAAATTTTATATTATATAATACTCCCTCCGACTTACTAGATGTAACATTTGACTTTTCACACTTGTCGAGACATAACTTTGACCCACAATAAGTCTAATTTTATAAATGTAAAAATTATAAGAAATATATATTTGGAAAGTGTATATCAAGACGAATCCAACAATATCCCATATGACTATATTTTTCCTTATATATAAATAACTATTGACGGTCAAAGGGTGGTGGATGAATAGTATTCAAAGTCAACGTGTTATATCTAAAAAAGAACGGAGGGAGTATTAATTTTGTGTACCCGTACCGTGCCCTGATTTTTTTTGAAGTGTCGTTCCGGACACTTGGATCCGTACCCATACCCGACACTCTTAGACGAGTCCAAGTAACATAGATGACATATTTATAATTGTGCATGATAACCCAAACCAATTTAGACATCAACCAAATATGACAAAAAGACTTGCACGAATCTTTTGATACCTCCTCTATGCTCAGCCAAATAAGCACGTCCTTTATCTATCCACTAGCAATTTCTTGGTTCTAAGAGTTCGTAAATGCTCAAACCATTAACTCCTGAAGTGCAGTCTATGTACAGGTACTTCTTTTAGGTCACGTACCCATACCCGTACCCCATACGATACATATCATGTATGGGTATGTGCACCCATTCTTAAAATTTTGAAATCTTGCATTCCGTCCATGTACCCGAATTCGAACCCATACCCGTATCTGTCTATGTGCAACCTAGAGTGCAGTTATCTCATCCTATCACATCATAAAAATGCAGTCCAAGACTATCAATCCTGTAAATCTAAGAAAAATCTGTGCAGCCAAAAATCTTTCAATCATTCTTCAGGAGAGCAGCATGAGATTAAAGATCCCACTAACTCATATAAAAACATATAAAGAATTCAATGCCTTCAATCAACAAAATTTGGAGCTCAAAACAATCTATCAAACAGTATTTCAATGAGCGCACAATGTTTAAAGGGATGACAAGCCAAAAACAACATAAAATGAAGAAACAAGTTTTCATCTTCACTCATTATATAGTCAGATTGACTTGGAAAGACAGACGAATGTGTCTCCATATGAGAGAGGATAACTTACCACAATCAAATGCAACAACAGGCTTCAATTTTATTTCTTCCACCTAATGTAGAACGAAAAAGAGAACAAATGGCCAAGTAAGCCCACTATAGCATATACATATTAAAGGCAAGTAAATGATCAGAAACATCTAAATCAATTAAATAGAAGAGAATCTCGGAAGCTAATGTACGGATTTTTGGTAGTCGAAAATATAAAAATAAAGAAGGTTTCAGTACATTATTCAAGTTGCTGTTGCAAGCCCACACATGGAGCAACTAAAACTAAAACCCAGAGAGTCGTGTGCAACGGTAGACGTGAAAGATGTTCATAGACGGAAAAAAAAAAAAAGTACTGACAAGATTATACATTTCCCAACAAGTATAAAATTTGAATACTAGACTATCGAGCCATTTTTACATAAACAAAGCCGTATATAAGTTCAATCTAAATATAGTCTTGGCTTTACCCCTTTACCATCTTAGAGTTGCACCAGATGTTGCTTTGGGTGATGTCTAAATATACCGTTCCAAAAATTTTGGGTGATGTCTAAATATACCATTCCAAAATTACCCCTTTACCAGATGTTGCTTTGAGTTACCATTCTAAGAATAGTCCTTTCTTTTTCCTCATATTGCTGTTTCTTTTTTATATTCTGATGTTGGCTTAGAAATTTTTATCAGGTCCCCCTTCCTAGACAACTATAAGAACAACTTACAAAGAAAAGAAAAGACGAGCATAAAGTAGTCGGCATAATCATAAACAAAAAGTTAGAAAAACTATGTACCAAAATGAAACAAACTATATAAGGAGTGCATTTGTGTACCTTCACCCTCAGCTTCTTGGCTCTTTTAGTCACATGACGCTGGGAAAGCTCCCTACTTTGTTGATCCTAATCATAATCAAAAAGTTAGAAAAACTATTACACAAAAATTTACACCATAATGTCATAACACCCATCATCCATTCCTATTCATATCAAGTCAAAGTTTATAAAACCAGCCTAATATCTATAAGAAAGGATGGTGACTATCAAGAAGCATACATACTTGGGGAAAGAGGATGTGAAATTTAATAATAGGTGCCACCAAAAATGATAGGCCAAAAAAAAGCCCTTAATATTCTGTTTCTACTTCTCAAAAGAGATTGGGGAGAATGATCTACATATTCAACAACAGAATCAAACTGAGGTAATTAATTATTCATCCATTATAGTTGCTGCAATTTCAGTAAAAACCTCCAAGTTCTGCAGCGGAAGTTATCGTTTCAATGGGTTCACCTCCAAGCCTGCTATCGTTCCCAATATATGACTGTATAACATCCACTCTAATAGTCTATTAGTCCTAAGATGAACATATCTACAAATTCACCTTTAAATCTACAGTTGATGGACCATAAACAGCAAAAACCCAAATCAGTACCATCCTCACCCGCAAATTAGAGCATCCACCCATAGTTGCAACAAAGAAAAAGAATCAGATGACTAGAAGCAAATGTCCTTTAAGCATACCAAGTACTCAGAACCCAAGTTTGCTGATTAAAACTAGCAAATTACAAACTGATCAAAACAAAGTAGCAGTTATACCTGGACTACAGAAAAAAGCCTAAAAGCTCGGTCCTGGCCAGCAGATAATATGTGTCGCCCATTCGCATAAAACCTGCCAAGAAAACAGATGAAATTCGGAAGGCACAAATTACTGTATTCAAATTGGTCAAATTTAGAAAAGACAAATTAATTAAGATTGATCACTATGGTACATGTTCCTTCTTTAAAAGAAGAATCCCTTGCAAGAATGTCGAAGATCACTTTGTTCATCACCAGTAATACGGTTAGCTTATAACAATCAATTGAGGACAGAGGGACTAACTTTTTTCTTTTGGTTGATATATTTTGGGGGGATTGAATTGGTGGTGACATTGGCAAGGCCCTCCTATGGTAATCTGTTTGAACAATGTGTTTGAGAAATGAATTCCTACGACGATAAACCTATGCTCGATCAATCGATCTTCTTCAAGCAGTTATGTCACACCACGAATTTCTTCCCAAATGACACGGCAAGAAACAGAAAAATAGTAGAAGATGGATACTAACTACCAATTACGTTGCCTAATACCCCCTCCATTTCATTTTGGTGTACCCAAAGGCTTTGGCACATTTGCCGATACACAACTTCGAACAACAGTATCTCTAATTGAAGTAGAATTTATAAAAAATTGATATTATGAAACTATACCACGAGATCAATCTAACAAGATCTGATAATACTATGTTTTCCCTTATGCATAAATAATAGAATAAAGTCAAAGTGAAATTTGTGAATAGTGTCAAAAGTCAATATGCTACAGCTAAAAAAAAGAGTAGTTTTCTGAAATAAGAATTTGATCTTTATTGTATAATAACTGGGTATTAATAAGTACATATGTATTTGTACATATATAATTATTTATACGAAGGATCAAATATAAGCATTAACAACAGCGTTACCTAATTCGCTTCCCACCCCCGCGAATCTCGTCTGAGTTTGTCCGTTCCCAAACGCAATTCGCACACGTTCGAAATCATGGTGGTGCGTGATCTAGAACTCTCAAAATTGGCGCACCAAACCCTTAGATGTTGCTTTCTGTCTTTGTTTTAAAGAATAAATGCAAGAAGATGCGGCTAGAGTATTTTTTTCGAACTAGGGTTTAGGAGAAAAACCCTAGATCTGTAATTAATACAAAACAGCGATGCAGCTACTAGCCTAAAAGGCCGCTCCCTATGTGTGATTCGATGTTAAGCCCCCCTAAAACAGGCTATTGAATTGGTTAGGCCGAAGGCTGCTACCCACTTTTCAAATAGTTCCACGGGTAAGGAGAGAAAGGCTACTAAGTTGAGGGGACTGGATGCAAGGAGATGCTGAAATGAATATAATGCCAAATTAACATATTTTTTTGTTTAATTGTTAGGGCTTTTGTTAATAAGGTTCAGTCAAACAGGAATGATGGATCATTCATCGGAGATTCTCTCGCCATCCGTCTTCTCCGGCACTGATGAGGCTTGGTCTTTGTTCTTTGGTGTTTTTGTTTTTTATTTTTTATTTAGGTTGGGAGTAAAAGGAAGTAGGTAGTTTTAGAAAGTGGAAATGACCCACGTGATTGAAGACTTTTACTCTCTCCTTTACTCACTGTCACACCTCAGACTTTCCATATCTTTTATCCTTTTTCTTTAAATCAAAGTATTCACTTAATTATGTTAAGTGGGAAAGGAATTGGTTATGTCTTTGCTAAGCTTTTCTGTTTATCTGGTAAAGATTATTAAGTAACAAATTATAAACATATCAACTAGGATATTTATTATATACTTTCATACAAAAATATGAATGGGCATTCTTATTTATTCTTATTTCTCCTTCAAATATAACAAAATAAGGTAGCGAATTAAACAAGTAAATAAAACGAATTTTGTTCCCAAATTTCGTATTAAACAAAATTCCCTCAACGATCCCGAATTCTCCCAACTTTTTGAATTGTGTTCCCGTACCCGTTCCGCAATCTGAAGCGTTTAGCGAATTAAGTAACACTGATAGACAATCATGTGTGTGTAGGGGGGATGCAATGAGAAGATGCTTAGAATGAGAAAGATAACAAAAGGACCATGTGCATCTTTTTGTTTAAATTGAAAAAAGAAAAACTAATTCTAGCATCCTGTTTTTACAAAAGAAAAGGTGCATATATTTATTGGAACTAAAAGTTATTTTTTTCAATAAAATATAACAAAATTTCATGAAAAAAAAAAAAAAAAGATGCACATAAAGTTCAAAAATAATGCATACATTAAGATGTGCATTTAGTTAAAAATAAAATGCACATCAATCTTTCTCACCCTTCTTGTTTTAAGCGCCTTCTCATATGATTTACGCCACCATGATGATCTATTAATACTACCCTAAAATAAATTTCATTCATCTAGTCCTCCAAGAAAGTATACCCGTCAAGAAATAGAACCCTCAAAAACCATGTTCTTCTGATACATAGAAATTATGGGGGTGGTTATGAGTTTCACCGTGCTTTTTTGTCCCCTTAGTGCAGCCTTTTCTCCTTTCACATCAATGCAGAAAATTTAAAACTTTCTACCATTATCATTGCAAACCCTAAAAATAGTCAATGGACATGGAGAAGAGGAATGCAAACCATTATCGGTAGAAAAATCATACAAAAAATATTCCCAAATGAGATTGTGAAGAAGCCAACACCTTCACTAAGTGGAGTGTCACATTGGCTAGGGTAATGACTGAAAATGGAACTCTAAAGGCTGCCTTGCAATAGAATTAGGGGTACCAAGCAAAGAAAGCGTTTACTTCTTTCCCCCTTTATATGTCTTTAATTACTAATTGATCTTCTTACTTTTCTATATTTTCCAACAATGAATCAATCCATGTTGTAGAATCCAGATTCCCCTCACTCCCCTAAAGTTTTGGATTCTCATACCATTGGTTGGTCGAGACTTGAGGAGCTCCTCAACCACCTATGTTTTCCCAACACGAATGCACCATCATTCCCAACAAGTCAGCCACGGCCACCAGCTTAACCACCAGATGCCCCCCCAACCAATTCTCCGCTAGCACTTCTAAATTCCACTGCCTAACTCCACCACCAACACCCACCACCAGTATCCAAGACCTCCATATATGTCGGCTTATCTGTGAGTCGCGTCGGGTCTACCACTTAGTTGAAAGCTATGAAACAAGTCTGCAATAGTCCAAAACTGGAATTGGCACAATATTGTGAAGTGGCCGCCTTTGCTGGGACTCAGAATGCAGGTGCAAGGCTTACAGAAGTACCAAAACAACCACAATATGCACCACTTCCAATTGGAAAACGAATTCTAGTCGTTTACGCAACTCTTAATGAATTCTGTGATAAAATGCCACTAGATAAAGTTTCTCAATATGAGCGAACCATTCCAAATAGTGTAAAACCAAAATTATTACAATCCCTTAAGGAGGTTTACTAACAAAAAAAAGATGGAACTAGATTCCTTCTTAAAAGAATGCGCTTTGAATTACTAATTCTTCTAACTTTATATTTATATTGAGATTAGATGTAAGTCTGAATAAAGGCTAATATCTTACCGAAAAGCGAAAACGTGTCGAGATCCGGGGCAACGGGATCTTCCCATCATGATAGACTAAAGGGAAAGTCGCTAGTCGCTCAGAGATATTGGTCCGAATCCAATTCATCATTCCAGATCATAAGGCCTTCACTAAATAGAAGTTTAGAATGGAGCTATCAATAATAGGCGGATGGCATTGTGTGCAATAAAGTGTATATATAGCAAGGACTCTTACAACTATATATATCCTATAATTAGGGACTCGACGAAAGGCTAAGCCGAAAAGGAAACTGAATTCAAATCTCACTTGAAGCCGTCTTAATAAGGGTAGTGAACAAGTCTAGTTTTAGGAATAGGAATTCTATTTAAGAAGCGAAGCACCCTCTTCTCTTTGCGTGACTCCTTCTTAGGGAGTGAAAGCATTCATTGCATAGGGCTTCCCTCTCAAGGATGTATTCGCCCAGTCCTCGGGTGGGTAGGATTGCTTCTATCCATCAAGCATTGGGGTCGTGCTTGAACCCTTTTTAGTTCTTCTATCATCTGCACTTGCCTTTACTCAAAGGAAGAAATAGTGAAAGTAAGTAGCTCACGGGGCGCCGAAGCCTATGCCAGCGCGGTAATTGACTTTCTCGAATGAAAGGCAATAGAAGACGTATCCTAAGGAAGCAAGAAGGGAGTTTTTTATTTACTTTATCTTGATAACCATTCTTCCACGATTGAACTCTGGTAAGAGACCTATGCTTCCTTAATAACTTGCCTTAGTTCGATAGAATGCAACTAAATTTAATTTCTCCTTTTCTTCCTGGACTAAACAGCCGGTGACTCATATGGCTTGATTGAGGTTGGCTGGAGCTAAGGGATCTGGTTCTATTGAACGAAAGCCAAAGGAGATCTAAGATCTCTTCCTCTATTATATAGTAGAAAGACTCCCCCTCAATAACCTCATTCTAAAGCTAGGAGAGTAAACAATTCTTTTTCTTTCTGACAGCAGCTTGGCTTTCCTCCATTCTAGGCTTAATGATTCCAGAAACTATGTAACCTTCCTAGTCCTAAACCCAAAAACATACCCCTGCACTGCAACAACCAATGAAAGGGCATCAAGCATCCTACTCTCGAATGAGTCACTCATCCAATAGGGGAGAGGGCAGCAGCTCCTTGACTTTACTTGAAACCGGCTTGGGATTGGCAACTCGACATGGAGAACTAGAAGGCAAGACGGGAACTAGATCCCAAACGTGCTACTGCTACGTTTCTTTGCTTTCTGGCTTTCCAGTCCGTCCTCGAATGACGTCTCAAAGCTGTTTCACTTTTAAGAAGTACAGCATAAAATAGTTCTGCCTACCCCCACCTAATTCAACTACATTTCCTAAAGATTGAGAAATAGACCAGCAGAAAAAGCACAAGCTGCAAACTGAGGCATATGCATTTCATAAGACAGAGAGAAAGAAATGGGCTAGCCAAAAATAATCAAATCCTTCCTCATGGATGCTGCCACAAATCCAAACATGTGGTGGTCAACTTGGGCCACTAAGGCTCTAGATCCAGAACCTAGATAGTCAAATTTAGAGCAATCTATGAAACATTGACAGCAGTTTTGGCGTTAATTGAAAAAATCCAACATCCTTGTAAGTGAGTGAGGTTATCATTGAAAGCAATAGTATTGATGAGATGCGGTGGAGACCACCATCATGTGGTGGTTGGTTGATAGAAAATAGGTTGTTAGATGCAGTAAGTCATGAGATTGCGGAGCGGAACAAAGTGGCGATGGTGATGGAGCCTTAATGGGGCTCGTGAACGAAGAGCAAAAGGGTGTTTGAGGGAAAAGAGGAGAAAAAATAAGGAGTTCTAAGACATATATGTGACAACTCTTTTGCACAAACAAAGGGATAAATGTAATGGATAGCTATTCCTATTGTCTCCTAGAACCATATCACCTGATAACCAGTCCTTTTGATGTCTCCTCCCTAAATCACTAACACTACCACTCTTCAGTATAGATTTTCTCTTTCTTTCTGTCCTCTTAAACCTTTTAAATAAGGGGAAATAAATATACGATCAAAATCCTATGGATCACATTTGATAATCATTTCCAAGGGGATATATCATCTCTTAACAATAAGAGCCAAGTAAATAAAAGGGAAACAACAATCTCTTCCAAAATTTGTAGTGAAAAAAAAAATTAAGAACAAGTAGATGTAATCTTACTCAGCTGCTTGCTAATATTTTCGGCGTAAATACCATATTAGTCTCAGCTCCCAGTGCTAGTTCCCTACACTAAACTCCTTAGATGGCCAACTCATTTTTTTTTTTTTTTTATAGTAAAATCCTAAAATCAATTCATTAATATAGTCATATGACATCTACAAGGGAAATATGAATCTATCAAATACATAACAAATTGTAATAGAAAAAATGTTTCCTTCATGAAAACTACAATCGTTGAGTAGATCTTGCACCGTGGGACATTTCTCGCACAACATTTTCAGAGAGACAGTATAACGATTTGTTGTAGTCGCGAGGATGACTTTCATCTAATTCATCTTAATGCAGTTAAAAATATTGATAATGATTGTGATCCACTCTTTTCTTTTGGAATAAACCCTAACATTGTCTAACTTGATTACCCACTCCACCCCAAGGTTTGTTAAGTATGCAAGCCCAATAGTCCAACACGATAGTAGGTCTAGGAGACACGTGGTGGATTTTGGGAGTAGTTAAAGGAAGTTCGTAGGTGAAGAAGAGTAATGGAATAGAAGACTTTGTGAGCTTGCCAGAGTAAACACGTGCACCCGCACCAAGAGTCAAGGTAGAAAGACTTGTGCTCCCGCACAAGGGTTTCAGCATACAGATTTCAACACATCTATTGTTGCTTCTCTGTTACTTGAATTTTACTTTATGTATGTTAAGATTATTTATTTCCTAGTAAGATGATATTTGTATCAAGAAAATAAGAAATCATTTATTCTAGGGATAGCATATTTGATTCTTGGAAAAAGGGGGTAGGACTTTACTACAAAAAGGGGTCTAGGGAGCTTGGGTCTTACTTCTTTGTATTGTAGAGATGCTCATCAAAAATGGGGAGAGATTACAAAGACTGTTCTCGAGAGAGGTTATAATTCACGAGGTTTGTAGGTTTTGCTGAAATTCGTTGAAGGATTAATTTACAAACTTAACAAAGGATCATCATAGGGGGAGAAACGAGGTGGCTCATTAAAAGGGAGGCGAAAAAATCAGTCTCTAAGGAATTTAGTTCCACTTCTCTTCAAGCATCTTTGTTAGAAATATAGTCATGTAATATATTGTTAGATTTGTCTAAACATATATTTCGGAATACCAACCTTTATAACTTTTACTTACTCATGATTTGAGATATTAATGGTCAAAGTTGTGTGTTGAAAAGCATGACAATGAAACGCGTAGATGAAAAAGAAACAAAGGTAGTACAAGGCTACAAGCTAAAGAAATTCCACCAAAATCCCAAATCTGATAAACCACATAAACCATATGAGAAACAATATCAACCAACACAACAAAAAAAGAAAAAGCAGCAACCAAAGATCCAAGAACTTCAAAGATATACACGTACTACAATTGGTTAATATGATCTCTTGGTAATTTTTTTTTTATATACCCATTTCTTTTAGTCATAATCTTAGAATTTAACACTTATTAAGATAGAATAAAGTCATAAACCCTAATCAATATGGCAATTGGATTGCTAAAGTTAATATTAATATATTCATTAGTAAAAGAAACTAAAATATTACAAAGCCCGTGCATTGCATGGGCTAAGAAACTAGTCACTTTAAGAGCACTAAGAATAAATCACATACAGACACGTAAAAATACACATAATAAACAGTATCAAGAAGTTTCGAAAGCTCTGAATTCTTTTTGCCCCTTTCCTGGGCAATAGAATCTGAAATTTAACAGAATATATAACACACTACCTTATACAAAGTGGAGGTGCACTATGACCATTCCGGAACCGCAAAAGACGAGGATCCCCATCAGTGGTGTCGAATATCCACATCTAGCACAAGGCAAAAAAGAAAAAAAAAGGAGATTTAGAAGAAATATGAAGCCGAATGAATCAAGAAACAGCTAATATGCCTAAATGATGAAGGAATGAAGCATGAAGAGCAACTGCGCATCTTGCATGCTGCCTCTCATGCTCCAAAAAGTCCAAAGTAGATATAATAAGCAAATTATTTCTCAGCAGACTCATATTATCTGATTCAAGCCTTATATAACTTTAAAAATTGCATTCTTTCCCTAATTTTTTCAGTAATAGTTCCTGCAAGAATTCCTTTTCTTGAGGCTTTTGCATAGCTAGAGTCCGGTATTAGATTCTAAGCAGAATTTGAGGTTCCTAGATTTTATAGATAAATTGCTTCATAATAGCTCAAAGGCATTTGTCCTTGGCCCTCCTTTTCTCTATGGGTACAACTGCTTGGTGTCTTTCCAAAATAATTCTTAAGAACTTATCAAAAATAGAAGTAATATATTTCCTTATGAAACAGCAAACCAAATTCTAAGAGTCTTTTTACTTATATGGTTGGCTATCCTCAACAGACTTCCTACCACTAGTAGCTTATTCAATGATTGGTTCCATACATCCCTATATGACAGTTTCCTAGAATCTGTTGAGCATTTATTTGTTGAGTTCAAGTTTGCAGCAGAGACTTGGCGAAGTATTCTTAGATTACTTCAGTACAATAGACTTCCTGCAGGGTTTGCTACAGAACTTCGTCAAGACATTCTCCCCAGACACACAAATCTGAGTAGAATCTTATCCGAGTCTGAATAACATACTAGAATTGTTGGGTTCTTGTAATAATCCTCACAGTTCACTGAAAAAAAACAACAGATTCCATCTTGAACAAATCTCTACTTCTTTATGAGAATTAGAGGATAATTTTGTCAAAGATAGAAGGGCATCATGGAAAAGAAAAGAAAGCCAGAATATCAAGAATTTTCGAAACGGAACGTATTGAAAAAAAAAAAAGAATTAGTTGAAAATTTGAAATGGGTGAAGAACTTGAAAGTTTCAATTTTTCATTGCTGAAGATATGAATGGCCTCTAGGTCCTCCCAATTAGATGGGAGCATAGGCCATAAAGGAAATTTAAAGACATATAACACAACAATCTACATGAGGCAAAAAGGTTAGGAAAGCATAAGCTACACAGAAGTATATCCTCTCAAAATGACATTCCAAAACACCAAAATTCAGTAGCTTTGACAGAATAAAAGCTGCAATTGGCAGTAATCTAGAGCTTTTATTACAAACTGATGGATTCCTAATATCTTTTAATAAGCTCAGCCACCCCATTGGTATGACAACTATTAAATTTCAAGTAGCAAAAAATGAAGAAAATGTGAGAAAGGACATGATTTGAAGGAAATTGATTAAGGGTATAACAAAAATAGAGGTAATTGGAGATTGACAAATAGAAGATTTCAACAAATAGCAAAAATACTGATATTATGTAATTCGAGTGCCAATCTTAAAATGCTCAGTTAGGGTCACAGACTAAAAAGTTATTAGCAACCTATAGTTCTTATTTTGCATAACCTGACACGTTAATATCTATTGCATTTTTTACAACCCCGTCAGTGGACAGCCAATACCTTTCAATGCACAAAAGAATAGAGAACATGCGAGAAAGGAAATTACTCAAACAAAATTAGAACCTAAACCAAAAAAAAAAAAAAAAGGCAGCAGGAATTAGCACATAAAAAACTCCCTTCAGGGGAGAAATTCAATATCCACAATACTCAAGCAGGTCTAGGTTAATTTTTAATAATCCCAGCAGTTCAATTATGCATAAACACATTTAAGTAGAACAAGTTTCAAAAGACCTAAATACTGTTCCTTGAATGCATTTAAGTAGTGGTGATCCTGGTAAGACCACAGTTCTTCATACATAAATCAGTTTTCTATGCAATGCATTTTGCATATATGAGTAATATGACGGGCCAATAAATGATGTGGAAGGATATCAAGACAAGTGACAAGTCAAGCTTAGCCAAAGAAAAACTAGTTGTCAACAACGTAGAAGCTTGACTTACTTTTATAGAGTTGTCTGCTGATGAACTCATCAGTACAGGCTCATTGGCAAAGAAGTGGAGTGAAATAATTGCACCATCATGAGCCTCTCTTATGACGGACTGGAGCCTTCTCTTCTCAAGATTCCATACGCTAATGACACCTGATGTACCACCAGATGCTAAAAGAGGTTGTCCATCTGATACACCAAATTTGCTTACTTTAATGGAGCAGAAAATTAAATTATACGATCCTTTACGAACACAGATAAACTAATCATGTTTAAAATTTTACTCCCATCACATAACTAAAACACGGAGAGGATGGAGAAGTTTATCCCAGTTAACCTGATGCCCATCTTTCAGCTCAGGAAGCTCTGTATAATCTTTCCAACTTCTTCATAGATTATCTACTGGATGCAGTAGAATAATGATACAAGCAAACACAGATTCTGAGGGTACTCTTTATTACCTACCATGTGTTGAATAGTTGACACAATGCCTTCCTGCCTATAAAATTGTTATATTTACATCACAGTAAGGATATGCAATGAAGCAACATCAGTTGAGCATATCTTGTATTTGCATAATCATCAATTAGTCCTAGTTCCGGCAGGTCCCTCAAGGTCCTTATACCAGGCAGCAAAATCTTTGACATTTATGTATCTATGAACAATATTAGGAATAAGTTGATATGAGATGTCCAAACAAAAACTAAACAATGCACAAAGAGTTATTGAAGAAGCACGTATACTAAAGGTATGCAGTTACAAATGTGTCAAAAATGATTGCTTTCCAGAAGGGGTTAATTTGCAATTATGTGGCAGCTGGCTGGTCATTTGTACAAGCTCTCTATGAAGAAGTTTTATGTTTTAACATGACATAAAAAATTGGTACATTTCCTCACAGGTATTCTTTAGCACCATACTTCTCAAGTGTCCAAAAAAATGCAGAGCCAAACATTCTAGAACACTCTAGCAAGTAAAATTAATTAGTACTGACTTCAAACGAACTTCTTTCATGCGTGAAAGGAGATGAAAGCAAAGGCCAGTAATCAGAAGCAAAAACCAGCACACCACACTTTTGATGCAGAAACCCCTTCACAAAATTAAACCTCATTTCTTTTTCAACTATAAAACAAAGGACAGAATACAAGGACAACTTCAAAGGTCTCTTTCTTGTGTCCTCTATTCTCACCACCTTCAACAGTCCTCAACTTTCAAACAAGTACAAGTTTTGAATGGAGAAACTTGTAAATCCTCACAACAATAAAATAACAAATGATCCTTCAGAGCAAAATCTCAAAATCTCTACTAATGATCAGATTGCTTGGTGATGTTCATCATCTTCACCTCCTTTGGATGGCATTGCCAGATTTGGATTGAATTACATTCTCAAACACAGAACTGAAAGTCGTTTATCTCTTAAGCAGCCACACTAACACACCTTAATTCACTCAAAGAAATCTCTCACACCGTTTTGCCTCCCCATCCTCACAGCCGTCACCTATCTTCACATTGACAGAACCCTTTATCAATAATCAGCTTGCTTGGCGAAGCTCATCATCCTCGCCTCCTCCAAACGACATTAACCCCCTGTATAGAATCACCTTCTCAAACACATAACTTGAAGTCACTTATCTCTTTAACGACTACTTACATGGCGATGTTACCACCATATTCCCAGGGTTCACCACCAACACATTACAACTTTTACGTGCATCCTCTTTACCTCTTGGCCTTCCCACACTGTTGTACGTACTAACGGAAAATAACATCCAGGACCAAACTTTTGGATCTGGATTCTTCTGGCATCCCAATATTGCTACCCAATAAATGTCTTTCGGATGATACATCCCAACAGTGTATATCTAAAAAGAAGTGCAACCAACTACTAACCCTACCCAAAAACATTTTTGTAAAACTACTCCATCCATCTTCTACAGATTGCCCTTTACATGAATTGTCAAGATTTTATCACAAAGACGAAAATAGGGGATCAAAGAAAATAAATTTTATAGCCATAGAGAGCAGGGTATCCTGTAAGATAATTCAATAACGTTCCCTGGAAGGAAAGAGATGCTGGTCAATTCAAGCTGGCCCTTGATTTGCTTCAACCCACATTTCTCATAAATTTTAACCTAATAAACCAAAACTCTTACCTGTGCTAAACGATAGAGCAGTCACTGCACCTCGCATAGAGTGCTCAAATGTGACTAGCTCTTCATCATAACGAATATTATGGACGTGGATCTTCCCATCAGCACAACCCACAGCAACAACATCTAGAGCTGGAGACGAGACACAGCAAGAAATGGGTGAATTCCATCCCTTAAAATCATATAGATTTTTCTTTGTGTTAACATTCCAAAGCTGCAAATTGCCTTCCTGGCTCCCAAAAATAACCTGGACATAAATAGACCTTCAAAAGCCATCCAACAGTACTAAGACATGAGAAACAGCAATAATACGTCATGTAAATCCTCCTTCAGATTTCAAGTATAGCTGCAATATTTGTCGATCGAGAAAAGGAAAAAAGATAGTTTACATAGTTTAAAATGAGATTAGAGAAAGATTTTTACCTTGTTCAAGTAAGTATCTGGATGCACAATACAAGTAGGGGAAGATTTGCCTTCCAGAAAGATATGGCTAAGTGGCTCTAAGTTTTGTTCAATTCCTTTAAATGCCCATATAAACATATGATGATCAGCGTCAACACTCAAGATGTGATCGCCAAATAGATACAATAAATTGACCTTTGCACTGTGAGAGCTCCAAGTTGCAACCTGTTCAATTATCACTAATAAAATCAATGATGCAATTAAAATAGCTGGCGTTAGAGGGAAATCGTTTCCGTGACAAATGAAATTAAGGTAATAAGCTGAAGAGAGTAAACAAAGAAAAATGGGAAAGTGAAAGTGAGGAAAGTAAGCCAGAGAAAATATAGAACAAACCAAGTAAATATCCCAGGATGCCTAGTGCACAGAAAGTATAACATACCAGATCACAATGGAGAAAAGTGGGATTCACAGATTCACTACTAACTTGGCAAAGCATACAAATATTCGGTGAGATAGTCAACTCGAGTTTTTGTTTTTTTGGAGCATATCGTAAACATTAGTCCTGCCAATGCTAACGTCCATACAAAGCTTCCACCTTATATCAAACATTATCCTTCCAATAATGTTGGCTACTACAAAATGGGGATAAATAAAACTGGCAAAGATAAAGACTTAATAAAAGCCTTTCATGAATCACCCAGCCCCACCTGCAACCTAGAACCTCACATAATTAAAGAAATAAAACCTCAAGTGACCTCCATTATCGGCCTCTTGTGGGGAGACCTAAATTGAATATCCCAAGCAAAAGTTAAAACTGACACAAAAGAGATAGCCTCTGTATCCTTAAATAGAGAATGATAGTAGAGTGGATTACTGGAAAAATATGATTAGCGCAGCTTAATCTACCCACAAGCAAGACAGACACCTTTTTTCAACATCTACTCATCTAGCATCCTCAAATATTCCAAGTAATGCCTTATAAAAAGACATTGAATGTGGATCGACTCCTAGAAGCAACCCAATAGCTGAAAGACTCGAGGACTGCCGAAATCTGAACAGCTCAGCCAACACCACCTCACACTTATCAGACTTCACATCAGCTCTGTCCTTATTTCTCTCCTTATTGAAAGGGTAGCCAAGAGACTGTTCCAGTAGTTGTTTCATAGCCAGAGATAACTCAAGAGATGGGTCATGGTAGCTTGCAAAATCGGTCACGACAGCCAGCAAAATGGGTCACATGCTCAGCTAAATGTGTAACATACAAGCCAGTTCGCTGATGGATATGAACAGGCAACCAAAATATTCTTATTTTGACATCCGAAAGAGAGATATATGTTACTGCAAAGTTGTACCATTTACAGCCGGATAGAGACAACTGATGCTCATTTATCATTATAACTAGTTCACATCTGAACTTGGTATCCAAACTATTCCAAAATAACTTTTCAACATCTTATAATTCCCACCAATGGCAAGGTTGCCAAACATACACAGTCTTCACTCTTGCCTCTAATTAGTTCGAGGGAGAACTACTTAGAAAAAAACCATGAAGTACCGAAATGCAATTATTCTAAGTGTGGAAAAGAAAATGCCAAAGAGAAAGAGAGCAAGAAAGCCTGGGAGACATATTAATACCTTTAGAGGTCAGAATATCAGTCCAAAATGACTATAGTAAACCATTTTACCAGCAAATCAGAGCAGGAATACAGTACTATGTACTAAGAATAGCATATTTTTTTCAGATAAGAATTTCTGCTAAGAAGAAAGATATAAACTATATGTATGTTAAAAGAGGTCGTAGAGTCCCCTTTAAAAAATATGGTGCCAATAACACTGTACATCAAGGCCCCCATAAGGAAAAAGGGAGGCCAAAAAAAGTAGCTACATCCAACATAAGAATTCATTACAAACCTTACTATGGAAAACCGCGTGAATCTACTTTACCTACAACACCCACAGGATACGGCAAGTAGGAAACATGCTAATGAATCGGGATGGTTACCACCTTCCAAAACAAATTCAAAACACCAACCACCTCAAAGGCTCAAAGAGCTTATGCCAATATAATCTTGCAAACTCACAATTGAAAAGTAAATAGTTATCTACCTTGAAAGTTGAAAAACATAACACACTAGTACTACCAAATTCGCTATATCCCCAGCAAACTACTATGTTCAGAAAAAGGTAAATCGTTAAATGCAACAATGCAAGTGGTATACTTTTGGCTGATTTAACAAAATCAGGTAATGAATCGTATTTCCGAACTCTTTTATGTACTGTGAATTTGGTAACACTGTAATGCACTCTCAGGAAAAGGGATTTACTGAGCCTCCTTCTCTGTTTTTTATCGCTAGTAACTAGTATCAAGTTTATCTAAATTGCTGCTAAAATTGAAGCTTTCTCCTCTCCAGGAACTTTATTTTCCAGATAAAGTTTGGAAGAGGGAAATAGTGTCTGTTTTGAGTGACGTGTGAGTGCTGGTACATATAAGTTGCAAGAAAAGGTAGCGGAAGTATAACCAGCCCAAACACTCCAACCACGGATATTTGCTAACAACTCTATATACATTCATCATAATTCGTACATGATTCTGCTGTTACGGAAGCTAGACATATTTTATGCTTACAGCAAATCAAACTTATAGAGTATTTGACAGCAGTTATTGACAGGTTACAGAATCTTTCATCCGTGAAATATGCACTTAATAAAGAGCCTCCAATCACAAACCTGATGAGCACGCTTGAAAACAGCAATTTTATTCCCATATGCTGCAAAAGTATAATCACGATAGGAAGCAAGTGCCCGAATTTTCTTGGGAAGTTGAGGACCTCCATTATCCAAAGAAAATATCACAAAAGCATTAGAAAACCAACTGTCAACAATGTGTTGGCAACGAACAAGAGAATTAAAATTCCCACAAGACTTCATATAACATACTGGCATTAATAAGTAAGACGTGGAGGATATGGCACCTTCAACACACTCAACCTAAAGCATTATCCTTATAATCTACACTAAAATAAATCAAATCACATAATATGCAGATTGATGCAAAGTTTTGACAATAGTGCAAAAAAAACCTGGACTTTAATCCCTAAAGATCGAAAAAATAAACAATAATACATTCCATAATCTCTACCCTTCGCCCCTTCTTAATAAGGGTTACAATTGGGTTCATAATAAGAATAATTTGGCACTCATTTCCATCAAGAATAATAAGTTGACTACACAAATTTCACAAAATCAATAAAAAAAACAATCAAAACCCACAATAACAACAGATAAATATTGCCCCACTAAAACAAAATTAAGAATTAGCAATTAGAAAGATGCCCACTTACCAACGAGGACCAAATTAAGTTTAGCACACTGCCCACAAAAAAAATGAGAAAATAAAATCAAAGCTTTAGTTATATTGCCAAAATCAACTACATAAAAAAGATAGAAAAGAAAAAAAAAAACAAAGAAAGAGAGAAGTACGTTGTAGATTTGCCAAGCTTTTCCGACGCTAACAGTGACGAAAGTTTCAGTACCCAACTTTTGAACAGAGAAAGGTACCGAGCTTGTGATGTAACCTATAGCTCTGAAGGGCTCAAAAATTCCCATTTTTACCTGGGTTTTGGGGGGCAGCTACACAGAGAGGAGAGAGAGAAGAAGAAGAGGGGTTTAAGGAGGTTTTTAACAGTATAGGGAGGAATGAGGATGTGCTGCGGGACGGCTGCTGTTAATTTCGAACTAATTTTGCAACCTGCATTGTGTTTTTAGCCAGAAAAATTGACAACAAAGGTCTCAACTTTGGGTGATAATTTTTAAAAGGTCTGAACTATTGATTAACATGTGTAGGTCCTAACTTTAGGAGGTCTTAACTTTTAGTGGGCCTTAGTGACTTGAAACTGGCTTAATAGGTCATCACTTATAAAACTTGGGTCACACCAAAAGGGGTAATTGAGGGAGGGATGTTGTAACTAGGTGAGATTAAAAAAAAATCTTCAGTTTTAAGTCGCCGAGGCTCGCTAAAAGTTAAGACCCCCTAAAGTTGGGACCTATACAGGTTAATCAATAGTTCAGACCTTTTAAAAATTATCACCGAAAGTTCAGACCTCTATTGTCAATTTTTCCAAGAATAAAATTGACAATAAATGGTCTGAACTTTGGTGATAAATTTTCAAGGGTCTTAACTAGTGATTTACCTGTGCAAGTTCTAACTATGGGGAGTGTTGATTTTAGTTGGACCCAGCAGGTTAGGTTAACTGGTGATATGAATTAATAAAGTCGCGTGATTTAATTTTTAGCAGGTCCTCTGTTTTATCTTCTCTAATGTTTTTCACTCCAATTTCTTTCTTCCTTTGCTCATTTGTCCTTGATCTTCTTCTCTTTAGTTAAAAACCTCTTTTGATTATTCTTTGTTGTTGAATCATGGATGCGTTTTCTCATCGCACATAATTGAGGAACAATATATAGTTGTCAATTTCAGATGCATTATAATTTTGAGCAACATTGAAATTGAAACCAAAGTTTGGTCTTGAATCATGGATCACGATTAACTAAGTGGGAAGATGATTAGGAGGATATGGAATAGTTTAACCCCAATCAAAATTCCCCTTAATCGCAAAAATTAATGTTTGGTCTACAAAATAATGACCATTGGAGCAACACACTTAAAGAGGGAAGAATCGAAGACCTCAACAACGAAGGTATGCAAAAATTAATCAAGCAGCATTCTCAGACAAGTGGGTCTATCCCTTCGCCGCTGCACACTGCTAAATAAACAGAGATAAGCTCTGCCGCCGTTAATATGGTTGTCGGAGCTGCGGCAAGCCTTGCTCGCTCTTGGCGGCATACTTTGGTGTTGCTCTCATGCCCCCGTGTCTCTCTATGTCCCTTCGCAGCCGCATGGCGCCATTGATGCTTATGCATTGACGTAGTTGCTCATCACCGCACTCTAGCATCGTTGGAAAATTACAACTTTGTATTATGCACTCCTTGTTCTTTGCATTTGTATATAACAACTTCATTGCTGAAAATAATGGTGAGAAAATTATCAAAATACTCTAATGAAAGGAAAAGTAAAATCAGAAGGTGAGAAATAATGGTGTTTGAAATTAATCAAGATAGTTTAAAAGGAAAAAAGCTGTAAATTTTTAAGAGAGATAAGAGTAAACTAAAAGGGGGAGCAAAGTGGAAGAAGTTTTGCAGTTCCTATGCAAAATTAACCTGATGAGCAAGTTGTAAGTCATCTGGACTCAATCGAAGTTACGACCCCCCCCCATAATGGGGACCTACACAGGTTAATCAATAGTTCAGACATTTAAAAATTATTTATTCATAAATTTTATAATAGATTTTATTAGCTTTTCGTAAATTTTGTGTCCAATACATAAATGGAAAATGGACGTTATGACATGATAAGTTTTTTAAAAAAAAAAACTTCTAAGGAATTGGAGATAAAAATAACACATTCAATAGAATTGGGGGGTAAGAGTATGTTACTACATTAATAAAAGTGTTAAAGATCAAAAAGAGTATCTATGTATTTATAGTTACATATAATTATATGACTTTATTATGTTTTACTTCGAAACATTAAATATTGAAATTGTAGTGGATTGGTGGTTAAACTCTCACATTTCATTTCAAAGGTAATGTGTTTGATTCCTAGTAGCTATACATTGTTAATATTTTTAAATTAGATGATAAACATGTGTATTAGAAGCTTGAAATAAAGTGCCACGTGGCACATACATTAAGAGTGTCATGTGGCGCTGTTCCTTTGATAGGAACGCCTTCTAATATGTTTGTATAGATAACTAGGTTGTGCTCTGTGTTGTTATTAACCAAAAAAATAAACAAATTTTTCACCAGGTACCCTTAAATTTTCTTGAAATTCACCAGGTATCCTTTTGTTTTAAAAAATGCACCAGGTGTTTCTATGGTTTGAAAAAAGGCGATACATGACCTTAAGACTGACGACTCAACTCCGCGTTACTTCTTCTTTACCTTTCTTTTCTTTCTGTAAGTTAGGACACTACATACTTCATAAAAAGAAGTATTTTTCAAAAAAAAAAAAATCTCCTCGACTTCCACTCTGCTCTTCCTCTATTCTCCCCTCCAATCATCTTGATTCTCAGACCCTAAAACACTGCGAGATTCATTCAAAAAGAATCAGGGAAGTTGTTAGCGGAATTCCCACTATTGTAAGCATACTTGGTAGCTAAATGATTGGGTTAGTGTAGGGTTAAACAAAGGGGTGCAAGTAGGGAAATCAAACAATTTATCTTGGGTAATCCTTGCTTTGAGACAACATATTGTTTTCTAACTTGTTTCATGTCCTTCCATCAATTTGTTGTCGAATCTGTGAAGTTATTAGGGTTAGGGTTTGCAAAATTGTGTGTTTTTTAGTAAAATTTGTTAGAAAGGACCTTATAAAGGTTGAATTTGTGATAAAGGACCATTACATAAGCAAAGTGGTAAAATGGGACCTTACTGAACTTTTTTTTGGTTGGCTGGTACCTTAGGTTGGAAAATAAGCTGTGACCACCATTTTTCGGCATTGACCATCCCACCTAAGTTCCAACCGAGTGCTCGTCGTGTAGTTCTCATGCCCATCGGATCCCGAGAATGATTCCAACTCGACCCAGATCCATATGTCGAGAACCCCGACAATTATGTCCGACGTGCCCAAGTGGTCCCTGAAAGTGAGACTTTGCTAGTGACATCGAGGCCTAGGAATACCAAGCTACGAGTAGTGTTGGAAATGGAGGGGAAAAAGGGAAAAAAGTTAATTTTTTTTTAGTCGCATGATCTGCACCTGGAGTGGTCAACGCTCATTTTTCAACCTAAGGTCCCAGTCAACAAAAAAAAAGGTTAATTAAGGTCTCATTTTTCCACTTTGCTTATGTAAGGTCCTTTCTTACAAACTCAACCTTTTATACAGTCTTTTCTAACAAAATTTCCTATTTTTTCACGGAAATTCTACGTGGCAACCTCCTGTTTTGGAACTTTATACTTAGTGGAAAGTAAAAATTCTCATTCTACAAAGTGACATTATGGTATTATTTTACAAATAAAAAGTGATATTAGTGAGTCCTTCCATCCAATTTTATGTTAGTTATTTAAGAAAAATCATTTAATTTTGAAATATAACTCTACCGATGATCCTTATAGGGATCAAACCACGATAATCCGGTCCATTACGCCAATTTCACGCCAAGCATCACGAGTCTGACAATAAGGTGTTTCTGACCTCGAAAAAGACATTTTTAGCAAAAAGGGTCTCCGCCGACCGCCATTACAAGGCACGAATCACGAGAATTCGGTCGCAATAACTACCTATTAAAGGAAAGCATCTCGAGCCGGACAAAAAGGTGTTTTTGAGCTCCAAAACGATGTTTTTAACAAAAATGGACTCCGTTAATTGTCCTTACAGGGCAGAATCACGAGAATCTGGGAGAAATAAGTACCTATATGTCATTTCTTACGGTAAGCATCCTGAGCCGTACAAAAAGGTGTTTTGACCTCGAAAACTACATTTTTTACGAAAATGGACTATGCCAACCGCCCACATGGGACATGAATCACGAGAATCCGGTCGGAATAAGTATTAATACGATAATTTTTATTTAGTTAAAAGAAAAAACTATTTTTTTTTAAATCAATAGTTAACGGAATATTGGGTGGAATATGTTCATTAATGTCATTTTTTTATAAAACAATAACAAAGGGTCACTAGAACAATTGTAAAGACGAAGATAGATCAGTTCTCCTCTTTTGAGGTTACTTTATGTGTGCCTAGTTGGTCTATTCTATAAGCTGCATGTGTGCAGTCGTTTAGCCTGGCTTTGATCAATTATTTTTGTTTTCTTGCTCCTGGTGCCCTCTTGTAGGTGTTTTGGGAGCTGGCACACAACTATTTTGTTTTCAGGTTGTATGTTTGTTGGTTTTACCATTCTTTTTAGTAGTGAATAATATCTTTGAATTGCCAAAAAAAAAGGTCATTTTAGGGAATGCCAATTTCTTTTCTTTCCACGTCGTAGAAAATTTCAAAATAGGAGGTCAACACGTAGAAATTCCTTTTTTTTTTATCATGAAAGTTATTTGCTCTAGAATAGTTGGTTTTTACATGAATTTATTATTGGTACAATGAATATTATTTGTCGTATTGAAATGGCTTGAATGGGGAGGTTTTAATTTCTTGTTATTTATGAATACTTTTTAGTGTATTTGGAATTAGGATGATGGCTGGAATCTGATTGTTATGTGACTACAAAGAGGCATAATTTGATGTTAGGATCGATGATATTGATGAAACATGTTTCATGGATATGCTTAATGACATACATGATGAGTTTGTAAAGCAAGGTGTATTGCCTAAAAATTTCATATTAGACTACAAGAATCATAGGACAACAAAAATTAGTGGAATTCCATGAGGATGTGCATGTTGCAAATATGTGGGGTGGCTTTGTTGGTAAGGATATTGTAGACATATTAATAGAGAAAACCAATCAACCCCCTAGGGTTGTCTTTAAACTAGTGCTGGAAATAAGGGGGCAGAAGAGGCTTGATGTTGCTAAAGCTCTTAGAAGAATACAGGAGCAAGCAGAAAAGGAGAGGGAGGAAGATAGGGCAAAGCTACAGGAAGATGAAGAGTTATTGAGAGAACTAGAGAATCAAGAGCCTCATGTGGCCATTGATATTCTAATGTACAATGTTGATGACCTTAGTGTCATAGAGTATTTGAGGGTGATTCTCATGATCAGGTTCCAATGAGAGAGTCCTAACCACAACCATACACAACCAAAAATTACCCAAGATCCACCTCAGCAATCACCTCCTTACCTCTCTCACGCTACTAAGTCAAAACCACAAACCTCCTCCTCAATCTCAACCACCTCTAGTCCTCAACACCCTTTGAATCACCCGCTGAATCTCCACTAAATCCACCTCACCTCCTCATTCTCCACTAAATCCACCTCAACAACCTGATTCACCTCCTCATTCTCCACTATATCCACCTCAACACCTTAAATCACCTTCTCATTATTCTTCCCCTACCAGACAATAACCACAATACCCTCCGGCCTCCACATCCTCAATTTGTCCCCGCACCTAAAAAGAAAGGTATAAAGTTCTAAAAACCAGTGCCAAGAGACAGGGTACATATGTACCAAAGCATAATAAGGGTGAAAGGAGCACTAAAAATAGGCGTAGGCAACCTGATACCACTACACAATATGCTGCCAGTTATGATAATATTATTGAGGGTGATGGTGAAGAAGATGCACCCAGGGACTGCCATAGTGGTGTGGATGAGAAGTACAATGCATCAACTGATGAGGATGATGATGACTTGGAGTATTATGTGGATGAATATAACCTTCCGACCGATCCTGAATAGAAATAAAATATACCTTATTTCTATGTTTTTGAAAATGACATGGATAATTGGAAAATGATATGAATTTTGAAATTGATATAGGCTTAAGAATAGGATAGGCTTGGCCATGATGGAGACATGGCCTAACTAGATGAATATGCAGACATGGGCTAGACTTTGAACATACATGAAAATGCAAGCATAGTAGACTTAAGTTTGGGCATAGAAGGAAATGCAGACAAGATGAACTTTGGGTTTGGATCTACACGAAAATGCTGTCAATTTCTAGATTTTAAATTAGGCTTACATGAAAATGCAAGTAGCCTAGGATTTTGGATTTGGATCTTCATGAAATTACAAATCGTTGACGCTTTCATGAAAGTAATAACATCAAGAGAGAACCGGAGCATTTAAAACAACTTAAACTCAATTAATCTACTCAATATTACATACCCATTTAAGATATCGTGAACTAAAACTTCGACAAGAATAACTAAAACTATACATATATGAACCCAAGTAAAATTTACATTTGAAAATCTTCAAATACAAAGTTCTTCTATGAATTGCGATCCTCACCTTAAACATCCTTAATCCCAACATGAAACCTGCTTTAGTGTCAACTGCTCGCCAGTGTATAAGACACATGGGCATCGCATATTCAACTCCAATGAAAAAGAACAACCACCACAAACAAAAACAAATATAGCACACGTAAGCAAAAGCTGAGTACCAACATTCCACCTAACTAAAACAACAAAACATCAAAATATATATTCCAGAAACGAAAGTATAACTCAAATTAACATGTACATTCGTATCTCAAGTTCCTCTCTCTAAACTTATATTGCATGCAATTGAAGAGTTTAAAAGAATGCAATTGAAGAGTTTAAAAGACCAATTAGCTAATATTGCTTATGGTCTAATTAATACTAATTTTGATGTGGTGGCTCCTACTATTCAGCAAACGGAGCTCTTCCCTTTGTTTGGATACGGCCGCTCACGCCTCTTGTTTGAAGAATTGTGTCGTGCCCAAGATCCAGCTACACCAAGTTCGAGTTTTGTGGCTCAAACTCAACTGGCATCGCCGTCTCATTCCACCTCCCCACCACCGCCGTAGCAGCAACCGGATCAGCGCGGAGGCAGTGGTTGTGGCTGCGGTAGAAGCGGATGTCCTAGCCGAGGTCGAGGTCGTGGCCGCAGGGCCCATCCCCAGCAGCAGCCCGCAGCGCCACAATCCACACATCACCCTCCTCCTTCTTGGGTTAATCCGCAACAGCAGCCCACCTGGACCACTTCCCCTCATTGGATTCCCGCTTGGGCTCCATCACACTTCTTGTATCCCGAGCAGCCTAATGTGTACAGTCCCCCTATCCAACCACTTATGGGCTCGGTCCAACCGACCAACAACCACCACAAGCTCACAACACTTCTTACATGCCCCATCCGGAGTATGGGGCCCTCATGACACCTACTAAATTGGGAAATTCATTCGCTACAATGACCCTTCCTCAGGTTAATTTTTGGTTTATGGATTTGGGTGTGACAGCTCATATGACTAATTCATTAGGTACTCTTATGCCCTTATTTAGTTTAAACTCATAGTCATCTTTTAGTTGGTGTAAACACAAAATCGTGTCTCCCCATTTAAGGGCCCAATGATGAAACATACCGCGGTCTTAATTGGTCCGACCCAAGGGCAGAGCAGTCCGAAGAGCCAAACTATTTTTAAAAGTGTTAAAGCGTATTTTAATGATCCAAAATCGTAAAGTTTTTTAGCCCAACTCTTTGAAAAGCCCATTTAATTATTCATTGATAATTAATTGTTTTATTTAAATAAAATAAATATTTTCAAAGATATTTTTTATACTTAAAATTGGATTTTATCCCGTAAAATCAGATTTTCAGAGCTAAAAGATAAAATAAAATCTTTAAAAAGCTTTTTATCAAAAAGTTGTCAAAAGCAAGGCGGTGCGCTGAGCGCACCAGCCTGCGCCGAGGGCATGGTCGTGCGCCAAACGCACATATATGCCACGTAGACCTGTGTGCTACACAGAGTCATGCGCCGAGCGCACTTCTCTGTGCGATGCACAGGCTGTCAATTTTATCTTTTTTAAAGCGTGTGCCACGTGGGCATTGATGATTGGTCATGCCGCGTCAGGTGTCTGACATGTGTATTTGTGCGTCGCGCAGCCTTCTGCGCCTAGCGCAGCTGGCGCGTGAAGCGCAGTTCAATTTTCCCAATAAATAGGCTTCGATTTTCCAAATTAAAAGACGGATTTTCCACACTTAACACTCGACTTTTGCATTACGAATATCTTGCGAATTTTCTATACAAAACTCATACCTTTCAAATATACAAAAACAAACACATTCAAATCTACATATTTTTAGACATACATATACGTTTAGTTCTTCAGGCTTCACGATTTCTCGTCCCAGAGGTTGTCAATCTCTCAGACCCAAGCCACGGTATTATCCTGAGTGTCCTTGAATCAATTTATTATTTTTTATATTACTAATGATTTTCTTCATTATGTAGATCTTTACTATAAAAATTGCTCTTTTGTATATTATAATCTTTTATTTCTCTTTTCAATTTATTTTCATATATTATTGCATGCTTGCTTGATTGTTCTATGCATGATTTTTATCACCACATTTTATTCTTCCTAATCAAGACCTAAAGAACTGTTATAACCAAATCAAATAATATGGACAACCTGCTAGGTTCCCTGTAATATTGATTGCTTAATATCATATCACTAAAAAAAATAGTCTTTTATGTGTTTCCTGAACCAACCTAGACTAATATTTTTGGGTGCATAAAAATATTATTTGGTTATTCTATTGCATAAAAATTGAAATGAATCGATATTTTGTAAAGGACAACAATGGGCGAATATGGTTCATTATAACTGTATTCATACCCTCACCCCCGAACTCAATTTTTGGTTCATGATAATCTATGGAGTCAGGATGGGGAAATGTACATTGGATAAGTCCCCAATTTATTCCTACAGTTTCCCCAATATCCAATTAGGTTTATGAGTCTTCATTTAAAGACTTGTTGGCGACTTCAAAGCATTTCCAATAAAACCTTAATAATGGGGTAGTCAAATACGCGCTCACACCGCGTAGGCGAAATAAAAACACGCCTACACTTGGTGACACTAGTAGAAAAAACCTCAATAGTTCCGATCAAAACGGGCCTTACTGATCCGAAAACGGATCGAAAAGAGTGGACATGGAGTGGTTAGACGAACTCAACTGATTCGGTTGAAAACCGAATCAATTAAGCATAAACTGATCCGATTTGTTAAGAAAACCGGATCAGTTAATTAACTTAACTGATCCGGTTTTCTTACCTAACCGGATCAGTTAATTAACTTAACTGATCCGATTTTCTTACCTAACCGGATCAGTTAATGTCATAACGCCAAGTTTTCACTGCATACAAAGTATATAACTGATCCGGTGGTGTTACCAAATCGGATCAGTTTTGTTTCATGTGAAACAAAAAAGTGCATCCACACTCCTATGCAAATCATAGCCAAGTCCCAACCAGTAGTATAGAATTTTCAGAATCATACAATTACACAATTACAATTCAAAAATTTAGAAATTTCAATTATATAATTATACAATCGAGTTATCAACAATCATACATAAATAACAATTAAGTAATTCAAAAAAAAAGGACATACGATAAATAACTTTATATAAATAAAGATTATCAACAATTTTACATAAATTACGAAACTTATATAAAAAACAACGAAACTTAACAAAAAATGGAAAAAAAAACAGAAAGTTAAAGAAGAAAAAAACTCAAGGGAAAATGGAAACTAAATAACGAAAATTATTCATCAAATTATAAACGAATAACACTTAAGGTACGAAAAAAATGAAATCCCATATCCAAAAAAAAAACTCATTAAATTACAATAAAAAAAGATTCACTAATTATATTCCTAAATCAAAAACCTCAAACACTCCTTGATGGCAATAGCGAGCGTTGCTGAAAATTGTTTGTAACACTCCGATAATTCTCTCTTTTCAAAAATACCTTTTCAATATAAAACTTAGAGAATTACCCAAGTATTATCGCCCTTGTGATAACGTATCGGCTTATTCAGAATTTTGCAGCGGAAAACATCTAACTAAACTTCATACTTTATTATCATAAATAAATAAATAAGTACTTTAAAATCAAACACTCTATATATGTCTACTCAAACAAACTTATTATAATACGTTCCTACTAATGCAGTAAATATGATATGCTAGATTACACAAGCTCTCCATTCCCAGATTCCCAATGATGCAACATCTGCGAACCTGTAAATGTCAATGCTCTAGAGAATCTGCTCACCAAAATTGGGTCATCACAGGATCAATAAGGCAAAGCCATGATCAACACATACAAACAAAGCACGTAATGAGCAAAGCTGAGTACTACATACTAATACATAAACGTTCCTAGCAGGATACTAAATAAATAACATGCAGGAATAAATAATAATATAATCATATAACATTTTGCAGACAACTTTAACTGAACTAAACTCTACACATCTTTTTATTACTCAAATAGAATAGTTATTGGACCTGAGTTGTCTTATCTACTAATGCCTTCGTTATGAAGACGAAATACGGGAGCTACCACGTATTCCAGAAATGACCTGCGATATCGAGGAACCTTTGCTAACTGAAAAAGGGATGGTGATCAATCCATCTCCTGTAAAAAGCCATGACTCGCTTACCATGTACCCCAACTCCTAATGTCCAACTCTAGACGTGCACCAGTCTAAAATCTATAACTATCCTCGTTACACTTTACGTTCTTTACAAGTTATTACTTATTATGACACACATACAAGCAGCACAAACATACAATTCAAACATTCACAACTGAATTTCTTTTATCTTAGAATTTAATAAGTGATCACAACTTACAACCCAAGACTTACTTTCTTTTAATCTCAACTTTCTTATTTGTTGAACCTAGCCAACAATCAAACTTACATTTAAAAGGCATACTTATCAACTTACCAAATAAGGCCCACAGTCCTCATAAAGTAGTGAAAATAATACTTGTAAGGGAACACATGAATAGCATGAGTCAATCTTAATAACATATTAATTCCCCCATGTGAATTAATAAATAAAGTTCTCATCCACATGCTTGCATCAACAAATCCATACAAAACATGACAATTCTTTACTCATAATAAATCTCATAATTAACATGCTTGCTCACAGGCATAAAACATGTAGAAATTAATCATATTAGAAATCACATATGAACTTATAAAGTTCCTATACATGATACTACAACTTTTTCCTCCTTAAATCATGATACTAATCACATAGCACACAGGTATGTACGTACCTTGTGTAAACTAGTCGGCAGACCACTTTTAACTCTTTAAACGTCTCCTACAGAATATTCTCCGCCTAGAAATCAATATAAACTAAAATCAATACTCTTAAATAAAAATACAGCAACTTTAAAATATTTAAAATCCCCTTTAAACATATTCAAAAGTTGATTTTACTATCAAAACTTCAATTACTTTTAATTCCTAGCATAGTACTACCATACTAGTAATTAAAATTCTTAAAACTCCCTAAATAAAATCTTTTATGAAATTCCAACAACTTATAAAAACATAAAACCCTCTTTAAACATATGCAAACATGTTTAAACTCATAATCTAAACCAATCTCATAGTATACAACATGCTACTACGGTTTTCTAATAATTAACACCCTAAAAATCCATGCTTTAATGATTAAAACTTCAATCTAATAATAATAAACAAATCTGAATTTTTATTCTTATAATATATAATATATATAATCCATGATTAATTATTAAAACAGTAAATTAAAGTTATTAATCATGATTAGTACTAAAATAAAACATAAAAATATGATTTTTAATTGAAACTTGAGGAAGAAGAAAAGAATTAAACCAACACAAAAAGGAAGAGGAAGGATGCGCCGGCCAAAGGAGAGCAGCGGTGGCGGACAGGCGGCGGTTCACTGGTGTTCGGCGGTGGTTGCGACGTTTCTTAGCGAAGAAGAAAGCGTTACTTGAAGAAGAAGAAAGAAACTTGGAGAAAAGAAAAAGAACGTGAAAGAGGAATAGCGCCGGTTTGTATGTGAGGGAGGAGAGAGAAAATTTTGTGTGGTAAAATAATTGAGTTTAAGTATTTATAAGTAGGTTTTTCTTTTGGGCTTAGGAAAAGGAGATTGAGTTTGAATAGAGTTTGATGATAAATAGGATTGATGAATTAGAACTCCTAACATCAATAGAAATCCTTTTTCCTAATCCACTAGGAAATTTGGGTTCCTCAAGACCGTTTAAACTTCTTTTCCAAATCCAATTAGTATTTCAAACATTTTCTCAAACCATGCCTAACAAAACATTTTAACTTCTTTAAATCTTTAAAATAATTTCATTTGACTTTTAAAATAGTCAACCTTCTTTAAATAATAAAATCATTTAAAACTAAAATATAAATATATAAATGCAATAATATATTTATAAAATCCTTTAAAATTATGGGGGATTACAGTCTACCCCCCTTAAAAGAAGTTTCGTCCTGAAACTTGACACGAAAACTCACATATTTTCAAAACTTGAACTCATCTTTTCAAAAGTTTACAAAGAACTGTGCCACTTGTGCACACTTTTGTTAACTTAAAACACTTGTGTTACTTATGAACACGTTTTCTTATGCGGCGAATCTACTTCTTTAGCACTAACATGTGCAAATTGCCCAACATAGGCATACATATGCATGAAAATCTCATAAAAATAGACAAAAAGCGCGAAATTTATCGCATTCTATCCCCCTTAAAGAAAATGAGTTACGCCCTCGTAACTCACCTCAAGGAATAAGTCTGGATACTTCTTTTTCATCTCATCTTCGGCTTCCCACGTTGCCTCTTCAGATTCGTGGTTAGACCAAAGTACTTTCACGATGTGGACGTCCTTATTGCGTGTACTACGCACTTTCCTGTCGAGAATCTTGACAGGTCTCTCCTCATATGTGAGGCTACTATCGATCTGAATTCGTTCAGGCTCTAGGACATGACGCTCATCAGGGATGTAACGCTTATTTTGGGAAATATGGAACACATCATGCATCTTTTCAAACTCCATTGGCAATGCCAATCTGTAGGCTACTTTCCCAATTCGCTCCAAAATCTCATATGGGCCTACATACTTAGCACTTCACTTGCTCTTTTTTTCCAAATCTCATGACGCCCTTAGTGGGTGATACTATCAAGAACACCTTATCACCTATAGCAAACTCATCTTCGCGTCGTTTCAAGTCAGCATAACTCTTCTGTCTATCTTGCGCAGCTTGAATTCTAGCTTGAATCAGTCTGACATTCTTAACGGTTTCCTCAATAAATTATGTCCCCAAGACTATATTTTCACTAAAGTCATTCCAACAAATGGGGCTTCTACATTTCCGTCCATATAATGCCTCAAAAGGTGCCATCTTAATGCTCGCATGGTAACTATTGTTATAAGAAAACTCAATCAAGTCTAATTGGTCCTCCCAACTACCTTGAAAGTCAATAGCACATGCTCTCAACATATCCTCCATCGTCTGGTTAGTCCTCTCAGTCTGACCATCAGTCACAGGGTGAAAGGTTGTATTCATCTTCAATGTTGTCCCAAGATTTAATTGGACCTTTTTCCAAAATTTCGAAAGGAACCTAGAGTCACGGTCAGAAATGATATCCTTTGGAACTCCATGTAGTCTCACCACATGCTTAACATACGTCTTCGCAAGTTGCTTCTTCTTCCATGTCTCCTTGATCGGTATGAAAACGGCCGACTTCGTCAGACGGTCCACAATAACCCACATAGTATCATTGCCACTCCTTGTTCTAGGCAAAGCAGTTACAAAATCCATTGATATGGAATCCCACTTCCATCCCGGAACCTCTAAGGATTGAATTTTCCCCATGGGTCGCCTATGATCTATTTTGACTTTCTGACAGGTTAGACACTTGGACACGAACTCGACAACCTCACGCTTCATGTTTGGCCACCAATAGATCTGCTTAAGGTCCTTATACAGCTTGTCGCCCCCAGGGTGCACCGAGTACGGTGTATTATGGCCCTCATCCATCAGACGTCTCTTAAGCACATCACCTTTTTGTGGTACACACCACCTTCCTTGAAACCTCAGACTACCATCATCATGGATCTTAAAATCACCTTCCTTACCTTGGCCCATTTTTTCCTTAATCTTCTCTAGGTGCTCATCCCCGACTTGACCTTCTTTGATTTCGTCGAAAATTGACAATCCCAATGACAAAGCACTCAGCCTTGCCTCGATCTCCCCAGGGTTTAGGATTTCTAGGCTAAGCCTTTGCATATCTCGACACAACTCCTTAGGAACTATCAACGCGTTCATGCTATGACTCGACTTTCTACTCAACGCATCAGCGACTACATTTGCCTTCCCCTCATGGTATTGGATGTCTAAGTTATAATCCTTTATCAACTCTAGCCATCTCCTCTGCCTCATGTTGAGGTCTTTCTGGGTAAAGATGTACTTCAAGCTCTTATGGTCTGTGAATATCTTACAAGTTACCCCATACATGTACTGTCTCCAAATCTTCAAGGCGAACACAATGGCAGCTAACTCTAGATCATGGGTTGGGTAATTAGCCTCATTAGGTTTCAACTGACGCGACGCATACGCAATCACCTTCCCATTCTGTTGCAATACACATACCAAACCATTCTTCGAAGCATCACTATATACCTCAAATCCCTCATCCCCATCAGGCATGGTCAAAACAGGTGCAGAGGTTAAACGTTCTTTCAAAATATGAAAGGCTTCTTCACACTTTTCACTCCACTCAAATTTTGACTCCTTTTTCATCAAGTTGGTCGTAGGTCTTGCTATTTTCGAGAAATCTCTCACAAATCTCCTATAATAACCAGCTAGACCCAGGAAACTTCTGATATCTGACACGCTCTTTGGAGTTGGCCACTCACTCACAGCTTGAATCTTAGCAGGATCTACTGAGACTCCTTCCTTAGACACATAGTGACCCAAAAACGCTACTTTCTCCAACCGGAATTCACACTTAGAGAACTTGGCATACAATTGGTTTTTCCTCAATGTCTCCAAAATGATCCTCAAATGCTTATCATGCTCAGCCTCATTCCTCGAATATATCAGTATGTCATCAATGAAAACTACCACAAACTTATCTAGAAACTCATGAAAGATCCTATTCATTAAGTCCATAAATATAGCAGGAGCATTGGTTAACCCAAATGGCATTACAGTGAACTCATAGTGACCATAACGCGTTCTAAAGGCAGTCTTAGGTACATCCTTATCAGCTACCCTCAATTAATGATATCCTGAACGTAAGTCAATCTTTGATAACACACTCGCTCCATTCAACTGGTCGAATAGGTCATCTATTCTAGGCAAAGGATATTTGTTCTTGATGGTTACATTATTCAACTCCCTATAATCAATACATAGCCTCATGCTTCCATCCTTTTTCTTCACAAACAACACAGGAGCTCCCCAAGGTGATGCACTAGGTCTAATATAACCCTTATCGAACAATTCTTGCAACTGCGTCTTCAACTCACTCATCTCCGGAGGTGCCATTCTATAGGGTGCTTTAGATATAGGTGCAGTTCCAGGAACTAAGTCTATGGTGAACTCAACAGCTCTAACAGGCGGCATACCCGAAATCTCACTCGGAAACACGTCCATAAACTCATTCACAATAGGAACATCTTCAATATTTACCCCAACTTCTTTACTCTCATCTTGCACACTACAGAAATATAACTCACACCCCTTCTTCATCAACTTCTTTACTTGCATTGCGGAGATAACCCCAAAGTTCTTGGATTTCCCAAAACGTTGATACGAAGTCAGCTTACCCACATGATTCCTTAAAACTACTTTCTGAACTTCACAATCTATCTTGGCCTTGTATAAATTTAGCCAATCCATCCCCAGAATTACATCTAGGTCTCCCAGATTAAACTCTATCAAATCAGAAGGAAAAACACAGTCTCCTATCTTCAGAGGCAAGTTTCTAAACAACTTGGTACACCTTATGGTCTCAGCAGTAGGTATACTAACAGGCAAATCGATCACCTCAAAATCTACTAACCCCAGACTTTTAATAACAGACGACGAAACAAAAGAATAAGTCGCCCCCGAATCAAATAATGCTTTAACCAGCACAGAGTTAATAGAAAAAGTACCAGACACTACGTCGGCAGATCGTTCAGCTTCATTACGACTCATCACAAACAGTTTGTCCGGAGCCTTGTTCTGGTTATTCTCATTAGCAGGCTTGTTGTAGTTCCCTTGGCTATTCTGCTATCCTCCAGACTTAGGACCTTGGTTCCCTGACTGGTTGAATCCTAATCTGACCTGATTTCCACTTCCCTGGCCTTTCTGTTCCTTACCATGCTTAGAGTAGCACTCGTACTCCCTATGACCCTTCTTTTGGCAGTAGTTACAAGTCACAGGTTCTCCCTTACAGTCTTTCCCAGGATGGTTTTTGTCACAGAACTTGTAGTGATGCACTCTCTCAGGTCTACCCTTGTTGCGGTTATCGTGGTTGTTTCTCCCTTGGAAATTCCCATTACCATTCCGGTTCCTCTTGAAATTCCCTTGGTTTCCCCCAGCATTAAAATCTTTCCTCTTTTCACCTACTACTCCATTTTTCTTATCTCTCCTTGACTGTAGACCATAAATATGAGATGCTCTCCCATACACAACATCTAAGGACGAAAAGGTCTCACCTCCTAATCCCAACTGTATCTCATCAGTTAATCCTTGCTCAAACCTCTGAGCTTTAAGCTCCTCAGTGGCTACAACCTCAGGTGCAAATCAGGACAGGGCTATGAATTTGCCGTAGTACTCAAATATGGTCATACTACCCATCCTAAGGTGAATGAATTCTTGGGCTTTTTGCTTCCTCATAAAGGCATGGTAAAACTTCCCTCTCAAGGCAATCACAGATGCATCCCAATTGAATCCTTCAACAGCACTCAATCTAGCTCCACTCTCTCTCCACCATAAAGCAACCTCATCTTTCAGTTATAGCACAGCCTGACCCACTCTCATATTTGAAGGGCAGTTCACAACCTCAAAAAGTTTCTCAAACTCCCTAATCCAATTTTCTAAAAAGGTTGGGTCAGCTTGCCCCTTATAGTATGATGACTTAACCTTAGCTAGTCTTTCGAACATTTCCCCAACAGTCTCAGGACGCTCAGCTCTCTCCAGAGTCAATTTCTCCGCCAAGAGGCGAATAGCAGCAATTAGGTCGTTGTTGTTAGCCATTCTACTTCGGGACCTGTAAGTAATATAACTCTACTTTAGGTTCCAGCATAACTTACATGTCCATCTAAGAAGGCAACATTTGATTTGATCATTAAAGATCGAATCAACAAACAATTTCTCAACTAGTTCAAAGTTCAACATGAAATGTTCTCTAATAATCACATAATCATCCATGTAAAATATATACACATCAACATGCAAGTAGAAACAAGCAAGCAAGAATATGATCGCATAATGAAAATAAAATATTCCCATCACGTGCCAAGAATAAATTCTTACTCACTCATATAAATAAATAATAGCTTTTATTCTTCCATAACGGGTATTTAATAAAATGAATGTTACTATAATATTATACTTTCCTAAAAAAACAATGGTTTTATAAATCTATTCTTTCACTATTGGTCAACTATCCAACCTTATTATATAATATATTGTTTCCTCTAATCGCAAAAATATAAATAGTAACCTAAGGTACCACATTATCATTTTTGTCCTCAAATTCCTTGTATAGTTCAGGTACGAAGATCTCATCTTCAAACTCATCTATGTCCTCATCATAATATTCGACATATCTCCTTTGTATTTTAGAACTCCTTGAAGGTTGAGGCTCTTCATCCTCTGACTCTGAATCATTTTCAAACATGAATGATGCATGGTAAATGTCCGATCTGGTTTGACCCCTAGCACGGTCGAACTCCACATTGAGCTCATCATCACTCGCTGCTCCTGACCTTAATATCCTACGCATAACCCACTCGAAACCGGCATAGTCATTATCAATGACAGGTACATTATCGTCACCTTCATCATCACTTAATACAATAGGATTTTGGTAACTCCCTTCTCTGGCAGACATGATTAAGGATCTACAACAAATAAATATATTCAATAACATTTTTAGTACTCTCCCTGTACGTAATTCCCAACAATAACAATAAAAAGTTGTCATTAACATCATAGGCACAAAATATAACAATCAGTAGGGAAGAAAGATATAAACAGTTAGCGAAGAAAAATAATCATGAATAGTTAGCAGGGAAGAAAAATATTAACATGCTGAACTAACTATTCAATGCAGACATATAATATTTCTATCCTATATTCCCTTCCTATACTACCCATCCTCACAATGCAACAAGTAACACTTTAAAGGCATGAAAAATAATGCAGACACTTTTATAAGATAATAATAATTAAGTGTCTAAAAAAATATTTTGACATAAAAAAAATTCCGGACTTATAAAAGTCGAAGGAAAAGAGAAAAAAAAAAATTTCGATTCTTAAAAAAAATTTCGATTCTTAAAAAAATTTCGGAAATTCAATATTTTCGAACTTTTCCAAAATTTCGAAATAAATAAAAATTTCGGTCTTCTAAAAAAAATTTCCGGACCTCCAAAACTTATATAATAATATATTCCTATAAATTTTTCCAAATGAATAAGTAGGAGCAATTCTAAGAGTTTATTCAAATAACTGGTAAGTTAGTTAGGCGCCTAAAAGTTTTGAAAATAACGTAAAGCTCCCAGATACCACTTTGTAACACCCCGATAATTATCTCTTTTCAGAAATACCTTTTCAATATAAAACTTAGAGAATTACCGAAGTATTATCGCCCGTGTGATAACGTATCGGCTTATTCATAATTTTTCAGCGGAAAACATCTAACTAAACTTCATACTTTATTATCATAAATAAATAAATAAGTACTTTAAAATCAAACACTCTATATATGTCTACTCAAACAAACTTATTATAATACGTTCATACTAATGCAGTAAATATGATATGCTAGATTACACAAGCTCTTCATTCCCAGATTCCCGATGATGCAACATCTGCGAACCTGTAAATGTCAATGCTCTAGAGAATCTGCTCACCAAAATTGGGTCATCACAGGATCAATAAGGCAAAGCCATGATCAACACATACAAACAAAGCACGTAATGAGCAAAGCTGAGTACTACATACTAATACATACACGTTCCTAGCAGGATACTAAATAAATAACATGCAGGAATAAATAATAATATAATCATATAACATTCTGCAGACAACTTTAACTGAACTAAACTCTACACATCTTTTTATTACTCAAATGGAATAGTTATTGGAACTGAGTTGTCTTATCTACTAATGCCTTCGTTATGAAGACGAAATACGGGAGCTACCACGTATTCCAGAAATGACCTGCGATATCGAGGAACCTTTGCTAACTGAAAAAGGGATGGTGATCAATCCATCTCCTGTAAAAAGCCATGGCTCGCTCACCATGTACCCCAACTCCTAATGTCCAACTCTAGACGTGCACCAGTCTAAAGTCTATAACTATCCTCGTTACACTTTACGTTCTTTACAAGTTATTACTTGTTATGACACACATACAAGCAACACAGACATACAATTCAAACATTCACAACTGAATTTCTTTTATCTTAGAATTTAATAAGTGATCACAACTTACAACCCAAGACTTACTTTCTTTTGATCTCAACTTTCTTATTTGTTGAACCTAGCCAACAATCAAACTTACCTTTGAAAGGCATACTTATCAACTTACCAAATAAGGCCCACAGTCCTCATAAAGTAGTGAAAATAATACTTGTAAGGGAACACTTGAATAACATGAGTCAATCTTAATAACATATTAATTCCCCCATGTGAATTAATAAATAAAGTTCTCATCCACATGCTTGCATCAACAAATCCATACAAAACATGACAATTCTTTACTCATAATAAATCTCATAATTAACATGCTTGCTCACAGGCATAAAACATGTAGAAATCAATCATACTAGAAATCACATATGAACTTATAAAGTTCCTATACATGATACTACAACTTTTTCCTCCTTAAATCATGATACTAATCACATAGCACACAGGTATGTACGTACCTTGTGTAAACTAGTTGGCAGACCACTTTTAACTCTTTAAACCTCTCCTACAGAATATTCTCCGCCTAGAAATCAATATAAACTAAAATCAATACTCTTAAATAAAAATACAGCAACTTTAAAATATTTAAAATCCCCTTTAAACATATTCAAAAGTTGATTTTACTATCAAAACTTCAATTACTTTTAATTCCTAGCATAGTACTACCATACTAGTAATTAAAATTCTTAAAACTCCCTAAATAAAATCTTTTATGAAATTCCAGCAACTTATAAAATCATAAAACCCTCTTTAAACATATGCAAACATGTTTAAACTCATAATCTAAACCAATCTCATAGTATACAACATGCTACTACGGTTTTCTAATAATTAACACCCTAAAAATCCATGCTTTAATGATTAAAACTTCAATCTAATAATAATAAACAAATCTGAATTTTTATTCTTATAATATATAATATATATAATCCATGATTAGTCATTAAAACAGTAAATTAAAGTTATTAATCATGATTAGTACTAAAATAAAACATAAAAATATGATCTTTAATTGAAACTTGAGGAAGAAGAAAAGAATTAAACCAACACAAAAAGGAAGAGGAAGGATGCGCCGGCCAAAGAAGAGCAGCGGCGGCGGACAGTCGGCGGTTCACTGGTGTTCGGCGGTGGTTGCGACGTTTCTTAGCGAAGAAGAAAGCGTTACTTGAAGAAGAAGAAAGAAAATTGGAGAAAAGAAAAAGAACGTGAAAGAGGAATAGCGCCGGTTTGTATGTGAGGGAGGAGAGAGAAAATTTTGTGTGGTAAAATAATTGGGTTTAAGTATTTATAAGTAGGTTTTTCTTTTGGGCTTAGGAAAAGGAGATTGAGTTTGAATAGAGTTTGATGATGAATAGGATTGATGAATTAGAACTCCTAACATCAATAGAAATCCTTTTTCCTAATCCACTTAGAATTTGGGTTCCTCAAGACCATTTAAACTTCTTTTCCAAATCCAATTAGTATTTCAAACATTTTCTCAAAGTATGCCTAACAAAACATTTTAACTTCTTTAAATCCTTAAAATAATTTCATTTGACTTTTAAAATAGTCAACCTTCTTTAAATAAAAAAATCATTTAAAACTAAAATATAAATATATAAATGCTAAAACATATTTATAAAATCCTTTAAAATTATGGGGGATTACATTGTTGTTCTGGGAGACATAATTTGAAGGAAACGGAGGCCTTTCAAGGGTTGGGGGGATGTGAATCGTATACAATAAGAGTCCTTCGTCTTCTAAAAATTGGGGCAACACCAGCAGGCGAACTGCTGGCGGCGACGCAAACAAGAACAACGTGGCAGCAGAGAAAACGTGAATGGGATGCCCAGCTCCGGCGAGCTGAGGGGACAACGAGGTGGTTGCAGAGGGAGGAATGGAGAGGGACGCGAGAGGGAAGAGTGGCAGGGGTTTCACGAAGAGAGGCAGGGACGACGAGGTGGTAAAAGAATGATTGTGGGTTTAAGGGAGAAGAGGAGGGTGGTGGTTCAACAAAGAGGAGTAGAGAAGAGTCAAGAAGTTGAGAAGGACGATGAGAAGTGAGAGAGAGGACGACCTAGGAGAAAGCATTGGGTAGGGTTGGGGTTTGAGGGGGGTTAAAAAGAGAGGAAAGATATATGAACACGGGTTGGGCTTATGTGTGGGAGTTTCATTTATAGGCCCATATCCAAGAGATGGACCCCATTCTCATTTGGTCCAAAATATTTAACTGATTCGGTTGCCTTAAAACTGGATCAGTTAATGTTAACTGATCCGATTTTTAGGTCAACCGGATCAGTTATTTAATCCCTTTATTTGCGCGCATAAAAGTAATTCTTATCCGATCCGATTTTGATAAAACCGGGTCAGTTCTTTGTGTCATTTGAGTTTTTTCCACTAGTGTAATGGTCATCGCATTCCTGTTCTTGGTTATGGTCAATCCTCCTCCTAACTCCTCACTCACCTTTTAGCCTTCCGTGGTGTTTTATTTTTTCAGTCCGTAAATTTGCCACAAATAATAATGCCTCCATTGGATTTGATCCTTATGGTTTTTCAGTGAAGGACTTTCGCACGGGGAATATAATAGCGAGGTGGAATAGTTTAGGGGAATTCTATCCAGTGACCAATCCTATACCATCTACACGTCTAGCTACCACCGTCATGGCCACTTCATCAACAACCTGGTATAGTTGCTTTGTGCATCTAGCACTAGGGAAAAAAACACAAAGACTACGGTTTTTGGGCTAACCGCAGCCCTTCACAAGGGTTGTGGTCAATATTAAAACCGCAGCCCCTTAGTTCTTCACTTACACGCCAAAATTTCCCGCAAACTATTATACAGTGTACACACACCAAAGCCCTAACTTTTTCCCCCCTCTCTCTCCCCAGTCCCCCATTTTTCCCTCTCTCACCTCATCAAACCCCCATCCTTCTCTCTCTTCGCAGCTCTCCTGACGGCTCTGCTTCCGTTCGCTCACCGGAGAATTAACCGATGAATCACCATCTTCGTCCCCAGAAATCGAAGGATCGGTCGTGTTCTGTCGTCCCCAAAAATCGAAGGATGTTCGTCACTATCTTCATCCCTGCTCGTGTTCTGTCGTACGCCGGTGTTCCTGAAGCACCAGAGGTGAGATGTTGTTTGTTATTTGTTGGTTGTTGGTTGTTATTTGTTGTTGTTGGTTGTTGATTGTTGTTGTTTAAATGTGTAACTCTCACTCTTCTACCATTTTGCTGATTAATTCTCACCCTTTTTATCCTCGAAAATCCCAAAATCCTGCAATTTTAGGCGACCCTTAAAAATTTGTTCTTTCTTTTTCTTTCACTATAATATGTACTTTTTTTTTCATTGAACTGTTTAAAATTGATTAAAATGGGTTTTCTTTTGTGCTGATTGATCAGGTCAAATAATTAGAAAATAAGCTCGATGAATTCGTCAATGGTGCAGCCTCCTATTTTATCGGTTGCTTTGCCTTCTGAGACTGGTCGTGTTCGCAGCATTTGGTCTCATACTGTTCAGGTAATGAAGATTTTGCCAAATAATATAATCTGGATTATGCTAAAGTTGTTGAAAATTCAATTATTTTGGTGGGTAAGGGTAATCTATGACATAATGATAGTTATACTATCTATATGTATGATGAATTGGTGATTGCTTTAGTAATGGGATTTTGTAATGCGATTCCGGTTAGCTTAGTTGGTAAAATCTTAGGAGGTGCGAAATGAATCCCCTGGGCATCACAGCCCTTTGTAGCTATCTATCAACCAAAAAGAAGTTAATTGTTCTTTTTGTTGATGTGAATGATGTGATTTTGTGCTCCCTTGGATTCAGGGTTATGTAGGCAATAAATCGGCTGTGTTTCCGCTTCAACTTCTTGGATATGATGTAGACCCGATTAATTCTGTAACAGTTTTCAAATCACACAGGAAAGCTGGTTTAATCACACAGGCAAGCATATGAGTGGTGCTGTATGCAAATGAGTCATCATACTTCCTTGAGTTACACTGTATTTAGAAGTATATGTTTATTATATGCTTGTGGCACTTCCTAGAGGTAGGTCTCTCTTTGTGGAGTGTCTTGAAAATCTAAGTTGCTTTTTTTGGTTTTGCAGGGTACATTGGTTCAGTTTCCTTTTTGCATAATGTCTTGGAAGTTGTTACTAAACTACAATCCGTGAATCCTGGGCTTCTCTATGGTAACAATCTCACTTTCTCTCTTTTAAATAATGATATAGGTAATTCTTTTGCTTCGATAGTGATATGGTTTTCTGATGCTCTTCTTTAAAGATTTATGTTCATTTAGGACTTATTTCTTGTTGACCTTACTAGGTGTATTAGCAAGTTCGTGCTAGAAGTATGCATGTCTTTTAAAATTCAAATCATCTAGCTACAAGGAATATCAATGAGACTGCAGAACAATGTAGATTGAAATGCAGAAAGTTAGGGCCATGGGGTCTAATATGTTGTATATGCTCTTATATTGACTGTATTATCCCATCGTAGATATGTAAATTGGGAAGCGCAGACTAGACTTGAGATGAAAATTATGAACTGCATTAGTCGGCACAGAAGGTTACATATCCTCATGGATTAAACATTAAGGAGCTAGTGCCACTGGATATATTTCACAATACGATAGCATTTAACATCTCTCTCTTGTTGTGTTGGGGAATTTTTCTGACGTTTACTTTCATTTCTTCAACTTGCACCATAGAGATTAGCTTATAGTGCTGTATATACTTGAATATCAAATTATTAGGAACTTTTTTGTATTATAAGGAGTATATCTTAATACTTGTTATGGAAAATATAGCATTTAACATCTCTCTCTTGTTGCACTTCCGGTTTCTGCTTAATGATAACCCGATCTTTAGGAGATAATGGTCATACGTACTACTATCTTAGTAGGACCGGAAAAAAGTTATTAAATTTATGAAAATCATTGCACTGTTGAGTGATCTTTTAAAAAAATTATTGTGAAATTGTGACCATTAATTGGAAATCTGATATATTGATTTTTGTATCTGTGGAGGGACTTTGGATATGAAGCGAAGAGGAGAGAATTGTTACATATTGACTTGTAATGTATCTCTAGACTATGAGAAAATGTATGTCTTATTCTAACTCTTTTTTAATGTGCTCTTTTTTTTCGAGTTATGTTTTAGAAATTAGAACCCTTTTGACCCTGAAGTTGATTGTTCGAGGATGAACCTTATTTATCCTCCTTTCCCCCTTAGTTGAAGATGATTGTTCGAGGAATTAGTATGGGCATTTTAGCCCCCTTTGGGATCATGGTATTGGTTTTATTCAATTGTTTTTGACCGTTATTGCTTGCTTCATGCTTAAAGTTGGTGAATTTAGTTAATTATTGGTATTTGTGTGATTTCTTGGCCTAATATGCATCTAAGTGATTGTTTTTAGGGCTTTAATTATTTAATCCATGGTTAAGTGGTTGTTTTCAAAACTTTAATTGCTTGATCTATCTATTTAATCTGCAACTTTTTCATGTTCTTTTCAATCCTTAAAACTTCCAGCAGAGTGTAGGATCCAATGGTATTGTTTTGAAACTTCATAAGATTTAATAGATTAGGTGTTGATATGTAATGTCAGTTTAAGATGTTGTAATAGAGTAGGTATTGATACGTCAAGATAGCTGCAAATTTTAAATTTCTTTACTAGTAATGAGGAAACTACAGATGAACTATAACGTGAACAAATGTCAAGAGCAAGCTCACGGGTACCCTAGTCCCACAAACCCAACATGATTAAAATAACTTTGCCGCTCTTTAGGTCCAAAATGCAAAATCTATGGATTCGTAACTGGAATTTATTTCCCAGCAGGATTCTTGGCATATTATAAATATCAGAGAGCTCACACAAAAATATACTAATTCTTACCTGTAAGGGATAACTGTTAGTTGATAATAGAAACACATTCCTAGGTAGGCATCAAACTCTTACGGCCCGTTTGGTAGCCGGGACTAAAAGGGCTGGAATGGTAATGAAAATTTCATTACCGTGTTTTGGATGTTTGGTAGTTTGGAAAGGTAATTCCTAGTAATAAAATCTAGTAATGAAATGACTTAATTATACTATTTTTATTACCAGCTAGATACCTGGTATTAGAAGGGAATGGGAATGCGTCATTAACACACGCGCTTCGCTGCTCATTAAAGTTGCTAGGAACACGCGTAATATAAACGCCTTCATTTTCTCTCTCCTCCCATAATCCATTCACACAACCGAAAAAACCCTAGTTTTCTCTCTCCTTTCACATCTACATCCTTGGCTGCTGAATAATTCATAACGATTTGCTCGAATTTTCAGTTGAATTGAAGTAAATCTCAGGTGAGAATTTTAGTCATTTGAATAGATTTTCGGTAATTGAATTTGTATTAAAATTTCCGATGAAGATTTCTTCTAGTTTAGATTTTCTCTTTCAATTTGAGAGTAGATATGATTATCGTTTTTTATCTTCATATTTTGTAGATGCGATTGTCGTTGAATTTGAGAATTTCACACAGCCGAAAAACCCTAGTTTTCTCTCTCCTTTCATATCTACATCCATGGCTGCCGGATAATTCATCACGATTTGCTCGAATTTTCAGTTGAATTGAAGTGAATCTCAGGTGAGAATTTTAGTCATTTGAATAGATTTTCGGTAATTAAATTTGTATGAAAATTTCAGTTTTTTGATCTGTGTTCGTAAGTTTTATGTTCTTCGTGTTTGTTTGTTCTGTATCTTGTGGATTTTTTTTTTATGTTTTTGGAATGAATAACTGAAAAAAAGCGTTAAAATTAGGAATCTCATGATTTTTTTTTACGCATTGATGAAGAATTATAGTTATTTAGTTGTCTTTAATACGAATGAATGGATGACAGTGCTGTGTTAGTGTATTAGTTATAATGAGAGTGATTTGTTTCATATCTACATCCATGACTGCTTGTTTTAATCTGCTTGATTTGAGTGTGAATATGCTTGTTCTAATTTGCTCGTTTTTCTTTCAAATCTGATTATGTGAATCTGCTTGTATGAAAAAGTTGGAATCTCAATCGACATATGCAACTGAATGTAGAAGCCAGAGTCGTGATCTTCGTTCCCACGTCGAACTTTATGACTCAAAACTGATATTCGAGTTGTACTTGGAGATTGGAGTACAACTGATTATATTCCTGTGACACTGGCATGTCCTTATCATCTGAGTTTTGTGATAAGGGTTTATTGCCTTAAGATCCTCGTAAGATAATTGCCAGTAAAATTGGCTGTTGGCTTCTCGTAGGGACGTTTTTCGGAAGCAGAGGCTATATTGTCTCTGGAGTTCTGCTCATCAAAAGAATATGATGCTTAAACAGCTAGCAGGAAAACTTTATACTTATATAACTTAAAAGAATCAGTTCATATTTTCTTAACCAGTTTCACCATAAGCATGAATATTAACTACGTGTATAACTTATGATCAAGGAACTTCAGAATATTTTTAAGATATAAGCAAAATGTCAGATAATGAGATAAACCAAAGATTGTAGCTAGTATGCTTATAAGCAAAATGTCAGTGATATCTAACTCAGATGATTATTAGAATGCGTGACGTGTTTGTGATATTGTGGTTCATACTTTGTAGCCTCTGGCTGGAGAATGTTTAGTTTTTTGGGTGTCTTTCTCTGTGTGACCATAACAGAAATTTGATACGTTGACTATAATTTTTGCATAAGTCTAGCTTGTATCTAATAAATGCTTATATTATGCTATGATTTTTTTCCCCAGTCATGGCACGCCTTCAATGGTCTCCTAGGGAATTTTTGTTTGTATGGTTTGCTATGAAGAGACGTAGCATAAGAAGAGTGATCGTTATGATATTAATCATGTTGACTTATATTTTAAGGAGACGAGTACGAAGGATGTTGAGGGAACCTAGTATATATAATCCGATTCATAGACTAGCACATTTAGATGGCATGATAGTTCGAAGTGATATCGCTTGCATTGAACAACATAGGATGGATCGTCACACATTTAATATCCTTTGTTCATTGGTTCGTGAAATTGGAGGGTTAAGAGATACTAAGAATATGGTAGTGGAGGAAATGACGGCTATGTTCTTGCATATCCTTGCATTTGAGGAGAAAAATAGAAAGATTAAAAATGATTTTCAGCGACGGGAGAAACAATTAGTAGGCATTTTCATGATGTTTTAAGAGCAGTACTTAAATTTTCGAGAGTTTTACTCAAGAAACCTGAGCCGAGATCTGAGGATAGTACTGATGAAAGGTGAAAGTGGTTTAAGGTAACAATATGTCATTTTTTTCCATTTATTAAAAGGATTAGTTCTTTACTTGTAAATTTGATAACTAATACTTATATTTATTGTATAGAATTGCATTGGCGCTTTAGATGGGACTTTAATTGATGTGACTGTCCCCGTTGACGACAAGTCAAGATATAGGTCAAGAAAAAATTCTATTTCTACCAATGTTTTAGGTGCATGTGCACCAGATTTGCAATTTATATATGTGCTAGCTGGTTAGGAAGGTTCAGCGGCCGATGGAAGAGTACTTCGAAGTGCTTTAGAGAGAGATAATGGGTTGAAAGTTCCTAGGGGTGAGATGTCAAATTTTTAGAAGTTTACATAGAAGTAGATTATAATTGTTTTCCTATTGAATTTGTTTCTTTTTCTCGTTTTACATAGGTAATTATTATCTAGCTGATTTGGGGTATAAACATTGTGAAGGCTTCCTTGTCCCATATAGAAATATATGTTATCATGAATGGAGAAGGGGAAATGAGCAACCAAATTCAAAGGAAGAATTATACAACATGAAGCATGCTTCAACTAGAAATGTGATTGAAAGAGCATTTGGATTATTGAAAATGCGATGGGGAGCTCTTTCTAAAGGCACAGAGTACCCCCTCAACACTCAAATTGATATTATATTAGCATGTGTTTATATACACAACCTCATTCGCCAACAAATGGGGGTTGATCCTATTGAAGTAGAGTTAGATGAATTTATGCAAGAATTTGATGATGATGATGATGATGATGATGATGACGGAAATGATGTAGACTTGATTCAAACTTGTGAGACTTCCCATGCATGGACTATCTTTAGAAATAATTTAGCACAAGACATGCATAATGTATGGATGGCTAGGAGACAACATCAACGATGATTAGTTTATGAGTTACCCCATGTATGGATGAGAATACTAGCTTTTAATTTGTACTTTTACGTTTTGTTTAATGAAAGTTGTTATCCTCTTTTTTTGTTATAACATGAGCTGAAGTGTGACTCTTTATTGTTCTATCATGAGGTTTTAATTAGGTCTTGATATGGTCTGATTTATTATTATTATTATTATTGTTGTTGTTGACTCTTTTTAGAGAAGAAAATGGGTGATGATGCACGAGGCAGAGGAAAGAATAAGAGAATGTGGACATCGGTAGAGGAGAGTGCTCTAGTTGATATCCTTGTTGATATGCAACATTCAAATTGGAAGTGTGACACTGGCTACAAAACAGGTTACCAATCTCATATCGAGAAAAAAATGCTTGAGAGATTCCCTTACTGTGGTTTGAAAGGCAAGCCATATATTGAATCTAAGATCAAGATTTTGAAGAGGCAACTAGGGTATATCCTTGAAGCTCAGAAGCAAGCTAGCGGATTTGGTTGGGATGACGAGATGAAGATGATTACCGGTGAAAAAGAGGTTTTCATGGGGTGGGCTCAAGTAAGTCACTATTGCAAAGCTATACTATGTTATTTTATAAATTTTGGTGTTGTTGATTTTGGTGCTATTTGACTATATTGACTGTCATGCTATAAAGAGATCTTAATCAAATCAGAAATGAATGACTTGTTCATAAGGGTCTCTTAAAAATTCCCAAGTATTATTGAGATCTTTACAATTGTGTTTGTACTCCATGAACTAGCAGCAGCACTCCACGTGGGGTGAGTATCAAGTCTTTCAGGAGTGGTTTGCCCTTGTAAACATCTGGTTAGAACTGTGATAAGCATCTCTTTGAGTCAAACCTTCTGTCTACATTTTGAGTTGGTTAGAAATGTTGTTAGGTGTTTTTCGTAATTGGAAATGAATGACTTGTTGTTTATTTTGTTAGAAATGAAAAAGAAAGTTAATTTAGGGGGTCTCTCATTATATCAAATCAGAAACTTTGGGTTAAGTCAATATTAGAGTAGGCATTATTTGAGTTTTTTGTACATTTGCTTCTAATCTAAGTTTTCAACTTTTTGTTTAGTCCTTTTTCATAATTCTCTTAGATTTTTATGTCAATATTATGTTCATTCTTTGTTAGTTAAGATGATGCTCAGTTGCCAGGTTTGTTGCTGCAACATTATTGACAATTTGACATCTTATTAGTTCATTTTTATATTGGTGGATTTCCAAGTCTGATATCAATCTAAATTCTTCTGTGACCTTTAAAAAAATTCATTATTTAGCTTCAATTTTTGTTCAGAGGCATTCGACCTTTCTTTATTTTGTTCTCTGCTTGGGTTTTTTCACTGTTTGATGCTGCATGTTGCTTGAGAGCAACTCAATTTTTAGTTTTTACTATCTGATTACTTTACTCTTCTGGCTGAACATTGCTTAGGGTCGTGATGGGGCTTCCGCTCTTTATATGAAGCCTTTTCCACTTTATGAGAAGTTATGTGAGATTTATGCCAAGGATCGTGCAAGTGGGACTATGTGTAAGGGCCCTGGAGATGGCGAAGGAGATAACCCGAATGAGGGTGACAAGCAGGATGATGGCTCGACTAGCTCTACAACTCAAGCAACTGAACCTTCTAGTGTTAGAGGAGATCGTAAAAGAAGAAGGGAAATAGAGAATGAGGAGCTTGGTGGATTGTCAAAAGCACTCATTTCTCTAATTGATGTTGAGAAAGAGTCCACCGCGGTTATGAATGATTTGAAGAAATCATTTATGCGTGATGTGGAGATTGGTGAGAAGAGAACCAAGCTTTTTCAAGCTTTGAGCGGACTTGAAGAATTGTCTCCTACGGAAATTGTTGAAGCTTCAACATCTATCGGTTTGGATGATAAAAAGGTTGAACTTTTCTTTAGTATGCCTGATGAGTTCAAGGTTATGTTCGTCAAATCTCAATTGAAAAAGTAATTAGGATCCATGAATGGACGATATGTCTAGTCTTTCTATCGAAGAGGTGTGAATTGTTGGTTGACTAAATTGTTGAAAGTATTGGCTTCTCGGTTTTTGTGGCATGGACCTGTGATTAATTAGTAGCTTTGGAAAAAACTTGAAGATCATATGTTTTCAAATATATAGTTGTTTGATGTTATAGTTGGTTTTGCAATTTTCATTTCCTTTTATATATAAAAAAAGTGAGTTTTGTAATATTTTGTTCAACACAAATTAATACTTCTACTTTTTTGTAGTATTAAATAATTAACATGTATTTTTTATATAAAAAAAATATGGATATTAAAATGTTGGTTACAAAAATCATGTCATCCCAAAAGAGGGAAAAATAGCGGCAATGAGTTTCTAGAAAAAAAATTGATGGGTTGGAACTTAAAAGTGTGTTATATAAAAAATCATGTGGGGATTCCCATTACTATATACCAAATGCAAGGAATGAGATTTCTCCTTCCATTACCATTCTTTATTGATACATACCAAACAAATTTATTACCATTACCAAATCTCATATCCATTCCTTCATTACCATTGCCATTACCTTATTTGATTCCTATTCCTTTATTACCAGCTACCAAACGGGCCGTTAAGGTCAATGACATTGAAAAAACATGGGGTCAAAGATCACTTGTAGCTCAATAGGCTAAAGCACCTGTTTAGTAAGCAGGTGATCTTGCATTTGACTCTCAAGTCTCAACGTGAGCATTTGCTCTCTTTTTTGCCACTAGTGAACCTAGCCTCCTTACAACCATCCTTTAATTAAAATTGTTGCTGAATTTTCAAAATCTCCACTATAACCCAAACTAATACAACTCAATGTCAAACACGCAAATTCAGACAAAGTAGAATCTCAACACAAACAGACCAAATTGGATTCAAAAACTAAAGCCAAACAAGACCTTAAGAGTGAGCTTAGTTGAACAAACACATCAATCATAAAAATAAAACTCAAACAAATATTGGAGGGCAGCAAAGATGTTTTTTGCACAAAGATCAGAAACCTTATAAAGCTATAGAACAGGATACAAATAAATTTGCATTCACATGACTCCTGAACAAACAAGTAGTGATTAGAAGATAATTCCATGGCAGGGCAACCGGAAATAAAATCAATGCAATTAAATTAATGATGTCTCGTAAGTTGTAACAACAACATAACAGATAGTGCAGCAAGCGGCGCACACTGGCAGCTGTTGCTGCAGCTCTGCAGACAGCAGCTATGAGTGGCTCCTACAGTCGGCGACGTGCCCCACATTGGTCCCACTTACCCCGAGCTTTGACTCAGAACACCTCCAAACCTAATCCGACCCTTTAAACGTCCAAAAACAGGTAGTTCTTTATCCCCAAAACAGACAAACAGTGCAGCAAATTAAAACAAGTTCAGATTTTATCTTTCTTATTTTTAGAAATATTGTACTGATTTTTTAACAAGGACAACTTTACACCATAAATAGCTTCTCTATTGGTCCCAACTCCTTATCTTGATTTGTGACTCACCCAACTTTTGGTGGTTGTTTCGAGCAGTTTGCTTTTTAATTCTAGTTCAGAAGAGAAAAAGCCATATTCAAGCATCAAAGAATCTGATGCATTGAAGAAAGGGTGTGTAACCCAACCCAACTTTTGGTGGTTGTTTCGAGCAATTTGCTTTTTAATTAAATTGAACTATAATCTTATGTTTACTATTACAGGAGTATAAATGAAGCTCTCAGAATGCAAACCGAGGTGCAAAAACAGCTGCATGAACTACTTGAGGTTGGTTAAGTTTCTAATGAACACTAGAAAAAATGAGCCACAGAGACTTAGAGTGCATTGGTAATAGTACACAAGCCTATGTACTTTGCTATGACTTTCTTGTGCATACAGGTACAACAAGCACTTGAGGTATGCATAGAAGAACACGCACGTTGCCTGCAGAAGATCTTAGAAGAACAACAGAAGGCTCAAAATGCCTTGGTATCATCACTACAATCCTTGTCATCAGTTACTAGTGAAGAGGTAGAACACACACACACACACACACACACACCCTATGATCTCAGTCCTGGTTCACCACTGCTGAATCCAAAACAGATTCTTCATCTACATTGCCATCAAAGCACACAAATGAGTGGCATCAATTTGAAGATTACAAGCGAAGGAACTCTCTATCTTTTGTTACACTAGTTTTAACACTAAAATGTAACTCAGTCAATATTTTCATTATATTTGTATGAATAACATGAATTGCAATGAAAAGTGGTGCTTATATATATATAACTGTTTTTGGATCATTTAGGATATTTTTTTTTTACTTTTTTTGGGGTCACAAGGCTGTGATCATGGCAAAAACCGCAGCCCTTGGTGGGTTAAGGGCTGCGGTTAAGGGCCAAAACCGCAGCCCTTAACTCTGTTTTGGCCCTTAACCGCAGCCCTTAACCCACCAAGAGCTTCGGTTTTTGCCCTGACCACAGCCCTTAAATGCCAAGGGCTGCTAGTCCAATGGTTGCGGTCAAAAAACGCAGCCCTTGGGCCCTTTTTGACTGCAACCCTTGGGCTTTTTTCCTCTAGTGTAGGATCTCAAGTTTTAAGCTTTCTTAAACTTAGAGATTTGATAAAGGGAAATTTCCTTAGGTACCCTTGAGGTTTGACGTAATTCTCAAATTGCCCCTAATATTTGTGGAATTCCTCAAATACCCCTAAACTTTGACCCTTACTGCTAACAGAATCCTAACGCCGTTAGTTTTTTCTCTCTTTCTCCTGCCACCATCCTCCATTAATGACTATCTAAAGCTCCAAGCTTTCTCTCTCCTCCCAAAGATTTCACAAAACCCAAACTAAAAACTCCACTGTAGCTTTTATTTTCTACTTCTCTCTCAATCTCTCTCCTCTCACAAATTTATATCTGAAAAAGAGATGTTTTGTTGGTTGGGAATGCTAAATCTACTTAATTCTTCATCTGGGTATCTCATATTTTTGTGGGATTTCATGAACTTTGTGTAGATTATATGGTTTGAGCCCCCAAATTTTGGAATTTAAAAAGGGTAATTTGTAATTTTTGATGTTTTAGATGATAATGATGGCTACCATTTTTATAGTTTTGCAAGACCCATTAAAAGGTTCATCTCAAAAAGGAAGTGGAGCTCATAGTAGACTGCCATTGTTGCCATCGCAGAGAGAAATTGGAGTTCACCTCTTTTAGAGTGAGAAAATAGGAGTAGAGGAGAGAGAAAGAAGAGATGGAAGATGAACATAAAGATTGGAAGGAGAGAGAAAGACATGGAGGTGGAAGGAAATAGAAAGCTTGGAGCTTTAGATAGTCATTGATGGAGGATGGTGGGAGGAGAGAGAGAAAATCGAGGAGAAAGAAAGAAAAAACTAACAGCGTTAGAGTTCCGTTAGCACTAAGAGTATTTTGAGCACAAAGTCAAAGTTCAGGGGTATATGAGGAATTCCCCAAATATGAGGGACAATTTAAGAATTACGTCAAACCTCAAGGGTACATGAGGAAATTTCCCTTTAATAAATTGTAATAAGGAGCCTAACTCCGATTTTTGTATTTCTTGTCAAGTAGGAAACATATTCGTTTGCCGTTTCATCAATCTAATAATAACACTGGTTCTGCATTTGATATTATTCAATGCTGATTTATGGACCACTCCTATTCGTAGTTCTCAAGGTTATAAATATTACTTAGTGCTATTGGATGAAATTACTCATTTTGTGTGGACCATACCTCTGAAATTTAAATCAGAAGTTTAGCAAACATTCATTCACTAGTAGAATAATTGCTTATTGTTGCGGCTAAATTGTTGCGGTTTTACCCATACGCAGCAATAAACCATGTCAAAAGAAAAGGAAAAATCGAAAATCAACCTATTGCTGCGGTTCTGGACGGAAACCGCAGCAATAGATGTCAATGGAAGATTTTCAATATTGTTTGACCAGATATATTGTTGCGGTTTTTTAAAGAAACCGCAGCAATAGATTAAAATATTAAATATTGCTGCGGGTTTTTAAAGAAACCGCCACAGTCTCATTTCTCCCTCTCTGACTCTCATAGCAAATCTCCATCCCTCAACCTCACTCCATCTCTCTTATGGCAGACCTCACCATCCCTCAACGTTAGGCGCCGTTCTTTTCATTCCTTCGTTCTTAATCCTCACTCCTTCAAACCTGTCTTCGTTTTTTTAAGGGAACCTCTCTCACTCGTTCTCCCCATCCTTCTTTCTCTCTCCTCCCTCATCCTCTCTCTCACTCCTTCCACCGGCGAATTCACCACATAACTCACCACAAAATTCCGGCCTGCTCAGTTTCAGCAACATCGGAGAATAACTCGCGCTCGTCGCTCGACCACTGGAGAATTACTCGCGCACGTCGCTCGACCGCCTGAGAATAACTCCGCTCGTCGTCGCTCGAACAAGTGCACCACAACCAGCGAATTCACCATAAGGCCGGTTTACTGGCCGTTTAATTCTTTTATCTTTTTTTTCTTTTGTATTTAGGTTTTTATTTATTTATCCAGATCTCAAGTTCATCTCTCAACTGGCTGTTTATGTGATGTTTTATTTATTTTGGATATTTTTATTGTTTAGAATTATTAGGATGTTAGGTTCTGATTTTTGTATATTTTTCTTGGATATCTCTTTCTTTTATATGAGCTGGATATTTTTTGTGTGAGCATATTTAAAAGTTCTTTGTCTTTATATTGAATTTGTTGTGTTTTATTTTATTTCAATTTTTTTATCCTTCAAATTTGATGCAAAATGGATTTTTTTTTACTTGTAGCGTACCTATTGCTGCGGTTTTGGGAAACAACCTCAGCAATAAGCCAAACCTATTGTTGCGGTTCTAGAATCGCAGCAATAGATTTTACCTATTGCTGCTCCTTGATTTGCGGCGACGCGAAATTCGCAACAATAGGCCACTTAGAAACCTCCGCAATTAACAATTATTTCTACTAGTGATTAATTTCCACCAATATGTCCATACTCAGTTCGAACGATCCATTATAGCTTTGCACTATGATCATGGGAGGAAATTTGTCCGTTTAAATTATTTTGTGTCAAACATGGAATATTTTTTATTTTTCTTGTCCCCACACATCCTCTCAAATTGGAATAGTTGAACGCATGATCAAAACTCCAAAACAATGCGTCTCACACTCTTCTATGTCATGCCTCAATTCTTTCACAATATTGGGTACAATCTCTTGAAACGGCCACCTATCTTGTCAATCTCTTGCCTACTAAGACACTAATAAATAATATTCCTCTAGCCGAAGTATTATTTCACAAAACCTCCTCCTATGACCATATTCGGGTTTTGGGGTGTCTTTGTTTCACAAATTTAACGCCAACGTCCATCGCTCCTGACAAATTAGCCCCTCGCTTTACTCCATCTAATCATTGGGGGTATAGATGTCTTGATATTGCCACAAATAACTTGATGAATCCATCTTTCCTTTTACAAATTTGGGACACTATAGGCCTATTGATTATGGTTTTTTGGATGAATCTAGATCCATCCCTTTATTTTCCTCCTTATGGGGACCCCCTACCAACAAAATATATTTTTTTAAATGGTGGCTGAATAATAGCCATGCATATGCAAACATGTATATTATTCTAAGGCATAAAAATAAGAATGAATAGTATTTTTCAAGTTTCACCCACTCATTTAAAAAATATATTTTGTTTTTAAAATCCTCCCCTGTGGAGTCGCCAAATTGTAGGCGTGTTTTTTATTTCGTCTACGCGGTGTGAGCGCGTATTAGATTTGATTACCCCACTGTGAAGGTTTTTTGTATTGAAAAAGTTTTGAAGTCGCCAACAATTCTTTAAAGGAAGAATCATAAACCTAATTGGATATGGGAAAACCATAGGGACAAATTATCCAATGTAGATTTTCCCGTCCTGACTCCATAGATGGTCAATATGAACCAAATATTGAGTTCGGAGGTGAGGGTACGAATATAGTCATAATGAACCACATTCGCCCAAAGTTGGCCTCTACTAAATATCGATTCATTGCAGATTTTATGCCAAAAAATAATCATATAACGTTTTAAACACCCTAAAAATATTTAGTCTAAGTAGGTTCAGGAAACACAAAAAAAGACTAATTCTAGTGATATGTTATTAGGCAATCAATAGTACAGGGAACCTAGCAGGTTGTTCAAATTAATCTGATTAATGTTAGAACAGTTCTTTAGGTCTTGTTTAGCAAAAATAACATGTGGGTGATAAAAGTAATACAGCAGGACAAGCATATAATATGAATAGAATGATTAGGCATGCATATAATAATGTATGAAAATAAATAAAAAGGAAGAAAAAGGTTTCGAATATACAGTAGAACGATTTTATACCAAAGATCTACATCATGAAATAAATGATTAGTAACTTCAATATAAAGATATAGAATTTATTTAAGGACCCTCAGGATTATACCGTCGCTTGGGTCTGCAAAGATTGACAACCTTCGAGACGAGCAATAGTGAAGCCTGAAAATCGGAATGTCTGAATGTATGTAGATTGAATGTATTTGTATTTGAAAGTATGAATTTTGTAGGGAGATTTTGTAATTCGTAGAGAGGTATTCGTAAAGTATTCGTCGAGTTCGAAGTGTGTTAATGTGAAAAAAATCCGTTTTGAAATCTGTACGGAAATCAGGCCTATTTATAGGGAAAACGGCACTGCACCTCACGCGCAAGCTGCGCATGACGCAGCTAACGTGTCAAGCGCATGACGCGGCATGACTAGTAAAAAGCGTACACGTGGTACGCGCTTTTGAAAAAGATAAGAAAGAAAAGCCGCGTCTCACGCAGATAGGTGCGCTTGGCGCAAGACTCTACATGAAAGAGAAGTCTACGTGGCAGTTCTGGTGCTCTTGGCACAAGCTGTGCGCTAGGCACAGCTTACGTGGAAGCCCACGTGTCAGGACGCTCAGCGCAGATCACCGCCTTGTTTTTTACACGTTTTGATAGTTTTTTTTTTTTATAAAAACACGTTTTAAAGATTTTCTTTTATCTTTTAACTTCAGAAATCTGATTTTACTGGATAAATTCCGATTATGAAAATATAAAAAATATCTTTTGAAAATAAAATATTTATTTATTAAAATAAAACAATTAATTATTATTAAACAATTAATTGGGTTTTCAAAGGATTAGGCTCAAAATACATTAATTATCATGAATAATTAATTGGGTTTTAAACTAGGACTTTATCACTTTTCGAAATGGTTTTGAATGGCTTTTCAGACTGCTCTTCCCCTTGGATCGGACCAATTAAGACCACGTATGTTTCATTATCAGATCCTTAAATGGGGAGACACGATTATGTGTCTACAGAAGCCCCAATTTGACTGAAGTTCAGGAAACCAAAAGTCAAAGTATACGGTGTCCGGACGGAGAACGATTCTAAACGCTCTGCAGTTTCGAACTGATCTATAGACTTCGGTCTCTGCAAAACAAAGTTAGTATGCAGGACAATAACTACAAGCAATCTGATTACCTGCAGAGGAAGATGTTACCATATATGTGCAAACAACTCAAACAAAGCACATAATGATGCAAAGATGCAAACTTAGACTCTCTAAGGATGCATGAGACGCTATGCAAGGATTAAGGTTATGCAAAGCTAAGGGATGACACGTCATGCAAGGTCAGGGTTATGCAAGACTAGAATGTATGAAATGCATTGCAAGGTCAGGGTTTTGCAAGGCTAGAAGATGTAGATATGTAGGATGATAGAATGAATAGAATGATTTTCGAAAATCGTTTTTGATAAATGATCGGGGTTCGTAAACGAGGTCCGCGGATTACAACTTCTAGGGAGTTTGCTTTGAATCGGAGGAACCTCCACACATAGGAAGCCCCCATTTTGGGTGAGCTTGCCTAAATTAGGCTTGAGCCTTGATTGAAATGTACTTGGTCTGATATTGAAATGTAGTTGACCTATCTTGAACGTTGAAAATTATCGCTAGGGATTCTTCATTGGGAAGCTGATTAGGCAAAGTCAAACATCGCCATAAACCATGGAATTGTCGGAGAGTCCTTCAGTGAAAAAGAGAGCTTGGATTGAAAAATAAAAGGTTTAAATTTGTGACTTAAATAAATTTAGGTGGGAAAAGGCTTTGACGAGGCTAGGTGCAAACTCGAGTCTATGTCAGGATCTAGAAAGAGATTATGCTCCTAAATTCTAGAAAGTCAAATTATTAGACCATGACTAATTTGTTTTTATTGAAGCGGTCGGACCTCGAGATGAGGATTCCTACGCATCCTTGCGGAAACAAACCATTCGTAGTTCTCGATCTGATTTCTTTTTTATTATATTTTTTTTTGTGCCCTAACTTTTGCCTAGGCCGCCCTTTCTGGTTTTCAACCTAGCGGGCTTGGACATACCTTGAAAAAGGAGTTAGGGTTGATGAAATGTTGAAAGGTTTAAGGCTTGAGGTTTGATGAAGGTTTAAGACCTGAGGTTTAAGGTAAGGATCATGGATTTGGATTATATAAGTTAAAGTTTTTGATGGATTGAAGGATTTGAATGCAGGGTAGAAATTGTGTGCAAGCCCCCTAGCTTTTTATTTATTTGCCGTTGGCTTTTTCTTTTTTTGCATTTTTTTCTTTTTGTCCTGTGCGTTTACTTTTTGCTTTTGCTTTTTTTTTTTTTTTGGCACTTTGATCTTTTTCACTTTCTAAATTTAACCTGGCATTGGTTCTTTTTTTTTTTAATGTAGAGAGGCTTGCACACAAGTTTGGTTTTGGGTATTGGAAGGCTTGAAGGATATTTGTGGAGCTTTGGTTAATGGAGGGATTATTTGGCTAATGATGGTTTATTAAAGGATGGTTTGTTGAAGGTTGATGGAAGGGAGAGGGGAATAACTCCTAATCCAAAGCATGTCCCTTTTTTATTTTTATTTTTTTCAAATCTTTTTTTTATTAGTCAAGGTCATTAGAGACAATCTGATTTGGGTTTTATCACCAAATTTGAAGCATAAATGATGGTGAAAGGCCAATGAAAATAAAAAGAAAAATAAAATGAAATGAAAATGGAAAGGCTATAATAGATGAAGTCCTAAAGTGACATAGACTCGATGGGAAAGGACAATAATGGCTCAGGGTAAGGACTCTCTGACTCATCCTAGGAAACCAGAAACAAAAGACTAAGCCTGTTGAATTGTTGATGCACTGCACAAAAGGGTTGCTGGTGATGTTGATTCTCGTTGTAGCAAGTATTAGTAGTATGTTGTCATCGACCATGTTTCACAGTGCATTTGAGGGATCCAACACTAGGTGTAAGATGTTCGTTTTTATGTTGGGATTTGCAATAGAAATATAGGTTGCACGTTTTGAGTTCTCTTTTAAGTGCAGGATTCAGAGTAGACCCTATGGAAGTTATCGCGCCTCTATTGTGAAGGCGGTAGACCCTATGGAAATGATCGCGCCTCTATTATGAAGGCGGTCAAAAGTAATCTTCATGACTCTAAATGAAGTCGGGGTGGTGACAATGCACCTGATGAGCTTTAGAGTAGGCTCACTTTTTTTGTTCCTCCATTAGGCGCTCCTAAGTTGTAATCTCTCGACAGATCATGAACCGAATCGAGCAGATCTTGCAAATTTTAAGAAACAATGTTTTCCAAATGATGAATGGAGATGAGAAATGGAAATGGGAAATTGGAGAATGGAAAGGAAGATGGGAAAGGATTTTGAAATGGAAATGGAAATGATTATGGACTCTTGGACTTAACCATGATGGAGACATGGGCCTAACTATATGCAAATCAAGACATGGACTGGACTATGCAAGCAGATCGAATGGTTGGACTTTGCTTATGTCTAGACTTTGCACTTACAATAAGCAGACTAGACTCGGAAGGATGGCCTATGCTAGCTTCGCTAGACTTAGGGGATGAACTTCTATAGTCCGAAGACTGACTTTTATAGTCTGCAGACTGACTAGGGTTTACATATAACGCAAACTAGACCTAGGAAAACTTTATAGTCCTACGACTGAGCTCTTATAGTCCGTAGACTGACTTTATAGTCCTAAGATTGAGCTTTTATAGTCCGTAGACTGACTTTATAGTCCTAAGACTGAGCTTTTATAGTCCGTAGACTAACTTTATAGTCCTAAGACTGACCTTTATAGTCTGAAGATTGACTAGGGTTTGCATATAATGCAAACCTAGGGAATGAATTGGGCCTAAATGGACCTAAGATTTGGATTGGACTAGACTTAGACTTAGATTGGAATTGATTAGGGATAGACTTGGATTAGACTTCACATAAAGATGCAGATGGACCTAGATTTTGAAATGAACTAGAATTATATGGGCCTAAGATCGACTCTAATGCTAGTTAATGTATGGACTGAAATGCACATGGGCTTCGAATGAATGCAAGGTTGACACTAATGCATATGGGCCTAGAATGAATGTAAGCGAATTGGATTAATTAGATTGGATTAGATTGGATTGAATTGAAGGTGTTTGGACTGGGCTTAGAATTTTTTTGAAATTCGTTTTTGAAAGGAACCCCTTTATTCTTATCTTTTTTTAGGAAAAGATGATGGATTAATTTTGAAAATATTTTTTTTTGAAATGTCGTGGTATGATGATGATTAGTAAATGTTTTTTGAAAAAGGTAGAATAGTAGAGGGTGCAGGATTGATTTTTAAAAAAATGTATGTTTTTGAAATTGTTGAATATGGTAAGGTAAGATTGATAGGGTAGATTAGTTGAACAGCAGGGAGAAAATGGGAAGAGGTAGACATGCATGACAACTCTAACTCTACAATGACCAGTTTAGATGCACTTTTTAGGACATACTCGACCTTGCATGAAAAGACTGATTTTTGAATGTTTGATTAGGTGAAACTCCTAGAATGACCATGTATTACGCGGATGCAGATAGACAAGCATAGGACTGAACGTAGGATCGACCATTACGACGACTAAATTGACGAAAAGCGAGACTGCGTGTCGCGCTCAACCGTGTGTCTAGCACGGGAGTGGTGCGCCAGGCGTAACTTAATGCGCTTGGCGCACTACTCCCCGACACGTTTTTCGGGGATTTATGCGACGAATTGGCCGAATGACAAATTTTTCTTGTTTGTTAGACGCGATTTTAGGAACGACGCATAATATTGACAATTTCACAAGATAATAGTAGGCAAAAATTGCAATCACAGGCAAATGTCATATAACATGGATGCAAAAGTTCCCACCTAAAGTCCAGTTCTATGTTTGAAACTATTGGTCAGGTTTAGGTTCAGTCAGAAAAGGGTCCATAACTAAGAGATTGATCCCACGCTTCGTACCCCTGCTTAAAAAGGTGGCCACGTGTAAGACGCACTCCAATCTCAAGTCAGGAACAAGAGAACAATGCCATGGTTGGGTAGGTTTGCTTATAACTAAGACCCAACGCTATCGCTCGGGAAGCTTTTTGGAAGGACAAAGCGCAAACTTCCCGGGGGTGATATCACACATAGAACATGTGCTAATGACTAATGAGGCAAGGTAGATTGTCCTTATGGTGGCTGAACAATAGCCATGCATATGCAAACATGTATATTATTCTAAAAAATAAAAATAAGAATGAATAGTAATTTTCAAGTTTCACCCACTCATTTTAAAAAATATATGTTGTTTTTAAAATCCTCCCCTGTGGAGTCGCCAAATTGTAGGCGTGTTTTTATTTCGCCTACACGGTGTGAGCGCGTATTAGATTTGACTACCCCACTGTGAAGGTTTTTTGTATTGAAAAAGTTTTGAAGTCGCCAACAATTCTTTAAAGGAAGAATCATAAACCTAATTGGATATGGGAAAACCATAGGGACAAATTATCCAATGTAGATTTCCCCGTCCTGACTCCATAGATAGTCAAAATGAACCAAAGATTGAGTTCGGGGGTGAGGGTACGAAAATAGTCATAATTAACCACATTCGCCCAAAGTTGGCCTCTACTAAATATCGATTCATTGCAGATTTTATGCCAAAAAATAATCATATAACGTTTTAAACACCCTAAAAATATTTAGTCTAAGTAGGTTCAGGAAACACATAAAAAGACTAATTTTAGTGATATGTTATTAGGCAATCAATATTACAGGGAACCTAGCAGGTCGTTCAAATTAATCTGATTAATGTTAGAATAGTTTTTTAGGTCTTGTTTAGAAAAAATAACATGTGTATGATAAAAGCTATAAAGCAGGACAATCATATAATATGAATAGAATGATCAGGCAGGCATATAATAATGTATGAAAATAAATAAAAAGGAAGAAAAAGGTTGAGAATATACAGTAGAACGATTTTATACCAAAGATCTACATCATGAAATAAATGATTAGTAACTTCAATATAAACATATAGAATTTATTTAAGGACCCTCAGGATTATACCGTGGCTTGGGTCTGCAAGATTGACAACCTTCGGGACGAGCAATCGTGAAGCTTGAAAATCGGAGTGTCTGAATATATGTAGATTGAATGTATTTGTATTTGAAAGTATGAATTTTTTAGGGAGATTTTGTAATTCGTAGAGAGGTATTCGTAAAGTATTCGTCGAGTTCGAAGTGTGTTATTGTGAAAAAAATCCGTTTGTAAATCTGTACGGAAATCAGGCCTTTTTATAGGGAAAACGAACTTGCGCCTGGTGCAACTGACGTGTCAAGCGCATGACGTGGTATGACCAGTAAATAGCGTACACGTGGTACGCGCTTTTGAGAAAGATAAGAAAGAAAAGACGCGTCTCACGCATAGAGGTGCGCTTGGCGCAAGACTCTACATGAAACAGAAGTCTACGTGGCAGTTCTGGTGCGCTTGGCACAAGCTGTGCGCTAGGCGCAGCTTACGTGGAAGCCCACGTGTCAGGACACGTGCGCTCAGCGCACCGCCTTGTTTTTGACATGTTTTGATGGTTTTTTTTTTATAAAAACGCGTTTTAAAGATTTTCTTTTATCTTTTAACTACTGAAATATGATTTTACGGGATAAAATCCGATTATGAAAATATAAAAATATCTTTTGAAAATATTTATTTATTAAAATAAAACAATTAATTATTATTAAACAATTAATTGGGCTTTTCAAAGGATTGGGCTCAAAATACAATTAATTATCATGAATAATTAATTGGGCTTTAAAATAGGACTTTAACACTTTACGAAATGGTTTTGAATGGCTTTTCAGACTGTTCTGCCCTTGGATAAGACCAATTAAGACCACGGTATGTTTCATCATCGGATCCTTAAATGGGGAGACACGATTATGTGTCTACAAGCACATATTTCCTAAGAGTCTCCCCATTAGAGTTGACTATTCTAGGTGGGCTGATTATGGTTGGGAACCTATTAGGACTTCCACATACCCAAATCACTCCAAAAATTAAAAAAATGATAAGAGAAAACAAAGAGAAAGTTAGTAGGTGATTAAGAAGATGATTAAGAAAAATAACAAGAACTTTAACTTTACCTTGCTAGCTCACTGATGCACTTCCTTTTACAAATTTTTCTACTTTTTTTTGTGATTTTCTTAATTTCCAAGTGAGTTTCTAAATCCACTTAACTACTAACTTAAACCTTTTTTTGTGTTTTTAATTTCTTTTGATGAACTTCTTTACTTACTAATTAGGAAAAATGGAAAATAATAATCCCACCTTTTGGGGGTCTGCTCAAAATAATCCCACATTAACTTAATATTAGAATAATCCTAACTTTATACCTAATCTGCTGTAAATGGGTTAAGTCACTGGTAACCTATTAACTAGGTGAATTAAACCCTATTTCCCTCCAAAACCCGCAGCACATTAACAACCCCTCATTAAACCTTTCTTCTTCCCTTCTGTCAAACACCTCCTCTGTTCCACTGTAACACGAAAAACTTCCATGGAAGGTGGCTTGAGTTCGTGGATTTATGCTGCATAAAGTTTCAAACTTTAGGGTTTCGCGGACCACAACGGATTTCGCATTTTGGGATTGAGGTAAGGTAACAAAATTTTGAAATTGTGCAATTGTAGTCCTTATTTCCCTGAAATTGGTTGCGAAAAACCCTCAAATGTTTGGTGCGCGAAATTACGTTCCATTAGAATCTGGTCTAATTTATGTTAAACGCTTTTTATGTTTGTTGTTTCTGTTATTTGTAATTGTGCCCTAATTCATGCTTTTGCGCTGTTTGTTGTGATTGTTGTTTAGTTTTGCCATGGATGGTGTTACATTGAAATTTAATCATGGTGGTGTATTCAAAAATTTGAAAAATGGTCATGCATATGTGGGAGGGCAGATTAGGACATTTCTGGTGGACCCTGATGAACTTTGTTTTTGGGATTTAAGAGATTTGGCCAAGAAGTGTGGTAATTATGAGGATATTCAGTCACTGTACTATTTGATGCCTGGGAGGAGCTTAGAAACTGGTTTGAAGAAGGTAGTTGATGATGTTCAGGTTAGGGAAATGGGAGAAATTGTACTGAAGGCAAGGTGCATTGACTTGTATGTAGTTCATAGTGATGTGGACCTTGATTTCCTTAGTGATGAGCCTTTGTCACAAGTTGGTGACAACTCAGCAGCTCAACAACAAAACTCAGTATAATGAACTCAATCTTACTTTTTGCTGCCATTGTAATGAACTCATTGTAATGAAATCATTTTATGTTAATGAAAGATGCTTCCTTGTTTCACTTGTTTGTCATTTCACTTGTTTCATTTCTCAACTAGCAAAAAAAAGTGAACTCACAAAGAGGATGATCAAAAGTTGTTATATTATATTGCTGCAATTTACACAAAAAGGGACCATTTCAGCAGCCTAATTCTACCACATAGTCCATCATAATCCATCACCCTAGCCAAAAAAAAAAAAAAAAACTAAATCACCCTACCCATCACCCTAGCCATCACCCTAGCCAACACAACAAAAACTACATCACCCACCATCTTCATCCATCACATTACTTGAACAACAATACCATTGCAAAGAAAATCCAAGAAATAAACAAAGCAAACAACAATTTTTTCTCAGTGGTGTTGTTTTTTAACTCAAACATTGTTTCAGTTGTTGCAATGCCCATCTCCTCAACCTCGTCCACCAGCTTGTCCTTATGCATTTTCAACTTCCTCACTTTGTTTCTCATCACATGAAGCTGTCCTTCAAGCTCACATATTGCCCCATCCCTTACAAAAACCATGTTCTGCAGTTCACGAACATCATCCTCCACATCTGCCCACTTAAAGAACCCACAAGTGCTCTGCAAAATTGGAAATAAACAAATTAGGAAGAACTCTAATTACAATCAAAAAACTTAAAATTAGCCATTCCCAATTACAGGCCAGTACGAACATCCATAAAAGCGTCTCCCTTTGGTTGGTCCTTCCACCCTCACAGTCCTCAGAGGTGCAATTTCTTCATGGAAGCACAACACTTGAACAGGGTGACTAAGTGACCTTGTTGACCTGGACAAAGAAGAGGACCTTGAATTTTGGGACGCCATTGAAGCAGCAAATTGAAGGAAGAAGAAATTGAAGGAAGAAGACAGAAATTGAAGAACGAAATTGAAGGAGGAAGAAAGATGATGGAGTTAAATAGAGAGAGAGAGATGGAACAATCTAAGGTGGGTGGGAGGTAAATGGTTGGTAACGGTAAAATAATGATTGTCAGGGAGATTTTTTTTTTTCTTAAACAATTTAATAGGAGTTAGTTGTTTCAACAGGTTAAATGAGGGGTGCAACCTAGGTTAACAGGTAAACATTTCACTTAACCCATTTACAGCAGATTAGGTATAAAGTTAGGATTATTCTAATATTAAGTTAATGTGGGATTATTTTGAGCAGACCCCCAAAAGGTGGGATTATTATTTTCCATTTTTCCTACTAATTATAATGATATTTTTCTTAGTGGGAGAAATTAAGGAGGAGGATAGTAGTATTGAGATTAGTTGTGAGAAGTAGTGGAGTTAAGTTGTGGTTGTGTGTAGTTGTTGTTGTGAAGTTAAAAAATGGGGGGTATTTATAGGGAAATAAGGTGATGAATTAGGGTTTGAAGAAGGTATAAAATTAGATTTTTCACCCTAAAATCTGATTTTTATCATCCCAAACTATCTTAATGACATCACACCAATGACATCACCTTAATGACATCACTAAATCCTCTCAAATCTTCCTACATCATCAAATTTATGGGAAATGCCAATAGTCTTACTCTCTTTAGATTTGATTTTGATCTTTGCACTAATGAGGCAAAATCCGAAATTCAGCACATCCAAATACGTAGAAATGCATCGAAAAACATGAAAGAAGTGTTGACTGGACCACTGCGCCAAACGCATGAGCCTGCGCTAGGCACAGCACCGTGCACTAGGCGCACTGCCCTGCGTCTGGCGCAGGAAACCGTTGTGCGCTGGGCGCATGATCATGTGCCTGGTGCACAACTCAAATCTTCCGAAAAAAATCCGGATTTCTTAGCTCTTACACTTTGGATTTGATTCTTATTTTTATTCTTATTCTTTTTCATGATTCTTATTCCTTAACTAATGGATAGAATAATGTGATTGGTGGTTAATGAATATATTCTTATTCTTTATCCAATGAACAATGATTTAACCATCAAGAAAACTGATTACTACTGGTTTTGGGAGACGATTAAAATTCCGACGCCTAATTGCGACTCGTTTTTTCTGTTTTTTGAAAAATTAACTTAAAACAATTAACGAAAACTTGTCAAATTAGTAAAGACGAGCATGATTATACTACAAATCATCTTATTAAACTAGTGGTTGTAGTTATTGACTACGACTTACGAAAAATTATATTTCTACCTATCAACCCCTTGATTTGGATGCCTCCCACACTTAGTTTTACTTTCTTAAGTTTCAAGTAGAGCGGAGTCTAAAGCCTACTTGTGTGTCTATGGAAGGTGGACTAGTGATTTAAGCATCTATAACACTTGAAGAGCCCTAAGTCTTTTGTATATCTAGGTATTCCTCTATTGAATGAGTAAAAGGTCTAAATAGGTGTCCTATTGCAATCTTGATTAGCCTATTCCTCTACCCATAACCCATGAGTACACTTAGAAGATAGTTGTCTTGAAAGTTGCTCTTTGTTTTTGCTTGTGAACCATTTCTTTACTAGTGGACTTGGCCCTAAATCTTGAAAGTGTTGAATAAATGGTTGATGAAAACCTACAGTTGCGGGTTTAAAACTCTTTGGAAACCCTCGCGAGATCCCACTCGCCCTCTAGAGCGATCTAGGGGTTTAAAGAGCTTGTTGCATATGTTAAATGCAATCCTGATTCCTACGAAAATGAGTTAGGGTAAATTCTTTCTTTTTCCTTATCCTTCCTTTCTTCTTTCTTCTTGATCTTGTTTTCAAATAATCTTCATTCTCTTACCCTTGTGTTTTATTTTATTTTTCTTGGGGACAAGCAAAGATCTAGCTTTGGGGAGTTTGATGACTTGTTTAATTTATTTCTTTACTTTTTGATAGCTTTTAGTTGGTATTATAGGCGTTTTTGAGTTAGTTTAGGCTAGTTTGTTAGGCTTTTCCTTAATCAGCGTAATTTTCCTCCTTGTATGCACTTTCATTGGGTGCTTTATTTTATTTCAGGGTTTAGGAGCATGCTTGGAGGACACTTGTACAACCCCGGATATCAAGATCAAAGAAGAAGGTCAAGGAAGCATAATCGAGCATGAACGAGTTCATGAGGCCAAATACAAGAAGTTTTGGAAGGGTTTGCGCACAAGGGTCTACTTCAAATGGCCATAATGTAACAACCATGAATTTCCATTTTCTTTTGAAAACATAACAGAGTACCAAATATGAACAATTCAAGAGCTGTTATGCCGCGATTATTAAACATTTAATAACCGCAAGGCGAAAGATATTACTACTAATACATAAATCCATTATTAACTATTACAACTAAAAGGAAATGTAGTTAAATAATACACTCCTATAACAAACCATAATTCTAAACTATTGCAGCGGAAGTCTTAACTTTAATAAAACTACATCTAGGTGAAGTCAACGCTCTCACCCCAATATAAGTTAGTCACCATCAAGCCCTGCACATTGAAGACATGTAATATCAGCCAAAAGGCTGAGCAAGATTTCATACCGATAACAACCTTGAACTATCCAATGTGCAGGTGGAATACATACATAATATTCCACAAAATCATTTCACTTGTACAACATTCAACTTGAATATAATATACAACCTTCAATAATTCAAATCTACTTTACTTTCTTTCTAAACCATTCTGTAAAACTTTCAAATATAACTCCTTTGAAATCTGTGAGTAGGAAGTAATAAAAATCCAATGAGCTAGCTAGGCTCACTAGATAAGGTAAACACCAAAGTCCCTAGTATGCATACCCCTAACTCGATAACGAACCGAGAAGGAAGACAATTGGCAAGAGTATTGATCAACATACTCCCAACTACTAAATAGATTGTTGACACACCGTTAACTCGACCTACTTTCCATACTCGAGGAATACCGCTTACCGGCAACCCCAAATTAATTAAAACTTGGTAACAATGAGGAACTTCCTCCTTTTAATAATCTCAAACTTGTCTCACGAGGAACTTCCTCCTTTTAATAAACTCAAACTTGTCTTACGAGGAACTTCCTCCTTCTAATATAATTCTCTTAAATAATCTCATAAATTATTTTGATATAAATATCGTCAAAACAATTAAAAGCTCCATATTAGCATCGTAAAAACGATTCCAAACTCAATATAAATCACAAATCAATATGAAATACTTTCTGAAATAATCTGTACAAGCTTAGTATGAAATCTTACCTTATTAGCAAACCACAGTCAACCAATCTTAATTACAAGTCAAAAAGGTTCTTCTACGAACCCGCGATCTACAATATAATATAATATAGTATAAATCACTTGACTATACTTTACATAGTTTACGCATAAACGACATAACCTAGTTAATGAGCCTTGACTACCTTTACAAAAAAACTCACTTTAAATTTAGTCCAAAAAGAATACAACAAAGTCAACAAAAGTCAAACTGGTCAACAAAAGTCAAACTGTAAATACTACTAACTACATGAAAATAACATGTATTATTTAATTTCAGCAGAAACTTAAAATAGGGATAAATTTCTCCTATGAAATCCAAATGAAACGTTTCTTGAGCCTATATTGGGTGAAATTTCAATACGAACAACTTTTGTGAAATAGTATTTTGGCTAAAAACGCCCATAAACTGACGAAAAACACAAATTACGAATCTGACCTGTAATTCCTACGAGTTACAGTTCTTGTTGATAAACTTATTATTAATAAGCAAAAATCCTTTCAATCAAGCTACACCCAACACTCATAATAAAAAAACCCCCAATTCAATTTATCTCAAGAGCCTTAAACTAACAGAACCCCAATTCGAAATTAAGCCAAAACTGAAATTAAAACATGACAAGGAATCTTACTTGATTAGGGAAAGTAATAGAGTAATATTACTCAATAAAGGACCCAAAAAGCTCTTGATTTGATCCGATTTTGACCCGAAAATCACAAGTACGAACCGCAATTCTCTCTCCTCTAGATACCCATAAAAAAAAACTAAGAAATGTGAAGATGGACGAATGATGTTGGAGTATGATGATGGTCGATGGAGATTAAGTAGCTTTAATGATGTTGTAGGTTGAAGAATTTTTGTTTTTTTTTTTTTTTCGAAGCCAAAGGTGGATCGTGGTGGTTTGGAGGAAACAAGAGCAGTAAACACTTCTTCCTTCTTTTCTTTTCTTTTGTTTCTTTTCCTTTTTTTTTTTTTTTTTTACTTTCTTTTTCTTTACTTTCTCTCTCCTTATACTAGTATGGTAAATATTTTAACCTAGTAAATCTAGGAATTTGTTTTGACCACCTCTAAAATAAAGTCAAACTAGTAAAAAAAAAAATTTAATATAAGAAATCTGAATTTATTTTCCTAAAATAAATTAATGCAAATAATTACTAAACGGGTATAAAAATACCGGGTGTTACAATCTACCCCCTTAAAATAAGTTTCGTCCCGAAACTTTAAGTATTACTCAAATGATCAAACTTATACTCTTGTTTCTGAAAACAGCTCATGAACTCTATAGGTTAGCCAACTACTATCACTCTGGATAAAATCTCCAACAACCAAATCATTTCAGAGAACATCTCCGGCAACTAGTTCGCATTCTCATAGATCAATTCAATTGATCACCTTTATAACCAAACAATCATTCCAACTAATATATTCATACCATAACAAGTAGAACCAGCACCTCATAGATCAATTCATTTGATCACCCTTGTAGACATACAACCATTTCAACGAAAATGTTCATACTACAAGTAGTAAAACATGCAACATATTACAAGGTTTACCATAAAACTTCTAATCATACACGAATTATGCATACTTTAGACACTAAGGTATACATTATATATGAAATCATAACAACTTTTAGCACCAAACACACAATTGGCACGAAATCTACCCCTCTAAAAAGGAAGTTACGCCATCGTAACTAACAATAACATGAACTAGAGATGGGTACTCATAAAACACATGACATCCTCGGTCTTATGAGTAATTCCTCGGTGTTATGGTTTGACCACAAAACCTTTACTATCAATTTCTAAATGTTACGGGTCTTACAGATCTATTGGTCTAGAGTCTCAACTAGAACTCCAACTATCACCATGTGAAGAGTTATAAAATACGATGTCGTAACTAAGAAACATGGAATACATTACAAACACAATCAACTGTTATTTCAAGGATCACATATGGACCGATAAACTTGGGAATCAACTCCCTTACTAAGGCTTAGACACAACGGGAAATAATCTAAGTCGAGCTAAACCGAACCACTACCGTCATACTCGTTGGATTATGTCGTAGAGTGTGGAATTCGATTCATAACTACACTATGGTTCACAAGCGCTTCAAATAATAACATAGGATTTTCTCGAAAATTCGGCGGAGTTTCCTTTGTAAAATGGACAACTCGAAATGAGAAAAGGTGTTCTAAACCTGTTACAATCACAATACATAAAAGCATTTCCAAATCCAGTACTCAACGCTTTCGCGGAGCAACAACTAACCCGAACCGAGAGTACTATTTATCTTCTAAAAATAGAAGTAAAGACTCGTACAATATGAACTCACCATTACATGGTTGGGCGTACTCGCCTAAAAAAAACATAAAACAATTCACAAGTCGACATCTAGAACTTCAACTTGAAGTTATTATAACACTCACTATCACCAAGGCATACCACAAATGGCAAAACAAAATACTTTGATGGTCGCATCAACATTGGGCAGAGTCTTAACCCATAAACATTCATAGCATGTGTTTTGGAGTTTATGACTCTCACGTAATCAATTACACCACGAAAATCACATCAAAGCACACTAAGCAGTTACATCCAAAGAGTACTTAAATAACCTTACGCGTGAATATGGGCACAACCAATTTTCTTTCTTTCAAAACGATTCTTTATTAGAAATTCAATAATAAATGACCCTTTTATAGAATTCTTGTTTTGCAAAAACTTTGCTCAATCTTTCTTACTGTGACAACAATCTTCTAGACACGAAGTAACAACATGCTAAGCTATATCGCTTTAAAGCAATTTCTTGACGGGGATCCAATCACTCCAAATAATAAGGCATATATTTCCAATACTAGGGTATTGAGGCTTGAAACCTCTGACAATGGGGTTGAACATAATCCTGACAACAAAAGGTGGAGTTTAAAATCCCCGGCATTGGTTTGACTCATAGTCATGACAGTGGGGGCGTGGAGGCTTGAAACCTCCACCATGGGGCCGACCATCTAACTATCCACTTTACTTGGGTCGAAACTCAGACAAGTTTAAAGCACATAACACGATTTCAAAAATTCTCTACTAAACACCAAGTCTCCTATTACTTGGTAACACTCAAAACACATTATAGAGCGGTAGAAAGCTTCATTGAAAGACCTCTAAGGCTCACAATCCGTGGGAGACTTCCCCCTTTCAAAACTTTTTTTTTTAAAACGTGTTCTTAACTTTTCCAAAATTCACTCAAATCGTTGTAGAAAAACCATTTCTAGATCGATTCGAGAACGAATCCACAACCTTAATTGAAACGTGTTAAAATCACATTCTCACACTACACAAACAAATTGAACAATTTCACATAGCCTTTGGTAGGGTGACTTACTCGTTGACCAACCAAGGCCAAATCGAGATACTAAGGTACGACAGAAAATGATCATGATATGCTCTATTTACATGAAAATAAAGCTTACTTTATACAAAATTCCTTTTTAGGACCAAGTCTCAAAACTAACACACATTCATAACACATCATAAACCGTTCACACACTATAGTTTCACGACAAAAAATTTCAAGTCGTGCATGAATACGTGAATCACATAAACTAACGACTCCATCAACAATAATGGTGGTATTACCCTTGCCTACCGATACTCAACACTCCAAACATAGAAGTCAAGAGTTAACTTAAACTCACTTTTCAAGGTTCATGAAATAGATATGGTCCACTATATTTCCTTAGTTTCTATTAAATTCATTAGTTTCAACTCAACAACTAGTCATAGACTTGCGACATGATACACTTAACCCTTACTCACTTAAAACTTAATCAAATTAATCAATTACACACTTTGACCACTATAATAACTTAGTCTCATTCTTCAGACAAAACTTAAGTAAATTGAGTTTACGCACATTAAACCATTCCTAATGGCCTCTAGGTCATTAACGACGATTTGTTCAACTTTAAGTGGGCGTCTAACAGCCCAAGACGACACAAATGAGAGCTTGTTATAAGTTATAACCACGCTATCTCAAGCTTCTTAACCAATTAACATGGTATAAATATAACTCCACAACTACAGTCATTTCATTAGACAAGTGCAAGAAACTGTGGAACTTGTAGCTTGTCATTTAAGATTAGTGACTACCAATCAAGAACTTTGCAAGGACTTTAAACCAAAGACTAAGATTACTTCAACTTATACTCCTAACATTAAACTCAATGAGAAGAGACTCTCTTCGTTAAACCAGTCTATATTAGACTCACTAACCATTTTAGTGTTATTAGACCTTGATCACTACTAAACAAATCACATAAAAAGGGAACTACGCGTCCCACCATCGACATGTCTCGATTTGACATTATGCCTTTCATATGTCACCACTTCATAGCCTTACTAGATACATGACAGTTACTAGTTGTTCTATAATGGTCTCAAACCGACTCCTTGACACCGACAAATAAACAGTGATACTTTACCAGGGTCAAAAGGTTGACCCTTAACACGTTATGAGCTAACTTTGACTAGTCACGGGTATGCTACGAGAACCGACCCACTTGGACTAATTCCTTTTTCCATTAGCTATCCACTTCACCACGAATACTACATGAAAGTCAACAGAACACGACAACTTACAATAGATAGTCATCTGATGACTCGCTAGACGACTTTAAACTCACGTAAACAAGGTATATAGGCAAGACCAAGAGAGCTAATAACTCGAGTTTCAACTCTTGTTATAGCCCCAACACACAATCATACACTAACAAGTCATTTCATAGCACTTAGTCAACAAGACTAGCTTATCCAAGACATAACCAAACCATTCCCTGTAAGGTTTTTAATTAACAATTCACACCAACTACTGTTCGTGTATACCATCACGCAACTCAATCAGTTTGCAATTTAAGAATCAAGTAGTTAATCACTAAACATTCTCAAGGCCAAAAGATGGACAAAGTACGGGAGGTGGGTGGGTCTATCACCACAACACACACAAGAGCAAAAAATAAAATAAAAGGGAGTGCCACTTTGAATGGAATAAGGCTCACCCTTATCCACTATAGTAGTTCGTCGTAATGCGAACATAAAAATCGACGAGCTAGATACTTAAATGAAATAGGTGACGATAGAAATTAACATCATGATGGAATGTCACCCCAAAGTTCCCATAAACAAATGGAACTAAATTTCGCATTATGCGACTCAAACTTGAACTTATAGCACACTCTCGGCTATGCACTAACTTAAAATCAAAACCCAAACACGGATATACTCGAAATGGTTTACCTTTACTAGCCAATCAATCCAAACATGGAATCATGCACAACTTAAGTTGAGTCAAACATGGAACTCAACTAGTTCTACACTTACCAAACTCATTGACTTTATCAAGTCAAACATCCACTTAAGAGTGATCCACAACAACTACCATACACAACAACCACATGTAATCCCTTACTTCCCATATCTCAATCTTACCTTGCCTTTTTAAATTTTAATACGTTCATTTATTTAGTCTTACTTAAGGTCACAACCTCAAGGTTACAACTCTAAGCACAACATATTAGGTCACAAAAATCTACCTCAAGGTAGGGAGGGATCCAACTTCCAATCAAAACAATGATTAAAACTTTCGTACATTGTTAGTCATCATTAACATGCACCACGGCCGCTGGTGGTCTTAATGGTGATGAACAATCCACGTAGGGAGAGGTACTTTCTCCTAAAAACATAGTTTCAAAATAAACAATGGAATTTGGAGATCACGATAGGTACTAAACCGATGGTCACAACTCTAGGTCTCAATCCTAGACCACAACTCAAGGACAACCTCTAGGGCTGGTGGCTAATCGTCTAGACAACTTTAAGCTCAACTCTAGGCTCCGGCCATAAACGCGAACCTGGCTCATACCAAATGGTAACAACCCTGAATTTCCATTTTCTTTTGAAAACATAAGAGAGTACAAAACATGAACAATTCAAGGGCTGTTATGCCGCGATTATTAAACATTTAATAACCGCAAGGCGAAAGATATTACTACTAATACATAAATCCATTATTAACTATTACAACTAAAAGGAAATGTAGTTAATTAATACACTCCTATAACAAACCATAATTCTAAACTATTGCAGCGGAAGTCTTAACTTTAATAAAACTACATCTAGGTGAAGTCAACGCTCTTACCCCAATATAAGTTAGTCACCATCAAGCCCTGCACATTGAAGACATGTAATATCAGCCAAAAGGCTAAGCAAGATTTCATACCAATAACAACCTTGAACTATCCAATGTGCAGGTGGAATACATACATAATATTCCACAAAATCATTTCACTTGTACAACATTCAACTTGAATATAATATACAACCTTCAATAATTCAAATCTACTTTACTTTCTTTCTAAACCATTCTGTAAAACTTTCAAATATAACTCCTTTGAAATCTGTGAGTAGGAAGTAATAAAAATCCAATGAGCTAGCTAGGCTCACTAGATAAGGTAAACACCAAAGTCCCTAGTATGCATACCCCTAACTCGATAACGTACCGAGAAGGAAGACAATTGGCAAGAGTATTGATCAACATACTCCCAACTACTAAATAGATTGTTGAGACACCGTTAACTCAACCTACTTTCCATACTCGAGGAATACCGCTTACCGGCAACCCCATAAATTAATTAAAACTTGGTAACAATGAGGTACTTCCTCCTTTTAATAATCTCAAACTTGTCTCACGAGGAACTTCCTCCTTTTCATAGACTCAAACTTGTCTTACGAGGAACTTCCTCCTTCTAATATAATTCTCTTAAATAATCTCATAAATTATTTTGATATAAATATCGTCAAAACAATTAAAAGCTCCATATTAGCATCGTAAAAACGATTTCAAACTCAATATAAATCACAAATCAATATGAAATACTTTCTGAAATAATCTGTACAAGCTTAGTATGAAATCTTACCTTATTGGCAAACCACATTCAACCAATCTTAATTACAAGTCAAAAAGGTTCTTCTACGAACCCGCGATTTACAATATAATATAATATAGTATAAATCACTTGACTATACTTTACATAGTTTACGCATAAACGACATAACCTAGTTAATGAGCCTTGACTACCTTTACAAACAACTCACTTTAAATTTAGTCCAAAAAGAATACAACAAAGTCAACAAAAGTCAAACTAGTCAACAAAAGTCAAACTAGTCAACAAAAGTCAAACTGTAAATACTACTAACTACATGAAAATAACATGTATTATTTAATTTCAGCAGAAACTTAAAATAGGGATAACTTTTTCCTATGAAATCCAAATGAAACGTTTCTTGAGCCTATCTTGGGTGAAATTTCGATACGAACAACTTTTGTGCAATAGTATTTTGGCTAAAAACGCCCATAAACTGACGAAAAACACAAATTACGAATCTGACATGTAATTCCTACGAGTTACAGTTCTTGTTGATAAACTTATTATTAATAAGCAAAAATCCTTTCAATCAAGCTACACCCAACACTCATAATAAAAAAAACCCCCAATTCAATTTTATCTCAAGAGCCTTAAACTAACAGAACCCCAATTCGAAATTAAGCCAAAACTGAAATTAAAACATGACAAGGAATCTTACTTGATTAGGGAAAGTAATAGAGTAATATTACTCAATAAAGGACCCGAAAAGCTCTTGATTTGATCCGATTTTGACCCGAAAATCACAAGTACGAACCGCAATTCTCTCTCCTCTAGATACCCACAAAAAAAAACTAAGAAATGTGAAGATGGACGAATGATGTTGGAGTATGATGATGGTCGATGGAGATTAAGTAGCTTTAATGATGTTGTAGGTTGAAGAATTTTTTTTTTTTTTTTCGAAGCCAAAGGTGGATCGTGGTGGTTTGGAGGAAACAAGAGCAGTAAACACTTCTTCCTTCTTTTCTTTTCTTTTGTTTCTTTTGCTTTTTTTTTTTTTTTACTTTCTTTTTCTTTACTTTCTCTCTCCTTATACTAGTATGGTAAATATTTTAACCTAGTAAATCTAGGAATTTGTTTTGACCACCTCTAAAATATAGTCAAACTAGTAAAAAAAAAAAATTTTAATAAAAGAAATCTGAATTCATTTTCCTAAAATAAATTAATGCAAATAATTACTAAACGGGTATAAAAATACAGGGTGTTACAATCATAATGTTCATCAAACAAAACATTATTGAGCGATTGAAGTTGAAGATGAAAGATTGGCTCAATAGCTTTCCTACGAGTGGTCACAAGCTCAATTCCGATGAAAAACGAGTGAGATATGGCCGTTTGAAAATGAACTGACGAAACTGAAAAATGACCCGAGCACTCGGGTCAATTGACTCGCCCGGGTCTATTTTCGGAAAACTGAAATTTCAGTTCTGATGGTCTGACCCACCCGGTTCAACCCTAACCCGAGCGCCCGGGACACTCCAACCGCCCGGGTCGCTGGGTTTTTCCGAAAAACTTTCTTTTCTTTTCGATTTTTATACGAGGGTTTTCTTGTAATTTAACTTACTTTATATTAGGGCTATATAAGATAAAATCCTCTTATTTTAGTTTAAGCTAATTTACATTATAGTTTAATAAAGTGAGATTTGAAATTCTTAGAACCCTAGGAGAGAGGAAATCTTATCTTCTAGAGAGAGAAGTAAGAGAAACTTGTTGAAAGCTTAGAATTTGAAGAATCTAAGAAGGAAACTTGTTGATTTGGAGGCTCCTTGCAACTTTAATGAGAATTTCTTACTCTCTCTCATATTTTATTGCTTTATTTTCTTATATTCATGTCATTCTCACTCTACTTACTTGTTCATCCTAGATTAGTGTTTTAGTTCATGTTAATAGTTGTTAATGTCTTTTAGTTTATAATTTATTATGATTTGTGAGTAGCTATTTCTTTGGGAAGGGTTTGAAGCCATTGATGATTTCATAAACCTCTAAGTACAATATTGAGTTTTGACTTGGGATAATTTTGGTTAATTGATTTGGCATTTTCATGAATGTTTGTGTGATTGGCCATCATAGAAGCATAATTTAGGTATCCTTAGTGAACGATCGAGAGATGAAGTTAAGGGGTTGCCTCAAATCGATTATTAGGCTTGAAGGACCATGAGAATAGGGACTATCTAGCCTAGGGGACTTAGTTTGCTTGTTTATATTCATCATGTATATGGATATGCTTGGTTGAATGCCTTAGCCATGAGAATAGGTCTTCAGTAAGATACTAGACCAATCTAGCTAGCTCGAGAGAGTAGTTAGAGTACCAATAGATGAATAATTCCCCTCAATTAATCCTCATTGTTGATTCCCATTGTGATTGCTTGGTTTATGAATGAGTTAATTGATGGATGACCCTTCCCAATGTTATTTTTCTTATTGTCTTTTCATTTATAAATCTTAAAAAAAAATGACTTTGCTTAGCTTATCATAAATCGATATTTATTAGTGTTTCCCTTAGTCCTTGTGGATTCGACCCTTTACTTGCCCTATATTGGGTAGTTTAGGTATCTTTGACGTGTTTGCAACGAGCGCGTCAATATGCAAGGCATGAGCACATCTCTCATACATGTTGCGTGCGGATTCTAGCACCTCATGCTGGCACGAACTCAAGCAATTGTGCGAAGAAGCCTCGTGAGTGTTGTGCGTCGGTTTTGCCTTAGGCGCCTGCATGGTTGTAGGTAGAGGCGAAATGGCTCGACATGGAGGCTAGGGCTGCGGCAACATGTGCTTATCCCCCATTAACCGAGTATGCATTTGTCTTATCATTATGAAGCACTTGACGATCACTTTGCCACGGTCTACCTAGCAGTAATGAACATGCACTCATGGGAATTGTGTCGCACCATAACTGATCCATGTACTCTCCCACACGAAAACCAACTAAGGTTGGCTTCTTGACCCATATTCCATCATCATTAAACCAGCTTAGAATTGTAAGGTTGCGGATGTGCACGCGTAGGAAGCTTCAAGGGGTCGATTAGAAATAACGCACACGCATTGGTGCACGAGCCACAATAATAAAAGAACAAACTTTACCATTAATTAAGTAATTTGAATGGAAAAGATTGGACATTTTCTCATCTTCGTGATCAACATATATAGTAGAAAGCAAGCTACGCCTCAAGATCAATGTGCGTTGATCGTTCTCCGGTTGACAAATTGGTTGTTGCTCCCAAAAAGAAGGATTCTCAAGATCCTCATCATGAGCATGAGAAGACTCTTGGTTGGTGTGAGTTTCATGAGCAAAGAAAGCATTATATTCCTCTCGAGAAATCAAGACCGTGTTAGGACAACTCCGAGCCACATGACCAACGAAAACAAGCTGTCTTCCGTGCCTTATTAGTTGCATCTAGAGAAGTAGGTTGAGAAGCCTCACCACTTTCCTTCCCTTTGGCCGCATCTGGAACACGAGGTTATGACAAATCCGTATAAGAAGCTTCGGATTTTGGCAAAAAAGATTTTTTGCCCTTGGAATTCTTTCGTTGCCGTTCCAACTTACTTGCTAGTGTATATAACTCATCAAAGGAATTGTAAGCTTGAGGTTCCACAATGTTAGCTATAGGCGCATTGAGTCCAATCATATTCTTGGCACTCTTTTGTTCATCCTCATCCCTGCAATCATAAGCCATCGAAAGCCTCTCTAATTCTTGTATGTATTGCGCCACATTCAAGTGTTTTTGTTATGAAGTATTAAACTTTAAAAACAAATATTGCTTATAAGTGCGTGGAACAAACTATTTTTGAAGTTTAGTCTTCTATCCAGTCCACGTAGAGATGGACTCCTTCCCTTCTCTTTCTCGCCTCACTTGCATATTCTCAAATTATAGGAAGCATACTTTGTGAATTTAAGAGTAGCATGTGAAAACTAACTATCATCACTAACCTTCTTGTGATCAAAGATTCTTTGCATAAACCTCTCCGAATCCAAGTAAACATTTGGCTCCAAGGTACCATCAAACTCTTGAAGTTCTCCAAGTTTCAATTCGGCCTCCTTAGTATTCTTCTCCCCTCACCTTTCGCTTTTGAGTTTAACTAAGAGTTCTAAATTGTCATTAGCCTTCTTCTCATATTCCCTTTAACATTTATCAAGGATTTCAGACACTTGTGCCAACACTTGATCCGTCAAAGTTGCCACTAAATCCCTAAACTTCTCGGAATCCCCCATAGTGAATTAATTTGCCAGGAATTTTCGTCAAAAGTTTATGGTTGTTGCGACTTCGTTACTAATTGGATTGGGCTGAAATTTTGACACAAGGTAGCCCTGTATGTTAGCGTTCCAATGAACCAAAAAAAAAAATCAAGATTCTGACTTTACACTCGCCCTCACGTGCCGTCGCCATGAAATAATATGATACCACTTGATGTGGATTTTCCTTGGCTCGTTTCGATCTTTTTGTAGGTTGATTAGATTTAACTTAACTTTGGTGTTTGAGGTATTATAATGGACGAAATCAGTAGCAAAGGATATGGAGAATTCAACTATCTCGGTCAAATTCAACTAAGGTTTGAAGAATAAAGCTATCTCGGCTAAATTCAACGAGTTATTTTGCTATCTTGGCAAAAACAACAAATTCATAAAGGAATAACTTTTAATCAAATTCACTCTAATTGTAATTAATGGCGTGAAAAGCAAATAACTAGGCCTAAGTAATTCTAATCCAACTAAAACTAGGAAAGCTTAAAAGATGTACACAAATAACTAACTAGGAGATATTTGTTCACCAAGCAAGACTCCGTTTACACGCCTACTTAGGAAACAAGAAACCTAAGCTAATACAAACTCCTAACCACATGCCTAAATTGAAATTTAAATAACTCAAATTAAATCTAAGGCCTAAAATAGGAAAGCCCCTTTCAAGTGAAAGGTAAAAACATATAGGCTAAAACCCCAATGCAAATGAAACCTAAAGTATATAGTTTCCTAACAGAACTAGGAAACTATATTAACAAAACTATGATTTGTTTTAGGAAGCCATCCATGTCCACATCAGTATCCCCGTCCCTCCTCTCATCTTATGCACACCAGGTCCAAATAAGATATTTCCAAGCCCAATCCTAAATTTGGCTTACATTCTATTGCCCCTTCTCTTCCTCTACATCGTTTCCCACTTCCAAAATCTAACAAAGTAGATTTGACTGACCTGAATTGGAATGTGGTGATGCATGATGAATATGATGCTTTAATTAACATAGGGACATGGGAATTAGTTGTAACACCCCCAAATTACTCACTTTAGAATAATTAATTAAATAAATAATATTTGAGTAATTTAGGAGTATTACCGCCACGTGACTTTCACGTTTTCGACAACCAACTACTAACTAACAAAATAACTTGCAGCGGAAGATTTTAACCAAAATATTAATAACTCTTTATTATTAGAAATAAATATTATCTCAAACTTAAAACAAGTTAAACATCCTAAACTAGGTGAAGATCCCCTTCCTAAAATGCTCTCGTGCACTTCCAAAGTTCACCTGAAAAACTGCTTACCAAAAGGTAAACAAAGCAAAGCCAAATAGGAAAAAGGAAAATACGCGTCACTATAAAACTGAGTACGAAATGTATAAGATAGGTAATACAATTACTAGTTCACAACATTTTATATTTCGAAATATCCTTAACTAATAATTCAAGGATAACTTTTAAGAACAAACTCTTTCCAAATAACTTGGAATAAAAATGATCTTGAAAACAATTCCTCTTCTTATCTCCCCTCCCTTTACATAAGTGTGCACACCCCCCCCCTAAACTAGTCATCCCATCACGGATCTATATCAAAGGGTAACAATAATTGCCAATAAGTGGACTTTGAAACATAAACCCTTCTTGACATTTGTAATATCCCTCATGGTTGCTTTAAAGGGATTTAGCAGACTAATCATTCCAACAAGATGCATCTTTCTTTTAGAGAGCTCATTTCCTTAGTTACTCCATAGTTAAGTGTGCTTGGCTGGGAGTAGTCCAGGGATGGGTGACATCCTGAGAAGTTTCTCAGGGTGCACATGAGTGAGGACAAAATGCGCCGGAATAACTTGTGTTGGTTATTGAGGAGAGTTGTTGGCCCTGGATGCGCATTGGTGATGATATACTCGACTCCGGAAGAGTCCGGGTGTTACAAATGGCATCAGAGCAACTCTACGACCGCGTGCTGATCGTGTGGATAATAATCCAAGGTTAGTCACCTAGTGGGGGAGGATACTTACGCTATATCACTGGCTACGTGTCGAATATGTAATTTGTTTTCAGGCTGGGGCGACCCACAGGCCGTATGCCGAACATATGGAGTCTGCAGGCGCAACGAGGGTGTTGCTGTCCTCAAGTATGGGTGTATGTAATAACCCTCATGATTGCTTTAAAGGGATTTAGCAGACTACTCATTCCAACAAGATGCATCTTTCTTTTAAAGAGCTCATTTCCTTAGTTATTCCATAGTTAAGCGTGCTTGGCTGGGAGTAGTCCAGGGATAGGTGACCTCCTGGGAAGTTTCTCGGGGTATACATGAGTGCGGACAAAATGCGCCGGAGTGTTGGTTATTGAGGACAGTTTTTGTCCCTGGATGCGCATCGGTGACGATATACTCGACTTCGTAAGAGTCGACGTGTTACAACGTTAATCAAGCGGTAATATAATAATACGATTTAGTAAATCATGGATAATTCTCCTTTTCTCATAAACAATTTCTGAACACACAAAGTTCATAAAACCAATCAAATCATTCCTTGTAATAATAATTTAAGTTTTCGAAAATGATAACATAACATTCGTATGATATGATTGATAAATCCATTCCTTCTTTTCATTCCAGAAGTGAACAATAAAATGTTGTAAGCATTGTAAACTAAATTTCTAAATCAATTCAACCATTAAATCAGCAAACAACTTTAACACATAAAACCACATTTCAAAAGATCTAGCTATATAACGTACCTTGATCTTGCACAAAGAGTATACTAGTAACTTCACTTAGTCTTGTGCTTGAGCGTTCTCCTAATCAACCAATAATATAAAAATCTAATAAGTAACTTAATACATGAACTTAGATACGAACTTAAACCTGAATTCTTAGAAATTAACTATATACATAAACCTATAATGAACAAAATATTAAACTTAGAAACTTGAAAATCTTTTACTTAAACCAAATAAAATTGAAACTGGAATAAGAAATACAAAACTAAAATAGATTAAGAAGGGAAGAAAGAACATTGAAGTATTAGAGTTTGGATTCTTCAAAGTTTTTGTGTGGAAAATATGGCTTGAGGGTTGGGGTATTTATATGTGTAGAGTAGGGAGTACTTAATTTCCAAAATTAAAGATTGTAACCTTCACCATAAATTAAAAGATTAATCTAAGATTTGTAACCTACACATTAATTTGGGAGTTTTGGAAAATCAAAACCACCACCACAACCCCCCCAAATTAAGGGTGGCCGGCCATCCCCAATAATTTTTGTTTTGTAAAACCCCATTATAAAGAAGAAAATCATTTTGACTTAATATTTTAAATGCTTTATAATAAAACTTATTAAAATAACTCAATAAGAATTTTAACTAGAAATTTGGCGCCATATTCCTGCCAAAATAATTTAAAACGAGTAAATTACTAAAATACCCTTTGCTTAAAATATTTATTTAAAAAAAAAAATACTTCCTTCGTCCCAGAATAGTTTGAACACGTTCCTTTTATGTTTGTCCCAAATTAGTTTGAACACTTCCATTTTTGACATGGTCTCACTATTATTTTATTATTTCTTTTACACTCCTTTGACCCACACTCTACCTTCTATCAATAAAAAGTTACCCAACTTTATCTCTCCTCCAATAAAAAATACCCCACCAACTCCTATCACAACTACTTTTTAAATAAAATAACATTTGATAACCACACTACAACTTATCACCTTAAAATACGTGTCCCAACAAATGTTCAAATCTTTATGGGACGGAGGGAGTATTTAATTACTAAAATAAATACTCAAAAATATGGGGTATTACATTAGTGCCTAGGCCTATAGGGGTGAATATTGTGAATTGCATGTGGATTTATACTCAGAAAGAAAATGATAAAGGTAACCTTCAAAGGCACAAAGCTTGTCTTGCTTGTGATAGCAGGTCTCATGAAGTAGGTGTTGATTGTGATGAAACTTCTAGTCCAGTTTTCCATCCTGCCACTACTCGTATAGTGTTGGGGTTAGCTATGGCTCGCAACTGGTCTATGCATCAAACTGGTGACTTACAACAAACTGTTTATATACATCAACCTCTTGGGTTTGTTGACAAGAGGTTTCCCTATCATGTTTGTCGCCTTCGTAAGGATCTCTATGGTCTCAAACAAGCTCCCAAGCTTGGTACTAGCATTTGGCAAACTTTCTTCTTCAGATGGGTTTTGTTGTTGCTTAGAGTGACAACTCATTATTCACTTTTTATCAGGGTACTGATATGGCCTATCTTCTTTTATATGTTCATGATATTATTCTGTGCACATCCTCTAATGCTTTGCGCGACTGTATCATTGCTTGGTTGAAAACTGAATTTCCTATATCTGATCTGGAGCCTCTTAGTTACTTTTTATGCATCTCAGCTACTCGTACGACTTCCTATATGCTTCTTTCTCAGCGGAAGTATGCTCTAGAAATATTGAAGCGTGCAGGCATGGGGACTTGTAGACCTGCCGCGACTCTAGTTGACGATAATTCCAAACTTAGGCATGTGCACTTCAGTTTCTTACATTTACTCGCCCAGACATTCCTTATGCTATACAACATGTTTACCTTTATATGCATAACCCCTGGGAATCTCGTTATAATGCATTAAAACACATCCTTCGCTATATCCAAGGAATCATGTTCATGGATTACATTTATATCCTACTACTCAATTACGCTTGATCACTTATACTAATGCTGATTTCGGTGGGTTTTTCTTGACACTCGCCTTTATATTTCAGTTTATTGTTGTTTTCTTGAGGATAACTTAATTTCCTGGCAGTCTAAACATCAGCCTACGCATTCTAGATCAAGTGCCAAGGCATAATATCGAGGTGTCGCGAATGTTGTCACGGGAGATTGTTGGCTATTGCATTGCCCACTCCGATAGGCTACTATAGTTTATTATGATAATGTCAATGCTAGTTACCTATCTCGCAACCCAATACAGCACAAGTGCACCAAACATGTTGAGATGAACATTCATTTTGTTCGGGAAAAGGTTGTGTTGGGTCATATACGGGTTTTGCATGTTCCTAGATGGTATCAGTTTGCTGACATCTTCACCAACGGTCTTCTGCGCCAATTATTTTTGGAGTTCAAGTATTAGCGTTCTCCCTCCTCCCGCTCTAACTGTGGGGGTGTGATTGAATAGGATATTCTGCGGATGTATTTTGTAAATAGAATTATAATATAGATAGGTTTCTAATACGCTTAGGACTATATATAATTGTAAATATTTGTTCAATGGCAATCACTACACTTGGGGAGTTTCACTAAATCTAGCAAAATAGAATAGCTAACGTTTTGGCAAAACATTGTAGGACATCAGATTATACTACTTCTCTGATCAATGTAGGAGCTATCCCTCCTAGACTAATTATGGTCGCTTTTGTGAAGGAAATAGCTCATTTTAAACTTAATTTACGCCTGCTTCACATGAAAAAGAAACCTCATTTTTCCTCTTTTAATTTTTCTAAATGTAAATGAATATATAAGATATACTTTCTCGTTTTTTAATAAGTGACCACATTTCCTTTTAGGGAAATATCACAATAAATGACACATAGTTCAAAGTGATAAAAGAACTTGTTGTTTATTAATCTTAATTCTCACCCTCATTGGTTAAACACGTGGTCCCCCATTTTCTCTCTCTAGGTTCCTTGATACTCCCCCATTTTTTCTGTGTCACTTATTAAAAAATGCTGAAGTATAAATAATACATATGTATTCTAGAATTAAAAATTCTTGCACGCAAAAATTCTTGGAGCCAATTTTTTTGTGCCAGTTGAAACTTGAAATCGAGATTTCAATTAGTCATTATGCTCTTTGGACTTCAAATGGTTGAGTCCAAATCCAGGGCGAATTTTTGTTGATTAAAAAATTTAAATCCAAATTCAATCCAAACTTTTTCAGTCCATACCTTTTCAACATGCCATCGATTGGATTGGACAATGGGCTTTTCTCAATCCTTTTATACCTCTAAAGAAGACAACTCAAATTTGAGATTTATTTTGATAATTTCTCCAACGAAAAAAATGGTCGCATTTATTGGGAATTGGAGGGAAAAAAAATAAGAGGTTAACAAATTAGCTGACATATTTTAATATGGTCTTATGCAACAATCGTGTTGTACATATTTGCTCTTTTCCTACAAAGTATTTTTTATTATTGAATCTTTCTGTTGTAGTCTAACATCGACGGCTCTTTTCTAAGACACTTGGGCTCATCAGAGCCGTCCACGTGTCACCTTAGTTAAAAAAGAGAAAAGCCTTGAATCTCTGGGCTACACTCATATGAGGTAAAAGGTTTAAATTCTGGCCCAACAGTCAGAGCCCAGCAGTGCCAAATGGCTGAAGGAGAGTGGTTAATAGACATTCACCAGTCATGGTCAGCCACGTGTCATAATCTGATTTCTCGGCCAATCGAATCTTGCTATGGTAGGTCGTTTTTAAGGTTAGCTGTCAACTTGCTATCACTATAAATACCCCTGAAATCAGGAGAAAACACATTCAATGCCAAACAGTGCAAAGTTACTCTGATAAAATTCTCTCTCACTTTCTCTTTCTATCTCTACTTTCTCTCACTACTCCTGAAAACTGACTTAAGCATCGGAGGGGGAACCACCACCCAAACCTCCAGGGTGGGTCCCTTTGTGCAGGTTTGGGAGCAGAGCAAAAACCAAGGACTAAGAGGATTTAGACATCGTTGCACAAGTCTCCATCTGAAGAACACTCAACATACTACTTTACTTGCTCGACAAGGAAGCTAAGCCTACCGCTTACTTGTTGGACAAGTGAATAAAACATTTGGCGCCGTCTGTGGGGAGACGCAACGATGACTGATTGTCAATCATCCAACATTGCCAGAAATCGAAGCCTTCAAGTTAATGTCGAAGATACGGTGGAGCATGAAAGACCACCTCGAGGAAGAGATAGACCTCCATCCATCATCAATGTTCCTGGACCAAGCCAGCAACCGGTCATCCAAGTTAATCTAGATCGTCCAGTGACTGCCGCCCACCTGGAGAATGTTTTGAATGATTTCTAGACCAGGATGGCGGAGGTCGTCCAGGAACAGATTAAAAGCAATATGTTGTTTTTCCATCACAACCCGGAGCGCCTGCTAACAATCCACCTCGTCCTAGAGGACGTTTCGAAGTAGATCGTCCGGGTCCTAGTCGACTGTTCGTCGGGAACCCTCTAAGAGGACAGCGAGAGGAAAGTAGCCAGAAGATACTGATCAGAGAAGAAAGATGGACTGGAACCTGGTGGTGAGGACCCAGGACCATGTCCATCCTAGTGGGCACCGAATGGAAACCGACGCCAGGGATTACTTAGAAGCAAAGAGGGCTGCGGCTTTGCAACGTTCGGCCTACGGGATCTACCCCATACCCGAGAGACCCTCCTTTGAGGTTGTCGTCCGAGGGGAAGGCCGGAGTTTAAGCCACTCTCTTGTTCATCCACGACGAGAGAAGACCGTGGCTCGGCCCATGGTCTACAAAGGCCCAAAACCAGCCCAATACTTCATCCAACCCAGTAATGAAAGAATATCGCAAGGAGTTCATACCCATTGAGGGACAGCTGGGAGCTCTCCAAATCAACTGGCCTACTCCATTCTCGGTCAGGATTATGGAGACGCCCTCCTTCCCAAAGGTAAAACTCCCAACCATTGAGCCTTTCGATGGAACTGCGATCCGCACGATCACTGTCCGCTACAAGCATCGGATGTACGTCCAAGGAGTGGACGACGCTACTTGGTGTAAGAATTTTCCAGCTACTTTGAAAGGAGTAGCGCAGAAGTGGTTTAACAATCTTCCCCCCAATTCAGTCAACAACTTTACTAAACTCAGCTTCTTATTCACTAGTCATTTTGTTGCCAACAAGCAAGAGCAAAAGACGAGCATGCACCTAGGCAAGGTCATTCAAGGACCTAAGGAGGCTCTTAGAAGCTTCGTTAAGAGATTCAACCTAGAAGCACTTCAGATCCAAGATCTTAATGCTGGAGTGGCTTTTAACGCTTTCATTAGGGGACTAAGGCTAGGAAGTTTCAAATTTGACCTTGTTAAGAAGAAAATCTCCACTCTTGCTGAGGCTTTGAGGGAAGCCGAAGCATTTATTCATGCCACCGAAGTATGTGCTGAGGCAAAGCATCCCGAGTCTAAGAAGCTTGAAGAGGTTGCTCAGCCAAAAAAGAGCAACCCCAAGAAGGCCGAGACTTGGGCGATAACCTCCAACACCACTCCGGCTAGAAAGAACAAGAGAAAGGAGGCCGAGCCATCCTCATCCAATCCTGTTGAGTTTAACAAAGACCAATACTCCATCCTCATGGAGATTAAGGATCAGTATGAGTTGAAGGCCCCAGCTGAAATGAAAACTCCTTATAGAAATAGGGATAAGAGCAAGTATTGCCAGTTCCACAAAGATTGTGGTCATGAGACCAATGAATGTAAGCACCTCAAGAGAGCTTTGGAAGAGTTAGCCCGAAAAGGAAAGATGAATTCCTATATGACTCAAGGGGGAAGGAAGTTTCCAAGGAAAGATGACTGGCATAACAAGAAGAAGGAGAGTGCAAGCACATACGAAGATGTTGTTCTCGTAATCTCGAGTGGGTTTCTTCTTGGGGGACCAACCAATAGAGGGCACAAAAACTACCTTAGGGAGCTCGGCCAAGTTTTATTAGCTGATCAGATAAAGGCTGAGCCCTTCCCAAGGGTGGTAGTTAGTGAGCAAGATCGGGGCAGGTTGAGGACTCCCCATGATGATCCCTTGGTTGTAGAAATGAAAATAGCAAACTTGAGAGTAAGAAGGATCCTGATCGACACCGGAAGTTCGACGGACATCATTAGTGCTGATTGCCTGTCCAGACTAAAGTTTGAGAAGAACTTAGTTCCCGTTCACCATCCCATCATAGGGTTTGGGGGAGGAGTCATCCATCCCATGGGAACTGTGACTTTGCCCGTTCGAGTGGGAGAGAAGGAAGCCTCAAGAACTCTATTTATCAAGTTCTTGGTGGTCCGAGACTTGACAGCCTACAATGTCATTCTTGGACGACCAACTCTGAATCATGTCAAAGCGGTAATAGTAACTCACCTGATGTTGATGAAGTATGAGTGTGATGACGGCAAGATTGGCTCCTTGTATGGAGACCAGCAGGCGGCTAGGGAATGTTACCTAACTACTCTGAAACCATCATCATGGAAGGCAGATAAGCAAGACCAGACGAAGGTTGCTGGCGGAAGGAAAACGTCTGAAATAGAGAAAGATCAGACAAAGGTTGCCAGCGAAAGGAGAACGTCTGGAATAGAGAAAGATCAGACGAGGATGGCTAACGAGAGGAAAACGTCTGGATTTGTCAAAGACCAAGTCACCTCGTTAAAGCCGACCATGGAGAGCCCTCAGACGCCTCTTGCTCCCTCAAGGAAAGCGTCTGAGCACCTCCCCAGCAAGAAGAGGAAATATGAAGTCATTAAGGAAGAACCCTCCTCGTCTGAAGAGGTCATGGCCATCATGGGACTAGCAGTAGAACGTCCAGAGCCAGTAGAAGCCCCTGAAGAGGTACATCTGGATGAAGCTCGTCCAGAAAGGACCCTTAAAATCGGATCTTCACTCAGTCCTAGTTTGAAGGGTCATCTAGTCCACTTGCTGAAAGAGTTTCAAGATGTGTTTGCCTATTGCGTTGAGGAAATGCCTGGAATTGATCCGGAAGTAGCCGTCCACCGGTTGAATGTTGATCCAAATTTGAAACCGGTTCGTCAGAAGATGAGGCATTTGGGACCGGCTAGAAACCAGGCGGTCGACTAAGAAGTTCAGATGTTGTTGGAATCCAAGTTCATCAAAGAAACCTATTATCCTGACTGGATAGCAAATGTAGTTATGGTGCCAAAGCCCAATGGCACCTAGAGAATGTGTGTGGACTACACTGACCTCAACAAGGCTTGTCCTAAGGACAGTTTCCCTTTGCCTAAGTTGGATCGTCTGGTAGACTCCACAGCTGGCCATGCTTTACTGAGCTTCATGGATGCTTATTTACGTTTTCATCAAATCCCAATGTGGCTAGAGGATCAGGACAAAACGTCCTTCATTACTGAAAAAGGGTTGTATGGCTGGGTGAGGATGCCATTCGGCCTGCACAATTCCCCGGCCACTTTCCAAAGATTGATCAATAACGTTTGTCAGCCGTAGTTGGGACGAAATATGGAGGCATATATTGACGATATGATAGTCAAGAGCCGTCAAGAAGAAAGTCATGTTGGTGATTTGAGAGAAACTTTTGAAACTCTCAGGAAATACAAGTTGAAGCTGAATCCCAGCAAATGTGTCTTTGGGGTTTTGTCGGGGAAGTTTTTAGGCTTATTGGTGGATCAGAGGGGAATAGAAGCCAACCCTGAAAAGATTCAAGCTATTTTAGACATGAAGTCTCCTTCGAAGGTAAAAGAGGTACATCGGCTGACGGGTTGCTTGGCTGCCCTTGGACGATTTTTGTCTAAGTCAGGCGACAAGTGCCATCACTTCTTTGCCACGATCAAGAAAAAATCCAAGTTCGAATGGACAGCAGAGGCGGAGCAAGCCCTTCAACTTGTCAAAGATCATCTTCAGCAGCTGCCTAGGTTGGTCAGTCCCGCAGAGGGGGAAAAGTTGTTTGTATACTTGGCTGTATCCACTCAAGCTGTGAGTGCCGTCCTGTTGGCTGAACGAGAGTCCGTCCAAGTTCCCATATACTTTGTGAGTCACGTGCTCAAAGATGCGGAAAACAGGTATACTCCAGTCGAGAAGTTTGGATTGGCCCTAGTCATGGCCAGCAGAAAGTTGAGGCCATATTTCTTGGCGCACAGTATAATTGTCTACACTGACCAGCCCTTGAAGCAAGTTCTACAGAAGATGGAAGCTGTTGGACGAATGCTAAAATGGGCGGTTGAGCTTAACATGTTTGACATATCATTTGAACCAAGGAAAGCCATTAAAGGGAAAGCCTTGGCAGATTTTATAGTTGAGCTTACTCGGCCAACCATAGAACCAATATCTGATCCAGCTAGAGGAAGGAAGCATTGGACGCTCATGGTTGATGGATCGTCCACAGTCAATGGATGTGGGGCAGGGATCATTTGTCAATCTCCTGAAGGAGATAAGTTTGAATATGCATTGAGATTCCAGTTTAGAGCGTCCAATAATGAAGCTGAATATGAAGCACTCTTAGCTGGAATCAAAATGTGCAAGGCGGCTGGAGCTGTTGAGATCGAGGCCAAATCGGACTCCCTCTTAGTTGTCAGTCAGGTTAATGGAGATTTTGAATGCAAAGAAGCATCAATGAGCAAATACATGCGACTGATCAAAGATGAGATAGAGCCATTAAAACGATTTGTCCTCGACCAAGTACCAAGGTCAGAAAATCATCAAGCCGATGCTCTCTCAAAATTAGCCAGCTCGGCAGAAGGTGATGTGCCAAGAACAATTTTTTGGGAAGTCAAACCCAAAAAGAGCATCGACCAAGAACAGATTATGTTTCTCGGCCCGAGGGATGTCCTGGATGGAGCCGATCATAGAATATAAGAAGACGGGACGATTGCCTTCAGATCCTGTAGAGGCTAAGTATGTAAAGGCTAGAGACAAGTCGTTTGAATTATGGGACGAGACACTTTACAAGAAGTCATTCAACCGGCCCCTACTCAAGTGTGTCACCAGAGAAGATGGTCTGGAGGTCCTGAAAGAACTCCATGAAGGAGCTTGTGCTTCTCACATTGGGGGAAGAGCTTTAGGGGAAAAGGCTTTAAGGACGGGGTATTACTGGCCTACCTTAAAGGAGGATGCTCTAGTCTATGCAAGGAAGTGTGACAGTTGTCGGAAGCATGGAAATGTGCATCAGAAGCCGTCCAACTACTTAACCCCCATCTTGTTCCCTCTGCTTTTTGCCAAATGGGGCATGGATATCCTAGGACATTTCCCTGTGGCCGCTGGGCAAAAGAAGTTTGTGATAGTGGCAGTTGACTACTTCACTAAATGGATAGAGGCAGAGGCCATGAGAGGAATAACAACGAACGACGTCAAGAGCTTCATCTGGAAAAACATTATAACTCGATTTGGCATGCCTCAGTCAATCGTCTTTGATAATGGTCCACAGTTCGAAACGCCTAAGTTGAAAGAGTGGCTGTCAGAAAGAGAAATAAAAGCTCACTTTGCGGCAGTCGCCCACCCACAAGCCAATGGGCAAGTTGAGTCCTTCAACAAGATTCTATCAAATTGAATCAAGAAGAAGCTGGATAACGCCAGAGGACAATGGGTTGAAGAACTGCAATTGGTGTTATGGTTCATTAGAACAACCGCTAAGAATTCCACAGACGAGACGCCTTTCATGTTAGTCTATGGCACTGAACCCGTCTTGCCCATTGAGGTTGAAGAGCCCACCCTACGAGTCATGTTATACACAGAAGATGCCAATTGGGCCGCATTGCGCACGGCTTTGGGCCAAGTCCCAGAAGTCAGGGGCAATGCCTTGCTAAGAATGCAATTGTACAAACTGCGAATGGCTCGGGAGTTTAACAAAAGAGTTGTTAGACGACCACTCAAGGTGGGGGATCTCGTCCTAAGAAAGATGGAAGCGGTTGGACGCGCTAAAGAGTTGGGGAAGCTAACACCAAAACCGGGAAGGCCCTTATCTCGATTTTCCGGGAGGTACGCAGTGGGACTTTTCGTCTACAAGATCTAGATGGACGACCTATTCAGCGTACTTGGAATTCGGACAACTTAAAGAAGTACCACGTCTAACTCAGATCTTCGTCAGATACGTGTAGGGTAATTTGTAGTTACTCCAAAGTGCCACGGCACGTGTTAGTAAGAAAAGAATTGTATACATGTATCTTGGCATTCAGCCAAGCAAAATCCATATAATACAATTCTTACTTTCTTATCTCTTTGTATATTTTCACCAAGTTAATTCACTTTGGGGCATTAAATCAGTTACTCGTCTAAAAAACTGACAATAACTTGGACAAAATACAAACAAAAGCAGAACGTCAAAATTACTCGTATTTACGCCGAACATCACTCCCTCAAAGAGACCGGCCAAAAATATAATGCATATATGGCCGTCAAATTGACAAAAACTCTAGTAAGAGTAACGTCAAAGTCTCCGAGAGAAAGCCGGCTCGAAATAAGACCTTAGTAAAGGATACTTACTTTCAAAATCACGGACGCCTAAGTAGTCCAGACCCTAGTAAGGGATCGCTACTTAATGACGAGTGTTGCCCCCTCAAGGAAACCGGCTAAAACACGCTTTGAACAGGTATCTCAAGCTCGTCCATCAACTTCAGCAGGCTCGCCCACGGCCGGTCTTGCTCTCCTTCTTGGACTTTGGCTCTCCCTCCATGCACGGTTGAGCTAAGCCCAATAAGGGGGGGATGATAGAAGCCAAAAGGACGAGCCATGTAAAAACAAGGACGAGCCATAGAAAACAAGGTCGTCCAAAAAACTAATACCTAGGCTATAGATGCCTTTCTGATGGTTTGAAACCATCCCAGACGAGTACGGCCCAAAGAAGGTGACCGTCTGAGAATGGACGTTCTACTGTGGATGACCATCGTACAAAAATCGACGCTAATTTTTGGACGAGTATGGTCCAAAGAAGGTGACCCTCGTCCAAAAAAGTTGGTAGCTTGAGTCAAACAGGTCTTAGCCGCAACCTCTCAGTGGGCGAGACTCGTCTGAATAAGCAGCATCGTCCAACAATCTAGGGAAAATCAAGCAAAATGCTTGGGCACTTAATAAAGATTGGAAATCGTCCAATGCCAAGAATGATCGTCCAAGAAGTTCAAGACGAGTCAATTCTTGTACTTGGATATTTCATAAAATAACAAATAATCGTCCAAGGGCAAGGGGGACAATCTTCTCGTATGGGCACTTTGCAAACAGTCTCGGACGAGTCCCTTTTGGTATTTGGAGAGAAGTTTTAAAGGTTAAGAATCCGAGCAGGATGTTCAACGATCATGACGAAGTTAAAGTTACACTTAGCCAAATTGCAATTATAACAAAATAAAAATAAAAAGAAGACCGGCAATTGGCAAAAAGTTCTTCATATATATCAACAGCAAAACTTTACAATTTAAGGCTACTGAAGAGCTAAGACTACAACGGCAGACAAGCTAAGAAACTTAGAAAAATAAACCTAAAGCTAGGCTTCATCTCCAGCGCGTGTTTCTTGGTTGTCCTCAGGCTTCTCATCCTCGCCTTCGTCTTCAGGCCCCTCACCATCGGCTGCAGCCTCGTCGTCAGACTCTAAGAATTCCGGAGGTTCCTCGGCACATACCATAGCCAGATGGACACTCTGTTGGTACTCTAGACGACGCACAAAGCTGGGAACTTCATCAGATTCAGCCAGCATCTCGAAGGCCTTGATAGCCCAGCCTTTAGACGTTTCGATGACTTGTTCCAACCCTTCCTTGGCGTCATCGAAGGCCTTGGCCGCCTGGCTCTCTAGACGGGCAGTTCTCGCCCTCAGAAGAATATTCTCCTTCCTTAGCTGCGCGGCGACGAGAAGGGCGGCATTTCTTTCATCTCTTAGTTCAGTGGAAACAACATCAATTACCATCTTCAGACGGTCTTGTTCCTTGAACATGTCATTAATAGTAACAAGATAATTCTTGTTTTTCGACTCCGCATGAGCCGATCTTTTCTCCAAAGCCTCCAGGGATTGACGATGGAGTGTATTAGCCATCTCAATATCATGGATGGCCTTGTCGCCCGCCGTAGTCGCCATATGGACGAGCCGTTTATTCTCTTTTCTCGCCTCCTTCGCCCATTCTTCGGTTAGCATGCTGCGAGCCGAAAAGCCGGAACAATGAAAACAAATCAAGTTATTAGACGGGTTAAAGAGTCAAAATTTGAACAAGTATAGAACAAAACCGGCATAAAATAATACCTCGGCAAGAAGTCGGGACATGTAGCCCACATGCCGCGGAAGCTCCCCTTAATCCTTTGATATAGGATTCGGGGTAGCACTTGAAGAGCTCCTCGCTCGGACGCTCTTTCTCCGGCCTTGACATTTTGGCGAAAGCAGAGAAGACTCCTCGTCCGAATCGGCGAGGGGAGGAGTTGGGGGAATAGCGGGGCCTTTGCCCTTATATCGAAAGAGGGGGAGAGTCGGTAATCTTGATAGGAAAGACGATGGATTGTCTATTGGACGGACTCATGGACCGTCCACCGACCCGCATCGTCCTAACTATATTGGGGTAATACGACTCACCGGACGAAAGCGATGCCGTCCTAACAGCCTAAAGGCATCTCGTGGCACCGCCTTAGCCACCGAGCCGCCGAACCCCGGATAGTTCTCGGCAGCGGCCCCGCATTCTCGGGTGCAACCAAAGCCAAGGCGGACTCTAGGTTGACCTCAGCAGAGTCGGCCGGCAAAACGCTGAGTGGAACAGCTGCATGGGCATCCTTTCCCTCCTCGGCCGGGCCAACAGTTGAAGGCTCCCTTTTAAGAGCCTTGGCTTGTGGGGGAGGCATGCTTTTCTCCCCGCTCTCGACAGCAGGAGCCGCCTTATCCGCCTTCTTCCTTGTAAAGCCCTTAGGCTTCTTTCTCGAAGGCCGGTCGGTCAAGATAGTTGGCCTCTTCTTGGATGAGGACGACTTCCCGGTTGGAAGTTTGTTTGTAGGAGCATTTTTCTGCAAAAAAATAAAGGCATCAGATCGATCGTCCAAAAAACAAAAATAACTACTATTGCAAATCATCCGGACGAGTATAGCCCCAAGAAGGTGACCGTCCAAGTATGGACGTTCTTCTATGGCTGACCCTCGCCCATAAATTGGATGCAAAAATCCAGACGAGTATGGCCCCAATAAGGTGACCATCCAAAGTCTGGACGTTCTCCTTATTTAGGTGACGTTCGTCCAAGAATTGGACACCAATTCTTGGACGATGATGGCCCCAAGAAGGTGACCGTCCAAGTCTGGACGATCTCTTTCCTTAGGTGACCCTCGTCCAAGAGTTGGGCACCAATTCTTGGACGAGCATGGCCCCAAGAAGGTGACCGTCCAAGTCTGGCCGATCTCCTTCTTTGGGTGGCCCTCGTCCAAGAATTGGACACCAATTCTTGGACGATCCTGGCCCCAAGGAGGTGACCGTCCAAGTCTGGACGATCTCCTTCTTTGGGTGGCCCTCGTCCAAGAATTGGACACCAATTCTTGGACGATCATGGCCCAAGGAGGTGACCGTCCAAGTCTGGACGATCTCCTTCTTTGGGTGACCCTCGTCCAAGAATTGGACACCAATTCTTGGACGAGCATGGTCCCAAAGAGGTGACCGTCCAAGTCTGGACGATCTCCTTCTTTGGGTGACCCTCGTCCAAGAATTGGACACCAATTCTTGGACGAGCATGGCTCCCTAGGGAGGTGACCGTCCAAGTCCGGACGTTCTCCTTCTTTGGGTAACCCTCGTCCAAGAGCTTTGCACCAATTCTTGGACGAGCATGGCCCCAAGGAGTTGACCGTCCAAGTCTGGACGTTCTCCTCTTTTGGGTGATCCTCGTCCAAAATCAAGATGCCAATTCCGGACGAGCTCACATGGTTCGCGGGCAAAAAAAAAAAAAAAAAAATTTATATACTAATGTTTCGCCTCTCTTCTAAGCATTGCTCTTTGCATACTCCTTCCACAGGTTGTCGGTAAATTGGGACATACTGATTTCCCCCGTCCAAGATGCTTTGAGGCGTTGTCTGGCCGAGTCTGCAAAGAACCAAAATGTGTTCGTCAAATGAATTATAGACGAAGAGTTTTACTTGGGTGATTTCAAATATATACCTTTATCATCGGCCAATCGCAAGTTGGCAAAGCAACCAAGAAGTCGTCTTGGTAAAACATTTCCTTAAAGGGTATCCAGCTTAGATGGCCCCTTAAAAGATTTTTGGCGGGGCCGGAGTACTCCTTCACTCGAAGTACTCCACCACCTCCTCGTCAAAGTTGTCCTCCAAATCCAGCCAAGACTGCTTCCGCCCAGTATTTGTGACGGATCTATTATAATATATGTAGCTCTCTGTGACATAGTCGGAGGACGCCCGTAAAAAGATAAAATCAGCCTTCCACTCGTGCATCTTCGATGATTTTCCCCAAGCCGTCATGAAGTCTGGACGGTTGCAGATGCTGAGCCATGCTCCGTCCACGGCCCCAGGTACCTTAGCCGCATAATGGATATGGGTAAAGGCTTGAAGGGAAAAGGCTAGGCCGCGTAGCTCACGGCACGGCAATAAATGTCGGGATGTTGTGCCAAGCGTTTGGAGCCACTGGTTATGGCCGATGTGGTAGTGCTTCGCAACACTTGTTCTACGAAGTCATGGAGAGGAAACCTCAATCCCGCATCTAAGGCCAGTTTATAGATGGCGAAATGGTTCCTGGGAGCACTCAGGATCGTCGAGTCGTTATTAGGAATGACAAAGGAGAAGCCCGGCATGGGCATGAAAGACGACAAGTAACTGGGGTCTGGTCCTAGTTTCTCTAACCACTTACGGTTAACTAAAATGAAGCCAGGATCAGAAAGGGGACCTAAACGTCTTCTAGTAGACGCCTCGTCTGATTCTTCGACAGCCTCAGGATCGCTACCATTATTACCTTCGCCGATCTCCGCCGTATCGGCGTCCCTGCCACAAGTACTGGTCTCAGTTTTTATTTCGGAGTTTTCTGCATCATGGTCGACAGGAGACCTATCCAAAGATGGAGCACTTTGGACCTCTCTTGCCTCATCTGGCACCCGTCCAGTGGATTCCTCCATATCTGAGCTATTTGATGGGATTATTGCTTTTCGTCTTAGACGGGCCGTTTGCTTGACGCGCGCCAGATTACCCTGCACATGTAAAGACTGGGTCGTCTGACTTTCTCGGCCAAAACTATGAAAATATATGTACTCGGCCAGAAGAGGCCCAACTCTAGAATGCGCCGAAGAAGAAGTATCGGTTCTAGGGTCAAGACAAGCTCTTGGTCGGCTAGGATTATTTGACGAAGATGATTCCATTTTATTGATTTTCTAAGAAAAAATAAAGAATAAAGAAGAATGAAAAGATCAAAGAAACGATACCTGCTAAGAACGTCTGGGCGATTCGTCGAAAAGAGCTGAAGCTGGACGATCTCTCTCTCTCTAGAAAATTTGCAGAGCTTCTCTCTCTAGGAAAATTTGATCGAGGTGTTAAATGATTGAATGTTTTCACACCAAGGTTATTTATAGAGGGATAAGAAACTCATGGAGCCGGTCAAGAATGACCGAAAAAGAGAATACAACGGCCAAATATGACCGGTAGAACAAGGAAGAAGGCGCGTCACTTCATTTCAAATCAAACTACCTTGAGGGTAAAAGGGCCTTAACCGTCAGATGGACCAACAGTGAAAGCCCTTTTAGGGGCAAATGTTGTAGTCTAACATCGACGGCTCTTTTCTAAGACACTTGGGCTCATCAGAGCCGTCCACGTGTCACCTTAGTTAAAAAAGAGAAAAGCCTTGAATCTCTGGGCTACACTCATATGAGGTAAAAGGTTTAAATTCTGGCCCAACAGGTCGAGCCAAAGCAGTGCCAAATGGCTGAATGAGAGTGGTTAATAGACATTCACCGGTCATGGTCGACCACGTGTCATAATCTCGATTTCTCGACCAATCGATGCTCGCTATGGTAGGTCGGTTTTTAAGGTTAGTTGTCAACTTGCTATCACTATAAATACCCCCCGAAATCGGGAGAAAAACACATTCAATGCAAACAAAGTGCAAAGTTACTTCGATAAAATTCTCTCTCACTTTCTCTTTCTATCTCTACTTTCTCTCACTACTCCTGAAAACTGACTTAAGCATCGGAGGGGGAACCACCACCCAAACCTCCAGGGTGGGTCCCTTTGTGTAGGTTTGGGAGCAGAGCAAAAACCAAGGACTAAGAGGATTCAGACATCGTTGCACAAGTCTCCATCTGAAGAACACTCAACATACTACTTTACTTGCTCGACAAGGAAGCTAAGCCTACCGCTTACTTGTTGGACAAGTGAATAAAACACTTTCTATACTAAGGGTTTGTTCTCTTCACCTTATTTTTGCTTAACTTATCTTATCTTAACTTTTATGAACTTTTCTTATTTTCCTAAACTTTTTCTTGCTTTTCTAAAGTTTTTTTTTTAAAAATTTTTCCTTACTTTTTCTAAATTTTTCTTATTTTCTCTAATTTTTTCTTACTCGTTTTTTTACTTTTTCTTAACTTTTTCTGAACGTTTGTTATTTTTTCTTACCTCTTCTAAAAATAAACAAAAATAAGGTGAAAAGAACAGACCCAAAATACATTTTTATTTGGTCTTATCTAACAAAAAAATCATGTAGTTATCAGATGATCTTAATAAATGACAAGAAAAGCCAAGATATAAAGGGAAATAATTGATAAGCAAAATCTAAATTTTGAGGTACACTCTGTATACTATTTGGGGTGGAGAAAACCCCTATATGTATATATGTGCCTTTACATTTGGAAAAACCTGCATAAATCCTTGACTCAACACAGTGCACGCACATACAACGTTGCTACTTAAAAGGAAGCAACTGAAGATAGATACTCCTCTAGAGGACCAACTTCAAGGCCCTCTAATCTATTCAACTTTGCAAAAACTCCTACCAAAGGTGCTGTATTGTAAGTACATGCTTCAGTTTGGATGTAATTCCCTCTATGATCAGTAAAATTATCTTGGAAATCCGGCCCTCCAACAAGCGCGCCAATAAGCACATTAGGATTTTCTTCAATCCTACCATACCAATTATCATACCCTTGAGTGCAACCTATGAAGCCTTTGTTTTCTCTATATGATACAATTGAAGCTCCTCTATGATGCACCCTTTTAGGGTAATTAGATCCATACCCTACTAAGTAGCTTATGTTCATAGGATTTGAGCCTAAGATATAGTCAACTTGAGACTTGGCAAAATTAAACATATCTTCATGATTCACGGGGCCTTCAGGGCACTGAAGAACTTGGTTCGTGCTTCGCATAAAATCGGAGTATATGGTAAGTAAGAAGGTTGCGGATGAGACGTACTGCATATTGTTCCATTGCCTTACGTATAAGAGGCCTCCCGGTGTACGTTCTACGTTGCTTCCGTTCTTGTTCTTGTTGAGACATGAGCAGAGGTAGTATTTTGCTTTTGAGTGATATTCTTCGAGTATTGCCCTGTGTTGCTCGTGCTTTTCGTTAGCTAGAAGCTGTAAGATCACATGGGGTTATGTTTCTATATAAGCACTTTTGTATACAAAAGACTAGCATCACATGTGTAGGCAAGCTCTTTACCTCAAGTCCAAATGTGGAGTCTAATAGGGGCATTAGATCACATTTTGGTACTACAAATGTGGCTTTGATATAATTTTTAGCACCAATTAAACACTTTTTTGGTACTTGCACAAATTTTAACAAAATTGATACTATTAGAGTATATTTTCTAGTACGGAATAAACGATTTTAGTATACCTAAACACTTTCTAAACCAATATAAAATTAAATATAAAAAGAAAAAGAAAAAGTGATCATCAGAGCACTTTACAAGTAACTATAAGACTATTTAGTACCAATACCACATAAAATTATGTGGGAGTCCAAACACGATTGGGTAGGTAAGAAACAATCCCTACTAAATTGGCTCCAAGAATGGCGGAGCTTTAGTCATTATCCCTGTTCTTTTCCTAATTAAACAATTAGCAGTAAATATCTGCAATAAAGGTCAAATTGACTGCCTATCCAAGAACAGAAGCATCGGAAGTCTGACAGCAACAAATTTATCCTCTGCCAACCATGGAGGTCCCCACTAAATTTATCAATGGCAGTGTTATAGACATATGCATGTGCACTAATGTATCTCTCTAACGTCTTCAGTGTTTTAATACTTTGAGCCAAAATACATTATCATTTCAAAAATACAAAAAGTGAGATCCTGTAGTTCTCCTGGAATTTTCATTCCCTGAAATAAAAAATCTACCCATTAAATAATGATGTTGTGGGTCTAAAATTATACGCAATCTTAACTTGTACTACTAGAACTGTTTTCAGGGGTACTACATTAACATAACAAAGTAATGGGGTTAAATTAATTAGGTGGGAATGGGTCCTGGATCTCATCCATATACGGCCCTGCTTGAATAGAGGGATAAGCCAATAAATGTTGTCACCATAACCCAAAATTTGTGCTAGAGTGATCAACATTGAATTTAAGTGTTTGGTAAAGTTGTGTCATCAACTATATAAGATTTTGCTAGTGCTTTACTAATCATACCGAAATTAGCTTTAATGGGAAGATTGTTTATTCATAGCGTCACTACTTTAGGAGCTTGTTCTCCCCAAAAAAACACACACACACACACAAACATATATGTATATATGTATATATACATATATATATATAAGAACTACTTTAACAGCTACCCTCTAAGAATTAACTATTAATAAAGATAGGTCACAACTACTACTATAACTAAGTTTTAACTTTTATCAACCAACCATAAAGTAAATTATAATTTTGAGGTGGACATATATTTCTACAATGTGGAATATAATATTATCCTTCTTTAATAACATGATGTAGTCATGTCATATTATCACATGAATAGTAAAACAATATCACTCGTTCATATAAAGGTAAAACTAGCAATTACAGCCAATTTTCATGTAGATTAATTTTAGTTTGTGCTTAAAACATATAATAAATGGGTCAAGTTTCAAGATGTATTCGGGTTGTTCAAATCGAGTTTTCTAGGGTATAATAAGTTCAATTCATGACAAATATTGTACATAAAAAAATACTCTTAATAAATGTTGAAGCTTGGATAATAGATATAAAAGGGGTAAGATAAAATAATCAAAAGATGTAATGTTTTTATTGTATGTGAAGATATATAACAATTAGGTGACTAATACCACTAAAACAAACTGCAAAGTCTCTATGCAATAAACTGCGTTACCTTGCTTTTCCCTCTATTTCATCCCTTAGCAATATAATAATCTATACTTAATCCATCACTCCATCCGTCATAATAATTTATATTTCCCTCTGTTTAATCTGTTAGCAAGCAAATGAGGTTGTAAGCCCCAAAACAAATGAAATTACTTAAATTTTCCTCCAATTTATTGATAGTTAATCAGCATAACTAATTGGCCAAAGAGCCTAGTCACACCAACTTAAAAAAAAAAAAAAAAGAAGAAAATAACATAGCAAAAATCAGTTTTAATCAACTTTCAATCAGCAAAATAAGTTTTACTTCAGTAAATTGCTAAGAGCTAAACACTAGTGATAGAATCACTATAAAATAAAGATCAATTTTAATTATGAAAATTAGTTATAATCAATAAAAATTAGTTTAATCTAACAGGATAATTTCTACTATAATGGGCGGAACCTAGCATATAGATTCATAGATTTATCTATAAGCACTCCAACACGAAGTCCAACAAAGGGTAGGAATTTTTTGAAAGTAAAACATACCTTAACGAAGACAACATAATTTAATGCGTGAAAAAAGGTTGGTGATTTCATGGAGCACTTGGGAGAACAGTACAAGTGGAAGAATAATAAGCACATGCTTCAAAGCTCATGCTTCCCTTTTCCTTTAATTACATCACATACACATACATGATACATGCAACATGTCTGTCCTCCGTTGATTGGGGCTTCATACTTACTCTTCTATCTATATTTAGTCCATTCATCTCACTAAGTTTGTCACAATTGTTAACTTTTTAGTGAATAAAGTTGAACCCTCATCCCAAAATTCACATTACATTATTTCATCTTTGAATATCAACCTCAAAAGACAAAAGGTTTATATCAACAGTTGTAGCATGCAAGAGTGAGAGAATCCACACAGATTTAGTGAGAGAAAGCTATGTTCCCCATTGACGTACAGTAGTTCCATTCGTCACGGTCTTTCTCACTACTTTTTCAACCCCTTTATAAAACTATAAATAGTCCGCTTTCATTTTGGGGTTAGTTGGAATTTAGAGGCCCCTTTGGCTTTGCCATTGCCATTGCCATTGCAATGCATAACACGTGATCCCATGCAAAGAGTCACGTGAGACGCACGTGATCCAAAAGGGTCGGCAGAACTGAGGAAATGGAAGTTTAACTATTTCTAGCTAAAATGTAATTTTCTCTTTCATATTATCAAACCAATTTGTAAAAAAAAAAAAAGAATTTCACCTCTTTTTTTTTTTTTTTTTTTTTTTTTTTTAAGGTAAGATGAAATCCCTTGCACAAGTGGGGAGAAAATTAAGGATCTCACTTTGCAACGGACAAGATTGAACCCTTGTCACAAGGATGAAAGGAGGACCCTCAACCAATTAGATCAACCTTGATTCTTAAAAATTTCACTTATATTGAACCAACTATGAACGATGAGTGGTCTTACAAAAATATACTCATATAGGAAAATGTACGGAAAATATACATCAACATTAACATTAACATTAACATTAATTATGTATGTGAATGTTAGTGCATTAAATGATATTCTAGGTGATATCTCTAGTTTACTACCTACAAAATTAAGTACTACCTCCGTCCAGAATAGTCTGAACACTTTCCTTTTATGTTTGTCCTAAATTAGTTTGAACACTTCCATTCCATTATTGGCATAGTCCCACCATTAATATATTATTTCTTTTATACATCTTTGGTCCACACTCTACCTTTTATCAATAAAAAGTTACCCAACTTTCTCTCTCCTCTAATAGAAAATACCCCACCAACTCCTATCACATCTACTTTTTAAATAAAATAACATTTAATAACTGCACCACAACTTATCACTTTAAACTAAGTGTCTCAACAAGTGTTCAGATCTTTATGAAATGCAGGGAGTATAATGTTAAAATCTGACCAGCAAGTGGTGGAATACTTTTCTAATGTTTGGTCTGACCGTTACCTACAGTTTTACCTCTAATGTCATTTAATGCGTTTTTTTACATGTATGTAGTTTTTTTCCAAGGGAACATATATAGTTGTTCAGTACATATAATATTTCCTTATATTTGTAATATATTGGTTTACTCATATATAGTTAATATGTTAAGTATTCCTTGATAATATTATAATTTTCTTATAATGGAGTTGAACTATTACCTCTAAATTGTTATTTTTTCCTACTTGTTTTATCAATTAAAAGAATAAATGGTGGATCATTGAAGTCGTATATAACTAAGTTGTTTGAGATAAAAAATATTATGTAAGTCAAAATGGTGTTTCAACAATAGAAAACAGTAGCCATTTCCTCTCCTCTCTCCGTCTCCCTCTTCAATTCTCTTTTTAGGGTTTTTAATTTTCTTGGCCTCCTTGGCCGGAAATAGTCTAATTTCTTTGGAAATTAGACTATTTCCGATCCTTTTCCTTAGATTTTAGTGTTTTTTTAGTGTTTCTATCTTATTTATTGCTTTCTTCTGTTTAGTTCTCTCAATCTATGAGAGTTTTTGTCCCCCTTTTTGGTGGTTGTTTCTCATCATTGTATGAGTTTTCTTATTTTCATGGTGTCAATAATTTGGAAGATGGTATGGATCCATAAGAGTTTAGGTTTTTTCAGCAATTCGTCATTGGGAATAATTATATCACAGAATCAGATTGTGAAGGTCTCTACTTGGAAAGATGCAAAGACATCGAAGTACACTGCTCGCGTCAAGCTTGAAGCAGTGGGGTTGGAGCTGTGCTCGAGTATGCTTAAAATTAATTGGTTACAATGTGAAAATTGTTGCAATTTGATAAATTTGTATTTTTCAGATCTTAATTATCATTGTATGTACCGTTTGGCTTATTATTAATGATATATTTTATTCCCGTCAAAAAAAAAAAAAAGTTGTTTTGAGATAAAAATTAAAGTGAAATGCAAAAAAAAAGATAAAAAACACACACACATCTCATAAAGGAAAGGGAGAAGAAAGAAAACTAAAGAAATATAATTTCATTAGTTTATATTCTAATCCAATACCTTACCTATGTGCATAACAATCTTGAACGATTAAATATTTCTTCTCATGTAAATTCAAAAATCAAGTTGCGGGCCACTTGAATTATAAATTCTCCGAGTTCAAATTTCTGTTCGGTTTGAGCTAGGAAGTTTTCCACCCTTCCTCCAGGAGACCCGGGTCCTCTTTAGCCCCCACCAAAGACAATTATATCTACAAGTAGTGTTAAAACATGGAAAACGAAACCTTTGCTTTCTATTCTTTTTCATATGAAGAAAAGAGTACTCTTACTTATAAACACTTTCATAAAAGTAAAAAATTAATCTAACTGAAATTAGTTGATAGAGTAGAAGTTAGTACTTTGAGTAAATATTAAAGAATTTAAAAAATTTAATGTCTTAGCTTATAATGATAAAAGGGCAGCTTGCATTGATTTGCATGGTCTCTAGATACTATATTGCCATTTAAAAGGTTGATGAATGTATCATGTATGTAGTCAATAGTGGAAGAGCTAGGGCCCCGTAACTAATTGATGTATAGTTTTAATGAAGGTGGGAATTCAGTAGATTTTGTCATTAAGTTGTAACAGACCAAATCAAATTATTTAGTTAAACTAGCTAATTGCATTTATAAATAATAATGAAATATTCCCTCGGTTTTCCTTTTAATCTACACACTTTTCTTTTCGGTCGGTTTCTTTTTTTATCTACACACTGTTGCTTATTCTATTTTTGAAAAAAAACATGTCTCATCTACATTCTCCTCTTTTTCCACTCATGTCATCCACTTTTTAATATTTTTACCCACTTTTCAGTTTCATTCTCCACCTCCCAAATTGAAGTGAGTAAATTAAAAAGAAACCGAGGAAGTAGAGGTAACAAATAACGAGGTAAAAGGATTTTAGGATTAGATCTTATATTATCCTACAAGCGTGTAACACCATACATTATCAACGCCCTTTATTGCAAAACGAAACTTCTTTAAAACTAGCTCTTAGGTTTATGTTGATACAAATGGTTTTTATTTGTTCTACAAAGGCCTTCCATATTTTCATTTTATATGTTTCATAAATCCTTTTTCTGGTAACATGAAATGCCTTTAAAATTTATGAACTAGACGTCATTATCCATGAAACTTTCAGAAAATTTATGATGAAAAATGACAAACTCCACATTATAATAATCAACGTGGGACACGAAAATAATTTCAAACTTTCAAAATCAGTGTAATATAAAAGAATAAAAGTAAGGAAATTAAAAGAACGTAAAAGAAAGATTACCATAGAAGCAAAGATTTGGAGGCCAGCAAATTTAACTTCCCAGCTGAACTCAGTAATAGACCAACCGATCCCACCAAAAGAATTAGCATTTTGAAGAACGTAACGCAAGTACTCCTCATTGTCGGTGGCCTTGTAGAGCCACAAAGCTGCCCACAACAACTCATCGGTGTACCCACTCACTGACGCATAGTAGCTCTTTACCACATCTAAGCTTTCATCATATTTTCCTCTGTATTTGTCCCCAAACTCAAATAACTGCATCCAGCCATCCATCACCAATCACTATTATTAGACAAAATCTTGTACGATGCAGATTTACAATAACTCATTATAAGAATAATTCGGTGTCCATAATTATAATGGTGACGTATTATTTTTTGGTTAGGTAATTGCTGCAAATATTATAATATAATTACCGTATCTCATTTTTTAAATATGGTAAAGCGAATGACTCTGTCTAGACTTCAACCTGTACGGTGTTCTTGGCCAGACACTTGAGATTAAGGGGGGAAAGGTAAAGGGAATCCCTATCCCCAAGTATCACAGTTGGGAGGACTTGACCTTGCTTGTGAGTTGTGACCTTAAGATTACAAGGTAAATCCTCAACCAACCACACCAAACAAGCTTGGTATTGTTGTATCTCATATTAGTTTACACAGATCGTCGTATACACTAAACTGTGACTATTTGCACTCACTAATACAAGGAAAAAAATGGCATGTAAAAACTTATACTATTAGTTTCAATATGCATTTCCAAAACATCAACTTCTGGAGTTCTGATATTAATACCTAATCAGATATATAAATAATCAAATGTATATATCAAATATCTCAAAATTTAAACTATGTGAAGTAACTAGTTGTTGGCCCGGATAATGCCCCAAATAATTTTATTAACTAATGTGTGAGATTAGGTTTTATACCATTATAAAATAATCCTGAAACACCACATTTTTTTATAGTTGCACTAGTGTAAGAGATTAACTTGAATCAACTAGCCATCTTTTATTACAAAGAAAAATCGGATCCTAATATACGGGACGATCACCAAACTAAAACATTTATCTTTTTATTCTGGGTTAAAGCCAAACTAAAACCTTTCGGCAAAAAAGATCTAACGATAAGTCAATTTGACACACTTGTAGAATTGTAGTTAAAAATCACCTCTAGCTTAGACTGTATCTTTTTTTTTTTTTTACTGATATAGCAGATAAAGTTAAAATGATGATGAAAGCTAAAAATACAATAGTCATCTGAAAAGAATAGTGCTCATGCAAGAGATTAGAGTCATCATACTTTCACAAAAAAAAAAAAAATTCATCATAGTTTTATTTCATTCAACTTATTTGCTTTTATGTTGATATGAAATTTTCATTTTTGAAAAATGGGATGCAATTGTGAGTTTTCTATTTGTTTATCAGTTTACTAAATTCAATAATTTTTGTGTGTTTGTTAAATTGTCTTTTAAGTACTTTTTTCCCACAAAGATCATCAATATGAGATTGTAGATTAGTTGGTTAGTGTTTTTGTATTTCAAATGAAATGTTATAGGTTTGAGTCTTTTCACACACATTTTTATTGTTTACTTTGTTTCATTTCATTTAGATATATATAGAGAGATAAGAAATGGAAGAAATAGTCACCTACTCCTCTATGTCACATATATTAAAACTCGTTTTCCAATAAGTTGCAACGAAAAAGAAAAGGTGATTCTAAATATTATAATAACACGAACAATCATCTATCTGTCTAAAGTATAAAGCCAATGATTCATTAATTGAGAACAAATTACGTAGTACTAAGCTACATCATCAAAAAGAAAGGTAATCTGTCTCAAGTTGGGTGCTTTCATGATCCACGTATTATTATTATAACTAATCTCAATTAACATGAGTTATGTAGTAAACCACTCTGCCTACTCCACTAGTCCACTTCCTTTGACCAAAAACAACGCAAAGAACTTAGAAAAGGAAAACAAAAGGTTTTACCTCTTGAGCATGGTGCAAGAGCAAATGGGAATAATGTGGGTTAAATTTCCTATAAACAATGGAAGCAGCAGCCATGGCAGCAGCAGTCTCACCGGCGACATCCGACCCTGGATGCGCCTCATCAATCTTGTACGCCTGCCGAGAGGTCGTCATGTCCTCCGGCCGCTGCCAGCAATAGTGGTCCGTGTCTCCATCACCCACCTAAGTAATCATGTATTAAAAGATTTAACTTCCTTTTGCACATTATTACAAGAAAAATGAGGATTTGGTAAAAAAAAAAAAAAAAAAAAAGATATTATTACCTCAACCCAAAGAACATTAGGACTAGTATGCGCCTTGATGAAATAATCAGTAGCCCATTTGATAGATTCCAAAGCATGCTCCAATTGACCCACATCTTGTATAGCTTGCCCGTATTCAATAACTCCCCATGACAACATTGTAACTGTAAATGCCATGGGTAGTCCAAATTTCACGTGGTCTCCCGCGTCATAGTATCCTCCCACTAAATCTACCTGCATTTTCATGTTTTCATTATTTTAATTTTTTCACACCACTTTCACACGTTTTGCTGCCTAGGACTACTAGTAACTTCCCATTGATAAAAATATGAACTACGTTACTTCTATAGATACAATTTCCTCTGTACAAAAACAATTGTCGTATTGATTGTGTCCTTAATGATACATCACTTGATTGTCCCAGTTGACAAGGATTTCCAATTCCTAACACTTGGGAACAAAATTCGTTTACAACAAAAAAAAGTTGGGAACAATGGTAACGAAGAAAGTTTGGTTTGTTTGGAAAAAACCTCAACTTTTTTTTTTTTGATAATGGAGAGACTAGAATTAGAACTGTAAAAACTAAAAAGTGACAACGAATATAGTAGGGGTTAAATCACTCTTTTTTTTTTTTTTAATCATTGTAAGGGTATATCAGGCACAAAGGTTGATTCAAACAGGTTTTGTTCAACACACAACTTGTCTAAAACGATATTATGAGTTTAATCAATTTATTAATCAGGTTTACAAATTAAGAATGTAGGTTGTTAAGGAAAAAGAAATCTCCACTTCAGCATATATGTCCTAAACTTTTTTTCAATACAAAATTATCAGAATTCAGAAAATAACAAAAAAAAAATGTAATTATTACATATACATTGTAACGAACAATCAACACAAACAAATTTGAAAGTCCAAAGTGTAACGGAAGGAGCAATAACTTTACTACTCACAAAGTCTTTTCTCGTTAACATAGTTGGTAAAGTCTTGTGGGGTGGTATCTAAGACCTAGGTTGAATCTCGTCCACATCACTGCGTTATGTTTATATAAAAAAATGTTGGTCCGTTTAGAAAATAATTACCCCTTGTTCAAGACCGTCGGTGAGGCCGGAATGATCACGCCAGGAGACGCGTTGGTTGTAGGGGAGCCGGCCGGAGCGTTGCGCCTCGAAGTAAAGAAGACTCTTTGACAACGCCTCCTGATAGTTGAATTTTGAGGCGCTGACTGAGTAGAGAAGAGAAAAAACAAGGAGAAGACAATGGAGATGAGAAACTGGTCTTCTTAAGGAATGTGTTATTGCAGATGCTTTTTGCTTCTTGTCTTCCATTTTATATTTTTATTTCGGCCCCCTATCTCTCTCTCTCTATGAAGTCTAAATTTTTGGTTGGCTTTTCGTTTCTTTTGGCTCTTTCCTAGAGAGATTTTAGGAGAGTGAAGTAGGGGGCGAGCAGAAGACAGAGGTTGTTCCCCCTTCCTTTTAAAAGCTCCTTTGAAAGTGGTAAATGAGGAAATTATTGAATATCACTCTCAATCTCACACTCCCTCTGCGGTCTTTGCTGAGGTCTCCCCCACTTTTTTCTTCACTTTTAACTTTACTATCAAAACTAGACTTGTAAGGAAATTATAAGACTTGTGGCCCACTAAAGTAAATTTCTTTGTTGAAAAAACTATAATAATATGTTTTTTTCCATACAATGGATAAATATATATATATATATATATATAATAGAGAGGTAAGATTTACTGAAAACTAACCTTAAACTGAAAACCGACATTTTTGCTCATTTTGCAGATTTTTGCTCATTTCATGTTTTTGCTCATTGTAAGAAACTTTTGCTCATTTTAGCAAACTTTCGCTCATTTTACGAAGTTTTTGCTCATTTTACAAACTTTTGTTCATTTTATGTTTTTTTGCTCATTTTATGATTTTGCTCATTTTAAAAAACTTTTGTTCATTTTACAAATTTTTGCTCATTTTATGTTGCAGCTTTCAGTTTTCAGCATAAGGAGTGGTTTTCACGTGATCCTATTCCTAATATATATATATATATATATATATATATATATATATATATATATATATATATATATATATATTTGGGCTCAGGTGAGAACACCCTATTTATATGAGAAGCTCTAGTTATGTGAGGACTTATCTTACCCCTTGACATTAGTAGATCTAAGGGTTGTTGTTTTGCCACGTTTTTTAACCCCCTCCAAACTTTTAAGCCTTCTATTGTTTCATTCATTCCTCTTTCTCTCTCTTCGACACTAACTTCAGCTGGTTTTACTACTCCTCAACTCTGGTTTCGTGATTTTGGATGAAATCAGTTACAAGCAGCAATTTGATCTTCTAATTTTTGTATATTATCTACTGTTGCTTCGAATCTCATCAAATATGGGTCGTGATTTTGGATGAAATCAGCAGGGTCGTGATTTGATTTCATCGATTTCTGGATTTTGTCTGCTTTTGCTCTTCAATTTTGTCTTTAAATCTCAGTACCTTATTGACATCTTAAGCTTGATTTGAGGCTCAAGGAGAAATCAGAGGTTAGGTTTTCTTAATTTATTTTGAGATATTAATCATCTTATTATGTTAAATTTACTGAAAAGCAAAGTGGAATTTATTTGGATTTCGAAGAAAATTTGTCGTAATTTTCATTTTGATGTACTTGTAGGCAACTTGTGATGTGCTTTTAGGCAATTCATGATGTATATTTAAGCCACTTGTAGGTGGGCAAGTATGGTTGTTAACCGAACACCTAAAATTGGAGAAAATGGAACTTCCATGGTTACAAAAGATACCTGTTCATGATATGTGTATGCTGATTCTAAAAATTTCCCGTATACATGAACTGCCTTCATAGTATATGGCTTCAAGGTAGTCCTTGCTTTTTCAACATGAGGCTTTGCAACAGTGGCAACCTGCTCAATGTATGGCTTGCTAAATTTCTTAACTTCCTGGCATCATGAGACACTTTTCTTAGCACATCACACTAGCTGAGCACAAAAAAAAAAATGAAGAAGAGCTGTAAATTGTAATACCTGATAATAAGGGTTTGCCAACTCTTGCACTTTAACTATGTGTGGCTTAACAGCAGTCTTAGTATCAAATGTTGAACGATACCACCGTCCCATCATCCTGCATTAAGCTAAGGCGATGATATGAGCAAGCGACTTGGAAAAAATGTATTTCAGAGAAATTTGCCATATATTTTGTAAAGAAAGAAAGAGATGTAGGCTTTTACAAGTTTAGAACCGGTCGATTATATGACATATTGAGAATTTCATATGTATAAACCTTTTTTGAGAATTTCATCACACAATTGGTCGATGTAAGATATATTATGCTTTTCATGCTTATAGTATTAGATATGATTCCGGACTAAAATTTCCTTGTGTCCTGGTAGTGATGTACTTTCAGGCCAACGGTGATGTACTTTCAAGCCATCGGTGATGTACTTTCAGATGTCTCAAGATGGACATTTTTAAGATGTCTCATTTGATGCTTTTTTTCTATGTTATCTTCAATGTTTTTCTTTCTTACAATACTGCTCAGAATTCTAGTGATTCTTATTGGCTCTTAAGGATCAAATCCAGTTTCATTGATCTTGATAAAACTCTCAGTAACTTGTCTCTGCATTCATTAGAAATTTTAGAAACTTGGCTAACAATAGTATCTCAGGTATGATTCTGTTAGGAAGTTTGCAAGAATTGAAGTACTTAAATCTGCTAGGAAACCGATTAAGTGGTGCGGTCCATTTCAGAAATGAAGAATCTAGAGGTTCTTATCCTCTCGGATAATCACTTAACCAATGGCATTCCTGAGTTTTCCTGCATGAATGATTCAAATTCCTATTACAGTAGACAATCTTACTTGAGAATATCTTGTTAACTCTCTCAATTCATCATGCATGTTGAATGTCTGCTGAACAAGATTGCCAAGCACTTTGGTTCAAGAGAAGTATCATTGACTGAATTACAGAGTTTTAGATCAAAGTAGATTGAGGTTTAAAGAGAGAACCCGACAGATGTTTAAAGTGTCCTTAAAGAGAAATCTACATACTAATCTGATTTTGTATCTTTCTGCATGCAGTTTGCAACTTTGCACAAGGAAAAACAGACACAAGTCCAATACAAAATCAAATGTGCAACAATGCTCGTAGCTCAGATTTACTTTTCGGGTTAGTCGATCCATATTGCAGCCAACCATCAAGCCCATATAGTTCAAGCAGTATAGAGTATATTCTTAAGAAACTGATAGATCATTTACCACCTGAAGAAGCAGCAATCGTGATGCACAACTACCTTTCATCTCTGGAGTTCATTGATCCATATTACAGTCCACCGTCAAACCCACTTAGTTCAAGCAGTACTCTCCCTTTTCTCCGGCTAAGGCAACGCGAGGCTACTAGCACTGCCACAGCCACTCAACTATCTTACAGCACTCTGATCATACATGTCATTTAGCCGGAAAGCATCAAAACAGTCACCAAAATCAACCTTGTGAATGGTTGATACTAATAATTGGTTTCGGCTGGGCTAATCTGTAACTGCTATATCTTAGCCTTTTAATTCACAATTTTGTAAATTTTGTGCTTGGCGAATCTCTACTTACTCCAAGTTATATGACTGACTCATTTTATAAGTTGTATCTCAACATGAAGTAATAGTGTTGATAAGGGAACTGGTATTATGGAGTCTGGTTTTAGTAATATATTGGCGAAAAATGTTTTTGAAAAGTGTAAATTTTAGTTAGTTCTATTGAATTTATTCTTCCACGGGAATATTTGAATTTCTGTAGTACTCCTCTCTATGGCATACATGAAGTAATAGAGCTGATCCTTTTTTATAGCTACTCTGCTGAGCAGCAGATTCATTGATCAAGTGTGACAGTTCTGCCCGTCACAAATGCCTATCTGTTATCAGTAAAATTAGTTGATCCAAATAATGATCTAGGTTGTCGTTACATAATGCACCATGTAAAGAGTGGACGAGAGAGGTACGCATCGGGGAAAGGTATTTTTTGAGCGTAAAACCAAAGGTGTGTTCGTATAAAGCTATTATTTATTTCAAGTATCTTGCAAAATAAATAGATAAAAACAAATACCAAAGCAATCTCGTTCCTATTACATCTTAACACTAGCACAATAGCTAAAGAGAAAAGTTCCTAAGATCACGTGGTTACATCGTAACTTAAAAAGGTATTAATTTCTCCATGTAAATTGACAATATATCAAAGAGTGATTTCACGAAGTTTCTTCAGCTCCCTTGTTTTGCTAGCCACTACTATCTGTAAGTAAACAAGCATCAAAAGGTCAGGGCGTCAAATTTGTTAATTAGTGTACCTACAAAAGCTACTTAATGCACATAGAGGGCTTTCTCAATGAACAAGAAGAGATATAGTATATTATAATTCAAAGCCTTAAAGAGAAAATACATTTACTACTTGATCATAATAAAAAGCATGCATATGTGAATTACTCCCTGCTCTCTAAATTGGATTTTTTTTCTTTCTTATGTAACGGAATTTGATTTGATTTAGGCATACATGATGAATTATTTCACAGAAGTTGAGTTAAGTTGCTTAATCTAATATTTGAAATATCTCATAAGGATGATGTATATATATAAGATTTAATGTACATGTAGTATACCAATGATGTATATGTAGTCTATATCTGATGTACATTACATGAAGTAGACATCAATTTAATAACAACAAAATGCTATCAAATTAATCATATAAGTATATATGAGATTTAATGTACTTATAGTGTACCTGTGATGTATATGTACTAAATATCAATGATGTATATGTAGTAAAGATCTGATGTACTTATAGTGTACCGGTGATGTATATGTACTAAACATCTGATGTACTTTCAAGCCATCAGTGATGTACTTTAAGATGTCTCAAAATGGACATTTTTAAGATGTCTCATTTGATGCTTTTTTTCTATCTTATCTTCAATGTTTTTCTTTCTTACAATACTGCATAGAATTCTGGTGATTCTTATTGGCTCTTAAGGATCAAATCCAGTTTCATTGATCCTGATATAAGTCTTAGTAACTTGTCTTCAGCAAAGTGTCTGCAGTTGGAATGGGCTTACACGTTCAGATGATCAAAGTCATGTAATAAGCATGAACCTTTCGAGTTTAGGGCTTTCGGTTGTTATATCACCTGATTTTTTACACCTCAATTCTCTTCAGATTCTTGATTTATTTGATTGAAAAAAATCACCAATGTCTGCAGTCTTCACCTTTTTGCAGTAGTTTTGCCCACAAGTGACTGATAAGCACTCATCAATTCAGGTGCATTGGCAATATGGCACCAAAGTGAAGCAAGAGCTGCTCTATAGGCAAGCAAATAAAACATGAAACTGAGACACTAGAAAATCTAACGAAAGGTAAGAGTAAGAAACACATACCATTTTGAGAAATTTTCTTTGAGCAAAAGCTATAGGTAAAAATTAGACAAAAGAAATTTCACTGCCCCCTAACATAAAGCATCTAGCATGACGAGAAGATTATTGTTTCACCCTCTTTAGAATCATAAGTGAAGCGTTAGTCTAAAAGGCTATTTTTCAGATTCGAAGATGAGATGATGGACGAACCGAAACTAACAAAAAATAAGCTTAAATCAATGATTTACTGAAAAGGCATATAATCAACATATGGGCTGATAAAAACTCATAGCTGATCCTCATTCATATTTTAACATAGCATCGTGACCAGATCCCGCTTTTGTACAATGTATTGGGGCAGATGAAAACTAGCATTCATTAAAGATACAACAATTGAGACATTAGACACCACTTAACAGAATCTTGGACTTAATTCCCCCTGAACCAATGAGCTCTGTATATCCAAAATGACTTATTTGATTTCACTTCCTTCCCTACATCGTGAGAGGCCCCGAATAAATTGTGCTTTTTATGTTACACTGCAATGGAAGACACTAATTTACTCTATTGCAAAATCGACTAGTAGGGTGGAAGACACTAATTTACTCTATTGCAAAATCGACTAGTAGGGTGGAAGACACTAGAAAACAAAATATATATTTCAGTCAAATTCTACAAGTTTCAGGCTATATTTAGTTACATAGAAACAGTCAAAAGAAAAACCCAACACACGGATCTATACCCTTTTCCTCCATCACACTTTGGCTACATAAAAAAAGGTAGCCTTCCAATCTCAAATATTTATAAAACCAACTCACATGCAACTCATAGTTGGATACCTAAGTTGTTAATCACAGCTAAGAATAATAAAAGAAAGCTAAGAAAACCAACAAGTCCTGTAACAAAACCCACAACAACACTGACTTCCCAAGCAAATCTTCTAGGAAGGATCAGAGAATGATCACTCAATAATCGGAAAAACAATTGTAGCATCTCATCACCCATAGCTAAGAATAAATCAGTCTTTTGAGTCCAGGGGCATGATTTGCTGACAGAGCACTACCCTGGTGACTGGTGCAGATGATTTCCTTTGAAATCAAAATCGATTTTCTTTAATTTGTCATGCTTACAATAGCATAGAAGCAATAAGTTTCAACATTACAATTTTATGGATAGCTCTTAGTCCCCCATATTCAATACAGAAAACCATCAAACTCCTAATGACAAACTTTAAGAGATGATGAGAAACAAGAAGCAATAATATACCAGGATTGCAAATCAATTTATCCACACAATATTTACACCAATCGATATAAGTGACCAGCAAAATTCGACATCCTCTGAAGGTCCAGCAACCAGCATTTACTAATATCTAGGAGGGTAGTAAGGTGCATAATTCCTAATTATTTCGACTCAATTGCAGCAAATAATGATGTCTATAAACTAGGTTTATAATTCAATTGCAGCAAACAAATTTTTGGGTTAGTTATCTAATTTTCGTACCTGATGATTGAAAAAACAAGGTTGTATGAATTGATGAATTGAACAAATAATTGATGGATGAATTCGATCAACGACAAAGGTTCAAATGCTTCTCTGCAATTAATTGATGATGAAAGTTCTGATTTTTCGAATTTTCCTCATTTGTAAGCCATTGTTTTTTTCATCCAATGCTTTGAATTACCACGTTGCCGCGAGATTGAGGTTGGAAGAGGTGGTTTATGCTATTACCGCTTGGGCTAATCCCAGCCGTCCGGTTTTTATAATCAAAAGGTTGTAAGCTATTCTCATATAATTAGGTATTCTCGTATAACTCTCTATTCTCACATGATCCCGACTATATATATACATATATATATATATATATATATATATATATATACATATATATATATATATATATATGTTTAAGTTCATATGAGAACCACCCTTATTGTGAGAACCGTGAGAACCACTCATTTTTCCTCATTTTACAAAGATTTTTCTCATTTCACAACATTTTTTTGCTCATTTAACATTTTTATGCTATTTTCACAACGTTTTTTTTTCTCTCATTACATTTTGTTCATTTTAGGTTTTTGCTCATTTAACTTTTTTATGCTTATTTCACGATTTTTTTGTTTTACATTTTTGGTCATTTTACGTTTTTGCTCATTTAATATTTTCTACTCATATTTTATTTTTTTTGCTCATTTTATGAAGTTTTTGCTCATTTTTAGTGGTTCTCACCATAAGAGGATTCTCATTAGAACCCAATCCTTTAATAGAAGTGAATTCATATGAGAATGCATACATACATGAGAAATGAGAATAAATTTTACGCGCTATAACTCTAATGAACAAGTGATGTAACTCTAATGAAAAAATGATGTAACTCTAAAGAATAATAATTAGAAGAAAAAAAATTCGGAATTTTTTTTTTTGGGCTCGAATTTTTTTCGGGGGTATAACTCTAATGAACAAGTGTTGTAACTCTAATCCAATCATGTGGTTGAGATTCATTCTCATTTCTCATGTAAGGAGCATTCTTATATATATATATATATATATATATATATATATATATATAGAAGTGAGTTCATATGAGAATGCATACTTACATGAGAAATGAGAATGAATTTTAGGCGTTATAACTCTAATGAACAAGTGATATAACTCTAATGAAAAAGTGATGTAACTCCAAAAAAAAAAAAATTTAAAAAAAAATATTCGAAATTTTTTTTTTTTTGGGCTCGAAATTTTTTCGGGGGTATAAATCTAATGAACAAGTGTTGTAACTCTAATCCAATCGTGTGGTTGAGATTCATTTTCATTTCTCATGTAAGGAGCATTCTCATGTGATCCTGCCCCTATATATATATCACAGACAATCTATGTATGATTAGTAATGTCAACTACAATTGTCATAATACTAGAATATATATTTTGATTTACATATTAAATTAAGGAAAGCTTTTTGTATGGTTCGTAACCGAATATAGGGGATATGATGATTAGGCCCCTTGGGTTTGCTTAAAAGTGAGATTAGGCCCCTCAAGTTTCACTTGTGGTGATTAACCCCCCACAACTTTACCCAAATGTGAGATTACACACTTATTAGTATATATAACCATTTTTTACTTACAAATATATTTTTTTAGGAATAATTCCTGGGAAAAAATTTCAGAAATTGTTTATGATGATATAAAATATCTTAAATACATTAATTATACATATTAAGTACAAACATACATAAACAAAAAAACAGTTTCTTCACTGAACACCCCATATTGATTCTATGGTTTTTTTAACCATATATCCCTAACAATTTTTTTTTCCACCATATACCCTGCAATTTTTCAAAATTCACCATATACCCACCAATTTTTAAAAACTCCACAGGATGCCTTAATGACTAATGGTCGTTAACTTCGTCAGTCTTTAACCCCTAATAAGCTCCTAATCACTCATTTTCATTTCTCATGTAAGGAAGCCATGGATCAAGAAGCTTCGCAAAGCGGTATATTTTTCTTTCCGATGTTTAGGTTTTGATTTATTTACTAGATTCGGTGTGGTTGAATTTCATTGTAGTGAATTGGATATTAGAAATACGAATCATATTTTTCACTGAAGAATTCAATGTCGACGACATCGTCTTAGTTGCCTAAGCTAGCAATGTGGTGGCGCATATGGCTTGGAGAGAAAAAATGTGGAGGAGGCCATAGATTGTGAAGGCCACCCATGTCTGAAATAAATTAAGCAACGTGAAGGGAAAAAAAGGATTATATGTGGATATGTTATTTTAGTTTACAGAAAACAAAATGGAGGACAGAGAATTAAGAAAAGAGAAAAAGATGCACCGAATGAAGAAGACCAAGAAGAAGGAGAGAGGAGAGGGTGAAGAAGGAGAGAGGAGAAGGTGAAGAGGGGAGAGAGAGAGAATGAGTATATGCGTGTTTTTATTGCCTATAGGGGATAAGCGCTTATTTGACTACCTCATTGTTATGGTTTTGTTTTGAAATATAGAAGTCGCCAACAAGTCTTGAAAGAAAGACTCATAAACCTAATTGGATATTGCAAAATCATAGGGACAAATTAGGGACTTATCCAATGTAGATTTTCCTATCATGATACCATGAACAAAATGGTCAATGAACCAAAGATTGAGTTCGGGGGTAAGGGTACGAATATGATCAGGAATCAAATTTGCCCATTGATGGCCTCTACTTAATATCGGTACATGTTCAAATTTTATGCAATTAAACAACCAAATAATATATCAATGCAATGTAATAATTAGTCTGCGTTGGTTCCTTAAACACATAAAAGACTAATTTTTGGTGACATGTTATTATGCAATCAAATTATAGGAAACCCAATCCAAATGTCCCAATTATTTAATTTTAGCATTGGAACATTTATTTAAGTCTTTGCTTAACAATAATAATCATGTGAGGTGATGAAAGCATTAAATCATACAATCATGCATATTAATATATAATATAGAATAAAAAAAATATAAAAAGAAGGGAGATTAGAGACGAATGTAAAGTAGAGTGTTAATTCATTGAAAATCTACATCAAGACAAGTAGATTGTTAGTAAAACAAGAGATTGATTGGAATTGACCCTCATGAATTGTAACTTTGTCGCCTGGGTCTTGTATTACGCTATGCAAGATGAGCAATCTTGAAGCTTGAATGAATTTGAACGGATTTTGAATATAAGTTGAATGTGTTTCAATGTATTTGAACGGGTTCGTATGTGTGTAGAGAGTATGTGAGTATATTGTAAAGTGTATGTAATCGTAGGGAAAAAATATCAAAAACGTTGTAAGAAAGCACGCCTATTTATAGACAAAAGAAACCAAAAACGAAGCGAAAAGATATAACAAAGTTGTGCGCTAGACGGACGGCCTGTGCGTCTCGCGCAATGGCTTTTGTTTTTCGTTTTCGTGTACGGCATCGACGTTGCATGCGCACAATATGTTGCGTCAAACACAATGTCGATCTGGCCGATTTTTGATCGTTTTTTTTGTTCTTTTTTATCTTTTGATGAAATTTATCATTTAAAATCTGAATTCAACTATCTCTAGGAATAAAAATCAGATTTTCGAAATATCCTTTAAAAATTAATTATCAAAATAATTAATATTCAAATATTAAAAATACAATTAATTATTAGGAATAATTAGTTGGGCCTAAAAAATTGGGCATGGTTTAATAAATAGACTTTTATATTTTTGAAATACTTTTGGGCTTAGCTTGTTGGAGTGCTCTTCCTTTGGACCGCACCAATTACGACAATGATATGTTTCATCATTGGGTACTCAATGGGGAGACACGATTTTGTGTCTACACAAGCCCCCACTTTGATTGAGGTTCAAAATATCGAAACTCAAAGTAGCTTTTGTCGTGACGGAGAATAATTCTAAACCCTCTGCAGTTTAGAACTGGTCTATATATATCTAGTTTATGCAAAACAAGGTTAGTATTGCAAGACGACAACTACAAGTAATCTGGTAACCTGCAAGAGAAGAGGTTAGGAGATAGGTGCAAACAACTGAAATAATGCATATAATGATGCAATAATGCAAACTTAAACTCTCTAAAGATGCATGAGACACTATGCAAGGATCAGGTTTGTGCAAAGCTAAGGTAGATAGATGAATTGTCATGCAAGGTCAGGGTTATAAAAAGCTAGAAAGGATCTAGATAGATATAAATAGATAGGTTGAACTGGATTAGTTGAGATAGATTGGTTGGTTTTTCCAAAACTATTTTGGTGATGAATCGTGGTCCGCAAGTGAAATCTGTAGATTACAACTCTTCCGGAGTTTGATTTGGGGGAACCACCACAAATATAGGAAGCCCCTACTTTGGGAAAAGCTTGTCTTGAAATAGGCACTCCGAGCCTAGATTAGAAGATGCTTGTCTTGAACTGAACATTCAGAGTTCTTTTGAAGATTCGTCACTAGGGAGTTGATGCAAGCAAAGTTAAATATCACCATAGACCATGGAATTATCAAAGAGTTCTTCAGAGACAAGGAAAGTTTGAATTGAATAATAAAAGGTTTAAATTTGTGACTCATATAGATGTAGGTGGGAAAGGCTTTGACATGGCTAGGTTCAGACTTGAGTCCATGTCGGGATTAGAAAGAGTATGCTTCTGAATTCTAGAAAGCCAAATCATTAGACCTTGATTAATTAATTTTATTGAAACGGTCGGATCTTGAGATGAGGATTCCTATGTATCATTGCGGAATCATATTGTTCCTAGTTCTTGATCTGATTTTTTTTTTTTGTGCCCTAACTTTTGCCTAGGCCGCCCTTTCGGGTTTTCAGCCTAGCGGGCTTGGACATACCTTGGAGAAGGAGTTAGGGTTGATGAAAGGTTTAAAGGTTTGAGGTTATGATGATAAGGTTCAATTAGTTGGGCTTAGATAAGGATCATGGATATAGGTTTTTTAGATGGATTGAAGAATTTTGGAGTGAGGGGTAGAACTTGTATGCGAAGCCCCATAGCTTGACTTTTTTTCTTTGTCTTTGGCTTTTTCTTCTTCATTTTTCATTTTTCTTTGTGCATTTTCTTTTGCACTTATAATTTTTTCACTTTCCTACTTTTGACTGGCATTGATTTTTTTATTATTTACTAAGGTTTGTACCACAAGTTTTTTACGGTTCAGGTATTGGAAGGTTTGAAGGATATTTGTGGAGTTTTGATTTTGAAAGGTTATTAAGGATTATAGAGATGATGGTGAGAAGGATTTTTTTTTTATATTTTGGTTGTATAAGGATGGTTTATGGATGATGACTTATGGAGGGTGATGGAGGAAGAGGGAAATAACTCTTAATCCAATTTTTTATGATTTTTTTATTTCTTATCTTATTAATCAAGATCATTAGATTGATTTAAATTAAAAGTAGAAACAAAATGATGGAAGGCTAATGAAAATGAAAATTAAAATAAAATGAAATGAAATTGGAAAGGCTATCATAACTGAAGTACTAAAGTGACATCGACTCGACGGAAATTGACATAAATGGCTTAGGGTAAGGACTCTCTGACTCCACCTGGAAATCCGGAAATAAAAGACTAAGCCTTTTGAATTGGAGATACATTAGCAAGGGGTTGTTGATGATGCTGATCCTCGTGGTAGGAAGTATTAGAAAACTATCGACATCGACCGTGTTTTGCAATGTATTTCTAGGATCCAACACTAGATGTCAGATGGAATTTGCAGTAGAAGTTTAGGTTATTAAACCTTTTGGATATTTAGGCACAAGTTTCGGAGTAGACCCTATATAAATGATCGCGGCTCTATTGTGAAGCCGAACAAAAGCAATCTCATGACTCTAAATGAAGCGGGGTTGGTGATAATTCGCTTGATGAGCTTTAGAGTGGCTCACCTTTTTGTTTCTCCATTAGGCATCCCTAAGTTGTAATCTCTCGAAGGGTCCTGAACATATTCGAATGGACCTCACTTGCATGATTTATAAAAAAAAAAATCGAAATGTGAAATGGAAATGAGATGGATGGTATGGAAATAGAAATGATAAATGGAAATGGATAAATGAAAATAGGAAATGATTTGGAAGTGGAAATGGAAATGATATGGATTTTGGACTAGTATGGGCTAGCCCACGATTAAGACATGGGCCTAACTATATACAATTGCAAATATGGACTCGACTAGACTATGCAAGCAGACTGAACTAACATGACTGGGCTTTGGTGATGATAAGGGGGACTAGACTTTGAACTTACGTTTAGGGTAAGAAGGCTTGACAATGAGGAAGGCTAGACTTTTAACTTATATTTGGAATAAGTAGGCTAGACCTAAGGGTGACTAGACTTTGAACTTACGGGAGAGTAAGTAAGCTAGTGTAACACACCCAAATAACTCACTTTAAAAATAAATAATAGAAAAGTAATATTTGAGTAATTTAGGAGTATTACCGCCACGTGACTATCACGTTAGCAACTAACTACTAACTAACACAATAACTTACACCGGAAGATTTTAACCAAAATAATAATAACTCTTTCTTATTTAAAATAATATTGTCTCAGACTTAAAACAAATAAAACATCCTAATCTAGGTGAAAATCCTCTTCCTGATATACTCCCATGCACATCCAAAGTTAACTTGCAAAACTGCTTACCAAAAGGAAAACAGGGCAAACGCAAATAGGAAAAAGGAAATATGCGTCAGTATAAAATTGAGTACGAAATGTACAAGATAGGTTACACATTTACTAGTTTGCAACATTTTACATTTTGAAATCTCCTTAATTAATAATTCGATGATAACTTTTAAGAATACTCTTTCCAAATAACTTGGATTAAAAATTATCTTGAAAACAATTCATTTTCTTATCTCCCCTTCCTTTTCCTAAGTGTGCACATCCCCCAAGCTAGTCATCCCATCATGGATCTATATCAAGGGGTAACCATAATTGCCAACAAGTGGACTTTGAAGTATAAACCCTTCTTGACGTTAATAATATAACAATAACAATAACAATAACAATAACAATAACAATAACAATAACAATAACAATAATAATAATAATAATAATATGACTTGTAAGTCATGAATAAATCTCCTTTTCTCATAAACAACTTTTTAAACATTCAAAGTTCATAAAAACCAATCAAAGCATTCCTTATAATAATAATTTAAATTTTCATAAAAGGATAACGAAATTTTCATATAATATGATCTAACATATAAAACCACATTTCAAAAGATCTAACTACATAACGTACCTTGATCTTGCACAAAGAGTATACTAGTATCTTCACTTAGTATTCTACTTGAGCATTCTCCTAACCAATAAATAATATAAAAATCTAGTAAGTAACTTATCACATGAACTTAAAAATGAATTTAATCATGAATTCCTACAAAATCTATCATGACCATAATATTTTTGAGTAATAAACATGAATATCTTTTACTTAAACCAAATAAAATTGGAACTTGAATAAAGAATACAAAACTAAATTAGATTAAGAAGAGAAGGATGAACCTTGAAATAAGAGAGTTTGGGTTCTTCAAAGTTTTTGGTGCCGAAAACATGGCATAAATCTAGAATAGGGAGTGATTACTTCCCAAAATTAAATATTTTGTAAACCTTGATAAAAAATTAGGAGATTAATCCAAGATTTGTAACCTCCATCATAAATCTAGAAGTCTTAAAAAATCAAAACCCCCACCCCCATCATTAGGGTGGCCGGCCGTATTGAATTAATTTTTTTTTTTTTAAATCTCCATCATAAATAATTAAATGTTTAATTATGACTAGGATTTAAAGCTAAAAGTTTAACAAATCTGAATTTGGCGCCATATTCCCGCCAAAATAATTTTAAACGAGTGGAATTACTAAAATACCCTTTACTTAAAATATTTATTTTAGAAAATAAATTTTTTAATTACTTTAATAAATACTCAAAAATATGTGGTATTACAGTCAACCCCCCTAAAAAAAGAAGTTTCGACCTCGAAAATTAAGACAAAAAGTCATAATCACTTTCCAAAAACGAATTAAAATCCAAAATTGTTGTTTCTGACACAAATGCTCATGCCTAAGCGCATATAATGACTCAAAAATATGCTAAAATGCAATAACTATGGTAAAAGCTCGAAACACTACTCATTCTACCCCCTTAAAAGTAGTTATGACCCCGTAACTCGACAACTAACCTCGAAAAACAACGTGAGATATTTCTTGCGCATATCCGCTTTAGCTTCTCATGTTGCTTCCTCGGTCTGATGATTTGACCAAAATACTTTGACTAATCTAACATCCTTAGTCCGAGTACCTCTAACTTTACTATCAAGGATTCGTACAGGTCTGTCCTCGTAAATCAAACTATCATCTAACTCAATGGTCTCAGTTTGTAGCACATGGGACACATCTGGAATATACTTCCTTAACTGATATATATGTATGTATGTATGTATATATATAAATATATATATATATATATATATGTATATATATATAATATCGTGGACTCCGCTTATATGCCAATTTCCTGATCTTCTTTAACACCTCATATGACCCGATATACTTTAAGCTCAACTTTCCCTTCTTCCCAAAGAGCATCACCCCTTCCATTGGAGATATTCTCAACAATACCTTCTCTCCAACCTGAAACTTTTCATTCCTCCGCTTCAAATCAGCATAACTCTTCTGTCCATCTTGAGCTACCTTGATCTTTTTTTGAATCACTTCACCTGTTTAACCGTCTCTTTTAGGAACTCAGGTCCAAGTACCACGTTTTTACTAATATCATTCCAACAGATTGGACTTCTACACTTCCGACCATACAAAGCTTCAAATGGAGCCATTTCAATACTTGCATGATGACTGTTGTTGTAGGAAAATTCTATCAAATACAAGAAATCTTCCCACGAACCTTAATACTCCATGACACAAGATCGCAACATATCCTCTAAAGTCTGAATCGTTCGTTCTGTTTGTCCGTCTGTAGCCGGATAAAAAGTTGTACTCATTAACAGATTAGTGTCCAAAGCCTTCCGCAAACTCTGCCAAAAGATGGACAAGAACTGCAAATCACGATCCAAAACAATGTCCTTAGGCACACCATGATATTTCACCACCCACTTAATACGCTTTAGCCAACTGATCCATCGACCAAGTAATTTTCATAGGTATGAAAGTTGCGGATTTAGTTAAATGATCTACCACTACCCAAATTGTATCATTTGCAGCCTTAGTCCTCGATAAGGCAGACACGAAATCCATTGATTCGAAATCCCATGTCAAACTCGGAATATCCAAAGGTTGAACTTGCCCTTGTGGCCTTTTGTGCTCAATCTTGACCTTTTGGCATGTGAGACACTTAGCCACGAACTCTACTACCTCTCGCTTTATGTTTGGCCACCAAAACGTCTGCTTCATGTCCTTATACAACTTATCACCACCTAGGTGTACCGAATAAGGCGAGCTATGAGCTTCTTCCATTAAAATCCGCTTCAACTCTTCTCTATTACTTGGTACACCCCACTTCCCCTTGAACCACATACTTCCATCATCAGCTATCTAGAAATCTAATACATGACCCTCCCTAATCTCATTGTAGATCGAAGGTTGAACCGACAAAGCACTCATCAATTCTTCAACACCTTCCTCTTTCATTACATCCGATGACAGTTTCTGAAACTCTACACATAACTATAGACACATAGTCGTGTATCCCCATTTAAGGGTTTGATGATGAAACATACCGCGGTTTTAGTTGGCGCAACTCAACGGAAGAGCAGTCTGAAGAGCCAACCCAAAATAAATTTAAAGTGTATTTTAAAGTCTTATTCTAAAGCCCAATTAATTATTCATAATAATTAATTGTATTTTAAAACCCATATAAAATATTTTGTCCATATTAAATATTTTAAAAACCCAATCTTTTATTTATTATTTTTAATAAAGATTTTCATAAATTGAAATCAGATTTTTAATCTGCAATAGTGGATTCTCGGATTTCAAGGGATAAAATAATCTTTAAAAATCCCGTTTAAATGAAAAGGGCTGGCAGATGAGTTGGACGCAGGCGTGCACCCAGCGCATTGGCCATGGTGTGTCAGGCGCGCCAATCTGCGCCTGACACGTGTATCTGTGAGTCATACAGAGTCCTGCGATTAGCGCACCACTCCGTGTGACACACAGGTTTTGTTTCTTATCTTTTTTAAAGACGCGTACCACGTGTACACTTTCTATTGGGCATGTTGCATCAGGCGCACCAATGTGCGCCTGACATGTGTGATTGTGCGTCACACATCCTCTTGCACCTGGCGCAGTTGGCGCGTGAAGCACACCTTCGCTTTTCCTATAAATACCCCTTGATTACATGAATCAAAGGACGATTTTTTCGATTTTATTTTCTCGTGCACTTTAATTTATGCATACCTTCGTGCTCTATATTCGCACTTCCACATACATCAAACACACTGAACACTTCAAAGACTTTTACATTCTTAATTACATTGTGCTTTTGGCTTCAAGATTGCTCCTCCTAAAGGTCGTTACGCTCTAAGACGTAAGTCGCATAGGTATACTCCTGAGGACCCTTTAAATATTCCTTTATTTATATTGCCTTGTAGTTACTAACGATTTCTTGTCATGATGTAGATATTTTAAAAATTAGCATATTTATTGTACATTCTAACCTTTTTCCTCTTATTTTTGTATATAATATTCATGTTACTTTGATTGTCCTATGTATAATTTTTATCACCCACATGTTATTATTGCTAAAAAAGACCTAAGGAACTGTTCTAACTAAATCAGATAATTTGGACAACCTGCTAGGTACCTTTTAATATTGATTGATTAATAACTTGACGCTAAAAAATAGTCTTTTATGTGTTTCCTGAACCAACCTAGACTAATTTTTTTTAGGGTGCATTAAAACATTATGTGGTTATTCTTTTGCATAAAACTTGCTATGAATCGATATTTAGTAGAGGCCAGCAATTGGCGAACGTGGTTCATTATGACCCTATTCGTACCCTCACCCCCGAACTCAATTTTTGGTTCATTGACCATCTATGGAGTCAGGACGGGAAAATCTACATTGGATAAGTCCCTAAGAAGTCCCTAAAGTTTCCTAAATATCTAATTAGGTTTATAAGTTTTTCTCTAAAGACTTGTTGGCGACTTTAAAAACGTATTTTAATAAAACATTAACAATGGGGTGGTCAAATACGCGCTCACACCGCGTAAGCGAAATAAAAACACGCCTATAATTTGGCAACTTCAGGATTTTAAAAAATTGAATTTTTTAAATGAGTGGGTGAAACTTGAAAAATACGATTTATTCTCTTTTTTTATGCCATAGAATAACATATTGTTTTGCATATGCATGGCTATTGTTCATCCACCATAAGGACAATCAACCTTGCCTCATTAGCACATGTTCTATGTGTGAGGTCATCCCCGGGGGGTTCGCGCTTTGTCCTTCCAAAAAATTTCCTGAGCGATAGTGTTGGATATTAGTCATAAGCAAACCTACCCAACCATGGTGCTGTTCTCTTGTTCCTGACTTGAGAACTGGAGTGCGTCTTACACGTGGCCACCTCTTTAAGCAGGGGTACGAAGCGCGGAATCAATTGTTAGTCATGGACCCTTTCAGCCTTAACCTAAATCTGACCATAGTTGAATATAGAACTGGACTTTGGGTTGAGAACTCTTGCATCCATGTTACTTGACATTTGTGTGTGATTGCAATTCTTTTTGCCTGCTGCTAGTCTATTAACATATTGATATGCCTTGCACCTAAAACTCTAGTCTAAAATATATTGTAATTTTCGTCCGAACTTTCGCCAAATCGCCAATATGCATGCCGGGGAGCAGTGCGCTAAATGCATTTATTTGTGCATGGTGCACCGTTCCTGCGCTTGACGCAAAGCTTGCGCGTGGTGCGCACACAGTTGCGTGGCGCGCAGTCTATTTGTCCTATGTTTATTGTTAATTTGGTCATTGTTCCACGTCTAAAAAAAAAACAAGGTCAGTCAATTCGCCAGTTGGTGTTGGTCTGTCAAAATTGTTGTCATTATATTATGTCAGTCATAGCGTCCCGAAATCATGTAGAATTAGCTTAAACATCGCCTAAATTGCCAAAAAAATATGTCCGGGAACAGTGCGCCAGACGCATGCTCCTGCGCCAGACGCACCGACCCGCGCCAGACACACCGACCCGCGCTGTGCACACCTTTGCTGCGTGGCGCGCTTTCTGTGCGTCTCATTTTTTTACCAATTTTGTCAATGTGGTGGCCGATTCCGCATTTTTTCCATCTGTATTCATATAGAGTTATTGACTGTTCAGCGCGTCCTTAAGTCTAAAATTAATTTCGCCTAATTACAGAAAATAAAAGAAAAGTCAGTCCTTTTTTTGAGTCTCACTACTATTAGGTCTTATTTAGGTGAACGATCATACTTAGGATTTTCCTTTTTATTTTCTTTTCTTTTTGGAGAAAGTGGGATATTCCTATCCTCCCAACAACTTACCACCATACATTTTTATGAATTTTTTTTTTCATTTTCTCACTTTGTTTTCACAAAAAAATTCCTCATCTTCTTCTGTACATCTTTTAGGATCCTGCTTAGTGTCCGTCTTGTTGTAAAAGTCTCATCCGCTTAGGAATCCTAGCTCCATTAGAAGTCCATCTAGCCCATACATTTAGACTCATCCAGTTTCACTCCAATTAGAGTTCTTAACCTCGTCTAACTCTCTTCATGTTAGGAGTCTTAACCCCGTCTAGGTTCACCCATCTACAGGGTCGCTAGAGTTCTTACTATCTTAGGAATCTAGAATCCATAGAAATCTATGCATAGTAGGAGTCTAAATTCATCAGAATTCCGTTTGTTTTAGGAGTCTAGTTCCACTAGAGTCTCATGCATATTAGGGGTCTAGCGTCCTTAAAAGTTCATCAAATCTACAATTCTATGGTCATTAGAAGTCTAGGATTCTAAAAGTCGTAATATATCATATCCACTAGGACTGCATTCATACTAGAATCTTTTTGCATCACATCATTCATACACTTCATGCATAACTAGGGTCCATAGGAGTCTCATTGCATCCCTACTCCTCTTTTCATTTCATGCATTCCGCATTTAGTAGTCCTGAACTACAAGCGACTTGATTCCCTGTTCGGGATATGTAGGCAGCCTTTACAGGTTCGAACGCATTGATTGAGTCATGCATACATACATTAGGTCTAGGTGCATCTAATCCAATAAAAAATCATCATGCATTTAGGATATTCATATTCGTTCCTAGAAGCTCAACTTTTTAAACAAACATACATTCTTTCAGTCCATTTCTTTCTCTCCACCATCACTCCATTTCTAATCTCCTGTTGGACGATCCATTGTAGGAAATAAGCAACATGTCAAGAGCACTTCAAGAACATATTGATGAGTTGAAGAGTATAATAGTAGATCTTGTAGCACGTGTCATCATACTAGAGGCAAACCACACTAACCTTCAAGAGAGTCGCAGTGCAGATTACAAGACACTAGATGGTTTTGGTGCAATAACAACTGAACAACAAAGGATCAATAAGTTGCATGACATCACACAACACAATCCACTGATAAATCCTTCCATCAAATTAGTCTATGAAAACTCGCCTCTTTCCAGAGGAGGCAAAAGAATTATTGATGATTCACCTAACACCCAAGCATCTAAGAAAATAAAGGAAACCTGTGAGATACATTCCAGGCCTACATCGATTCTTACCAGGCCTCAAAGAAAACCTAAGAGGGAGTTCACACCCTTAGATATGAGCTATGATGCTGTATTGAGTACCTTCATTCTAGAAACTTGCTTTATCCTATAGGACCCACTCCAGATCCTGAGGAAGACTTAAAAGGGCCAAATTGGGATAACAACGCCTATTGTAATTACTATGGAGGAAATGGACATAGAACTAACAATTGCTATAGGTTAAAACACCTTATCCAAGACATGATAGAAGTTGAAAAGATTTGAGTTCTCTCGAACAAGACCCTAAATAAGATAGATGTCGCTCTAGTAGTGAAGGAGGTTGACATGGGTACAAAGGGTTATTTTAAACCCTGACGGGCAAAAAGGACCTTCACCCCACTAAAAATGACCTATACTCAAATTTTTCAGCAACTCCGGGCTAAAGGAGCGATTTCCCCAATTGGACCCTTAGAAGACCCACCTAAAGAGGAAAAAAATCTGATATGGGATAAAGACTCCTATTGCAAATACCACAGGGGGAGGGGTCACCATACTGAAAGATGTATGGGCCTTCAGGCGATTATCCAAGATATGATCGATGACAAAAGATTTCAATTGCTATCAGATCAAGACTACAAAGACATAGCCCTAATCCCAATAGCATATATTCACTAAATTTTTTGGACTCACTTAGGTCCAACCAGCGTAAAAAATATACACCTTCTTTCTTTTCATTTAGAGAGAGATCTCATGAGACCGAAGCGACGAAGCTATCTCGTTACGCGACGTAGGAGTCTAGACTTAGGATTTCGTTTTCTGTTTCATTTATCTTATTTTGCCCAGTCAAATATAGGTTTTTCCCTCTTATTGCATGTACTCATGATTTTCAATTAATAAATGAGTATTTATTTATTTATTCTCTAACCTTACATTAATGAGTATCAATGGAAATCACGATTGTCGCATTAAAAGAAAAATAATTTATAATTCTCATGACTATTCTAATAAAGGCAATGAACATAATTGGCATAAAAGAAGCATTCCTCCCTTTCTCAAATCCTTATCATTCATTTTAACCTCAACACAATATCTCCCTCTCCCTTTGACCTACCTCTTTGGAAGTACTCATTTGACAACCATTCAATGTAAAGGGCAAGCAAAAAATAAAAAAGCAAAAGCAAAACATGATGAAAAACAAGTGCAAAATATCGAATAAAAAAAGAGTAAGTGTTGCAAATAAGCATATCAATAACTTTGTCGAATGCACTTCTTTCAAAACCTTTAACTTTCAATCCCAAAACTTCCGTAACCAAAAACCATTGCAAGCCACGATAACCCAAATAGTGTCATTGCCATTTCTCGTCTTCGACAAAGCAGTCACAAAATCCAAGGATATAGAGTCCCACTTCCATCTAGGAACTTCTAAGGATTGAACCTTCCCCTTAGTCTCTTATGGTCGATCTTTACTTTATGATAGGTCAGACACTTTGACACGAACTCAGCGACTTCACGCTTCATATTGGGCCACCAATTAATTTCCTTAAGATCCTTATACAACTTGTCACCCCAGGGTACACAGAATATGGAGTATTATGCCCCTCATCATAAGTCTTCTCTTAAGCTCTTCACATTTTTGTGGTGCACACCACCTTCCCTTGAAACTAAAGCTTCCATCATCATGAATCTTAAAGTCAACTTCCTAGCCTTGCTTCATCTTCTCCTTAATCTTATCTAGGTGCTCGTCTCCAAGTTGACCCTCTTTGATCTCATCGACAACCCCAATGACAAAGTACTCAATCTTGCCTCGATCTCCCCAGGATTTAGAATTTCTAGGCTAAGCCTTTGCATATCTCGCACAATTACTCAGAAACTACCAACGCATTCATGCTATGGCTTGATTTCCTGCTCAAAGCACAGGCAACTACATACACCTTCCCTTCATGATACTTGATATCTAGGTCATAATCTTTGATAAGTTCTAACCATCTCCTCTGCCTCATATTGAGATCTTTCTGGGTGAAAATGTACTTCAAACTCTTATGGTCGGTAAAGATCTTGCAAGTTGCCCCACATAGGTAATGTCTCCAAATTTTCAAGGCAAACATAATAGCAGCTAACTCTAGGTCATGGGTAGGATAATTAGACTCATATGGTTTCAACTGACGCGATGCGTACGCGATCACCTTCCCATTCTGCTGCAGGACACATCCCAAACCATTCTTCGAAGCATCACTATACACCTCAAATCCCTCATTTCCGTCAGGCAGGGTTCAGACAGGTGCAGATGTAAAACGCTCCTTCAAAATCTGAAAAGCTTCCTCGTACTTCTCGCTATACTCAAATTTTGACTCTTTCTTCATCAAATTGGTCATTGGCCTTGCTATCTTCGAGAAATCTCTCACAAATCTCCTATAATAGCCAGCTAATCTGACACATTCTTCGGAGTAAGCCACTCACTAACACCTTGAATCTTTGCAGGATCCGTAGAAACTCCTTCTTTAGACACATAAAAAATGCTACTTTCTCCAAACGGAACTCACACTTAGAGAACTTGGCATAAAATTGGTTCTTCCTAAGCGTTTCCAATATTATCCTCAAATGCTCATGATGCTCTTCTTCACTCTTTGAATAGATTAAAATATCATCAATGAACACCACAACGAACTTATCTAAGAACTCATGGAATATCCTATTCATCAAATCCATAAATATAGCTGGAGCATTGGTCATCCAAACGGCATCACAGTAAACTCATAATGGCCATAACGCGTCCTAAATGCAATCTTAGGCATATCCTTATCAGCTACCTTCAACTGGTGATACCCTGAACGCAACTCAATCTTTGAAAACATACTCGCTCCATTTAACTGGTCGAACAGGTCGTCTATCCTAGGCAAAGGATACTTGTTCTTAATGGTCACATTGTTTAACTCCCTATAGTCAATGCACAACCTCATACTTCCATCTTTATTCTTCACAAATAACACCGGAGCTCCCCAAGGCAACGCACTAGGCCTAATATAACCCTTATCCAACAGTTCTTGCAACTGCGTCTTCAATTCGCTTATCTCAGGAGGTGCCATTCTATATGGTGCCTTAGAAATAGGTGCAGTACTAGGAACTAAGTATATGGTGAACTCAACGGCTCTTTTAGGTGGCATACCAGAAATCTCACTTGGAAACACGTCCATAAACTTATTAACAATTGGTACGTCCTCAATCTTCAATTCAACCTCTTTACTTACATCTTGCACACTACAGAAAAACAACTCACATCCCTTCTTCACCAACTTCTTCACTTGTATTGTAGAAATGACCCCAAAGTTCTTAGGCTTCGCAACACGTCAATACGAAATTAACTTTCTCAAAGGCTTCTCATCTACCTTATGAGCTTCACAGTCTTTTTTGGCCTTATAGAAACCTAACCAATTCATCCCAAGAATAACGTCTAGGTCTCCCAGGTTGAACTCTATTAGATTAGAAGGAAAAACACAGTCTCCTATCTTCAGAGGCAAGTCTCTAAATAACTTGGTACACCTTATGACTTCTCCAAGTAGGTATACTAATAGACATGTCAATTACTTCAAAGTCTACCAACCCCAAACTTTTTAATAACGGACGACGAAATAAACGAATAGGTCGCCCCGGAATCAAATAACGCTTTAACGAGAACGGAGTTAATAGAAAAAGTACCGTAAACTACATCGGTAGATATCTCAACTTCATTGCGACTCATCACAAACAGCTTACCGGAGCTTTACTGCGGTTTGTTATTTTTGCTCTCACTAGCAGGCTTACTTGTAGCTTCATTGGTTGTTCTGCGACCCTATAGACTGCGACCCTTGGTTGCCAGATTGGTTGAACCTAGACCTTCCTTGATTACCACTCCCATTACCGTTCCGCTTCTTTCCTTTGCTTTGTGAAGCACTCAAATTCTCTATGCTCCATTAAAAGAAAAATAATTTATAATTCTCATGACTATTCTAATAAAGGCAATGAACATAATTGGCATAAAAGAAGCATTCCTCCCTTTCTCAAATCCTTATCATTCATTTTAACCTCAACACAATATCTCCCTCTCCCTTTGACCTACCTCTTTGGAAGTACTCATTTGACAACCATTCAATGTAAAGGGCAAGCAAAAAATAAAAAAGCAAAAGCAAAACATGATGAAAAACAAGTGCAAAATATCGAATAAAAAAGAGTAAGTGTTGCAAATAAGCATATCAATAACTTTGTCGAATGCACTTCTTTCAAAACCTTTAACTTTCAATCCCAAAACTTCCGTAACCAAAAACCATTGCAAGCCACGATAACCCAAATAGTGTCATTGCCATTTCTCGTCTTCGACAAAGCAGTCACAAAATCCAAGGATATAGAGTCCCACTTCCATCTAGGAACTTCTAAGGATTGAACCTTCCCCTTAGTCTCTTATGGTCAATCTTTACTTTATGATAGGTCAGACACTTTGACACGAACTCAGCGACTTCACGCTTCATATTGGGCCACCAATTAATTTCCTTAAGATCCTTATACAACTTGTCACCCCAGGGTACACAGAATATGGAGTATTATGCCCCTCATCATAAGTCTTCTCTTAAGCTCTTCACATTTTTGTGGTGCACACCACCTTCCCTTGAAACTAAAGCTTCCATCATCATGAATCTTAAAGTCAACTTCCTAGCCTTGCTTCATCTTCTCCTTAATCTTATCTAGGTGCTCGTCTCCAAGTTGACCCTCTTTGATCTCATCGACAACCCCAATGACAAAGTACTCAATCTTGCCTCGATCTCCCCAGGATTTAGAATTTCTAGGCTAAGCCTTTGCATATCTCGCACAATTACTCAGAAACTACCAACGCATTCATGCTATGGCTTGATTTCCTGCTCAAAGCACAGGCAACTACATACACCTTCCCTTCATGATACTTGATATCTAGGTCATAATCTTTGATAAGTTCTAACCATCTCCTCTGCCTCATATTGAGATCTTTCTGGGTGAAAATGTACTTCAAACTCTTATGGTCGGTAAAGATCTTGCAAGTTGCCCCACATAGGTAATGTCTCCAAATTTTCAAGGCAAACATAATAGCAGCTAACTCTAGGTCATGGGTAGGATAATTAGACTCATATGGTTTCAACTGACGCGATGCGTACGCGATCACCTTCCCATTCTGCTGCAGGACACATCCCAAACCATTCTTCGAAGCATCACTATACACCTCAAATCCCTCATTTCCGTCGAGCGGGGGTTCGACAGGTGCGAGATGTAAAACGCTCCTTCAAAATCTGAAAAGCTTCCTCGTACTTCTCGCTATACTCAAATTTTGACTCTTTCTTCATCAAATTGGTCATTGGCCTTGCTATCTTTGAGAAATCTCTCACAAATCTCCTATAATAGCCAGCTAATCTGACACATTCTTCGGAGTAAGCCACTCACTAACACCTTGAATCTTTGCAGGATCCGTAGAAACTCCTTCTTTAGACACATAAAAAATGCTACTTTCTCCAAACGGAACTCACACTTAGAGAACTTGGCATAAAATTGGTTCTTCCTAAGCGTTTCCAATATTATCCTCCAATGCTCATGATGCTCTTCTTCACTCTTTGAATAGATTAAAATATCATCAATGAACACCACAACGAACTTATCTAAGAACTCATGGAATATCCTATTCATCAAATCCATAAATATAGCTGGAGCATTGGTCATCCAAACGGCATCACAGTAAACTCATAATGGCCATAACGCGTCCTAAATGCAATCTTAGGCATATCCTTATCGCCTACCTTCAATCGGTGATACCCGAATGCAACTCAATCTTTGAAAACATACTCGCTCCATTTAACCGGTCGAACGAGTCGTCTATCCTAGGCAAAGGATACTTGTTCTTAATGGTCACATTGTTTAACTCCCTATAGTCAATGCACAACCTCATACTTCCATCTTTATTCTTCACAAATAACACCGGAGCTCCCCAAGGCAACGCACTAGGCCTAATATAACCCTTATCCAACAGTTCTTGCAACTGCGTCTTCAATTCGCTTATCTCAGGAGGTGCCATTCTATATGGTGCCTTAGAAATAGGTGCAGTACTAGGAACTAAGTATATGGTGAACTCAACGGCTCTTTTAGGTGGCATACCAGAAATCTCACTTGGAAACACGTCCATAAACTTATTAACAATTGGTACGTCCTCAATCTTCAATTCAACCTCTTTACTTACATCTTGCACACTACAGAAAAACAACTCACATCCCTTCTTCACCAACTTCTTCACTTGTATTGTAGAAATGACCCCAAAGTTCTTAGGCTTCGCAACACGTCAATACGAAATTAACTTTCTCAAAGGCTTCTCATCTACCTTATGAGCTTCACAGTCTTTTTTGGCCTTATAGAAACCTAACCAATTCATCCCAAGAATAACGTCTAGGTCTCCCAGGTTGAACTCTATTAGATTAGAAGGAAAAACACAGTCTCCTATCTTCAGAGGCAAGTCTCTAAATAACTTGGTACACCTTATGACTTCTCCAGTAGGTATACTAATAGACATGTCAATTACTTCAAAGTCTACCAACCCCAAACTTTTAATAACGGACGACGAAATAAACGAATAGGTCGCCCCAGAATCAAATAACGTTTTAACGAGAACGGAGTTAATAGAAAAAGTACCAGAAACTACATCGGTAGATATCTCAACTTCATTGCGACTCATCACAAACAGCTTACCCGGAGCTTTACTCTGGTTGTTATTTTTGCTCTCACTAGCAGGCTTACTGTAGCTTCATTGGTTGTTCTGCGACCCTATAGACTGCGACCCTTGGTTGCCAGATTGGTTGAACCTAGACCTTCCTTGATTACCACTCCCATTACCGTTCTGCTCTTTCCTTTGCTTTGTGAAGCACTCAAATTCTCTATGCTCCTTCTTTGGCAGTAATGACAGGTTACTAGATCTCCATTACAATCTCTACCAGGGTGGTTCTTGTTACAGTTCTTACAGTTGTAACTCCTCTCAGACTGACCCTTATTATTAAAGCATTGACCATTCTTTCCTTGGAAATTCCCATTCCCATTTCTATTCTTCTTAAATTTTCGCCTGATTTCCTCCAGCATTGAAATCCTTTCTTTTCTCACCCACTACATCATTCTTCTTGTCACGCCTTGGCTGAAGACCATAAATATGGGCAGCTCTTCCATAAACAACATCTAGGGATGCCAAAGTCTCACCACCTAACCCCAATTGGATTTCCTCAGTCAAACCTTGCTCAAATCTTTGAGCCTTTAGCTCTTCAGTAGCTACTACCTCAGGTGCAAACCTAGACAATGCTATGAACTTGCTATAATACTCAGAGATAGTCATACTCCCCATCCTAAGGTTTATGAACTCCTGAGCCTTTTTTTTTCCTCATAAAAGCAGGGTACAATTTTCCTCTTAAAGCAGCAATAAAGGAATCCCAATTAAACCCTTCCGCAGCACTAAGTCTAACTCCACTTTCCTTCCACCATATATCAACCTCATCTTTCAGATATAACACAGCTGTACCTACTTTCATAGCCTCATGACAATTTACAGACCCAAAAATCTTTTCAAACTCCCTAATCCAACTCTCTAAGAAGGTAGGGTCAGCTTGCCTCTTAAAGTACAATGGTTTAATCTTAGCTAGTCTTTCAAACATGTCCCCTGCAGGATCAGGAAGCTCAGCTCTTTCTTGAGTCAATTTCTCTGCCAATAAGTGAATAGCAGAAGCTAAGGCGTTATCGTTGTTGGCCATTCTATTGCGCAACCTGAAATTTAACGTATTTCTACTTTAGGTTCCGACTCACAACTACTTGCCATTTACTATAAAGACATCAATTCGACTTGATCATACAAGATCACATCATAATAACATTCTATGGAATTATAATATTGCCAAATTCAATCACTATAAATCATCATTAGTCATATACTCATTCATGAATATCATTCACATCAATAATATATATGAGGACTAAATAAAAATTAAATCACAACAATAGAATAAAATTTTCCCCTTTCGCGTACTAAAATAATTTCTTACTCAACTTGAATAGCTAAATAATCACTTTTATTCCTCAAAGTGATGATGATAATATTTTTCCAATCCATAATAACTATTTTCTTCCTTAACAAAGGTAATGATACTAAAGAAAGAAATTTAAACCATTGTAACTTGGCTACTTATCCAACAACTAATCTTAAAGCATACATAAATAGTCTATGGAGTTACATTATCAGTCTTATCCTTAGTTTCCTTGTACTTATCTGAAGTGAACATCTCATCTTCAAAGTCTTCATTGTCCTCACTGTCATAGTAGAAGCAATATGAATTTGTAGCTCTAGTAGATCTTCAAATCTTCTTAGGTTGAGGCTCATCCTCTTCTGACTCAGGATCACTCTCAACCCTCAAAACAGCATGGTAGATGTCCATTCTGGTCTGTCCTCTAGAATGATCAAGCTCCTAAATGACCTCATCATCGCTATAAGGGATTTCTACTTTTAACACATGACGCATGATAACCTCAAGGCTAGTGCAACTCTCGCTATCAGACCCTCCGTCATTCTCATCATCACTCAATACAATCGGGTTGGAGTAGCTTCATGCTCGATTAGTTTCTTTATCAGTCATATCTAGGGGTCTATTAACTGATGAATACGACATCTAGAAATAAATAATACCCTCACTTAGCGATATTCCCAACAATAAACAATAAGCAAGAATAAACAGATAATTTAAAGCTAGGAATAACATTAAACAGATAAGCAGGGAAGAAAAACATAAACATGCTGAATTAAATATTTAAATGCAGACATATAATATTTCTATCCTATATGCCCTTCCTATACTACCATCTCTCACAAAAATTAATAAAGTAAACTAAAATATAAGCTAAGAGTACTAAAATAAACACATAATAAATAATATAGATTTTCGGACCTAAAAAAATATTTCGAACCAAACAAAAATTTCGATCCTAAAAAAAATATTTTCGAATCCTTTTTGAAATTGAAACATGTTTCGAAAATATGATTTAAGCACAACGAATAAGTAGGAGCTCGTTTTCTATGAAATTCATTTTAAGTAACTAGGCGCCTAAAATTTAAGGTTGGCACGAAAGGCCAATAAAAACCTAAGTTGTGATACCACTTTGTAACACCCCGACAATCCTCTATTTTCCAAAATACCTTTTTAATATAAAACTTAGAAAATTATCAAAGTATTATCTCCCGTGTGATAACGTATCGGCTTATTTAGAATTTTGCAGCGGAAAACAATAAATAACTTTGAAAACAATAACTTAGTCAACCATAAGTCAACTCCAAAACCAAACTATAGTCAAACCAACATAAAGTCAAACTCAAACCATAATTAAAAGTAAACTAAAGTATTAAGCTAACACAAGCTCTCCACAAATCCCAAACCCATGATGCATCCAATGTTGTTAAAATCGAGATTCTAGTTCGAATCGGAAACGACCATTATAATTGAATCGTAAAATCGAATCGTAGAATCGTAAGATTCTACAAACATGTATAATCAAGATATTGCACTCAATCTTCATTGAACATGCTAAAATTATAAGTTAAAAGACCTAAAAATTGGAAAAAATAGTTGTTTACCCACTATATTGGCAATAACTAACAATATATATCTATTATTTTCTTTGTTAGCATGATTTAAATTTGTTAAGTTTTCGCTAGTCAACATAATTGTATAGAATCGTCTAGAATCGTTAATCGAATCGTCTACCATATTTTAAAACGTAGTATCGTAAGATTTTAAGATTTGAATCGCGATTTTAATAACTTTGGATGCATCATCTTCAAACCTGAAATGGACGATGCACTATTGATCCTGAGAGACTGCTCACCAAATGGGTCATCACAGGATCAATAAGGCACAGCCATGATCGACATACACACAAAAGCACGTAATCAGCAAAGGTGAGTACTACATAATAATAAATAAATCCTAACATGATACTAATAAACATTAAAGCAAAGATAAATAATTATATAATAACATGATAGACTAACTTTACTGAACTTAACTCAACAACCAACAAGTTAATTAAATTTAGATTGAATAGGCAATGGAAAGAGTTGTCCAAACCAAACCAGTCTTCAATTTAGAAGACGAAGTATGGGTGCGACTCCGTACTCCCACGACCAACGATATCGAGGTAATAATTAAATAAAATAGGACACTGTGATCAATCCGGCCCCAAGAAAAGCCATGGGCTACCACCATGTACTCCAACTCATACTAGTCCAACACTTCAGACGTGCACAAGTCTAAAGCTTATTGCTATTCACTTTCCAATTTAAGTGATTATTAAATTATTTTCTTGTTATGACTCACAAAGTAAACAATATAATCATCAAGGATACATGATACTTCTATTTTTATCTTAGGATTAGGTAAGGTGATCAACAACTTAACAATCCAAGAATAAATCCATTATTAGTTCCATAACCATTATTTATTTGTTGATCTAAGTAAATAATGAACCAACCTTTCATAGGTGAATAACCAACTTACCAAATAAGGCCCTCGGTCCTCATAAAGTAAATAAAATAATCCAAAGGGAACAACATGATCCAATTCATGATCCAATAACAATATAATTATTAATTCCTCATTTGAATTAATAAAATAAAGTTCACAATCCCATATACTAGAAGCAATCATCCATACAAACATAATATAACTAGCGTAAGCAACATGCTTCACACAACGGCATAAAACATGCAATTCCACTTGAATATAAATCACATATGAACCATAAATAGTTTCCTATACATGATACTACATCAATCCTAATCTTAGGACATGTTACTAGTATACTAAAACATAGGTATGTATGTACCTTGTGTAGACAATATGCGAGGCCACTTCAACAACCTTAGAAGTCGCGTAAAGAGAATTCCCCGCCTACCAAATATCAATACAACCACTAAACAATACTCAAATAAAATTCCAGCAACTTTAAAATATTTTAAACCCTCTTTAAAAGTGTTTAAATTCCTTTTTAATCATTAAAACTCCAACTATTAATGTCTCCTAGTATAGTACTACCATACTAGTCATTTAAAACTCTCAAAAACCCATACTTTGACAATTAAAACTCTATCATAAGTGATAGATTATGAAATATTGAAGAATATTTCATATTGACTTTTGTATATATAGTTGCCTAACTTGTAGCCTTAATTATAGCATTGTAATTAGCTCATATGAGATTGTATATATTAACCAAAGATGGAATGAGAAGGGCACGGAATTACATTCTTACATGGTATCAGTTAGGGTTTGATCTCTTCTCGCTTCCGCAGCCCTCAAACGTTACCTTTCTTCTTTCTCTTCTCTTCTCGTCTGTCCTTCCGTCAACATGGGCGAAAACAAATCTTCTTCCTTTCATCCTGCTCTTGCTGTCTCCAACATCAAGACCCATGTTCCCATCACCCTTGAGATGGAGAATGTCCAATATGCAAATTGGGCAGAGTTATTTAAAGTCCATTGTCGATCGCACAAAGTTCTTCATCATATTATCCCCTCAAAAACTAAAGATGGGAAAGACAAAGAACCGGCCACTCTTACTGATGATGAACAAGAACTATGGGATACATTGGACGCTGCTGTTGTTCAGTGGATATATTCCACGATTTCGACCGACCTCTTGAACACCATCATTGAAGCAGACGTTTCAGCCATGACTTTGTGGAATCGGCTTCGAGATTTGTTTCAAGACAATGAGAACTCGCGTGCCGTTGCTTTGGAGCACGAGTTCACTAATACCTACTTGAAGGATTTTTCCTCAGTCTCCGCATATTGTCAACAACTCAAAACACTTGCCGATCAACTGAAAAATATGGGTGCTCCTGTTTCAAACAACCGCTTGGTGCTTCGCATGGTGGGTGGCCTCACCCCTGCCTACAAGGGGGTTGCCTCGGTTATTCGTCACAAAAAGGTTCTGCCGCCTTTTTACGAAGTTCGTTCCATGTTGGCCTTGGAAGAAGCTAGCATGAGGGAGGCGGTTGGCAGTGATGATGCCATGGTGGTTGATGCTCACGTGGCCGACGTGACGTATGATACTCGCCACAACAAAAATCATGGCGGTGGAAAATCTAACCACAAGGGTCGAAATAACAAAAACCGTCACACCAAAAATCATGGTGGTGGTGGTGGTCAGTACGGTGCTGGCCGCGGCAGCAACCGCGGGGGTGGTCAGCATACTGGCGGTGGTGGTCAGCATACTGGCGGTGGTGGTCAGCCTTTGTCGTCCCAACCATCTCCCTGGATGTGGATGCAATATCCTTGGGCCTTGCCTCCTTGCCCATACCCCACTCAATCTTGGGGGAGGCAAACTGGACCGCAGCAGCCTAGTATTTTGGGCCCAATACCCAAGCAGCAGCAAGCCTATGCAACAGCATCTCAGTGGGCTCCTACTGACATTGAGTCCGCCGTGCATACCATGTCTCTTTCTCAGCCGGATCCAAACTGGTATATGGACACCGGGGCGACGTCTCATATGACGTCCGCACAAGGTAATCTCTCGTCTTATATTAATATGAGCAAAAAATAATGGTATTACTGTTCGTAGTGGTCAATCAATTCCAATTCACGGTTATGGGCATGCTTTATTACCTTCCCCACACCCACCTTTGTCTCTCACCAATGTCTTACATGCTCCCAAACTCATTAAAAATTTAGTGTCCGTCCGGAAATTTACTACTGATAATAATGTGTCTGTAGTCTTTGATCCGTTTGGGTTTTCTGTGCATGATTTACAGACGGGGAGGCAGCTAATGAGATGTGATAGTACCAGTTCTCTCTACCCCATCACTACCACCAATCAAAATCAAGCTTTTTCTCATACTGCTTTGCTTACTTCGACTCTTTGGCATGACCGTTTGGGTCACCCGGGAGCCTCCGTTTTAGATACTCTTCGGCGCAATAAAATGATTGCTTGTAATAGTTTATCTATGTCTACTACTTGTCAATCTTGTGTACTTGGGAAGCATATTAAGTTGCCTTTTGTTTCTTCATCTTCTACTACTTATATGCCTTTTGATATTATGCATAGTGATCTTTGGACTTCTCCTATTTTGAGTTCATCTGGACATCGTTATTATGTGCTATTTTTGGATGATTATTCGAAATACTTGTGGACTTTTCCCATTGCTACTAAATCCCTAAGTGTTTTCCATTTTTTCCACACTACATGCTCATATTCGTACCCAGTTTGAACGTAATATTAAAAGCATCCAATGTGATAATGGGAGAGAATTTAATAATACTTCTTTTTGGAAGTTCTGTGAGTCTAATGGCATTTTGTTTCGTCTATCGTGTCCCCATACTTCTTCACAAAATGGAAAGGCCGAAAGAAAAATCCGATCCATAAATAATATCATGAGAACTCTACTTATTCATGCATCTATGCCACCATCATTTTGGCATCATGCTCTTCATATGGCAACATACCTTCTTAATATTCTCCCAAGTAAATTATTAGCCGATGAGTCTCCCCTAAAAATTCTTTATCAACGCGATCCCTCTTATTCTCACATTAGAGTTTTCGGGTGCTTGTGTTATCCTCTTTTCCCGTCCACTACAATAAATAAATTACAAGCCCGCTCTACTCCTTGTGTCTTTTTGGGGTATCCCGCTAATCATCGCGGATATAAGTGTTTTGATTTATCGCGTAATAAAGTCATTATATGTCGGCATGTGCAGTTTGAGGAAAATATTTTTCCTTTTGCTCAGGTTCATAAGCCTTGTTCGAGTGATTATGATTTTTTGTGGGATGGTGTTTCTCCATATTTACTTCACCAATTCCACACACAACACTCACCGTCTCCTCCTGCCCAGCCTGCTCCAAATCTCCCTCCCTCAACTACAACCCCATCTCCAGCAGCCCATTCCCCTGCGGCCCACACTCCTCCCCACTCGCCAAATCTTCCCTCACCTTCTCCTCACATACACCCGGCCCAGCTTCCCTCTGGCCCAGTTCCTGCCCCCTCCTCCAACCCGCCTTCACCTTATCATCATCACACGGCCTAGCTCCCTCCAAGCCCCAACACCACACTATTTCCGCCCACATCTTCCTCGTCCCAACCCACTCCAATTCTGGTCCAACGCCCTGTAACCCGCAGCCAACGTGGTATATTTCGGCCCAATCCCAAATATCGCCAAGACCAAGCTCATGCCACCCTGGTTACTAAATCTCCTCTTCCTCGTAACCCCTTAGCTGCCCTTCGTGTCCCGAATTGGAAATTGGCCATGACTGATGAATTTGATGCTCTTATTAAAAATAAGACATGGGATTTAGTGCCCCGACCCCCCTGGTGTTAATGTTATTCGTTCTATGTGGATTTTTACCCATAAAGAAAAATCTGATGGTTCTTTTGAGAGGCATAAAGCCCGTCTTGTAGGTGATGGTAAAACTCAGCGAGTTGGCATTGATTGTGGAGAAACTTTTAGTCCGGTCGTGAAACCGGCGACAATTCGCACAATACTCAGTCTTGCTTTGTCTAAGCAATGGTCCATCCATCAGCTTGATGTCAAGAATGCCTTTCTGCATGGTGAGTTAACAGAAATTGTCTATATGTATCAACCTATGGGGTTTCGAGACTCGGTGCATCCCGATTATGTTTGTTTATTGCGAAAGTCTTTGTACGGCCTTAAGCAAGCCCCTCGGGCATGGTACAAAAGGTTTGCTGATTTTGTTTCCACCATTGGTTTCTCTCACAGTACCTCGGATAATTCTTTGTTTATTTACCGGAGAGGGTCTGATATGGCCTACTTATTGTTATATGTTGATGATATTATCTTGACTACTTCTTCTGAAGATCTCCGCCATTCTATTATGACACTTCTCAGCTCTGAGTTTGCTATGAAGGATTTGGGTTCTTTGAATTATTTTCTGGGCATCAGTGTGACCCATCAACAGGGTGGCTTATTTTTGTCACAACGCAAGTATGCTGAGGAGATTATTGATCGTGCTGGAATGGTTTCGTGTAAGCCGAGTTCCACTCCGGTTGACACCAAACCGAAAGTTAGTGCCACCACAGGTGCTCCGTATGCTGATCCGAGCAAGTATCGCAGTCTTGCAGGTGCCCTGCAATATCTCACGTTTACTAGGCCGGATATTTCTTATGCAGTTCAACAGATTTGCTTACATATGCATGACCCTCACGATGAACATATGAATGCTTTAAAGCGTATCATACGCTATCTTCAAGGTACTCTTCATCTTGGTCTACATCTTTCTCCTTCATCCGTTACCAATCTTGTTTCATATACTGATGCTGATTGGGGCGGTTGCCCTGATACTCGACGGTCCACATCCGGCTACTGTGTTTTTCTGGGTGACAACTTGATTTCGTGGTCGTCCACACGACAACCTACTATATCTCGTTCTAGTGCCGAGGCCGAGTATAGGGGGGTTGCAAATGTGGTTTCCGAGTCCTGTTGGCTTCGTAATCTTCTCCTCGAACTACATTGTCCCATTCGTAAAGCTACCATGGTCTATTGCGACAATGTAAGTGCTATTTATCTCTCCGGGAATCCTGTGCAACACCAACGCACTAAGCACATTGAAATGGATATTCATTTTGTTCGCGAAAAAGTTGCGCGGGGGGAGGTTCGTGTTCGTCATGTGCCTTCTCGGTATCAGATTGCAGATATTTTCACTAAAGGGTTGCCCCTCATTTTGTTTGAGGATTTCCGCAACAGTCTCAATGTTCGTCACCCTCCCGTTTCGACTGAAGGGGTGTGATAGATTATGAAATATTGAAGAATATTTCATATTGACTTTTGTATATATAGTTGCCTAACTTGTAGCCTTAATTATAGCATTGTAATTAGCTCATATGAGATTGTATATATTAACCAAAGATGGAATGAGAAGGGCACGGAATTACATTCTTACAATAAGCATACTAATAAAAATTCCAGCAACTTATAATGTGTCTAAAACCCTTTAAAATATGCTTAAACATAATCATAAACATAAGATTCTTCAATTTTCATAAACTATGATATAGTACTACCATTTCTAACTCATAAAACCATAAAAATCCATGCTTTGATACTTAAAACCCTAGTTTAAACATAATTAATAAATCTGAAATTTAATTACTTTATTATACAAATTACATAATCTGAAATTTATATTAAAACCATCAAACTATAAACTTTAATCACGAAATTATTAAATCAATCCTTAAAAAAAGCATAAACTTAACATTAAACCAAATAGAGGAAGGAGGGGAAGCACGGCAGAGAGAGAGAGAGGCGGCTGGGCTGCCGGCGGTGGCGCGCTGCTGCTGGCCGGCGGTCCGACGATGGTGGCAGCCGGCATGGCTGACCGAGAGAAGAGAAGAAAAAGAGAGAGAGAGAACCATGGGGGAGAAGAGAGAACCGTGGGGGAGGAGAGAGAAAAGAAAGAGATAAGAGAAAATTTAAGGTGAGTGTTTTAATGTGTGGGAATTTTGAGTTTTGCTGGGTTTATATAGGTAACCCCTTGTGGGCATAGGGAAATGTGTTTGGGCTTTCAATAATCATTTAATGATTAGGTGCTTGAGTAGAGTTGGGTTCCTCTAACCCATTTTAAAATCCTTTACACTACAACTCAAAGATGTTTAAACTATGAAATAATTTTCAAAGTATGACTAAATAAAATATTTAATTATTTAAAATCATTAAATAATTTTTTTGACTTTTAAATAGTCAGTATACTAAGAAATAAATTATTTAAATACTAAAATATATATAAATATACATTAAAATGTATTTATAAAATTCATAAAATTATGTGGGGTTACAGAGACGGAATAGAATAGCTCATGATACCTCTTTTTCACTTATCATTACATTTTTGCAAATTTACGATTATTTTGCAAATATGTTTCACATATGTCTGATCCTGAAACTTTTGCTTGTTTTGCAGGTACCGGCGTAAAAGAGTGATTTTGGATTGCAGAGCATCTGGAATCATTCTCCGTCCCGGCACGTATTCTTTGACTTTCGGTTTTACAAACCTCAGTCAAAGTGGGGGCTTCTGTAGACACATAATTGTGTCTCCCCATTTAAGGGTCCAATGATGAAACATACCGCGGTTTTCGTTGGCACAACCCAACAGAAGAGCAGTCCGAAGAGCCAACCCAAAATAAATTTAAAGTGTATTTTGAAGTCTTATTCAAAAGCTTAATTAATAATTCATGACAATTAATTGTATTTTAAACCCATAAAAATATTTTGAGTCCATTAAAATTTTTAAAAAGACCAATTGTTTATTTATTATTTTTAATAAATATTTTCATAAATTGAAATCAGATTTTTAATCCACAATAGTGAATTCCCGGGTTTCAAGGGAAAAAATAATCTTTAAAAAACGTGTTTAAATGAAAAAGGTTGGCAGAAGAGCTAGACGCATCCAGTGCGCCCAGTGCATTGGCCATGGTGTGTCAGGCGTGCCAATCTGCGCCTGACACATGGATCTATGAGTCACACAGAGTCCTGCGCCTAGCGCACTTCTATGTGTGACACGCGGGTTTTGTTTCATATCTTTTTTAAAGACGCGTACACTGTCTGTTGGGCATGCCGCGTCCGGAGCACCAATGTGCGTCTGACATGTGTGATTGTGCGTCACATATCCTCCTGCGCTTGGTGCAGTTGGCGCGTGAAGCGCACCTTCACTTTTCCTATAAATACCCCTTGATTTTCCGAATAAAAGGACGATTTTTCGATTTTATTTTCTCGTGCACTTTAATTAACGCATACCTTCGTGCTCTATATTCGCACTTCCACATACATCAAACACACTAAACACATCAAATACTTTTACGTTCTCAATTACATCGTGCTTTTGGCTTCAAGATTGCTCCTCCTTAAGGTCGTTACTCTCTTAGACCTAAGCTGTATAGGTATAGTCTTGAGGACGCTTGAATAATTCCTTTATTTCTATTGCCTTGAAGTTACTAACGATTTCTTGTCATGATGTAGATATTTAATAAATAAGCATATTTATTGTACATTCTAACCTTTTTCCTTTATAATTTTATAATACTCGTGATACTTTGACTGTCCTATGCATAATTTTTATCACCCACATGTTATTATTGCTAAAAAAACCTAAGGAAGTGTTCAAACTAAATCAGATTATTTGGACAACCTGCTAGGTACCTTGTAATATTGATTGCTTATAACTTGACGCTAAAAATAGTCTTTTATGTGTTTCCTGAACCAACCTAAACTAAATTTTTTAGGGTGCATTAAAACATTATGTGATTATTCTCACTAGTGGAAAAACCATCATCGGATCCGGTCAAAACAAGGGTTACTGATCCGTGTTTGGGCCGGAACGGTTGGACTAGCAGCAGTTACAAGAAATTAAGTAATCCGGTTGCAAACCAGATCAGTTAAGTATTAACTGATCCCGTTTTTTTTAGAAAACCAAACCAGTCAATGTAGGTAATTAATTCGGTTTTCTGACAAAACCGGATCAGCTAATGCATTTGTCATAAAAAAAAACCCACTTTATGCAAAAGAAAGTCAAGTCGTCAGATTTTGTATCCAGCGATTTTTTCCCATTCAACTTTCCAAGACGTAAAGCAAAATCCACCAAAATTAACAAAAAAAACAACATTCATCATGTAATCAAATTAAATACAAGAAATTGCAGTAAATTAGAACTCCAAAAAAATAACAAACAAAAATGAACAAAAATTAGGATGGCAGTTTATTTGAACTCCACAAAATACAACAATATTCAGCCTTAGTTAAATTAAATACAATAAAACCAAATTACAACGAAACAACAACATTCAACATTCGGATCTAACGAAAAAATAAAAGGAAAAACAAAATGACAAATAAATTAAATTGTATGTGAAATTGGTAAATGAAGGATTGAAACTCCTTAAATCGGCCATTGTTAAACCATAAAATCGAAACCCTACTTTGACGAAGGAGGTTGAGGAGGAGAAAGCATCGAAGCGGCGGCGAAGTCTTTACGCTTGTGGCGGATTTGTGCTGGTGGTGGTTCGTGATTGCTCCTTTGATCTGTAACACCAACACAACAAATTCAAACCAAAAAAGATAACAATCATAGAACATAATTACGCCGAATTCACAGCAATCAAATGATAATCATATATGAAATCAAAAACCTAAGTTGAAGATTAACAATTCATAAGAAATTACAGTAGAATAATCAAATTTAGAGATGAAATGGAGGAGAGAGAAAGTACTGGAGGAGAGGAGAGGAGGAGAGAAAGTGAGCGAAACTTGTTTTGAGAGGAGAAGAACACAAATCGCGCCTACGATTGGTGGTAATTACACCGTACCAACAAATGGCATCGCAGAGCAAAGAGAGAGGAGGAGAGTGATGGTGGTGTTAGTGGAAAGAGAGCGGAGGAAAGAGGGTGCTGATGGTGGCGTTAGTGGAGGGAGAAGGATATTGGGTGGTGCTGGCGTTAGTAGAGGGCGAAGGACAGAGGGTGAGAGGCTGAGAACGAAGGACAGACTATAGAGGGTTTGGGGTTTTTTTTAGGAGAGAGAAGTAGAGGGGGTTAGGGTTGGAAGGGAGAGGCGGCGTGTGTAGACTGTAGTGTATTTATTGAGCTTGTTAATTTGGGCCTGCCATTTTGGGCTAACTGATCCTCTTCATGTGTCCTTTTTTCTAGGTAGATTTGGGGTGAAATGTTGAAATGGTTGGGTTTCCATAGGTTTGTCAGGCCTTGGAGTGAGGTGCTTTTGATTTGTCTTAGACAGTTTAATGGAAATTCCACTCTTTATAAGGTTTATAGAATGAATTTCTCTGTTATTGTGTACTTATTGTGGCAGGAACGTAATGTTAGGAGATTTCAAAACAAGCAACAACATCCCACAGAGCTTCTTAGAAAGATTATGTACTGGGTGTGTTTAAAACAAGAGAAATTATGTTTGTAATTCTCTTTGCTTGTACTTTTTTAATTTGTTGGTTGTAAGCTTGGTTCCTCCGTGTATTATCCTCTTTTGGTAATAAAATTTACTTATTTACCAAAAAAAAGTCACCAATAAGTCTCTAAAGGAAGACTCATGAACCTTATGGGATATTTTTGGGAAACCATAGTGACATCTAAGGGACTTATTCAATGTAGATTTCTCACTCATAACTTCATAATTGGTCAATGAACCAAAAATTGAGTTTGGGGTGAGGGTACGAATATGAACACACTTCAAATTCTCCCACTGTTGGCCTCTACTAAATACGATTCATATTCTATTTTCATGCAATTAAACAACCAAGCAGTATATTTCAAATATTTCAAGGACTCTGATAATTAATCTATGTTGGTTCATTAAACACAAATGACTAATTTTTAGCGATATGTTTATTAAGCAATCAGATTAATAGGATCCTAAATCAATTGACCAAATTATCTTATTAAGCATGAGAACATTTTCTTAGATCTTGATTAGCAAAAATAAACATATAAGGGTAACGAAAGCAATAAACCCGTAATCATGAATTATACACACACACACACACACACACACACACACACACACACACACACACACACACCAACCACCACCCACACACACACACACATATTTATATATATAATAGAGAAGAATAGATGAGATTAGAATATACAAGAGCATGGGTTACTTTAAAATCAACATTATGAAAAACCTGTTAGTAACAAATTGAAAGAAAAAAGTCCCAACTTTAATTTAACATTAAGCAGTCCCAACATTGAGGGGTGTTTTACAAAAGTCGTCACCGTAAGTTGTTTACCTGCTGGAGTAGGTAAAACTTGTTTAAATTATTTTTTCCTATCTTCTTCCTCCTCTTTATCTCTCTTTCCTCCTTCCTCCCCTGCCTTCCTTCTCTGCCACCCTCCTCCTCTTCCCCCTCCTCTGCCACTTGCAGTCAAGCCCTCCCCACTTCCTTGAAACCCACTTCCCTTCCCCACCCCTCCGAAACCCCATCCCCAGTACCCTCGAAACCCCCTCCCTCACCCATTAACCCATCCCCTGCCTGCCACTCACTCCACACCCTCTCCCTTGCCTGCCACTCACCTCCTCCTTCTCTCTCCATTTTCTCCTCGATTTTTAGATTATTTGATGCTAGTTAAACTTAGTGCATGCTTTTCTTAATTTCGTTAGGAATTAATTTTGCTTAAGTTTTGGAAGCATTTATGGATATTGAAATGCGTTAAAGTTGTAGTATAATTAGAGGATTTCTGGTACTTGTTATGGTACTAGGTTATGAACTGCTTTCATTGGTTTATCATGGTGGCGATGCAGTTGATTGTAACTTGTAAGAAAAGTCTTGGGAGAAATTTGGGTTATTGATAGGCTGTATTACATAAATTTTTCATTTTCACTTGAGAAATAAACTCTTGATGCTTTACTTTTGATGGCTAAGAGGTCATGCTTCATGTATTATGGAGATTGTTGAATTACATTATTTTTCAGTTTGTTATAAATCTACCATTTTGGGTTATGTGTATCTTGTGTTTGTAGATAAGAATATAAGATTGAGAGTAGTGTGGAGTTTCTGAGAGATTTCATTTGTGTGAAATATGCTATAAATAAATTTATTTGCATTCTTTGTGTGTAAAGTTCCTTTTGAATCTTCTTTCGGTGTTCATCTTTTGCTCTTTTGGGGTTTCTTGGCTTATTATTAGTCATTGCTACATTATTTTGTTTGTGATTGATGCATACGGGGATGAGGATGAGTGGCAGAGGAGGAGAATGAGTGGAAAGGGAAAGGGAAAAGGAAGAGGATGGGGTAGGGAGAAGGAAGAAGGAGATAGAAAGAGGAGGCAGAAGATAGGAAAAAGAAGTTAAAGAAAGTATGTAAACCTCTTTGACCGGTTACCGGTTAAACTGGGCCGCTTTTGTAAAATACCTCTCAAAGTTGGGACTACACAATATTAAATTGAAGTTGGAATTGTCCTTGTGAGGGAGGCCATAGTTGGGACTGTTATTTTCAATATTTCTGCAATTAAATTGGAATTGAAAGACCATCAGGAATATCCTGGTGTTGCATGGGTCTTTGGGAGTAACGACCTTCAGGAGCACTATTTGAGCTTGAAAACGAAATAAATGGAGATCGAAGGTTGTATAAATATTATAAGTGTTTAGGAGGAAATTATTTGGAGTGTGTGAGGTGAAATATCTTTGTAAACCAGTCCCCAAAATCGGGTAAAATAAGGCTGATTTATAGAAAAATAAGATTTAAGAAATCACACTACGGATAAAAGAGACACCGCGCTACATGCACGAGCGTCGTGCCTTGCACAAGGCACTTGCGCCCAAGCAAGGCTCGTGCGCCAGGCGCAGGTTGCATGCGTGGCGCACAGGTGGCTTTGACAACATATGAGCTTTTTGCGTTTTTCTGTTTTGCTGATTGTACGATGATTGGACATGCTCACCACATTGCGCGAGACACAATCGCAAATCTGACCTAGTTATATTTTTATGAAAATAAAAGATTCATTATCTTTAATCAAATTTTTATCGTTCAAAACTGGAAATCATCCTACTAGAAGATAAAAACTGATTTTTATGAAATCATTTAATAAAGAATATTTATTTGAAAGTTTAATTAATTATCATGAATAATTAATTCATCTCTTAAAATTGGGATTAAAATATTTTTAATTAATAAATAGAATTTGAATTCTTAAAACAGTTTTAGGGTTAGGTCTTTAGATTGCTCTTTTTTGGATCAGACCAATTAGGATGACAATATGTATATCATCGGGTACTAAATTGGGGAGATACGATTATTTGGCTGCGCACAATGCTTTCTAAGATTGATCTTCGAAGAGGTATTCACCAAATAAGAATGGGAGACGGAGAAGAGTAGAAAACGCTTTAAAACTAAACCAGGGCTTTATGAGTGGCTTATGATACCATTTTGATTGACTAATGCCCTTAGTACCTTTATGAGGCTTATAAACGAGATGTTGAAGCCTTTCATTGGTAAGTTTGTGGTTGTCTACTAGGATGGCATCTTTTCTTATACCAAGAGTGTTTGAGCCATTTGAGAGAAGAAACTCTATGGGAAGCTTGCAAAGTGCTCGTTTCTAGTCCGACTAAAAGCTTCTTTGGTTACATAGTCTCAAAGGATGATGTGTTTGTGGTTCCTTCCAAAGTACAAGTTATCAAAACTTAGCCAACTCCAACTACTATGATTGAGGTTCGACGTTTCCTTGGTCTTGCATTTTTCAATAGGCATTTTGTAAAGAACTTTAGTAATGTGGTTGCTCTTGTGGCCGAGTGTATTAATAAGGGAAAGTTTGAATGGAGTAAAGGTGCTCAAGGTGCATTTGAAACCGTGACGAAGTTGTTGAGTGCTACTCCTATTCTAGCTTTGTTGGATTTCTCACAACCTTTTGAAGTTGAATGTGATGCTAGTGGCGTAGGTATTGGTGCTGTTATGTGTGTCTTGCTTATTAACATACCCTTTTAGGCTTGGCTCAAATTGCTTAATGACTCGAGTTTTAAAATTTAGTTTCCATTAATTTTTTTCAGCTTAAGCGGGTTTTTTCGGGTTGACCCGACTTAATTATAACCCATTTAGATAAATAGGTTGAGGTGGGTTATTTTTGGATTGAAATTTCCAAGTTTTAGCTAACCCGTTTAATTTCAGGGATGGTTTTAATCAATTCATTTATATAAAGGGGTCTTAAATTTCGACGAAAACCCGATTGTTGCGGGTCGGGTTATTGGGTTGAGTATGCTTTTCCCATGTGCCCATGCCTAGTTATTAATACCCATTTTCCATTTAATTCTAATTCCGAAGAAGTTCGCAGGCCGCCCCCTCCTTTGTCACATAGAGAGAGAGAAGTGGAAAGAACCCCGAAAATGGTGAAGTTTCTGAAACCAGGTAAAGCAGTGATCGTGCTACAAGGGCGGTACGCCGGTAGGAAGGCAGTGATTGTGCGCAATTTCGATGAAGGAACCCGGGACAGGCCCTACGGGCACTGCCTTGTTGTTGGAATCAACAAATACCCAAAGAAGGTGATCCGCAAAGACTCAGCAAAGAAGCAGGCGAAGAAATCGAGGGTTAAATGCTTCATTAAGGTCGTGAATTACCATCACATCATGCCAACTCGTTACACTCTTGATGTAGATCTCAAGGACATTGTTTCTGCTGATGCTCTTCAGTCCAAAGATAAGAAGGTTACTGCTGCTAAGGAGACCAAGGCCAGGTTTGAGGAGAGGTTTACGACTGGAAAGATCCTTGGTTTTTCTCTAAACCCAAGTTCTAGGGTTTGTCTATGCCTGTTTTGCTTGCATTTTTGTTGAACTATGTTTATATTTTCAAATACATTTAACTTTTAAAGCAACTTTAGGGATTTTTGTCAAATTTTATTGATGGGTATTAATATGCTTATCTTATTATATGAGGAGCCCTTTTAGCACGGGAAATGCTTAAATTGTTGTGTCATTGTTTTTTGTATTGCTGAATCCTTGTTCTAGTTTGACATTTGCTATTGGGCTTTGGCTTGAACTCTGTAGTTTGTCAGCTTTGGTGCATTCCTGTAGCTTCGTTGATAAATTTATCATCTGAGTTTTTTTTTTTTTTTCTTGATTTAGTAATATTCAGACTGCATAAATTGGTATAGTGGAGTTAATTGCTAGAGTGGGAATTGAATAAGTGATTAGGGTTTATTGCGTTTGTTATTGCTTTGATTTAAGATAAACCTCCTTCAATGAGAAGTTCATGCTTGTTCACTTGGAGTGAACCTAGCAAATATTTAGTATCTTTATATATCGATGATAACTCATGTCCTCCAAGTTGTTATGAGTGTCGATTAGCCCCTTTGATGCTAGAGGTAGTGATTTTAGTTTTTTTTTTCTTAAAAAGAGAATCCAATTAGTTATGATAATCATGGATGATTAGTGTTTGCAAGAATCATGAAGTAAGACCATGGTTGATCATAATCTATAATTTTGCTTTTTGGTCAGAAGCCTTAATAGTGAATTTGAACTAAAACTGATGAGCCATTATAAAATGATTTGCATACTTTGTGAATGAATTTCCTTTTTTCTATTCACCGTCTTTTGTATTTTGAGTTTGCTTTTCTTTTCTATTGGAAAGAACACATTTGACCTAAAGATCTTATGACATGTTTAGATTGGGGTAATATATTTAGGGGACTGTACTAGATGGGGATGGAGTAATGATTTTGTAAGGGGAGGGACATCATTACCAATAATTTGCGAGTAGATAATCGTTACTAGCTATCCTCTTGGGTAATGTATTGGGATAATAAGGGGATACTTTGTTTCTTAGGAGGAAAGGAAAAGGGTTTGAGAAAGAGTTACAAGGAGAATGGAAAGGTTACCCTTTGATTTTCTAAGTTGTTTGTTTAGATATTACCAAAGAGAAACCCTAATATTTTCACCACCACAACTTTTCCTCTAATGCCACCTCCTCCGCCGCAGCCTTTCTGCTCCTCTACGTTCGCCACTCTTCCAATCCCCTGCTGCCGCCCCCTTTCCTTTTCTTTTGTCGGCGAATCCTCATCCTCATCAAGGTAGTTTTTTCTCTCCTCTCTTGTAGATGTAGTGGTTTTTGGAGGGAGGGAAGTGTTTTCGGTGGATGGTTGTTGTTTTCGGATGGATGTGGTTGTTTTTCAAGTGGAGGGATTGTAGTTATGAATGGGGTGGGGTTGATTCAGGTGGTGGTGGGGTTGTTTTGGTTGGGGATGGGGTTGTGTTCTATTGGTGGTAAAGTTAGTTCGGGTGGATGATGTTGAAGTGGTGGTGGTGGGGTTGCTTCAGATGGTGGTGGCCTTGCTTGAGGTGGTGGTTTTTGGTGGGGTTGGTGGTCCGGTGGCAAAGTGATGATGGTCATGGTGACCATGGAGTTAGAGGAGAGAAAAGGAAAGTGAAACCCTTTCTGGGGGGGATCAACGTAGAGGAGGTTGGCGGTAACAAATGGATAAAGGGAATGAATTAATGGACCAAATAACAAGCAAGGGAATCAGCTTGATTCTTTTCACTTTCTTTTGACCCCCCCAACCAAACGCCCCCTTGTCATCTCTCTCCCTTGCTGTATTTATGTCACCTCCTATACTGTTCTATCACCACCTAAATTCATCTTTATTTTCTACATTACCCTTTAATGCTTTATCACAAGATGAACCCCTTTGATAAGTTTTATCTTCAATTGACAGCTCTTCCATTGTGTGATTCTCCATTGCTTAATTATTTCACAGTTTAGCAATGAACAACCTTGCATGTAAGCTCACCACTGGAACTCTCGAAATTCCTATGTGTTTTGCTTTGATACCTGTTTTTGCCTCTTCTCAATGGAAATAATGATTTAAAAACTGCAAGATTAAATAAGTAAAGCTAGGGAGATTGGATAATATGAAATGTCTCTTTGATTGGTAATCTTTAAAATTATTAGCCATAAAAGAGATTTATGACAAGTCCCAAGATATTTTACTTTTCTATATGCAAAATTACTATTTCGCATGCTTCACTAACTCTGCTGATTGAGAAAATCAGTCATTGAAATCCCCATATGGACTTGTGCAAATGGCACCATAATACTTCCTTTTCTTTAGCTAGGGGAGATGCTTGTTAATCAAGAAAATTTTGGACAAAAGTTATTCATTGTCGGGAAAGGCAAAGTTCTGATTGTTGGGAACGCATATGCGTTGAGATAGAAAATATTTTTTTCATAGCTGTAGATAATATTTATCTTTTTGTGTTTTCCTACTCTTATGAGATGTAGGTTTCTGGATGTATAAATATGGCCTTTGGCCCTTAATAGAAATAAGAGGATTTATTGATCTTGACATGGTATCAGAGCCGAATAAAATCTAAACACTAAACACAAACGAAAACCAAAAATTTGACCTTTAGCCATGGCTGGCGATGGTGACAAGAAGATCGTCGGTGCCGGCGGTTCTGGAGAAAAAAGACTTGACCCATATTTTCTTGGAACTCATGACAATCCAGGAACTATAATCACACCAGTTACACTGCGTGGAGATATTATGAAGAGTGGGCAAGAGCCATCAAACTTCGTTAATGGCGAAGCGGAAATTTGGGTTTGTGGAAGGCACAATTCCATAGCCTACGGATCAAGATCGTCTGGAAGACTGGCGAGCAATACAATCGATGCTTGTGGCATGGCTGTTGAATACAGTTGACCCGAAGATTCGATCAACCCTTCCATATTACAGTGAGGTTAGACTTTTATGGACACATCTCAAGGATAGGTTTTATGTTATTAATGGCACAAAATTTTGTCAACTAAAGGCCTTGTTGGGCGATTGCAAGCAAGGACACAAGGAACCAGTGGCAGATTATTTTGGAAGATTCTCTAAAATCTGGGATGATTAGATGACTCATATGACAATTCCATCTTGTAAGTGTGGTGAGTGCAAGTGTAATTTAGATGCTCAACTCGCCAAACAACGGGAGGTAGACATGGTGCATCACTTTCTTATTGGATTAACTTCTGAATACAGTACGGTGAGATCAAATCTTCTTTCTCAAGACTCGTTGCCCAGTATCACTAAAGTGTATCAATGGGTGGTACAAGTTGAACGATTGGATAAAGGTGAGTCTTCTAACTCCAAGACTGAACGTGATAATGTTATGGCTTTTAGAGTACAGGCGGATCGTCGACAAGCTAAACCAGACAAATCCCACCGCTTATGTACTCACTGTCATCGTACAGGACACGGAGAAGACACACGCTTTCTTATTAATGGCTTCCCTGATTGGTGGGGAGATAGACCTCGTGGAGGTCGTGGTAGCGGACGGGGTGGTGCGGTCCCTGGAGGTACTGGACGTGGAGGAACGGGTCGCGGTGGAGGAGGCACCAAGGAGGTGCACGCAAACAAGGCTGTCGTTGGACAACGTGCTACATCAGAACCATCAACTAGCCAACACCCACCTACTGCCGAAGCTGCTGGCTTTAGTGGGCTTTCTCCAGTCCAATGGCAAAATCTGCTAGACCTTCTCAATCAACCTCGATCCACTAAGAGTCTGCAAGGTGAGACTCACTGGATACTGGACACAGAAGCAACCCACCATGTGACTGGAAACTTTCAAAGCTTAGTTAAACCACGGCGTATCGCGGAATGTCCTGCTGGGTTGCCTGATGGCACGGCTGCAGCAGCCACACATGAGGGTGGAGTGTTGTTGCCGGGTAACTTTCATCTAGAAAACGTTTTATTTGTTCCACAATTGCACTGCAACTTAATTTCTATCACACAACTCTTAGATGCTATGCAATGTAGTTTTTCTAATTACTAACAAATTATGTGTATTGCAGGACTGCGCGACGAGGACGTTGATTGGGCTGGGTGAACGAAGAGATGGACTTTTCTTTTCCGGGGTGTTCCTTGTGAAAATTATGGCTGTGGATGGTGATTCATCACTGGAGTTGTGGCATCAACGGTTAGGGCGACCATCTGAGAAGGTTCTCAAGAAGCTTCCTTTTGTTTGTCGTTCAAGTTGCATGAATAAAGATGGTTGTGAGGTCTGTTTTCGGGCTCATCAACCACATGATAGTTTTCCCTCTAGTAGTAGTGGAGCTAGTAGCCTTTTTGAGCTTATTCACTGTGATTTATGGGGGCCATATAGGATTAAAACTGATTGTGGCGCCTATTATTTTTAACCATTGCGGATGATTTCTCCCGTTTTGTATGGGTTTATTTATTAGTTAATAAAAGTGAAGTTGAAACTATATTCCTTAATTTTGTCGCCTTGGTTGAACGTCAATTTAATTGTTGTATAAAAAAGGTGCGTAGTGATAACGAGACAAAATTTAAACCCTTGAATAATTATTTTATGATTCATGGCATTATTTTTTAGACACCATGTATGCGGACACCACAACAAAACGGTCGGGTTGAATGTAAGCATGGACATATCTTGAATGTTGCTCGTGAATTAAGGTTCCAAGCTTCCCTCCCCTTACAATTTTGGGGGGCATGTGTCATGGCTGCTTGTTTCTTAATTAATCGTACTCCTTCCTCTGTTCTTGATTATAATACATTCTATGAATTACTCCCTCTGGTCTTTATTAGTTTAACTGTATTCCTTTTTGGGATATCCCTTATTATTTTACCCATTTCTTTTGTTTCTATTTTTGGAATGGGACCACTCACTTTCCATCACGCATACATTCAACTTTAATATAAAATAATAGTTTCTTTTTCTTTCTATATCCCACAACATTATTACTCCTAAAACTATGTGCAAAAGAAACGGGTAAACTAATATAGACTGGAGGGAGTATTATTTAACAAACCACCCCCTTTGATGCCATCCGTGTCTTTGGATGCTTATGTTATGCTCACAATCAAAAGCACGGCGGAGATAAATTTGCTAGTCTTAGTTGACGGTGTGTGTTCCTTGGCTACCCATTTACTCAAAAAGGTTGGCGTGTGTATGATTTTGACACTCATGAATTATTTGTCTCCCGGGACGTCAAATTTATTGAACAAATCTTCCCTTTTTCCTCTAAATATTCATCTAGTGACCTGGTGGGGGGAAGGGGACGTATGGGATGCATGGCCCAGTGCAGTTGGGGAGGGTGTCGAGACTACGAGTGGGCCTGGGCTCCCAGGGGGGTTGCTGGGCACCGAGCAGAGATGGGTGATGCTTTTGGGGCTGATATTAGGTGCTAGGAGAGTGATGTTGAGGCACATGGGCCTAATGGTGACTCTAGGCAGCCCATTGAAATAACAGAAAGTGGAGAGTTGAGCAAAGCAGTTGTGTTGCTTGGGCCTTCGGATGACAGTGGGCCTAGTAGCAGCGAGGAGATAGGGCATTCGGCTTGTGGGTCGAGTATGGCTGATCCAGAAGCTCAGGGTGGTAAGGAGGGAGTAGTGGAGTTGGGTAGAGGAATGAGAATGAAGATTCCAAACTCTCGGTTTAATGACTTTATTACTCATACCATTGTGAAAAAGAAAAGTCCGTCTACTAGTTCATCCTCTCCTTCAACTTCCTAAGGTACGCCCTATCCTCTTGCACATTTTGTTAGTTGTGACAGATTTTATGGCAAACATAGAAAGTTTATTGCTGCTATTAATGCAGGTAGTCCTCCTAGAATTTAAGGAGGCTATTAGATATGCAGGATGGCGGAAAGCCATGGGAGAAGAAATTCGAGCCCTCGAAGATCAAGGCACTTGGGTGCTTCAGAAACTTCCTCCTGGGAAAAAGGCCCTTGGAAGCAAATGGGTCTATACAGAGAAGTATGATGAGCATGGAAAGTTACAGAGATTGAAAGCCCGTCTGGTTATCTTTGGACATTATTTGATAGAGGGACTGGACTATAATTAGACTTTTGCAACAGTGGCTAAGATGGTTACTGTTCGTACCTTCCTAGCTATTGCAGCTATTAAAAAATGGAAAGTTCATCAAATGGATGTCCATAATGCATTTTTGCATGGTGATCGTGATGAAGAAGTTTATATGAAAATTCCACCTAGTTTTAGTGGATCTCAATTGAACTTAGTGTGTCGGATGAAGAAATCTCTTTATGGTTTGAAACAGGCTCCTCGGTGTTGGTTTCCCAAATTGGCAAAATCATTGAAGAATTATGGTTTTCTGCAATCTTATTCTGACTATTCCCTTTTTACGTTGACTAAAGGGAAAATACAGGTTAAAGTTCTTGTTTTTGTGGATGATATGATTATTACCGACAACGATACTGTTGCCTTGGAAGCTTTTAAAGCTTATTTGGGAAATATCGCAGGCTCATTGCGCGTTTGATTTACTTAGCTGTCACGCTTCCTGATTTGGCGTACTCTGTCCATATTTTATCTCAATTTATGCAGCAACCAAAAGAAGATCACTAGGCAGCTGCTCTTCGAGTAGTTCGCTATTTGAAGTAGAATCCGGGGGAGGGAATTCTTCTTCGGTCTGATAGTGAGTTGTGCCTTGAAGGTTGGTGTGACTCTGACTAGGCGAGTTGTCCATTGACACGTCGATCATTAACAGGATGGTTTGTGTTACTGGGGTATTCTCATGTCTCGTGGAAAACTAAGAAACAAGTTACTGTTTCTCGTTCTTCCACGGAGGCAGAATATCGTTCGATGGCTTCTATTACTTGTGAGTTGAAGTGGCTTAAACATCTTTTTGAGGAGTTGGGAATTCAGCATGACAAAGGGATGCGTCTGCATTGTGATAGTCACTCAGCTTTGTATATTGCCAAAAATCCGGTTTTGCATGAACGAACAAAACATATTGAGGTGGATTGTCATTTTGTTCGTGATGCCATTACCGAAGGTTTGATCCAGCCTTCATAGATTCCTACAAAACAACAGCTTGTAGATATCTTTACGAAAGCACTAGGGAAATCTCAATTTGAATTTCTATTATGCAAGTTGGGCGTTCGGGATTTGCACACTCCTACTTGAGGGGGGGTGTTGAGATAGAAAATATATTTCTCATAACTGTAGATAATATTTATCTTTTTGTGTTTTCCTACTCCTATGAGGTGTAGGTTTCTGGATGTATAAGTATGGCCTTTGGCCCTTAATAGAAATCAGAGGATTTATTGATCTTGAAAATATGTTTACTACAGTGGTAATCTGGTAGAAATTTGATGTGACTATAAACAAAACCGAATTAGTACAAGTCATAAATCTGACTGTATATTTCAATGTGTGTGTATAGATGAGAAATTTATTTGTATAAGTTGTTTGTATAACGAGAATCAGGAAGTGGGAGGGTGGTAAGCCCTTTCAGTTGCGGATGTGATTCTCAATGGGGAATTTTGAGAGATTAGGGGTAGGTTGTACTTAGGTGGCTTATAAAAGGGTGTTATTGTAATTTACTTTATCAAATGTTTAAGAAATTGTCTATATAACTACATAATCAATATAATAAAGTTTTTTTTTCCTATTTTTAATATAAATATCATCAGGTACCTCTGAGGTCTTACAAAATGCATGAGATATTCTTTTACTCCCTCTGTCCCAAAATACTCTTTACACTTTCCTTTTTCATCTGTCCCAGAATACTCTTTACACTTCTATTTTTGGATATGACCCACTATTATTTTAATCCTTCTACTTTTTAACCATTGTCCCACGCTCTCTCTCCTCCAAATGAAATAATATCACTCCTACTACCTACCACCACTAACCATTAGCCCACATTCTCTCTCTACCAAATAATATAATACTACTTTTACTACCTAATAACTTCTATCACATCTACCTTTTCAATAAAATAACAATTGATAACCAAACAACAACTTATCATGTAAAACCACGTGCCATGATAAGTGTCAAGAGTATTCTGGGACGGAGGGAGTAGTTTTAAAAATTGATCAGGTAACCCTTAGGTTTGGATGTAATGTACTAGATACCCTTGATAACTTACTAGTGGGGGGTGGTAAGCCCTTTCCATTGCAGATGTGATTCTCAATGGGGAGTTTTGGGAGATTAGGGGTAGGTTGTATTTAGGTGGCTTATAAAAAGGTGTTACTGTAATTTGCTTTATCAAATGTTTAAGAAATTTCCTATATAACTACATAATCAATATAATAAAGTATTTTTTTTCGTATTTTTAATATAAATATCATCAGGTACCCTTGCGGTTTTGCAAAATGCATGAGATACTCTTTTAGTTTTAAAAATTCATTAGGTAACCCTTAGGTTTGGATGTAATGTACTAGATACCCTTGATAACTTACTAGTGTTAATTTTGTTAACTTAAATGACTCAAAATCAGTTGACCCTTAGGTTTGGATGTAATGTACTTGAGACTCTATTAAAAACTATTTTGACAGAGGAAAAAAGCGATTTATATCATGATGAAAGGACATTTTTGGTATAGCGGGGGTTAATAAGCGAATTTAGGTTGAGGTTTAAGTGATTTCAGGTTATTTAAGTTAACATAATCAACACCAGTAATTTTTCAAATCGCAGGGGTACCTCAAGAATCTCATAAAACCTTAAGGGTAGCTGGTGAAAAATCGGATAAACATACATGTTCATAATGGTTGGGAATTAGGAAACCCTCGTTGAAGGTCAACTTATTTATTTTTGTAAAAATAATTTTTCATTTTATCAAGAGCACTAGGTTTAAGACCCGTGCAAGTGGCACGAGAAGTTTTTTGTTTTATAAATTTAAGATTTTATGTTATTTTCCCTAAAACTAGGATGAAAATATTTGACCTGTTAATCTATAAAAGTGATAATATAAAAGTTAAGAATATAAAAAATAAAGAGATACAAACATACAAATTTGAAAAACTAAATTTTTATTTACTATTACCTATATACATGTTTTCTAAAGCATGATTAATCAGGTATAGAAAATCAATGGTTGTATTCATGACTATATAATTAATTAGATAAAGTTACTCACTCTATTATTTAATGTTGTTATATTTGCTTGTTCAGGGTCTCTAATGCACACATTTGATCATCAATCTTTTTGTATTACACTTAACAAATTAAATGGATTCAGACGTATTTTATATGATATTGTTAACACATAAGAATATTTAGATAAAATTAAACTAAATTTTTTTTAACTTTTGGACCTTGAAACAAAAGTGAATGGACATTCCAGAGAGGGAAGAAATACCTTTACCATATTACCATCAATGTCATTGATTATAATCAACGCGTTTAAACTTTGAGAACTTCATGAGAACAACTCTATCTAAATTTCGAAACTAATAATTTGTGTTTTAAAATTTATGATCTTGTATGAGAATAATTAAAACTTTCTTATGACCTGTATTTAATACAATTATGGTTTTTGTAGAGATGTCTGAAAATTATGGTCAATAGTACTTTTAAATTGGCAATATGAAATACTTTTTACTTACCATCAATAATATCATTGACAATAGTCAATGATTGTAGACTTTGAGAACTCCATGAGATTAGTTCTATTTAAAATTCAAAACTCATAACTTGATATTTAAATTTTATGATTTTGTATTGAGAATAACTAAAAGTGGGTTACGACCCACCATTGTACAATTATAATTTTAGTAAAATGGACTTAATATCTAAAATTTTTGTTATATTGTCACTATGAAATATTTTTTCATATTACTATCACTGTCATTAACTATAGTCAATAGTGCTTTTTAGACTTTGAGAACTCCATGAGAACATTTATATTTGAATTTTAAAACTAATAGCTTTTGAATTGGCAATATGAAATACTTTTTACAAATTACTGTCAATTTTGTTCGATACTTTTGAATCGGTAAATTTTCATAAACTCCGATGCACTCTTCTTTAGAAATTGAATCATAACTCAAGTAGACTAAATATTACTGATTATATATATTCTAACGTTACTGAAAGCAAAAAATATATATCAAGATTATTGCGTCAAGAGTTGATAAACTAATTGATAATGAATTATAAATTTCATTATATTTCTATCATGTTATCTAAATTTAAAAAAAGTGAATTAAATACTAAAGACCTTAAGTATTGACATAATATTATTAGCATATTTAATAATATAATTTAATAAAATAGAAGAGGAAGTGAAGGTTTACAATGTACTCAAGAGAGGGGAGGGGGGATGAATTAAGTACTTAAACGAAGAACATACTTCTGGTCTTGATGAGGCAGTCAAGAAATTTAGCTTTCTAAAAAGTGAAGATGAATCTTGTGTGTACAAGAAGTTAAGTGGGAGTAGTATTACTTTTCTGGTCTTGTATGTGGAAACTTCTCATAGGAAATGATAAAACCATGCTTGAGTCAGTTAAGATATGGCTTAAAAATTGTTTCTCTATGAAAGGTCTAGGAGAAGCAGAGTACATATTGGGAATAAAGATCTATAGAGATAGATTGAAAAGGCTGATTGGACTTAGTCAAAAGACATATATTTATAAGGTTCTTACAAAGTTCAAGCTGGAAAACTCCAAAAGAGGTTTCATTCCCATACAACATGGCATAACACTTGGCAAGACTTAGTGTCCTTCGAGTCCTGATGATGTCAAACGTATGAGTAATGTTCCATATGCTTCCGCAGTAGGATCCATTATGTATGCCATGATGTGAACTCGATCAGATGTTGCATATGCTTTGAGTATATGCAACAGTCAAATCTAGGAGATGCATACTGGATGGCAGCGAAAAACATCCTTAAGTACTTGCGAAGAACTAAGGATAATGTTTTGGTTTATGGTGGAGACGATGAGTTGGTTGTTACTGGATACACCGATGCAAGCTTCCAGTGTGACAAAGATGATTTCCGATCTCAATCTGGTTTCATATTTTGTCTTAATGGAGGAGTTGTGAGCTGGAAGAGCTCTAAGCAGAGTATCATCGCGGATTCTACAACAGAGGCTGAGTATATTACAACAGCAAATGCAGCAAAGGAAGCTGTTTGGATCAAAAAGTTCATTAGTGAGCTTGGTGTAGCTCCAGGCATTGAGAATGGCATTGAGTTGTATTGTGAAAACAATGGTGCCATTGCTCAGTCTAAGGAACCCAGATCACATCAAAGGTCTAAATATGTTCTTAGGAAATTCCATCTTATTAGAGAGATCGTTGGAAGAGAGGATGTGAGAGTAAGCAAGGTTCATACTAAGGATAATGTAGCAGATCCTCTTACTAAACCGCTTGCTCAACCTAAGCATGAGTTTCATACTAGGTCTATGGGGATTAAGCATATGGAAGAATGGCTTTATGTTGTTTACTTCATGTTTACAATTGTAAAGACATTTATTATGTTTTGAAGGTTTATTAATAAAAATTCGTTTCTTAAATAATTGTTTGGTTTAGTATCAAATAAAACGGTTTTTTCACCTGATACCCCCAAGTTTTCAAAAAAATACACGTGGTACCCTCCATGTTTTCAAAATTCACCAGGTACCCCTAAGTTTAAAACTAATTCACGTGGTACCCTCAAATACCCTTAATGACTAAAGGCTTTAACCGCCGTTAGTCATTAACCCTAATTTTCTATTTTAAACCCTAATTAACCTATAATTCTAACCCTAATCCTAACCCTTACCCTAATCCTAACCCTAAATTTTAAACCTAACCCTAACCACCCCTCCCCCACCCTCCCTCCACCCCCTGCAGCCTCCTCCACCCCAGCCCCACCCCCTCCCCCCCACCCCCACAACCCTCCTCCCTACCCCCGCGCGCCGCAGCCCAAACCTACTTCCCCACCCCTCCCCCACCATCGCCCCCCTCAATTTCGGAACAACCCCCTCCCCCCACTCCTACGCCCGCCACAGCGGCACCCCGGACAAGCTGCGAACAAGCCGAGTAACCCGAACAAGCTGCGACGGGGGGTAGGAGGAGGTGTGGGATTCCGGGCTCGCGACGAAGGGTGGGGGGGGGGGGATCTGGCTCGCGACGAGGGGTCGGGGGAGGGGTGGGGATCCGGGCTCGCGACGAGGGGTTGGGGGAGGGGTGGAGTTCGGGCTAGCGACGGGGGGTATGAGGAGGGGTGGGGTTCTAGGCTCGCGACGGGGGTTAGGGGGGCTGGGCTCGCGACGGGGTGGGGGGGGGCCGGGCTCGCGACGGGGGGCTGCAGGGGGTGGGGGTGGGGGAGGGGGTCTGCTGGGTGGGGGGTTGCAGTGGTGATGGGAGGGTGGGAGAGGGGGGTTAGGGTTAGGTTTAGAAGTTAAGTTAGGGTTAGTTAGGTTTTAGGGTTTAATTAGGCCAATTAATGTATAATTAGGTTAATTAGGGGTTAATTGGGTTTAAGACTAACGGTGGTTAACGCCGTTAGTCATTAAGGGTATCTGAGTGTATTAGTTTGAAACTGAGGTGTACCTGGTGAATTTTGAAAACATGGAGGGTACCAGGTGAATTTTTTGAAAACTCGGGGGTATCAGGTGAAAAAACCGTAAATACAATGTTCAAATAATTTGTGTTTTCAAATATGATAATCAATAAAACATTTTGGTAATGGAACCCTATAAAGTGAACTGAAATCACAGTTTATTTAAAGTCCCTAGTCTAAATCACTAAATTGGATATAAGTGATTTATTTAAAGACTAGTATATAATTAATTAATAGCGCAGTTCCATGGGCTATGGAGACATAGAGATGTCTAATTGATTATATGGATGTATATTTGATATATTGAGACTTGACCTACTAGATTCTAAAAGTAGAATCAAACTACTATATTTACTGGATTCCTTAGACATGAGTATATCTTAATAACCACAATATGATTAGTTTAACCTTGACACTATTAAAAACACCGCGCCGTAAAAGGAGGTTATAAAAGTAGTGATCGGGTGGGCTAAGAATTGAGTGGGAGTTATGCTCATACAAGAGTGGATCATAAGTCCTTCTATTAAATAGGAATAGTGTTTGGGCCCTTTGATAAGCGAGAACTGAAAAATTGCATGCCATGCAGAATAGGATTAAAGAGTTAATCTTTATTTGAACAGTTCGAACTCAACAATCAAGGAACAAAATTTGAGAATAACATAGTATTATCAAATTTGGCATTAAGTGACTTAGGGAATTTAACATTGCACTCTTGTCTTCAGTAGGGATGGCAATTAGGCGGGGCGGGTGCGGGTGCGGGTGCGGGTGCGGGTGCGGAGGATGGTACCTCCACACCCGCACCAGCATAAAATTCTCATCCCCATCCCCGCCCACCACCTATTGCGGGAGAAAATTTCAGACCCATCCCCGTCCCACCAGGTAAGTATTTAAACTAATCCCCGACCCCACCACCCCCATGGGTACCCACACCCGCTTCGTATTCCCATCGTACCCACTTCATCCCCGCCCACCACCCGCATGGGTACCCATACCCGCTTCGTACCCGCGTCATACCTACATATTTATATTTTGCAAGATAAAATTATTAATAATTTAAGTATATAAATAGAATTTTAATAATAAACATGCGGGGCGGGCGAGGGTGGGGCGGGGTTAGGGCGGGGATGGGGCGAGTATAGCATAAAATCCACACCCGCTCCACCACCCATTGTGGGTACGATATTAATCCCCATCCCCGCCTCACTTGTGCGGGGATGGGTAGTCTTCGGACAAGTAGGAGATTGAAAGAATATGTGTCCTTAGTCATCCTGCCAATTACTAACTATTAAAAGGAATTAAATTTTAGAGATAATAAAGTTAATTATTTTAGTAATCGTATTTTCTTGCTAGAGAATAGATATAATTAGTTGGGAAATATTTATTGGGCCTACCACTAAAATATATTTGTAACACCCCGTAATTTTCACCCTTTATTTTTGGTATTTGTTTACATTAAAATGATAAATTTTTTTTCGTAAAAATAAATAATTTATTATTTAAATTATTTTGGAACGTGTTGTGAAAATGTGTATATATATTTATATGTTGTGATATATTTATATATTTATTTTAAGTTGTTAGTTATTTATTTTAAAGGTTATATTAGTTTCGTTATTTGTTTAGGCGTTTAGGATGCAGTTTTATCGCGTAGCCTTTTTGTAACGTTGTCGAACCGACTTGGGTGATGAAATATTGCATCGCATGTGGCGTGTCATGCTGGCCGAAAATCAGCAATTATGGTGTGGAGGATGAAGAGTTTTGGTGCTCATTAAGTTAACCTTTGGATCTCTTGTAACCCCCTATTTAATTCCCCATTAACCCACCTTTATAATCACCCTTTAAACCATTGCTTAATGAGGTTATTAATCAGGTTTTTGCTGCATTCTAACCCCCATTTTCGCCCAACCCGTAGAGAGGAAGAGAAAGAGTTCTTCTCTCTTCTCGGATTTTCGTCCATTTTTGCACACCTATTTTGTTTGCATCATATCTCCTTCGTTTCTTATCCGAATTGGACGTGTGAGTAGTCAAAATCTATCTACTCGGAAAGATCTTGCTCGTGGTATAATTTGTTTTTGAATAAAGAGAAAGACGCGACTGCAGTTTTCGTTTCAATCAGTCGAGTCATCCGGTTTTTGTTCCCTGTCACACCTTCACGAAATTACCCATATCCGGAGGTCTAACCGATGGATCATTCTCAAATTTGAACAGCACGTTTATACCATCTTGATCTTCACTTTGGCAGGAGAGATTGTGAATCCGATCTTTCAATCACCAGGAATCATGGTCGGAACAGAACTGTAGGAAATAAGAGTTTTCAACGTTCAAGAAGAAAACGCCTAGTGACTTGTTGCTACAATTATCGTTCGTTGTGCTTTGGGGTTAGAAGAGGAATTGGATTGTATGCGTAACTATTAACTATATCTTTAGACTCAGCTCTCCTCGTGACGTTCCAGGTAACTAGTAGTTATCTTAGAACGATAGAGATTAGAGTATTTTTCGGTATTAGATTATTACGCAAGGAAATTGTTTAAAATACATATTGTATGAAATTATTGATGGAATTATACGTGAATGTTCTTGATGTATACTGTGTGAATATTATGTACAGCAAAATAATTTTCGTTTGATTTTTACTATTTATTTAATTTATTTGGTAATTTATGCGTTTATGGCTTATTTGCAAAATAAATAGTGAACGAAAGTTATAATTGCTGAAATTATTTTTAGTGAAGCATGTTATATGTTTTATATGTATTTCATGCCTTGGAATAATTTTTTTTCTACTGTTTACAAGTTTATTTAATTGGTTTATCTGTATGTACATTTTCGTGTATGTCAGTATATAAATCGTGAAAATTATTTCTAGAGGCTGAAAAATTCATTTCATTGCATATTATGTATTATTGTGAGTTTATGCGTGTTATGTGAATTTTTGGTAATTTTTGGGCGTTTATTTCTATTTTTAATTATTATATTGGCTTTATTGAGTATTCTGTAAATTAATGTTTAAAAATACTTATAGAGTCCAAAAATTATAAATAAAATTTGTACCATGTCAGTGGGGGCCATAATGGTCGTAAGATAATTTTTGTGTTATTATAGATTTCACTAACAAAGAGAAAGTAAGAGCGGTAGAAAAAAAAAGAAATGAATCATCATCTGTGACATCTACACATATCGTGATTTTGAATCAACCAATTTTTTGCAAAACTTTTGAGTAAACTAATCGAATAATAATAACTATGCCATGGAACTTTATTCAAAAATGATTTACTGATCGTACTTATTAGTTTAATAATTATTATCGTGTTTTTGTTGTGAATTTGAGGATATTCTTTTTAATTATTTGAGAGCTTGTTAATCAGAAATAATTTGTGATCTTTTATGTTCTTGGATGCTGGTATTTAGTAGGTTGCTGTAAGTATTATTGGTATCATTATGTTTATGTTTGATTTATGTAAAAATGATTAATTGTGTACTATTCATTTATTTAATAAGCCTTGGAGTTAATTGGTGATGCATTTCTGATTGATACTGTTAGTGTTGTAAAAACTATTTCATTATCATTGTTGATGCTTAGTGATGTTCAAAGTATTGTGGTTGGATATATTTATTGTAAGTTTGTAAGTTACTACTTTGAGGATTTTTGAAGAATTACTTTTGATGAATTATGGGTATAAGGCCGGGTGGCATCCCTTTTGACGAATATTTTTGAGCTGAATGATACTTTGATGATATTTATGAATTATGATTTTATTTTTGAGATAAGAACATCCGGTGGGATAGATGTAGTCCCCGGTGAAGAACATGCCAACCACCCGGTTTGCGAACTAGGGGTACACCTGGGTTAATTGTTGTCGTCCGAGAGGTCAGGGAGATCTGCGTGTTCTACCCTGCATCGGGAGTTTGGCCATTCTTAGACACAGGCAGTGGGGAACGTAAGCCCATAGACTGACCTGGAGATTGCGATCTGACAAACCTTAGGAAGTGAATTGCGATTCAGTAGCGTTCGGTTTCTGACTAAATCACTTGTTTTACCTATACTTTTATTTTTATAAAAGTACTCTTGAGATGATTTATTTATTTTTATCCAACTCACTTGCTATTTATTATTCATTGGCGTTATTTGTGAGTTATATGGAAGTGGATGCATATTTTAGTTGACTTGACTTTATTCTTTCCTTTCTTACTAATCTATGTATGGAATATACTTTGATTTCTTTTGTTCTGGGAGAACTGCTAGTTACTCCCCACTGATTGTGGATGTTTGTTGTATATTTGCAGGTTTTGTTGATGGGAATCTTCTTTGGTTTTGGGCTCGGGTAGAGATGTGAGAATGAAATGATAGTTGTTTTAGGCCTAGACTGCTAGTTAGACTTTTTCTCATTTGGAATACTCTGAATTAGTTATTTATTGATATTATTTATTTAATTTGGTCTCTTAACATAGTTATTTAGATACCTTTGTACTAGAAGTGGCATTCCCAGAAGACGATGTTTCCGCCATCGTCCTATAATACTATTATTATTTCTTTCTTTTTCCGCTTTGATATTCTGGGGTGTTACAATTTTAATCCTATGAGGTTACACATTGTAGCACAAGTTAGACAAAGCAATCCAAATCCATTTAGGATTAGGGTTGGCCGGCCATAAGGGAAATAGGGGGAGAATTAGTTCTCCTAACTTGCCTACGACTCTTCTATTATATATAGGATATAATATTAGGGTTTAGGGATCAATTCAGTAAGCAGTTTCTTTCCACAAGAGAGAGAGCAAGTGAAACCCTAAATTGATCCCCTAAGACCCGCGCCTATACCACCTAAAAGCAAGAGAATTCTTCTCTTCTGTTCGAGCAGACGTTGGTGTTCAACTGGTGCTCTTGGACTGATTAGAGGAGCAACACTTGGGCCTCTCATATATGCGAAGCTTTCATAAAACAGGGAAATCACGCTACAAAGGTTGTACATCTAATCCTTATTGATTGATTCACGTGTTTGATTATGTTTGCGATTCTATGATAGATGTTAGGAAGTCGTTTTCTGAAATTGCGCTATATATGCATCTATATGTCCCTACACCCACCACTAAAACCCACCACCTGAAATCCATCCAGCTCCACATGGAAACACTCACCCACCCCCAAAAAACCGCACTCTATAGAGCCAATAACCCACAAAAAAATGGTGATACTGTGGAAAGCACCCCCAAAAAAGGTGTTACTGTAGATGTAGTCGCTAGGGGAAAAAAAAGGAAGGGCTGCGCTGGAAGGGCTGCGCTTTTTTAAAAACGCAGCCCTTCTTGTATGAAAGGATACGGTTTTAAAGGAAACCGCAGCCCTTGCTGTTAACAAGAAATCGCAGCCCTTCACTTTCATTTTTTTTTATATGCATTTTGCGCGCATACATACAGTGCCCCCATTTCAATTTCCCTCCCTTAGCCAAATTCACGAGCGAACTTCCGCACCACCAGCGCGAAACCCTATCTCCGCCACCACATTGACCCACCACCAGTGCGCCACCACCACGCATTTCACGCACCACCAGCGCGCACCGCCACGACGACGCACCAACTGGATTGACGCCACCACCAGTGCCCTGCCCTCCACTGCATTGACGCCACCACCACGCAGCTGCACCACCTTGCGGTCCTTCTTCTCTTCGCTCCTCCACTACTGCATTGTTTGTGGAGCATCCCTTCTCTCACTCTCTTTCAGCAAATCTCATCTCACTCTCTCTCCTCTTTTACATTTCTCTAATTTTTGTTTAATTTCATTGGATTTTGAAATCAACTTCTATTTTTTGTTGTAAAATGTGCTTGTATTAGCTAGTGATTGTAGAGGGTGGGGGAGGGTGGGTAAGGGTGAAGTCTTTGGGCAGGTGGTGGGGGGATGGGCTGGTAGGGGTGGAGAGGGTTGTGGATCTTTGGGCGGGGGTAGGGGGAGGGCGACGGGTGGTGGGGGGAGGGTTGGGGAGGCTAGACAGGGGGGTGGGGGAGGGGGGCAAGGGGGTGGGGAAGGGTTGGGGATCTTGGGCGGGGGGTGGGGAGGGTTGTGGATGCTTGGGCGGGGGATGGAGGTGAGTGGCAAGGGGTGGAGGAGGGTTGGGGAGGCTGGACGGGGGGTGGGGGAGGGGCTGGCAATGGGTGGGGGGGAGGCTGGCGGGGGGTGGGGGAGGCTGGGGATACTTGGGCGGGGGTGGGGGAGGACTTAGGTATAATGTAACTATTGTGTAGATTTTTAGGCTTCCACCTGTTGTTGGTTGAATTTCGAAAACGAAAATTAAAGGTCATTTTACGCCTACATGGCAATGAGGGAGTGCAGTGGGGAGCAGTAGTGGCGGTGGTGGTGGGGCCGTTGTAAATGTGGAGAGTCAGGTCACATGGCAATCGAAAGCCCATCTGGTGCTCTCCACATTTATAACAGTTTCAACTCCGCCGCTACCAGCTGATGGGCATTTCATTGCCATGTGACCTGATTCTCGGGTCATTTTAGGCCTATTTTCTCCTTTCGTGTCCAATTCTTACCAGCTAATGGGAATTTCGGAGGGTTTGTGTAGTGTATGTATATTTCTTGATATGAGATTGTATGAAAACGCAATGTAATTTAGCTATGAAATCTACAAGTTGTTTGAATCGTCATCATATGCCTAGATACCCGTTCAAGACTTACTCATTAGGAGTAAGTCTTGAATAGCCCCCGGTTTGGGACTGTTCTTGGACGTTTGATCTCACTTAGGTGGTGAATGTGTGTCTTCTTTTCAATTCAAAGGAAATTCTTGGCTTATCGTTTCTCTACATTGTTATCTGGGTACATATGTAGATAAGCAACTATCTACATTGTGTGCTTAAGAACTGTAGGGAAATGCTGCCGGATTTTTCTTAGAATTGAAAAGTTGGCATATATTCACTAGTGAGATTAGACGTCCAAGGATGGGTTAGGTTGGAGTGAATAGGACCTTCGGCTGCATGCATACAATTGAACATGTCACTATCTTAGCTTGCTCTATACGTGTGTGATTTGAATATGTGAGTGTATGTACTTAAATAATGATTAATGCATTATAATGAATGGTTGTGTTTAATTATTAGAGGTCTTCTTGAATGAGATGGATCGTACTTGGATGTATGGTTGTCGTTAATCGATTGAGTTTGTGAAAGGGGTCTCGGAATTCTGTACAACTGCATTACAATATCAAACATCCTCTGGAGCAGTCGACTTTTATTGTCCTTGTTTCGATTGTAGAAATGTGAGCAAGGTTAGTAGTATACATGTGGTTAAGGAGCATGTCTTTCGCCGTGGGTTTAGGCCTCAATACCACGTATGGGTTTGGCATGGTGAGCAGGGGAAGTATATAGGAAGCGCTAGAGTAATGAACGATGTATGTGAAGAAAAGAAGGATTTAGAGAATTGGGATGATGAGTTCGGGGATGAGAATTGGGATGATGAGTTTGCAGATGATGATAGGGATCGGGTAGACGAGATGATACACGAGGTTGAAGATCAGTCGTGTAAACGACCTCGTATTTTTGAGTCTATGTCTGAGGCTGCTGAAAAGCCGTTGTATCCAGGTTGTACAAAGTACACCAAACTTTCCGCGGTGATAACACTGTTCAACATTAAGTCGAAAGCTGTTTGGACGGACTCTAGTTTCACATCGTTGTTGGAAGTTTTAGCTGATATGCTCCCTGATGGACATGAACTGCCAAAGTCGTACTGTTATGCGAAGAAACTGATGTGTCCTTTCGGTTTAGAGTACGAGCGGATACATGCTTGTCCTAACGATTGTGTGCTTTATCGTAATGAGTATGAGCATTTACATGAGTGTCCACGTTGTGGATTGTCGAGGTACAAGTGTGAAGGAGCTGGAGGTAGTGAAGGACCACCAGCTAAGGTGTTGTGGTATCTACCCATAATACCTAGATTTAAGCGCATGTTCTCAATTAAAGGAGATGCGAAGAATTTGAGGTGGCATGCAGATCGTAGGAAGAAAGATGGTCTGCTCAAGCATCCGGCTGATTCGCCTGAGTGGAAAAGTATCAATTGTGCATAAGGCATTTGGTAATGAGGATAGGAATCTGAGGCTTGGATTATGTACGGATGGCATGAACCCTTTTGGCAATCTCAATTCGCAACATAGTACATGGCCAGTAGTTTTAGTGGTTTATAACTTGCCTCCTTGGTTGTGCATGAAACGCAAGTACATGATGTTGTCGCTTCTTATATCGGGGCCCAAACAACTTGGAAATGACATTGATGTATACCTCCAGCCACTTGTTGAAGATTTACAGAAGATGTGGAACGAAGGAATGTTAGTATTTGATGCCTATGTTAATGAGATGTTCACTCTGCGTGCCATGCTTTTTTGTACTATGACCTATTATCCAGCTTATGGGAACTTATCTGGGTATAAGACTAGAGGAAAACAACCCTGCCCGATTTGTGTAGATGACATGAAATCTACACACCTTAAGGGCTGCAAACATGTGTATATGCGCACACGAAGGCTCCTCAGACACGACCATCCCTATCGGTTTAAGAAGAAGGCATTCGATGGGACGATTGAAGAAGAAGTTGCTCATAGACCATTAACTGGTACTGAAGTTTATAATCAAGTGAAGGGCATTGAAACAATCTTTGGTAAACCTGCTAGTGAGGTTGATCGACCTACAGGATTATGGAAAAAGGAGTCCATTTTTTGGAAACTCCCATATTGGAAAGATCTAAAGGTAAGACATTGTTTGGATGTCATGCACATAGAGAAGAATGTTTGTGAAGCTATTCTTGCGACACTTATGAATATTCCGGGCAAGACAAAAGATGTGAAGGCGTCACGACTTTACTTGGAAAAACAGGGGCTTCGACCAGAGTTGTGGGCTCAGAAAAGGGATGGAAGGAAGAAGAAAGTAGTGGAGGAAAGGGTTGATGATGAAACTCAGAAAAGTATGGCATTAAGGTCCCAACTGGCTACTCATCGAATATGAAGTGATTTGTTACCTTAAATGGTGAGTTGAAGTTATCGAGTATGAAATCTCACGATTGTCATGTCATGATGCAAGTATTCTTACCGATTGCAATTCGTGGGATACTTCCAAAACATGTGAGGCACACCATTACAGAACTTTGTTCATTTTTCCATACAATATGCAGCAAAGTCCTAGAACCGTCGACCCTCGATTCCTTGCAGGCCAGAGTAGTTGAAACTCTATGTAAATTTGAGATGTTTTCACTAGTGGAAAAAACGCTATATGTCACAACACAACCGCTGCGGTCCCAAAGAGAACCGAAGCGGTAGATCCTCAAAATTTTGGGAGGGAAATTGGGCAACATTAACCGCAGCGGTTAACAAGAAACTGATCCGGCTTTCTATTAACCGTTGCGGTTCTCCCAACCGCAGTGGTTAATTCGTTTTGTAACCCTCACTTGGGCCATATATTGCCTGACTTGGGCCATATGATTTTGTTTGGGCCTGTCATTTTTTCTTCAATTCCCCTCCTGGTATCCTCACTTGGGCCATATCACCACTGCTCTCTCTAATCTTCTCTCCATCTTCACCGGCGATTCTCCCCACCCCTCTCTCTTTTCGCTATTGCAAACGCCACCATCAGCAAAGACCCACAACTCTGCTGAAAAAAACGTCGCGTTCATCAGCGAAGACCAACAACTCTCTCCCTCGCTCGATTCTCCATCCTCGAACTGAAATCCTTCGCATTTGTCGTCAGCCAAAACCCTAATTTTTTAAAACTCTCTTATCTCCTAAATCACCCACGAAAATCCTAATTTTTTCATGAAATTTTTTCGGGTTTCGATTATCATTAGGTTTCCGGCAAAAGGAGAGCAAACAAAGAAGGGAGTGCGTCTACTAAGGGAGGACGAGGAAAACCTGAATCGGTATCGGAACTTTCTCTTTCTTTGCTCAGTTTCTCATACATCGCTTTTTGATAAATTTGGAGATTTTTTTTAGCTTTTTGATTAATTGAGTTTTCAAGAAGCTAAGTTTGGTAGATTGCTTTTCATGTGAAGTAATTTCGTTAAATTTTGGTTGATTGTTCGGATTTATAGGGTTTTAAGTTTCAAATCCGCTTGCTTTCTACTTATTGTTGTTTTTATTAATTAAATTGATTCCTTGACTGATTTTTTTTTAATGGAGTTTGTTCTCTTACTTTCTACTTATTGAGGACGATTTTGCAGCGAATTTTAGGTGATTATGATCACTTAGTTGTGCTATGTAGTTTATATTGATCTTGATTTGATTGTAATCATAATTTCGGTTAATTAATGCAGCGTACACTGGATTTACTCAATTCGCAATCAATTGAGAGTTGCTGCATGCTCAGTTGGTCAAAATGGTTTTTTTTTTTTTGGGTGCTGTCTTAATTGTATTAGCCTTTAGCTGGGGGAATTTGCTAGTTAATCTTTACTGATCGTGCATTTTTAACCAAACAAAAAATATGACAAATGTTCCCCTGCACCACCCTTCCCTTGCAGACCCCTCCCCCCCGCATTCCCCCTGCTTCACTGTGTGATCTCCTTGTCATGCTAAATGAAATTCAATTGCGTGTGGATGAGTATAAGGTAGGTTTCAGCTTTAAGAAGATGCTAGTATATGGTAGTGTAATGATTAGTAATTAGAAAAATGGGAGAAGAAATTAAGAGAAGAAGCCAATGGGACATATCTGGAATGGAATTAAGAAGTTGGAATATGTTTAGTGAAGTGTGATTTATGGACTTCTTGTGATATTAACAATTTCATCAGACTTTATCAATCTTTTTTTGGTCAGTAATGGCTGTGAGACACACATACTCCATAAAGGCATCAAGTAGAATTAAGATGCTTCCTACAATATTGTTCTTGGGATTATGGTCAGCCCAAGTGAAGAAACGTCTTTATTCATTACTTGGGAGCATCAATCATACTATGTTTGAATGCTTTGTTCAAGTTCTCTGTTTAGTTTTGACCTCTTACGTATTGTTAGCTTTTGGAAATGGATTTTGAAGCTGAACTATCTTGCGAGAATTTTGTAATTTTGAGCAAAGACACCAGAAAAGAATTTAACATATACCATAAACAATAGCATGATCAATAAGTCTATGTGTAGGTTGATCTGATACTTGATGAAATCACAATCGAGGGTCGTGACGTCCCCAAGCCCGTTAAAAGTTTCTCAAATGTCGGATTCCCAGGTGAGGTGGAGGTCTCCTTCTCTTCTTGAAATTCTCTTCTGAAATTAGAAATTAGAAATTAGACTTACTAATGCTTTTCTATTCTGTTCTGGGAAATTAGATTATGTTTTAGAAGAGGTTATGAAGGCTGGATTTGTTGAACCCACAGCTATTCAAGCTCAAGGATGGCCTATAGCCCTAAAGGGTCGAGATCTTATTGGTCTTGCAGAAACTGGATCAGGGAAAACGTTTGCCTACTTGCTACCTGCTATTGTAGATGTCAATGCTCAGCCTATTCTATGTAGTATTCAATTACTCTTTTCACTTTTTTTTTGCTTTCCTGCCTTTCAAAGCTTAACTGCAGTCTGCATTGCATTAACTTTACTTCCCATTCCCATGCCTTTCTTTTAGCTCATGGTGACGGTCCCATTGTTTTTGTTCTCGCTCCCACTAGGGAACTTGCTGTACAAATTCAACAAGAAGCCACAAGTCTCTGTATAGGTTGATCTGATACTTGATGAATTCATCCTTGCCGGAGAGCTTTAAGGTATTCTATCTTTTTAACCTAAAGCATGAAACAACATATTGCATTAAATGACAACTTTTTTTTGCATTAAATGATAACCTAAAGCTTGTGTAAGTAGTAGGAGTGGATTAGGCTTGCTGCTGTCCACAAGAATAAAACTACAAACTATATATATATATATATATATATATATATATATATATATATATATATATATATATATATATATATATATATATATTATTTAATATCTTGTGAAGACTGAAAACATAGCCTATGTACATCTCGTACTTGAGTTCTTTTTTTCTCAAACCTGCAGATTGATTGCTTATGCAGCTTGCTACTCACTTTTTCCTGAAACTAATTTCAGTCCAACTAGCTAATTAGTCTCTATGTGAACTAGTTTTGTGAAAATGAAGCTTTTCTTATATTTCCGGAAACCTAAAACTGTTGTTTTTAATGCTGTTAATTCATAATGTTGTTTGATTGAGTAGTATTCTACAAGGTTCTCTATGTGCACACTGTACAATGGGAGTTGCTGTTGATAATTTTTCCTACTTGTAATATTTGTGTGTAAACGTTGGCTTTTACTTCTTTAGGTTGTTGTGCGGAAGAAGATAGCGAGATGAGACGGAGAGAGACGGGACGTAGTAAAGCAATCTCTGGTGTTCCGATACATCTAAATGTATATTCCCCCGAAGGTAAGACACGTTTTTGAATCTATTGTGCTCTGCTTTGTATTTAGAATGTGTTGAGGTGCTTCTATTCTTTCATGATGCTTCAAGGTTTCATGTTCTCAGGGGCCTTGAACGCACCCTTTTTTCCCCCTCCCTATTTGCCTTTTGCCTTTGGCAGCAAGTGCTTAAAATTCAAAGTGAGATGCATGACCCTACTAGTTCTCCTTGAAATTGGGGTTTTTGGCACTGATCCAAGCAATCATGATATGCATCTGCAAGTCCTCTTTAGAACAGAAACTGGGCTGAGCTAGTCACTAGTTTTGGTCTCCACGTCCTGGTTTGACAAGTAGACTGAGTCCAGGTCCAGTTTAAATAATTTTGCCTCTAATAGTTGTCAATTGATCTTTGTTTATATTCATTTTTGTATGTAGCTTGTATGTTTTTTTTATACCTGTCAATAATTTCCGAGGACTTCTTGTCTCCTAAAGGCTTGCAGTCGATGTTTGTCTCTTATCTTTCTACAGTTTGATGAACTCAAGTGATTGAACAATGAATACTGAAATTTATAGGAAGATTCAGTACCCATTTGCTAATTTGATTTTGGGTTTTTTGTATTTTATTGTGAAGTTGTTGGATTATGATGATATGTACTGGGTAGTTAGTTTTTGATGCATTGTTTTGAGTACCCATTTTAAAATTAATTGTTACAGGCTCTACAAGAAGAGTATGGGTCAGGCGACATGGCAAAGCAAGGCATGGAATTGCTGCTCACTATAGTATTCTGGTTGTGTATAGTGTAATGATAACTTGTTGTATTCTGGTTGTGTATAAAATATTATTGAGTTTCAAATTTGAAGTCATGCACAGTTGATTATGATGTTGGAATTATAGTTAGTTTTTCTATATATCTAATTATTTATGCTCAATTGAGCGTAATAAAATGAGTATTGATATATATTATTGATTTTGTATTGATTAATAATGAAAAAATGCAAAAAAAAAAAAAAAAAAAAAATTGGTTTTTGGGGTGGTCAACCGCTGCGGTTTTGACCCTAAACCGCAGCGGTAAATGATAAACTGATCCGGTCCAAACCGGATCAGTTAATATTTGGGTACCGCTGCGGCCCAAAACCGCAGCGGTGAGCCGGGTTTTGACCGCAGCGGTTGAACTTTTTTCCACTAGTGTTTTCCCCCCCGTGTTCTTTGACATTATGGTTCATCTCATTGTCCATCTAGTTCGAGAAATTAAGCTGTGTGGTCCAGTGTTTTTGAGGTGGTGCTATCCTTTTGAGAGATATATGGGCACTTTGAAGGATAAAGTTCGGAATCCTGCACAACCAGAATGTAGTATAATTCAAGGGATTGTGGGTGAAGAGATCAGTAATTTTGTGGCTGAGTATTTTGCTAGTGTTGATCCCGTTGGACTTCCGACATCCCGACACGAGGGCAGACTTGAGGGCAAGGGTACAATTGGTTCAAAATTGATCACACCTTCCGTAGAAAAGCGTAAACAAGCTCACTTATTTGTATTGCATCACGTAGCAGCTGTCCATCCTTATTTAAATGAACATATGGAGGAATTACGTGTTAGCAATCCTGGAAAAGGAGTTAGGGCATTGACGCAAATGCATAACAAGACTTTCATTGACTGGTTTCATAAAAGAGTAGTGAATGATTTGGATGAAAGTGTTCTTGAAACAGTCAAGTGGTTAGCATTTGGTCCTCGTGAAGCTGTACGCTCTTATGAAGGTTATGATATTAATGGGTATACGTTTTGGACTGAACGTCAAGATCTGAAGTCAACATCGCAACAAAATAGTGGTGTTTCACTTGTGGCGCCATCTACACAATACGCAAGCTCGAAGGATAAGTCGCCTGTACATGCTGAAAGCAATTATTATGGGCGAATACAAGAAATATGAGAGCTGGACTACTGTACTTTTAATATTTGTCTCTTGTGTTGCAAGTGGGTTGAGGATAATCGACGTTGCGTAAGAAAAGATGATCCTTGCGGATTCACTCTTGTTGACCTTAGTCGTCTACGTGAAACTGAGGAGCCATTTGTAATTGCATCACAAGTTAAGCAAGTATTTTTTGTAACTGATCCTGCTGATAATAAGTGGTCAATTGTTGTACCTGGTAAAAGGAGTATCCTCGGTATTGGTGATGTTGATAATGAGGAAGAATATGATGCATTTGAGGACCTCCCCCCTTTTACCTATCCTAAGAAACGGAGAACTATATGCGTGTAGATCACACGGAAGGGATACATGTACTTGAGGATCCTAAGAAACGGCGGAAGGTCAATAAATCATGAGACATAAACTCAGGTCTGTGTAATTTCTCCAATTTGTAACTATATGCTTCCAAATCGTACTTATCGAGTCATTTAACCCCAAATTCATTTTGAACATGATAATATGAGGCATAATGTAACTATTGTGTAGATTTTTAGGCTTGCAATTGTTGTAGGTTGAATTTTGGGAACGAAAAGGGCATTTTAGGCCTATTTTTGCCTTTTCGCGTCCAATTCGTACTTATCGCGTCATTTAACCCCAATTTCATTTTGAACATGATAATATGAGGTATAATGTAACTATTGTGTAGATTCTTAGGCTTGCATTTGTTGTTGGTTGTATATCGGGAACATGAATGTGATTTTAGGCCTAGTTTTGCCTTTTCGCGTCCAATTCCTGTTTCTCGAGTCATTTAACTCCATTTTCTTTTTTAATATGATAATATGAGGTATAATATAACTAGTGTGTAGAGTTTTAGGCTTGCATTTGTTTTGATTGAATTTCGGGAAGGTATATGTCATTTTTAGAACTACTAACTACGGTAAATGATTGAATTCTTATATTATGTGTTTATTCCTTGGTTGATTTGCAAGGTTTATATGAATAACACACCAAGTTTGAGGGCATTCACCAAGACGAATTACATGAAGTTCGGGATAAGTTGGCGTCCCACCTTTGTCATGATTGCTTATGATACATTTTGGTGGAATTCGTGATATAATTAGCTACATCTACTAGTTTGTATCAATTCTATGTACACTTTTTACATTATTAAATATACATATTTAAAGTTAATTATTACGTTCAAAAACTTGTCATATATTATTGCAATTTGATCGTTTTTTTTTTTTTTTTTTTGTCGAAGAGAGGTTTTGGGTGGGGGGTGGGGTGGGGGGTTGCCATGGGCTATGGGGCTGGTTGGGTCTTTGGGATGGTTGGCAGCAATGGGTGGAGGGCGGGCAGAGGGTGGGTGGGGTGGGGGTGTAGGGGAACGGAGGGGGTGGGGTGGGTGGGGGTGTAGGGGAGTGAAGGGGGGTGAGGTGGGGGCGGGGCGGGGGAGTGCAAGGGGTGGGCTAGGGTGGGCGGGGCTTGGAGGGGGAGTGCGGGGGGGGGGGCAGGTGGGGGGCGGGCGTGGGGCCGGGGGTGGGGGGAGTGCGGGGGGGGGCAGGTGTGGGGCGGGGGTGGGGGGAGTGTAGGGGGGTGGGTTGGGGTGGGCGGGGGCTTGGGGGAGTGCAGGGGGTAGGGTGCGGGTGGGCTTAGGGGGAGTGCGAGTGGGCGGGTGGGGGGAGTCCTGGGGGCGGGCGGGTGGGCAGGGGGTGGGGGCTGGGGAGTGCGGGGATCGCGGGGGTGGGGGTGGGGTGTGGGGGTGGGCGGGGGGTGGGGTGGCTGGGGGAGTGCGGGGATGGGGTTGGGTTGGGGGCGGGGCGGGGGTGGGGTGGGTGTTGGGGGTGGGCGGGGGTGTTGGGGGTGGGCGGGGGTGGGATGGTGGGGGGAGTGCGGGGCGGGGGCGCGGGAGGCGGGGGGGGAGTGTGCGGGGGCGGATTTATTTTTTTTTAAAAAAACATAGGAATACGAAGGGCTGCGGTTTTAAGCCTAAACCGCAACCCTTCACTTAAAGAAGGGATGCGTTTTCACCTTAAAACCGCAGCCCTTCAGTTAAAGAAGGGCTGCGGTTTAAGCCGAAAACGCAGCCCTTCGAGCTAAGAAGGGCTGCGTTTTTGGCCTGAACCGCAGCCCTTCGTTGTGAAGGGCTGCGGTTAAAAACCGCAGCCCTTCTTTTCTATTGAAGGGCTGCTATGGAAAGGGCTGCTAGACAAAAACGCAACCCTTAGGGCTGTTTTGACCGCGGTCCTTCCTTATTTTTCCACTAGTGAGTAGAATCAACCATTATTTATGGTCCTAAGGTTGCACAAATTAATTGTTGCATGTTTCGAAGGCTCCGTGTGTAATTGTATGTTATTCATCCAATTAAGAAGGGTTAAATATATATGACACACGACTTTTTGTTAGACAAAGTGAAGACTGGAATCAACGACGACTATTACAAAACAGGGTCTCTCCTCCTATGTTGGAGAGCTTGATGAGGGAGTGGCATTGATGATGATGAAGAAGTTGGTTTTGAGTGAGAGTGGTGGCATTTGAATTGAGAGAGAATGGAGGCTCTATTATTATTGATTGATAGTGGGATTTTTTTGGAGTGGAGCAAACCATTGTTGCTGAACGGAGAGAGATAAAGGGAAGAAAAGGTGTGTTTTTAACTCGGAAGTCAAGACTTTAGGGTCTGTGTTTAATGAGAAGGAGAAATTCGAGAGGAAAGAGAAAAGATGGTGGAGGGGAGGAAAGAAACAGTGGCAGGGGGTAGGAGATAGATGGGTAAGTAGAAGGGAAGAAGGACGGTATACGAGAGATTTTTTCTAATAATGGAAATTGTAGTTTAAAACTCTAGACTTATAGAAAAACGACACATATTAAGCTTTACCTATTAAACCGGTTGTCAACACTCAACAGGTTAAGAACCATTGATAATGTGAGATACAAAGGAGGGTTTATTTTGAGATTAATTGAAGGGTTGGACTATTTTAGCATACCGGCCAAATGTGGGATTATTCCTGTCAATTAATCCAACTATGAATTGGATCTTTTACATAACTCAAACAATAACTTTTGTAATCGGATGACTTACATACAACTCTTAATTAAAATCCTACAAGTACCTTATCCTCTTCAAAACTTATTCACCAAAACTTGGTAATGTATAATCATAAAAACTCCTTAAATCAATCTCAAGTTCCAGTAACGAAATCTTTAATACACAACATATATTATAACTAATGAAAGCTCGACGATTGAAACCAAATTATTATTTGCAACTCAACATAATACTTCTTATTCTTTAAATCACAAGCAAACACATCTCTAATTATAGAAAATGGGTGGACAATGTGCACCTTCACTCCTTAGTTCTTAAACTGTAAAATTGATGATATTAATCCTCCTCATAAATCAACACCATTAGCAACAGCATAGAGACCATGTATGTAAAAAGAACTTGATAGATCAAGGCAGAAACTATGGAAACATCCATCATCCCGCTTGCACTTCTATTAGAAGACTAAATTCATCATTACCATTAAAAAAGGACAGTTCAAGTTTCCCTAGCTCACATTATTTGATCTTGCAGGTTTTAATTAATCATTATCATTGAAAAAGGAAGAGGCAAAAACAGGTAAAAAAAAGCACAATGTATGATAGCAAAGGAATTTAGATAGTTCCAATGGCGAGTTAACATACAAGGTTGTTCGAAACAGACAATGAAAGAGCTGTTCATTGAAGAAAAAAAGCTTATCAGAGGGGTTTATCTAGTTATAAAGGATTAAGAGGTAATGCAAATAATAAAGATGACAAATTTATCAATGGGGATATGGGAAAGAACCAAGGCCAACAAAACTACAAATTTCTAGCCACAACCTAATAGCAAATCGAAACGCAAACTCCTGCAAATATCAAACTAGAACAAGGATTTAGCAATACCAAAAACAATCGACACAACGATTGAAGCATTTCTCATGCTAAAAAGGTTCCTAGTACAATAAGATAAGCATATTAATACCCCATCAATAAAAATTTGACAAAAATCCCTAAAGTTACTTTAAAAGTTAATGTATTTGAAAAGATAAACATAGTTCAACAGAAATGCAAACAAAAACAGGCATAAACCCTAGAACCTGAGTTTAGAGAAAAACCAACGATTCTTTCCAGTCTTAAACCTCTCCTCAAACCTGGCCTGGTCTCCTTAGCAGCAATAACCTTCTTATCTTTGGACTGAAGAGCATCAGCAGAAACAATGTCCTTGAGATCTACATCAAGGGTGTAATGAGTTGGCATGATGTGGTTGTAATTCACGACCTTAACGAAGCATTTAACCCTCGATTTCTTCGCCTGCTTCTTGGCTGAGTCTTTGCGGATCACCTTCTTTGGGTATTTATTGATTCCAGCAACGAGGTAGTGACCGTAGGGCCTGTCCCGGGTCCCTTCATCGAAGTTGCGCACAATCACTGTTGTAGCACGATCACTGCTTTACCTGGTTTCAGAAACTTCACCATTTTTCGGTGCTCTTTCCACTTCTCTCTCTCTCTCCTCTCTTTTTTTTTTTTTTAAAGGAACCCCACAAGGGAACAATTATATTAAATCATCAAAAGCAAGCTTAACAATAGAGTTCGGGATCTCATCCTCCCAAAAGCGTTTACCAACATCTAGCTGTTATAAATGAGCTAATTCATGAGCTACCTTATTCCCCTTTCTCTTAACAAAAGACCAAACCACACTAAGAGACACAAGAATTAAAGATACAATATTATCAATTATCAAATGGAAAGCACTAGATCCCTTCTCTTCATTCCTCAAAGATTGCACCACTCGAAGGCAATCACTCTCGATGATCACTTTGCGCAGCCCCAATGTTCTGGCCAGCAGCACGCCTTCTAACACTGCTCGAGCTTCGGCAACAGGGGCTTCCCAGTCAGCCCTCACTTGGACAGCAGCACAACAAACCACATTCCTCTCCCCATCACGGCAGACCATCCCCAAACCCGACACTCCATCAGCCACCTATCCCACATCGACATTAATTTTCTCCCAGCCATGCCTGCCACACCTCCGAATGCGCCATCCCTGCTACATCACCCCCCACGCCTGCATGCTTTACCATCACCATTGCCTCATGACAGTCAGCGTTTGTTTTCGTTGCATACGAAGCAATGAGTTGTGGAGGTGATAAATCTCCCTCAATGGAAGCTTTACACCTAGCAACCCACACAGCCCAGCAAGTGGTGAGAAACAAATTCACCACACCTTCATCCATCGTACTGATACAGTGGGTAAACCAATCAGCCACAGAGAAGCAGCCATGTGGCACCGCACAACTCACCGTGCTGCACGCCCTTACACCTTGCGCTAGTTTACACCAAGCTAAAGCATGCAGTGCTGATTCTTCTTCCTCTCCACATACTCCACACGAAACACTGATTGCAGCGACACGTTTGTGAAGACCCACCTTAGTGGGCAGCGCATCAAGGCAAGCTCGCCAAGCGAAGAGCTTCACGCGCGGCAAAACTCCAGCACCCCATATTACTTTCCATAGGTCAGTCACTCTCGAAGGCGCCTCCTCGACTTCACTCCACACATCCCCAATCAAAGCCCTATAGGCCGAGCGAATAGAATACAACCCATTCTTCTCTAAATCCCAACACAAGCAATCTTCCGGCAAACGATGAGTAATGGGAATCTTTAAGATGCGATCCACTTCAAAAGAGAGAAAGAGATTAGATAATAAATCCACATTCCACGATTTTGTAATTGGGTCAATTAAGGCCCCAACATCGGCCTCCAGATTCGCCTCACCTCTAGGAGAAAGGATATTCCGAGTTTGAGTACCCGGAATCCAAGAATCAGACCACACCTTAATGCTCTCACCATGATCCACCCTCCACCGAAACCCTCTTCTAAGCACCCATCTAGCCTCCCATATCCCTCTCCAAGTGTAGCTAGGCGCCGCCCCCAACTTCGACTCCATGAAAGATGAATTCGGAAAGTAGCGAGCCTTATAAATCTATTCAAATAAGCTATGGCGAAGCAGAGGGAATTAGGGTTATGGAAAATGAGTATTAATATGACTTGCCCGACCAAAAGCAATACCCAACCCAACAACACGACCCGTAAAACTAGAGGTGGTAAAGAGACTGGGTTGTGTCAAATTCATATTGGATTTAAAAGGCTGTCAATGGGTCAGCTTGGGTTGGGTTTGAGTTAACTGTTTAGTTATTGGGTTGACATCATCAACCTAACCCAACTTATTTAGCTAAAAGGGTTGGGATTTTCAACCTAACCCAGCCTGATAAATGAGTCGACTTGAAATGGACCCATTAACACATTCAATAGCATTTTCTAATTTCCATTAACGACAACCTGATACCTCACATTACCTCATATTCTAAGAACTTCAAAGTATAAAGAGACCATAGATAACAATAAGACAAATCCAGATACAATCAAATCCTTTTTATTGTTCATTTAACTTGGAAAACTAGACTTTTGAGAAACTTCACCATTCTTCGAGGTTCTTTCCACTTCTCTCTCCCCTTATCTCGACGTGGCGGGGGCGGATTGCGGAACTTCTTTGGAATTAGGGTTAAATGGAAAACGGGTATTAATACGAGTAGGAGCGGCCAAAGTATACCCAACCCCTTAACCCGACAAGCAAAACCCAATCCGTTGACTTGTTGACCCGTTTACCCATATCTTAAAAGCGGTTACTAAAACTGCAAAATTATTGATTTCATTTTAGCAAGTCTAGTAGTACTGTAGACGCATAATCGTGTCTCCTCTTAGCACTCAATGACGAAACGTAACGTCTTCCTAATTGGTCTGGCCCAAAGAAAGAGCAATCTAACAAGCTAAGCCCAAAATCGTTTTCAAAGCATAAAGTCTAGTTATTGATTCCAAGCTCGGTTTTAAAAGCTTTCGAAAATCCCCATTAATTATTCCTTATAATTAATTGTATTTTTAATTAATACTATGTTAGCACCCGTGCGATGCATGATTTTTTTTAAATTATTTGTAATTCAAGATTTTCTAAACTCCTCGTTTATAGTGGTAAAAGCATCTTACTTCAAATACAACTTAAATACATATATTATGCATTATTGATACATAAAATTTAGAATTTTGTATTATAATATTTTTAAAATTGAAAGAATTAGTAATATATAAATACTATCTAGTTTAAAATTCCATAAATCTAAATAATATTGAATAAAGAAGGTAGAAGAAAAATAAACTCCTTATACAATAGATGAGGGAGAAGGAAAATTAGCTTATTGTGACATACTCCCTCCTCCCCTCAATCGACTTTCTATTTCTAATTTTGGCACTATTCATAAGTAAGGAAAATCTTCTAAATATTTTTCCAATTTATAAGAAAAAACATATTTATGTGATGTCTTGTTTGACTCGTTTCATTGTGTACATTACAAAAATCAAACTTTATAATTTTTACTAATATGTAATTAAAGATATTAATGATACAAAATGTGCATTGGCAAATATTAAAAGGACAAATGAGAAGTTTATTAAGGGAATGAGGGAGTACTTAGTTATTACGATGCAAAAAGATATAGATAAAATCAAATACCATAATCCACACAATAATCAATCTTAGCTAAGAATACACTTGATTGGTTTATTCAGAGCACCAACCTCCTTTTAACAATATAACCTTAGCATATGGGAAAGTTACAAAACTATACTAATGATACACGCATGTGTATAATTTTACATTTATGCTTTAAGAATTAATCTTGTTCACTATTATGTTAAGGTTTCTGTGCAATACTTGGCTCCTGGAGTTTCAGATCACTCTCCTGAAGGAATATATAGATGCATATAGCGGAATTTCAGGAAATAATTTCCTAACATCTATCATAGGATCACAAACATAATCATACAAATGAATCATTCAATATGGATTAAATATCAAACCTTTGTAGAATGATATCCTGTTGTATGCAAGCTTTGAAGATCCGAGAGCCCCAAGTGTTGCTCCTCTAATTAGTCCACGAGAACCAATTGAACACCAAATGTTTTCTAGAGACGGAAGAGAATAAATTCTCTTCCTTTTTGATGGTATAGGCGCCGGTTTAGAGGGAATAGCTTAGGGTTTCACTTTCTCTCTTTTGTGAAAAGAAATTGCTTAATGAATTGATCACCTAAATCCTAATATTATATCATATATATATAATAAAAGAGTCATAGGCTAGTTAGGAGAACTACTAATCCTTATGGCCGGCCCAACCCATTTCTAAATGGATTTGGATTGCTTTGTCCAACTTGTGCTACAATGTGAGACCTCATAGGATTAATCTATTTTTGTTATAGGCCCAATTAATATTGTCCTATTAACCACCTTTACTCTCTAGCAAGAAAATACGATTACTAAAATAATTAACTTTATTATCATCATAATATAATTCCTATTTATATTTAGTAATTGTCCAGGATGTCTAAGGACATTTTCCTTCAATCTCCTAGTTGTCCGAAGACAAGAGCGCAATGTTAAATTCCTTAAGTCACTTAATGCCAAATTTAATAACACCATGTTATTCTCAAATTTTTGTTTCTTGATCGCTGAGTCTGAACTGCTCAAATAAGGATTAACTCTTTAATCCTATTCCGCATGGCCGTGCAATTTTCCATTTCTCGCTTGTCAAGAGGCCGGACACCATTCCTATTTAATAGGAGGACTTGTCCACTCTTGTATGACCATAACTCCACTCAATTCTTAGCCCACCTGATCACTGCCTTTATAACCTCCTTTTACGGTGCGACGTTTAACAGCGTCAAGGTTAAACTAATTATATTGTGGTTATTAAGACATACTCATGTCTAAAGAATCCACTAAATATAGTAGTTTGATTCTACTTTTAGAATCTGATTAGGTCAAGTCTCAATGTATCAAATACACATTCATATAATCAATTAGACATCTCTATGTCTCCATAGCCCATGGGCTGCGCTATCAATTAATTATATACTAGTCTTTTAAACAAATCACTTATGTCCAATTTAGTGATTTAGACTAGGGACTTTAAATAAATTGTGATTTCAATTCACTTTAGAGGGTTCCATTATCAAAATGTTTTCGATAATCCTATTTGAAAACAAAAAATTATTTGGACATTTTATTTAATACTAAACCAAACAATTAAATAAGAAATGAATTTTATTGATAAACATTCAAAGCATAATAAATGTATTTACAATTGTAAACATGAAGTAAACAACCTAAAGCCATTCTCACGTATGCTTAAGCCCCATAAACCCAGTATGACACTCATGCTTAGGTTGAGCAAGCGGTTTAGTCAAAGAATCTGCTATATTATCCTCAGTATGAACCTTGCTTACTTTCACATCCTCTCTTCCAACGATCATATACTCAAAGCATATGCAACATCCGGTCGAGTACATATCATGGCATACATAAAGGATCCTATTGTAGAAGCATAGGGAACATTATTCATACTCTTGACCTCATCAGGGCTCGAAGGACACTGAGTCTTGCCAAGTGTGATGCCATGTTGCATGGGAATGAAACCTCTTTTGGAGTTTTCCAGCTTGAACCTTTGCAAGAACCTTATCAATATAAGACTCTTGACTAAGTCCAATCAGCCTTTTCAATCTATCTCTATAGATCTTTATTCCCAATATGTACTCTGCCTCTCGTAAATCTTTCATAGAGAAACAATTTTTAAGCCATTCCTTGACTGACTCAAGCATGGTTTTATCATTTCCTATGAGAAGTATGTCATGCACATATAATACCCGAAAAGTAATACTACTCCCACTTAACTTCTCGTATACATAAGATTTCTCTTCATTTCTGAGAAAGCCTAATTTCTTGACTGCCTCATCAAATCTGAGGTTCCTACTCCTTGATGCTTGCTTTAGTCCATAAATGGACTTCTTAAGCTTGCATACCCTCCCTGCATTTTTAAGATCTTCAAAACCTTGACATTGTGTCGTGTACACATCCTCTTTCAAGAACCCATTCAAGAAAGCGGTTCTGACATCCATCTAACAAATTTCATAGTTATGAAAGGCAATAATCGCAAGGATTATCCTAATGGACTTTAGCATGCCTACTTGGTGAGAAGGTTTCATCGTAGTCAATACCATGAATTTGTTTGAAACCTTTGGCCACCAACCTTGCTTTATAAACACTAATGTTTCCATCCTTGTCTATTTTCAACTTGAAAATCCATTTGCATCCAATGGGTTTTACCCCATCAGGCAAATCAACCAAGTCCCATACTTGATTTTTAGACATGGAATCCATTTTATATTTCGTGGCCTCAAGCCATCTTTCGGAGTCTTGACTATCCAAAGCATATTTGTAGCTAGTAGGTTCTTCTGATCCTAAAATCGTTATTTCAGAACTTTCAGTCAAAAGGAAATCAATATATCTCTTTGACGGAATGATGGTCCTACTAGACCTACGTTGGGGAACAACAAAAGAAATTTCTACCTCACAAGGCTGAGTGACTTCACATGGAGTATCCTAAGCATTATTAGAATGTCAATGCACCGCCTCCTAAGCATTTTCATGTTGGGCCGCCTGTAATGAGGTGTTAACCTCATCCATTTGTTTCTCATCTCGAATTTCTTCGAGATATACTTTTCTCCCACTTGTTTTTCTGGAAATAAACTCCTTTTCCAGAAAGACACCATTACAAGCAACCATATCAAGTAGAGTTCGATTCCTTCTTTCAGAAACACCATTTAATTGTGGTGTTCCTGGTAGAGTCCATTGTGAAAGGATGCCACAATCTTCAAATGATCAACAAACCCTTGAGATAAATATTCAGCACCACGATCGGATCGCAATGCCTTAATTTTCTACCCAATGTTGGTTTTGTACTTCATTCTGGAATTCCTGAAATTTTTCAAAGGATTCCGACTTATGAGGTCCGCACACATCCGTTGTATGAAGGCTAAAAGATCATTGGCCCTTTCACTTGAACCTATGAAAGGAGACTTTGTCATTTTCCCCATCAAGCAAAACTCACAAGTATCAAATGATTTGAGAATTCCATCTTTATGAAGTTTCTCGATGCGCTTTGAGCTTATGTGGCCTAATCGACAATGCTATAGGTATGTAGGGTTTGAATCATTTGTTTTATGTTTCTTGTTGTCTATGTTATAGATGTGGGTTTCTATGTCCAGCACATATATAAACCATTTGATAACTTAGCAGAGACAAAGAACATATCATTCAAGTACGCAGAACAACAATTGTTCTTTATGGTAAATGAAAAACCTTCCGAATCCAAAACAGGAATCGAAATAATGTTCTTTGTGATAGCGGGGAACATAATAACAATTATTAAGTTCTCACTAGGGGAAAAAAAGGAAGAGTTGCAGAAGAAGGGCTGCGTTTTATTAAAAACAGCCCTTCTTGTATGAAGGGGCTGCGTTTTCTTTAGAAACCGACCCTTTTTATTGAAAGGCTGCGTTTTTCTTTAGAAACCGTGGACCCTTTTATTGAAGAGTTGCGGTTAACAAGAAAACGCAGCCCTTCATGCGGTATGAAGGGCTGCGGTTTTGAGGCTAACCGTAGCCCTACTAATGAAGGGTTGAGGTTAGCCTCAAAATCGCGACCCTTCATAAACTAAGGGCTGCGTTTCCTAGACTAACCACGGCCCTTCGATCCCATCCCATATCTCCAATTTTGCGCGCACACACAGTAGGTAGACATATTTTCCTAAATTTCCCTCCCTTACACGCATTTGACGAGCGAAAAACCCCTCCCCTCCCTCTCACTCACTTGCACATTAACCCTAACGCCCCATCACGGGAGCCCTAACGTCGAAACACCCACATTGCTTCACCACCACAACCCTTCTCTTTCTTCACCTCTCTTCTCTTAGCTTCTCTTCTCTTCTTTTCTCTTCTCTTCTCCACCATTTGAGTGGGTTTAGGGTGTGGAGCTCCTCCACCACTACGCAGCGCCACCACCCCGGCGGCGGCAACAAATACCACCACCATCGCCCTACTCTTTCTTCATTGCTAGCTCTTGGGTTTAGCTAATTTTTTGCTTAATTAAGTATGAATTAATGTTTTTAAGTTAGTTTTGTTTTTCTTAATTGAATTAAATGATTAATGTGCAATGTGGGTTTTGTTAATTGTAGGAAGAGAGAGGCTTAGGAAGGCAAATAAAGTTCCAACTATCTCTACTCTCTTCATTGCTTATCATTGGTGTTAAGAGGTAACTAGTTTAATTGCGTTGTCTTTTTTGTTTGATTTAATTTGTTGATGAGACAAAGTTGTCATGTGATTCAATTTGATTAAGTTATGATAATTTATTGATATATGTATTTCTTATAATGTATGTAGATTTCTTGATATGAGATTGTATGAAAACGCAATGTAATTTAGCTATGAAATCTACAAGTTGTTTGAATTGTCATCATATGCCTAGATACCCGTTCAATACTTACTCATTAGGAGTAAGTCTTGAATAGTCCCAGTTTGGGAGCTGTTCTTGGACGTTTGATCTCACTTAGGTGGTGAATGTGTGTCTTCTTTTCAATTCGAGGAAAATCTTGGCTCATCGTTTCTCTACATTGTTCTCTGGGTACATATGTAGATAAGCAATTATCTACATTGTGTACTTGGAGAACTATGGGAAATCTTTGCCGGATTTTCCTTAGAATTGAAAAGTTGGCACACATTCACTAGTGAGATTAGGCGTCCAAGGATGGGTTAGGTTGGAGTGATAAGGACCTTGGTGCATGCATACAATTGAACATGTCACTATCTTAGATTGCTTCTATACGTGTGTGATATGATGATATGTGAGTGTATGTACTTAAATAATGATTGATGCATTATAATGAAAGATTGTGTTTAATTATTAGAGGTCTTCTTGAATGAGATGGATCGTACTTGGATGTATGGTAGTCGTGAATCGATTGAGTTTGTGAAAGGGGTCTCGGAATTCTGTACAAGCTGCATTACAATATCAAGCATCCTCCGGAGCGATCGACTTTTATTGTCCTTGTTTCGATTGTAGAAATGTGAGCAAGGTTAGTCGTATACATGTGGTTAGGGAGCATGTCTTTCGTCGTGGGTTTAGGCCTCAATACCACGTATGGGTTTGGCATGGTGAGCGAGGGAAGTATATAGGAAGCTCTAGAGTAATGAACGATGTATGTGAAGAAAAGAAGGATGATGAGTTCGGGGATGAGAATTTGGATGATGAGTTTGCAGATCTCGATAGGGATCGGGTAGACGAGATGATACACGAGGTTGAAGATCGGTCGTGTAAACGGCCTCGTATTTTTGAGTCTATGTCTAAAGGCTGCTGAGAGCCGTTGTATCCAGGTTGTACAAAGTACACCAAACTTTCCGCGGTGATAACATGTTCAACATTAAGTCGAAAGTCGGTTGGACGGACTCTAGTTTCACATCGTTGTTGGAAGTTTTAGGCGATATGCTCCACGATGGAAATGAAGCTGCCAAAGTCGTACTATTATGCGAAGAAACCGATGTGTCCTTTCGGTTTAGAGTACGGCGGATACATGCTTGTCCTAACGATTGTGTGCTTTATCGTAATGAGTATGAGCATTTACATGAGTGTCCACGTTGTGGATTGTCGAGGTCCAGCGTGAAGGAGGCTGGAGGTAGTGAAGGACCACCGGCTAAGGTGTTGTGGTATTTACCCATAATACCTAGATTTAAGCGCATGTTCTCAATTAAAGGAGATGCGAAGAATTTGAGGTGGCATGCGGATTGTAGGAAGAAAGACGGTGCGCTTTCAAGCATCCGATTGATTCGCTCGAGTGGAAAAGTATCAACGGGGTGCATAAGGCATTTGGTAATGAGGATAGGAATCGTGGCTTGGATTATGTACGGATGGCATGAACCCTTTTGGCAATCTCGGTTCGCGGCACGATACATGGCCGAGTGGTCTTAGTGTTTTATAACTTGCCTCCTTGGTTGTGCATGAAACGCTAAGTACATGATCTTTGTCAGCTTCTTATATCGGGCGCAAACAACCGGAAATGACATTGATGTATACCTCCGGCCGCTTGTTGAAGATTTACGGAAGATGTGGAACGAAGGAGTGTTAGTATTTGATGCGTATGCTAATGAGATGTTCACTCTGCGTGCCATGCTTTTTGTACTATGAACGATTATCCGGCTTATGGGAACTTATCGGGTATAAGACGAGAGGAAAACAACCCTGCCCAATTTGTGTAGATGACATGAAATCTACACACCTTAAGAGGCTGCAAACATATGTATATGCGCACACGAAGGCACCTCAAACGCGACCATCCCTATAGGTTTAAGAAGAAGGCATTCGATGGGACGGTTGAAGAAGAAGTTGCTCATAGACCATTAAATGGTACTGAAGTTTATAATCGGAGGTGAAGGGCATTGAAACAATCTTTGGTAAACCTGCTAGTGAGGTTGATCGACCTACGGGATTATGGAAAAAGGAGTCCATTTTTTGGAAACTCCCATATTGGAAAGATCTAAAGGTCGAGACATTGTTTGGATGTCATGCACATGAGAAGAATGTTTGTGAAGCTATTCTTGCGACACTTATGAATATTCCGGGCAAGACAAAAGATGTTAAGGCGTCACGACTTTACTTGGAAAAACGGGGGCTTCGACCGAGTTGTGGGCTCGGAAAAGGGACGGAAGGAAGAAGAAAGTAGTGGAGGAAAGGGTTGATGATGAAACTCGGAAAAGTAAAAAGAAGGTGGAGGATTCGGAGAAGAATTATTTGCCACCGGCTTGCTACACGATGTCACGTGCGGAGAAACGGATTTTTGCGAGTCATTGTATGGCATTAAGGTCCCAATGGCTACTCATCGAATATGAAGCGGTTTGTTACCTTAAATGGTGAATTGAAGTTATCGAGTATGAAATCTCACGATTGTCATGTCATGATGCAAGTATTCTTACCGATTGCAATTCGTGGGATACTTCCAAAGCATGTGAGGCACACCATTACCGAACTTTGTTCATTTTTCCATACAATATGCAGCAAAGTCCTAGAACCGTCGACCCTCGATTTCTTGCGAGGCGAGTAGTTGAAACTCTATGCAAATTTGAGATGTTTTTTCCCCCCGCATTCTTTGACATTATGGTCCATCTCATTATCCATCTAGTTCGAGAAATTAAGTTTGTGTGGTCCGGTGTTTTTGAGGTGGTGCTATCCTTTTGAGAGATATATGGGCACTTTGAAGGATAAAGTTCGGAATCCTGCACAACCGGAAGGTAGTATAATTCAAGGGGTTGTGGGTGAAGAGATCGGTAATTTTGTGGTTGAGTATTTTGCTAGTGTTGATCTGTTGGACTTCCGACATCCCGACACGAGGGCGGACTTGAGGGCAAGGGTACAATTGGTTCAAAATTGATCACACCTTCCGTAGAAAAGCGTAAACAAGCTCACTTATTTGTATTGCATCACGTAGCTTTGTCCATCCTTATTTAAATGAACATATGGAGGAATTACGTGTTAGCGATCCCGGAAAAGGAGTTAGGGCATTGACGCAAATGCATAACAAGACTTTCATTGATTGGTTTCATAAAAGAGTAGTGAATGATTTCGATGAAAGTGTTCGGGAAACGATCAAGTGGTTAGCATTTGGTCCTCGTGAAGATGTACGCTCTTATGAAGGTTATGATATTAATGGGTATACGTTTTGGGTGAACGTCAAGATGCGAAGTCAACATCGCAACAAAATAGTGGTGTTTCACTTGTGGCGTCATCTACACAATACGCAAGCTCGAAGGATAAGTCGCCTATACATCTTTGAAAGCAATTATTATGGGCGAATAGAAGAAATATGGGAGGCTGGACTCTTGTACTTTTAATATTTGCCTCTTGTGTTGCAAGTGGGTTGACGATAATCAACGTTGCGTAAGAAAAGATGATCCTTGCGGATTCATTCTTGTTGACCTTAGTCGTCTACGTGAGCGAGGAGCCATTTGTAATTGCATCACAAGTTAAGCAAGTTTTTTTGTAAGCGATCCTGCTGATAATAAGTGGTCAATTATTGTACCTCGTAAAAGGAGTATCCTCGGTATTGGTGATGTTGATAATGAGGATGAATATGATGCATTTGAGGACCTCCCCCTTTTACCTATCCTGAAAATAGTGTGGAAGATGATGTGAATATGTCGGAGAACTATATGCGTGTAGATCACACGGAAGGGATACATGTACTTGAGGATCCTAAGAAACGGCGGAAGGTCAATAAATCATGAGACATAAACTCGGAGTGCTCGTGTAATTTCTCCAATTTGTAATTCTTTTTTAACATGATTATATGAGGTATAATGTACCTATTGTGTAGAGTTTTAGGCTTGCATTTGTTGTTGGTTGCATTTCGGGAACGAAAAGGTCATTTTAGGCCTAGTTTTGCATTTTTGCTTCCAAATCGTACTTATCGAGTCATTTAACCCCAAATGCATTTTGAACATGATAATATGAGGCATAATGTAACTATTGTGTAGATTTTTGGTTTGCATTGTTGTAGGTGAATTTTGGGAACGAAAAGGGCATTTTAGCCTTTTTTTTGCGTCATTCGTATTATCGTTGCATTTAACCCCAATTTCATTTTGAACATGATAATATGAGGCATAATGTAACTATTATGTAGATTCTTAGGCGTGCATATGTTTTTGGTTGTATATCGGGAACATAAATGTGATTTTAGCCCTATTTTTGCCTTTTCGCCTCCAATTCATGTTTCTCGAGTCATTTAACTCCATTTTCTTTTTGAAAATGATAATATAAGGTATAATATAACTAGTGTATAGAGTTTTAGGCTTGCATTTGTTTTTGATTGAATTTCGGGAAGGTATATGTCATTTTTTCGAACTACTAACTACGGTAAATGATTGAATTCTTATATTATGTGTTTATTCCTTGGTTGTTTTTGCAAGGTTTATATGAATAACACACCACGTTTGAGGTCCTTCACCACGGAGCCGAATTACATGAAGTTCGGGATAAGTTGGCGTCCCGCATTTGTGATGATTGCTTATGATACATCTACTAGTTTGTATCAATTCTATGTACACTTTTTACATTATTAAATATATACATATTTAAAGTTAATTATTACGTTCACAAAACTTGTCATATATATATTATTGCAATTTGATCGGTCTTTTTTGTGTCGAAGGGAGGTTTTGGGTGGGGGATGGGGTGGGGGTTGTCATGGGGTGGGGGTGGGGGGCGGGGGGGGGTGGGTCCGCAGGGGGGTGGCGGGGGTGGGGGGTGGGGTGGGCTGGGTGCGGCGGGGGTGGGGGCTGGGGCTGGCGGGGGGGTGTGGTGGGTCGCGGAGGGTGGGGGTGGGGTGGGCTAGGTGCAGCGGGGGTGGGTGGGTGGGAGTGGCGAGGCGGGGGTGTCTTGGGGCTGCGGGGGTGGGGCTGGGGGGCCAGGGTAGGGTAAAGGGTTTGGGTCCGGGGGGTGGGGGGTTGGGGTGGGGTGGGGGTGGCGGGCGAGGGGGTGTCTTTGGGGTGGCGGGGGTGGGGTGGGGCGCGGGGGTGGAGGGGGCGGGGGGTGTCTTGTGGCGGGGGTGGGGTGGGGCGGGGGTGGGGGTGGGGTGGGGTGGGGGTGGCGGGGGGTGGGGGAGCAGGGGTGTCTTGGGGCCATGGGGGTGGGGGCGCGGGGTTAGGGGTGGGGTTGCGAGGTGCGGGGTGGCGGGGGTGGGGGGTGGGGCGGCGCGGGGAGTGCGGGGGTGGCGGGGGTGCGGGGGGTAGCATTGCGGGGGGTGGGCGAGGGTGGCGGGGGTGGTGGCGGGGTGGTCTTTGGTGGTGGCGGGGTTGGTGGCGGGGGGTGGCGGGGTGGGGAGGGTGGCGAGGGAGTCTTTGGGGATGCGGGGGTTGGCATATTTAATTTATTTTTAAAAAAAAAAAAAAACTGAATGTGAAGGGCTGCGGTTTTAGGCCTAAACCGCAGCCCTTCACTTTAATAGAGATGCGGTTTAGGCTTAAAACCGCAGCCCTTCATTTAGAGAAGGGTGCGGTTTTAGCCGAAAACGCAACCCTTAGCTTAGAATGGGCTGCGTTTTGGGCACGAACCGCAGCCCTTCGTTGTGAAGGGACCCTGACCCTTCTTATCTATTAAAGGCTGCTATGGAAAGGGGCTGGCGGCCAAAAACGCAGCCCTTCCTTGTTTTTCCACTAGTGTCTAAAACTAATCTTGAAGGTAAAAGTAGGCTATATACTCCCACTGCCAATGTAGCAACTCGTGCTCCATTGCCAACGCGAAGATCTACTTCTCCCTTTTCTAATGTTCGAGGCCTTGCATATTACAGATAATGTGTGAACCACAAGCGGTGTCAAATACCCAAGAAGCAGAAGTTAATTGCTAAGTTAACTTCTATAACATACAATCTGAACTAGAAACTCCTTTCTTTTGATCCTTCAGATACTTGGGGCAACTACTCTTCCAATGACCAACCTTGTTACAGGTGTAACAATAATGCTCATCAGCAACTTTTGGTTTTGGAGTAGTCTTTTGCTTTTCAGAAGTTTCAGACTTGGCAACTTGTTTGCTTTCGTCCTTCTTAATAGCAATCCCAATCCTATTGAGCGATTGCCCTTTACTAACCATAAGAACATCCTATGTGCTTTTCCTGGCTTGTTAGTGACGTTTCGCTCGGTCTGAGTTAGCATTTCATGCATCTCTTGCATCGTTGCTTCCTATCCTTGCATGTGAAAGTTGTTCAAGTTTTCAATTATGAGAACGATTCCCATATCCCTTTCACTTGCAATGAAACGTTCAACATTCAATTTGTCGTTCGAAAGGACGGGGCACAAATTGAATTGTTGGTGTTGATGTTGTTGTTGTTACTATAATAAAGCAAGATTCAATCAATGTTTATCAAGAAAGCAGCAATTAAACAAAATTTTAGTTAACTACTACCCTTCATTCAAAATGAAAGTCCCCTATTGAATAAAGAAATAACCAAGATCCCCTCCCACTACAATCAAACGGACTTTGGCCCTGCCTTCAAATTATAGTAGTTGAGGTGCGTAAACACTTTACTAATTATAACTAATTATAATTCTTAGTAGACAGGTTAACAACTCCTTGTTTACTCCTATCTCTTAGCTTCAAAACCCAAAACTTTATCTTTTGATGATTTTGTTGAGTTAAACCAAACATTAACATGTAAGTTTCAAAAACCTACCCTACTATCCCCGGAATTATGAGCAACACCTACTTTGGCGAGAACCTATTACTCATTATCTAAGGGTTTATAGGTGTTGTTTGGAAAAGCAATTAAACTCAATATTACTTCGGGGACCTAAGTTTACTAATATGTCAATTAATAGTGAACACATGAATCAATTAACCATAAACAAACTTAGAAGCAAGCATTTAAACACAATAAATGCAAGAAATTAATAAAAGCAATAATTAAAATTATCTAGTATGACCCCTAAACTTAAGAAAATAACTAATCTTCATGAATCTTCCCTAGAATCTCCATGGATCACCATCCTTGAAACTCCTTGGATCCTCATGCTTGATTAGATAATTTGAATTAAATAAATAACGAAAATTTAAAGTTACATAAATACAAACGATTCGCATATCGTATTTAATTTACATTCAAATATAACGATTCACATATCGTATTTACTATTCTAATTTGGGTCATACTAGTCATAACATGCAAAATATAGTATCATACATATTACATTAAATATCCACGCATTTATAATATCAAAATAAAATAGACACAAACTATTTACTTATTAACAATTAATAAGCAAATAAAAATTTCCATAATAATTATAAAACATAACAAATTTAAGCTAGAAACTATTCAGAAAACTTTATTATTTTAATTCAATTACTCATTTAAACATGGCAATAATCATTATTATTGACAAATTTGTAAAAAAAAAGGAAACTTTTGGATTGATGTTCAACTTTGAAAAATCAAATTTTCCTAAAAACAATTTTTTTATTAATGGTTCACTTGTTGACCGTTGACCAATAGCACAAAGCTGCCGATTCAACGGCCAACCCCAACCCGGCGTTCACCCACAAGTCTACGGCGCTCACAAAACACCCACCGGAAAACAAGACCGGCCACGCTCACCAAATCAAGCATCAGCCAGTAGCCAAGAACGGCCGCCAGCCAGAGTTCGACATCACGCCACCCTCCCTCGGCCTCTCCGGCCAACCAGCCGACAGTGCACGTCGACAGCAACACTGCCACGTCCACCAGTACGCCAGCAGCCACGCACTTCGCAAGTGCTCTGCTGGTCGCGACATACTGACGAGCTTGACCCATCGCCGCCTTCTGCCCACGCATACTTCCGATCTCCTGTCAGCCACCATGGCTCCACCGACAATGGTGGGGACACCCAGCCATGGTTGGCTTCTCTTTAATTTTTGTAACAATTTACATAATATTAAATTTATCTTTAATTAACAATTATTTGAAGATTAAGGATTTAATTAGGTTTATAATCCGAAAATTAGGGCAGAAAAAGTTGAATCACTTAGCAAATTCAAACAAAATTTTAGATTTGTTAATATTAGATTTTCAATGCTTAATCTTTATTAAACATTAAATCTTACAAAATTTAAAAATTAGGCAAAAAATCAAATTATATCCGAAAAATTCATAAAATTAACAATTAAATTCTGAAAAATTCGAAAATAATTTTTAGGGTGATCTACTAATTTATTACAACAAATAAAATCAAATATTTTAATTGTTATTAAAGTCTATGAATAATTAAATTAAACATAAAATTTAACTAAAAATCACAAATAATATGATAAAAATCCGAAAATTAAAAGGGGGAAATAATCAAATTATTTTCAGCCATCATATTATTCTAGATCTATGTGATAATGAACATTAGATTTATTTAACAAATTAAAAATCAAATCTTTACTTGTTAACAAACTATTTCAATCATTAATCAAATTAACACTAAATAATTTTAAATCTAACAAATATATTTATTAAAATCCGAAAATTTTGAAGTGAATTAACCAATTTATTTCATCCATAATATAAAAAATTCGGACCTTTATAAATTTATTTGAGCATAAATCGCAACTAAATCAATTATTCATAATTTTCAATCAATTAATATCAAATATCAATTATGCACATTCAAGCCATAAGTAAATCCTCCCTTAATTGAATAAAAATAATAACTTTGCAACAATAACATGATCATATGAATATTTTGAATCGGGCAAAGCGATACCTTGAAGGAATATATAGATGCATATAGCGGGATTTCGGAAAACAATTTCCTAACATCTATCATAGGATCGCAAACATAATCAAACACATGAATTATTCAATAGGGATTAAATATCAAACCTTTGTAGCTTGATTTCCCTGTTGTATGCAAGCTTTGAAGATCTGAGAGCCCCAAGTGTTGCTCCTCTAATTAGTCCACGAGCACCAATTGAACACCAACGTTTGCTAGAACGGAAGAGAATAAATACTCTTGCTTTTGATGGTATAGGCGCCGGTTTAGAGGGAATAGCTTAGGGTTTCACTTTCTCTCTCTTGTGAAAAGAAACTGCTTAATCAATTGATCACCTAAACCCTAATATTATATCCTATATATAATAGAAAAGTCATAGGCTAGTTAGGAGAACTAATTCTCCTCCTATTCCTGTAACACCACGGATTTTCACTCATAATTTCCTCGAGTTATTTTCCTTTAATTATTATTTTTCGTTAAAATTAGAATATTTTAATCCTTAAAATTATTATATCTTATATTGGTTGTTTTCAACTTTTTAAAAAAAATTATTTGATTAGAAATTAAATATTTTATAGTATTTAAATTTGCGCGTTTGAGGTACGTATTTCATCTTATCGATTGTTGCCGCATTTTGGACCGGTTGCCTAACGAAAATAAGACCGACCTTATCTTGTCCGAAATAATGTCTTGTATGGGAGATATTTTCAGATTTATTACAACCTTTGAAATTCCTTTGCAACACTCATTTTATTACCCCATAATTACCCAATCAATTTCAATTTGTAGCCCCCTTTTTATTTCCCTTTTGATGCTGATTTTGGGTTTGAAAAGACCATCTTCCCATTTTGGTTCGGCCACTGCAAGTGAGAGGAAGAGAAAGAGTTCACTCGGATTTTCGTCCATTTTTGTGCATCTAACTTGTTTGCATCATATCTCCTTCGTCTCTTATCGGAAATGGACGTGTGAGTAGTCAAAATTCATCTACTCGGAAAGATATTGCTTGTGGTGTAATTTGTTTTTTAATAAAGTGAAATATGTGACAGCAGTTTTTGTTTCAAACAGGCGAGTCAACCGGATTTTCATGGAGTTTTCGAGAGCGATGTTATTCTCTTCTTTCTCTGTCATTCTAGTATTGTTTTCCACCTAAAATCAAGGTCACTAATGGTTTTCCTAGTGCGGTCAGAATTCGCATAGGAATTATTTTAGTTTTAATAGTTAAGTTGGGATTTATGGCTTTAGTTTAGTATCATGTTAGGTTGGGTGAAATTTTTATATGCTAGTATGTAGCCGTGGTCTTGCTTATCTGTGAACCCTATTTGATTTTTATTTTATGCTTATGATAGTACTCATATTATGTTGTTGGTCATGTGTGGGTTATATATGTTTTACTCTTCTCATGGCTAAGGAGTATGGGTTGTCAATTTAGTTAACCTTATCACTTTTTTTTTTAAGTATGAGGTTCATAGGTTTATCTTGATTATTAGTAGTATAATATAAATGTTGAGTATAAATTTTATTTTGGTTAGTATTGCTAAGTTGAAGCAATTACAAGCATTCTTTGTTGTTGTCCTTGGGTTTAGTGTCATGGTGGAAGTGGCTATTGTCACAATGTTTTGCTGGTTTTATTGTTGCGTCGGCATGATAAAGTTCTCGTTTGTGGCTCGGCATGATCTTGTTCTTGTGCCGCTGCTTGCTGCCGCTGCATTAGTTGTAGGAACAACCACGAGTTGGTGGCCAGATAGGTTTAGTACGCAACCCCATGGCTGCTGTAGTGGTTGGTGTGGTATGTGTTGTTGTCTTTGAACTTGTGATGTTGTTGTGTTGGTTGCCTTTAATGGTATGGGAAGATGATAGGCTTGATTCACGTCGGTTAAGAATGTCTTAGTTTTTGGTTTACTCCTTTTTCTTTTCTTTTCTTGTGTTGGAGCTTTATAATTTTAACTTGCAGGTTATATTTGTTCATGTTATAAGTTGATTGGATTGTGCTATTATATTTCGTCTGCCTTGTTGTTTATAGTGCACTTGAGTATAAAACTCACTATTTTTCATGTATACTAGTTTTATGGTGGACTGTGTGGTGGCAAAGTTTATTTTGTTAACTTGTAGATTATAATATAATTATTAACATGATTGTGGTTTATTTCATTATTAGCATGATGAGATTATTGGTACTTTGGAGATGTTATTATATGTTTTTATTATTATTATTATTAGGGTTTTTTGTCAGAAAGGACCTAATAAAATACAAGTTTTGTAAAGAAGGACCTAATAAATTTTTTTTTTTTGTCCGAAAGGACCTATTAAAATACTTCCGATTGTCAAAAGGAACCGGTTTATGAATTTCGAGGCCAAAATTACCATGTTTTGTTTTTGGGTGCCTTAGGTTTGTTGTTGTAACTGTCACTTTAGTGTAGTTGGTGTTTAGTGTAGCCAAGATGCAGGTGTTTAGTGTAGTTGTTGTAAGTGGTAGCTTAGTGGTACCACAGTTGTTGTTTTAACTTCTTTTGGATTAGCAATGGCGAAACTTACGTATATGTATGACAATTTCACTTGTTGATGCTCATTGATAATACATTTGGACAAAAAAAAAAGTATTCATGCGCATAGTTTTTGGCTCAAATATATTTCATAGATTGCAATAGAAGGGGTTACAATTCCATTCATTACATACAGATTATAAAATGAGTTGTTACGACTTGGTTTTTTTAAACCTAAGGCACCCAAAAACAAAACATGGTAATTTTAGCCTGAAATTCATAAACTGGTTCCTTTTAACAATCGGAAGTATTTTAATAGGTCCTTTTAGACAAAAAGAATTTTATTAGGTTCTTCCCTACAAAACTTGTATTTTATTAGGTCCAATCTGACAAAAAACCCATTATTATTATTATTATTATTATTATTATTATTATTATTATTATTATTATTATTATTATTATTATTATTATTATTATTATTATTATTATTATTATTATTATTATTATTATTATTATTATTATTATTATTATTATTATTATTATTATTATTATTATTATTATTTTATTATTATTATTATTATTATATGAAGAGTGCTTTTGTAAATTGAAATTCTTGGGTTGCGATCCTAAATTTCTGCAGCTTTGGTGTAAGGCATTAAGGGCATCCATGTAATTTGATGATTGAGTGTTATTTTATTATTATCATTGTTTGAGAGCAAGATTATCCGGAGGGACGTAATCCCGAGGTGGAGAACATGCAAACCGTAGGACGTAATCCTAGGTATACCTTGGTTTTGTTGTCGTCCGAGAGGTCGATGGGGACGTAATCCTACACCGCATCGGGAGTATGGCCACACTTAGACACAGGCAGTATGGAACGTAACCCATAGGTTGTCTGGAGGTTGTCTAACATTACCAAAGGAAGTGGGTTGTCCACTAGCATTCAGCTATCTCTCTCTCAAACTAATTATACTATTTTTATTAATTTAAACTTTGATGGTTTATGGTATTGATACTTGAGTTTATATATATAAGTTTTTTATCCATTTTGTTTATTTTGTTATCTGTACTCTATTTATATTTAAGCATGTTGTATTATCTTTGTTTAAGTGTTTTATTTGGTTATCTGAAGTTTACTATTGAGATGTTTTTGTGTGACTTAATTATTAAGGCTTTTATAACTTTTATATGGATCATAATTGGGCTGAGAGAGCTGTTAGCTACTCCCCACTGATTGTGGATGTTGTTGTTATATTTTGCAGGTGATAATGAAGAGTAGTTCTCTTATATATTGTGGGTTGTGAAGGAATACTTATTAGGCTGATGAGACTTTATATTTTATTTCTATTTATGTTTGTTAAATTGGTTTTATGAGGTTGTTTTGCCTCCTTTTGGATATTTTTGGTTTAATTTAATTTGGGTTTAATTTCAAGTTTGATTAGTTTAATTTGAACAGTAGAGTGACATCTCCGTCTTGATGATATTTCCGCTATCGTCATTCCTTCAATAAGTTGTTCCATTTTCTTTCATTTATGTCTATAATCGGACGGAGTGTTACAATTCCCCTTATGGCCGGACCAACCCAAATCCTATATGGATTTGGATTGCTTTGTCCAACTTGTGCTACAATGTGTGACCTCATATGATTAATCTATTTTAGCTATAGGCCCAATCAATATTATCCGATTAACCATAATTATTCTCTAGCAAGAAAATACGATTACTAAAATAATTAACTTTATTATCTTCATAATATAATTCCTATTTATATTTAATAATTACCGGGATTTCTAAGGACATATTGCTTCATCTCCTCTTGTTTTTGAAATGATTAGTGGTATTCAAGAAAGGGGGAGCCCTTTTAGATTTCTTAATGCTTTGGTTGATCATGTGGATTTTGTGGAAATAGTAAAGAATGCTTGGGAATCTGTAAATGATTCTTTTAAACTTAAAAACATTTGGGTGAAGATGCAGGATGTCAAAAAAGCTTTGAAACCCTAGCTGTTACTAAGTTTGATAAAGCTCACCTGAAAGTAGATGGTCTAAGGAGGAGACTGGAGTCTATCCAATCTTAGTCTAATTTTGCTATTGAGCTGAAAAGGATTGTATGAGTTCGAGGTATCAAAAACCTGGGCCGATCCACGGGTGAACCTGCATCCGACCCAGATCCAACCTGTTCCGAGCCGAGAGTGGAAGGTTGAAAAGCAAACCATTCCGACTCAACGTCTACCCGTGCCTAGTTGTACCCGCGGAAATGGAAACCCAAATCGAACTGGGTCGACCCAAAGTTGTACTTGTGCCCAATTGAACCCGTGAAGGATGACCTAGACCCGACCTGTTTCCGACCCAAAACTAACCCGCACCCAACTTTACCCACGAATGGCCCAGTTAGACCCACCCATTTACTACCCGATCCACTTATTACTCGACCCAGTTAGTACCCGACCCAGATACTACCCAGCCCAAATCCATTTAGACCCAGGAGGCTAAGACAACCTGACCCAAAACCATTCCGACCCAAGGTTACCCTACCCAAACATGACATGTTATATATTTATTTTGTATAATTAGACTTTTTGTCCCTTGACTCTTCTTTTATATTTTGAAATTGAGATTTGATAATGCACAAGTTGTAGATTAAAATGCCAAAAAACTTAGTATTTGATGATTATAATTCATATGGTTCAATCAAGGAGTTATATTTAAAGGCATGTAATTGTAAAGTATTTGGGTCGTTTGCATGTAATTTATTACAAAATCGCATCATTTGCCGATTTGCATATATATCAAATATGCAAAGTAAATCTTATTAAGCATTAAAGAACATGGGAACTACAAAACTTAACGGATTATCCATTAAGTTTTGTACTTCCTATGCTCTCTAATGATAAATAACATTTACTTTGCATATTTGATTTGTGGGTTTATCTTGAGAATTAAATTGTAAAGTGGATTGAATTTGAAGGGATTAAAGGAAGAAAGATAAAGTAAAAACTAAATTGCATTGGGATCTTGGAAAGAGTAAGACAAGTTAATTAGCTAAAATGTAAATCTCTTATATTCATAAACTTTAGTATTTACAAAATATCAAGTATTTACAACTGAATAATATAAATAACAAAATGAGTAACTAAATTAAATAATATTATAGAATGATTAAAAATCTATAAAATTATTGACTATTGAACTAATAGTCTAATACAAGAACAAGAGCCTTTGAGCAACAATGCAGCATCAGATTGAGAGGTAGAGAGGGCCAATGGGCAATTGTGAATAAGAGCCTTTGAAAGGCATAGAAGACCAGGCAGCACAACAACAAGAGATGGGCCCATGAGTGGCCATGAGAGGCAAAGAGAGCACAAACAACAACACAACAGCAACAACACAACAGCATCAACATAGTAGCAACAACACAACAGATGGTAGAAAACACCAAAAAAACACACAAAGAAAAACATAAAGCAGATTTGAATGAGCAGTTTATAAGTTTGAAATTTAAATTTATAAGTGTCAATTTTAAACAAAGAAATTAAAGACAGCAAAGAAAACAAAAGAAAAATTATTTTTAAAATCAATTGTCGCTCTCAGGTACAAACTTGACCTTATCATCGAGCACTCGACTCAAATTGATAATACAACTATACAAACAAGAAAGCCAGCAAAAGTGACACGTACATCCACAATTGTTTGTCTTTCTAACAATACCTAAACCAATCAAGTGCGTATCATGTTCATTTAGACAAAACAAAGGTAGCTCTGCATCGTGACACTTAGGGTAAAACATGTGTGTAAAGTTAAATGTCAATAAAAAAGAGTCACAAACAACCAATGATCTTTGCACAAGGGATACTTATTAACCAAACCAAACAACCACATTTAGCCATCCCACCCTTTTCTTCATACCTCTTCTTCCGACAAAATTGAATCATTACAAAACATTATGAAGTCAATTCCGTCGGCAAATGAGGTTGAAAACATGAGCGGGGACAAACAAGGAACATTTGGAACACCAAGTCCTAAACCACTAAATTCACAAATTTAAGTCCATCTCTCAAACAAAAGTCAAATACTTCTACCAAATGGGGTGGAATGTAGATTGACAACCATTATCAATCTGTCCATCTCACCCCATTTGGGAAAGTACCTGTCAAGGACAGGAAGATGGACTCAAATTCACAAAAGGGAAGTGTATCATGTTCATTTAGACAAAACAAAAGGTAGCTCCACAACATAACACAAACTCAACCACATGTGTATAAAGTTAAATGTAAGTCAAAAAGAGCCATCCCACCCTTTTCTTACAGCCTCTACTGCCGACCAAATTTCATCATTACAAAACATAATAAAGTCAAATTAATCGGCAGAAAAGGTGGAAGACATGAGAGGGAAACAAACAAGCTAAAGGAGAACATTCACCACTAATTCACAAAGTTGGAGGGGGACACTCTGGCTCTAAGGTACAAACTTGACCTCATCATCGAGCACTCGACTCAAATTGACAACACAATTATACAAACAAGAAAGCCAATAAAAGTGACATGTGCATCCACAATTGTTTATCTTTTTAATAATACCAAAACCAATCAAGTGCATATCATATTCAATTAGACAAAACAAAGGTACTGCATCACGACACTTAGGGCAAACCATGTATGTAACGTTAAATGCCAATCAAAAAGAGTCACAAACAACCATAGATCTTTGCACAAGGGACAATTATTAAGCAAAAGGATATAACACAACTAAAACCAGACCCAAAAGTTCTTTTTAGGGTTGACTATTTAGGTTTAGGGTTTAGGTTTAGGGTTTAGGGTTTAGTGTTTGGGTTAGGATTAGGGTTAGGGTTTAGGGTTTATTAGGGTTTAGGGTTAAACACTAAACAAAAAAAAAACCAAAACTAAAAAACCCATAACACAACATACCCACAACACAAACAAACCGAGAACACAACAAACTTAGAACACAAACCAAGAACACAAATCCAGAACACAAATCCAGAAACACAAACCCTAAACACAAACCAAACGCAGAAGCACATACAACCATCAAACATTATTATCTTTCAGGAATAGCAACATCATAAATCACAACTGCACAACACCATCAAACAACAACAGCAGCGCGGATTATGGAATAGATTCATAATCAATATCATTAGGCTCATAATCTTTAACAACTTCAAGAGACTCCTCATCCTCAAGTTTAGCATAACTATAGATCCAATATTGGCAAGTCACAAGAGCCTCAACATTTTTAGGTAGCAAACGTGCTCGATATATTATTAAATTCTGCCTCCCATACTAAAGGAAGACTCAGAGGCAACAAATGTGATGGGGATGGCCAACACATCTCTAGCCATCCGAGACAAAATAGGGAAAACTCCCACATGGGTTTTCCAATAGTCTGGAACATCAAAGTGGTCATCTTGGTCAGCTTGAGCAAGAGGGGCTATGAAATATGATTCAATATCACATTCAGTGCCCCTACTAGTAGCAGCATTGGCACCAAAACTCTAAAAAACAAACCAGGAAACTAGCATCACAAAACAGATTACCAACACAAACAAGAAACAACCAAACAAATATAACACAAAAAAGCCAACCTTTCCAAGGCTGGCCTCTTAAAAGGACGGGCTATCGACCTTGAAAAACTTGGAGTGGAAGAATCAGAATCAGTAGTCATAGAAAATGTAGTGGAACATGGTTGGACATGAGAATAAGTACTAGCATAGTATGTATACAACTTAGTAAATGCATCAACAACCTCTTTAACCTTGGCATCAATCAAAACAATGTTCTCAACATACAAATTGGCAGTGGGTTATTCAGAACCAGAAAAAAGACAATTGATTTCATAAAAAGGTTCAAGAAAATAACAAACATTTTGGAGAGTTTTCCATTCATAATCAATTAAGAACACATCTAAACCATGTTCAAGTAAAACAAACCTATCTATAGCCTCCCTAGCCTCCAAACATCTACGGAGCATAAGATGGGTAGAATTCCAATGAGTATGAACATCACCAAGCAATGAACTAGAAAAACCAGTATTAACATACTTAACACATTCTTCAAGCCTCTCTTTCCTAGGGTTTGATAAGGAAACATAGGTAACAACTTCTTGCAACTTCAACATAGTTTTATCAATAAACTTAAAACCAGCTTGGACAATCAGACTTAATATATGTGCAGTACATCTAACATGAAAGAATTTACCAGAACAAGCTAAGGCAACATATTAGTTCTATTTAAATCCTTAACCATCTCTTGAATCATAACATCATTGGAAGTAGCATTATCACAAGTCAAATAAAATACTTTATCTCTAACATTTCACTCATCGAGCAAATCAAAAGTGAACTTACTCCAATCCTTACCATTGTGGGACCCAAGAATATTTCTAAACACAAGAATTTTAGAACGTAGCACCCAAGAGGAATCAACATAATGGGCAGTCAAAACAGAGCAACTAAGATTAGTAATTGAAGACCCTAAATCACAAGTAAAGCAGATTTTTCCTCCTATACTACCTAAATATGTCATTAATTGAGCTTTGAGAGCAACAAACGGATTAGTGCAATGGTTAAGCATGGTATTCCTAGTAATATGCTTCATATTAGGATTTAAGTAAGAAAGCAAAGCCCTAGTCTTACTATGTTCAACCATCAACAATGGATATGCATGACACATAATAGCATCAGCAAACATACGACATAAAGTTTTTTACAGAAATGACCCCAAGGCTCAGCAGATTTGATTTTCAAGTAAGCTTCACAATTTTCTAAATGCTTATTTTGGTTATTAGTACCTTGAGTTCCCTCAGCACAATATGTCTTACCATTGCAATGCTTACAAGTAGAATAGATCTTACCATCTTGCTTATACAAGAGGAAGTGCTGCCAAACCTTAGTCATACGTCTCCCAAACATGGCAGATGTCATGGGTTTGAGGAGAAAGGGTTTCATCCTCAAGAGAATTAGACCCAATAATTGAGTCCAATGTCAATTGATCAGCTGAAAAACAAGATACCAGATTATCATTCAAACAAGATAACAAGGTAAACTGTTTAAGGTCAGGGTTACGTAGAGGGTTAGGGTTAGGGTTAGGGTTTACTGATTAGGGTTTAGGATTTAGTGTTTGGGTTAGGGTTTAGGGTTTAGGGTTTAACCTTTTGAGAGCCGATTTGTTTCGACCCAAGTCATTCTGAGAGCCGAATTGTTCCGACCCAAGTCCATCAGAGAGCCGATTTGGACCGACTTCATCTTATTCAATTCTGACCCAAATTCACCCAACCCCGCCCTATCCAGTTCCGAAAGCTCCCTCACCATGTTGGACCCAACCCAAGTCCACCCAGACCCACCCAATTCCGACCCATGGCCCACTATCACCTTGATTATTCCGACCCAAATCTTTCTGACCCATGTTGGGTCAATCCAAACCCAACCAATGGCCCAGTTTGACACCACTAGTATGAGTGAGTTTAGGCACTGGTTAAGGATTGAAGAAAGTATTATGAAACAGAAGGCTAGAGTAGACTGGTTGAAGCTTGGGAATGCAAACTCCAAATTTTTCTTTTCTGCTACTAAGGCTAGATATTCTAGGAACATGATCTCTCTTCTGTATGACAGTAGGAGTTCTCCTATCACTGAGCCTAAGGCCATTATAGGGGAAATTATGGGATTTTACAATAATAGGCTTGGCTCTTTTGCCTATTCTCTCTATAGTATTGATTTGTATATTGTTAGAGCTGGGACAATGCTTAGTGCTTCTTCTTGCTCTTTACTGTGTAAAGATGTTTCAATGGATGAAACTGATCAGGCTCTTGCTGGTTGATGACTCAAAAGCTTCAGGGTTGGATGGATTTAATCCTTTAATTTATTCTTTAAGAAGAGCTAGGAGTTGATCAAGTCTGATATGTATAAAATGATAATGGAGTTTTTTCATAACTCTTTTATTCATGGTCCTTTGAAATGTACTACTATTACTCTGGTGCCTAAAATCACTAATGCTTCTCATGTGAAGGATTTTAGGCCTGTTGCCTATTGCTTTGTTGTGTACAAAATTATCTCAAAAATTTTGACTAACAGTTTACAATATGTTATTGGAGAACTGGTTAGTGATGCCCAGTCTCGTTTTGTCCTTGACAGACACATAGCTGATAATATCCTACTAGCTCTAGAATTAATAAGAGGTTATTCAAGATCTAGGATGTCCCCAGGTGCATGATGAAAGTGGATATAAAGAAGGCGTATGATTCCGTAGAGTGGTCTTTTTTAGAGAGCATGTTGAAGGAGTTGGGATTCCCTAGTAGGTCTGTTGGTTGGATTATGGCATGTGTTAGAAGTGTTTTTTTACTCTATTCTAGTGAATGGGATTCCTACTAGATCCTTTTCGCCTTAAAAAGGACTAAGGCAAGGGAATCCCCTCTCCCCCTTCCTTTTTGCTCTATGTATCGAATATCTTGGTAGATGCCTCAATGAGCTGAAGAATGACCCCAATTTCAATTACTATCCAAAACATGAGGGACTTACAATTACACTTAATGTTTGCAGATGATTTGCTACTCCTCAGTAGATTTGGTTGTAGTTCCAGTAGTCTTATGTTTCATGTTTTCCAAACATTTTCTATGGCTTCTAGGCTTGCTGCTGATGTTGAAAAAAGTATTTTAGTGATGTGAGTGATATGGTTGTTAGGGATCTTGCTGCTATTGTTCAAAGGCCCATAAAGGAGCTTCCTTTCAAGTACTTAGGAGTTCCCCTCGCTCTTAAGAAGCTTACCTATGCTTAAAGCAAGCCCGTAGTGGAGAAAATTACAAGTAGAGCTCAGACTTTGATTGCTCATTTACTTTCTTATGTTGGGAGGCTCCAACTTGTCAGGAGTGTCCTCAGTAGTATGCAAAACTATTGGGCACATATCTTTCCCCTTTCAAAGAAGCTAATTAGAGCTGTTGAAGGAATTCCTTGCCATTTCACTTGCAAACTCAATTTCAACCTGAAAATTTTCTCGGACTCCTCTACAGTTCATCCTAGAACAAACCTCACTCCAAACCTCATCAACATATGAGTCGCTAAAGAACAGATGTTGTACTGTTTTAAGTTCAGAAGAACACAAACTACATCTTGTGTCACAACTGATACCCCACCAGACTAATTCTATTTACTGTAGCTAGCCTGTTATGTAGAGCAAGCCAAATGATAAGTTTACTTTTAGGGGAAGAAAGATTATTACAAATTAATCTCTTCTAGTGAACTATATCAAATTCCCTTGTCAGCAACCTGTAGGCTTTCTTAATTGAGAAGTGGTGGCCTTTACACACAACCTGTTAACCACCCAACTCATCCAACAACTCTCTAGTAGTAATAATCTTCCTTAGTAGCCATGAACATTGACTACTAATATTCACGCTGGCTACAATTTGCCTTTTAATATAGTATGTTTGCACCCACTTAACCCACAAGTTATCTCTTTTAAATTCAATAGTCCAAACAGCTTCATCAGGCAGCCTTGTTGCCATTGAGCCATGTTTATCAAATTCCAACCTCCTCTACTCTCTAGCAGTTGAAAAGTATACCAATCAACAAGAGCCTTTTTAAATTCTTTAGTGGCCCTATGTTGTTCACATAAGCTCTTTATGCTGTGTGGAGACAAAGGAACAACAAAATCTTCAGCAACTGCAAGCAGGATCTTGGTTGAGTTGTGAGAATTTTTATTTTCGTGTTGCTGCTAGATGTAATGATGCAAATAGATTGAGACTCATGATGTAGTGGTCTGGTAGCTTGTTGCTACAGGTCCTTGTTTGTGTTTGGTTATTTGTAGTGCAAGTGTTTCCTTGTACTCATGTGATTAGCTGCTGTAATCACATTGCTTTTGATAATATATGTTTTGATAAAAGTGGGAAAGTGCACAGCGTTATTTGGGAGAAAGAATATTTTTGTGTATGTCTGTTTCCTCAATACAACCAACATATATATAGAGTTCCTAAGTTGTACACAATGAGGAAACTAATTAGGAAACAAAATATTACAAGAAAATATATACAGCAACAATAAACTCCCAATACTCCCCCTCAAGTTGGAGAGTGAGGATCCCGAACACCCAACTGGCATAACAAAGAGTGGAATTGTGCAACCCCCAATGCTTTTGTAAACATGTCGGCCAACTGAAATTGGGATCGAACAAAACAAGTGACAATGACGCCAGCCATCAAAAGTTCACGAACAAAATGGCAATCAATGTCTATATGCTTCGTACGCTCATGGAACACCGGATTCGAAGCAATATGAATAGCAGCTTGATTATCACAAAAAACACGCACCGGTTGACGGTGAACAACGCCAAGTGCTGCTAAAAAGTTACATAGCCACTTTACCTCTGCACACATATGAGCCATAGAGCGATATTCAGCCTCCGCGGAAGAACGAGACACAGTAGGTTGCTTCTTTGTTTTCCAAGAAATTGGAGTAGAGCCGAGTAAAACAAAATATCCAGTGACAGACCTCCGAGACACTGGACAACTCGCCCAATCAGCATCACAATACGCATAAAGCTGCAAATCACTATCGGCTCGGAGAAAGAGACCTTGGCCCGGGTGAGCTTTCAAATAATGGAGGACACGCATAGCAGCATCGAAGTGAGCTTGTCGAGGAGCTTGCATAAATTGAGACAAAATATGTACTGCATAACAAATATCAGGCCGCGTAATAGTGAGATAAATAAGACGACCAATAATACGACGATATTGCAGCGGATTCACATACAAAGGGCCACTGTCACTAGCGAGGCCATGATTTTCGGGCAACGGAGTATCTACGGGTTTAGAACCCAAAACACCAGCTTCTTTGAGAATGTCAATAGTATACTTGCGTTGGGACAAGAACATACCCTCCTTGATACGTGCGCATTCAATCCCTAAAAAATATTTCAGAGGCCCCATATCCTTCAACTGAAAACATGTATCTAAATATGTTTTAAAGGATGTGCACAAAATAGGATTATTGCCAGCCACCAGAATATCGTCGACATACCCCAAAACACACAATATGTCAACCCCTTTATGGAAGGTGAACAAGGTATGATCTGCATTGTTGAAATCCATATCGACGAAGAGCACCAGATAATTTAGCAAACCAATTCCGAGGAGATTGGCGCAAGCCATACAAAGATTTGCGGAGGCGACAAACACGAGTGGAAGAGGATGCGGAAAAACCTGGTGGAAGTTTCATATAAACTTCTTCATGAAGGTCACCATGGAGAAAGGCATTATTCACATCGAGTTGATGGACCTCCCAATTTTTAGCCACAGCAACAGAGAGAAAAGTGCGCACACTCACCATTTTAGCCACGGGAGCAAAAGTATCATTAAAATCTTCCCCGTGAACTTGGTGATTTCCTAAAACCACAAGGCGAGCTTTATGACACTCAATTGAGCCATCGGAAAGGAATTTTGTTTTAAACACCCATTTCTTTGCCAATGGGTTTCTTGCCCGGTGGTAACGTAACAATGTCCCATGTATGATTCCGTTCTAAGGCCTCAATTTCAACTTGCATTGCCTTCCGCCAACACTCTGCCTGCACGGCTTGTTTATAACTACTTGGCTCCACATTAGCGGACACATTAGCGAGAAACATTCTATGGGCAATAGAAAAATTATCATACTGTACAAAATTGGCTATAGGATAACGCATACCTGAGGAGTCCGAGGAACGAGATGAAGCCGGAATGGGGTTAGAAACTGTTGCCGAGTGACAAAGATAATCATCCAAATAACGTGGAGTTCCTCTGTGACGTTGGCCCCGTTCAAGGTCCTCAATGGAATCATTAGAGGTGGGCTCGCGAACATTTAAAGATGCATCAGGCTCGTTAATAGGCCGTTGGACACCTCGCAGATCTGGCTTGAAAGTCTTGGCGATGACCATCCAGAAGATACACGCCGCTTCTGTCCGTGGCTCCTTTGGGTGCTTGTAGGCCGCTGTATGCGTGGTTCCTTGGGCGATAGATGTGACGGGATGGTCAGTCCGTGGCTGTTGGACACATTCCTGCGACTGTGTGGTTGGTGCTGGGCTCGGACTTGGACCATTTGTTTCGTGACTCCCCCTATCCCCAGTCAAAGAAGCATTATAATTTAATTCCCACTCAGTCGGAACGTCACCTGTAGTTTTAAAGCTAGTTTCTCCTGACTCAGCACGCATTGTAGCAAACGGGAAAATGTCCTCATGAAATCGTACATCACGAGAAACAAAAATGTCATGAGTATCCACGTCAAATACCTTCCAACCTTTTTGGCTAATAGAATAACCCAAAAATACGCATTTTCTACTACGAGCTCCAAACTTGTCTTTGACTCTTGTTTTATTATGGACATAACACAAGCAACCGAAAACGCGCAAAGTATCATGTGAAGGCGATTTGCCAAACAATACCTCATATGGCATTTTTCCTTGCAAAAGCTGAGTAGGGGTCCGATTAATGAGATAAACAGCAGCCTGCACACACTCACCCCAAAACTCAATCGGATGAGATGCCTGAAATCGCAGAGCGCGAGCCACTTCTAAAATATGACGGTGCTTTCTTTCAACACGACCATTTTGTTGCGGTGTGTCCACACAAGACGACTGAAATAACACTCCCAACTTAGAGAAGAATGGTACCAAAGACTTAAATTCCGTTCCATTATCTGAACGGACAATCTTAATGTCCTTACCAAATTGCCTTTTCACCATCCGGAAAAAATGTGTAAAACAATCCGCAACTTCACTTTTTGCTTTCAACAAATAAGTCCAAACACATCGAGAAAAATCATCAACAATGGTCAGAAAATAATGAGCACCAGAAAAAGACGCTTGAGGATAAGCACCCCATAAATCACAATGAATAAGACCAAATAATTCAGCCGCTTTATTATCACTAACGGGAAAAAATATTTCTGGTTTGTTTAGCACGAGCACAAACATCGCACGTGTCTAACAACTTCTTCATTTTACTGTTTCTACTAGTACTAGAAATAAAGCTTAGTGCTTGACTTGACGGATGACTGAGCCTTTGATGTAGAAGCATAAGCGTATCGGTGATGTTGCATGAGCAAAAACATGTGACGTCACCGGCTTGAAATAATAAACCCCATTCCGAAATTCACCCAGTCCAATCGGAGTCCTCGTATTGCGGTCCTGGAGAATGCACAATTTGTCAGTAAAAACAACAAATACACATGAGTCACGTATTAATTGCCCAATTGAAACAAGATTGCACTTTAAATTAGGAACATAAAGAACATTAGAAAGAACTAAATTTGTTCCCAATCTGACACTTCCTTATTTGACAGCACTTGTTTGTACTCCATCTGGTAAGCTCACGGGTTGCGGTGGCAAATCAAAATAATCAAACAAAGACGCAAGGTTCCCCGTCATGTGATGGGAGGCACCACTGTCTAATAACCAAGCACCATGCTTATCGTAGAGTTTGTCAGAAGAAGGTGAACTGTCAATGAGATTCAAAAGGCGTTGTACTTGCTCTGAAGTGAAACCAGGGATGCCGGAGGTTTGAGTTGTAGGAGAAAATAATGATGAAGGTGTGTTGATAGACTGAGCAGCGGCTGCTTGAGGTGTGACTGATTGCGTGGATGTTTGGTGCCCACGACCTGCTGAAGAGTTGCCACGACCTTTGCCTCCTCTCCCCCTGCCACGACCACGTACGATTACCACCAGGGTACCCAGTTCGTTGCCAGCAAAATTCAAACAAATGCCCAACTTTACCACAGTGGGTGCAGCGCATGGGAGCCTGAGCCGTAGGTGGAGTGGTTGATGCTTGAGCAGTCGTGTGGTTTGGAGAAGGCACACTAATTGATGGTGCTTGAACTGCAAAACTAAGAGCATCAGTTTTATCATCCCTCTCGCGGATGATGGTCTTGTGTCTCTCTTCTTGAGTCACATAAGCATATGCTTTGTTAATGGTCGGGAAGGGTTCCATACCCAAAATTTGGGTGCGGATGGCACCATATTGGACATCATCAAGTCCTAACAAGAAATCATGAGTCTTCTCAGATTCAAAACGGACCTTGATTTGAGCGGCTGCGGCACAAGTGCAACCACAAGTAACATCCTCTCGACCATACAATTCATCCCATAATGACTTAAACTTTGTGATATATGATACGACACTCGTTCCCAACTGGCGAAGGTTTTGAAACTGAGTCTTGAGTTGATGCCGACGAGGGCCATTACTAACAGAAAAGCGCTCTTCAAGATCAAGCCACATCTCACGAGCGACCAGATGGCCGACCACACTAGGTTGTATGGATGAATCAATAGAGTTGATAAACCAGTTACATATAGTGGAGTTATTTGCCCTCCAAGCAATATACTCAGGGCTCTTTGGGTCTGTAGGTTCAGTTAAGTCCCCAGTGATAAACCCTAATTTATTCTTGCCTTCAAGACCATTAAATATAGCTTTCTCCCATAACTCATAATTATTTTCATTGAGAACAAGTTTAGTCAGTAACATATATACCAGATCCTTCCGAGGGATGAAGAAAATAAACAGAGGAAGAATCATGAATAAGCTGCGGTGTTGTTTTGGGGGACATGGCGAAGATGGGTCTCGGGTAGTCGAGATCGTACACAGGTGCGCGGCGGAGCCACAAAGAGGGCGTGTGGAACGCCAGGACAAAAGGCTCACCAGAAAAAGTTCCAATCAAACGGCAAAGATAGCTGCCGGAGAAATTGGATCTGGAAAAAAAAATTATAACCTAGAAACTGATACCATGATAAAAGTGGGAAAGTGCACAGCGTTATTTGGGAGAAAGAATATTTTTGTGTATGTCTGTTTCCTCAATACAACCAACATATATATAGAGTTCCTAAGTTGTACACAATGAGGAAACTAATTAGGAAACAAAATATTACAAGAAAATATATACAGCAACAATAAACTCCCAATATGTTTACTTTAATTGCCAAAAAAAACCTTGTTCAATAATTGTAGGTTAATAGAATTTTCAATTTTGCAATTAAGTATAAATTATCTGACTTGCAAAGCAACAATAGATATGGAAAGTGGAGTTAGGTAAAGAAAATCATGAAATAAAAATGCACAGGTAATCGGAGAAATAAGTTGATGAAATGAGGACTATAAAGATTCCACACTTCCAACCCTAAAGTCAATAAATGAAAAAAAATTAGAAAGACACAATCCCACACTCCCTAAATTATTCAAAAAAGAAAATTAGAAGTAGATAAAGAGAGAATTGTGTCATCTTCCACCCATTTTTTTAACTAAAGGTTAAATAAATAAAAAAATCAACATAAAACACTAAGTCTAGAGTATTCAAATCTAATATTCCTAGTCCTAGCGGCCATTTGATAATTAGTAATAAATGGTGCGAATGATAATGAATTAACATTTAATACTACTATCCACTAATATATCACATAGCAAATTCAACACGATAGCCTAGTACACTAACCAAAGAGCAGCAGGTGATAGCAGTGGTATTGGCATTACATCCGAGCTCTTAAGGTTCTAAGATCGAGTCTTATCTCTTACGGAAGTGAAAGAAGCAGCCACATTTCCTGATATCGCAAATTTACCAAAAGCACCAACAAAATAATTAGCTTCCTTCTCCAACATATAATTTTCTACCAAACAGATTCAATTGGAAAACATAATCAAATGAGAATGATTTCAATTTTTAAGAAACTCAATGCTTAATATAGCAAAATCACGTAAAAAGAGCAAGCCTGGACACCAATCTGCAATTATTTCAAGAGAAAGGATAAAATTCGAAGAGATCCTTGCCTACACAAAGTTAAAACGCAGAAGAACAAATAAATTAGATCTAGAAAATTGATTTAGGAGGGATACCAATATAGGAGTACCATATAACACATTTTATGAGTCATTCCATATCCTTGGTTTCATGCAACATGATACTTCCATGATATGCCTAATATGACCTTGATTCAAAATCATCCCAATGTACCTATTTCTATATTTTCCAACTGATTAGAAGACCGTTGAATGATCCATTTGTAAAAGTTCAATAATTAAATTGATAAATGTAGTCAAATGGATTGTTAATAATACTAAATAAAGATGAACTTCTGCTTGCTATCCCCATCATCATTCATCCAGATAATTTCCTAATATACATTTCAGGTATTAGATAATAACTCTTCCATTTAAGAAATTTGACATCTTGTTCCGATGATTGCTCAAGATCAGAGGAAATGAAAGCAATTTAATTAAAAGAACATATGCAAAGAATAACCCAAAACTCATAAACTCATAAGAGTTAAACAAAATTCAACTCAAAATAAAATTCGGGAGGCGATGGGCGAAGTAAACACTTGGTACATTAACCATAAATGTTAAAAGATAATGCAATTTGATCTTTCCTAGCAAAAGATAGCGAATAGCCAAAATCATGGTGAGTCGTTGAAGTGAGTAATAGAATTATCAATGTAAAAAAGAAATTAATGACCCAAAAATGTAGCAATCATGATATGAGAAATTAAAACATAGTTCGAATATAATGTGAAAAAGGTTAAAAATAGGAAAATTACATATGGTGGCTCCTCTTTGGGTTTTTCTACTTGGTGGAAGGCTAAAAAAATTAATACCAAGTGACCTCCTACTTTGGCTAATTATACTTAGGCCCTGTTTGGCAATAGCATTCACGCTGGTCATCAAGGATATAACTTGTTCATCTTCTCCCCCATACGAGGTATTTGTTCTTCTTCTTAAAAATATGGTACTTTTTTCTTTGTTCTTGAATTTTGATGCTTAGCTTAGATGGTGGACTTGTTTAACATGAATATGGGATCTCTATATGCTTATATGTCTGCTACCAACACCACTACCACCATTCCACCACTAAAACCATTACAATTCGCCATTAGTTCCTTAAGAATTTTGCGTTAAGTCTAATTGCTGTATTTATTTAGTTAAACAGCCAACAAGATTCCAGCATGTATGAGACTTGATCTTGATCTAACTGCTATGTAACCTGGTGGGTAAGCTCCCTATTAAGCATGATCACATCCATTTAGCAGTGAGCAGTCTATCCAGTTCCCTGTCAACTAGATAGATTAAATTGGACTTTGTCAAGATTAAATGAGTGAGGAGGAAGGAGAAAGTCAATAAGAATGCTTTTTTCCATGTAGATTTTTATGTGTATTGTATCAGTGTGTGTTGCGAAATGTAATGGTTGTGTTTAAAGTCTAACTCAATACTACTTTCGTTAATAATGAGGTGTAACACAAGTATCTATTATATTCACACCTTCCTAGTTGTGATCTAGTTTTAGAAGGAAACTAAAATATTAGGAGTACATATTACTAGTTGTCAGCTATTATCGTAATATTATGAGTACACTAGAGATACCAATACATATTAGAGAGTATCATCGTAATATTTTATCTTCTAGTTTTGTTAAGTTTACATGATCGTAATATTTTATCTTCTAGATTGTTAAGTTTACATGATCTTCCAAGTTTGCATGAAATTGTTGAAGATAAATCATGTTCACATTGAACTAGTTTTATTAAGTCAATAGTTATCTTCTAGTTTGTTAAGTTGTTACATTAGATAATACTCTCTAGTATTTATCACTAATTATAGCAAATTTTTACAACATATAAATAATACATGTATTCATGATTATGGTAGATGGCTTCATCTAGTAACAAAGAGGAGACAAAAGAGGTATTTAAGTGGAGCGAAGAAGAGACAATCATTTTATGCGACATTTGTCTTTTTTTTATTAAGAACAATGGTCGTAGTTCATTTTACAGGTGGAAGGATATTCAAATAGATGTCGAAAAAAAGAATCGAGCGCGATTTTAATAATTTGCAAACCTGCAAGAACAAATATGACACAATGAGAAAAGATTGGATTAAATGGAAATCACTGAAATCATCGGAAACTGGTTTAGGATGGGATCCAATTTCAGGAAAAATTGATGCTACGGACGAATGGTGGCAAAGAAAAATCAAGGTGTGTTTTTGTTACTGTTAAAATTAGTTCACTCATATATAAATATATGACTAGTGGGATAATATATGAATTTTAATTTTCTTTCTTTAATACCGTAGGAGAATCCGGGCTTCAAAAGTTTCGACACGGGGGTGTTAGCTTAGATTTGGAGAAAAAATGGGAAGAATTGTTTGGAGATTCATATGCAACAGGGGAGAATGTCTATGTACCCTCTATGGACCCCGTTGAAGATCTTACCATAGAAACTGAAAATTTGAAGGGAGAATACAGGTGAAAGTCTTGAAGGCGATACTTATTTAGGAAATTCTCAATTCTTCGATGCTTTATTGAATGAAGATAATTTCTTTCAAAATTTTGTGGAACAAGCAAAAGGTGATTCTACTTTAGGTAACTTAGGTAGTAATTCACAAATGAATACTAAAGGTACAACCAGTGACATTCGTGCTTCAAAGAAGGACAAAAAGCAACCTACAACATCACAAAATAACGTCCAAATGAAGCGTAAGAGGAGGCAATCGGCTGGTTCTTCGATGTTAGCTAAGGAAATTAGTGAAATGACAGAATGTGTTAAACTAATGAGTCAAAGTAGTTCAACTACTAATTCTAGCATGCATCCATCCATCCATGTCCACAATCTCTACTGCAATGAAGATCATCAATCGCATGATAGACGATCATATTTTGGAGAAATTCAGTGATCTATGGTTTTATGCTACTAATGTGATTGAAAATACAACTAGAAGGGAAGTTTTCCTAAGCATGGAGGATGATGAAACTAGGCTTATATGATTACAACGCTTATATGATAATAAAGACAATTAGTTTATTGTAGTATTTAGTTTTTTATTCGCTTTACTTGTAATAAATTTCGAGTTTTGTTACTTGTCAAATTTGTGGACTGTTTGTTTCTAAATTTTTTTTCAATTAAAGATGGAATTCATTTCATATTTTATTATTCTAAACCTTTATTAATGATAAATAAAGTTATGGTTTGCTTTTATATTTGACAGGCTCATCATAACTATGGATATCGATGAAGAAAGAAAGCGCAAAATTATGATTGCAATTGCATATACAATGTCTTTAATAACCACATACTTTTATAAGTATATACATAAAGGACCATGCATGACTTCAACTCTAACGGGAGAGATGTGGATGAAAGAAGTGTTGAACGGTCACCCTATTCGATGTGTCAATGCATTTCGAATGGAGCCACAATTATTTTTGAGATTATGTAAGGATTTATCGTCAAAATATGGGTTAAGATCTACACGTAACATGTCCATTATGAGAAAGTTGGCATATTTTTGTATGCTCTTGCTCAAGGTGTATCAAATAGACTTCTTTCTGAGCGTTTTCAGCGTTCTGGTGAATCTATTAGTAGGACGATTCATGAAGTTCTCAATTCGATTTCTAATCGAAAGGTGAAAGGTCTTGCACATGATATTATAAGGCCTTATGATCCAGATTTCAAAAGCGTGCCGGCTAAACTAGCTACGATACTAGATACATGCCTTTTTTTAAGGTATATATGTAATATTATTATTGTTTTAGTATATAATTTAGCTTAAATATATACTTAAAGTTGGTTTATGTTGTGTTTTTTTATTATATAGGATGCTATTGGATGTATAGATGGTACCTATATAGAAGCATGCATACGGAGGCCCTACGGATGCCATATAGAGGAAGAAAAGGAATTCCCACATTTAATGTTTTGGCTGCTTTGTGATTTTGATATGTGCTTTACATTTATATCGGCAGGATGGGAAGGTTCGGCACATGATACTCGTGTTTTCCTTCATGCAATTGAAACTCCAGGAAATGAAGTTTCCTAAACCACCGAAGGTGTGTTTTTAATTTATGTGCTTTTCTATCTTTTCTTAAGATTAATATTTATGATTTGTAGGTATATTTATAGTGCTAAACTATAATAAATTTGACAGTTTAATTTGTATTCTAATTAGGTAAGTACTATTTGGCCGATAAAGGCTACCAGATCGAAAAGGTTATCTAGTACTATATCCGAAGTTGAGGCATCATAAATCTCAATTCCAAAACGTGCCCCCAAAAAATGATCGAGAAACCTTAAATCGTTGGCACTCATCTCTTCGAAGTTGTATCGAAAGATGTTTTGGAGTTCTCAGCGGATATGGAAGATACTTTCCAAAATGCCACAATTTAGTGTTGAGACACAAATTCAAATTATTGTTGCTACATTTGCATTCCATTATTACATTAGAATAAATTCACCGGATGATCCTCTTTTTTGAGTGTTAGAGCATTATCCTAATTTTATACCGTCATTTGAGCTTCCCGATGTTCAGCCTATCGCACAAGGTGAAACTGGAGTGGGAAGTTGTACAGAAATGAAAGTAATTCATGACCATATAGCAGATTGTTTATGGAAAGCTAGACGCCTTGGATCGGTAGTTGTTGAAAACTAATTGATTTTCTAATTTTATGTGTAAGCATTGATTTTTTAGGGGGTGTAAGCATTGAATTTATTTATGAAGCTAATTAATAAAAATGTTGTAATTAAGTTCGTAATAAATCTAATATATATGTCTAATATTGTATTTTTTCAATTCCAACCGCTAGTTTTGCCAAACACTTATTATTTAAACAGCTACTTTAAACGCTGACAGCTAATAGCTACTAGTTGACAGCTACCCGCTACTACAACAGCTACCCGCTATCACGACCGCTATTTTACCAAACAGGGCCTTAGTGGCCTTAATCCACTTAAAATCTAACTAACCCATCAATTAAAGTAAATTTACTAACACACCCCTAGTTTTTATAATTTTAAAGGATAAAAACCCTTCCATTCTCCATTAAAACTCACACCTCCTTTCCTTCTCACGAATTCCCCACGAAGTGAAACAGGTTTGAGGGACATGAAATGATAAGGTGTGTTTATAAAAAAAATCTTCTTGTTTAGCTTTGTTGGCAGCATGAGAACTTGCCATACCACCCATATGCATATGCATGTGGTTCATCACAAAGTATCTGAATTGGTAAGTTGATAAGATTGTTGTTTCTTTAGTTGATTTCGATCTTAGAGTTGCAGCTGCCATGGCATATTTTGGATTAGATAAACAACAATCAAAGAAAAACGGGGGAGATTTGAGAATGAATTAACTTGGGTTGGTCTTAGATTTCGTCAAAATTAATGATAAACGAAGGTTATCTTAAAGAAGAACAAACTGGGAGAAATTGAGACAGTAAATAGTAATATACTCCTACATTGCAGAAGTGAAATAGAAATGGGTAGTTATAGTTTTTTTTGTTTTCTGGGAAATTAAAAACCGACAGTTTGTTAGGAAGAATGATGATTGATGATATAAATGAAAAGAAATTCGCAAATCACACACAAAGAAGATGAAGACATAAAATAAACAACTAATTTCTCTCTCATCACAAAGAAGATGATCCTACGAGGGATGGGTTTTTTTCTTTTGAGGGAAGAGGGATGGGGGGTTTTGAATTAGAGTAATTAACTAGGAAGGTTAAGTCAGTAAATTTACTTTAAATGAAGGATTAGCTAGGTTTTAAGTGGATTAAGATCACTAAGTATAATTAGTTGAAGTAAGAGGTCACTTGGTATAAAAAAAAATTTAGCCTGCTACCAATTAGAATAACCCAAAATAAGAGTCCACCATATAAAATTTCCCTAAAAAATACTTACAATGAAAACAATCAGAGAATCACTCATGAAAAGAGAATTAGGAACAAAGTGGGTTCTTCATCTTTCTTGCAAATTTTAACATTAATGAATGAAGTTGTAGACTGGAAAAAGTGAGCGAATATTTGATTTTCCTTATTGGTTTCTTAACCTAAATTAAGATTCAGCAATCGAAATTAAACAGAAAAAATGATGAGATAACCCTTGGCGATTTTCACATAACGCAGTCACCAAAATTTCAACATCATTTGCATTAACCAAGAGAAATCTTATATTTCTAACAGTACTAGTATTTTAAGTATAGAAATTTCACAAAAAAAAAAAAACATGCCCGTAATCATCACGCTCAATCTTCAACTTGCACTTCGAAAAAAATAAGGTTTTCTCGGATAAGATACAATTAAGATGACCATCCAAAAAGAAAAATTGCCACTTTCCCTACTTTTAGCACAAAGGCCGAGCAACACAAATCCTCCAAAAATGGAAGATCCTCTTCCTTTTCTTCTCAATTCTCATGAAATGAGAATCCTTATCAACTTTCACACATCCATCGGGAACTTCTCATAGAGTAGAGATAGTGTCATGAGGATGGTAAATTTCTCATGGCTGGACATGCTCTTACTTCCCTTTTTCTCTTGCTTCATTTTTCTTCCGGGCTCTCCTTCTTCTTTCTCTATTATTCAAACTTGAAAACCCAAAATAGTTAAATTAGGTCTTTCTCGCAATCTTTCAATTGAATAAAAATTTGTTTCAAGATTTTTTTGTTAATATATTGAAATTTGTTGCGAAACTTAAACAAGTGAATCGATGAGTTATTTTTGCTGATATTAGTAGTGCTAAAATTCGTTCCCCGATATCGGATACTTTGGCTGCCAAGTTAGAACCCGGAAATCGAGAGGTTCAAATAAAACTTGATGAGATTCAAAGCTCTCAATGCAAGGAGAAATCAAAAGCGCACCCTCAGGATGATGATATTCCAAAAGGGTTAATCCTAGGACTTTCTTCCCCAAACAAAAAGGTGAAAGTGTCGTTGGACAAGAAGGATAGTTTAGAGAAGGAATTTGTTTTGGGTGTAAATGATGAGCATGAAGCTCATGGGGCATGCTCATGGGGTTTGTGCTACAGATGTCTTGGGGCTGCATAATTGTTCATATTTAAAAGGGGAAAACACTTCTATGGAGATAAAGAAAGAAGTGAGGCAAGAGAGGATGGACGATGGTAAGAACATCCTCGTTGCATACGACTCTTCTGCTGTTGGTATGAAGCAAAAGGTAAGCCCGAAGTCTCCGTGTTCGTCTGACTATGTGACTTATACTAATAGACATAGATCTTCCTTGTTTCTTAACATTTCACGGGAAGATATGGAAAAGTTGCAACAGGGAAAGGTGTTGCATTACCATTCTCATTTGAGGTCGATGTCAATTCGTACCTCAGATCTTAAAAAAACTATCAAGAAGGAGGCCCCCCGCAAACAAGATTTGAGGGAAGCAGAGGTCTCTCCTACAGTGACTTCGGTGGAGAATGTTACCCAGGAGCCATGCTCCATGACTCACTCGGGGTTTAGCAGGATCAAGATCGTGTAGACAAGCTGGATGATGTTCCCATTATTGAAGTGACACAACACACATCATGTTATGCTGATCAAATTGCAGGTTCAAAGCAGACGGGTCATGTATCGTTGGCAAAGAGGAAAGCAGCAAAGGAAGCTAGGATGAGAGCGCTGCGGATTGTCCGGTGCAATATGAGGAAGTCATTGCCTAGTGCCAATGTGAGATCTTTCAGCAGCCGATCGTCAAGGAAGCCAAGATTTAGCAGTCACCAGTGTGTAGGTTCACCTTCTCTGCACCGTGTTCGTTGCAAGCGCAAGTCAGAGAATTCTATCCCTTGTGATGTATCCCCTCCCCCCTTAAGAAGTTTGGTCCTAATGTGGTGTTTAATAACGTTTGTAGTAGGTTTAGTGTGTCGACCCATGTTATGATGAGTCATCACTCGTCTGTAATCATGGGTTAACCTAGTTTGTTGTTTGTACTATTTCCTTGTTGTCAAAAAAAAAAAAATAATAACGACCAACATTCCTTATTATAAAAGATACACTTCAAGTCATCTCTCTTAGATTAGATCATTGATCATAAGGATGCTAATTCACAATCATCTTGATATAGTTCATACAACTCTATTCTTCTTAATAAACTGATATAATTAACTCATAAGATTTTTCCGTTTGACATAAGCATGACTAGATTCATAAACTTCTTAATTTCTTAAAACAAAATACTGGAAAACAGATTTTGCAATTTAACTCAACCAAAAGATAGAAACTAGATTGAGATTAAAGTATTCTAAAATAAGTTCCCATCTATCAAAGGAGGAAAGTCCCAATCTTTGACCACAAAATTCCAAAGTCTACCAATTGAATCATGTAGTATGATTAAATGAGGGGACATAAACTAAAGTTTATACCTTTATATAATTTTGGCTCAGAACTGATTTTCAGTTCTCAAGAAACGAAGAGCACAACAAGAATTTAGCCAAGATTTTGAGAACAAACAACACCATGGCAGCACGCCACACCGACAACCCAAGCGCGGAATTGACATAGCATAGCATAATAGCAGCACCAACTCACCACGGCCGCGCAGTCAAGAGCGAAAAACAGAATCACGAAGCCAGCTGTTGTGCCATCACCGAAAAACTAAGGAGAGGAGATGAATGACAATGAAATAGAAGAAAATTGCAAGCAACGCCTCATAGTAGTGCTGACACCCGCGGCGGCACCACGGCGGCAGAAACGACAGACCATAAGCAACAGCAAGACAACAGAACAGAGAGGGAAGAGAAAGAACACGGCACCAGATCGCCACACCAGAGGCAACACGAGGCTAGCAGACGAAAGAGAGAGGTGATGAGTCAAAGGAGCACGACCTCCATTCGGTGGTTCTTGATTTCGAGAACAAGGAAGAGTGCATTCATCATACACCTAGGTGTACCATGTGCATGGTACACCCAAGACTATTATTTGCTCATTTGTTGATTTGGGAGCTCCAAATGAGCAAAAAAAATAGCCTTAGGTGTATCATTTTCATGGTACACCTCGTGTATGATAAAGATTGTAAAATATGAAGGATAAGCAAAAAGGAGGAAGAGCCTTGGGATTTAGGATTTTTCACTCCTCAGATTTTATTGGAGGTAGGCTAAAATGTTGACAGCAAGGCAATGAATGTGGCATTTCCACCATCCGCCACGAAGAGAATGAAGAAAGATTTTCTTTCTTTTTTATTTAATAATTTAGTAGGAATCCATAACCCCCATTAAAAATTAAAAATACACATGTCACATAGTTTAGTGTAGTTTAATACACAATTAAGCTAGTAAGGCAATATTAACCTTTAATTAAGGCAACTTAAAAATTGGGCTATTACATTCTCGTTCGTTCTAATCACGCAAATTCTGACTTCTTTTCTATCTATAAATTATTGTAAAAGATGAAATCTCCACAATATGTGTTTGACTTTCTGGTGTTTCTTGGCTCTTTAGTTTGCGCAATAGCACTGTTATTGTCATAATAAAGGTTTATTGTTCCCTTTATGAAGGTGATAGTGCCAAGTTCGCCTACGAACTTTCGTATCCAAACAACTTCCTTTCTTCGCTTCTAAAAAGCTAAGTACTTGGCTTTAGTTGTAGAGTATGTCGTGGTGCTTTAATTTGTTTAGCACTCTATCAGCTTACTGCTCCTTCATTGCGACATAAGATATATCCAGTTTGAGATATGAAAGCATTTATGTTTGTCTGGAAGCTCGCATTAGTGTAGCCCATAACAACTAATCCATCACTTCCACCATAGACTACGAATTTATCCTTGTTCCTTTTCAGGTACTTACGGATATTCTTGGTCGTGCACCGATCACTTGGGTCGATTGGTATATGCTAGTAGCACTTAGGGCATACGACACATATGGCTTAGTATCATGGCATACATGATCGATCTAATAAGCGAAGTATATGGGATAATATCGCTCACTCTCTTAAGCTTATCATGTCTTTTAGGACACTGAGTCTTGCTAAGAACCATTACGTGAGACATGGGTAGATAACCCTTTTTGGCATTAATCCTAATGGATTGAGCAAGCACCTTATCAATGTAAGTGCTTTGGCTAAGTCCAATCATCTTCTTAGACATATTCCTATAGATCTTGATGCCCAAAATGTATTGTACCTCACCTAAGATCTTCATTGAGAATCACATTCCATGCAAAACCTTTATAAATTCCAACATAGGAATGCTATTTCCAATAAGAAGTACGTCATCAAATACAAGACTAAGAATGTATTGTTACTTCCACTAACCTTCTTGTATACACAAAATTCATCTATGTTCTTGACAAAGCCGAAATTATAGACTGATTCAATAAAACATATATTCCAACTCTTAGATGACTACTTTAGTCCATAAATGGATTTCTTAAGCTTGCATACTTTTCCAGCATTCTTTTGATCGAATAAACCCTCATATTATGCCATGTACATAATCTCTTCCAAAATACCATTTAGGAAGACGGTCTTGACATCCATTTTCCATTTATCGTAATCGTAATATGCAACAATTGCTAGAATAATCCTAATAGACTTAAGCATTGCGATCGGTGAAAAGGTTTTATTATAATCAACGCCATTAATTTGTCGGTAAGCTTTCGCCACCAATCTAGCTTAAATATATATATACATTTCCATTTGCATCCGATCAGTGTGACCCCTTCGAGTAAATCAACCAAGTCCCAGGCTTATTTCTCAAACATTGAGTCCATTTCGGATTTCATGGCCTCTAACCATTTTTCAGAGTTGAGGCTCGTCATAGCTTGCTTGTTAGATTGTAGGCTTACTAATTTCTAACAATAAGATTTCATAACTCTTAGTCGTTAAGATCCCCATGCATCTATCAGGATGACTTCTATACCTTTGCGACCTGCGAGGCTGGAACATTAACATATTGATTTTCTTGAGGTGCTTCTAAAGTCCTCTTAGAATTTTGTTGAGGCGCTTCTTACTCCGTTTGAGAGTTTGGTTCCTTATGAAATACTTCTAAAGCACGCATCCATTTTTGTTTGTTGCTCGCCTCGAATTTCTTCGAGGTTTATTTTTTCTCCCACTTGTCATTTTGGAAACATGTTGACTTTCCAAAAAGACGCCACCTAGAGCAACAAATATTTTGTTCTCTGTTTGGTTATAGAAGTAATACCTCTTTCTCTCTTTTGGGTAACCCACAAATTGAATATATTCGGAGTTAGGTTGAAATTTATCAGGCACATGTATTTTAGCATAAACCTCAAACCCCATACCTTTAGAAAAGACAACTTAGGAATCTTTCCTCTACATTAGACAAAGCACGATTCAGTGTGAGTGATGTACTATGTAATGCATGTCCCGAAGATGATATTAGAAGATTGGTAAGACTCATATTGAATGTACCATATCTACTAGAGGTCTATTTCGCCAACACACCATTCTATTGAGGTGTTTTAAGAGCTATCAATTTTGATAGGATGCCATTGGTATCCCTTTTTGTTTATAAAAGTAAACGTCATTTATTTATAAGAGTAAGCCCTTTCTATTTATGCTTTACCTTGGAAATATTATATGAGTAACCTCAATTATTTTTTTGGAGCAATCTCAATTAATCTTATGAGTAGCCCTATTTATCTATAAAAGAAAACTCATTTATTCATATCAGTAACTTCTACTTCCTCCGTATCAAATTAAATGCAATAGTTTCTAAAAACGGATGTTTCAAATTAAATGCAACACTTTCCTTCTTTTTATTTTTGGTATGATATTTACCCCTGAAATTACCAAAATGTCCTTATTCAAAAACGAAAACACATATTATATTACCCAAATCAAATTAATTACAAACCTAATCAAAATTAATCTACCCACCACCCACCACCATTTCTCTCTCCTCCATCCTCCCATCACCATTTTCTCCATCCTCAATCATTCTTTCTCTCTCCTCCATCCTCCATCCTCCATCCTCCATCACCATTTTTCGTCCTCCACCACCACCATCATCATCACCATTCTCGCCGGCATCCTTCATACGTCCTCCGCCACCCACCACCCACCACCATCATCATCACCTTCGTGATACTCCACCTTCGATCTCCTCCCCCACCAACCAAAAACCAGTGACATCCTCCATCGATTTCCTTTCTCTCACCTCCATCTTCCATCGATCTCCTTTCTCTCACCGGCATCCTCCATCGATCTCCTTTCTCTCACCACACAACCACCCTACCACCTTCGATCTCCTTTCTCGTCGTTCTCTCACCTCCATCTTCCTTCGTTCTCTCTCCCTGCATCTCTCTCTCTCTTCGATCTCTTTCTCTTGCCTTCAAGTTGTTGTGGAGGTGGAATGGGTTTTGACGGTGGGTGGTGGTGGGGGCAGTAGGAAGGTGGTTTTTGGTTGATTTGGGTTTCGAATTTCGGGGCAGTAGGAAGGTGGTTTTTGGTTGATTTTGGTTTCGAATTTCGGGGGCAACATGAAGGTGTTTCGATGGTGGTGGCGTTTCGGTGGTGTTGGTGGTGCCTCGGTGGTGGTGGTGGTGGTGGTGGTGGTGGCAGCATTAGGTGGTGGTGGTACTTGGTGGTGGTTAATTACACTAAACATTTGCCCTCACTCTTGTTAATTAACCCTTAAGAAATTTTACCTAGGAGTCCCGTGTCAACCAAATTGTTGCATTTAATTTGATACGGAGGAAGTATTAATGATAGGAGACACCTCAAATGTTCACAAAAGTATAACCACATTTATTCACGCATACTAGTAACACATTCACTCATAAGAGTAAGCTAATATTATTTCCTTTTGTATAAAAGTAACCCCATTTGTTTACAAAAGTAACATATTTTATTGTTTAGAGTAACCTCATCCGTCACTAATAACCACATTTGATCATATGATTAACTCATTTAATTATACGACGACCCGATTTAATCATTCGAGTAACCCAATAGCTCACAAAAGTTTTCTCATTTATTCATACGTAACATTGATCATTCGTTCATAAGAGTAAACTGATCAGTATCTCGGCCTTTTTGTTATTAAAGTAACCCCATTTGTTAATAAGAGTAACATTTCTTTATTGTTAAGAGTAACCTCATTCGTTCATAATCACATTTTTTCATATAAGTAACTTCATTAGTTTATAAGAGTAACCACATTAATTCATACGAGTAACACCATTTGTTTATAAGAGTAATCCCATTTATTGTTATGCTAACTTTAAAATATTATATGAGTAACCTTATTTTTATTTTGGAGTAATCTTGTTTAATTATACGAATAAACTTCGTTTAATCATACGAGTAACCCCGTTTATTCATACAGGAAACCTAATTAGTTCATACGAGTAACCTCATTTAACCGTACAACGACCTTATTTAATCATATGATTAACCCAATTATTCGCCAAAGTAACCTTATATATTCATACGAGTAACTAATTCGTTCATAAGAGTAAACTGATTAGTATTCCCTGTTTGTTATTAAAGTAACCCCATTTGTTTATAAGAGTAACACTTTTTTATTGTTACGAGTAACATAATTTCGCCAGAGTAACCACATTTATTCATACGAGTAACTCCATTCTTTCATAAGAGTAACCCGTTTTATTCATTAGTATTGTAGCTATGTTTTTAGAACTTGGTAATGCACCCTTTTGTATTTTATATCTTATGTGTTGCCTCCAAGGTCATCATCCCAAACACAAGATTTTTTGGGAAACAAGGTGTTGGAACACAAGGTGACACTCAAGAAGGGCGGGGTTGAATTGATTGGCTAAAACTAATCGATTTTCGCAAAAACACTCTTATGGCACAGTGCCGTGCACTGTGTTATTCACTCGTAAAATCTCCGATTAACGTTTTTGCTCGAACGAAATTGTATCAAACAATAAAACAATGAAATCAAATAATAAAATCCTTAAACCAAACAATAAGACACAGGAATTTAACGTGGTTCAATCTCACCTCTGAGATCTACGTCCACACACAAACTTCTCTTTTATTATTTGAATCGTAAAATACCAAACTCTCGATACAATTCGATTCCCCCACTACTAACTCTAGTAGTGCTCCCCAACACTTAACCCTAAGTGTTGCTACTCTCCTATAATATAAGAATTACATAAAGAAAGATTCCTCAAAGACGTGCTTCTTATTCAAGCAAATAGAGGACAATTACAAACGTTGTTTAGTTTCCTAATCTGACTAGAACTCTGTGCTATACTCTGTGCCTTAGGAAACTGTTTTCAGCTCTTAATATCTCCGATTTTCTCTCTCTGAAAACGTGAGCTATTAAACTGAGTTGCAATCCCTTATATCTCTTGGTGAACTGAATAAAAATCCTTCTCCAAGATATATTATCTTTTGAACAATTTTTATTCCTAAAATAAAGGGATAAAATTCTTTTCCTATTCAAAAACCAATTTTATCTTTTATAAAAAACTGATTTTCCTTTTCCTTATAGGATAAGGATTTCTCCATATCTTATATTAACTAGATCAATTCTTTAAATCAGATTTCTTATCATACAAACTTGATCACATCAGTTTTTATCATATATTTCGAAAATTCTTTTCCTCAAAACTATATCCGAAAATCTGATTTTTTATAAAAACTTTTCATAAACAGTTTTTCTCAAAACGTTATTATTTTCTTTAACAAACTTGATTTTCGAATTTCTATTTTCTTTTATATAGATATATAAAATTAACATAATTATTTATTTCCTTAACTCTAAGAAAATAATAATTATCCTAATATTATATTTCTATATTTGGCACATAATATATCATCTAGTTCTAGCATATTACATTTTGCATATAGTAACTAAACTTGGAATACAATATAAACTTAGACTTCCATCTTGATTCTTCACTTCTTCAAAGTCTTCATTTACTTATTCCTTTCTCAACCATCTGTAACAAACTTTCAGACTATAACATATTATATTATCTTTCATCATCAAAACTTAACATGCACAACACAAGGTTCATCAGGGATAATAATACAAGATTTTTTCGAATATTTTATGCATAAGGGAAAGGTAAGGTGTAGACACATAATCGTGTCTCCCCATTTAAGGACCCAATGATGAAACATACCGCGGTCTTAATTGGTCCGACCCGAGGGGAGAGTAGTCCGAAGAGCCAGGCCCAAAATTGTTTCAAAGTGTAAAGCCTATTTATTTGCAATAATGATCCAAAATCCTATTTTAAAACCCAATTAATTATTCCTAATAATTAATTATATTTTGACCCCATAAAAATAATATTTTAAGCCCAATCCTTTGAAAAGCTCAGTGGCTTTGTGCGTCACGTAGAGTCGTGCGGCTAGCGCACTCTTTGCGTGACTCACAGTTTGCTTTTCTATCTTTTTTCTAATATTTTGCTATAAATAAGTTGTGGTTTTCCGGATTAAAAAACACTTTTTCACATGTGACATACACACTCGAACACTTACAAATTCTCTCTAGAAACTCTCATACTTTCACATCTACAAACAAACATACATTGACAAACCTACAAAAACGCATACTATCTAACACATATACGGGTATTTCGATCGATCTTTAGGCTTCCCGATTGCTCTTCCCGAAGGTCGTTATTCTCTCATACCCAAGCCACACCGGTATCTTCCTGAGGGTCCTTGAATAAATTTCTTATTTTTATATAAGAGTTACTAATTATTTCTTTTCATGATGTAGATCTTTAATATAAAAACTATTTTTCTGTATATTTTAACCTCCACTCTGCTTATTTATTTTTCATATATTTATATACTATTATGATTGTTCAGTTCATATTTTCATCACCTCATATGTCATTATTGTTAATCAAGACCTAATGAACTGTTCTAATATTAATCAAATAATTTGGACAACTTGTTAGGAGCCTTGTAATTTTGATTGCTTAATTATCACCAAAAAAAAAATATTTTTAATGTGTTTAATCAACTAATTCAGACTTATATTTTTTGGGTGATTGAAAAAAATCTTTGGTTATTCTTTTGCATAAACATTGATATGAATCGATATTTAGTAGAGGCCAACAATGGGCGAACGTGATTCCTGACTGTATTCGTACCCTCACCCCCGAACTCAATCTATGGTTCGTTGACCATTAATGGAGTCACGACGGGGGAATCTACATTGGATAAGTCCCTAAGTTGTCCTTATGGTTTCTCAATATCCAATTAGGTTTATGAGTCTTCCTTTGAAGACTTGTTGGCTACTTCTTTCAATTCAAAAACGTTTTCAATAAAATCTTGACAATGAAGTAATCAAATACGTGCTCACACCGCGTAGGCGATATAAAATCACGCCTACACAAGGGTCAACTTCAAATGGACATTTCTTAGAGCACACTAGCATGGAAAGATTCAAGTTGGAGATGAAAATTTGGCTCCATAAATTTCCAATGGTTGGTCAAAAACTCAATTCCAATGAAAAACGAGCGAGACATGGCCTTTAAAAGGCTGATGTAAGGACACGCACGCGCAACCACAATGTTTATTTTTTTGTGTGGCCAGCCACACAGAGGACGCTTTATTGATACTTTAGCTACTAAAAAAAATTGATTTATTAGTTATTAATTCGGTTGTGCATTTTTGTTTAACTTAATTTGACCGTGTTTAATTTTTTTTCTTTTTTTGCATTTTTGGCTCACTTGAGAGGAAACCCCTTTCGCTTCGTCCTATCAAAACAAGTGCATTCAGAATTACAATGACATTTATACTTTAGTTGCCTCCAATAGAGCTCTTAGTTATGGTGCTAAGCAACATGAAGAGTTTCGTGGCTACTATTGGGACAGAGAATAACAGTTTTCCGGCTTCTAAGACGACTTTTAGAAAATCAAACAAAAGGCTCAAGGGGAATTCACTTTTTGATGCGGTTACTAATTATGCTTAATCATTCAAGGAGTACTCCCTCCGGTTCCTAAAGATCTTCCCTCTTTCCATTTTAGTGCGTTTCCAAAAGATCTTCCCTCTTTTACTTTATTCCTTATTTGGCAAATTTTTTTCCCTTTTTACCCTCTCATGTCACTATCATATGGTCCACCATAACACTATTAAATCTATTTTACTCCCTTTCTCTCTCCTACTTTATCCCTTTTTATTTGTTTATTTTCCTTAACCCCCTCTCTCTCTCCTACTTTACCCACCCAATACCCCACACAAATTGATCCTCCTTGGTATCTGTAGTAACAGTAACAAGGAAGATCTTTCGGAACCGGAGGGAGTATATGAATAGAGCACATGCCCTCCTATATCCACTTATCAGAAGATCTACAATGTTGTATCTAGCGTATTCGCCTCTTCAGCATTTCTTGACACCAAGTTTTGAGGGCGGTCAAGAGGCTCATAAACGGAGCAATTGATGAATATGACATGCTCAAAATGTTCTCGGTGATATAAAAAAAGACCAGGTATTATTATATATTGCATATCAGTTGAATAGTTAGTTTTTGGTTATTTTTTAGGTTCAATTTCGGAATTGTAATTCCATCTTGTCGCCAAACAATGTGAAATTTGAAATCCATAATTTGAAATTCCAATGATTCCCAAACAATAAGTTATAATTTGAAATTTCAGAATTGAAATTATCATGTTTCTGCAATAAAGACCACAAGAAGAATTATGAGAATTCAATTTCCAAAATTGAATTCCACTATTACAAATGGATTATAGGTTTCCAAGCCCAACCTTAGTTTCTTCCATTGCCACGAGTAGTTAGGAGAGTAAAGCTATTATATAAGCTATTTTCTCTCAAATACTTATTAGAAACTTAATAAACCTAACATTTAAGACAACATTGACCCACTCTGAAAAAAGCAGGGGTTTGGGTAGAAACTTTCATCCTGAATTTCACCAGACTTGTTTTTTGCAAAAAAAAAAAAAAAAAAAATAAAAAAATTCTTTGAACGACCTAATTCCAAATTTTTAGGCTATACCCAATGTATTCCAAAATGACCCAAAAGCTTGCTTGACCCACCTTAAATATCTAGCTTGGGGGGGGTGGGGATTGGCCCAATGCCAAAGCTTAGCCCTCAAACCAACTATATTTTATGCCAAAGCGTGACCCAAGCCATTCTTAACTATCTAAGAAGATCCATTTGCTTAAACATGCTATTGCCCTTGAGACATTTATTAGGGCAACCAGCCCGGGGCGCAATTGAAAAAATGGGCCCTTGACGCACGAGAGATTGAAGGAAATACGCAATATAAAAGTTCAAATGGAAAGTTTTCATCAAATTAAACAAGAGAAAATTATTACGATCATAAATAATCTTAAAACTAACAAGTCACAATTTGCTTCAAGCAAACAAGTCCCCTATAAATTTGCATAATTAAATTCCAAACTAAATAAGTGACAGCTTGTTTCAAAAATAATTAATGAAATTAACCTATGAACTAAATAAGTCCCTGTAAATTACTCCTTAATCAACAAAAGTCAAAACTACTCAAAATCATGATTAGAAGTACAAAACTACTGCAAACACGTCTCTATAAATCTGTAATTGCTCGATTTCTCTGTAATAAGTTATACAAGTTGTACGAATTATTATTTTTTTGTCAACATCATCACAACAATCCACTAATCCCGTAATAATTTCGAAAACTATAATAAGTACAAAACCTTATTTTTCTTTGTCACTCTACACTTAAAATATGAATTCTCAAATCTCACATTACTAGAATATAGAAATTCAGAATTTAAAATTAGCACAATTAACAAAAGATACACATAAAAGAAGGAAGAATATTAGATTTACAATTTACGAACCTCATGTACTACAAATCGGCAAATCCCAATTCACAAATCGTCAAATCTCGATTGAAAATTATGAGAAATTGAAAAGTGAGATTGCAACATTCCTTGTTGAACTATGAGATTTGGAGAGGCAAGAACGAGCTATTTGTTCTCAATTTTTTTTTCTACTTCTCAATGTGTTTGAAGATTACAATTGGGGAAGAATATATTTTGAATTGATATGCAAGATTTGGAATATTTTAGGGGGGGAATGGAGAAAAAAAGAGAGATAGCAAAGGACTTACCTTTGAATCAAAGATTAGATTTTCATTTTTGGAAACTGCAATTGTTTGGGCGTGGAAACTTAGAAGATGGAAATGCAAGTGTACAGCGTAAGTTTCTCATTTAGGTTGACATTTTCTTACTTTCTTCTTTCTGTTGCAGAGTTATGCATTCTTTCCTTTTTTTTTTTAATAAAAGGGGGAATTTTTTTTTAAAATCGTGGGCCCTAGGCGGGGCCCCCGCCTGCCCTGCCCCAGGGCCGACCCTGAGTGCAACAAAGTTTGTCATAATCAACCAAATGATGATCCAACCAACCGATCACCAACTCTTTCTTACGAGGTTTCAAAAGCTATATGGAGTACGATTCAATTAAACTATCGACTTAGCCCTTTTTGGTTTAATTATAGGAAAGGGAATGGAAAGGAAACAATTAAGGTAGGGGTATCAGGTATGGATTCAATTTAGACCATTGAATTCCATTGGTTGGATTACAATAATAATTCTGAAGGAAAGATTATAGACTTATTTGAAGCTAAAACATGATAAATTAACTTCAAATTTCTAAAATTAATTTGAGGCTAACAATGTTCAAGATGAAGACCAAACATAAATTAAATAGGAAAAAAAAAAGTAGAAGAATTAAGTAACAAAATGCTCAAAAAAAAGGAAAATTCAGGCAAAATAATAGAATTCTAAGTTAATTTTTTGAAAACTGAAAATCCAAAATTTGCAATCTGAAAAATTCAAAAATTTAACGTTAAAAACTTAAGTCTCACTCTAAAGATGAAACCCAAAATCGTTTGATTCAAGGTATGGAATGGAAAAAAAAACGAGACACTATAGAAGAGGGAAATTTACATCTATTGAGTGTCTGGTTCAAATCAAGGAGTGAAAATGAATTATAGCCATTACCAAGTAATAAATTTTGTTACTTGAGAGGGAGAGGAAGGTAACAAATTGGGAGATTCTACGACCATCAAGTAATGATAATGGATTAATGAGGGGTAGAACCAAAACAAGAAGAAAGAGAACTAGTAATGGATTTTGTTTCTTAGATCCCAAAATAATGAGCAAAACGACCTCTAAAATTAAACAAAAAGGATTTAACTATATGAAAAGTGAATTAAATTTGCTCAGTAAATTGAAATCTCATGGTTGTACCTGTGAAAGAAATCACAGAGAAAGGAAAATATAGAGAGAGAGAGAGAGAGGAGACTTGTACGGTTATTTTACTATTGGCTTAGAGGAAGTAACAAATCAGGGGATTCGATTAAGGTCAAGCAATGGAATGGGTTTAAATAACTCTTCAACCAAACAAGGTGAAACGAATTCAAGAAGTCTAACTCCGTTTCTGGCACCTGTTCTTCCTAAACAAAACAAGGGCTTATACAAATTGGATTTATTTAGTCATCAAATTTCTACCACGTTAGGAACTTCGACTTTTCCTGACATTAAACAACATTTGTCCAAAATTTTCATGCTTAACATTCATCTGATGTAGCTTTAGCAAAAATTATGGTGTCATTGGCACAAGTACAAATGGGAACTTCAATTACAATATTCTCAATCAGTAGAATTAGTAAAGAATCCGAGCTAGTAATTCCACACATGGAAAAGAAGAGTTCTATCCAGCTAATCCACCTATCATCAAAGCAAAATCGATTGGGATTGGCATAAAAATTTGATGGCCAACAATTTTGAAGATTACCCGTCAAACAGAGACTAATATCAAGGACGATGGTTCATACAATAAAATCAGTCTCCCTAGCTAACTTTATATGATCTTGCAGTTTTTCAATCATCATTACCACTGAAAAAGAGAAGAGCTACTGTTTATTATGATTTGGAGAAACAGGAATTTAGCTTATTGGGAGTTTACTGTTCATACTATAGAGCATACAGTAAAGGAAATTAAATTTATCAAAGGGATTCATCTTGTGATAAAGCATTAAGGGGAAATGCAAAAAACTAAAGATGACAAATTTAACAAAGCCAACAAAACACAAATTTCTAGCCACAACCCAATAGCAAAACGAAACGCAAACTCCTGCAAATATCAAACTAGAACAAGGATTCAACAAAACCAGAAACAGTCGACACAACAATTGAAGCATTTCCCATGCTAAAAGGGTTCCTGTATCAATAAAGGCTCTGAATGCCTTCAAAATTTGACAAAAAGCCCTGAAGTTGCCTAAAAAGATAATAGATTTAAAAAGATAAACAAAGTTCAAAAGAACTCAAACAAAAAAAGGCATAACCAAACTCTAGAACCTGAGTTTGGAGAAAAACCAACGATTCTTTCCAGTCTTGAACCTCTCCTCAAACCTAGCCTTGGTCTCCTTAGCAGCAGTAACCTTCTTATCTTTGGACTGAAGAGCATCAGCAGAAACAATGTCCTTGAGATCTACATCAAGAGTGTAACGAGTTGGCATGATGTGGTTGTAATTCACGACCTTAACGAAGCATTTAACCCTCGATTTCTTCGCCTGCTTCTTTGCTGAGTCTTTGCGGATCACTTTCTTTGGGTATTTGTTGATTCCAGCAACGAGGCAGTGACCGTAGGGCCTGTCCCGAGTTCCTTCATCGAAGTTGCGCACAATCACTGCCTTCCTACCGGCGTATCGCCCTTGTAGCACGATCACCGCTTTACCTGGTTTCAGAAACTTCACCATTTTTGGGAGTTCTGTCCACTTTTCTCTCTCACACCTCTATAAAGACGGCAGGGGGGCTAAATGAGGAGTAGGGTTCTTGGGAGATACTAGATAGGGTTTTGGAATAGGAGGGTATTAATAATCTAGGCCAAATACGCGAGTTATCGGATTGTTTAACTTTCTTGGACCTTCATACTTCTACGGCCCGTTTACTATTAGGTAATAAAGGAATAAGCTACATTTAGCAGTTTAGCTCACCTTATTTTTATATATTTGATATAATCTTAACATATATTTTATAATTTGATATGATTTAAGCTAAACTTATCTGATTTGAGATTATTTTTATAAAATATATTATTATTACTTTGTATTTCATTACTAGTATTGCTATTATTATCTTTGCCCTAGCGGAATCTACTTTCGGCTAGGTGGGTCATCGAGAAGGGATTGGCTGGTCGCATACCAAATCTTCTTATTCGCCCGCCTCATTTTGCTGGAGCTCGTCGCCTATCGGTGAAGTATGAGCGTGCAACGAATGAAAACCGCGTATTTTTCATCATTTTTAGGCCTAGAGGGGAGTCCATAAACACTATCAACCAAAGGCTTTTAAAAGTCTTGCAGGCTACAAAGCATGCTATGGGTTAAAAAATTCTCCCAGATATGCCGCCCCTTTCAATACCCACCCTGACACTAGTTACTCGACAGCTCAAAGCTGGCCAATACAAAAGCGAATCGATTAATTTATTGTACGTATTGCTCTTTCCTTTGTCCGTCCGCACAACAAAGCTGATCTGGATATTTTTGACTTCGACGGAGGAAAGAACGCGAAAGACTCCTAACATAATTCGAATGGAGGCTGACTGCGCCCACCATTGGAATGAGCGGGGCAAGAGCAAAGCTTTAGGGCATCCCAACAATTATAGACCTGCTAATTTGTTGTCCACCCCGCCTAATATTGTGCCGGAAGCGGAGCCACCTGAAAGAAGAGATGGACAATCCCTCCTCGTCCTGCTTCCTTTGCTGTATTATGCCTGACTAGAAAGGATTCTCGCAAACCATAATAAATGTTGGTTAATTCCAGTAAACGACCTCTTTTATGCAATGCGCGAGATCCTTTGAGAGCTAGAGAAAGCTTGTGCTAGGATTTCCTTTTTGAATTGGAATTCCCCCTTTAGCAAGCTCAAGAACAAATGAATATGAATGTCCTCCATTTGGTGGCCACCACAGGCTAGTTGGTACAAAATTGAACTCAGATGCTACTTTTCAAAAAAGATAAGTAAGCATCAAAGCCCACAAGTTCCTTGTTTGCACTCGTCATTGAGGATGACCTTGATCCCACCAAATTTGGATTCCACGTACATACCCCTGAACGTGCCCCGTGTGCTCTTGAAGAATTATGCCTTTTGGCTTATAAAACAAAGGGTTCTTAGGGGTAGATTTGAGGATATATATAGGGGCGGGATCACATGAGAATGCTTCCTTACGTGAGAAATGAGAATGATTCTCAACCACACGATTGGATTAGAGTTACAACACTTGTTCATTAGAGTTATACTCCCAAAAAAAAATCGAGCCCAAAAAAAAATTATTTTTTGCGAAATTTTTTATTTCTAATTTCTTTTTTTTGGAGTTAAATCACTTTTTTATTAGAGTTACATCACTTGTTCATTAGAGTTATAGCGCGTAAAATCCATTCTCATTTCTCAAGTAAGTATGCATTCTCATATGAACTCAATTATATATATATATATGAGAATGATGTTTTAAATGAGAATTGAGAACAAATGTCAGTTATTAGATTAGGGCTTGTTTAATGGCCCAGTTGAAAGAGAATTCTCAAAACATTCTACCCTTCTCGCGCATACAGTTTCTCCCAGAACATTCTCTTGTTCCTCTCTCCTCTCTTTTATCTCGTTTCTTTCTCATTTCGCGCATATTGATCTGGATTACATGGGAATTCACCGTCTTCTCCTTCATTGCTAGGCTCAATCTGGTGTTCATTGCAGAATTATTTAATGTTGAAAATTTGATGGTTTTAATCAACATATTACAATTGCTATAATTTTAGCGCAACCATTGTATAATGTATTATGTAACACCCATCCTCCTCCTTTGTCTTTTGTAAAATTATCAAAATTTCAACTATTTTTGGCTGTAAATAGCCAAATTGCAACCCTTTTTCTTTCGCATAGTTTTGTTTTTTTCTTTAACTTTAAATTTTTATAACTATGTTTATTGATTTGTATACAAATTTTCTTTGTTTTTTACTTTTACCTTACTATTAAAGTACAAAATGGTGGTTCTTTTTTTTGACGTGTAACTGGTGGTTCTTAAGAGTCTTTTCTATAAGGAAAAATTTAACCATACTGATATAGTGGATGTTTGTATTAAAAGAATTATCCTTGATTATTTCCTTAGCCTCATGGGCCATATATACAACGGCATTCTATGAGAATATTCTAAATAACATACTGTTACCTATAATAAGAGATATACATGAAGATATACATCAATAACAATATTTACATAATGTTATGTACATAAACTATCATACCCCCGTGTCGAAGCGGGAGGATGCCGAACGTTAATGGAGACTGTCTCAGAAATCATCAAAAAGGATGTGCGGAAGACCCTTTGTAAATATATCTGCTATTTGACAGCGAGATGGAACATGAAGAACACAGACTTTCCGTTTAGCAACCTTCTCACGCACAAAATGAATATCCATTTCAATGTGCTTACGTGCATTGATGCTGAACTGGGTTACTTGTCATGTAAATATCACTGATGTTGTCGCAATACACCAATGTAACCTTGCGTATTAGACAGTGTAATTCTAGAAGAAGGTTTAACCAACAAGATTCTGGTACAACATCAGCAACCCCTCAGCGCTCGGCCTCAACACTGGAACGACATAGAGTCGGTTGTCTATTAGCCGACCATGAAAGCATATCACCGAGAAAAATGCAATAGCCAAAGTGGAGCTTCGGGTATCATGGCACCCACCCCAATCAACATCTGTGTAAGAAATAAGACCAGTGACGGAGGAGTAATACGAATGTAAGCCAAGGTCAAGAGTGCCTTGAATGTAGTGCACAATGCGCTAGAAAGCTTGCAAATGGACCTCACGTGGATCATGCATGGGGAGGCAAACCTGTTGAACAACATAAGAGATATCAGGCAGGCCTAGGAAATGTCAAATATTGTAATGCTCCAGCCAAGCTACGATACTGACATCGATCCAAAATAAATTTACCAGCATTGGCACCTAATTTGGCCTTGGTATTAACTGGAGTAGCAAATGGGTGACATGAAGACATATTAGAGCGCTCAACAATCTATGTGGCATATTTTCTTTGGGAAAGAAACATGTCACCAGTCTGATGGGTTACAACTATCCCCAAAAAATAACTCAAAGGACCTAAATCCTTCATGGCAAACTCGAAACTGACGCGAGCATTGACGGATTGTCGAAGAACATCTCAGGAAGCAGTAAGAATGATATCATCGACATATAATAAGAAGTATGCAATGTCCTTCCCACAACTGTAAATAATAAAAGAATGGTGTTACTGAATGTGAGAAAATCCCATGGTGGATACATAATTGGCAAATCTTTAGTACCAAGCACGTGGAGCTTGCTTGAGACCATATGATGACTTTTTCGGTAGACATACATAATTTGGATACGTGCGAAACCCCATCAGTTGATGCATGTACACGGTTCCTTTAGGTCACCATGTAAACAAGCATTTTTCACATCTAGGTGATGGATAGACCAAGATTTTGATAAAGAGATGCTCAAAACAGTACGGATAGTAATGGGTTTGACCATTGGACTGAAATTGTCCCCACAATCAACACCAACCTGCTGAGACCTACCATCACCAACAAGACGGGCTTTGTGCCTCTCAAAAGTACCATTGGTTTTTCTTTATGACAAAAAATTCACATGAAACGGATAATATTCACATTAGAGGATGGGGCACAAACTCCCACGTCTTTTTTCTAATAAGAGCATCATATTCATCTTGCATAGCCATCTTTCAACTTGTGTCGGACAAAGCATTCAAAGGGATGCACGGAACAGGCCAAATAGAAACCGAAGTGAGGAGATTGAGTTGACGCTTGGGTTTAGATATGCCATGTTGACTGCGAGTGGTCATTTGAGGAGAGAATTGGGGAGTGGGCTGTGCTGGAATGACTGGGCAAGGGCCTGATAAGGAAGTATATGCATTTGGGCTAGGCATTGGAGGGGAGGCCACGGGAGTCTGGGTAGGCCCACTGGTAACGGGTGGTCTAGGCTGCCCATGACTACTGTGAGGAGGAAGAGAAGTTGGGGAGGTAGCTGGGCCGGATCCAGCAGAGTAAGGAGACGCGTGGGGTAGACGCGGAGGGGAGTTGGATTGGGCTTCGGGTAGCAGTGGAACTTACGAAAGAGGAGATGAGGGAGACACGGGTTGTGCTGTGTCTAAGCCCAAGTTGGATGGGATGTTGGTTATTTTGTAGGGGTGCATATGTGGAAGAAAAACCATCATCTAGAAATGTGTAGTGGTTAGGAAGTGGTTTGTGGATTTTAGCAAATGAAAATTGTGATTTATCAAATATGACATGACGACTTATAAACATCTGATTGCCAGAAATATCATAACATTTGTATCCCCGGTGGTTAGACGGATACCCCAAAATACACAAGGAGTGGAATGGGATTGATGTTTGTGGATAGAAGGAAAAAGGGGGTAGCATAAGCATCCAAAGACTCTAAGATAAGCGTAGGAAGGCTCTTTTTGAAAAAGAATGACAAAAGAAGTTTGGTATGTGAGGAGTTTACTTGGAAGAATGTTGTGAAGATATGTAACCATTTGCAAGCTATGAAGCCAACAGGATGGAGGAAGGGAAGCATAATGAAGAAGAGTCCGCACAATATTATTAAGGGATATTATCTCAGATAACCCAGACTTATAGACTTTTTTCCAATATAACCCTGACTTTGGCAGCCCTGTCTCCGATAACCCTGAACTTGGTTTTTGACATTAAACTTGACGGAATTTGTAACGCCGTTAACTAGGTTTGACTTTTGCTAAATTCATCTCTTTCTCTCTCTTGTTCTTCATCTCTTCTCTCTCTTGTTCTTCATCTCTTCATCAATTTTTCCCAAACTCATAACAAAATCCAGATTTTTCCCAAACACATTTACCAAAAATCATAACAAAATCCAGATTTCCTCCAATGGGTGTTCTTAGAAAAAAAAATTTGTGTTATTGAACACCTCTGTCCTGTTCTTCATCTTCTATCACATATCTTCATCTATCAAACCCAGAAATTTCCCCTCAAAATACATCAAACCCATAAATTTTCTCATTTTAATATCATCTTATCTTATCTCAAGTAGCAGCGACAAGTAGCAAGTAGCAGCGGCAGAACACGGTTCGACCTCCTGTTCTGGGCAAGTCACAACGGCAAGTCGCCGGAGAAGAAGAAGAAGAAAGGGTTCAGACTCCATTCTCTCTTCGACCTCTTGTTCTAGGCATCAACCCAACAAAATTTCGGATCGACCTCCATTCTTCCACCATAGCCGACACCCACTGCACTACCACCATAGCCAACACCTTCGAAATTCCAGCAACGTGAAAACAGAAGCAAGGGAAGGGGAGGCGAGCTCCGGGCAGCAGCGGCAACGTCTTGTGGCGGGAGTCAGGGGCAGCAACGAAGCAGAGGAGGAGAAACTCGGGGGTGCAGCAGGTGTACGATGATGTTAGGAGGAGTGGTGGTTGGTGATGAATCCATCTCTTTCCCCATTTTTGCCTTTTCTCTTCTCTAATTTCTCATTTCTTGAATTTGATTTTGTGGCTTTTTGTTTTGTGATTTCTTGGATTTCTTGAATTTGTGGCGTAATTAAGTGATTTCTTGAATTTGATTTTGTGGCTTTTTCTTTTGTTTTGTTATGTTTTGGATTAAAGTTTTGATTTGGAGAATTGATTGAGAAAAAAAAAAGAGAATGATGGGCTTGAGAAGAGATGAAGAACAAGAGAGAGAATAGATGAAGAACAAGAGAGAGAAAGAGATTTAGCAAAAGTCAAACAAAATTAGAGAGTACTTAACGCCGTCTCTAATTCCGTCCAATTTAATGACAAAAACCAAGTTCAGGGTTATCGGAGACAGGGCTGTCAAAATCGGGGTTATATTGGAAAAAAGCCTATATGTCATGGTTACCTGAGATGATATCCCTATTATTAATGGATCAAATTTTGTATTCTGCACGCCCATTTGGGAAGAGGTATATGGACATGAAAAACGAAATGACATGCAATATAATGCACAAAAATTATGAAATGGTTTATTATCAAACTCTCTCCCATTATCACATTGAAAACTTTCGATTTCTCTCACAAATTGAAATCTGATGTAGAAACGAAAAGATAAAAATAGTATGAACTTGTGATTTGCGAGCAAGAGGAAAAGTCCATAGGAAATTGGTACAATCATCCAAAAACATAACATAATATTTGTGCCTTGAAGAACTTAATACTGGAGAAGTCCAAACATCACAATGAATAATATCAAACAGCAGAGTAGTAAAAGAAGCAGATGGTAAACGAACATGTTTTCCAAGAACACATCCCTCACAAACAATGTAACCAAGAGACTTATTTACAAGCAATAGAACTATTATTCCTAATGGAAGTTAAAACAGCGGTGCCCAGATTAAGCATGCCAAATAGTGGGAGAAAGAGCAACAAAAGCCGATGGAGAAGAGATTTCTGGGGTGATGGAAGAGGTGAGAGGATATAAATCACCGAAGCTGGGACATCTCATAAGGTGTGTTCTAGTCCGATAATCCTTCATAGTAAACCAAAAGATCAAACTCAATAGAAACATAATTATCATGAGTAAATTTACGAACAAAAATTAAGTTTTTGATGAATTGGGGAGCATGAAGGACATTATTTAGAGAAAGAGGGGGGTTCGGGGGATGATAAAGAAGTGCGTTCATAGCCACGAATTGGAATCGTATGATCATTGCCTACCACAATATTTCTATTTATGCTCAAACTAAAATAAGATGAGAGAGTACTTGGATTTGACATCATATGTGAAGTAGCACCAGTGTCCATGTACCAATTTGCCTCATAAGGATTGAGGGTAAGAATGTGCATTGCATATCAATGTCAGTAGGAGCATAGTTGGGCAGATATGGAACTGTGGCTGTATAAACTGTTGTTGTAGTCTAGGGCAAAGAACATTGGGGCAGTTGTGGGCCTCCAGGACTAGCCCAAGCAAGAGCGGGATAAGTGATAGGAGGAGTAGCCTATGGTTGCACCCAAGGCCACGCATAATGACCCCACTGTTGCTGATGTACCGGAACTTGCTGGTGCCCACCCCGAGTTCTGTTGCCCGGAGTTCCAGCCACCGCCGCGACCGCCTTGTCCCTGGCCACCTACATTGCTACCACCGGAGTTGTTGCCAGAATTTCCACCTAGAATTTTATTATTTCTCTTACCCTTGTAATTTGAATGGTTGCATCGTTGAGTATTTCTCGGAGATGGTTGAACATCATCCACCCCAATGGGTCCTACATCCAGCTCCGAACCACCCTCTTTGGCTAAGTGTTTGGCAAAGCTAGTTTCCTCTAAGATGAGCATGGAACAGGCAGTAGAGAAAGGGGGAAGCGGGTCGCGGTGTTGAATGATGGAAGCCAACGCCATTATAGGCTTCCATGAGTCCCGCAACCATTTGTAATACCAGACGCCGATTGGAGACCGGCGAGTTGACGTCGGTAAGTTTGATCAGCAAGTATTTGGAGTGTTTGACAATATGCTCTAACATTTGGGAAATCAGGCATGTCAAGATGAGAAAATTGATCTTCCACGACACACGAGTTTTTATTGTCTTGAAATAAGTCACTAACACGATTCCATGCCTGATACGCCGTGGAGTCCAGTTGGACAATAGTATGAAGAAGATCATCAGAAATGGTGCCATAAATCTATTGGAGAACACGAGAGCAAAGGTCCAAGCCAACTGACAAAGTGGATCGTGAAGTGAAGACTTCTCTTTATCTGTCACAGTAGGAAGAATGAGATGATTGAGGACCATATATGGCCTAGCATGGATCTTAAAAAGCTCCGTCCACATAGTATATTGGGCATTTTCCATCTCCAATGTAATAGGAATGAAGGATTTGATGCTGCATAAGGCAAGAGTCAGGTGAAGAGGGGTCTGCTTGGATGGCTCATCCATGGTGGATGGCTAGAGAAGAATGTAAGAGAAAGAAAGCGTGGAAGAAGGAAGAAGAGTAACCTAGAAATGTGATACCATATTAGAAGTTTAATCCTTAATTAATCCCTGAACCTCATGGGAAACATATACAACTGCATTCTATGAGAATATTCTAAATAATATACTCTTACCTATAATGTAATACCCCTCATGATTGTTTTAAAGGGATTTAGCAGGCTCATTCCAACAAGATGCATCTTTCTTTTAGGGAGCTCATTTCCTAAGATACTCCAAAGTTAAGCGTGTTTCGTTGGGGGTAGTCTAGGGATGGGTGACCTCCTTGGAAGTTTCTAAACGTGCACATAAGTGAGGACAAAATGTGGCGTAAGAACTTGTGATGATTATTGAGGACAATTGTTGACCCCGGTTGTGCATTGATGATGATAGACTCGACTCCATATGGGTCGGGTGTTACAAATGGTATCGGAACAACCCTGCGACCGCTTTACAGAATATTACGTTAGATATACATCAATAACAATATTTAAATAATATTATATACATAATCTACCAGTCTGGACTGCTTTTATGGTTGTCTCCGTATCGTGTTCATGGGTGGTTAAGCGCCCTGAAACGATATTTTGGTTCGGTAACCCAATGTTTCGGTTCACTTTTTTTTGGGAACCGTAACCGTTTAGATCAGTTACCACCTAAGCGGATAATCGTTATTGAAGTTATACTATTATATTTTACTTATTTAATATATATTTTTGGAAAAATTGACAAGAGCAGGCCCAACTATGGCCCCTCTTCCATAATAGATCCCAACTTTTGAATACTCCACAGTAGTCCCAACTTTGGGGGTTGTTTTACAATAATGGTCCAAGTGGAAGGGTTACCGGTTCAAGAGGTAATTTCTTTTTTCTAAATTATTTTTTACAAGTTTGAGGGGGTTCCCCTGTTGACCCCTTGCCACCCCCACCCCCCTGCCGACCCCCTGCCACCCCCTCCCCTTGCCGACCCCCCGCCACCCTCCTCCCCCCGCCGACCCCGTACCACCCCGCTCCCTCCCCTGCTGCCGCCGACCCTCTCGCCACCTCCCCTTCCCCTTCCAACAACCCGCCACTTATCTTGCCAACCCACAACCCCCCTCCCTTCCAACCTCGAAACACCTTTCCCCCTAACATGCGCCCCACTTTCTCTCTCCTCCTCGTTATTTTGCCGGCACCACTTTCCTTCCGCAACGTCAACCACCACCCTCCTCCTCCCCTCCCCCCCCCCCCTGCTATAATGACCCATGTCTCAAGCCCACCTACATCACACCTGGTTAAACCCAGAATCCCAAACCCCTCCTTTTATCGCAATTTACCCCTCCTTTATCCTTACTTTTTGTCCGAATTTTTTTGATAAAAACCTGATTAGGATGCTAAATTAGGGGTTTTTCACAGTGTTGTTGATTTTTGTTGAATTTATATGGTGAAAAAATTGGTTTTAATTGATTCGTAGTGGTGTAGCAGTGGTTGCGTGATGGTTGAGCGTCAATGGACTGGCCAGCGGAGGGAGGAGGCAGGGATTCTGTGCTGGCCAGCAGGCGGGTGGCTGGGCTCCGACGAGCCGTCGGCATGGAGGATAAGAGGTGGTTTTAGAGCAGGGTAGGGGAGAGGTGGGAGAGGGGTGGCAGTGCAGGGGAAGGGTAGAAGGGGTGGCAAGGATGATAGATTTAGAGGATTACCTATTGTAGCATGTTAGGTGACCTGCTAGGACCATTATTGTAAAACACCTCTCAAAGTTGGGACTGCTGTGGAGTATTCAAAAGTTGGGATCTATTATGGAAGGGGGGCCATAGGCCTACTCTTGTCAATTTTTCCTATATTTTTTCTATTTTTTCTTCATATAATTTAGTATTATATATATTCTAATATAAAATGTATTATAAAGTGGATAAAAATATCCATTGGAAAACATAACTAACACTAAGAATTCACGTCAATCCCTAATTATAGTATTTATATTAGTACTAAGTTTCCAAACAATCACATACTTCCTCTAATAAAAACATTTTCTAGAGAGAGTCGTTCCCCCTTCTCTCTAGAAACTCTAGCCCCAATTCAATTTCTTCTAAAATTGAAACCCTAGCCCCAAATTAATTTCTTCTTAAATTGAATTCCTAGCCTCCTCCCTCTTCTCATCCTTCTTGTTCTAGCCACTTCCATGGCTTAGCTTGTCTTTTAGTCCTCTAGCCTATCCTTTATGGTAGGTAAAATTTTCGGGTGTTCTCCTTCTTAGCACGTCGTTGTGGGTCGAGGGTGTTCGTTTTGTTGATGTTCGTGTTTGCGGTGGGTCGTGTTCGCATCGCTGGTGGTCGTTTGTGATGGGTCGTCGGTGTTCGCATTGCTGGTGTTCGTTCGCGATGATTGGTGGTGTTTGCCACGGCTCCACTGAATGGTTGTTTTTTAGTCCTTATTTTTTGGGTTTTTTCTTTTCCTATTTTATTTTCTATTTTTAGTTAGTTCTTGTTTTTTAGTTTGTTAGATTATGGTTAGATTGTTGTGGCCTCAAGTAATTGCGGTTCTCTTGAGAAGATTTGGAAGCTTATTCATTTTCAGTGGTGTTTGTCTTGCCCCCGTGAAGGTTTCAAGAAGTTGTCTTCAGTTGGACATGGGAAGATGGTCTGTTGCCGCGGCGGAGCATCTACTCGTTTTTTTTTGTGCTTTAGTTTCTTCTATATTTTTTGTGCTTGAAGCTTGTTGTAACCATCTTTATGGGTGCTTTAGGTGGTGTCTCTTGTGACACCTCCTAGTTTTTTTTTCCTTATAAAAAAACATACTTTCTCTAATTATTGTTACTTAGTAACGAATATTACAATTACTGTAATTGTTTGAAAATGTTTCACAAGTATTCCCGTTTTTCGATTAACCATTTCCTCAAAAATCATAACCATAACTGTACCGTTTAACCGTTATTTTTATCGGTTCAATAACCGTACCGTTAAAACTTTTTTTATCGGTTCAATAATCATACCGTTAAATTTTTTTCTATCGGTACGGTTACCTCCCATATAGACCGGCTTTTGGTAGGGTTTTTCAGTATCAGTTTTTTGTGGATACCCCTACATATTGTGGGGATCTTTGTTCTTCAAATGTAATAAAGGAAATATCAATATATTGCCATGGCAAAAATTTACACTGGTTCTTCTACTCTTGTCCAGATTTTGCAGGAACAGAATGGACCGTTGAAGTACTGTTTACAGAGTCCAGTGGCTATTTACTAAGGCGAGTAGCTATCTACACTGAGGCCAGTTGCTGCAAGCTCACAAGACGGCTAATGCCTCCAGAAGAGACCTTTCAACTATAATCTACAATTTCTGATATTCTTCCTGATGCCAGAAGAAAAAGAAGTATGATACATATTTGATGGTATGTAGTGCAGTAATCATAGTCGGGCAAAGAAAATCACGAGAACTTTCCACTACATATTGCATTGAATTGCACCGGCCAACCTAGGGAGCACATATCAAATAGATATACGAGTTCAAGAAAGCATACATTTGTAAGTACTTAGATCCCTTGATACAATAATTAACAGGTTTATAGTCGATAGAACAAGAAGCTCAACATAGTGCAAAGAGACAATGCAGAAAAATGAGCGCTTTCAAGTGCAACAACTGCTCTTCTGCTGGATTGGCTGACCCTTGATCGGAACAGTGCCCGTTGATTTCTTGCCAGCAGGCTGGTTAGCGACCCTGCATAGTTCACAAACCGTTATAATAAATCAGTACATATCTTATGGGGAATAATAGAAGCAGTGCATGCATCAAGAATAAATCATGACCCATATAATTATGCTGGGAGAATCTTTCCCAGGTGGTGCAAGAGTGAAAGATTTATGAGGTGGATTTCAACCTGTACAGAAATCTATACCACATGCATTGCAGCAGACCCTCTCTTTTGGGATTAAGGCTTTAGACTTTGGTATTCTTGTTGCTATGTTTTGCTGCATGAAAAGCACGAGCTTGATGCATTCTCCCCATTATAGACGGCAATAGGACTTTAGCTATGAGATGGAGTCTTTGAAACATGATACAGGAAACCTAAGATCACCTAGTTCAGTAACTTTTCTACATGTACCCTTCATATATATTACAAGGGTTAACCTGGGCATGGGTCGGGCCAGGCCTGTTCACGGGCTCGGCCCGCGGGCTTGGGGAAATGGCGGGCCGGGCCGGGCTCGAGCCCGTGAGTGGCGGGCCGTGCAGTGCCAGGCCTGGAATTTTCAGATTTTGTCCACGGCCCGGCCCAGGCCCACGGGCCCGCGGCTCGTGCCTCCTGCGGGCCTGGCCCATGTTTTATGTTGTTTTTTTGGATTCTTGGCAGTTTTAGGCTAAAAAACAAAGGAAAGGGGCGTTCAGCCCACGGGCCATATAGGCGGGCTCGTGCCGGTGCGGGCCTGAAATAAAATTTCTTGTCCTTGACAGGCCCACGGCCCACGTAGCGGACAACGGGCCGGGCCCAAACAGTGCCGTGCCGGGCCGACCCGCGTGCTGGCCCGGCCCATGCCCAAGGTGTAGGTGTATGATATGCAGCAGAACCCCAAGTCTGACAACTGAGGAGCCACAAACATCATGGTCTAAACTCTAAACAGCACATAAAGCACAACTATAAGCCACTTAACCACCGAAAGTTTGTTCAATTCCATTTTAATCACTCTCAAGGTTCTCAGCACATAAATTTCATACTGTAACACCACAGACCAAAAGCTTTCTAAAAAGGGAAATTTCCTTTGACGTAATTCTCAAATTACCCCACATTTGAGGAATTCCTCAGATACCCCTGAACTTTGTGTTTGGGCTCAAAATACCCTTATCATACACCGAAATTCAAGTGCATTAATTTCCTAAGGTACCCTTGAAACTTAAACTTTAAACTTCAAAATTCAATAAGGGTATTTTGTAGAATTAAGCCAAACCTCAAGGGTACCTCAGGAAATTTCCCTTCTAAAAATAAAATTTTGAACAAATTAGACAAAAAGAGCAATGCCTAAGGACACTAGACAAGAGTTCCTACTTCCTAGCAAACTCTTGAATCGTTAAACTTTCAACCCGACGAACCAAGTCTAGCTATCCGGAGATAAAATAGTGAAACTGAATATCACAAGCAATGAAAGGAATCCAAACACAAACACAAGTGAATGCAGCACGGAGCAAGCGAAAATTTCAGCCCACTCACTTTTTCTTAATTTCACCAGCCATTGTCAAGAAAGCCTGCTCAACATTAATTGCATCTTTAGCACTTGTCTCAAGGAAAGGAATCCCAAGTTCATCAGCCAAAGCCTGATTAATTTGCAAGAGGATAGGAATCAACAACTCAAAAAGGAATGTAATTCAAGCCAGTCAATAAACATTCAGTTTTTGTGAAAAAAAATATTACAGGAGACCATGTCAGGAATCCTTATTAAACATTAGCTACAGAATGGCGGTGGTTAGATTATAACCTTGAGTTATTAATGTAAAAATACATATTGAACATCATCCTCATTGTCAAAGACTACGACGAAACAATATAAAAGCTTAACTGCAAGATCAGCTTTAAGTACAGAGGGGTAATCTTACCTGTCCCATTTGAGTGTCCACCACCTTGTTCTCCACTAAATCACATTTATTACCTACTAGAAGCTTGCAAACTGATTCATTTGCATATCTATCAATCTCATTTAACCACTGCTTAACATTGTTGAAGCTCTCCATCTCCGTAACATCATAGACAATCTGAGATAAAATTCCAACGAAATTTCTTTAGCATGATAGATGCTCAAATAGTAAAAGTATAATTTTTTCTAGTACCTTAAAATAGCAATGCTATAAAGGAAACACCAAAACAAAAAGCAAAAAATTAGAAAGACACGATGAAAAAGGATAGAGAAATATAAGAGCCAAAGGGAACTCAAATTCAAAACACTTGCCTAGTACACTCTCATGATAAACAAAAGAGAAGTATTTCACGCCAAACTTTTATCCAGATTTTACTTAATTACATGTAACTATTATGCAAGGCGCCTAGTCAATAAGCTAACATTTATTATGGTACGAGTCTTTCAAAATGAGCATAATAGGGCAACTACCTCTAAGATTTCCAGCCTTCACCACCCCGTAAACCGGAGGGGCATAGTGGTGAGAAAGCTGAAAAGAGGTAGCCTTTATTCAGTTACCATCTTTCATATTATTTCTGAAAATTAGCCACATATTGCCTTTTCGTTTGCGAATAAAAAGATTTTGCTGCATTTATATGATCAAATGAATAAAAGGCACCCCTTACTGACATCCACTATTCAGATCAACTATAAAAATTCAAAGAGCTTAAATAAAAGAAACCAAAATTATAACAGTAAATACTGATACATAGATAGTTTTTGAGTTCACAAATGACAAGTATTATCAGGAAATAGAAAAAAAAAGAGCTACTTTCTTGACCAAGGTTCATCTGGATAACTCCCAAGCTTAGTTTCAAAAGAATGGAGTGGTAAAGAATAACACACTTTGACTAACAATTATGCTTAAAAATATGATAGCTTGAAGAAAGCTGGGTGCGCTATCACAAGAGAATAAAGATAAAATTGTAGGTACGAATAACAATAGTTGAGAGAACAGTTAAGATTTAAGAGCACTCTTCTCATCGCTAAATAAACAAAGCAGAAACAAATTATACACACAAGATAGGCAGCCCATAAACCATGCATGGCAATATGAGTCTACGACCAACCAATATATGAAGCACTAGTGCTTCAGATACTTTAATTTTACAAACACATTGAGGGTAGCAAAATAAAGCATCCAGATAAAAAGAGACACGATATGAATCTAACAATAAAATTTGTGTGACACAACCATGCAGTTGATAAAGCTGATTCCAATCCATATTGATACTCTCTCTCCCCACCCCATCTAACTAGTCCTTTTTGTGGAGAAAGGACAGCAGGGTAATAGCTAATGACAACAACATCTAAAGAAAATTTCTTACGATAATTCCATGTGCTCCTCGATAATAACTGCTTGTAATGGTCCGGAATCGCTCCTGCCCCGCAGTATCCCACTGAGATACACACACAACAAGATAAACAACCAGAAAAAATATTCAGAGAGAATCAATTATTGTTAATCAGTAACTAAGGCAATAAGCATGACCATAAAAGTAGCTAAACAGTTTCACAACACAATCTAAAATCTCGTGACATGGAGAAACAATTTTTTATAGAAGAAAATTATGAACAGGTAAATATGACACTAAAAAATTTGAAGATAAAAGCAAATGACGAAACAAGAAATGCCCTGTAACCGGTCCGAGAAATCATGATGTATTAATTTACTCTATGCAAGTTGAAAATATGACTTTCATCCATGGTTTAATTGATTCCACCGAAAAACGACATCATTCTCCCTGACATCGTTATGGACCTATGTTACATTTTGAATCATTCAGTTATTGGGATCCCAGAAAAACAGATCTGAGTTGCAGATTCTTTGCCCATTCTATTCACTTTAGGGAACTTTTTCTTCCCTTAAGATTCTAGTCCAAAAGGTCATCATATACTTTCTCCATTTTTTTTAATACTTGCAACAGTTTCCATTTCAGGAACAATCGTTTTACTTGCGATGTTGACATTTTTGGCAATATATTCTCACTTACTTTCGCCTAGCCCGTGGAGTTTCTTTTTTATCTCTCTCCTTTCTTCGTCCTTGAGCATACGTTTCAACGTTGTGGATATTAGAAAACGAGGATGTATAAGTTGGAGCTCCAAAAGAAGCTCAATCTACTTCTTTCTTTTTATTTTATTTTTCTTTAAGACCAACCTATTTCTTATATGGTCAACAGAAACATAGAAATGAATTCAGAATTTCAGACATTGGACCGTGTAACTAAAGTGTAACCCATGAATTATATACATGCATTCATGAAATTGACAAATAAAAAGAAAATCGGTGGATGAAAACAAGATATTTGACTCACAATTTGTAGTTTTATAGTCTTGCTATCCAATTCCACGGTCCTAATTTTCTGCAAAAACACAAAAAATTAAAATTATAGAAAATTATGACGTCATACACCCAATGATCTAAATATAATTACAATGACAACAATAACATAATTAGAGAAAGAGACTCACAAAATCAACCCCAATTGTACTAATGTAGCTGTCAACATACGAATCATCCTAAAAACAAGAAAACATTGAAATCACTTGGTGAAAAAAGTTAGGAATGAAAAATTAAGGAAGTCAGATGAAAGTCAAACATACTGCAAATCTTAGAAGAAGGCATGATTTTCCAACAGATGAATCCCCAATTAGCAACAGCTTGAACAAATAATCGCTGCCAAAGTTTCAAAATTAACTTCAATAACAATGTGAGCATAAAGTAAAAGTCAATAGAGAGAGAGATAGAGAGAGAGAGGAGTGTACTATTCATTGCTCATGGCTGCAGTTGAGCGGGTGGAAGTTGACGAGGATCTTTGCAGAATTTTGAAAGTGCGCTTCCTCTCGCAAGACTTGGAACTTGGAAGCGAGGAGTCAGAAGTAACTTAGTAAGGTAAGGGGAGAATGTTTGGGTGGGTTTCGGTCGTTGCGGGGCTGAAGCCACTAAGGGAGATCGTGCGAACGCCATATATCACCACGTTCTTCCCACTTTTTTTTTTTTTTTATATTTTTCTAACCACTTTACCTCAACCCACAACACAAACTAGAGATATGCACTAGCCGAGTTCTGGTCGCACCGGACCACAAGTCTGGCTACGGGGGCCTTGTGCCGGGTTTAGGGTTAATTTTAAAATTGATGTCGTGCCAATATGGTGTGGTGTGAGGCAAGGGTTGTGCCAAGTTTTGAAAGAAGTGACCTACACATGTCGTGATCCACATATAGTGTTGGGTTGGGTCGTGGTATGTCAGCGGATTTTCTTTCTGAAATTTATGAGATATTTCGTTTTTTGTTAAAGGTTAGCGGACTCATAAGACGGTCTAGCCCGACATGCTCATGTTGGGCTTGGGCTAACATTTTCATTGATGTCAATGAGCGCCTCATGACTCAGCATCAGTCCTCTCATGTTGGGACGGGCAAGTAGCACGCTTGTGTCGTGCCAACATGTCCTAACCCACGCGCATTACATCTCTAACCCAAAATGTGTTGTAATATAGTTGGCTGATTGGTTCAACAAATATGACAGTTTTTTTTTTCGAACTCCTTAAGGTGCTTTTTATTTGGATTCTTTTTCTTAAATTTCGCAAGACCCTTACTACAACTCTACGAAGATGCGCCTAGGCAACTATAATTTTGTAGGTAGTTGGTACTTCTTTATTCTTTCTCATTTGAGCGTTTTTTGCAGTTTATTTTAATTTTTATATTTCATACGCACAGTTTATCTTATTGATATTTTTTCAAAAAGGAATTTTTAAAATTTAAATGTCATCTTAAAAAAAATGGTTGTCATTTCTTAGATGTTTCATGTCAAAGTCGTAGTAACAAAGGTGCGTGTAATTTTTCAAAAGTTTAATGTCGTATTAACAAAGTTACATGTCCTTTTTACATATATAATGTCATTGTAGGTGTAATTGTAGTTTTAAAGTTTAGGTTATTTTAAGATTATGGAGCTTTCATTTTAGGGGACATTTATATAATTTTCAATTTTTTTAAAAATTGTCTATCAATTTCTTTATTTTGAGATTTGAGCATCATTTATTAAGATGTATATTTCAATTAATATAAGTTTATACATATTTTTATATTTATTTTTTTTGCAAATTTACATTGATATCAATCTATTTGACCCGAAACCGATCGATCTAGCCATAAGCAGGTTGAAGAAAGCTCTAACAGGCCTTGGAGGACCGAACCAACGTATGTGGCAAAATACGGGGATGACTTGTGGCTAGGGGTGAAAGGCCAACCAAGATCGGATATAGCTGTTTCTTTTCAATCTACACAGATTGACTTTAATGCTTGCCAATGCAGAGTTTTGACAACTGATATCTTTAAATATGAACAAGTAAGATTATAAAAAAGTTGATATTTGGAAACTTTATGTTGAGATAAATCTAATTAACAAGATCCCACATGATATATTTTTCTTAGGCATAAATAACAAATGATAGTCAATGAATTATGTGAATAGTGCCAAAGTACAAAGTGAACAAATTAATAAGAAACGAAGGTTTACATGTTTCATATCAGTTTATACAAAAATATATTATTTTATGCATAATTTTCATCAGTTTATACATATTTTAATTCAATTTATACATACTTTTTATTAGTTTATACACACTTTACATCACTTTATGCATATTTTATAAACCCTCCAATCTTTAAAGAACTACTCATTTACCATTTTGTTATGTTCTACTCCCTCCGGTCTTTATTAGTTTACCCGTTTCTTTTACACAGAGTTTTAGGAGAAATAATGTTGTAGGATATAGAAAGAAAGAGAAACTATTATTTTATGTTAAATTTGAATATATGTGTGATGAAATGTTAGTGGTCCCATTCCAAAAGTAGAAACAAAAGAAATGGGTAAACTAATAAGGGACATCCCAAAAAGGAATACGGGTAAACTAATAAAGACCGGAGGGAGTATGAGTTATTGGTGGGGTAGTTCAGTCGTATGCACCTAACCAAAAATAAATCTCCTACTCTCTTTTACAACTAAATGCAGATGGAAAGTAAAGTTCGTGTCCACAGGGAAATGGGGACAAGTTATATATTTAACGTGGATCAATACCTAAATTAATCTAGGTAAATACTAACCTGGAAAAGGGGGGTTTTCAAATAAGTTATAACAAAATTAAATTAAGTTAAGTATTGAAATTAATGAGAAATCAATAATGGAACGATCTTGAGTCCGATGAACGTTCACTTCAATTAGATTACTGAAAATTGAAGCTCGACTCTAATTAAACACTTGATTATCTATTGTTGAAAGTTAATCTCTTGTTCTCCTTATTCGTAGTTGAATAGCACGATCAACGTGACTATAAAACCCTAACTAAAGGATAACCTAGTCCGATTAACATCTAAGTTCAATCCAATAATAGCAGCAATAAACATAGAAAACCAATAGACCTGCTAATTTCATACGCGCGATTAACATTCAATAGTTGATTTAATTTCCCCAAGAAATAACTAAGACGATATGCATACAAGTTACTCCCTAATTTGCTACAAATTGATAAAAGAATAAAACAATCCAATTATATTATGCTATCCGTGACCCATCTCACGAGGTGCGACGTGCTGCTCGAGAGGTGCGACCTGCATGGGTTGTTGCACTGGCTGTTGTGTGTTGAGTCTCGCTGTTGAGGCTGCTCGCGTTTGTAACACCCCGTCCTTCTAATGCTAAGATACTTAACAATATCTACTTTTAAAAGACTAAAAGACGTTAGCGGAAATAACGTCAGGACGGTTATGCTACTCTAAAACATTAAATAAGGGTAAACTCAACATAAGTTTTCATAGCTTCCAAAGTAATATCTCAAAACATTATAATTCTAATCATAAAGGAACAACCCAAAACCATGGTCAAAACACAACATCATCCAAGAGCTATGAGACATGCAAGTCTCCCACAAAAACTCAAATTAGTCTAAGTGTCCGTGAGACCTAGCATAATATAAGACTCTTGTAACACCCCCAAAATCCATACACGTCTAAACTATGTTGCATCGACTTTGGGAGTGTTATCGCCGCGGTGAAACGCAAGGCATATTAGAATTAAAACGTTAACAACTCCTTATTAAGAAAACTACATTGCAGCGGAAATAAAATGTTTACTTTAAACTACAACTCGGGAATCACCCTGGACCCCTTTCATTCAAACCATTAACTACGAATACTAATAATTTTATAAGTTCAACAAAAACACTTAAGAGTTTATAAACCAGAAAATATCCCTCGTATGCTCAAACTCATGCAGCATCACCAGCATACCTAATCTGCTCCCCATTGAAATATCAATGGTTCATCACAAGTCTACAAACATCACAAATAACAAACAATCAGCTATGCTGAGTGTAATACCCCGAATTTTCAGAGCTTATTTTATTATTTATTAAGGTATTTATTGAGGTTTAATATTATTTCCACTTAAATTTATTTTTATGATAATTCAGTTTTATTTGATAATTATGTTTATTAAAATAATGATTTCATTTAGTTTTGAATTATTTAACGAGTTTATTTAAATAATTTAATTGAAATGTATTTTATTTATATAACCTAATTATTCATTTTCATTATTTCTAAATATTTTGATTATTAAGTATGGTAATTGAAATCTTTACTTAGTTGTGAGCATTCTTATCCAAACAATTGTCCATCCATGTTAGCAAATCCATATAAAGTCCAACCCATACAATATATCAAGTCCATAGCCCATGTGACATTTTTTTAGCCAAAAAAGAAAAAGGAAAAAGCCAAAACCAAAACATAAAAAAAAAGAAACGTGACCATCAGATCACCATCTTCCTCCTTCCTCACGCACAAAAATCAACAGAGCCAAAGGTCAGATTTTTCCACAAAATCAACAGTTCTTGTCAGGAGAGTATGAAACTCAATCCAAATCCCGGATTTTCGGAGTTAAATCAGTCAAAAATGAATCTCAAACACCATGCCTCACCATACCCACCATTAATGGAGCTTGACCCCAAAGCTCAAAATTCTGACCAAAACCCTCTATAACTACTGAACTACATTCACCCAATTGCCCAAGCAAACAAATTTAAACTTCAAAGGTTTGCTTCAATTTCCTCTTTTCTCTTCTCCCTTAATTTCTGATTTTCGTTTTGGAAAATAAAATTAAAAATAAAATTTCAAACCACATAAAATCCTCCCTGTCACGCTGAACCACCGGAAAAGTACCTCGACCACCTTGGCAAACCACTCGAACCACCTGCACACCACCACCAACCAAACACCCTCCCCCTTCGCGTCATCCTCACCTCCCTGCTTCGCGGCGCCTATCTGCTGCTCCCTGGCGGCAACCCGCGCCCAGCCACCACCTGAAACCACCCATCCCGCCTGAGCCTTCGCCGTCCACTGCCCGAAACCACCTTCGTCACCTCTTCTCTTCTCCCCCTGATTCGTCCCTTTCCCCTGTTCTTCCTCCCTTCTTCGTTTCTTTTGTTTTTCAGTTTTGGTGAAACTGATTCTTTGAATCAGTGAACTCCACCTTTCCCCCTTTATTTAGTTTTATTAGTTTTTTTTTTTTAAACAAAACACATGACTTTCCTAAATTAACTTGCTTTATTAAGTTGGTGTATTTTAGATTAATTAACTTAGTCTTTTGTAACTTGAAAATATTTCTTAATTTTCTAAAGCAAAGTAAGAAGTATAATAAAGTTAGTTTTCTATGTTTAAAATAATTATTTAAGTTAAATAATAAAAAATTTAGTTGAAGTAATCTTTGAGTACTTAAAATGATTTCATAAATAACTTGAAAACCATAAACTTTGATTTATAAACTCTCTTAAAATCATTAAGATTTTCTTTAAGTTATTTGAATTATTTAAATTGTTTATTCTATATATATAAAAAGGGGTTATTTAGGTAACTAACTTAGATATCGTTAATGTCTATTGTAGACTCCGATTGCGTAGACGAGGAATATCAAGAGTGTTAATCCGTTCGTGAACGTAGCTTTTGGGCACGCGTCACGAGGTAATCTCCGATGTCCATCTAAACGTAGATCCCGTTAGAATAAAACGAATTAATTATGTGACTATGTGAATTAGAATATGGATTATGAATATGGTTTATAGTTATGGATTATGCACGATGAACTAGTATGACAAATGAAATGACTTGTATAACGGACGATATGACAATGATGATTATTATTATAACGTTATTAACATTGTCAATAATAGCAACTTAATCACTAATCTTTTATTCTTGCTATCAACATCGTTTAATGTCATTTAGTAATGTTATTATTATTATTATTATTATTATTATTATTATTATTATTATTATTATTATTATTATTATTATTATTATAATTATTATTATCATCATCATCATCATCATCATCATCATCATTATTATTATTATTATTATCATCATCATCGCTATTCTCACCATTTATAGTATTACTATTACTATGATTATTGTTATCGTTATTATTAATATTGAAGTTATGAGTGAAAGTTGGAAATTATCAAGAACACGTGACAATTGGATGATTATGAGTTAATCAATGTAACCAAGTGACGGTTATGAAAATGAATACGAATGGGCTCTCAGGTTAAGCTATATATGAATTGAATTCTGGATTTAGAATAAAAGTATTCACTCTTGATTAAATGAATTAACGCATATGTGTACATGTGTTATGTGATGACTTGAATTAAAAGCTATTAATCACTTAAAGTGAAATAGCGGAGGGAAATGATGAACAGGTTGCCCTGTATGGGAGGTTCAGCGGCCACCTACAAAGTTACCCGGTTACTATGCTTGATTTTTACGTTACTTGTCTTCCTTCTATCTTGTTGTGATCCAAGTAGAAGGGGTGTGCACACTAGGGACTCTGTTATTATGGCCATTATGTTATCCGTAGGTGGTTACAGAGGATTGACCCCGGCCTACAATGTTGAAGTAAGTGGTTATAGGGGATTGACCCCGACTTACTGGCGTTCTCTTTCCTCTCCTTAAATAACTGGATTAATTGAACTTATGCGATTATTCATTGTATATATACGTGTATGTGTGCTATGCTTTTCAACCCTATTAACCTACTATTTTACAAAGTATTTTCAACTTAAGTATTTTACGGGATGGAGTTGGAATTACTCAGTTTTTCTGATTTTTGGGAGCTTGTCTCTCTTGTTTCTTTTCAATGTATTTGCGCAGGTGGGTGATCGACGGGGGAACAAAGGGAGATCATTTAGAGTTGTCATCCACTTAGCTTATGATTTAGCTTCTGCTGGAACTCTGAAACACTTAAGTAATCAGTAATATTTAATGAACGATTTACTTGGTTGTAAGGATTAATTTATTTGAATTTAGTATACTTTTATCTAGCCTTGCATTTATTTCCAAGGAGATAATTGCGGCGGTAGCACGCCCGTTGAGTCGAACCCTTGTGGATTTCCCCCCATCTCGAGTTTTATTAAATGAAAAAGGATTCGGGTTGGCGGGGGTGTTACAAAGTGGTATCAGAGCGGAGTTTAGATTAACTAGGGAAAGATTAAAATTATTAAAATATATTAATTAGGGAAATGATTCAAATAGGGTTAAACTTAAAATTGGTTTAAGAAGTCAAGATAATAAAAATATTTAGGAAAAATGAATTAGGATTAAAATGTGAACTAAGGGTTTAGTATGGGTACGAATGGGTTATATGTACATGTATGAAAGTACTCGTTAAAGGTACTTATTAATTGTTTATGATATTTTATTAGATGGCCAAGACACGTTTGACCACCAGAAAATGCACCAGAACCCCTCGTCAAGGACCCTACCTTCTAAGGATGAGGGTAGGAGAGTCTGTTTCATCTTATATTTACAGGTTACGTTTAACAATGAAGTGTTACCACCTCAATGAAGGCCACGGTCATTTGGATTACCTCACGCCACCTAGACAGGCCGATGTTCTGATTCACACTCTCCCCAACGATGGCCCTTATGCAGGAAACAAGAACGAATACTCTGATGTTCTGAAAAATGGAAGGCCAAACTATGAACGATACACATTGAAGGGGAAGTGGTATCTCACGTTGAGTTACCTGGAGAAAAGAATGCTTGATGCCAGGACCAAGTGGCTTAATGACTATTTACCCACTGATGACGAGGAACCCAACCATAGTGATGATGAAGAAGTAGGAAGCAACCCTGCCTCACCCGTTGTAAATCTCAATGGAGATGGAGACGGAGATGAAGGTGAAGACGAGGATCCGTCCGAGTACGCTGACTAGAAACCCAAATATCTAGCCCTGACCCTTAGATTTCTAATTAAGGTCGTAAAAGACCAATTAACTTGTTAACTTAGTTAAGAATGGTGCAACTATTGCTTATTTGACTATTTGAAAAAAACTCTTATGCTACTATGAACGAATTGTTATGGCACTTTTGGAGTAATGAATGATGAACTTTTGACATGTGAATTAAGTGTGAAATGAATGATGAACTTTTGGTATGTGAATTGAGTATGAAATAAATGAATGAATGGTATGAACCATGATTATGTGAATTAGCTTTTATATAAGAATCAATGTGAATGGTGGAAACACCAATGTGAATAACGCAGGTAGCTTATGCAATACGTTTATACGCGATCTAGAGCAAGGCGACAAGAAAACCAAATGGCCGAAACTCCCGAACAAGTTGCAGCACGACTTAGGACTCTCGAGCAACTAGCTCAGAGCTTCGGCTTAGTCCTCCAAAACCAGATCAACAACAACCACCATGGAGACGATCTGCAAGCTGCAATGGCGAAAAAGATTTCCGCTTTGAAACCACCAACCTTTGTTGGGAGAGAAGACCCACTACTTCTCGAGAACTGGATAAGAGATTTCGAAAAGATTTTCACGGCCATGGGTACGCCTGAGGCCAAGAAAGTAGACCAAGCAACCTTTTATCTGCATGAAGATGCTGATACTTGGTGGGAAAGTGTAGGACCTACTGTTAAAGCTCAAGAGAACTTTAACTGGGAAGCGTTTAAGGTAGCAATTAAGGCTCGATTCTTCCCCGAGCACATTCGTAGACAAAAGTACAATGAGTTTAGTAGGTTTAACCAGAGTTATAACATGAGTGTGCAAGAGTACGCTCAGAAATTCAACGAATATGCCCGATTCTGCCTGACTGTAGTGCCAGATGAAGGAACTAAGGCTCAAAAGTTCGAAGACAGACTTAGGTTTGACATCCAGACTCGGTTGGGAGGAAGTACCTCCGCCACTTTTGCGGAAGCGTATGCTAAAGCTTCGAACCTGGAGAGAATCTTACAGCGTGAGAGAGAAGTGCTAGGCAGACACAAAAGGAAGGAACCTGCCGGCAAAGCAACAACCAAGGGTACGACAAAAGGCCCAACAATGGTGGAAACAACAATAACAATGGTGGACGCTACAACAACCGCAACAATCAGAATTCTGGACAACAGGCCCATCAAGGAAATAGGAACCAAAAGAACTTTGTTTGCAAGAAGTGTGCCAAGAGCCATCCAGGGTTCACTTGTCAGGGTGAAAGGATCAAGTGTTTCGAGTGTGGAGAAGTAGGTCACAAATCGTTCAACTGTACCGAGAAGCAAGCTCAAAATGGACCAAATGGGAACAATGGTAACAATGGAGGTGGAAACAGAATTCAAAACTTCAATAACAACCGCCCCAGTGGAGGAAATGCTGTACAGAATGGAAACCAGAACAACCGCTCTTTTGGAGGTGGAAATGGGAACTATGGAAAGAATGGTAATGGAGGCTACACCAATGGAAGAATCAATGTCATGAGCCGAATTGAAGCTGACACCGATGCCAATGTTGTGACGGGTACATTTCTCGTAAACTCAAACCCTGCTTATGTACTCTTTGATTCCGGAGCGTCTCATTCCTTTATTTCTAGCACTTTTGTTAATAAGTATCCCCTCAAGTCTACCCAGTTTTGTCGAGCCAGTATAGCCATTTCCACCGGTGAAACTATTTCTTGTAAATCTCTTTTTCAAAGTATCTCGGTAGTCATAGTTGGTACTGAATTACCGGCCGATCTTATCCTTTTTGAGCTAAAGGACTTTGATGTTATCTTGGGAATGGATTGGTTATCTAAGTATAAAGCCAAAATCGAGTGTCATAACCAGAAAATATCTCTTAGAGGACCAAAGGGAAATAGGATATCTTATAAAGGCATAACCTTCCAGCCTGACGTCAAAATAATCTCGGCCCTGAACCTTCAAACCTATCTTAGAAAAGGCTACCTAGTCTATCTGTGCCAAGTAAGGGACGTAAGCGTGGAAAACGAGGAGTTGACTCAAATTGCCGTAGTAAAGGAGTTTCCCGACGTATTTCCCGAAGAGCTACCTGGAATGCCACCAGAGAGAGAAGTGAGCTTTAAGATCGATTTAGTCCCTGGAACAGGACCTATCTCTAAGGCCCCGTATCGAATGGCACCTGCAGAAATCCAAGAATTGAAGGTACAGTTGGAGGAGTTGTTGGATAAAGGGTACATTCGACCTAGTGTTTCGCCTTGGGGAGCCCCGGTATTGTTTGTCCGGAAGAAAGACGGATCTTTGAGGTTGTGTATCGATTATAGGGAGCTGAATAATGCCACGGTAAATAATAAATATCCGCTCCCGAGGATCGAGGATTTGTTCGATCAGCTTCAGGGTGCAACAGTATTTTCCAGGATCGATTTACGATCAGATTATCACCAACTACGAATCGCTGAAGAAGACATCCCTAAGACATCCTTTCGTACGAGATATGGCCATTACGAGTTCACAGTTATGCCTTTTGGACTCACTAATGCGCCAACAGCTTTCATGGACCTCATGAACATGACTTTCCAGCCGTACCTGGACAAGTTCGTGATAGTGTTCATCGACGATATATTGGTGTACTCGAAGTTTAGAGAAGAGCATGAGGATCAGTTGAGGAAAGTTTAGGAGATTCTTCCAGAAAAGCAATTGTACGCGAAGTTCTCGAAGTGTGAATTTTGGTTGGAAAAAATCTCATTTTTTGGTCATGTGATATCAAAAGAAGGCGTTTCCGTAGATCCATCGAAGATTCAAGCAGTGACCGATTGGCCTCAACCTAAGAACGTCACCGAAGTAAAGAGTTTCTTGGGTTTAGCTGGATATTACAGGAGATTTGTGAAAGGTTTTTCGAGAACGGCCCAACCTCTCACTAACCTGATGAAGAAAACAACAAAATTTCATTGGGATGAGAAGTGTGAGGAAGCATTTCAAGAGCTGAAGAAGAGACTTACAACAGCCTCGGTATTGACATTGCCCTATGGGGTAGAAGGATTTGAAGTTTATAGTGATGCCTCGAAGAAAGGTTTTGGGTGTGTCTTGATGCAACATGGTAAAGTAGTGGCCTATGCGTCGAGACAACTCAAACCGCATGAGCAAAATCACCCTACTCATGACTTGGAGTTAGGAGCAATCGTGTTTGCGCTGAAAATCTGGAGACATTATTTGTATGGAGTGCAATGTAAGGTCTATACAGATCACAAGAGTTTGAAGTATCTGTATACGCAAAGGAGTTGAATATGAGACAAAGACGTTGGCTCGAGCTTATAAACGACTATGATTTGAAGATAGTGTATCAAGAGGGAAAAGCGAACAAAGTAGTTGACGCGTTGAGTAGGAAGAGTGCTCATTCGCTAAACGTGTTGATTTTGGCAGATGAACTGTGTGAAGAGACCAAGGGATTGAGTTTGGAAATAGTTGAGCCCGGTTATGTGAAAGCTCAGTTGAATGCCCTTACTGTTGGACCAGACATATTTGAGGAGATTCGGAACAAACAAGCTGCAGATAAGTGGTTAAACAAGTTAAGAGATATGAAGGAAAGTGGTCAAGCACCAGAGTTCGAGATCGACGGCAATGGCATTGCAAATTATAAACGGAGATTGTGTGTGCCACAGGATGAGGAACTCAGGACGAGAATTCTAAGGGAAGCCCATAGTTCGCCGTATTCCATACATCCAGGAGGAGATAAGCTTTATAAGGATTTGAAAAAGCATTTTTGGTGGCCTAGGATGAAGCAAGAAGTCGCCGACTTTGTGGCAAAATGTTTAACATGCCAGAAGGTGAAAATACAGCATATGAAGCCTAGAGGAAAATTGCAACCGTTGGAAGTGCCAGGATGGAAATGGGAATCTATCTCTATGGATTTTATCATGGGGTTACCGAATACGAGGTCGAGAAAGAATGCAATATGGGTAATAGTGGACCGTTTGACTAAGACGGCAAGATTTGTGGCAATGAAGGATACTTGGTCGTTGAAATAGTTGGCGGATGCTTACTTCAATGAGGTGGTTAGGCTACATGGTGTTCCGAAGGACATCGTATCGGATAGGGACTCGAGATTCTTATCTAAGTTCAGGAAACAGCTTCAGACAGCCGTGGGTACACTATTGATATTCAGCACAGCTTCCACCCAGCAACAGATGGTCAAACAGAGAGGACAATTCAGACCTTGGAGGATATGCTGAGAGCATGCGTAATGGATTTCGGAGGATATTGGGATGATCATTTGATGTACATTGAGTTCTCGTACAACAACAGTTATCACTCGAGCATAGGAATGGCACCTTATGAGGCATTGTATGGACGGAAATGTAGAAGTCCTATATGTTGGAGCGATGTGAACGAGTCGTTGAATTTGGGACCAGAAATGATAGAAGAGACTACCAACAAGGTGAAGTTGATTCAAGAGCGTATGAAAGCAGCTCAGGATCGACAAAAATCGTATGCCGATCAAAGGAGACGAGATTTAGAGTTTGAAGTTGGAGAAAAAGTGTTGCTGAAAGTTTCACCAACCAAGGGAGTAATGAGGTTCGGTAGAAAAGGAAAGTTGAGTCCTCGTTATATCGGACCTTACGAAATACTCGAAAGAATTGGGGAAGTGGCTTATAGATTAGCTTTGCTCACAGAGTTAGCCAATGTTCATAATGTCTTTCATGTGTCTCGACTTCGTAAATATGTCCCCGATCCCTCCCATGTTATCCAACCTGAAACCATTGAGCTAGATGAGACCCTCACCATTGAAGAACGTCCTGTTAGAATCCTTGATTCCAAAACGAGAAATACCCTGAACAAGGCAGTAAAGTTAGTCAAAGTTTTGTGGTCTAATAATCAAACAGAGGAAGCAACTTGGGAAACAGAAGATGACATGAGAAAGCGTTATCCTGAACTCTTTTCTGAGGTACGATTATCGAGTTTCGGGGATAAAACTCCTTAAGGGGAACCGAATGCAATACTAACAAAGCGCAAAACTACTATTTCGTTAATATTAAATATCTAACTTTAAAGTTCGAGGACGAACTTTGTTTTTTAAGGAGGAGTAGATGTAATACCCCGAATTTTCAGAGCTTATTTTATTATTTATTAAGGTATTTATTGAGGTTTAATATTATTTCCACTTAAATTTATTTTTCTGATAATTCAGTTTTATTTGATAATTATGTTTATTAAAATAATGATTTCATCTAGTTTTGAATAATTTAACGAGTTTATTTAAATAATTTAATTGAAATGTATTTTATTTATATAAACTAATTATTCATTTTCATTATTTCTAAATATATTGATTATTAAGTATGGTAATTGAAATCTTTACTTAGTTGTGAGCATTCTTATCCAAACAATTATCCATCCACATTAGCAAATCCATATAAAGTCCAACCCATACAATATATCAAGTCCATAGCCCATGTGACATTTTTTGTAGCCAAAAAAGAAAAAGGAAAAAGCCAAAACCAAAACATAAAAAAAAGGAAAAAAACATGATCACCATCTTCCTCCTTCCTCACGCACAAAAATCAACAGAGCCAAATGTCATATTTTTCCACAAAATCAACAGTTCTTGTTAGGTTAGTATGAAACTCAATCCAAATCCCGGATTTTCGGAGTTAAATCAGTCAAAAATGAATCTCAAACACCATACCTCACCATACCCACCATTAATGGAGCTTGACCCCAAAGCTCAAAATTCTGACCAAAACCCTCTATAAATACTGAACTACATTCACCCAATTGCCCAAGCAAACAAATTTAAACTTCAAAGGTTTGCTTCAATTTCGTCTTTTCTCTTCTCCCTTAATTTCTGATTTTCGTTTTGGAAAATAAAATTAAAAATAAAATTTCAAACCACCATAAAATCCTCCATGTCACGCTGAACCACAGGAAAAGTACCTCAACCACCTTGGCAAACCACTCGAACCACCTGCACACCACCGCCAGCCAAACACCCTCCCCCTTCGCGTCACCCTCACCTCCCTGCTTCGCGGCGCCTATCTGCTGCTCCCTGGCGGCAACCCACGCCCAGCCACCACCTGAAACCACCCATCCCGCCTGAGCCTTCGCCGTCCACTGCCGGAAACCACCCGCATCACCTCTTCTCTTCTCCCCCTGATTCGTCCCTTTCCCCTGTTCTTCCTCCCTTCTTCGTTTCTTTTGTTTTTCAGTTTTGGTGAAACTGATTTTTTGAATCAGTAAACTCCACCTTTCCCCCTTTATTTAGTTTTATTAGTTTTTTTTAAAACAAAACAAATGACTTTCCTAAATTAACTTGCTTTATTAAGTTGGTGTATTTTAGATTAATTAACTTAGTCTTTTATAACTTGAAAATATTTCTTAATTTTCTAAAGCAAAGTAAGAAGTATAATAAAGTTAGTTTTCTATGTTTAAAATAATTATTTAAGTTAAATAAAAAAAAAATTAGTTGAAGTAATCTTTGAGTACTTAAAATGATTTCATAAATAACTTGAAAACCATAAACTTTGATTTATAAACTCTCTTAAAATCATTAAGATTTTCTTTAAGTTATTTGAATTATTTAAATTGTTTATTCTATATATATAAAAAGGGGTTATTTTAGGTAACTAACTTAGATATCGTTAATGTCTATTGTAGACTCCGATTGCGTAGACGAGGAATATCAAGAGTGTTAATCCGTTCGTGAACGTAGCTTTTGGGCACGCGTCACGAGGTAATCTCCGATGTCCATCTAAACGTAGATCCCGTTAGAATAAAACGAATTAATTATGTGACTATGTGAATTAGAATATGGATTATGAATATGGTTTATAGTTATGGATTATGCACGATGAATTAGTATGACAAATGAAATGACTTGTATAACGGACGATATGACAATGATGATTATTATTATAACGTTATTAACACTGTCAATAATAGCAACTTAATCACTAATCTTTTATTCTTGCTATCAACATCGTTTAATGTCATTTAGTAATGTTGTTGTTATTATTATTATTATTATTATTATTATTATTATTATTATTATTATTATTATTATTATTATTATTATTATTATTATTATTATTATTATCGCTATTCTTACCATTTATAGTATTACTATTACTATGATTATTGTTATCGTTATTATTAATATTGAAGTTATGACACTAGTGGAAAAAAGCTCATCCGATGCGGTCAAAATCGGGCTTACTGATCCGGTTTTTGTCCGCATCGGATGGGCTCGCAGCAGATCCAAAATAGTTACTGATCCGGTCCAAAACCGGATCAAATAACCCCCCCCAAAAACCCAAAAATTTTTTTTTTTTTTGCATTTTTTCATTATTAATCAATATAAAATTAATAATTTATATTTAAATACTCATTTTATTAAGCATATTATGCTCCTCAATCTCTATTAACTTTACGACAAGCATCCTCATTCTCCTCCTCTCTAGTACAAATTATACAAGCAGCATCCTATACTTACGGCAACAAATTGCTCCAAAACAGATCTATACAACAGATTCTTGAGCTATAAGAGAGTTTGCTACGGCCTCCACTTCACGCACAATGCGCAGATAGCTACGATTTGTTATGCTTTTGAATGCACCAAATGAGTATAGTGTCTCATAAATCGACCCAGAATCAACATACATACCAATAGAGGTTGTAGGGTTCTGCATAAGAAGTTCCAAGAAGGATTTTCACTATTAAAAAAATTTAACACAAACCTTAGACATCTCTGAGCAAACAATAACATCAAGACTTACCGGTGATGCTTCATAGGCAATCTTGACCCCATTGAATTGTAACCATCACCATCAAATCTTCGAGAATTGAAATCGAATTTAGGAGTTTGAATTGCTTGCGAAACGGCGAATTCCGGACATCGTCGTGCAGTAACAAGGATATAACACCGAGGCCCTGAAGGTAATTCCAACTTGACAATATTAGGAAAATCAATGATCAGTATGGATGCCATTCTGTTCAGAAGGTCTAAGTCTTTGAGAAGTTCGAGATGTATAAGGTTAAAGCTCGCAGCCAGCATCACCCCAGCAGCCAATCCACTGCATAATCCCTCCCACTGAGGATCAAGCTCCATAAAAAAGAACGGAATCGCCTCAAAACCACTGGCAGCGGCCATTGCTAGCGTAAACAATGCAACCGTTGTGACGGAAACTCTGCTGTTTACACCTTTCCCCTCATTAAGATTGCTAGAAGTGGTCTCTGAACTGAAAACATCTTTTGCGTCAGTGCACTTCTATTTTATCCATAATATTAACTTCTATTTCTTCTGCCTATCCACCAGGTCGCACTCTCAGCCTCTCACATGCAGCCATCACTAATTCTAAGCTGGGTTCAGATATTAATCAGTTTATTTGGCATGGGCAAAACCCAATTTACTACACCTCTCACTATTATTACCATGCATATGACCAATCATGACAACTAGCAGATAATTCATGCACAATACTGAGCTAATCCATACCTCTCTGAACCAATGTGAATAGTACCAGCATGCCGAGGGGCAGCACCCTCATGGCTCATATTGCTACTGCGACAGTCAAACTTGGGCAACTTGTCTACTGCCACATTAATTTTTGCGGTTCCCTGCTCAAGTATGACCCACAGGCACCTTATGTTAGTTTCGAAATAACAAGTCAACTGCGTCAAAAGCAAACAATAAGCAAATCCATCTATGTAGATCTGCAAACGCATATATTGCAAATAGCATCTTTGATATAAATGAACCAACCACAGATCAATTACTATGCAAAAACAACACCACATTCTCATTTACTTCTCCAACATAATATCCTTGCAAAAATATCAAATAACCCAAACCAACCAAACACTACAACTAATTATTAAACACTCACCTTCTTCAACTATGATTTCCTTCATAAGCTCCTGCAACTGCTTAATCGCCACAACCCTGCCAAAATATGAGCCACAACAAACCCACATTTCCTCGAAAGCTGAAACCAATAATCGCTCTTCAAAAACCAATAAAAACTCACAGCAAATTCCGGTTTTTCGACCCTCAATCTGTCAATAACTTGATCAACAGTATCAGCATCCAACCCCGAACTGATTATCACCTGAAAATAATCGCCAGAAAGAAATCGATTTATCCCTAAATTCCTTAAACCGTGAATAATTTCAGAAACTGCATCGTTGTGGTTTGTGATTAGGGTTTCAGGGGTGGCGGAGATAGGTTCATCGGAGAATAGGGCGGCGAAAGTGGAAGTGAAAGAATTAGAGAGAAGAGGAGGAAGGCGGCGAAATCTCCATCGGAGATGACGGCAAAGCATGGAAATTGAAAATCTGTGAGAGGAAATTACTCAAATCAAAGAAATCAAAAAGGAAGAAATTTCAAAAAAAAAACCTGGAAAGAATTTGGCGATCGAGGTCCATCTTGAGAGGGAAAGCGGAGCCATAAGTGTTGGCAAGAATCTTGCGTTTAATCTCTTGCTGAGTTTTATCCACAAAATGGAACAAAAATTATGAGAAAAGGAGGAGGAGAGAGAGAGAGAGGGGTTTAGAATGGGGACAAGAGAGGCGTGGGAGGGAGAATTGAAGCAAGGTTCTAACCTAAGGGAGCAAGCAGACAGACGCGGTTTTTCCTTTAGAAAAAATAACTAACAATCTGACTCGGTCTTGTTAACTGGATCAGATTTTATAAAAACCGGAGCGGTTTTTAAAATCTGATCCGGTTCACTAAAAGACCGGATCAGATTTTCTGCCCAACTTTCCCTCCCATTTTTTTTAATGACTTTCGGATGCGGTTTTGTAAAAACCGAATCTGTTACTTAGTGACACATAAGGTTTTTTCCACTAGTGTGAGTGAAATTTGGAAATTATCAAGAACACGTGACAATTGGATGATTATGAGTTAATTAATGTAACCAAGTGACGGTTATGAAAATGAATACGAATGGGCTCTCGGATTAAGCTATGTATGAATTGAATTGTGGATTTAGAATAAAAATATTCACTCTTGATTAAATGAATTAACGCATATGTGTACATGTGTTATGTGATGACTTGAATTAAAAGCTATTAATCACTTACAGTGAAATAGCGGAGGGAAATGATGAACAGGTTGCCCTGTATGGGAGGTTCAGCGGCCACCTACGGGTTACCTGGATACTATGCTAATTTTCTGTTACTTGTCTTCCTTCTATCTTGTTGTGATCCAAGTAGAAGGGGTGTGCACACTAGGGACTTTGTTATTATGGCCATTACGTTATCCGTAGGTGGTTACAAGGGATTGACCCCGGCCTACAATGTTGAAGTAAGTGGTTACAGGGGATTGACCCCGACTTACTGGCATTCTCTTTCCTCTCCTTAAATAACTGGATTAATTGAACTTATGCGATTATTCATTGTATATATACGTGTATGTGTGCTATGCTTTTCAACCCTATTAACCTACTATTTTACAAAGTATTTTCAACTTAAGTATTTTACGGGATGGAGTTGGAATTACTCAATTTTTCTCATTTTTTGGAGCTTGTCTCTCTTGTTTCTTTTCAATGTATTTGTGCAGGTGGGTGATCGAAGGGGGAACAAAGGGAGATCATTTAGTGTTGTCATCCACTTAGCTTATGATTTAGCTTCCGCTGGAACTCTGAAACACTTAAGTAATCAGTAATATTTAATGAACGATTTACTTGGTTGTAAGGATTAATTTATTTGAATTTAGTATACTTTAATCTAGCCTTGCATTTATTTCCAAGGAGATAAGTGCGGCGGTAGCACGCCTGTTGAGTCGAACCCTCGTGGATTTCCCCCCATCTCGAGTTTTATTAAATGAAAAAGGGTTCAGGTTGGCGGGGGTGTTACACTGAGTATGTACATAATCAGTTAAATAATACATTAAACATAAACAGAATAATAATAATAATCATTCCTAGACATGATACTACAGGAATATTACATTTCATGTTTATAGTTTAATTGGCATCGAACGGGCACCGTCATCTTTCTAGAATCATACAGGCTACTTAATCCTTAATAGACAACTTGGTATATTAGCTGGAATGTAAATACGGTTTCGTTCCGCTCCACATCCATCACCTTAGTATGCACACCCCCAAGATCGTACGGAACCTTCCGCCTACTTGAGTTATCAAAATTTATAAGGACACTACTATCGTCATAGTGGGCCTGCGTAGGAGTGTAGAACAAATCCCAGACTCCCCCCATTGTTCATTACTTGTAGGGAATCCAACTACAAGTTTATTGCCAACAATCCTTTTTACCGATACTCATTCATACAACATTAAGCATATGATTTCTATAACATCATATAAAATCCTTTAGTTTAGGCAACCTCTTATAAATCCTTGCTACAATTATTAATCCAGCATCTCATTTCATGCTTGTGATACGATAGAATTACACATTCCAATAACAATTCATTCTATTTCACAAGTCATACAACAAGGAAATACATACAGATTTCCAATTGATTTCATGTTACCAAACAATCTCAACAATCATAAACATACAATTGTTCCCTATCATGATTCTAGGTTCCAATATAACAATCATAACCTAAACATGATACTAATATATCGAACTGAACTAGTACGCGTACGTACCTTGTAATGGAGAATCTTTGTTGATTACTTAAAACGTTCCGCTTATGAAATTGGGACCTAATCGAATAAAAGAAATATTTCAGTGCTAAGTCCTTGGTATTATGAAAATAAAAATCAGCTTATCCAACTATGTAAGATATGATGTTTTGAATATTAAAAGTAAACGTTCTTGTTGTTTAAACTTTCTTTTCATGAACTCTATTGAAACTAACATATTTAGAAACTAATTAATATGCTTGTACATCTGATTTCTTTTGACTTTATTTTATACTTTGATTACAACAACAAACTTAAACAATTTCATATACAAGTATTGTAAAAATCAAATTTCTATACTTTATTCTATAATTTGTTTATATTACAACATAATCCAAGATACATAAGAATAACAAAATCATATTTTACAATTAATTTAAAGAAGAAAAGAGAGAATTTTATTTTTTTATATCGAAGTGACTTGCCGGCGACAATTACCCGCGACAGAACTCCGGCAGCAACACCAGCCATGCCCTCGAGCCTCGACGCACGCACGCCACTCGACCTTCGCACACAACCCTTGCACGCACACTCGACACGCACAACACCGTCGAGCCACACCACTCGCACAACAGCGACGACACTCGAGCCTCGCGTCGTACCCTCGCCTCGACAACAGCGACGACAGCCTCGCTCGACACACGCTCGACAGCAGCGACGACACTTGAGCCTCGCTCGACCGCACGCACACGCATCGACGACCCTCGCTAGACCTCGCTCGCACACTCTTCGACACCCTCGCTCGACCCGACAGCAGCAGCGACTTGACTCACTAGTCCACTTCGCGTCGCACGCCACACACACAGCACGACCTCCTCGAAGGCCGACGAAATTCAGGGGAGGGGAGGAGAAGAGTGACGAGGGAGAAGAAGAGAGGAGAGAGAAAACTTTGAGGGAGGAGAAGGAAGTAACGACTGATTAGAACTTAGGGTTTTATATTCCTTTTTTTTCTCTCTCCTATTTATAGCATGAGAAACCTTGGTTTAATAGGATTTGTTTCCCAACTCAAATTTCGATTTCTTATTTTATTTGGAAAATAAAACAAAACCAAACTATAAGATAATTAGGTACAATAGTAGGTTATATAGTTAAATTATAATTGTAGGCTTATCCAAACTATATATTTTTTCTAAATAATATTAAAAACACTTTCAACTTTATTCTTTATATTTTCCTATTTATAAAAGAATAACTCCCAAAAAATACGGAGTATTACAGGCTTACCCCCTTAAAGGAAATTTCGTCCCGAAACTTTGAGGTAGCCAGTCTTAACGACGATCTTTTGCACTTCTAAGTCCCAATATTTCACAAGCGTTTTCTACTTTTTGCAAGTCACATAAGCAATAATACACATAAATAACAGACTTAAGCAAACTTTAGGGGAAGCACGAAATTCTATCGCATTCTTCCCCCCTTAAAAGAAGAGTTACGTCCCCGTAACTCGCCTACCTCTTGAAAAAGCTCAGGGTACTTCAGACGCATCGCATCTTCTGCTTCCCATGTGGCTTCTTCAGTATTCTGATTTCTCCACAACACCTTCACGATTTTGGCGTCCTTATTTCTCGTACTACGCACCTTGTGGTCTATGATCTTGATGGGTTTCCCCTCATAGGACAAGGTTTCGTCTAACTCGACGTTTTCAGGTTCTAGGACACGGGACTCGTCAGGTACGTATTTCCGGAGTTGGGATACGTGAAACACGTTGTGAACCCTTTCTAACTCGTTTGGCAATTCTAAGCGATAAGCCACTTTGCCTACTCTCGCCAAAATCTCATATGGTCCTATGAACTTAGGGCTTAATTTCCCTTTCTTCCCAAATCGCATCACCCCTTTCATTGGGGACACCTTCAGTAGCACTTTTTCACCCACTTCATAGTTCTCTTCCCTTCGCTTCTGATCCGCATAGGACTTCTGCCTGTCCTGTGCAGCCCTAATCTTCTCTTGAATGACTCGCACTTGATCAACAGTCTCTTGAATCATTTCAGGTTCTAACACCACCGTCTCACTAATATCGTTCCAGCACAAAGGACTACGACACTTTCTCCCATAAAACGCTTCAAATGGATCCATTTTGATACTAGCATGATAACTGTTGTTGTATGAGAACTCTATGAGGTCCAAATGGTCTTCCCATGATCCCTAGTATTCTAGGGCACAAGCTCTTAACATGTCTTCCAAGGTCTGGATGGTTCTTTCTGTTTGACCGTCTGTAGCTGGGTGAAAGGCTGTACTCATCAATAGCTCACTACCAAATGCTTCCTAGACCTTTTTCCAAAAATTCAAAAGGAATCGCGAATCCCTATGAGATACTATGCTCGTGGGTACTCCATGCAATCGAATGACATGTTTAACATATGCTTTGGCTAGGGCTTCCATACTCCACGTGTCTTTCATGGGTATGAACCTTGCAGTTTTGGTCAATCGATCCACTATCCCCCATATTGTGTTATTGCCTCCCCGACTCCTAGGTTAGGCTACGACGAAGTCCATGGATATCGAATCCCACTTCCATGTTGGGATGTCTAGAGGTTGGATTTTGCCTTGAGGTCTCTTGTGTTCACTCTTGACCTTCTGACACGTCAGGCATTTGGAAACAAACTTGGCTACCGCCCTCTTCATTCCAGGCCACCAAAACATCTTTTTGAGGTCCTTATATAACTTATCCCCCCCTGGGTGGACTGAATAGCTCGTATTATGACCTTCACTCATTATCTTTTCCTTCAACTCCTCACATTTTTGCAGTACACACCATCGACCCTTGTAGCATATACTCCCATCCTCATGGATTTCAAACCCTTCTGCTTTTCCCTCCTTAAGTTTTGCTTTGACCCGCTCAAGTTTCACATCCCTAGGCTGACCCTCTCTTATTTCATCTAGGAAGTTGGGCTGGATGGTTAGGGCACTCAATAACTTTTCCACTTCCCCTTCATGAACCACTTCAATCTGGAGTTTAGAAAATTCTTCACAAAGTTTGTCGGCAACTACCAAGGTGTTCAGGCTATGGCTAGACTTACGACTCAATGCATCAGCAACAACATTTGCTTTACCCTCATGGTATTGAATGTTTAAGTCATAGTCCTTAATGAGCTCTAACCACCTGCGCTGTCGCATATTAAGGTCTTTCTGGGTGAAAATGTATTTGAGGCTTTTGTGATCAGTGAAAATTCGACAAGTCACCCCGTAAAGGTAATGTCTCCAGATTTCTAAGGCAAAGACAATTGCGGCCAACTCTAGGTCATGTGTTGGGTAATTAACCTCATATGGTTTCAGTTGACGGGACGCATAAGCTATAACTTTCCCATTTTGCATAAAAACACAACCCAACCCATTCTTTGACGCATCACTATAGACATCATACCCCTCATCCCCGTTAGGCAAGGTTAGAACAGGTGTTGAGGTTAATCTCTCTTTGAGTGTTTGAAAGGCTTTCTCGCTCTCTTCAGTCCAGTAAAACTTGCAATCTTTCTTCATTAAGTTAGCCATGGGTTTTGCTATCTTCGAAAAGTCTTTAACAAACCTCCTATAATAACCGGCTAAACCCAAGAAACTCCTTATATATGTGACATTCTTTGGTGTAGGCCATTCACTCACAGCTTTTATCTTTGCAGGATCTACAGACACACCCTCCTTAGAGACAAATGACCCAAAAATGACACTTTTTATAACCAAAACTCACACTTCGAAAACTTTGCATATAGTTGGTTCTCCCTAAGTGTCTGCAAAACAAGCCTCAAATGTCCCTCATGTTCCTCCTTGCTCCTTGAATAGATCAATATATCGTCTATGAACACGACTACTAATTTATCGAGATAGGGTCGAAAAATCCTATTCATGAGGTCCATAAAAACAGTAGGTGCATTAGTTAACCTAAAAGGCATGACGGTAAACTCATAGTGTCCATACCTAGTCCTGAAGGCAGTTTTAGGTATATCTTGGTCAGCAATCCTCAACTGATGGTAACCAGACCTTAAATCTATTTTTGAGAACACCCCTGCACCCTGAAGTTGGTCAAACAAGTCATCTATCCTAGGTAATGGATATTTGTTTTTCACAGTGACATTGTTCAACTCACGGTAGTCTATACACAACCTCTAGCTACCATCCTTCTTTTTCACAAATAAGATAGGGGGATCCCCATGGTGACATACCTTCTCTAGTAGTTCTTCCAACTGGTTTTTCAACTCGTTCATTTCTGCTGGAGCCATTCGGTATGGGGCTTTTGAAATAGGTCCAGTTCTAGGTATTAAGTCAACAGTGAACTCTACATCTTTCCCTGGCGGCATACCAGGTATTTCTTCAGGAAAAACATCCTGGAATTCGCTGACTATAGGCACTTCCTCAGGTTTTAATGGATCATCCTCAACCCTTCTCACAGAACACATAAATAGAGGTCATCCTTTGTCTATATAACCCTTAAGTTGCAAGGCATTGATTACCTTAATCCCTAGTTCTCGAGGTATTCTCCTATATGACACCCCTTTTCCCGAAGTATCTCTCAGTTCCACCTTCTGTGTATCACAATCTATCTTAGCATTGTACTTCCCAAGCCAATCCATCCCCAAAATAACGTATAGGTTCGATAAGTTAAACTCTATTAGACCGGAAGAAAAGAGGCCCTCCCCTATTTTTAGTGAGACATTCAGGAATTTCTTAGAGCAATAAACAGTATCCCCGGACGGGATAATTATAGGCATAGAATTTGACTCGGACTCAACCAGTGCTAGAGTTCTAACAGTTGTATGGGCAATAAAAGATAAAGATGCTCCAGAATCGAACAATACTTTAACAAGAATTGAGTTGATAGAGAAAATACCAGTGACAACATCTCTACGAGCTTCCTCTTCACTAGCCGTCATCATATACAACTTCCCTTTGCCCTTACTATCATTGTTGTTCGTCACGTGGTTCCTAGATGGTGCCTGATTATTTGCATTAGTTGATGGTTTGGAGTAATTAGAGTTCCCTGACCCATTGGATAGTCAAATGTCAAATCAAAGTTTATGAATAGTGTAGAAAAGTCAAAATTGTAACCATTATTTAATAATAGATTTAGTACCTTTTTTATTATCTAAAAAAATATATATACTTCCTCCTTTTTTTTACTCGCAACACTTTTTTTTTATCAACTCCAATGTAATTTTTGGGTATGAGAGAGGTAGAGAGGAAAAAAAGAGAGGGCTCATGTGATTGGAGAGAGATAGAGAGAAAGGAGAAGCAAAAATAAAAGGGGGTTACTAAATACCGCCCGTATTTACTTGAAATCGTCGTATTTTTTTTAAAATACTCCTAAACTACCCCCTACAAATACTACCCCATACCCCCCACACTCTCTCACTCTCTCACTCTAACACTCTCTCACTCTCTCACTCTCACTCCTCACTCCCACCATAGCCACCACCACCAAAGCCACCACCACCCCCAAAGCCACCATCACCACCACCACTCGCCACCACCACCGGGCGAGGAAGACCGCACGGCGACCACCACGGCGAGGACGAAGAAGACACCGACGCCGACCACCACCACAACACGCCGGAAAAAGAATGGGCCCAAGGAAGAAGGCAAAGGAAATCGGGGAATCTTCAAATCAGGTTAGTTTTGTAGTTATTTGTGGTCAAAACCAACCCTAAATGCCGGAATAGCCCCCAACCCGTCGCCGGAAAAACGAGGCAAATGAAAATTTTTTTTTTCGAAATCTGCGGGGCAACGGATAAGAAATCCGTTACCACCACACGCTGGTAACGGACATCTTTACCGTTACCACACCGAGGTAACGGATCGGATCTACGTTACCTCTGCGGTGGTAACGAAAAGTGATCCGTTACCATGGTAACGGATCACTTTTCCGTTACCACCGCAGAGGTAACGTAGATCTGATCCGTTACCTCTGCGGTGGTAACGGAATTTCTGTCCGTTGCCCCGCAGATTTCGAAAAAAAAAAATTTTCATTGTTGTTTGTGTTTTCCGGCGAGGGAGGAGGGAATTTTGGGTTTTTTTTCCTTTTTTTAATTTATGTTTATGTTTTATTAATTTCTGTTTTTTAATAATTATATTTTTATGTTTATTTTAAATAATTTATGTTTGTTCGTAATTTATGTATTAATAATTTCTGTTTGAATTAAAAATAATAATTTGTGTTTATTTGGGCTTTTATAATTTATGTCAGTAGTTATTTGAATATATTAATTTAATTGGAATAGTTAATATGTTAATTTGTGTGATAATATGGTAATTAGGTTTTATTATTATTATGTTAATGCATGTTAGTAACATGGTAGTATTATTTAATTTATTTGATTTAATTTATTTAATTGTTTAATAGCATGTGATAATAGTATTATTTAATTTTAATAGTTATTATATAATAAGTTAATAAATTGATTTGAGCATGTTATTATATTATTAAAATATTTCAATGATATTAGCATGTTATTATTTTATATTAGTAGAATATTATGATTATTTATTGTAATGATATTAGCATGTTAATTTGTTTTTATGAGCATGTTAATATTAGTTGTGTAGGGTATTTGTTTTTATTAGCATGTTAATATTAGTTGTGTAGGGTATTTGTTTTTATTAGCATGTTTACTAATGATATTAGCAAGTTAATATGATTTATTGTTGTAATTTTAGTTAATTAATTATTAGAAAGTGATTAGTTATATAATAATGCCCTAATTTACTTACTTTGCGCATGTTAATATATTTTAATAATATTATGTTAACACCATCACCAATGTTAATGCATCTTAGTATTAGTTTTCCTTATAATTTTAGTTAAGTAATTATTAGAGTGTCAATGGTTATAGATTAGTAGTAATTACAATATAATAACGTAGACATTAAATAAATAATAAATAATTAACACAATGTATTATTAGGGTCTTGATGGTCCTGAGGGATCGACGCCACGACACACTAGATCTCGTGGTGTTGATGCATCTAGTAGGAGGGCGAGGACTGATGCTCAGGCTAGCCAGATGCCTATTCCTGAGGAAGCGCCTGATAGTGCTGGATGGGATACTGGGGACGAGCAGGAGTTAGATCATGCTATGAGAGATGACGATGGAGCTGATGTGGGTGAAGCCGCCTCCCATGTGCCTGTGAGGAAGGGTAGTAGAGGGAGGTTTGTTTCGGGGTCGAGTTCCGGATCTAGTAGGCTGTCGAGCAGGGCTAGAGCTGCTAGGGATACTTCGTGGTTAGTTACCGAGGCGATGCCTGGGGGCCCACTTGACGGTACCCTGATTCCTAGTTGGCGGGGGCACGTCGGCTCCCGTATATACCACGATACGATCGCTAGGGATGTTATGCTTGTGCCATAACCGCTCCAATGCATTTGATCCGTTCGTCGACTTGGGGTTTCCCGCAGCTAGTCGTTGCAGCGCTTGGATAGATCTTGTATTGCCCAGCTACCGGGGATTATGTTTGGGCACCTTGACTTTCCATTACTTACGGCGTTTGTAGAGCGTTGGCGGCCCGACACGAACACGTTTCACATGCCTTTTGGAGAGATGACGATCATGTTACATGACGTTTGGCGCATCCTACGTGTTCCTATTGAGGGCCTGACCGTTAGTGCTTGTTTTGCCGACTTATGAGTTGTATGTACGGTTTGAGGAGCTCCTCGGCTTGATTCGTGAGGAGTTATTATGTGAGGAGTCACGGGTCCGGAGGAACGGTGGCGTTACCGTTCGTAAGATTTTCGATCACCGCATGGATCGGGCCGTCCGCCGACGTGCGGGTTCGCGCATGGTTCCTCCCCGACACTTGGGTGTACCCTCTTCACCGATAAGAGTGGTTCCCGCCTCATGCCCCCGTAACATAACCGAGCTGGATGACCTTGATTCGGTTCATACTTACTCGTGGGGCTCATTTGCTTTGGCGTACCTATATCGTCGCCTAGGGGTTGCGTCTAGAGCGGATAGCAAACAGGTTGCCGGGTGTCCGACGCTCCTCCAAAGGTCTTGGATATACGAGTACTTCCCGTGTTTCCGACCACGGCGAGAGGGGCCGGCCTTCGGTGATCATGATCCCCGGGCACGGAAGTGGGATTATCACATCGTCGGCAAGGATTTCGTCCGACCGGAGTCCATTCGTAGACGCTTGGACAACCTTCAGGGTTACAGAGGTACGAATATTTAATGCATTAGTAAAATATATATTATTATGTTCTCATATATTACTACTACGTTAGTAACATGAAATTATTACATTTATCCGTTTTGGTCGATTGGACGCCATATGGGGATGACCAGCCGCCATGATTCCGAGGACGTTGTATGTCGGTTTCATACGTTATCGAGGTATCATTGAGCCGTACAACCCGGATCGTGTACTGCGACAGTTGGGTTTTGTTCAGGTCATTCCTACCCCTCCTATTCAACCCGATTTCGCATACGCACCGAGCAACCCGAAGAGGTATGAGGTTCAATTCTCGATCTCGTAGGCCGAGTCCGCATGGCAGCGGTTCACGCCATATCTTCGGGGGTCTCAACGTATCACGGTTGAGACGGGTTACTCGTCGCGGAGAGTGTTCGAGGGAGTACATGGATTGGTTTTGTACATATTCCCATCCTACCCTCATTCTTTGCAGATAGGACGCATATTCCGCCCCGGGCCAACACTTCAAACACCCACTATGTACGCAATATAATCATTTATTTGTTTACTATTTTATATGTTATATTATTGATACATAACATAACATAACTAACTGACTTTTTGCAGTGGATGGCCCGACATTTTGACGCCACGAGAGCTTTGACGGAGGATCGGCACAATGACCAGCGACCCAACACTTCTTTGGCATATGAGATGTTGGCCGACCTCGCTCGGGATTGGGATGCTTGCATTGCGTCTAGATCGGGCACGGGACGCCGCCGAGGACGAGCATCATCATGACATGTAGTCATTGCATTTCGGTGTTCTCATTCCATTAGTTATGTATGGGTGTATTATGTAGTTACATTTTTTGATGATATTACTTTGGGTGTATTATGTAGTTACATTTTTTGATGATATTACTTTGTTAGGTATATATGACTTTGGTTTTATGATGATATTTATTATTTCAATTTGAATCATTGCAACCTATTGTTTCAATTTGAATCATTGCAACATATTATTTCAATTTGAATCATTGCAACTTATTATGATCCAACATTATATATTAATATGATCCAACATTATAAATTAATATCATATCAAATACTACTTATTCGGCTCAAATTCAATTATCAAATAGTATTAATAATTACAAATGCATTTATCAAATACATTACATAAAATATTACAATGAATAGATCGCACTATGTACTATATACTAAGAAGAGAGTAACTCATCCCATAAAGTGCGTCGCACACCATACAACAGATCCCAACCATCAACACTATCTTCATGCATGTTATGCCACAAGTTATGAATAGGTGGTACCGGTGATCCGGGAAGTAACTCCAGTCTAATATAATGCTGAAAGGTTCCAAGATGTGCAATTACGAGTTCGTTAGTTGGACCCACCGTGTATTCGAAGCACGCCAAGGAAGGACAAGTGATACACGGATATAGTTGTCCCTCTCGGGCCAAGTCCTACTAAAATGATCTGCGGCATTGAACATCTCGCGCAATAGGAAACAAGTCTTGCGAAGTAACCATCCAATGAGCCTCGGATTGCCGCCCCCATTCCAAATAATGCGCCTTATTGCTTTGCGTCTATCCCATCATAATAAATACGTGTGTAAACATCCCGATGAGCAAAGCAATCTCATTTGCCATATTTTGGCGGATAAAACCCCAATGGTCTTCACTCCCTAAAAACAATCTGCAACAGTTCGAAATCCCACGATTCCGTCCGCCTGGACATTAGTCCATCTAGTAATGAATGGGCGAAGAATCCCGGGAATCCCGCGGTAAAATGGAAATCCACTAACACCATCTTGTCCATCCATGCTTTCCCGACCTACAACAATCAAATTAATTAACATAAAATTTATCAAGTACGTATCAAATAAATGTTATCAATAATCAATACATACAATTAACAAACATATTACCCGTAGAAGTTGACAAGCTCATAACCGAACCTCGAAGATCGCTTCTCTTTGAAGACGAACCGGATGTGTGCTCAAAACCACTCTTCTTTCGTTTTGTACTTGGGTGATTCTTTCGGCGTGGTCTCCCTTTGGGGTTCTCGACAATATCGGGCTCAAAAGCCGAATCGCCCGGATTACGCGAGATGTTCCTCTAGAACCCGGGTAGCACTCCGCAATACGGCGGAGATCACTACTTTGAACCCGCTCAACCAACTCTAAGAAGTACCGAGAATCTTGTGGTGCCTCGGATACAAACACGGGGTTGTTGACACCATCACCAATGATCAAAGTAGTCCAATAAGGATGTAAGTCCGTCGGTACGGACTCTCGTTCGCCTCCAATCGTCTCCGTATGGCGCATGCACGGGGGATTGCATGTGTGGTTCTCAACGAGCAACCGCAACGCCGATATACCTCGTAGCCTAACTCCCGCATACGATTTTCCTCATGCAATAATGTTCTAAACAAGAATGCGAGACTCGACCATTTAATTGATACAATGCCTGAGTCTTGTATAATATTCCGTGTCGACGCCGACTTTCCTCCAAATCATTCTCAACCTTCTTCACCTGATTTTCTATCTCACTGTGAGCAATAGAAAAGATGGAGTCCAAGGCAGTTGTGCTACTAAAAACCCAAGACTTCAGTGCAGAGTGTGCACTTTCAACTCGGCAAGGTGAAGTACATTGTCCGTCCATGCCCGCACAAACTTCTCTTTGTACACAAGCCAAGTTGTTTCAACGTATTGGATTATTTTAGGCCACTTTCTGTACACATCTCTCATATTATCAACCTCGGCCTCATAACTCCTCTCGTCGGTTGCGTTGACTATCCGATACCAAGTTCGGCTCACGAATCTCGGACCCGCATCGGTGTTGCCCATGATGTTACTCACTCTAGCCTGCACGTCTTTGTTGATATGCCATCTACATAGCAAATGTGCAGAGTTAGGAAACACTTCCCGAATCGCTTTCATAAGGCCCAAATCACGGTCAAGAATGAGTGTAACAGGGACAACATTCACTCCAATAAGCAACCTAAACTTGTCCAACACCCAATTATAACTATCACTGTTTCGTTGGCCATCGAGCATACCCAACCATAAAATTCTTGTTGCACGGCGTCATCCCAATGAGCTCTAGAAAAGGCATGTTATATTTGTTGGTTTTATATGTTGCATCCATACCAACAACAAGTGGATAAGTTCGGAGGATATTTGTCGAACGAGGGTGCACCATGAATGCTGCAGTCATTGCATTTGTCTCCTCGTCTTGCCTAATCCAGGTGAAGGTAGTCGCTCTCTCGAGCAAGGTGAAGGAAGTGTTGCATCACGTCTCTACCATCCATTGCTTCCCTTCTATCCTTTTCCTTCGGAGTTGTACAAGTGTCTCATATTTGGATGATCATCGGGAAATTTTTCATTCACGGCTTTCATTATACTAGCGGGCTTAACGTGCGACTTTATCATATCGCGAGTGAATACTTTTGCCGCCGGACTAAGGCCGCCGATGGGTCGATGGCCCTCGGGGTAATGAATGAACTCATGATTGTGCATGCCCCTAATCCCCCGTTCGCTTTGATCACCCATCCGGTTCGATCCGGGTACTCCAAATACTCAACCTTAACTCCCGCTCTACAGCCACGAGGCTTTTGTCTTTGTAGCTACCCTGGCTCGCTACACTAAGATCTCTACCTTCACCCCTATATGGTGCGCCCCGGTTACATTTCATATATACATATTCTCGTCCACTAGGATCGTGTTTATGATTTGACATAATAATCATCACAAACCCGATTTCATTTGCCCTTTTCTTAACCCAATCTTGTAGTTCCTTTTTCTCAGCCCATAGTGTTTCATTATAAAACATGTGATTATAATCTATATAATCACCCCCCAAAGTCCAAGCAAATAAGCCTATAATGTTTAGCATTTTTTCAATTAGACAACATATAATCAATAATATTATTCACATATTTGAAAACAATATCAAAAAATATTAACTAAATATTCGTTAACAAAATTAACATAAACGAATGTACTATTATTCGCTAATTACAAAATCAATACTAATTATGAAGGAAAATCAAATATTAACTAAATGGAACATATTAACTATTAACATTTAATTAATATATTCAAATTAACTATTCACATAAATTATAAAAACCCAAATACACACAAATTATTATTTTTAATTCAAACAGAAATTATTAATAAATAAATAAATTTGGAATAAATATAAATTATTTTAAATAAACATAAATATATAATTATTAAAAAACATAAATTACTACAAACATAAACAAAACATAAATTTTAAAAAAAGAAAAAATAAAAAAAAACCCAAACTCCCTTCCTCCCCAACCCCTCGCCGGAAAACACGAGGCTAAAAAAGAAATTTTTTTTTTCCGAAAATGCGGGCCAACGGATAGGCAATCCGTTACCACCGCCTCGGGTAACGGATCACTTTTCCGTTACCACCACAGAGGTAACGGATCAGATCTACGTTACCTCTGCGGTGGTACCGGAAAAGTGATCCGTTACCATGGTAACGGATCACTTTTCCGTTGCTTCCACAGAGGCAACAGATTTTTGGTCCGTTGGTTCTGTGGAAGCAACGGGTTTTTCATCCGTTTCTTCCACTGGGGTAACGGATTTTCGATCCGTTACCCTGCTCCGGTGGCCAAAAAAAAAATTCCGGCAACTTCAAAAAAAAAAAAAAATTTCAACTTACCACATTTCGTTCCGGCGGCGTTGACGGTCCTTCATCGGACATTTTGCGTCGGTGGTGCTCCGGTGGTGGGTGGTGGTCGACCGGCGGTGGTGTTCGGAAGGTGGTGGTGGTGTTAGTGCTTGATGGTAGAGAGAGAGAGAGAGAGCTTAAGTTTGGTGAGAGTGGAGAGGGTAAAGTGAGGTGAAAGGGGGAGGGGCATGGGGGGTATATAATGAAAAAAATACGGACGATTTCAAGTAAATACGGACGGTAAATAGCAATTCGGAAATAAAAAGTGTCGCGAGTAATTAATTATTAAACGGATGAAATAATATTTTTTATATAGATAAGAAAAAATGGCTGCCTTTGCACAGACCCCACCACTATTGTGAATTTTTTTTTAATAAGGCAAGATGAAGTTTCTTGTAAATAAGAGGGAAATCAGGATCCCTCCTTACAAAAGGGTGAGACTCGATTGTAGGGGTCGAAGGTGAAGCCAACACCACTAGGCTATCACCTCCTGCTCCACCACTATTGTGAATTGCGCAAAGCTCATTGCGTATCCCACCCAGTACACTTACTTCAACCCAAATCCATGACCATGAGCAGTTGAGCCGCACCACGCCACCACCTAGTATACAGTCACTACGACTTTAGCTGTGGAAGCTAAAATGGCGGTCATCATCAGAACTCTACAATGGCGACGAATCTCCACCTTCAACACTTGCCAGAAACTCAATTCCAGCACCTTTACTCACAACAATGGCGGAAACGAAGAAGAAACAGATCCAGATTCAAAAATGGTGCGCGAGTTAACCTCTATCATCCGTAAAAAACCTCACAATCTATGGAAATCCGCCATTTTCAATCAAAACCTTCAACTTCAACCTCACCATGTCGAAAAGGTAATGCTACAAACCCTAGATAATCCAAGATTAGCTCTTCGCTTCTTCAATTTCTTAGGTCTGCACTACGATTTCTCTCATTCAACGACGTCGTTTGCTATCCTTGTTCATGCTCTAGTTCACTCCAGTCTTTTCTGGCCTGCATCTTCTCTTGTGCAAACCCTAATTCATCACCATCATTATAATGCGGCTCAGATTTTTGGTGAATTCTTTGCGGTGTTTAAGGATTACGGTTTCGTGTCATTTCTAGGGTTTGAATTGGTGATCCAGAATTACGTGCAATGCAGGAGGCCAGTGGAGGGAGTTGTTGTCGTTAAGCTTATGCTGGAACATGGGTTTGTTCCTGAGGTTAGGACTCTCAGTGCTTTATTTCATGCTTTAATTGGTATTAGGAGATTTCGTTTAGTTCTTGAATTGTTCCAACAGGTTTCGAATGGTTTTGATAGTTTTCGTCCTGATGTTTATGTATATACGGCTGTGATTCGCAGTTTGTGTGAGTGTAGAGAGGTAGACAGGGCACTGGAGGTAGTCCGCCAGATGGAAATGAGCGGTTGTGAGTTGAGTGTTGTAACATATAATGTGTTAATACGCGGGCTGTGTAAGAATCAGAGGGTTTGGGAAGGTGTCGAGATCAAGAGTTTGCTGGTTCAAAAGGGGTTGAGAGCCGATGTGATCACTTATTGTACGCTGGTGCTTGGGTTATGTCAAGCTGAAAAGTATGTGAGTGGGTTGGAAATGACGAGAGAAATGGTGGAATTAGGTTTTGTTCCGAGTGAGGGTGTGGTTTCTACTCTTGTTGAAGGGCTTAGGAAGAAAGGGAAGGTTGTGGATGCTTTTAATTTGGTTAATGAATTGGCAGAGCTTGCAGTTGTGCCTAATGTATTTGCTTACACTGCTCTGATTAATTCTCTTTGGAAAGATGGTAAACTAGAACAGGCAGAGTCACTGTTTAAAAGTATGGAACTCAGAGGATTGACTCCGAATGAAGTTACTTTTTTAGCCATGATTGACTTGTCTTGCAAGCAAGGAAGGTTGGATGATGCACTAAAGTTACTTATCAAAATGTCAGAAGCAAGAGTAAAAATCACTGACTATGCTTACAATTCTTTGATTCATGGGCATTGTAAGCTTGGGAAGTTGAACACTGCCGTGTATCTTTTCAAAGAAATGATCAGTAAGGAACTGAAACCAACTGTGGTAACTTATACATCCTTGATTAGTGGATATTGCGGAGGAGGAGAACTCAATAATGCATTTAGGATCTACCATGAGATGACAGGAAAGGGCATTGCACCAAATACTTATACATATACTGCATTAATCAATGGCCTTTTTCGTGCAAAGAGGATGGATGATGCAAATAGCTTGTTTAAGGAAATGGTTGGAAGAGGTGTTTTCCCTAATGAGGTGACCTATAATGTTATGATTGATGGCTACTGTAAGGAAGGTGATATCTCTAAAGGTTTCCATTTGCTGAATGAAATGTTGGAAAAGGGTCTTGTTCCTGACACTTACACGTATAGGTCCTTGATATCTGGGCTGTGTTCTGCTGGCAGGGTATTTGAAGCCCAAAATTTGGTCAATGGTCTTCATAAGGAGCATTTTGAATTGAATGAGATGTGTTTCAGTGCCCTTTTGCAAGGGTACTTCAAGGAGGGAAGAATACAGGATGCGTTGTGTGTGTATGGTGAGATGTTGGAAAGACAAATCAAGATAGATCTTGTCTGTTATGCAATACTTATTGATGCTACACTTAAACAGAATGATAGAGAAAAACTATTGCTGATTTTAAAGGAGATAAATTACAAGGGATTGAAGCCTGACAATGTGATTTATACAAGTATAATTGATGCCTACACTAAGGCCGGAAATCTCAAGAAGGCATTCCAACTTTGGGATATAATGATCAGTGAAGGATGTGAGCCTAATGTTGTTACTTACACTGCACTTATCAATGGCTTATGTAGATTGGGATATGTAAATAAAGCACATGTTATCTTCAACAAAATGCTCACAAGTAACACCAACCCAAGTCAGATGACTTATGGATGCTTCCTTAGCTACTACACGAGTATAGGAAATATGGAAAATGCTATAGAGCTTCACAAATTAATGCTTAAAGGCTCTTCAGCCAACACAGTCACATTCAATATTTTAATACATGGTTTTTGCAAACTTGGTAGGATTGAGGAGGCAGTTGAGCTGATCAGGGAGATGATAGAAAATGGTATCAGACCTGATTGCGTGAGCTATTCCACTATAATGTACGAGTACTGTAAAGGTGGTAATATGCAGGAAGCTTTTAGGATATGGGACTCCATGCTGAGTGAGAGCATATACCCTGACACAGTAGCTTATAAATTCATGATCTCCGGCTGTCAATTGTCTGGAGATGTTAAGAAGGCTGCTTTACTGAGGGATGATATGATAAGAAGGGATGTCAAAACCAATACAAAATATGATCGATCTTGCCTTGGTACTTAATGGGAGCTGCATAGCTGGCCTATTTGTTTCTACTGTAAGATTGCTCGGCCGCTATCTGGTGAGTGCATTACTTCTAGTCACAACTTCCATCAGGGTTTTTTATATGAGCAAAAATTATGGTGATTCTTTTTGTTCCTATGTTTCTTTCTTGTTCAATGAAAGCTAAACTAAACCATTAATGCAAATTCTTTTTTCCTCTCTATGCCTAGGGATGAGGGTGTTGTGTGGTTGCCTAACAGTAATTTACGTTGTGGAGTAAACTTTCGGTTTTTGATGTACAAACTTGGTTTGGAAACCATCAAATCTCTAGACTCTACAGTAATTGGCCACCTCAAACTCTTGGGTCTATCTAGTCCAAATGTCCAATAGACAGACTAATACCCTTCAGACAGTGATGTAGGGCACAGTGACCTAGCCACTGCCTTATTTGGAAGATTTGAGAATATTTTATTTTCCTACTTCTCATACTTTCTTATCTACACATATATAAGCTTTAAGTTTTACAGACAAGCTTTTAGACTTAGTGGGGGCAGCACGGCATGTGTAGAAATTGCAAAAACTAATGGATGGATTGTAAACATTTATTGAAAAGACTAAGTAATCGGTTTTTTGGTTGATTATTAACTTAATGGTAATGGTAGTCTTGCAAGGAATTAGGTGTATCATATCACTGTTGCAAACAACTCTTCCTAAAGAAAGAGACTAAAAAGATCCCTTGGAAAGAAGATAGTAGAAGTGAAACAGAGTTTTAGGGAAGGAAGGACTAAAGAGTTCTAATCTTGATTGGTTTTGATCAGTTATGGTCCTGTGGTTTTACTTTTGAGTTAGGGGACGGTTGTGGAATTTTGATGTGGTAGTTTGAGCTTATGTGGATGGTTATTTTTGTTGGGAAGAGGGAAGGTGTTATGTGGTGGTGGCTGGAGACTTGTTAGGGATGTTGTGGTAGTTTCGGAGATGGTGCACGTTGTCTCTGTTGTGATATTTCAAACCCTTGGATCATCCGCCTTGGCTTGAAGTAAAATCTTCTGCAACAATTGCTAAAAGGAGTTCTCAGAATTTTCCCCCTTAAACATGAGCTTGAAAGCTTTATTATCTGGAATCTATTGGGAAGTTTTTATCAAAACTTATACAAACTTCCTCATACTTATATATCTAAGGTGAAAAGAACAAAGCTTTTTGAGCCAATCACACTATACGTCACTCTAAAATGTAGCCTAGGAAAGCCACAAAAGAATGGACGAAATCTATAAGAACAGCTTGATCAAACCTATGGAACTTCTTTCTTACTTTTGGAACTTCTCTCTTACTTTCTAGTATTTCTCTCTTACTTTTTGGTACTTTCCTTTTACTTTTTATTGTCCAAATAAGTTAATATTCTCTATAGAAAGAACTTTCTATAACATCCTAATGGGGAAAGCAGGAAGAACAAATAGGAATGGAGGGAGGATGTTATAAGCCATGTTCATTTCATCTGGAGGCCTCTTGGACTTAAATATCATTGATAGGGGGGGTGGCGAGGTGGTTTCATACTAGAAGTTTGAGAAAATGGCATTTCTTTAGGCTCAACGTTTCTTTAAATGATGCTTTATGCAGATTAAGAGTCTCTGTGATGTTTAGTTTTGGTAATTTTATAAGTAATTGAGTTCATTGTTTATATGCCAGGCATGTGATAGTTTTAACTGTCGCCTGTCTGTTAAGCTTTTCAAATACTGGTAGCATGCATGATGTAGCATGCTAGCGTGCATGCATGCTTGCCTAGGTGGGCCTGTTGCACCTATGCTTCTTTAGCTGTAAGATTTTTAGTGAGTATCTATCGAGCAGAGGTACATCTCACAGTTGAACTTCTAAATTTGTGTGAACTCTTGGAATTTTGTGGAGGTGTTCATGATAATTTAGGAACTTGGGAAATTGATCACAGCATCTGAAAGGAATCTTTGTTTTACTGGCACAGATAAGTCCCTAGCAATTACGAGAGCAAGGATATCTCTTCATTAACCTGATTTGAATTTCTGTTGATGCGAATGAAAAAGATCTGGCGTTCACCTCTATTTAACCCCACGAGTGGCACAACTTGATTATATCTTTTTCTATTTTTAATATAAATTTTGTTTATTATTTCTTTTAGCAGGAAACAAAGGTGGGAGATGGTGAAAATGATCTAGTGAGCTTGAGATGCAATGGGTGTTGGACCAACTTTAGCTCAGCATGAGTGCACTACATCTGGAGCCCAAATGGGTATATTGGGCAAGTCTGTTTGGACTCTGGAGCCCAAATTGAAAAGATGAACATTAAATGGTGGTCTCAGCAGAAATAGATTGTTGATGTCACTCTTGAGGGTGAATGGATACAGTCTGAACTGGAGCAGATATATAGTGCGCAGTTTTTTGAAATGAAATATGCTGTGTATTTTATAGTCACCAAGTGGCCACTGGGTATGTGCACATACCACATAGCCCCTTCCGTAATCTCTGTCTTAAACTTTGTTTTCATCTGCTTTGTGTTCATTAATGGTAGCATCAAGATGACCAACCTCTCCATCACCCATTAATCTATTTACCCCAAGATTAATAAGGTGGATGTTGGGAAAGTATGACGCAGTGCATTTTGAGGTTGGTATAGGCATTTGGAGCTACCAGTTGGGGTATGTGCAACAATCCAGGCTATGCGCCCTACAAACAATATGAAAAATGGGAAAGCAGGTATCACCACAGAATTTAATCCTGTAACCAACAACGGGAGAAAAAAACTATCAGATCTCTTCCAGAATTACTTTTGATGCTTGAAGGAGGATAAACGTGGTGAAAAATTTGGTGCTGGGGATGAGCTGAAAGAATACATCAGTCTGGTGTGCTTCGAGTAAATATTTGCTTATTGTGTTATTGTCTTATAGAGGAGCTACTCTAGGTCTCTAGCTCATTACTAATGATTGTACAAGCCTCAAGAATTACAAATTGATTACCAGATTTTGGAAGTGCATTTGCATGTTAGGCTGTGTTTGGTTGAGATTAATGTATTCTTCTGAACCGTTGTTTGGTTTTGGCCCAGATAATGAGATGGAAATTTGGGTTGAAGTTACACTTTCTAACCAACAAAAAGTCTTTTAGTTAATCTCACAATTACAAGGAGTGGTGGATTTTCATCCCTCCACAGATTCTATCTCCTCACTTGTCACTGGGCAACGGGAGGATATCTCACAGGAAGGTTTTGCTCTCTCATTAGGCAATCTGGTAATCTCTCTCTCTCTCTCTAGTCTCTACTCTCTATGCTCCATTCTAGATTGATACAGGATTTTGCTCGAAAGTTTGATTCAATTAAGATTTTTGTGTGCTTAAAATTTGATCCATATAGGGTTCTTTTTTTGTGTGTGTGCTCGAAATTCGATCAATTTAGTGTGTGTTTCTTTTATGTGATTGGAAATTTACCTTTCACCTTCTGATTCTGTTAAGTTCTTATCTTGGTATGCGGACTTTGCTTACTTTGGTATGATGAGGTCAATGCGATATTTCTCACTCTATATGTTTTCGTCGGTGTTTACTAGCTTTGGCTATTGTCTTATTGTTTGTTTCGTTTCCTAGTCTCTAAACATGTTGCAAGATCTCTCCATATCCATTTCATAATTCAGATTCCATTACCATATTGCCTTTATGGCTTTTACATACCATGCTGATTGGCATGTTTAATTAACTGACCTAGTTCTGCAAAAGGGGGGAGGTAAGGGACAAAACAGGGCTTTAGTTTTGAATTTGATATCTGTTTCTGCTGTTTTTGTGCCCTGCATTCTGATAATGTCCAAAAGACCAGTGAACTGCTTTGTTTTTCAGCAAGCAAACAATGCTTTAGTTTTTGCTTCAATTCCATAAGAAACAATGAGCCTTGAATACTCAGATTTGATCATTAATTTAGCACAGAACATGTTGAGGGTGGAATTCTAATGCTGGTCATAGATATATGCATGCTGTTTATATTGGACAGTATAAGCTTCTGAAGTAGGGGTTTTCTTTGTTGATATTTCACTCGGAGAAGGCCAAAAGTAGCTATATATATGTGATTCTATATCACTGAAGTATGTTGTTGAAACAACATTGCCAAAACATTTGTATTAAAGATTGGATATCTTGTGTGAATTTTTTCTCTGCCCTTTTAATTTTTAGATATTTGTACTTTTGTTTTGCTAAAAACAAAATCTAATAACATTTTTTTTACATATCTGGCAACATAAATACTGCAGCCTTCGATTGGAGTTACATCTCGCTCTTACCGAATTGAATCAGCCATTACCAGAGACATCATTCACCGGGATTTCTATTGTGTTCTTTATTCTTTGAATTATTTCTTGTTTGGGTAGATAAGTTAGTTCTTCTTCTTCTACCCTTGATATGTTGGAACATGATCATACATAATTTCTTCGGCAGAGGAAGAAATCAAAGGTAAGACATGTTACCAAGTCTTGTTTGTTGCTTTTTTATGCTTCAAATAAATGGCGAATATAGTTTGTTAGTGGAACAAACAGTACCGTAGCTATAGAAGCTATCTTCTCTAATCAGAAGCTGCATCTGCTATCCATAAGACTATTACTGCCAGCTTGATGGGCGGTGATAGTCTTATCCAATTATTAATTGTTGTAATGGCTGGTGGCATTGTTCAGAATATGATGACATTCACTAACGGGAAAGATCTCATTGTAAGTGGCGACCAACCTGGTAGCTGATTTGCAATATACTTGGAAAAAATGCAGCAAAAGCAATTCTTGGTAAGCACACTCCAGAGTGGATATTACTGAGGATGACTTCTTTTGGAATTGGGCTTTCTAGAGGATCCAGATGCTTATGCCTAGGCGTGAGGCACTAAGGTTCCTTTGAGCCTAGAGGGCGAGGCACTAAGGTTCTTTGGAGCCTAGACGGATGGCAAAGGCATGCGACTTCCGTCATGCGAGGTGCACTTTTTTGTTGTATTAGATTTTGATTTTCAGTAAAGAACACACATACAGGCTTAGTGGTAAGGTTTGGCCTCATGACTTCAAGATCATGGGATCAAACCCCACTAGGGGGATCTTTGGGGTGATGTGTCCCTTACCATCCCCCCTCCCTCCCAAGGAGTCTGACATGCAAAACCTCACTGGTGCCCATCACCACTACTGCAACCTCCGAATGCTAGTACTGCTCACTCTCATACCTTCTCTCCACCTCTGGCCTTTAGCCCGCCTTCCTCTGCTTCACACTCACTCACTGTTCCCCACTCTCTCTCTCTTTCTAAGCCCTCACTCACCCTCTGTCTTCCCCCTCTCTCTCCTCCACACTAGTATGCCACATCTTCTTTATACTCTCCACCACGCCTCCCCGATGAATGGATGGTTTAGGTGCATCCAAGGAGATGGTTTTAAGGGGGAGTTTAGGAGAGAGAAAGAGGTACAACGGGAAAATGGGGGGAGAGAGAAGAATGGAGATGAAGCTCGGCGACAAAAACAATTAGGAGGCGGTGGGGGTGAAGAAGTAAGGTCGATGGTGGCTAGTGGGGGAGGAGATAGAGGGGGTTTTCTTAATTAATTAAAAGTAAAGTTAGAAAAATGGTCTAACCAATGAGAGTGTGACACATATCACAATTAACTTGTTATACTGGTCACAAACAGGTCGAGGACCATTATGAGAAGACACCCTGAAAAGGTTGGATTATTAAAAAAAAAACTCAAAAGTGGGACTGTTTTAAGATAGAGGTTGGTTTATTAAAATTCAATATTCTGACAAAATTTGACCGCTCAAAATGAATAGGATAGTAATGGCATTTTCGTAATTTCAATAGGACTCTTAATAACCCCCTCCCCCCTCCTTTCACACTATTTACTCTCTCTCCAAACATTTCGCATAGCTCTTCTCTCTTCTTTCTTCAATTTCAGTGTTTTCGCCAAATTATAACAAAAGATTCATCACATTCTCATCAAATTTGTTCGAATTCATGATATATTATACAATATCATTTATTATCTTCACCAATTTTTTCAGATTTCGTATTTTAGGTTTATTTCAAAGGTATGATGTTGAAATTGGGTTTATTTTTCAAATTTCTAATTTTTATACTTTATTTTACTGAATTATGTGTTTAATTTTGTTATCATAATTTCATTTAATTTTGTGTTGTTTCTTTGTTCCTTCGTAATTTTCACTAATTAATGTCACTTTTAAGTGTTCTGAATTTTCGATCCTTATGTTCTAAACTCTAAATGATCATGTTTTAAATTGGTATGTACATGTTCTGAACATCAGATCTCATCCTCCATTGTTGTTGATGTTTTTCCCCCAAATATTGAGATTGTAATTAGATAGTTGATTGAGGAATAGTTATTGATATTTTATTGTATATAAACTTTGGGAATTTAGTCAAAATATTGGTGTATTAAGGTTATTTTCCCCTGCGAGTTAAAATTAAGAGCTAATTCTAGCTTATGGTTGTTGAGTGTATTTCATGAACAACTCAGAAGAGTGGGCTGTTACACTTTGAGTTCGCCTTTTCTTCTTCGTTGTTTTGTAGATGATTCCTTAGTTTGTTATGCTCCATAACGATTAGATTGAAGTCATGTACTCCCTCCGTTTTCTTTTGTTGTTCCTGTATTTTCCATTGGAAAATTTCAATATGTTGGACCTATTTTGAATCTTTCCATATATAGTATAATTTATGAATTAAATTTCCCATTAGTTTTGAGTTGCAATAAATGTGTTCACACTATTGAGTAGCCATTCTTTAGCTTTTTATCCCTCAAACTTTTGTCTAATTGGTTGTCTAACATAGAGTAACTTAAAGAACAATAAATGTGTTCACACTAGTTTGTAGTTACTTTATTCTTTTACCCTTTAAACTTTTTGTATCATTGGTTGCTTAATATAGAATAACTCAAAGGGCTAGAATCTTTATTTTTAGTTAATTTAATTTTATTTAAAATAGTGGAATCTTGTCCATTTTTTGAGTTGCATTGGTTTCCACCCCGATTTCAAATAGAAACAACAAAAGAAAACGAAGGGAGTAATAAAGTTTATGAGACATCTATCTTTTTCATTGAATTGTAATTACTATTTTCAAGTATTTATGAATTATCTATTTGATTTCATGAATGAAGATTCTTATGATTAGGTGACCAACTATTTATTTTGAGGAGGATTTCTAATGATAGTTGATGATGCTAAGTCCGTAATTGCTTTGATAGTTAACCAAGTAGCAACCAATTATAGGGGGATTGTACCTTTGACTTTACAATTTTAGGGTTCATAACTTGTACGAAAGCAAGCTTGGATTCAAGGTGATGGAGCATTTTGTAAGTTGTTGACGATTTTCATAGAGTCCTAATTCTATTAGGACGATCTTATAGTTTCTTAGTCATTTTAGGATATCATTTATGTTAGAATGTTAGTGTTTTAAGGACTTTTGTAAAGAGTCCTGGTATAATGGTCTAATCATAGTAGAAGTTTAACGTTATTAGAAGTCTAATGGTGTTATAAAGTTGTTAGGAGTCTTATTCAATGAGGAGATTATATTAGATTAGTTATCTTATCTTCATTTAGTTTTCTTATTTATCTTAGGCGTGTGATTATCTTTTGTTTTGCTAATTATTTTAGCTTTCCTACTTCTAGTGGCCGGGATTAGGTTGTAATTGCCTATTTAAAGCACCTTATTTATTTAATAAAAACAAGTTGTGCATTTTAAGAAATTGAACGTAAGTTCTTGTTGATTTTGGACATGTTTTTTCCAGAACTTTAATTGTTTTTAGAGAGTGAATAGAAAATCTAGAACCTTAGATTTAGGCCAGTGAAACCTAAAAGTAAGGTTATTATGAGTTAGCTAGTGAGTGAAGCTAGTGAACTTAATCTCAAATCTATCCCTCTAATTCAAGTGTAAGGTGAGTGAAACCCTATAAGTGAATTAGAACCTTAGTGGAATTTAACTGAGTGAAGATTATTCGAAGCTAAGCTAGATTCCATCCCCAAAATCATTTCAATAATCTAGGTTATATAGCATGCTATTGGTAGTGTTGGTTATCTAGGGTTGGTGGTGTATTCCTATTTCGTCATGATGTCTTTGTCTTAGCTTTCATACTCATAGTATTGAGGTTATTCATTCATTAGAGTTAGTGAAGATCGTATCGCAATGAACCAAGATAGGAGAGCTTATTCCTACATTCAATTATTTCGGAATATTAATTGTAGGTAGGGTTGTGCAAAGACAAGGGTCGGACCGAAAACTGGACTGGACCATACAAGACCTAAGATTTCGGTCCAGTCATCGGTCCTCAAAAAATCCCGATTCGGGTTTCCAGTCCGGTCCAAACCAGGAAAATTTCGATCCGGACCGGTGGACCGGAACTTCTGTTATTTTAGTAAAAAAAAGCGCTTATATGTTAAAAAAAGTTTGAAAAGGTAGAAAGTTAAAAACCTACTATTTATTACCTTTAGTATTATTGTTATTAAAATTATTAAATTTTAATGTATCTAATTTATAAATATCTTTAAATCAAATTAAAAAAAAAAAAATTTTTTTTATAAAAAAAATATAGATTCTGGCTCAATAGGTCCAAAGAATTCCTGTCCGGTCCCAGTTCTGGTCCAAGAAAATCCCAGATTCCAGTCCAACCGATTCCGGTCCCAATCCTGGAGCAGTGTACACCCCTAATTGTATTTGTCAAGGATAAAACTAATTTGCATGATGGATGTCTAAAGTTGCTAAGTATGCCGTGTCTTAAATTATTCCTACATTAGTTCCTTCTTTCGTGTCTTAGTTCCTATTCATTAATTTAATTGTAGTTAATTCCTTAGCTTATTTCTTCTTCCCCAATCTTTACATTATCTGCCTTTTTATTGTTTAAGTGCCTTGAATCTTATTCTTATGTAGAACAAACACATTTTTCGTGAGATTGACCCCCTACTTCCGCACTAATTACAATTTACAAGATAGTAGTTTTAAGTATCAATTTGTATACATTTCGATAACACACCAACTAACTACATTTTTACATGCATCGCCATCAACAAATCTACCGAGAGTCTTGCTTATAAAGGGATCTTATATCTAATGCAACCAAGCCTTTCAATCAGAACTCTTCAGACATTTTATATACATAATCGCCTGAGTTTTCAGAATAATTTACAAAAATTATGACCGATAGAGGAGACAAAACCACCTAAAATATTGATACCTTGTAAATCAAGCAAAAATGACCCCCGCAACAAAGCCGATCTGGTGCTTAATGTCCTCAGAACCCGCATATCCCTTCCAGCTTTACAACCCATTAAAAAGTTTGCCTTCAAACCAGATCCTTGAAGACGCAGTTTTTGCATTTTTGTACCAACCCCTTGTGCTTGCAGCAATATGGGTCAACATGACACCAGCTGGAGGGTTTTAACTAAAATTCTTATGCATGGTGGCATCTCTTGTGACTAGTGAGGAAGAAACTGGCTGCTCCCTTATCCGTGACAAAAGGATAGATACTTGCTCAGTTGCCAAATCTAGGCGTTCCTTTGACTTGGACGATTCTGAAACCAGTATGGACACCATAGCTTGCAACCGCTGTACTTTTTCTCCATGGTCATTGAGAGTGCTCTGGAGCTTATTGGCGGATGAGTTGACCCGCCGCCATCTCAGAGGAAGATATCTTTCAGGGATCTGAAAGCAATTTCCCGTGGAAAGAACTCGGAGGGCATGCCGACATAGGATACCTGAGAACTCAAAATGGTCGCAGCTGCAGCTGATGACACCTTCTCGTGGGTCCCAGTACACTTTCCGGCCTCCTTGGAGTTTAGTGTGGTGTCTCACAAGGAAACCATCTTCCATCTGGAAGGAAGCATAGTGGGAAGCCAAAACAAGCTGCTCTTGTAGTTTGGAGAATGCAAAAGGCGTGAGGACTGAGGCAGCATGGGATTCCATTGGTGCACCAGTTTTTAGGCTAATATTTTGTAGATTCTGTTGCATTGTTTGCTGCTCTCCAGCTTGATCTTTAAAATCAACAGCTACAGCAACCTGTCACGGCAAAGCCAAAGATGGTTAATAATAGTTTGAAAGAAGTAATCACAAGTAGCTCTCGAGGTATTGTTACAACGGACATCTCAAACAAACATTATTGTACTAATAAAAAAATAGATATTCATGTAGAATAAAAGCTACATAATCATGCTTCTGTAGAAGAATACCTGCAAGTTTCATTCACTTCACCTAAAAACTTTTCAGCATTACTATGCCAAAAGTGAGGAATATGAAACAATTTGACAAACCAACCAACTGTGTACTAGACCTATTGCACGATCTTCTGAAACCATATAATGTATTGTATTACAACTTTTGGAACAACAACTTTTGAGTTCTTTCTCTAGCCAAAAGATTAGAAGGGAGATATTGGTTTGGATGTGGGAACTCCATAACCAATGTGCGAGCTGGAATATTTAAGAAGTTAATATTCATAGAACCGAGAAACTCCCGGAAAACAAGAATTCACAATTTCACATACCAATAATATAGTGAGGTTTCATCCATTCCTACCAATGTTACATGGTATATTGTTCGATCTTGTACAAGGTAGGGGTATGGGGATGTTAGCTGCTGTGAATTGCGCGCACACACACACATTCACACAACCCCCCACCCCCTCATGGGCAGCATTTTGCTACCAAATGCGACTCTAGAACCGAAAACTGAACCCCCCTCCCCCCCAAACACTCACACACACATCCCAACTCCTCATGGAATGCGTTTTGTAACCAAATGCGCATCCAGAACCGATAGGGGACAACTAAACCCATCCACCCCCCACATATCAAATCTCCCTTCCCCCACATATCAAACCTCCCTTTCGAGCCAGCAACCCCCCCCTCCCGGTTTTCCCCCACAAAAAAGAACGCAGATGCAATTTCATTTTCAGATCTCTTTAAGCTAAGCCACTTTTTACTAATGCAGTTACAAATCTATAACTTCAGTGGGAAAAAGCAAGAGCAACCAGTAAAGGTGAATAATTTAGCAAACCCAAGTTTAAAGGTAGGTGATTTAGGGGCATGAAGAACAAATGATGAGGGTGAGCATTCTGTGGGGAGGAGAGCAAAGAGATACAATGGTCGAGGATGAAGGAAGGATGCAGAGGTCATAGTAGAGGGACTGAGATAGGGGCAGTGTGATGAGCTAAGGTGAAAAGAGAGGTGATAATGGAGGAGTGAAGGGAGAAAAGGTGGAGGAAAGGAGAGAGGAGATAAAGTACAGGGAATTCATCTATGACAACAATTTACTTGTTTTAAAGTATTGGATTCTAGGTAACCATTTAGAATTCATAAATTTAATTCCGACCCAATACTTGAAACAAATACGGAATACCACAAAAGCCCAAAGACTTGTAAACATGCAGAATGGTTAGAATCAATCAAAGATTACTTGACTCAGTGAGAAGTTGTCGTCACGACGAATTTCTGGTGTTCCATTTTCTTTGCAGCACCATGACAACTCCAAATGGATCAAAGTCGAGCTGGCCTTCAACATAAATAATCTAGCTGGGATAAATCTCAATGAATCATAATTCTAGACAGGTTTGGGTTCCCACAGACATGTAACTTCTGTGAGAAATGCAATGTTCCGCATATAGAGGTATTCAAAGTCTAAAAGACCCTTGGAATAAGGAGATGCAGCTGAAAAAAGCCTTAGCCAGTTGGGTAACCTTACAAATGTTTTGAGAGATTAAATTGGTAACGAGGAATAGCAACCAAATAAGTCTTGCTATAGGCGCAGTCTAGGGAGGTCTGGGTGTATTCTGTCCCAGATGCAAACGTCCATAAATCAGGTGGCCTTGACAGTGAGCCATCCGAGCAAATTTTCTCAGACGAAAAGATGTTCAATCAAAAAATTTTATCATGCTGTAGGGATTTCTAGGAGTTGATTGAACACTTTTGTGAAGGGCTTCCAAACATGTGAAGCATTTGCCAAGTTCACGTAGTTGGAGGGTTTAGAACATATTGCAAGGCAAATATTGAATTTCAACTATACATGGCCCCAAGGGTTGATATATGAACTATTTTGTCCTTGTGCACTTACAGACTTTTATTATGATACACCTATATACTTCCTCCATTTTAGAATACTTGCATTACTTTGACTTAGCACTAATCATATACTAACTTTAACCACCGACCTTTTTCTTAAAACACTTATATAAAGAAAATGTTAGTAGCTAAAATGTTGTCGGATACTCGGATTAGACTCAATTAATATTTTAAGATAACTTTTATAGTTTTTGTACCAATAGGAGATATTTATCGTCAACCTTGTTCTTTGGCAAGCGTGAAAGTCATAGTGTTGCAAGTATTCTAAAACAAGGAAGTACGATTTTCAAGAATGACAATGTTTGACCGGTATTTGGTCTCATTCTCCTCAACAGACGTTCTCTTGTACGTCAAATAATTTTTTTCTCCAATAACGGAATCATATTCAAAAGCAAAAGCAGACAGAAAGGCTTGCAGCAGATAGTTTTTATGATATTAATTTCTTCAAACTACAAAGTCATTTAAAGGAGAATTTTGAGCCCTCGCAATTGAAAATGAAGCTCCCAGTATATAAATATATAGAGGTAAGATCAACTGAAACTAACTTTAAGCTGAAAACTGAAAAACGGCATTTTTGCTCATTTTATGTTTTTGCTCATTTTAAGAAATTTTTGCTCATTTTAGCAAACTTTCGCTCATTTTATGAAATTTTTGCTCATTTTACAAACTTTTGTTCCTTTTACATTTTTTTTTTTTTTGCTCATTTTACAAATTTTTACTTATTTTATGATTTTTGCTCATTTTATGTTGTAATTTTCAGTTTTCGACATAAAGAGTGGTTTTCACGGGATCAAAATTGATTTATATATTCTTCAAATACCAACACTGCATACAAAGAAAAGAGGCTTTCCTATTACGACTTATATCGCGGCGAGATTAAAATTGACCAAAAGAATAAGCAGGCTAAGTAGATTTTCACTAGCAGATTCTATCAGAAAATTTGCAAAATCCTACACTATACTGAATCTCCCGTCAATGGACCATGCCCATACCCATTCGATCAAAGAGAGAGAGAGGCAGAGAGCACAAAGATCTGACAACATAGGAGCTCTTCTCCTAATCTTTTTACAGGTTCACTTAAATAACATCGTCCGCAAAGCTTTTCAATAAGGCCCAAAAATCCTTCGAATCAAGACAAACTTCTAACTTAACTCTCCAAAAGCATTCCTCCCTTTCTACCACCAAAGGCATTTATCCATTTCTACCACCCATCATTATGCACAATATATAATGCCTTCAGCAATATCCTACTTGGATTATTTTGAGATAAGAAAAGCTCCATAATGGAATTCCCGGAGCTATTTCACCTCTCCAGTTCACCTCTCCACTAGCATGACAGACACATAGAATACACATCGATACACACAGCCTTATTTGGTCTGGCCTCCAGACCTCCAATTTCTCACAGTTATCTTTTTCACCAAGCTAGCGACCCTAACATAAGAAACCTTATCCTTCCAGAATATAGATGATATAGGGAAAGGTAGCGGGTCAGAGAAGTTCTAACAAACGGCTACTAGAATGAACTCTAGGACACTTAAGGGATCAGGTAAAAAAATTCTCATCTTTATATAATGTCAAAAGTCTCCAACGATTCGGCAGATTGGACTTCATCACGTGGATCTCCTTTAATGATTATTCAAAGCATAATACTACCACTTCCTCCTAAAAATGTGCAAATAGATAGAAGGAGCTAAGGACAAGCAAAGGATCAAATTGCTCTATGCTTCCCTCAAAAAGCAACAAATTCACTAAACCTATCAAATACCTGACGGAGGGAAAGACAATATTTGGAAGATGAACTTCCTAAAGTCGTGTCTGAAGCTTGGGACCCATCTATTTTGTTCCTCCCGACCCTTCCCTTCCTTAACGTACACAAACTGCTTCTAATCAATCTGTCCCCATCAACTTATCCTCTTCTTTGGCTCTTCAAACAACTCCTAAATCATAACTCATGAAGAGACCTTTCTCTACTCTTCCAACCCCGACCAAAGAGAATCTCACATGACTTTCTCTAACCAATGAATCTTTGATTAATCAAAGCAAAAACACATCTTCAGAACTTTATTTAACATTACCTACATATAATTCTAACTCCAAAATCAATATAGTTTGCATCATCATCAATATACATTAAGGTGACAATCAAACCCTAAACACTAACCAAGACTCTAAGACACTCAAAACTAAATATATTTGAAGAGATATTGGGAGTCTAAACTCATAGATTGATAATATAAACATTGGGAATCACCAAGAACTAGAAGAAAGATAAATTAAGCAAAATTAGTCTATAGACAACGGCCAAAACAAGCGAAACTCCATTGTAATTCTAGTAGCTAAATAGTTTCACCACTAAACCTCATTGATAGACCTAAGCTTCCCACACTTATCTTCCCCAATTTGCATATAAGCAGCTCAGAATTCATCGAGAAATAACACACTCAAAATATATGTGATTCGTACATACAATACCAACTTTACATTATGAGATCAAGCAATTCACAAAAATCTAAAAGAGAAACTACACAACAAGGGATGTACAAATAAGAATACATGAGTGAAATCTGTAAATAGGAAGTTCTAGATAACAGCCAATAAGTATAAGAGGCCTTCTGAGATGCAAAACTTCATTCTTCAGAACATGCTTCCAGATCTTCCATACCTTCTAGATCCAAAAAAGTACTATATAATCTTTCAGTTAAGTAGCAGCTAAGCTCTTATCAGTTAACCTTAGGAAACCAAAGCATCCAGAGTTAAAAAAATCTTAGTCAACGACGGACAATCAATTTTAACCATTAAGAGCAAATGAAGGGCTACCTAACCCAATCTTCCATCCTATTATAGAGCTCTCTCTCCCTTAAAAGCAAGATCATTCTTTTCTTTGGATTGCATTTACCAACATACTTCCTCCGTTTCTTTTTAAGTGACTTTGAGAAAAAGTGGGGGAAAACCAAGGAGGGTAGAGAGAGAACGCTGGGACCACTTGTTTAACCAATCAAATTTGAGTATTGAATGAAATATGTAGGTGAAATAATTAAATAATGGAAGTTGGGATCACTTTTTTGCCATTTAGAGAAATCAGTCACTTATTGTGACATTTCCAAATAAGGGAAGTTAGTCACTTAAAAAGAAACACAAGAAGAATATTACCAAGTGCATTTTTCACTTCAATGCCCAATGTTATAGGAAAAGGACTTGTTTAATTTGTATGCCATTACATAAGCCCCATTTTTCCCCTTTTAGGAATTGTGAGTAGAGTAAGGACATTTAAAGAATAAAACTGGAGACTCATTTCAGACTCCGTCCTTTTTTGGAGCTAAACTAACTAAAGAACAAGCACAGACCATACATAGATGACAAAGAGAGTTGTTAACTAATAGGCGATACAAAACTTGACTGCAAATGCAAATACAAAAGGTACTATAGATAAGATTCAGAAAAATAACCACATCTACTGTTTGTAAATTACTCGTTCAAAGTGCATTTGGCTGTTTACACACATGAAAGGGAGAACAAATACTGGATAAGAGCACTCATAGTCAGATATCTACTCGGATAAAGTGATAAAGTATACCGGCATCATAACAGTGCATCATCAAACAATAACAAGAAGCTTACTTGTTCCACAAAATGAGCAAGCCGAGTTTGTGCACTGAGAAAACGTTGGATAAAAGCATTGATCGCCTTTGACTGCCCAGTAGTAGTCAATCCAGCCATGAAATGGTTTCTCAAGTATGACAATGCCCAAAGTGATCTCAAGGCAAACAAATTGGCGACATGCCTATTAGTGTGTAGGGCAAAAGAACTGACCATATCCCTCCATCCCAACTCAAACTCATCAATGGACTCCAAGTTATAAAGTCGATAGAACTCGGCCTTCCACTCATTGTATCGTTCCCCCAGAACAGCATTAAACCAGGATGGAAACTTTGCTACAACAAGCCATATGCACAAAGCATGTTTAGTGGTTGGCATCTCCACTGTGACTGCCTCTTTAAGGCACATATTTTGATCGGTCAATATTGTCTGAGGAGCTTTTCCATTCATAAAACCTATAAATACCTACCACAAAAAGGAAATCACATTACGACACACCCAAAAGGTGAATGAAACAATAAAAAAATATGTATAGAGAAAAAAATAAGATCAAAATGCCAATGGTTAAATAGGCAGTACAAGGCGTACGCTGCACTTGCATGAACACTCAACTTCAAGCACATTACGCGACCGAGGATCAAGCTAGTGAATGATTTTAAGCTTCACATTGATTGATCCTAAAGGTATCAAACTCGCACATACAAGGGCAAAATTATCAACTAGGACTGCATATTACCAAATGACATTGCAGCAGCACGTATTGACCATATATATTGCATATATAACACAAAGAAAACAGGTCAAGATAGCACAAAAGTATGATATGTGACCCAAGTGTATGTTATAGGCATTACCTTTAAAGCCCATGATAATGACCTCAAATTTTCCTCGCGTAAAAGTACACAGCCAAAGAAACAAGGCATACCATAATTATTAATTCCAACCCAAATTCCAAGAGGCATATCAAAAGCAGTCAAACGATGAGTGGTATCGAACACCACAGCGTCACCAAACACCTCATATGCTTGAACTGATGAAGCATAGGACCATGAAATATTCTCAAGATTATTGTTTGAATCCACAGTGTACTCAAACCTAAAGTTGTGATCCTTTTCCTTAATGCTTCTACACATTCTCAAGAGGTCTATACTGTCCTCTTCATGATCAACTTTCCTAAACGACTGAATTAAGTTCCTAACATCCTTCTCAGTAAATGGAAGATACCCAGGTTCAACACATTTCTCCAACTCCAACAGCCTCATCATCTGCTGCACTGAAATTCCTGTCTTGGCATACATAAAGATACGGCTCTTATCGCCCTCCGATATTGTCCGATAAGCCGGCAAGAAACGGACCTGATTAGGCTCCAAAAGTTCATGGTTATGGTGATTTACAAAGCCAGTTACACGCCACTCGGAAAGACCTAATTCCGTGTTCTTGCTAATCCTCAAATACGCTTGACATCCACACCGAGACGATCTCCTATTCCTTTGAGGCTTATTCTCGTTAGCCACCTTAGCCGGAGTATTACCAGCACGATGACAAACAAAGTAACGCCTCGTCAGGCCCTTCCCAACCCCATCCTTCCCTTCCGTCCTATGACGCCGAATTGAAAACCCACATCTCTTTGCAAATTCACTATAGAATTCATACGCAGCATCATGAGAGGTAAATCTCTGCCCAATATATGGAACAGCATCAGTTGTAAGTTCATATGAAACCCCAGCATCATCATCATCATTATTATTATTATTATTAGGTGAATCATCAGCACTACTAGTATCATCTAAAGATAAACATCTCTGATCTGATTGTTCATCATAAACCACAATAGGTCTATCCTCCTCATTTAACATACCATTCTTCACACACCCCAAATCGAGTAAAGATGCGACCGACATTATTTCAAACACCCGAATGTTAACTATAGAGAATGCAATTGCAAATGCATAGCAACAAAAAAGATTTTGGAGATAATAAATTCAATTATACACTCACAAAAAAAAACGTTGTTGCGTGCAACTATGTTGTGCACCGTCTTTCAGTTTGGCGGAGCAATCCGCTCGCCTTTCATCGGCGTTTATCGCCGGTTAGATGTCATTGTTCCTTATCCGGCGATTTGTGGTTGGTAGTATGCAATTGGAAGTGTTAGGGCAATTTGTGGTGGCTATTTTGAAATTTGGGCGTATTGGATTTGGAGGTTGAATGATGCAGTGTTTGTGTTTTTTTTTTTGTTTCTTTTTGCATTTCTCTGATTTGATTGAGATAAACCAATCCAATTACTTTTTTTTTCTTTGAGGGGAACCAATTCAATCAATCCTTAGGTTATGTATAATGAGGAAGGTGCGCACGCCCCAAAACGCAACGAACATAAAATAAAACGCTGGCAATTCAAAGGAAAATGTGACCAAATGAACATGTACAAATAAAGCGGTGAACATACTTTAAATAATGAAAAAGTAAATCATTTGACAGTTTTCAATGAATAAGAAGTTATCAAAAAGGGAAATAACTCATTTGCACGAATTACGAACTCTGAACATTCTCTCTCTAAAAATTTTCTCCCCCAAAAAACTCTATCCTGCAAATTTGAACTCAAACATGGCCGGCGATGCACAATCCCAGATAACCACCGCCCCTACTACAACGCAAAGGCAAGTTTGAACCAGTTATTTTATATCTTTAGCATAATCATGAGAAAAAAAAATTCATATTTTGATGTAATTGGCGCAGGACGGATGAAGGGGATGTTTTCAGCGCCACCCCATTGAATTCGATATTTTGATGTAATTTGGTTCTTGGTGCAGAGATCAAGCGGATTTAAATGAAGCGAACAATAAGAAGCGAACAGCAAGCACAGAAGCAAACCCACCGAAAGAATTGAATGAAGAAAACAGGTTAATTCTGACGATTTGATACCACTGTATTGTATGTTCAATTCTATGTGGTTGATGTTATATGCACCTCTAAATGGTCATATGCATCACTGTAAATCTTCAACGTTTTTGAAATTGTGGTTCTCCATTGTCTGCATCATGATCACTGCAACGCATATGTAATGTTCATTTTAAAATGATATGATGTTCACATCTTTGTGAAATATGCGTTCAATGTACATTACGGCAGATGCAGCTGAACATATAACTATAATTCATGGATTGAATTTATATAAATTAACATATTAGTCATTTGTTCTAGAATATGTCCCAAGTTCATTAAAGTATCCTTGGTGTTCACTTCTATTAGTCGGCACGATGTTCATCTATGTTAGTTAGATGTTCATTGGAAATCAGATTTACTTAAACAAGTGTAGTGCATGTTCCCTAATGGGTCTCTGTTGTTCACTACTCTGTATAATATTGATAAATATGATTGTAAACGTTAGTTGCGTGTAGATAACAAAAGTAAAATGTTCGTATACGTGTACTAATGAACATAAAGAATATTTGTGATGTTCAATACTGTATGTTTGGTTTTACATTGTTAGATTTTTTCTAATGATAGAAATAATGTGTCGTATGTTCCGTCTAGTGTAGTAGATGTTCGTTTACAAAAAATGATGTTCATTTTCTTGGAATCATAGTTCAACTGTGAATTCCTGCATCTTCAGGGTGGATGGACACGAGACACATGCCCTTCTTGCGGCAAAACAACTCGCCCAACAAACTGAGGACGGTGAACATGTTGAACAGCTGGACAAACCAAATCAACTACAGCAACAATAACAACAGCAAGAAGAACATCAACCAATGTGCCAATGGATAATTTTAATGGCTGTTTGTTGTGTATTTCCGTTTTCACTGATGTCGATAATATTCACTCGTGTGCTTGCATATGTTAGATGCATGTGCATAACCATATGATAGGTCGCATGTTCAATGCACTGTGTTGTCCTGTTCATTTGTCATATCAAATCTTATGTTGCCTGCGTGATGTTCATTTGTTTTCTGTACAATGTTCAATGAGATTAAGAGTAAGCAGATTTCCCATTGTCACTGACATGTTCAAGGTGGAGGAACAGGAGACACATAGCCTTGAGAAGCTGATCAAGGTCAACATCCTACACATGGTGAACACCTGGACCAACCAGCTGAACAATAACAACATCCCCAGCAACAACAGCAAGAACAACAACAACAAGAACATCACCAACAACAACACCAACAACAACACCAACAACCACAGTAGGGGACGCACCCCTATTCAAAACATCCCTGGTACCCCACAGCGCTAATTACAGAGCGTCTTCAGATGGCTTCTACATATAAGAGGTATTACATGTAGATTGACACCTGCACTGCATACTGCACATTACGTATCCTCTTCACTGATACTGGTTGTTTGATGTCATTGTAGGCGGGCCGCCAAGGAGGATGACACTGAATATCTCCCCCCGGGCAAGAGGACCAGGGCTGCAGCGAGGTAATTGGTTAGGCGCCATACTAAATATCTCCATCCCCCCCCCCAACAACAATCATTTACCTTTATACAATTTTGGCATGCAGGGTGACGAGGAAGACGGCTGGCCGCGGAACGGGTAAAACCCAGCAGCTCCCATGTGACGTTGCTACGATTACGTCCACCCATGATCCCCTATACGTGAACATAATACCGTTTATTACAAATAAGTATTTAATCCTTCTGATGAACATTACATTTTAATGTACATTAGTCAGTGTGTACATGAACATTCCTGATAATGTAGATGAATATTGTCACTGGTGGTGGTGTTATAATATGAAATTACTAATAACGTAGACGAACATTGTTTTGTTCATATGGACATGTGATTCTTGGTAGTAAATGAATATGTACAACATTGGATTGAACATGTCTAGTTTCAAATATTATAAGGATCTTTAAATTGAAATGGGCATGTGTGTTCTTTTAATGCCAAAGTGAAATGGAAAGTACTTCGGTTTATTGAAATGAGTTGTGCCACCATGTTTTCAGAATTAGTGACACACCGACAGTGGAGACTGAGCGAGGTCCATATTATGTGCCTGTGCTGCCTGTGCAGAGTGGTTCCCAAGGGGCCATCAGTGGTAGCGCGAATAGCCAGATCAAGGTGCGCCACTCTGTACAGCCTTTGGTCAGGCTACCGCAGAACATTCGCAATGACGAGGCAAAGAAGCAAGCGATCCGGGAGATGGGTTTTGGTGGACTTTTGGCGATGGACTTTGAGAAGTACAATACCAACATCATCACAGCCATTAATTCCAACATCAATTGCTCCAGCGGAAGCTTGCAGCTGGAACCTGGGAAGGAGGTCAAAATAGAGGTCGTAGACGTCCACCTGGTGTATGGCGTGCCAATCGGAGGACTGCCCATTGTTGAGCCGACGCCTTTTGTTACGACTTCAGCCTACGATAGCATGATGGTGAATTGGAGGGGGTACCATGGACTGAGGACACATGGGTGTCCATCCTTGAACCAGATTGTTGATAAGCTCTTGGCTAATGGGGTCAGTGACAACTGGAAGAGGAGTTTCTTGGTAGCTGTCGTGAACTCCTGCATCAAGAGCAGCTCTAACTCCCAGCCCACGCCAGCCTGCTTAGTCACGGCCGTTGACGTCGACAAAATTGCAGACTACGATTGGTGCACGTACACCAAAGACGCCGTCATCCATGCCACCGACTACTGGAAGGCGAAACCTAACCTGTGGTTCATTGGCCCCACTCCCTTCTTGATCGTAAGCCCTCTGTCCATGCAATGTAACCAGTTTACATATTACTATTAGCACTCATTTGAATCTTGTTTACAAGTCTTCTACTTTGACCGAGTTCCCAATAAGTTGTGTCCAGCCCCTCGGGAATTCCCATTGATCAGTGTCTGGGGGAGGGAATTGGTGAAGAGGCAGAACTCGCTTGAACTGCGCCATGGATCTGGACTTGGCGCAGTTGTTGACCGGATACCAATCCCACCCGCCATCCAGTAAGTCATCAATCAGCAGCAAAGATCAACAACAACAACAACAACAACAACAACAACAACAACAACAACAACAACAACAACAACAACAACAAGAACAACAGGAGCAACAGCAACATCAAGCAACAGCAACAACAACACCAACAACAGCAACCACATCAACAACAACAGCAGCAACAGCCCACAACTCGGCTCCCCCCCCCAAGACCTTGAGGTACCTTATGTGATATCATTATCTGACCTATGAAACAAGATGTTCACATGTTCATATACAACAAGATGTTCAGCTGTTTAAAAAATCACTTGTTCATTTATAATTTGACTTATGTTCATTCTGCATACGGGGGTTTAAGTCCAACTGACTGCAATTATCAATTGTATTCAACACATGTTCAATTTGCAACCCATGTACACTTGAATTAATGTAATCTCCACTTGTTTTCATCAACATATTGGGTTCATACGTTCGTAAGTCCATCATTGGTGTTCACTTGAATGAAAATCCCGTTCACCTGGGTTCTATACATGCTCATTTTCTTAACACATGTATATTTGCCTACCCATGAACTAACCTTCAATTAAACAAAGTGTACAATTTTCACTACCACATATTCATTTGTCTTCCCAGTATATACACTTGAATGAAGGTAATGTTCACTATTATAAGCGCCATGTTCATTTATTGTTTTGCACATGTTCAACCATAAACCCAACATCTCTGTGAGTTCATATAACTTATTGTTTGAATTTCCTGTGTTACTATGTTCAACAAGGTTGGAAGTCAAAGTTCAAGATTTGTTGTTCTAAAATCACAATAGCTCTTGATGAGCTGAATGCACTCATGTGCGAAGGCCCCCTCTACGGCGCCGCTAAGGACAACATGGACGCGCGCCTGAATCTAATGAACGCCATCTTCTATAGATTATCGAAGTCAATCGTCCCTGCTGTACCTCAAGTGGATGGTGGCCCAATACTTAGCCAGGATGCCGATATTTGCTTCTCCAGTTCTGTCTTCAGATGGTTGACGAAGTTGTTGGAGAACAACTTAACCCCCCACCCTCTACGAATGATTTACATGATGGTGGACCTTCATCTGACCTTCTGGACCTCCATTTGAATGTGGGACGTACACCAACTCTTCGGGAACGTACACCCCAGCGACAGGGGGTCCCCCACCATGGACCAAATATTTGACGAACTTTCTGCTATGCCTCCCCTCTTGAATGACAAGGCCAAGCCCATTGGAAATGAACAGCGGTAGCTAATAATTTTCATTTTGTTTGCTCGATGCGGAAAAGATTGATTGTATCATTGGACGGGATCCCTACACGGTTGTCCCCCCGTGCCCCCTTTAATTTCGCCCCCCCCAACAATACGTTACAATACATTCCTTATTTGTTTTTATAGAAAGAATAATAATTTATTATGTATAATAACTCATTTATTCCCTAGTGATCCACTTGACGTAGATGATTATACAGACCAACAGGTTTCTCAAACATCGCCAAGGTATCTACCATTCAAACTACATGGTTGATGTTCATCCTTGGAGGCTTTCTGTTCATTTCGTTATTGCTTGATGTTCAACCTCTAAGGCTGTTTGTTCATTCCTTGCTTGAAGTACATGATTATTACGTGGACGATCACTGTTGAATAAAATGTTATTCATTACTTGTTGATAATCTATTAGTTGTTTCACCTACATACAACTAATGCCCATGTTCCTTGACGTTCTATGTGATGTTGACTTCATTGCAATATTCCTTACCTATGTTGCTCACACTTCTCATTTCACGTCAAGTACCCATGTCGAACCCTTCACACTCGGGAATGGGTACGTGAGTCTAAGCAATATAGGTTCTTACCTATTCGTGCATTCGTATACTTGTTGCGGAAGGCCAGACTTCTGGTACGATGCGTAACCCACAGATGTAATGAATGCTTTAAATTATGGTAATCCAATAACTAACTACTCCAATGTATACAGATATTCCATGCATGCATGTCTGGAGAATTTACTAACTATTTTTGAACATATGTATATCCAAATGTTCATTCCCTTGTTTGATGATGTATCAGGCGAAAAGCTGCAGAGGAAGCACCTTCAGAAGGGGTTGAAAGCAAAGAAGAGGAGAAGCAGAGGTGACCTAATATCCCACCGTCCACGTAATTTGAATGTGTCAATTAATCGCTGCTTATAATTGCATACATTGTCCTCTGACCGATGTTCATAAGATATTGAATTTACTAATTATTTTTCAACATATGTATATCCATATGTTAATTCCCTTGTTTTATGAAGTATCACGCCAAAAGCTGCAAAGGAAGCACCTTCAGAAGGGTTGGAAATCAATCAAGCGGAGAAGCAGAGGTGACCTAATATCCAAACTTCCCCGTAATTTGAATGTGTCTATTATCCGCTGCTTATAACTGCATACATTGAATGATAACAGGGTTGGCAGCCCTGATGAAGCTGGCAATCCGACATGCCGTGGGAGCTCCGCATCATCTACACAATTGACATCCTCAACCATGTAATGAACAAGTTGGGAGATCGGGTCGTTGGATTTCACATCCGGCAACTGAAATCTCATTTTTTGGGTACATGACAACTTCGGTAACAGATAAAAATGTATAGATATTATATGTATTGAAAATGTAAAAATGGCAAAAATGCATATAGTTAACGAACATGTGAACACAAACAGGCGAACATATATATGATACATGTTGAACAGCTTACTTATCTCAATGGCCACCTAGATTTATATGATGAACAGACGGATGATCACTGCCATCCACATCACGAACAAATGGACTGTGTTAGAGTGTTTGTGAAAAGAACGAATAAATGTGAAAGATGAACACACATATGGACAACATAAAACTTAAAAACTGTACATGTGAATTGGACATATTTAACAGGTGCATAAATTAAATGACAATACCTATGCTACAAGGGAATATTTTAACCAGAAAAATGAACATGTAAATGTAAAATATGAACACACATATGCACAACATACTCCATGTGCAATTACTTACGGAACATATCACATACATATGTTCACCAGGGTGCGAAGTACATACCAAGTACTACAAGGAAAACAGATTTAGTGAACACATTTGATAATGCCCACAACGGTTTACATTAAACTACATATGTTGAACAGGGCCGACAACACAACTTGAAGTACATATCAAGTACTGTAATCAATATTAATGCATACTTAATGAGCATGTGTATGTGGTCAAATGAATCGGTTAATTGGTTCACAGTGTCCGTCATAATTCTATTATTCAAGCGATGTGTATTCAGTATGTCATATATGTTGGTCACGGATTCCCATATGTTCATTGAGTTCAAGACAATGATCAATAATCATGTAATGGTGTGTGAAATGAACATAGCCATACGCAAATGAACATATGAAGCATTACCATGTACAGCCTATATGTTGCCCGATGAACACTTCCCAAAGCCACTGCCCACTCACCGCTAAGGGGGAACCATCATTACCTGCCACCCTCGAACAACGCAATAAAGAAAATGACGGCTTGTTTTCCGATTCAAAGAACATCCACCAACCCATTTTGCTTTCTCCAACTATATATATACACCCACACCCCAATACCATCTCCACCACTCACTTCACTCTCTATGCATTTTGCCTACTGTTAAGCGCCCCCCCCCATTTTTCCTACTCTTTAGCCTCCTCCATCTTCCTGTCACCCCTAAAAAATGTCTGGATGGCCAGTTTCACCACCCTCTAAAAAACGAAGATTCGCTCCACCAGACGGTTATACAGCGTTCGCCAACGCCCATCCTCTTACAAAAAACGCCAACGTAATGACCCACCATGTGTTCCCCCGCCTTGATTGGCCTGCCAGGTGGGCTGTCGAGAAGGTTTGCAAGCATTGGCGAGCATGGGTAAGGGATACCCACATATCCATTTACTACGTCAGCCCTGTCCAGGAAATGAGGGAGTGGATTCTGAGAGATATAATCTACAACGAAGGGTACGACCTCAAAGCATGGATGGAGGAAGATATGACCGCCTACTTTGATGGCTTCAGCTGGCTATTCAAGGAAGACTGAGGGCGCGAATAGTTTCATGTTTTTTGTTGTTCACCAAGTTCTTGCATGAACTCTTTTATTTTACAATCTTATTTTTTTGGCAAATGTAATTGTTGATGATGTTTTTAATGAAATTAGCGCTTCACATTACACCTTGTTCACTACGCAAATTTATTCCCATTATAGTTTCCCATTTTTATATTTCATAATATATATCCACCAAAAGTTGTACCCATTCATGATGTGTTCACTTTTCCTAACATGAACATGTCCAAGACTCATAGTACATATAACCATACATTCAAATTGAAACTGGTTCATTGCCTATAACTCAATGCACATATGATGAGACATAATGAACATATTTAACAATTTTAATGCACACTGGTTTATGAACATCATTACAAGTCGATTTGGACACTAAACCGTCACACCTATCCCTCCAGTTTGGAACAACGCGCCATCAACATACATTCAAATGGCCTGTAGTCCCTTGCATTGAACTAAATGAACATATGATCAATGAACAACTGAAACGGATAGCTGAACATACTTGCAAACCAAATGAACATAATATTTTACTAAATGCACATATGATCAATGAACAACTGAAACGGATAGCTGAACATACTTGGAAACCAAATGAACATAATATTACTGCAATTTCCAAATGGGACTATTAAAAGTAATAACTGAGAATATGAAGTCCATAATGACGTACTTAATCGCATACAGAACATAGTAACCACTAGTGGAAAAAAAATGCTTGTGCTACTTATCAAGTGCTTGGGTTGAGCTTGAAAACGGAGCACATGGTCTTCGTTTCTTTTTTGAAAATAAAAAAGGATCTCAAGTGCTCCGATTGGGCCGAAAAACGGAGCACTTGAGTATTCTATTGGGCCCCAAAACTCCCTCCCTCTAAGTCTTGCACCCGCATTTACTCTCTTCCCATCTCCAATTCCTTCGTTGAACTTGAACCCCTCTCTTTATCTCTCTCAGTCTCTCTCCTTCCATCTTCTCTCTTCCATTCACGGGGTTCCCCTCTCCGGTTCCCAGGGTTGTGACGGAAACAACCAGCAAACCAAAACCCATCCCAATTCCCTCGTCACTCTCGTATCTCTCATTCACACATCGTCCTCTTCCCAAGACCCAACTCAAAACCCTAATGTGAGAGCAGACGACGACACGGCGGACGACCGTCACGACTCCTTGATGATGGAGTGACAGACACAACCAACATCCTCTTCTCCTTCTCTCACGGTGGCAGGTGAATTTGCAATCTCTTCCCTCTTTAATTTAGTTTTTATCTCCTTCTCTCACCTCCATCACTCGTGAATAAAAATTATGATGGATTGAATCTGAAATTTTTAATATATCAATAATTTCTAGTGTATCAACGTAGTAGTGAATCAAAACCGGCCTTCTTCTCTCACGGTCGCCATCATCTCAAAACCCGCCTTTTGTTCTCTAGTGTATCTGGGAACCTACCGACGGTGTGAAGAAGCCCCATTGATTCAGACCCAAAATTTTCGCTCTTTAAATGATCAGTCATAGAACCCTAATTTTTTGTAGATCTTTCGGTTTTGCCTCAAGTGACTTTCGAACTTATTTCTCATGGGCGTTTAGTGTTGAATTTGTATTAAATATTTGTCTTTTTCTTCAACTTTTGCAATCCTAAATAGAATAATAGAATCATTTTAGCCTTTAGGGTTTCTTTTTTAATGGACAAGAGATTTCCTGTATTGTTCTTCATATCTCTGCTTCTTTATGCTAAACTTTCTTTTTAAAGGGAGTGAAATTATGATCTGCATCTTTGAGACATTATGATATGCATCTTTAAGTTAGTCCATTGGTCATTATGAGGTTGTTTTACTTAGTGATATATGTACATCAATCCACTCCTCTGTTGTGAGGTTTTTGTAATTAGTGTATCAATAATTTTCTTGAACCTGCTAACAACTCTTATTATGTGAAACTTTGGCATAACACATACACATTATCTGAAAGAGCGACATGAAACTACCTTTTGGTGTATTTGCTAAACAAGTTCAATATTATTGTGGGATTGAATGTGTGCACTGATTTATTTCAATATTATGATGGGATTTCATTAGTGTATGTATAGCCTGCCCTAGGTTGTGGTTTAGTATATAATGTGTAGTATTGGTCACCGAAAAGACTACTTTTGCACTCGTGAATATTGAGTACTAATAGAAGTATTCGTGTTAGATGTGTTTATAAGTTCAATTAGACGTACTTATTTGGCAATCGTTTGGTTTGGAGTATCATTGGTTGATTGCTTGGAGTGTTCAGGTACATAAACTAGAACTTCCCTTTAGGTTAGTACAATGGACTTGACATGTGCAGTATATGGAGAGGCTACGAGCCTTTGGTATCATATGCTATATGTTGTGGACATAGTATGGAGATGGATAGGAATCCCAATTACTTTAATTTGGATCTTTGAGTCTGTTGTATTACTTAATGATGTTTCCATGTTCTTTAGTTTATCCTTAAAGCATGTTGTTAGTTAATAATGACCTAATAGTATACTATTTGCTGTTTATTGCTTCTTAGACACTCTTTAACTGGTTCTTTCCCCTAATTGATTTGAACCTAACACGCTATTGCTTGGTATTGACTTAATACTCTATTACTTGTTATATTTTGCTCTTAAATAGTCTCTTCGTTCTCTTATACTAAAATACCCTTAAGAAACCAAAACATAATTAAACTAGATATGTTTAATCATGAGTCTTGCAGTCTGCTTGTGGTTTTTAGTTCTCTGATAAATAGCTTACAAATTCTTTCAATTGGTCGGCTTTAGGTTATTTCATGTATTCAATAAATGATTGCTTATGGCAGTTTTTTGTCAATTAGTGTGATAATCATGAGTTCGATGCAGAGTGTTGTTAGATGCTCTGGTCCTCACTTGGTGTGCATCGATATTTGACAGAAGGATATTTGAGAATAAGGAAGCTTTCTTTTATGCTCTAAGTGTGGCCTGTATTAATCATCTTTGGATTGCATGCAATGAAGGCTACTGGAACAAAAATATAGTACTCCGTCCTCTGTGAAGCGCATTAAAGAAGAAATAAAATCCTGAATTTGTGCTGTTATACCAAAGATCACCCTCTAGGCCATTGGTTCATGAATTTTTCAGAGGCGGACGAACTGCTCAAACTTGCTGCCGCTCTGCAGCAGGTAGATACAAAATATGATCCTCTTTATTAATCCGCATCACTGTTCCTAATTAAAATAGTAAAGATAGTCATAAGAAGGGTTATTGAGCTGAATAAGCCGATTTTTTCTCAGAAATTTGTGGTAGCTGTACAAACTCATCCTTTCTTAATTTCAGTGCGCAATCATCTGACCTGTACCTGCGTTTACTGCAGAACATGCTAGAGGTAACTACGTTAAAGCTCTTCTATCTATGAAGTTTCTCCTCACATGTCAAACCCTAGCTCTGCTCTTCTATCGATTTCTCTGCTACTCTCGTACTCGTACGTGTCTCTATCTCTCCTCTCAAAATAATCTTAATTGCTGTGAATTTTAAGCTATTCTTGCAAATTTTGAGCTCACATTTGAATTTTGGTTCTATTTTAGCACTTTTGTGATTGAATGCAGTGTTTGAATAAGGCTAATAAATTAGATTTTCTTTCGGTTAGTTTGATTATTTGATTATATATTTCTTGTTATTTTTAGTGTTTGATCAGTTCGGATACGAATTCTAAGCAAAGTACGTTCAGTGAAATTTGAATTTGAGTGAATTATTGTTAGTAATGTAAATTACCTGGAAGTATTCTTCTGTATTCTGGTGCCTGTGAAAATTTTCTGTTATTGTCTACTTTGAATAAATTACAATGTAATCGTCTTTCTGTATTATTGCAGAAAAGCTTTGACGATTTCTCTATTAGTGTCGTTATATCGTATCGAAACCACAATGAAGTTATACAATCATTAGGTGTTATGTATTTCTTGTGCTGTCAGTTTTTCTACTTCATCTACATGATAAATTGTCCTGCGTGCCATTCCAGCAATTTATTTCCTTTTGACTTGTATGATGATCAATTCAATGATATCGTCCGACTCATTTGAGGCATTTTTGTTGATAGATTACCCATACTAGAAGAAGATGACGTACTTCGGCTGTTATGGTGGTTACCACAATAGATGACATATTGATATGACTATGTATTATTGTGTTTTCATGTTCTTGATGCTATGTTTTCTAGCTCTAGCCTTGACAGGAAGATAGTTGCAGATTTTGAGGACAAAAACAGGAGAATAATCTAGAATTCGACTAGAAGAAAGCCTAAACTTAGATGTCACTCTCTCTACTTGAATGACTTGGAACTTGAGGACAATGCACTTAACTTTTTTTTTTGTTTTATTCGATATTATCTGTCACTTTGTAAGAAACCAGTTCAATATCAGTTGTCTCTAAAAAATATCCTTGCAAAAGTCAAATGGAACAGTTAATGTCTTGGTTTCAGTTGGAATTTTGCCTTGACAAACATTTAACTTCAAATTTGTTATGATGCATACCAAAAAATCAACCAGTGCTGCAGCAAAGATGGTAGATTCAGAGAAGGATGGTTCTTCGACTGGGGAAGGAAAAACAAAAATGTCACTGCTAGGTATATCTTATATCTGCACACCATTAACGTTTTCTACATAGTGACTTAAATGCTTCATACAGGTTTAGTGCATTGGAAAATCCCTAACATAGCAGCCATTTAATTTACATGAATGAACAGTAATATGAGTAGAAGTACCATGAGCATCTGCCATTCAATATAACCTCTAGAGCTTGAATTTTTTTCTCCGTTGTAATTTTTCCCGAGCTCATGATGAATGCAAAGGTTAGTTTTTTGCATGAATTTATCTACTGATACTTTCTGTTATGTCAAATTTGTTGTCTTAGAGGCAAAGTAATCAAGCAGTTGCTTCTTTCTGTTATAACTAATTGAATCAGTGACATAGGTTCTTATAATTATATTAGAAGCGTGATGAAGCATTTAACAAATAGGTGTTCTAAACTTTGAATTATGGGATTGTTCGAGAATCAATTTACAGAATTTTACCACCGTTATCATGTAGATTTAAATTCATAATGCCTCCATCATAATGATATTTACTTAATATTCTTGTCTTTTCTTAGACTTCACCACTTATATCTTGTAACTATTTGGAGTAGGAAGAAGATGCAGATGAGTTCATAAGCAAGAATTTACCGTCTGATCTGGTAGGATATTTTTTTGTCTCTCTCCAATCTTTTCTTAGTTTGAGTTAGATTTAGTGACGAGGGATTGCATTTACTTTCAGGAAGAAATATCTGGGTGGAGACAGGATTTATTGACAGCCAGAAAAAGTGCTATGAATCTACTGGTGTCATTTTTATGTCAAAGGTTAGTAAAGATGATTTCTTCTTTATTTTGTGAAATAAGATTGTATTCTGCTTTCTCATCGATTCAGGATCAAAGACCAAAAATCGTATCTTATCTCTTAATTCCTGCAGGGGCCTCCGATGGCGACTAATAATCATAGTTCTATGTCATCTCTAACACACAAAAAGGGTGAAAAGAAGAAGGGATAATTGCTAGTGCTTCCTTCTCTGTCGAAGTTTCCAATTCCTAGTGATTCAAATGCTTCTAATGGTATATCGGATAAGTAAGTTACTGATTACCATCGTTGTTTCGCAGTCCTAATCTTCAGTTGTATCCACTGCTCTGTTCCGTGCTTAATTATTTGACCATGTAATTGTAGAGTGTTACCATGGTATCCTTTATATGATAATTCTGTTGTGACAGTATAATGCTTATTATAGATTCTCATATGGATTGGGTCTGCAAGCCTTTGTTATGATGTAATTGTAGAGTGTTGTAATTATTTTTGATGAAGTTAGTGTTACTGCTATGAGTTATGCTTCTTATATTAGTCATTTGACTGCATAAAATGGTAACTCTAACATGGTCATGTACAAATAGCCACTCAAAAATATAAAACGGTAAATTATGCATGGGTGTACAATAAGCTTATTGTGGGCATGGTATGATTCCAACTAGTGTTGTTGTTGTTGTATGCTTGCTGTTGTACAACAACAACAACAACAACAACAACAACAACAACAACAATTTTTTTTATTTAAAAAATTATGTCAAGTGCTCCGGTTGTTAGGAAAAAACCGGAGCACTTGGTTCACAAGTGCTCCGGTTTTCTCTTATCAACCAGTGCACTTGAAGAATTTTGAACATATAAAATTCTCAAGTGCTCCGGTTTTTAAGACAACCGGAGCACTTGTAAATCTAAGTGCTCCGGAGCACTTGTAAATCTAAGTGCTCCGGAGCACTTGATAAATACTCAAGTGCTCGTATGGGGTCTGCTACGGGTCAAATACGGAGCAATTGTACAGTTTTTAACCGGAGCACTTGATGTTTTTTCTACTAGTGAATGACGGCATGTTAATTGCATGTTTTTGTAAACCATAATGTTTATCGTCGAATAATATACTCCCTCTGCTTTTTTCTTTTTTCATTACATGTTAAAATGTAGTCATGTGTGGTCTACTGGTCTTGTTAGATTCGTCTACACATGTACATTAATAATATCAAATTTTGATAATTTTAACTCAAACGAAATAAGAGATATTAAGAGTTAAATAATGCGTTGCTAATGTACATCCCATATCAAATGAACATATGTGTCATAAAATTAAATAGCTACATATCCAAATGACCATTGCCCAATGAATGGTCAGGCAGAGCCATGTGTGGTCTTGTTAGATTTGGTAGACATGTAGATTCACAAGATCTAATTTTTATAATTTTTACTGAAAGGAAATATGAGATATTAAGAGTTAAATAATGCGTTGATAATGTACATCCCATTTCAACTGAACATATGTGTCATAAAATTAAATAGCTACATATCCAAATGACCATTGCCCAATGAATGGTCAGGCAGAGTCATGTGTGGTCTTGTTAGATTTGGTAGGCATGTAGATTCACAAGATCTAATTATTATAATTTTTACAGAAACGAAATATGAGATATTAAGAGTTAAATAATGCATTGATAATGTACATCCCATATCAAATGAACATATGTGTCATAAAAATACATTCAACTGGCCTGTAGTCCCTTGCATTGAACTAAATGAACATATGATCAATGAACAACTGAAACGGATAGCTGAACATACTTGGAAACCAAATAAACATAATATAACTGCAATTTCCAAATGGGACTATTAAAAGTAATAACTGAGAATATGAAGTAATAATGACGTAATTAATCGCATACGGAACATAGTAATGACGGCATGTTCATTGCATGTTTTTGTAAAACATAATGTTCATCGGCGAATAATATACTCCCCCTGGTTTTTTCTTTTTTCATTACATGTTAAAATGTAGTCATGTGTGGTCTACTGGTCATGTTAGATTCGTCTACACATGTACATTAATAATATCAAATTTTGATAATTTTTACTGAAACGAAATAAGAGATATTAAGAGTTAAATAATGCGTTGCTAATGTACATCCCATATCAAATGAACATATGTGTCATAAAATTAAATAGCTACATATCCAAATGACCATTGCCCAATGAATGGTCAGGCAGAGCCATCATTAGCTGGAACTTGGACACTCAACAGTCACACCCCTCACTACAATCTGGAACAACGCGTCCCATAAATCGATGCACTCCACGATTTCGCACTTTATTATTGCACCCCAACGAACATCATGTGATTCATGTTAACTGTTTTCTTTTTAAACCATAATGAACACCAGTTTCCCATATATATAGGCACCATAATTCCTTCTCCATCACTCCCCAAAAACATTAATAACACCACAATGTTTGGATGGGAATCAACTCGACCCGCAAAGAAACGAAGACACTCTCCACCGGACGGTGATACCGCTTTCGCCAACGCCCATCCCCTGTGCAAAAACAGCGACATTCTCACACACCACGTCTTCCCCCGCCTTGGGTACGAGGCGCACTCGTCTGTTCAGAAAGTATGCAAACATTGGCGCAACTGGGCAAGGGATATCCACATCCCCATAGACTACGTCAATCCTTATCGCGCATTCCGGCAATGGATCCTCAAAGATATCCTCTACAATGACGGGTACTACATGAAAGCATGGATGGACAACGATATGACAGCCTATTTTGATGGCTTTCCGCTTCTCTTCAAGGAAGATTGCGAACAATAGGGATTTATGTGTGTTTTTTTTTTTGTGTTCTACGATTTCTTGCATGAAGTCTTTTTAATTTCCTTTTTTGTTTTATGGTTCCTGTAAGAGTTACCATACAAGTTCATATGTTAATGACTAAAAGCTTAATGAAATGTTGAAGTTTCATAACATATTTTGTTATCAATTTGTTATCAAACTCTATCCAAATTAGCATGCACGCCCAAGTTTCCCCAAAAGTACATGGCATTAATGAACATATGTATGAAAACTCTGAACATATGATATATGTAAAATGAACACTGATTGTACAACCAACTGCACATTATTTATATATGAACATAATTTAAAGAAACATGGATAAATCTATGAACATTATTTAGTCATGAATGAACATGGTTGCACTATGAATGAACATCATAGCGCTATAAATGAACATTATTAAGCAATATTTGTCCATCATTAGAGAGGAAAATATGTATAAATATTTTTTACAGAATATACTTGTGGTCGTTTTATATAAAGTTGAGGACAGCTAAAATGACGAGAGAGAGAAAATTGGGAAATATATCTCTTTTACCAATGTAATAAAATAAAAGTAGAATAGATAGAAGGTGCGCAAGCCCCAAAACGCAAGGCAAATAAAACAAAACGCAACCAACTAAACTCAAAGTGTGACGCAACGAACATGCATAATTAAACGAATGAACATCATTAAAATAATGGCAAAGTAAACTGATGTGACAGTTTCCAGGGCATACGAAGCAACCGGAGACAGGAAACACTCAATTGCACGAATTACGATCGCTGAACTTTCTCTCACTACGAATTTTCTCCCCCCAAAAACTATCTTCCTGCAAATTTGAACTCAACCATGGCCACCAACACAGAATCCCACAAAACAACCGCCACAACTGTAACCCAAAGGCAAGTGTGACCCAGTGCAATTATTTTTATACTTTATTGTCAGATAAAGCTTGAATTTTTAATTGCATGTAATTGTCAATGCATTTCAGGAGAAGAGGAGGTTTTGAGCCCAATCCCACTGAATTCGAAATTCCCGACGGCCGCGTATGATGTTTACAAATTACAGAAATATCGGGTTACATTATGAAGTTTGTGGTCGCTAATTTCGTGCTTGCTACAGAGATGATGGATATGCAGCTTTTGAAACAACGTTGGCCCAGTTCCAAAGGTCTCAATCCAGACCCAGCAAGAAGAGAAAAGTAGTGACAACACCAACGAAAGAAGTGATAGTTGACCCATTGATACTGAAAGAGTTGAACCATGAACCAGGTGTGATATTTAAGTTTCCCAAATTATTTGGCCTCGCTGTTCATCACGCATGTAGCGTATGTTCAATTGTATGTTTACTGCAAGCATTAATCTATAATGAGTAGGTACTACCATTTTCACATATAAATGTTCTAATGGAAATGTTTACTGGAAGCATGAACACTCTTCAGAGTATGCATATGTAGTGTTCATTTGAAATGTGATGTGATTTTTACATCTTCGTGCACCATGCGATGGCTGAACATTGGTACAATTCAAGTGAACATCTAACTATAATTTATGCAATTCTGAATGTTGAAACCTCGTGTTTGGTATGTTTAATTATTTCTGATATATGTTTATGGATCTAATATTCACCTATTTATTAAATATGGAATAGGTGAACATAAGGGGCGAATCAATTGGACATTTACCTATATTTCATGGATTTCTGAATGTTCATTTATATTAACATCTGAATGTTGACTTGCATCAATGAGAATGGTAGTACCTGTTAAAGTTTTTTTATTAATAATATGTCCCATGTTCAGACCAATGTATTGAATGTCCAATACTGTTGTTCCTAAACATGTTGATGTTCAATGCATGTTCAGTTATGTGTGGTTTCAGTGGTGATGTTCAATGCATGATCAATGCATGTTCAATCCTGATATATTAGTATGTGCCATGTTGCGACCAATGTATTGCATGTTCCTAATGCATGTACCATGTTCACTAATGGATGTCCTTAAAACTGTGGATGATGTGCATAACCATACTGATGTTCAATACTCATGTCCCTAAACATACTGATGTTGAATGCATGTTCAATACATGATGTCAATATTAATCACAGTAACACTTGTCAATTCCTCCCATGTTCAGGGAGGAGACACATGGGCTTCATGAGGCCGATGAACAACAAACCCAACTCACTGAACATATGTACCAACCAACCACCGGAACAACATGCAGAAACACAACAACAGCAACACCAATAGCAACAAGAACAACAACAACAAGAGCAACCACAACAACACCAACAGCAACAAGAGCAACCACAACAATAACACCAACAGCAACAAGAGCAACCACATCAACAACAACAACACCAACAGCAACAAGAAGAACGACAACAACATCAGCAAAGCCAACCTGAGGAGGAGGATGGAGGTCGTCCTCAGTGGGTACATGACATCACGCAAGAAAGCAGGTTAGTAATATTGCTTCTATGTGAGTAACGTAATAATTGTACATAAGCCTCATGTTCATTACAATTAACTGTTCTGCCGTGTGGCGGATGATGCTATCAGTTTGGGTACAGCAACAACCATAGTAAGCATGTACGTTTGTTCGTCTGTCAATTACATGCGCATTCATTTACATCACTTGAATGTTACATTACTATAAAACCATATTTGCAGGGGCGTGGAAGCTGCACAGCAGCAGACGAACCCCTATTCAAAATATCCCTGATACCCCTATAACCGAGCCCCTATTACCGAGCGTCTTGCAATCATTGCTACAGAGAAGAGGTATTACATGTAGATTGAAACATGCACTGCATACTCCATATTACGCATACTCTGCACCGATACAAACTGCTTGATTGCATTGTAAGGAGGCTCCCGATGAGGGTGACACTGAATATGTCCCACCAGGCAAGACGACCAAGGCTGCACGGAGGTAATTAGTTAGTCGTCCATTTTATAATTTCACCAACAACCATCATTTAACTTCATACACTTTTGGCATACAGGGTAACGACGAAGACCGGTGGCCGGGCAAGGGGACCATCCCAGCAGGTCCCATATGAGGGTGCTTGGATTACAGACATCTATAAGCCGCTGTACGTTAACATTATACCGTTGATTATAAATCAACATTAAATCCATTTGATATGTTGGTTTAGTAATTTAAATAGCGCGTGTTATCTTATTATGCTGAACATTATGCATACTTATGATACGTCTGCAACACATTATCAACATTGTCACTTGTACAACTAATATGCATACTTATGTTGCTGCCTAATAAATATTTACAACTTTGGAATTAACATGTTAGGTGATGAGTGTTCATTGCCATATTTGACACATGAACATGATAGTTGTTGTAACTTCACAGCGAACATTTTCATTGACATTAAGTACAACTGAACATGTGTAACTGTGTATAACTTGTGCCCCTGTGTCTCCAGATTAAGTAGCACCCAGACCATGGATATGCAGACAACTGAAGAAGATGTGCTGCCTATCAAGGGTGGTTCCCAAGGGGTAACCAGTGGTGGGACCAATAACCAGATCAAGGTGCGCCACACTGTCCAGCCTTTAATGAGGCTAATGTATAACATTGCCAACGACGAGGCGAAGAAGCAAGCAATCCAGGACATGGGGTTCGGTGGACTTTTGGGCATGGACTTTGAGAAGTTCAACTCCAATGTCATAGCAGCCATTGCTTCCCACGTAAATTGCTCTAGTTCAATGTTGGAACTGGAACGTGGGAAGGAGGTGAAAATAGAGGACGTTGATGTGACCTGGTGTACGGCGTGCCAATAGGCGGACTGCCAATTGTTGAGCCGAGCCCTTTTCAGACAACGTCGTCCTACGATAAGATGATGCTGGATTGGAGGGGATTCCATGGACTGAGCACACACGGTTGCCCGTCCTTGAATCAGATTGTTGATAAGCTGCTGGCTGAGGGTGTCACTGACAACTGGAAGAGGAGTTTCTTGGTGGCAGCCGTGAACTCCTGCATCAAGAGCAGCTCGAACTCCCAGCCCAGCCCTGCCTGCTTAGTCACAGCCATTGATGTCAACAACATTCCAAACTACGATTGGTGCACGTACACCAAAGACGCTCTCATCCATGCCACCGACTACTGGAAGGAGAAACAGGTGGTTCATTGGCCCCACTCCCTTCTTGATTGTAAGTCCTCTGTCCATCCAATGTAACCAGTTCACATATAACCACAGTTCATATGTATTAGCACTCATTCGAATGTTGTTTACAGGTCTTTCATTTTGACCGAGTTCTAAATGAGTTGTGTTCAGCCCCTAGGGAATTCCCATTGATCAGCGTCTGGGGGAGGGAATTGGTCAAGAAGAGGAACACCCTCGAACTACGCCACGGTTTTGGAGGTGGTGTAGTTCTTGACTGGATACCCCTTCCACCCTGCATCCAGCAGATTCTTAATTAATCCCCCCTACAAAGAACAACAACAACGAAGAACATCGGCCACAACAACAAAGAACAACAAAAGAACAACAAAGCGGCATCGGCCACAACAACAAGAACAACAACGACGCATCGGCCACAACAACAAGCGAAACCAAAGAAGAAGAACAGCGGCAGCACCACCACCAACAACAACAGCAGCAGCAGCAACACCAACAACAGATCCCTGCCCCACAAGTGGACTCCCCTCCAACTGACCTTGAGGTACCTTATGTTATTCCAACACATAGCCTATGTTCATTTTACTGAGTTACATGCTAACATACATTGTGCCATATGTTCATGTACAATATTATGTTCATTTAGAATATGTCACATGTTCACTCATAAGATACGTACAACTCATGCTAATGTTCATTTGCGTTGGATACATGAACGTGATGTTTATTTGCGTATAATATATGTTCACTTGCAAAATCCTTCATTTCGCATTACTTCCCCAATGGTGTTCACTTGCGTATCATGCATGTTCATTCTCCTTTCCTTGAACCCTAGTTAATTTCGATTCCCTCATGTTCATTTGTCCTAGACACATATTCAAATGTCTTCCCCTCATGTTCAATTGCAGGAAGTAATGTTCACTTACTTAGAAAACATGTTCATAACCTATTCGCACATGTTCAATACTAAACCCCCACATGTTCTTTTAGTCGATGTACCTGATTCGTTTCAATGGCCGGTGTTGCTATTTTGAACAGGGTTGGAAGTCAAGGTTCAAGATACGTTGTGCTAAAATCACAACAGATCTTGCTGAGCTTAATGCACTCATGTGCCAAGGCCCCCTCCTGGGCTCCAATCAGGGCAGCAAGGACGCAACACCCAATGTAAACTAATCCATCTTGGACAGAATGGTGAAGACAGTCGTCCCTGTCCCACCACAGCTGGAGGGGAGCTCAATCCTCAGCCAAGATACCGATCTTTTCTCCTCTGATTCACTGCTACATATAATTGACCAAGTTGTTGAAGAACAACTTAACCCCCACCCCCCTAGGAATGAATTAAGTGACGGTCGCCCAACCTTTGACCTCCTGAACCTCGAGTTGACTGTGGGCTGTACACCAAATCGCCGAGAACGTACACCACAACAACAGGAGGACTCCACCATGGAACAAATATTTGATGATCTTTCTCCTGTGCATCACCTCTACAATGACAAGGCCAAGGCCATTGAACATGAACTGCGGTAACTAAAAATTTTGTATCATTGGACGGGAGCCCTAGACAATTTTCCCCCCCACACAATTTTCACCCTTGATCCCCTTGAAACCCCCCCCCCCCAATTACATTTCATTACATTCCTTATTTGTTTTTAAGGAAACAATAATAATGTATCCTGTACAATTACTTATTTCTTCCCTAGTGACACACTTGACGTAGATGATTATATAGACGAGCAGGTTTTTCCCACATTGCCAAGGTATCTACCATTCTAACTACTTGGTTGATGTTCATCCTTGGAGCCATTGTGTTCATTCATTTTTGGTTGATGTTCATCTTGTGATGCGGTTTGTTCAGTGCGTACTTGTTTTCTTCATTACGTGGATGTATTAAAATGTTGGTCATTATTCATTGATACTGTATTAGTTGTTTCACCTACACACAACTTATACGCCTGCTACTTCATGTTCTGTGTGATATCAACTTAATTGATTGCACTTTGTTCTTACACATTACTTCATACGTATAATTGTTCTTGCGGACTCGCAAAATTCTGGTACGATGCCTAACCGAAGACACATACTGAATGCTTACAACTAAAGGTAATCTTATAACTAACTAGTCCAATGTATATAGTGAGACCATGGATGCATGTATGGAGAATTTCCAATCATTCGAAGCCCCACTCAGGTAACCTCCAACATTTATGTTCTGACATGTGTTCATTTGTTAAATGACGCATGTTCCTAAGATATTTCATATCAATGTACAGTATTTTTTTAGCACATGTGTGATCCAATTGTTCATTCCTTTGAATGCTGAACTATCAGAATGAAAGATGGAGAAGGAGCAGATACGGAGGTGGTGGAAATCAATCAAGGAGAGGAGCCGAGATGACCTGATATCCCTACGTTCCATACATTTTCACTTGTCAATTAAACCGTGCGTATAATTGGTCACCTTTACTTTGAACATGATTAGCAGTCCGGAGGAAACTGCGAGGCCACAACGCGAAAGACACCTCCCAATGAAGTACATGTCCCCATTCATGGTGAAGTACTCCCATCTTCTCGAGCCAAGGCGACGTCGACGAGAAAAGGATCTCAGTCACATAGCGGACTACACATTTAGGGAAGGGGAAACTGGGTAACACCATCCATCCCTTCTATTTACATGATATATATGTCTAAGACATAACTACTTTAGTTGGCAGATGTACATTAAATACCCCTTCAAATATTCATGCTAGTATATTTCAACCTTAACTTATTAAAAGTGATATGTTTATTCATCTATATACTACTCTATTGCACCCTTAACTTATTAGAAGTGATATGCTCATATGTTGATGTCTGTTATATTGGCTCCAATGTTCATTAACTCTTTTCGCGATGTTCACGTCACTTGGAGTAGATGACATCCATGTTCACTAGTGGTAATGCATATGTTCACAAATACATGTAGTCCTGGCTAGGGGTGTTAATGAGCCAGGGTGGCTCGCAAACTATTCGAGCTCGGCTCGGTCAAAGCTCGACTCGAGAGAGCTCGATTCGAGTTCGAGATCGGCTCGAGACACTAACGAGCCGAGCCTGGACTACCTTAAGCTCGAATCGAAAGCTCGTGAACAGGCTCGATACTTTTAAATTATTAGAAAAAATCCATTCATTTTAATATAGGAATAAAATTAATAACTATGGGGAAAAATTGTAGTCTTGGGCTCGAAGACCACACTAGAAAGTTAAAGTTTACATGTTTGATAACTTAGAAAAACACCTAAAACAAGAAGAAAAAAAAACCTTTCAAAAAAACAAAAACAAACCTTTTAAAAAAAACAAAAAAAAAGGCAAAAACAATTAAAAACATATGAGAGATATAATCTCCTTGTAACTATGCAAAGACGAAGACGCAGTGATTAAAGAGTAAAAAGCAAAAAGCAATTGAGAGTTGACTCCTTGCTATGCGAACATCACAGTGAAAAACAAGTTCCCACATCGCTAGAATATAGAGAGAGTGTGTGCTAAAACTCTATAAAAGAAAGCTTGGTTGAGTGAGTCCTTACAGCTGGCCTTCAACTTGTTTGGGCCATGCAATTAACAAGTTGGACATTGGGCTTTTAAACTATTAATGTTTGAGCCTTATAAAATCTGACTTTGGTTTTGCTTTAGCTAAATGTGTATTTCGAGCCTAATGAACTCGAGCCGAGCTGCAAGTTTTGGACTCGAGCTCGAGCCGAGCCCAATATTTCAAGCTCGACGAGCTTCGAGCTCGAGCCGAGCCTTATTTAATATGTTTTCGAGCCGAGCCGAGCCAAGCCGAGTCAAGTTCGGTCTCGGTTCGGCTCGTTAACACCCCTAGTCCTGGCCATTGTCAGTCCCTGTAATGTTCTTTGTCCTTTACATTCATATTCATTAATTTGATTCTTTGTCAATTGTCAGGGACTGCCTATACAACGACAAGGACGAGTTCATCTTCAGGGACAATATACTGACCATGGCAGATGATGTTCCAATATACAGCACCTTGATTGATGTGTGGGCTGCACACCTCAACAAGCGCAGTGCACAAAGCCTGCGAGGTTCAGCAACCTGGTTTTGTTTACAAACCCTAAAAGGTTCTCCCACATAGCTCCTCCATTTCCAACCCAAAAAAACTCAAAATAATGGTTTCCCCCTCTTGTTGAACTAAGTTTGCTGCATGTGGGCTCGCTTATCAAGATGATGCGATTCTTTGTTTAGCAATAAAACATAACCTGGACAGATCAATGAGAATGTCAAGCTGGTTATGTTCTATTGCTAACCAAATAATGCATCATCCAAAATATCGGCTAAACTCGTCCTAAAGTTTTACCTCTACTATATAACATTGGTCTTGAAGATTTTTATTTCACATTTGCTTATATGTTTTTTTTTTTTTTGATGTAAATATTATAGAATTGTTAATTAAATTGTCATTTTCGTTGCATGTAAAAAACGAGTAAAGAATTTTATTTTAAACCACATTAAATTTGATCATTATACAATCTTACCCCCCCCCCCTTTGCGATGACCAATTGTTCAGTCACAAGTTGCCAATGGACATATGTCCAGTATTGATGAACATATTGAAAATGTATATTGCATCCTCTTTATACCGGATCTGCAGTTTAAATGCAACTGTTCTGTACATGAACATTATGTACATACTCCCTTGTAAGTGAACATGATTTGCTGGCAGTACTAGAAAATGTAACTACTATAATTTGTTCAGTTCCCAGGCCCAAAACTTGGTGTACTATAAAATGGTTTTATGTTCTTTTATGATGTACTATATGTTGATAAACTTGCTCATAGCTTTTATGTTTTTTTTGTTGATGTAAATATTATAGAATTGTTAATGAAATTGTCATTTTTGTTGCATAAAAAAAAAGGGTTAAGTATTTTATTTTAAACCACATTAAATTTGATCATTATACAATCTTACCCCCCTTTGCGATGACCAATTGTTCAGTCACATGTTTCTAATGAACATATGACCAGTATTGATGAACATATTGAAAATGTATATTACATCCTGTTTATAGTGGATCTGCAATTTAAATGCAACTGTTCTGTACATGAACATATGAAAGAACGTTATGTACATACTCGCTTGTAAGTGAACATGATTTGCTGGGCAGTACTACAAAATGTAACTACTATAATATCTTCAGTTCCCAGGCCCAAAACTCTAATGCACATATAGTACATCATAAAAGAACATCAACCATTTTATCACACACCTGCGTCATCAAACGAACGTTGATGTAAGCCATCATTACTCGGCAAAATGGACACTCAACAGTCAAATCCCTTGTAAACACCATTCTCGATCAACGTGTCCTATAAGCCATGCAACAGTAGAGTTGACGGTTTATTTACCATCCAGTGAACACCCACCCACTCCCCATTATATATACCTAAGTGCATTTAACAAAAAAAAAAAACAAAATAACATCCACCATTCTTCTCCCATTAATTTAAAGCTTTTCTGTTCCCCCTAAGAAAATGTCAATCTTAAGTGCCCCAAAAAAACCAAGGCTCTCCCCCCCAATTAGTCTGACAGCGCTTGATGAAGCGCATCCACTTTGCAGAGAGTGTGACCTCCTCACATACCACATCTTCTCCCGCCTTAATTGGGAGGCGCGATTAACTGTGGAAAAGGTGTGCAAAAAATGGCGCACCTGGTGCAGGTACAGTCATTTACCAATCAACCACGTCCAGCAAACAGACCCCCTGAAGGAATGGGTCCTCAACGATATATTCTACAACAACGGCACCGACTTCAAAGCCTGGGTGGAGAACGACAAGACAGCATACTTTGATGGTTTCCCGCTGCTCTTCAAGGAGGATTGTGTCCTTAGGTTGGGGTTTTTTTGGGGGTTTTCCAGTGCCCATTTATACGAGTTCTTGCATGAACTCCTTTTGGTTTGAATATTCTGTTCCATGAACCTCTTTTTTCCTACTTTTGTCTTCCATGTAAATACTCTTTTCTATTTAATGGCAATTATAAATTCCTACTCCAAATTTGTCCATATTTTAGATTAATCTGTTTTTTATGTTGCTCCATGCAAATACTTGTGTTGTCTTTTGTTTTTTAACCATACTCAATTTGTTCACAAATCCATGTTTGGAACATAAATTTATATACCATATCTGAGGAATAGAGAAAGCATAATTAAAATAACTAAACAATCCTTCGACTCCCTCTTGTCGATTCTGGATTCTTGACTCAATTAACTTCTTCTTTTTTTTCGATCAACATACCATCAACCCAAAATGAACTGCACCCATACATACACACAGTGAACATGTAAAAGTACACAACCAACAAGCCTCAATGAACACGTAAGCGTACATGATGAACATACGAACATCCCAAAAAAAAGGGAATACATAATAAATACAAGTAAATGAACATATGCAAGCAACTAATGAACAATCAGTACATCTTTCAAATTAAATGAACATATAAAAAAAATACGGTGAATATACATGGCTAAGTGAATGCAACGAACATACCATCATAACCTAATGAATATGATTTAATGTTTTAAAATAACTGAACCAGTGGCCATAGCTAAATGAGTACGATGAACATACCTGCAAGCAAAAATGTACTGCCCACATACATGTACACAGTGAACATGTGAAAGTAATTGCACATATTCAACAAGCCTCAGTGAACTTATGCAGAACATCTCCAAATGCCAAAATATGAGTGGAAAACATAATGACAATACGTACATGCACATATCAGTACGATGAACATACCTCCAACCTAAAATTAATCAATAAGACTTGAAATGAACATACGAGCATAAACTATGAACATATGTAGACTATGCAATGAATATTGGTACCACTGCACATATGAAAGCACATGCTGAACATGTAGTTTTGGCCTATGAGTACCTACCTCAGCAAAATGAACATCTACAGTGCACATATGAACATTTAACTGACACAACTGAGCATATGCCATTTTAATGAGCATATGGAACAATAAATAAACTCTAACTTACTCACCTAATGAATGTCAGGTATGGAGATCAAATCCCCTTAAACCCATTAAATTTTTACTTATTGGGAAATTGAAAAGTTGTCCATGACAGCTAGCGTGTGAAACAACACGCTTGCGGCTTTAATGACTTCTCTGTACATGTCTTTTTTGTAATTTATGATTAAATTTTGTTAATGCCTAAAGTTAGCTTATGCTATTTGAAAAAAACTGACCAATTACAAATAAGAACTTTTGTTATTTAACTATTCCATACTTTTAAAGTTGATAAATTTATTTTTCCTAATATCATGTAATTTGGCATTATTTAAAATATAAAAGTAGTTTTTTTGTGCTAAAATTAAGAAAGTGAATAGCGCCACCTTCATATTTGCCCCGCTCCTGATAATGTTATGCAGTTTTTTTAAAAAAAGGTCACTAATATTAACTGCTCATATCACACCATTTAACTGTCATAACCATTTGTAAGTTAAGTAGCCATTTATTCAAAAAAAGTATTCGAAAAATACCATACCTTCATCATAAGAAATGCAACCAAAGTTAACTGCCATAAAAAAACTTAACATTGATATTTAGGATATAGAGTAATTACTAACTGTTTCTCCTAGAACATAAGAAATGCAAACAAAGTTTGAAGAACAACACTACGCAATTACGAAACACTTCTGCTATTTCCTGTCTGTACTAAGGAGCATGCAGTATGTGCATATAATACTGAACCTTACACAACAGGCATGTAACCTCCTCAGATTCATAGCTACCGAAGATATTCCAGTGTTGTATTTTTGTTCCCGGAGTTTGGTGACAGATATTCTCGTACGATACTCGACGCCTTCTGTTCAGGTCGTGCATAGCCACATGGAGACTGTTCCTATTTAGGAATCTTTTGAGCTTCCCAGTGTATGTGGATAACAACTCTTGCTTGGCAAATCCAACGAGGGTGAATAACCCCTCCATACGGTCTTCATGGTATAACAACACCCCGCACGCGAACTCCGCATAATCCGTGCCTATACTGCGAAGTTGATCATGCGCGTCGGCAAGGTCATGGTGAACAAAGTAACTTTTGACCGCATATTCTACGAGTGAAAAAGGCGACTTCGGTGGCGACGGCGGTGATGGTGGTGGTGGGGTTGATGACGTTGAGGATGATGATGAGGATGATGGTGTCCTTGGCCTTTTGAGGGAGGATGATGATGGGTGTGAACTTGATGAAGCCATGGATACTGAAATTTTTTGAAAGCAACCGTGAAAATATTTGGAGTTAACTGATCTGCGTCCCTTAGTTTATGTTTTTATAGCCGTTTTTATAGGAAACGATAAAATATAAGACTATATATCTCTAATATATAAGGCAACACATAACGCACACAAAAAAAATAGACAAATGTAAAAAAAGGAAAGATAATAACTTCTTATTTTAAACAAAACTAGTACATGTTAAAAAAAAATGGGAAACACAAAATTTCCATGTACAGTGCTTACATGAACATTTCACAAACCCAACTGAACATATGTATAGTATGTAGTGAATACTGGTACCACTGCACATGTGAAAGCACATGCTGAACATCTAGTTTTGGCTAATGACTACCTACTTGGCAAAATGAACATTTACAATACACACATGAACATATAACTAACCCAACAGAACACTTACCGTGTAAATGAACATAGGGAACAACTGTTGTGAACATGTTGATGTCAATTTAACATGTTCTGCAACTCATATTTCTTCAGAACAAAATCTTACTTACGATAATATATTATGTACAATGTGTTATACAAGCAGTCATAGCTACCATCTACATACACATATCTACATAATCATCTATTGAATTATATTCACTTTGAAATAATCATCTGCTTCAAACACCTCCAACAACGAAGTACCATTTGTTGAATGCGCTACACTTCCTTGCACAGGAACTGCCAAAAACTCCTACATATACATGCATAACAAGTCAGTTAAACATTGCATACCTTAAAAAAAAATTGTTCCAGGCACAGGAAAATACATACCTTCACACTACTTTGGGCTTTCCCCTTCGACTTAACCACTGCCTTCTCAGCTCGTGTCTTCCAGCCTTTTAATTTATTAATTTTCTTCTCTAGCGTACTTTTCTCTCGCCCCTTTTTTGTCCCCTTCTTAATTCTTTGAACTGGTCCTTCACAAATGGGCTACTATATGCCCATGTATCTCGTAAAGACATCGACACAAGCGATAACGCATCATCAATATTCCCCATCAACCCCTGGAGTTTCGACTTCATCTCACCATACACGTTGTCCATTACTTCTCGTGTTTCGCTGTGATATTGGGCGCAATTCACTAGGCCTACCAACTTCCTGCACATTTGCAACTTCCACACAGACGCTTGCATAACACACGGATCCTTTTCGAATAGATCATCTTTCCTTGTGCACATCGCAAGCTTAGTCCACCTCCGAACTATGTACCTATCTGGAATGACATCTACATTATTCACATGATATATCCGCAAGCAATGCGCACATAGAATGCCAACTTCGGTAAAGTAGTTGCACGTGCATTCAATCTCCGAAGTCTCCTGATCAAAGATCACTGTGTGCATCAGAAAATCCTTATCCGGACGGCCAACATGATAAACAAACCTAGGGGGTTCCTACGTAAGAATTCTCTGCGCACATGCTACTCCATTGATGAATTTATCCTCAAACATCAAATACACCACAACAGTGTATATCTCCTTTGCATGAAGTAGTAGCTTAACGTCGGCAAAAGCAAGGTGCATGTTCCCACACAAGGACTGATGATCTTCGCCATTCTCCGTCTCTCGCCATTCATCTATAACATCCACAAGCGTTTTATAGAACTCCAACAGTCCTTGTGTGGGGTGGAGCCTAGTACCAATAGAGTGATTTGTCGACTCGCTGCGCTGAGATGATAAAATTCCCCTAGAAAAATAGGCCTTGCTGTAAATAGGACACCACATCTTCCTCAGCTTGTACAGATTTATCAACCACCCGTCATCCCCACAATCATACTTGGCAACCATACTGAACATCATAACATAACAACATGAACATTTTGCAGGAAAAAGTGTTGCGTAAGTACATGTGTATTCCAGTACATTTCATGTTCATATATCTGGGAGACATGTTCATCTAATTAATTACTATGATCATGTAATCAATGAAGATGTTTATTAAAGTAACTGTCATGTTCCTTGATACAAGCGACATGTGCATTGATGGGAGGAACATACATGTTCATGGAATTACGTGACATGTTCGTTTAAATAAGTTGCATGTTCACATTCCAAAATGTAACTTGTTCAATTTGCCAGTGAGTAAATACATGTAGATGTTCATCCAAGTAAGAGACATGTGCCCAATGTACATGAACATATGATTTGTATACATCAACATGAAATAACCGCAAACGAACAAGTATAAAAATCAACTGACTCAATGCATGTCCGAGTTATTATGAACAATATATATCATGTATAAACGAACAACTGCAATATCCACATTGAATATATCATAGAAAGCAACAGAACATATATTTACCTCTTCTAATAGTGCTTGAACTCACTCTTTGAATCACAATACTTCAGCACATAATTGAATAGATCAACGAAACCATCCTTGGCCCTTAACCTTTTAATGTTAACCATTGAATTATTGTTAATGTGCCACGTGCACAACCGGTGAATAGCACTCGGAAACACTTCAGCTATACCCCCCGCCATAGCTTGACTTTGATCCGTCATTATTATAATAGGCGGCTTCCCACCCATACTCCTTAAGAAAGAAGAGAAAAGCCAAATAAAAGATTTGGTTGTTTCATTTGACACAAATCCAAGCCCAAACATGACGTTTTTTTGGTGGTGATTCATCCCAACAAAAGACCCGCACATCATCGCATACCGATTCGTCTTGTATGTCGTGTCATGCACAACTAAATCCCCAAAGCACTCGTAATCCCTCTTCATCTGTCCATCCCTCCAAAAATATTGACAAGGTGACCCCCATCATCTAGCTGGAAATTATAAAAGAAATCACCCTCCGACGCTTGTCTTTTTTAGAACATCTGAATCAAATGGTTAGTATTGCACCCATCGATTACCTTCTGCTTATCAGCCGCAACCGCATCATATGCATCCCTTCCAGTAAATCCAACATTAGCAAAACCACCAGCTTCTTTCCTCAATACTCTAACCGCATCAGACACACCAACCCCACTGCTTCTCAGACTATTTATCATCTCTAATTGGTCTGCCGTTACTTTTCTGTGAGACCGAATGAAGTGCCTCTTACCAACAGGGACCATCCTATGGTTGTGCACCATATGGTGCCTAACCACATGAAACAAGCCATTGCCCTTGTCAACGTCAAACTGGATACTATGAGCTTTGCACCCAATACGTTGGTCGATCTTAAAATAAGCCTGCACAGGATGCCCACAAGTCTGTCCTTAGCACATTACTCACTGCCAAAATGAACGCATAACATTGTATATGTGAACATGCCATTTATTTAAAAGAACATGGCACTTAATTCAATGAACATGTGTCTCGCGAATCAATGCACATGTCCCTTCCTTCGATGAACATGATACTTAATTCAATGAACATCTTCATTGATTTACTCACTGTAAAAATAATATGTTTCATTCTGTATGTGCACATGCCACTTATTTAAATGAACATGTCAATTCATTCAATGAACATGTATCTTGTTTACATGACCATGTTAATTAAATTAGATGCACATGTCACGAACATATATCAACATATATTAATTAAATAGTTGAAACGTACTCAAATGAACATCTTTGTTACTCAAAGAACATGTAACTCATTCCAGGAACATACAAGCAATTGTAAAATGTCCTTACGTTACACTTTTGCTGAACATACGGTCAAGTGCAATACACATCTGCCTACCGAACCTCACCCATGTCCCACCATCATTATCATCACTCATACGCCCGTCAACTGCCCCCCCCCCAAATTAATGACTGCATTATATCTGCATCTACCAACCAACATCCAATTCACATACAATTAGTCAATTAATCTGATCCTAAAATTCTTTATAAAAAGACTCCTCTATACTTGCGAATTACTTGACGTCGCTTCAGCATTCCTTTTCCATTCCCCCACACAAAAAGCCTTGACCTCCTCACATGGATCCACAGATTAAAAAAAACCCCTAACAGAAGTCTTGCAGGCCACAAAGGCTTATTTACAAGCATGGGAGGTCTTCAATTCAAAGACTACAAAAGCTATGAGCAAGTTACTAAAATTGAAGCAAAATAAAGGGAAAGATACAGTGGACATAATAAGTGAAATCGCCCATGTTCATAACATCTTCAACGACCCTTCTAGCAAAGCAATGGACGTTGTTGCTAAGTGGGAAGAACAACTCAACGAAGAGTAGATCTATATGGTGCTTCTTAATTTACTGTTTTTATTGTGATTTATCATATTTCCATTTGCCGTTTCCCGTCATGTTATTTATAATGAACTTCTTAATTTACAATTTCTTAATCCTTATCGCATACACATATTATCCACAACCAATGCACATATTAAAATGGGTATCATGAACATGCATTAATTAGGAGAACACAATTTCAAATCCCATCAATGAACGTATGACAGTAGTCTAATGAACATGTGTTTCATTACATAGGAACATCGTCAACACCTTCGGTTTAATTTTCCCGTCATGTTATTTATAATGAAGTTTATCAAAACACTTCTCCTTCCACAATTTCATAATCCTTGTCGCATACACATGTTACCTACAGCCAATGCACATATTAAAATGGGTATCATGAACTACATTAATTAGGAGATCACAATTTCAACTCCATCAATGAACATATAACAGTAGTCTAATGAACATGTGTTTCATTACATAGGAACATCGTCAACACCTTCAGTGTAATTCTTGAACATACGTCACTTTTCTAATGGACATATTAACTACAACCATTGAACACAGTCAAATAAGTCTCATGAACTTGCGTTACTGATGACATGAACATTTTACTTGAACCTTCAATGCCTCATACCATACATACATAATGTGCTCAGTGAACATATACATAGCCTACAATCAACATATTGAAAAAAGTCACTGAACGTATGTTTCATTCAAGAGGGAATCGTCAAGACCTTCAGCTTTTAATTCGTGAACATATGTCACTTGTCTAATGGACATATTAACATTTGCTTATTAAACATATACAAGGTCTCCAATGAACATTGAACACAGTAAAATAGTTGTAATTAACATTTGCTTAGTGAACATATACAAGGTCTCCAATGAACATATTGAAAAAAGTCAGTGAACATATGTTTCATTCAAGAGGGCATCGTCAAGACCTTCAGCTTAACTACAACCATCGAACACAGTAAAATAGCTGTAATTAACATTTGCTTAGTGAACATATACAAGGTCTCCAATGAACATATTGAACGTCGTTTAATGTACATATATTTCATTCAAGAGGGACATCGTCGTATGTGTATTTCCAACTATTTCTTCTTGCACACATATATATTCTTTGGCGAACTAGTGCACATATAAAAATGGGTATCATCACCATACCTTCCCCATGGACATATTACCTACAACCAACGAACACACTAGACCATATGGAATGAACATATGTTACTGATGCAATGAACATTTCACGTAAACCTATAATGCCTCATACCATACATAAATAATGCGCCCACTGAAAATATAAAACGCGGTCAGTGAACATAAATTTCATTCAAGAGGGACATCGTCAGAACCTTCGGTTGAGTTCCTCCTTTGAGCTTCAGACCTTCACACGAACAAACAAAATACCTCTGCCTAACTATCTTCCCCCCATTTCTATAACATACGCGGTCCCTCCGCACACCAAAACCACACCTAAATGCATAATCGTTATACAAAGTGTATGCTTCCTCATCATTTGCAACTTGTTTTTGCAACAACTCCGAAACCTCTGCCTCCCGGATTTCTACACACAACACATACAAACCACTATGTTATTACTAATATATATACGAGAACTAATGTTCACTACACCCTCATTCATGTTCATTTAAGGGCTATCATGTTCAGTCAATACAAACAGTAATTAGCAGCTTTTCGTGCTACATAACTCAACTGACATGCAAATACCATGACAACGTTGAACAAAAAACCTACCTACACCTCCTGATGCACATTCCTCAGCATCTTCCACATTCAATCGTTTATCTTCATCACTCGTACCTGAGCTATCCATATTTTCACACATAATTCCATCACCCAATTCTACATTTTCCATGATAATATAATCCCAACTAACTAAATTTATACTCTGGAATTAACCTCAATAAATACAAAGGAAGAAAACTTTCGCAAGTTTGAAGAGATCTAACTTTCAGCGTATAGAGAAAGCTTAAGGAGAAAAGATAAACATATAAGTTGTGAATCCTAGGTATATAAATCAGCAGATGAGAGAGAAACAACATAAATCATAACATCAGCAACAGTGTAGGAGAGAGAAATTATTTAAACAAAAAGCAAATGCCGCCTAAATAGTTGCTCCTGCTTTTCTAGAGGGAAACAGTTGCTCCTGCTTTGTTAATTAAAACGGCGTCGTTGGCTGTTGTGAGTATGGTGCCACCCTAAAGCATATTTGCGGATGATTACATCGAATTGGAAATCAGGAACATCAAACCAATAAGTAAGATTAGTCGTCCGTGTGACCTCGATGCGCCATCCAATCCGCAGTAGCATTAGCCTCCCGAAACGCACGGCAAATCTGGACATCCTCAAACTGCTTCAAATCTTCACGTGCATCAAAAATAAGAAAATTAATAGTCCAGGGAATTTTCTAAATATTTTTAATAGATTGGATGACAGCCAAATTGTCACCCTCAATAATAAAAAATCTAATGCCCAAAGAAAAATCCCCTCTAATACCTTCTCTTAGACCCCAAGCTTCAGCAACAAGAATATAAACCGACGAAAAGCACTAGCACCACAAAGTAACACTTTCCCTTCTGATTCACGAATAACAAAAACCAAAGGAAACTTGACCATTTGGAAGCTTAGAACCATCAAAATTAACTTTGAAATAATTGGTGGGAGGGGGACACAAACTGACCTGATCCCTAATCTTAGACTTACCAGACGATACACAAATCTTCTTAGTAGCACACATAGAGAGCTTAGCATCAATTTCATCAACTGAAACCCCATATAGTCTAATTTTATGCACATAGGCTCTTATAATCGCACTGGAGAACAATTTTCTTGGCGAAAAACCACCTCGTTACGGATATACCCAAAAGAATCACCAAGAAATAGCAAAAATCTCAATTTGAGACATCGAGAAACAAGATTTCAACTATAATAAGTGATCTACAAAAGAAGAGTCACTCAAAATAATTGGGGGGAGACATGCCTATTGAGATCCTCAAACACATCAATAACAAAATGACAACTAGAAAAAAGATGAGAGGTATCATCATAATGGTAATTATAAAAGACACACTCCATAGGGAGAAAAACATGACTTAATTCCAACCTTAGCTTTTCCTTTGTAAGGAGACCATTCTGGCAAATTTTCCAAATAAGAAATTTAATTTTTGGGGGTACGTTCAACTTCCAAATCCAATGAAAAACTGTAGTCTCAGACTCTCATATGAATGCGAACCTAGACCTTAAAGAAGCTTGACACCTGACTTAACCAAATAATTTCCATCAGGAGAGAGGCCCTATAACATTTTATCAGGGAGTTATTACTTGGAATAAACAAATTGGCCACTGCCGAAGAAATAGTTAACAGGATTAATTGATTAAGGAGATATTTATCCCATTGACGATCCTGATTAATAAAATAATTAACTTTTATACCTTTAGTTCCACTTACAATAGGGCAGATATCTACAATAGGAAAACTAAAAACCCAATTGTCATACTAAAATGAAATATTCTCACCATGCCCCCACATTCCATCTTAAGCCCTTTTTAAAAGAGCTTCTTAACCACACAAGTTTCCTCCATTAGCTTTGACTTCATAAGAAAACAAATCATCCTCCTTTAAATACATTTTTTAAAATTAAATTTACCCATAAATTTTCAGGAAAAGCTAAAATCTTCCAAAGAAGCTTGAACTGGAGAGCAATATTATTAGTCTTAGCTTTCCTAATCCCCAAACCTCCAAATATTTTAGGTCTAAAAACCTTATCCTACCCTATCAAATTTGGAGACGTAGCATCTGAAACTTTGTTCCAAAAAAAATTCCTATAACATTTATCAAGGGAAGATAGAATAATAAGGGGTAAAGTAAAACTTTGCATCTAATAATTAGCCTTCGTTGCTAGATTAGGTTGGATAAGAATGGTCCTACCAGCTTGGGATAGAGAATTAGCTTGCCATTTGGTCAGCTGAGAAGACACTTTTTTCTTGAATTTCATCAAACGTAGTATTCGTTACTTTGCTACTAATAATTGGACCACTAAGATATTTTCCTAATGATAACGACTCCTCCATTTGCAAAATGTTAGCAAAATTAACAGAAACTACTTCAGAAATATTTTGAGTACATTGCAATGTGGACTTATGAAAATTAACAAGCTGACCTGACATAGAACAATACTTATCTAATATATATTTAATAGCGTGACAACTTTCTTCAGTAGCTTTAGCAAACACCATAGTATCATCTGCAAATGTTAAAAAAGGAATTGTAATGACCTAATTTAACACCTATAGATTTTGTTCCCAATGAACTTGCTTGGAGCAATTGAGAGCTAAGATTTTTGCATACAAAATAAAAATATAAAGAGATAAAGGATCTCCTTGACGAATTACCCTTGAAGGAGTAAAAGTTTCACTAGGAATACCATTAACCAAAACTGAAAAAGAGACAGTTGTAATACATTGTTTTAACCATTCTATCCAACGAGAGCAGAACTCCAATTTCTCAAAAGTAGTAAAAATGAAATTCCACTCTAAACGATCATATGCTTTTTTCCCTATCTAATTTCAGAGCTATCCAACCTTCTAAACTTTTTTTAAAGAGAATGAAAATTGCATGTGCAAGCATAACATTATCTTGGATTAACCTTCCAATGCAAATCTTGAAAATGTAGTAATTTAGTTTGCTTTGCCAAAAACTTATTTTGGGAAGCTATTAGAAGAGGACAAATCTCATTATTTACTAACTCACCTTGAATATATTTTAACTCTTCTTCCACTATCCTAAGTTGTCTAAAAAAATTTCTAAATCGAGTTGTTGACCATATTTTCGCTTTTTTCTGTAAGAAGCTTACACTTTCTAGTGAAACAATTCATATAAGAACCTTGGAATTAAGTACTCCAAGTCTTTTTAACCAAGCAATCAAAATATTTTTCGAGTTGTCCATAATTTGTTAAATCTAAAGGGAGGAGCTTTCCTACACTTAAATTTAAAGAAATTGAACTTGACAATGGTCAGATGAAGTGAAGTTATGATCATAAACTTTAAAAATTTGGGAATAGACTCAACCAATCAAGACTAGCAATTCCTCTATCTAAATGTTAAAAAATGTTATTAGGGCCATGGGATTTTTTCGCCAAGTATAAGAATTTCCTTCAAAAAGGCAATTCTATACACTCAATTGAATCAAATAACATATTCATATAAGCTAAATGAGAAAATCTAAATTCACATCCACCCAACTTATCAAGATGAGAACTAAGCTCATTAAAATCACCCAATATAATAAGAGGGCTACTTAGTGTCCTAAGATAAGAAATCAAACCTTCCCAAAAAATTTGCTTGAGGACATGACTAGGAGGAGCATAAAGAAAAAAATAGCAACAAAACTACAATTCATAGATAAAATAATGATATTACATGCCATAAATCTATCAGATTTATGAATAACTCATAAAATATAAGGATTACTAACATTATCCTTCCATGTCAACCAAATCCCCCCGGCCATACCAAAAGTTGGGAAGAAGTCAAAATGTTGAAACCCACAATGCCTAATACTCCCTCAAAGGGAGGAGATTGCACCTTAGTTTCACACAACATCATTATATGAACATTATTATGATTACAAAAATCTTTTACCTCCTCCATAGCAAGATGCCTTCTACACCCTCTTATGTCCCAAAAGCTGATATTCATAACTAAGGGTGATAATGAGCCTGACAAGCTTGCGAACAGTTCGGGCTCGGCTCGGTCAAAGCTCGGCTCGTTGTGGCTCGGCTCGAGACTTAAACGAGCCGAGTTTCGAAAAGCTCATGAACAGCTCGATTATTATTTTATATTAAAAAAATATTTTATATTAAAAAGTTATTTATATATTAAAAATTATATTAAGTATTTCTTTTAAAATATTAACTCAACTAAGGTATATATAGATTTTTCGCAAAATAAATTTCCCAAACGAGCTCGAGCCCATCATCGAGCTTGAGCCCATAATCGAACCCGAGTTCGAGCCGAGCCTGAAAATGAGCTCGAGCCGAGCCAAGCCCATGAAAAGTTAAACGAGCTCGAGCCGAGCTCGGCTCCCCCAAGCTCGTCGAGCTCACAAGCCGAGCCGAGCCCATGAAAAGTTAAACGAGCTCGAGCCGAGCCCAGTGCTATTCGAGCTCGGCTCGTTCGATAAGCACCACTATTCATAACACATAGTTATATGGAAGGCACTTAGCTAAATCCTGCCCCTCTTCAGACCCGAACTAGAGGGTTGAGCAAAGCTTGCACACCGAAAATAAGTGGGAGGCACAAGGGAAGAAACTCCTAAGAATTAAGCACCCACACTCTTCAATGAAGAACTCAAAATACAACTTATTTTTTAAAAGGAATCCAATTTTCTTCAAACCTTCCAAATTTATGAATAAATCACAATTATTATTAGAAATATTTATAATCAAGAGTGGAATAGAAGGAAAGATAACCTGGACTTCTATTCATCGCCCTAAAAGTACTTAAAATTGCCCCAAAAAAAGTTGAAATTACATCTCTAACCTTTTCCTTCTTTTTCCCTAAACCACCACCACCACCCACCTCACTCCACCACCATCCACCTCCTGCCACCACCACCCCATCGCCACAGCCACCCACCACCCACCTGGAAGCAGGCGAAACTTTTTTAGGCCGATGGGCGAACGTCCAGGCCTAAAAAAGTTTCGCCTGCTTCCAGGTGGGTGGTGGAGGAGGTGGTGGGTGGCAGTGGGGAGGTAGGTGATGGCGGGTGGTTGCAAGGGGTGGCAGGTGGTGGTGGGTGGTGTGGAAAAGAGGAAGGGTAAAATAGTCTATAAAAATAAATTTGGGGCGATTTTAAGTAATTTTGGGGCTACATTTAACAATCCCCAAGATAACAAGTGAAGGAGAGATTAATATCTCATCAATTTCTAGAAAGAAATCCACTGTTGATAAGATTTGTGAGAATAGGAATATACAGAGCTTACTTACAGTTTTGCTGTTCACGATATTTGCAAAGTCCTCAAGGAATTGAACATCTTAGCATTGATCTTATATACCAAAAGGCAGATGTAATAATAACATGATGATAAGGAACCATACTAGTAAGTTTGTACAACAATACAAAATATATTTTCCAACCAAAAAAAAAAAGAGAGCGCGACTAAGGTAGACTGGAGACAAGAAAATTCTCCCATAATTATACTCATCCATTTGGTCTTCTGCAAGAAAATGCAGTAATAACTAATCGATAAAAAACCGAAAAACACCCAAACTTCAGCAGATACTTGCAAGTACTCATTGAGTAGGTTCTTTATATAAATCTCATACCAACAATAATTAAAGCCTTCAATAGGCAGAGGATGAGCACAACAAACAACTCCATTCCAATAGCTTATAGGGTCTAGAATAGTAAATTAATAAATTCTGGGAAGCCACGAATGGCATTTTGATTAAAACATATCCAATCCAATAGCTTCTATAGTCTAAATCGAAGTTTTTATTAAAGAGAAGATTTTTGAAAAACAACCAACAAAATTCAATCAAATAACTTATGTAGTCTAGCTTGGATTTCGCTAGATTGGACAAAAATGAGCAGTTACTCCAAAATCAGAGATAGCCAGCTGAAGATGAATATAATTGAGAAATAAGACAACTCAAGCTATAAGGTAGAAACTTAACCAATTCCAAAAAAAATGGACTCACACAAAATTTAAGAAACCACGAGTAGACAATTATTATAATCTTTTGAAGGAATTGAATTTCCTTCCTAGCTTGCAAGTTCATGAATATATCACAAGAATTAGAACTTCTCATAATCAAACAAATAATATAAGACATCATACTAGATGGAAAGAAGATTAACATCTCACCAAATGCTAAAAAGGAATCTACTATTGATAGATTTTCTAAAAGTGGGAAAAATACACCTTGCTGCTCACATTGAGTGTAAAATCCTGATGGAATTGATCATAATAGCATCTAAGGCTTGAATTTGAAAACTTGTTGTCATCATCATAGGTTCCCAAGCACAACAACTTAAGAGCAGCTAACATAGACCTTTTTATGAGCAGTAACAAGCCGCAATACTGTACTACTTCGCCGGAAAAGCGAAGCACGGTGGCAGATTCACCAGAAGAAAGGCGCGAAATAGAAGCACCACGAAATACCGAAGAAATCAGAACACCACAAGACACCGAATAAACCAGAGCACCACAAGCCACCGAAGAAACCAGAGAAATCGCCAACGGAACCCTAAAAAACCTAGCCCATAATTGGATTTTGAATTTGAATGGAAGAAAAACGAAACATTTAATCCAGTCTAAAGATTGAACTAAAAATCCTAGAAAGGAGAAAGGGAAAATTAACTGAATAACACCAATCTGAGAACAAGAATTATTCTCAGAAACTAAGAACACCTTCCGCGAATTGTCGAACAAAATAGCACATATTTCAGCTGATTTGAGTGAAATTTTTGAGAACTTGATTCTGAAATTTAACACTAGAAATGATAATAGAGACTTAATGATTACAACCAGGAAGGATTTGAAATGAATTTGGTGAGGAAATTGAATTGGGCATTTTTTCAGTATCTTTAGCTAGGTTTCTCGAGGGACAAGTTTGTAAAAATCTTATATGGACCTGGTCCACACTAAATTAGTGTGGACCTAATGCTAATTCATATAATTTATAAAAAAAAAGGATCACTATATAAAAAATAGATATAAAAAATGAGTAGATATAGATTCTAAGGTTTGACTATGTGGAAAAAAAGGTTACTACGTCACACACTGAAAATTTCATCATGATAAACCGATGTAAGAAAGAGTGACTATATTAAAAAAAACGGTCATTATAATAGAAAGTAACTATATAGTGTAATTTAATACTTTTAAAAGATTACTATATAGGAAAAAAAAGGTCACTATGTTAAATAAGTGGTTTTGGTCCACAATAATATTAGTGTGGACTAGGTCCACGCAAGACTAACTCGACAAGTTTTTATGGGACTTAATTCTAGAGCTTCTCTCTTCTTACTTTCTCTCTCATCTTTTTTTCGTTGAATTTTTGTTATTACTAGATTTTTCTAGATAGGAGTGTATGAGGGGATTTTTGTAAAATCATTGGATATTCCTTTATTTCCTCGGAATTTATATATAAGAACTAGTTTTTAAAACTCGTGCAATGCACATACTAACTTTTTATGTGGTATATTATATTCATGTCAGCTATTAGATATTTATTGAGAGACGGCTATTTATGATTGTCTTAAAGTAACAATTATATTTCTAATTAATGATTATTATTTCGGTTTTTTCACATGGTATCCCTGTGGAATTTTATAATTTATGGGGTACTCCTATAGTTTCAAAAATGCACCAGGTACCCTTATGATTTAAATAAAATGCATAAAATGCCCTTAATGACTAACAGCGCCAAGTTTCCAATGTGTAATTTGGCACTATTCACATAATTTACTTTACCCATTATTTGTGATTTATATTTGAGGAAAAATATAGCACTTGAGATCTTGTTAGCTTTATCTCAACATGTACTATTTTCGAATTTTTTCCTTGAATAATGTAGAGTATTAATTCTCATGCGCCAAAGTTCAAATTAATTTCATGGGTTCCGTCCATGTAGGACAGCACACGAGATTTTTTTTTGTACTTAAGTAAATCCGCTACTGTTCCTCTTAAAAGCCGCTACTTGAAGTAGCGATTAGGAGAAAAATAAACCGCTACTTGAAGTAGCGGTTAAATTTAATTGACCTCTACTTCAAGTCGCAGTTTACTACTGGAGCCTTCCACCTTTAAGGTCAGCATTCGGTAAATGTAAACCGCTACTTCGTGTAGGGGTTCATTAATAACGACTGCTATTTTAAGTAGCGGTTTACTGAAACCCCCATATTCGACCTAGGTTTCCCAATTTCTCACATTTCACGATTTCATTCTCTCAAAATTTTTTCTCAAAGTTGATCAAAGGTTAATAGATGCATGCATTGACTGTGGCTTCTGAATTTGAGATAGGGCAAGATTTTGCCTCATTGCAGCAGTTAAAGAATTTTGTGAAAGCATGGTCGATCTCTAGAAACCAGATGTTTCGGGTGTTAGAGTCAGAGCCCACAAAGTATGTCATTGAATATTAGGTGGACCTGTGATGTTGTTACAGCTTTGGGCATGGGAGCACATACACATCGGCAGGCCTTCATGGCATAGATCGGAGGTCAAAGAACAAGAATTATTCGCTCATACATCGACCTTACATATCGCAGTGGGGTGAGCGCAAGAGACGTGTTGTTCAGGGTACTCCATTCAATGGCTGTACTCATGCCATTGAGGAGTATATGATATGGTATCGTCGCATCACGAGGTTGCGCATGGCAGATCCATTGAGGCGACCTCCTTCTACACATTATCAATCTGCGTCTGTAGATATAGTACTGGTACGTGACATGATTTGTATTTATACCTTTATTTATTTTTGAAACTCCATAATGTATACTTTTCTTTCTATGCAGGCATATACTTTATCTGATGTTGCTCATACGTGCAGTACTGTACTGGAGGTTGCTGAGTCATTGCCTCCATATATGGGGCGCCAGTTGTATGCGCAAACATTGCATACCATGAGGGGGCTGTGTATTGACGTTGTTGGCTGAGTTGGACATGGCCACATCTTACAGGGCGTGCCAACTTTTGCTGGACATACATTGACTTCTACATCTTCTATGTCCGCTGCCCATACATCTACCACGACACCTTTGCTTTCGCCTCCAGTGTGTCAGAGGACCTACCGACGACGTTCGACCACCACTCCGTCTTCTCTTGATGCCATTGCGGAGTCTGATGAGTCCACACCTAGTTCATCTAGAACTACACAAAAGAAGAAGAGGGCGGCTTAGCACTTTCATTTATTGTTTGTATAATTAGTTAGTTAACACTATGTTACATTTTAAACTATGTTTGTGATTCATCTATGTCATTTTCTTAATCTTGCTTCATCATTAAGAAATTCTTGGATAAATTTGAATTTCGGTGATCTTGGTGTTTGGTGATTGATGTGTGGATAAACTTGGTGTTGTTGGATGAAATTGGAGATTAGGTGATTTGGTGTTGGAATTGCAGGTTGGAGAGTTGATTTTGTAATGTTTCTGGTATTTCGGCCAGTTATGAGAAAGTAAAACTGGCTGGGGTTTTTGTGCATATAAACCGCTACTCCGAATAGCGGTTTACATATGCCCAGAGCTGCAGTTGCTGCCCACAGAGAACCGCTACTTGGAGCAGCGGTTTAAGCTCATAAATCGCTACTCAAGTTAGCTTTTTATTGTACTTAACCGCTACTCTGGGTAGCGGTTAATCTTGAAGTGAACCGCTACTCTGAGTAGCGGTTTATTTGGGCGAACACAAAAAAATTAATTTTCTCGCGAGCTGTTTTGTGGACGGTACCTATGGAATTAATTTGAACTTTGGCGCATGTGAGGAATTAATACTCTTTTTTACATTATTCAAGGAAAAATTCTACTATTTTCTAAAAATTAATCTTTTATAATTTTACTTATACGCAATTAAAGATAGTAATGGTCAAATTTCTACATTAGCAAGCGTGAAAGTTAAATTAAAAAAGAAACAATGTATCAGTATTACCATACAATTACCACAAAAAAAATGACAGTTACGTGTATTAGTTTTTCTTAACCCTTGCTTATCCAAATCAAATCACAACACTATCTCTCCGTTGATCCAGTCCAAATTTCCAAATTTCCATCTAAAAAGATCAATCATCAGTTCACACACAACGTTGGATTTCCAGATACATTCCGGGCAAATTTCACTTATTTTTAACGAGGTCAGCAGGTCGGATCTTCATAATTATTCAAGGTGTGTTTAGAAGTAATCTTAATATTCCTATAATATTTTTAAAGATTGAAAACTTGGATCTTCCACAAAATTGAGTGAAAATTCAGAATTGACACAAATGCAGAAAAAGCCGCCTGTAAGTGGATGTGTTACTGCACTGCTTTCATTGTTCAACTTCGTCACACACGTCCCAACCTTATTTTTATTTTTTTTTGTGTGTTAGAGAGCTACTAATCGTAGTGATGTAAACTGAATTCGATCGCATTCGAATCCACAAGAATTTACCAACTAACTATAAATGGACAATTGGTCACTCTGATTAGGGGTTCAATTTTTGAAAAATTATTGCAGATTGAGGATTGGTCACTTTGATCTTTCATAGTTTTATTCGTGATTTGGGGTATGTCATTTGTTTGTGTAGGTGATGGTTAATGTTAATCCAGGGGAACCTGTAAAACAGAGCTGGCAACGGAAGCTTGATCATGAAGAAAAAGTTCCTTCAGAGTTTGGTTTGAGCGTCCGAGAATGCGTTCAAATGGTGTGTGATTCGATTTTTTCCATTAAAATCACGGCGTCGAATCAAGTTTATGTGTTTCAACTTCCTCATGCTGATTTTTGTTTGACATTATATTATGTGCTAGATGTTGATGTTGTTTTACAACTTATAAGTGGCATAATCTTCTTTCAGGGATTATACATATATACTTGGTGGGTTTTGGCTTGTGTCATTAGAAGTATATTACATTCTAATTTGGGTTGATGTTTGCTAATTTTTTTGGAGTGCCCGGAATCATTTTTTCTTGTGTTTTCGAAAAAATACTACATTCTACCTCACTTCTTAATATTTGTTTGGATAGGGAATTTGGAAGGAAATGAAGGGATCAATTTTCCCTTGTTTGTACATGACGGAAGGGAAGAGAATTGGAAGGATTCATTTTGCTTTCCCTTTTAAAACCTGAATTCTTCAGTTGCAAAGTTTTGGAAGGAAAATGCAAGCTCACTCTTCCCTCACCTTCGTTTCCTTTTTTTTATCCTTCCCTCCCCTACCTTTCCCTCTATGATTGTTGTCCAAACAAAGTATAAAGGTCACGTTGTTACCACTGTGGTTTTAGAAAGTGTCTTAGCATCATCCCCATCGTTATCTCTAGGTTAATAAGTATTATTAGTGAGATGTTTTGTGCATTTTAATCTTAATTTGGGGTTACGACCCATTTAATTAAAGAGTCCGCTCAAAAAGAAAAAAAAGAGGATTCAGCGTAGTCCAAACTATATTTACATTAAATCTGTGTGCTCATTGTTTACTTACCTGTTATATACTTATATCATATATGCCTTTTCTAATTGAGATTAGTTGGCCAAGGAATATGTTTTAAACCCCAATGAGATTAAAACATAAAAGGAACTGATTGACATTGCTGAGACACTTTTTTAAAAGGATAAATTTCATGGAACTACCTTTTATAACAAAAAAAATTTCAAAAAACTACCTTATAATTTATTTTTTCAAAAAACTACCTTATAAAACAAAACCCGTTTCAAACGACCACCAATTGACGACATCCGTTAATTTTGACCGTTAACCCCTCCTTTGACCATCACATGATGGTCACGTGAGTTCATTAAAACTAACGAAAACTCAATTTCAACCCTAAAATAATCCAATACAAATCTAAGATCATGACTCACGTGAGTTTTAATGAACTCACGTGACCAACATGTGATGGTCAAACGAGGGGTTAACGGTCAAAATTAACGGATGTTGTCAATTGGTGGTCGTTTGAAACGGGTTTTGTTTTAGGAGGTAGTTTTTTGAAAAAAAAAAATTTATAAGGTAGTTTTTTGAAATTTGTTTGTTATAAAAGGTAGTTCCATGAAATTTATCCTTTTTAAAATGACTATGTAGATTTTTATAAGGTGAGGGTACAGTGGATTTATATAAAATATAGACACCCCTTATGAAATCCCATGATTTGCTCCTTGTGCTGCTTTCTGGTTATCTCTGAAGGCTTTTCTTACAATATTGTGTCTACGATAAGTGGCCTGTTTATAATCTGCTAATTTATCGTTTCAACTTTCAAGTATCACCCTTTGCTTAAATTATGTCAGGCCCCAATAGGTTATCGGCTGTGGCGTCATGTCCGTGAAGAAGCTGGCAGAGGAAGGGTAATTTTGTTCACCTCGACAAACTTGAGTATAGATAATTTTATTGTGCTGGTATGACCAGTTTGTCAATTATTTTATTGGACCTTCTATTTTCAGGGTGCTATAATTGATCCTTTCTTCAAGCGTAGTGTCACATCTGACCATGGAGTTCCCCTTGGAGGAATTGGGTATCTTCTTTTTCTATGTCTATTAATTGCAAACAAAGATATAGCATGTTTTGCATTTAATACAGACTCTTGTGGAATGTTGCAATTGCTTTGTTCTCATGCAATGTTGTCGTGTGACATAGTAACTGAAATGATATTTGTAACTAATAAAAAATTTCAAGTCGCGTATTTTAGCATACTTTTGAGGCTTATCTAATGGTATGCCAGGAAGTTTCTCATAAGCAATGCACGGCGCACATGTTTATTCTGTGTGTTTTTTTAATCTTTTGTTATGCTGAATATGGAGTTGCAAGTGTCCACCTTGATTGTATAGCAGGCTCATTATACCACCTTACCTAATTTTTGTTTTTCCTTTCTACCAATGCTTAGAGCGGGAAGCATAGGAAGAAGTTACAAAGGCGAGTTTCAGCGCTGGCAACTTTTTCCTAGAACATGTGACGATAAACCTGTTTTGGCAAACCAATTTTCTGTAAGTGGTGGCATTAATTTGTCCAGTTTTGGTGAAGCAAGAGAGAGTACTTTTGCTATCTGGAAATTATTCTTCTTTTTTATATATATATTTTTAATTTGAATAAAATTCCATGCTCACTGATAGTAATGGTAATATCTGATTTATCTATATGGTGCGACATATGTCTTTTGAGTTCGTATCAAGCTGAAAAGCTTCTGAACTGTGATAAAGAAATACTTCCTCTGTTTGCAACATTGGAGCATGACACAACAATAATTTAGGAGAGGAGAGGAAAGAGAGATAGAGATAGAGAGAGAGAATATTGCCAAAAATGTCAATGTTGCAAGTAAAAAGAAACAGAAGAATTAGTAATTTATTGTGGGACACGTTAAGTATCTTTCAGCAGCATGGCTTGCTATTGGGAATTAAGAGGGCTAGCCTTCTAATCAATATGTTTGATGAATATCAAAATTTTGAAGTTGAACGGATCGAATATCAAAATTGAAAACGGTCCTTATAGCAGTGTTTTCAATTAGCTAACACAATCTGCTATAATTGCCACGCCTAACACAATCTGCAATAAGCTGGTATAACTGCTGCACCATAAAAAAAACTGGCTAACTGCTAATTGCCAAAGAGGACCTTTGTGCTAATGAGTCAACATGAGCGTGATCAATTCTGAAGAAGGGATTTCTTGTTCTCCCTTGAGGGGCTATAGTGCTATACAGTTATATGTTTATGTGTTGTAAATTGGACAAATATGTAATTTTTTATCTTCATTTTACTTGGTTTAAGCGCTCCTTGGCAGCTACCCTTAATCCTCTAGTATAAATATAGTTTTCCATTTTCATTTCTTTTTGAAGATTGGATTCAATGTCTTTGTCCACCCAAAAAAAGAGCTTGCTAATCAAATGCGAAGTAGCATCATTTAACCCATCAATCAGTGAACTGATCTGCACTTTCTATGGTGGTTTTCGTGACTTGTTAGAGTGTTGACTTGTAATATACTTTCTGAATTATCTTATATTGTTGGTGATGATGAATGCTGTGCAGATCATAATTATATTGCCGTTCTTAAAAATTAAAATGGCTCAATTAATTAGCTGCATACCGTGCATTATAACGAGAGAGAGGTTTGTTGCCTTTAAAAGTAGGATGACCATCCAAAAGAGTTTGGCTAGAAGCTACCTTAATGTTTTGTTTAGTTTGTTGTACTCTCTCTCTCTCTTTTTCTCTCTCTCTCTCTCTCTCTCTCTCTCTCTCTCTCTCTCAATATTCTACTAAGTAGTAAGTCTTCAACTTCGTTTTTTAAAATTTTTTCCCCCTTTTTGTTGTACCTATCACTTCATCTTACATGATCTAGCTGCTTACGCCAACATCCATTTACTTATATTGTGCTATGGCTGTCAGATTGTACTGGTTGAGGAACGTCAGATATGTTTGATGACTGTGTTAACTATCAGCTTTCATTTGTTCGATGGACTCTATTACTCTAATCTACCCCTTCATGCCAGGTTTTTATCTCACGTCCAAATGGTGAAAAATACTCTTCCGTGTTATGTCCACAAAATCCGCAGATGCTCAAGTATGCATATGTTGCACATCTGTACTATTTTTGTTGATGCTGGAGTATGCTATTGAATGCCTTGGGTATTTAGTCTCTAAATATGGTTGGGTATTTAGTCTCTAAATATGGTAATTTGATGCTGTGGCTGCGATTGAGCTGACTTATCGTCTGGGCAGAAACAGGGAAGCCACTGCAGAAGGTATTGGAACTTGGGATTGGAATTTGAAAGGAAAAAATTCTACATATTATGCCCTATACCCAAGATCTTGGACTGTATATGATGGTAATGTTAGCTGCTGGACCCCCAACTTAGTAATTTGACCGGAATGTTTCAGTTGCACCTGGTCTTAGTTGTGGTCTCCTATTTCAGGTGAACCCGATCCGGCACTTAGTATAGTCTGTCGTCAGCTTTCACCTATAATTCCTCACAATTATAGGGAGAGCAGTTTCCCTGTAGCAGTATTTACTTTCACGGTAAGATTACAGATCCTAAATTTTCCCCAGTGCAGCTTCACAGTACTTTGACCTTTGAGCTCTCTGATCCAGTAAGTCAAATTTGCCTCAGCTATCAAACTTTGGGAGTATTTCTGCAGAAGTGACCCTTCTTTTCACATGGGCGGTGCGTTAGTGATTTCCTTTTCATATTGATAGTTGAAGAGCTATGTCATTTGAAATGATGGCATGCTAAAATGATAGTCCTGATCTACTTTCAGAATTCTGTGGGTGGAAAATCTGGATCTACTGGAAATCACTACAACTCAAAGATCACGTAAGAGCATAGAAAGTAGTTTCAACTCGTATTCTGCCATGAATGCTAATTTTTCTTGTTGTTTCATATCTATTTTAACATGCCAATATTGTATTCTGACATACAAGGCCAAATATAATACCAGGACGAAGGATTGCACGCGTGGTGTAGTTTTACATCATAAGTGAGTGGTTTTGCTTTTACCTGCAGCTCAATTAGTAAGCAAAGTTCATCAACATTTTTAATATATAACTTTTTGAAATTAGCTACCTTATATATGTTTTATTAGAAATATATACTTGTGGCACTTTTTCATGCAAATCTTAACTTAAAAATTAAAATATTTGAGTATGACCCTAAATTGTTCACTGTACTGCCTTAGGTTAACCACCGAGGGCACAGGGGTGTACAGACGATCAGCTTGTCGCCCTTGATTGATGAATTAGCTATTAATTGAAGCTCAAATCAGGTTATTTATCAGCTTAAATAAGTGATTAACAAGAAAAAGTGTCATATAAGGTAGTTAATTTTTGGCAAAATATTTAGAGGGTTGTTAATGACTTAATTTTAAAGTGTTTTTGGAAAAAGTAATTCTTGACAAATTTGCATATAATGGAAGTTCCACGTTCTTTTCCACTGCTTATTTCCTATAGTCATTTTTGGAACTCTTGTATGACAAACAGAACAGCAGATGGACGTCCCCCAGTTTCCTTTGCCATTGCAGCAGAGAGCAAAGATGGGGTTCACATCTCAGAATGTCCATGCTTTGTTATATCTGGAGATACAGAAGGCATCACTGCAAAGGACATGTGGCAAGAGATAAAAGAGGTTAGTTAAGTGATCTCTTTTCATTCTAAATTATGCTCTTTTTGAGAGAGAAATTCTTCTTTGGGTTCATGAACGTGATAGATGCTCCTGCTCGAAGACCACTGTTTTCTCTCCGGCAGTAGAATAGGCAAAGTAGTGGCCGCGTAGTGGCTGTAGGCGCCCTAAGAAAAGACGTCCGGAGAAGCCCCAATGCAGTTAAGCAGCTGTGATGTGCTTCAATTCCTGAGCTTCTATGTCTATCTCATTTCATCCACATCTTAAATCTATCGGCTCAACACATTTTCGCTAACTATACTGCAATCAGTTGCTATGCAATTGCGTTGAAAGAGGGTATCAGTTTTCATTTACCAAGCTCTAGGTGATTCTACATATGCAATGATAAGGACTGATGCTAGATATCTTGAACTTCAGAATTTTAATGTAGTTGTAGGTACCATTTTGTGAGTATATGCATCATAGCATCTTCTCTGGTGATTGCAAAAGCATAAAAGTCAGATTATTCCCCTAACTTATGTGATTTGCTATTACCCTAATTAATACTGATGCAATTTGGACGGTCACATAAGTTTTTGGACATGAGATATAACAAATTTATCAGAGAAAGCGATGTTTAAGTATAAATTTTTGGGCTAAAACTTCAGTATTAAATTCGGGAAATTCTTTATGATACCCTTGTACTATTGTTTTTTCTATTCGTGACCCACAAAGCCATAATTGTTCACATGGTACCTTAATTTTGTCGGGACTAATTCCATAAACTTCTCATTAAGGCTCTGTTCTTTTGGACTGAATTGGTCTGAACTGAACTGAACCGAACTTAATTTGTCTGAATTGAACTGAACTGAACTGAACTGAACTTAATTTGTGTGAACTAAACTGAATAAAAACTGTGAGAGGAAACTAAGAACTGAATTTGTGTGAACTGAATTGAATTTCCATTAATTCAGTCCAAAAGAACAAAGCTTAACTCTTACCTAGGACTTTTTGTCTAAACATATTTTCTTTTTGTCCATCTCCTTCCCTCTTCTCTATAGCCATCCCCACCACCCCTCACGATCTTCTAGCCTCCAACCCCGTCCGTTTCCCCTCTCAACAACTCTTTCCTATCACATTAACTACCAATCTCCCTTTGGTCTTCTCCTTCCTGTAATCCTTCTAATTCTCCGATTTTGATGAAATTTTGAAATTTACTTGTATTTACTCATGCGAAAGAAAACAGAGAGGGGGAGAAGGCAATGGCTGCGGAATCGAGCTAAGCAAGGGCCTTTTTGATGTGGATGGGCCATAAATAAGGGGAAGTGGAGGGGTAGCTAGGGCTTCTCCGATGGGGGTGTACAAGGGATTTTCCAGTGCGGTGGTCAAGATTGTTTGGCTGGTCTTATGTATGCAATATATAAGAGATTATTTTGTTATAGGGAAAGAGGAAGAGTGGACTAGTGGGAGGATTGGCCATGGAAACTAGGTAAGACTTAGAGGAAGAAGGGGAGAAGGGTTGCCAGTTTGAGTTCGAATGTGGGGGAAATGAAGGAGCATAGGAAGAGGTAAGGGAAAAATGATTTGGGTTTATTCATGAGGGTAAAGAGAAACAGAAAAGGGTAAGACAAGAAGGGATTAGCAAGGGCTTTCGTAGCAGCCCGAATTTTTCCGACCGACCAGCTCAAAGAGCGAAAGAGACTTTCATCTGGCTAACCTCAACTATTACCATCACACTCACCGAACTACATCAGAGAGTGTAGAACTTAAATCCCAACTCTATTCAATTTAATTAGTTATTACAACAACACAATACACACAACACGAGAAAGGGGGTAAGTACCTTTGATACTTTGTTTAACCACCAGCACAAGGTGGCAGACGCGGCAGCAGCACACGCAAGGAAGGAGATACGAGTAGGGGAGGGAGACAAACAACCACCCATCGAAACAACACCACCACCACCACCCACAACGGTGCAGCCGCGGCACCAACTCAGTAGCAGCATCGCACTGCATCACACGAACAGAAGAGAGAGGAAAGAGAACAGACCACGCCAAAAGAGATAGAGAAGGGTGCGACAGCAGCGCCAAGGCTCCAGCGAGCAAGGCGGCAATGGGGGGGGAGGAGATGCGCGAGGAAAGAGAGACATGCGAGGGTCTGAGGCAAAGTGGCGTTTGGGGTTTTCGGGTGAGAGGAAGAAGCTACGAGAAGGAGAAAGTGGGTTTGGGGATGTTTTGCTTCCCAAAATAAACTGACCCAAGAAAGGTTTTGGCATTTGGGTTTCCTTTCTTGGCCAAATACTACTTAACATGTTTTTAAAAAATTAAAAACCCAAAATATATACTACCTCCGTTTCTTAATAAGTGCAACACTTTTCTTATTTGGAATAGTCATAATAAGTGCAACTAAGCTCAAAATGGTAAAAAAGTTCAATATTATTACAAATATGCTACCAAAAAGTAGGAGGGAACCACAACTTTTTTGTTTCATCACTTGAATTACTCTACTTTATTGTGGTCCCAACTTTCTCTCTCTACATTCCTTGGTATTCCCCCACTTTCTCTATGTTGCACTTATTAAGAAACGGAGGAAGTATTTAATAATAACTAACATAAAATTAAATAAATAAATATATTACAAACACGAAAAATAAAATTCAAGCTCCAACCCAAGTAGAATAAGAAAATCCGACACATAATTAACTAAATAAATGTAATTAGCATTTAATAAATACGTTTAAAAATCGGGCTATTACATACTACTACCCTTGTTAAAAGTTTCAAGGCTTTTGTCCTCAAGACTTGCAAAATTCATTTAAACAAAACAAAATCTGAAGCTCCCAAGATATTAGGCATCCGGTCTCCATTCTACCATCATCTTTTGTATCTCTACTTCAAATGGTGGAGCAAAGAAAACAAAAGGGGCAAACTTGTTGGCATTGGATTCCAATCATCTCATTTGGAGAGATCTCGTTTGAAATTCATTAACTTAAGCAAATCATATAAGTTTGTAAAAATACACGCTTTAAGTAAATCATATCATTGACAAAACAAGACATTACAAGATAATAATATACACATCAATTAATACAGGGACGACGCATTACACCTACAAGTAATTGAATTCATATTGCACACGCAAAAGCGCAAACACCCAAACGGCTTAATTCGTTTATACCTATCTTTTTAGTCGATGCATTAAACCTATTTTCAACCCCTACATCATGATATGGAGATCAAGATGTATCCAAAAATAACCATGCTCTGATATCACTTGTAGATTTTCCCGACTAGCTTAAAGAGGATTAAGCACAGCGAAAGAAACTCTCTTCGGGCTAACTTGAACTATTACCATCACACTCACCGAACTACATCGGAGAGTGTGGAACTTAAATCCCAACTCTATTCAATTTACTTACCTATTACAACCACACAATACACACAACACAAGAAAGGCGGTAAGTACCTTTCGTACTTCGTTTGACCACCAGCACAAGGTGGCAGACGTGGTAGCAACGGGCACAATGAAGGAGATGCGAGTAGGGGAGGGACGAAGGGAAACCACGCATCAAAACTACAATAGCAACACCACCCACAATGGTGCAGCAACAACGACGCAGCCACGGCAGCAACCCACACACGAACAGATGAGAGAGGAAAGAGAACAGACCACGTCAAAAGAGTTGGAGAAGGGTGCGACAGCAGCGCCGAGGCTTCGGCGAGCAAGGCGGCATCAGAGGAGGGGGAGGAGATGCGCGAGGAAAGAGAGAGAGGCGAGGGTTTGAGGCAAAGAGTGGCGTTGGGGTTTTCGGGTGAGATAAAGAAGTTACGAGAAGGAGAAATAGGGTTTGGGGCTGTTTTGTAACCCAAAATAAACCTACCAAAGAGGGTTTTTGGCATTTGGGTTTCCCTTGTTGGCCAAATACTAAACATATTTTTAAAAAACTAAAAACCCAAAAAATATATATTTAATAATAATTTCATAAAATTAAATAAATATATTGCAGACGCGACTAATAAAATTCATACTCCAACCCAAATAAAATAAGAAAAGCCAACACATAATTAACTTAATAAATATAATTAGCGTTTAATAAGCGCTTTTAAAAATAGGGCTATTACATTTTGTTTCTGATGGTTTTTAGTTGGTAGATTAATGGAGATCATTCCAACAATACTAAGGGGGTACCATGTGAAGAATAATTATTTTTTGTGTACCAAATAGAAAAGACAATATTACAAGGGTACTATATAGAATTTCCCGTTAAGTTATCGTTGGAAATGACATTGTTACAATTGTGCATCCAATTATGTGCTTGACACTCCTTTTTTTGCACAAATGTAAACCCTTCCCTTTCCTTATATCTAGATTCTGGATTAAACTCTAATATGTCATGTTTTCTCATCCACAATTACACAACTATCTCTGTAGTGCTTTAATTTAAATTGTGATGTTCTGGGATTCTATGTTGACCCTTCTCAATCCCTTTGATGAATGTAAGTGCATATTTCGCGGAGATTATAGCGTGTTTCCAGAAAATTGTTTTGTTGGTTGCCCAATTTCTTCTGATTTTATGAGAATCTTTGATTTTCTTGAGTGCTGAGTCCTTTGTTCTTCATTTAGCATGGAACCTTTGATAATCTCAACTGTCCAGAGACATCAGCTCCATCAAAGCCTTCATCCTGTATTGGAGCTGCAGTTGCAGCTTCAGTTATGGTGCCATCAGGTTCTACACATACTGTCACCTTTTCATTATCATGGGATTGCCCTAAGGTGACATTCTCAAAAGGAAGAACTTACCACAGGTAAGTGGGAAATTCATACATATGCTCAACTATGATTATGTTTAACCTTCACCTTACTCCCTAATATGATTGTTACAGGCGCTATACAAAGTTTTATGGCACTGCTGGTAACGTAGCAGCAGATATCGCACATGATGCTATAATCGGTAAATTATGCAGTTTAAACATTGTAATAAGTTGTGATTTTTCAACTGAGACAAAGGAAAATTTTGGAAGGGAAAATTTTGTATTATCTTTTAGGATAATTTTCTATACACGCTGTACACTCACTTCATGTTGCTTTTCTTTCCCCCTACCCCTTCTCGTGGACTACACAGTAAGGGTCATGACCTGTGACACTTTCTATTTTCTAACATGAATATGATTATTTGGATTGGTTGCATCCCGCTTCACTCAATGCTCTTGCTGTTAATGCAGACTACCGGGATTGGGAGTCTCAAATTGAAGCGTGGCAAAGGCCTATACTAGAAGACAAGCGACTTCCTGAATGGTGAGCCTGAAATCTGCATATTTGCTGGTATAGTAAGTAGTAATTAGTAAGCATCTCTTAACAATGTGACTTTTTTTCAGGTATCCAGTTACTCTATTTAATGAGCTCTATTATCTTAATGCTGGTGGAACTGTGTGGACAGGTCTGATACTGTCTTTATACTTTCTGTTTTAGTAGCCTTAGTATATCAGGTGAATCTGACATAAGCTCTATGTAAAAAATACATTGCAGATGGTTCTTCTTCATTACAGAGTACTGTGACAGTTGGAGAACGGGGATTTTCTCTAAACGAATCAAATTCTGACTTAGTAAATGCTACCAGTATCTCTACACAAAATGATATTGCTGTGGACATCCTTGAATTATTGACTTCAATACTTGAGCAAGTGCACACAACAGTAAAATCTAATTCTGCCTTTGGTCCAAAATTACTTCTAGAAGGGGAAGAAAACATTGGTCAATTTCTTTACTATGAAGGCATTGAGTATCATATGTGGAACACATATGATGTTCATTTTTATGCATCTTTTGCATTGGTAATGCTATTCCCAAAGCTCGAACTTAGCATCCAGAGAGACTTTGCTGCAGCAGTTCTAATTCATGATCGTAGAAAAATGAAACTTTTGCATGATGGAAAATGGGCATCAAGAAAAGTTGTTGGTGCTGTCCCACATGATATTGGGCTTAATGATCCATGGTTTGAAGTAAATGCCTACAATCTCCATAACACAGATCGGTGGAAAGATTTGAATCCAAAATTTGTTCTCCAGGTATACAGGGATGTCTTAGTCACAGGTGACAAGAAATTCGCACAAGCTGTTTGGCCTTCTGTTTATGTAGCAATGGCCTATATGGATCAGTTTGACAAGGATGGGGATGGCATGATTGAGAATGATGGCTTTCCTGATCAAACTTATGACACATGGTCGGTCTATGGCGTGAGTGCATATTGTGGGGGGCTGTGGGTTGCAGCACTTGAAGCTGCTTCACTCCTAGCCCGAGAAGTTGGTGATAAGGGTTCACAGGATTATTTTTGGTTCAAATTTCAGAAGGCGAAAGCTGTTTATCAGAAAAAATTGTGGAATGGGTCATATTATAATTATGACAGCAGTGGGGGTAGTAATAGTACATCTATTCAAGCCGACCAATTGGCTGGACAATGGTATGCTGTGACTAATCTGTGTTCTGAAATTTAGACTCAATTACAGTGAATATAGAAGATTTTATCTCTCTGATTTTTATAAAACAATTGCGATGGCATGTCATTATAATTGTATTCAGGTAAGTTAATTTTCTTGTTTGCAAATTATTTAATATGAACATATAGCTTTTACTGATGAAAAGCTTGTGGCTTTCTAGATTATTTGGACAGAAACACTTATTTGAAGTAACTATATGGTTATTTTGATCCAAATGATTAGATGATTTTATGCATTCAACTTTTTGAGCCATGCATTAACGTCTTGTTCGTTTGAGAAACTTTTGCAGTCTTGCATGATGCTATCTCTACTGTCTGAAAAGTTTTTTTTTTGTTTTAAATATATTTTAAATAATAATTTAGCTCTGTGTCCATTCTGATATTATCCATGATTCATCAGTTTTTACCATTTCTCTTTTTTCATTGTTTTTGCATGATTTATATATATATATATATATATATAATTATATATATAAAACAAGTCACTGCTTGTTGTAGGTATGCTCGAGCATGTGGTCTAGCTCCTATTGTTGATGAAGAGAAGGCAAAATGTGCCCTTGCCAATATTTTTGAGTTCAATGTGATGAAGGTGAAGGAGGGTCGACGAGGGGCTGTCAATGGAATGCTTCCTGATGGAAATGTTGACATGTCATCAATGCAGTCAAGAGAAATATGGTCTGGTGTTACTTATGCCCTTGCTGCCACCATGATTCAAGAAGGATTACTGGACATGGGTCTTCAGACTGCATATGGAGTCTTTGCTGCTGTGTGGTCACAAAAAGGACTTGGGTGAGTTTTTTCTGATGCTTATAGGGTATCATAGTGGTTTGACATAGTACACATAATATCTCATTCCTGACATAATGGCTTTTATGACCTTAGCGCTTTGCTGCAAGGAAGGCAAACATGAATAGTCAACTAATGGCTGATTTACTGTTCAACTTGTCAGAAAACTAGATCAATGAGTATTATTGTTGCATTTTGCACCTTCACAGCAAGGTTAAATCACTGGCTTTTACTCTAATTGGCAATCAAATCTCAGATAAGTTAGGTTGACATGATAAATGATGATTTCCATTAAAAAAATGAAAATGAATAAAATATTTTACTTCCATATGGTGTTAATAAGAACACAACTGACTATTTCGTTAGAATTTAATCTTGGTACGTGATATTAAGTTCCAAGTGAGATTGTTAATTTGTGCTTCACCAAACTGCAGTGCTGAAAACAGTTGCTAATTTTGAGGGGTGTGGCACAAGTGCACAACTGTAAACTTTGTGATAATGAATTGAGCATTTCCATATCAAAAGGCAAGATTTGGTGTCACAAAATGGATTTATTATTTGAGGTGTCAGGGCAGAGAGATCCTTTAGACTCAATTTACTTTGTCTACTTGTGATTCAAATTTTGCATTTGTTGTGGTTGATATGGTATCACAACCATTGGTCCAACTTCAAGATTACTTGGGCGTTTAGTTAACCCTTAATACATTGACATATTTTCTTTTTTAAACGACGGCTTGCCAACGACCACCAGGCACCTGGTTGGCCACTGAAGCAAGCAAAGGAAGCGGCGACCACCAGCTTGGCTTGTCCTCTCCGGGTCCTTCTCTTCTCACTCCTTGTGCTTGACAGGTTTCTGGCTCCTCAGCCTATGCTCTGTGGGTGTGGATGATGACCACCGGCTCCGGTTGTTAGTGCGCGTCTCTGCTTGATACCTTTGGTCATTAGTGGTGAATGGACGTTTCTGCGTTTCACTTTTCAGCCTGTCTCCTTTCTTTCTATCCCTCTCTCACCTTTCACCTACTTTTTTTTTCCCCTCCAAATAAGCTAAAAACCTAGAAATATCTCCCTTTTTTTTATTCTTGGATCCAGAGAATTCGTCAAGGAGCCAGTATGAGTGATTAGAGCTTACATGATATAAGGAAACAAAAAGGGCATGGATAATTCACGAACAAGATTGCTATTCTGCTAGGGTCATCTCAAAAAGCAACCATTTACCCCATTTTCAATGTTACAAATTATACAAGAAATATAGATGATACCTTGTTACAAATATCCATTATTGTACTTTGAGGATCATACTACTTTTTATCATCAATTCAAGTAGAATGCACTAGAGCCATTTTCTATCCCAAAGCAATGCTGCTGGGCACTGAGTTTCCAACGTTGAAGTACTTCTGTTTGATTGTCTCTTCTCTCCTTTTCTAAGACTTCTAACGCCCTGCTTTGGACGTGGGTGATATTATGGGGAATGGACTTCATTCCTAATTGAATTATTTCAGTTATGACCTTGTTTTTGCGTAAATTTATCATAGACCTTGCATAATTTTCAGCTCATCCCTTAGATACATTGCCTTTGCATAGTCCTTATGATCCTCTATGTTCTTCACCCGTTTTTCTGCTACATGTTCAGCATCAACCTTTGATTTCGTTATTGTGGATTCCGTACATCATTTTTGATGACAAGTAATGATGACATTTAACCAGATTTCTTGCTTCTTCTGTGAATCATATGATAGTGATGCCTAATTTGTGACGACTTCCTGGTGTAGCTCAGGTTAATGTACATTGAATTTGAACGCTTGCTTCAAAAGGATTACACTATCTATAATTTTAAATTAGAAAATCAAGCAATAACCCTGACTCCAGAGTCCAGTCATATGATAGATCTTCCTATTTTAGCCAGTTTTAGCAACTGTCTGACTAGTTTCAACTAAGGCTTGTGGGATAATCTCGATTCAATCTTAGAAACGATGGACTGCTAAACTGCTTGGTATTTCTAGGTATGTTTTTGCTGGATACAGTTCAGAAGAGTTTCACTTTTTACCCTTGGAACTTGTAGAGCAGCACTCAATTCGAGAAGCATCATTTATGTATTTGTGACTTACAGTTTGATATAACTGTGATGGCAAGTTCTGTTTCTAGAATCTAGCCTTATCTTTCTTGCTGTCATATCTACAGGTACTCATTTCAAACTCCAGAAGCGTGGAATACCAATGATCAGTACAGGTCATTATGCTATATGCGCCCATTGGCTATATGGGCAATTCAATGGGCTCTCTCCCGGCCAAAACCCTCCGAGCTGGAGGTAAGACCAGAAGTGAATGAAGATTCCGTGGCTAGGTATCACTTGGGATTCTCGAAAGTTGCTCGTCTTTTGAAGCTACCGAAGGAGGAAGCTGCCACAGGTCTTGTGCAAGTTCTTTATGATAAAACTTGCAGGAGGATGTGGAATTGATTACTTATTAGTTTCAAGGATTTAGAATCCTTGACTTATTAATTATTATTCCATTGGAGCATTGCCAGAAGGGGAAGGGTGGTGATCAGTTGTTTTTGATAAGTTGATTTCCACTTCCATTTGTTTGTATAATTTCCTTTTATACATTTATCCGAAGTATATAATATTCTGCTACTTGTGATTCTTGTATGACATTTCTCGTATAACCCCTTTGTAAAATTATTTTAATTGAAGTTCTATATTCATTGAACATATTGATTTGGTTCAACTTTAATGATTTTGTCATCTTGAATTATTATAGTTCAAGCTCTATATTCCTTCATCGAAAATATTATCACTGGTTTCTACATATTTGATTATGAAAAGAGCACATTTGGGTTTCTCAACTTATGTTTGCTGAATTTAATTTACATTTGTTAAGCATAAATTGTATGCTGAACTTAACTTATTTTTACTTAATTTATTTTTGCTAAACTTAACTTAATTTTACTGAACTTATTTTTGATGAACTTGTTTTTTTTTTTTTCCAGATTTTATCTTATTTGCATGAACTTAACTTGCTTTTGCTAAACTTAACTTGTTTGAGTTTTTTTCCTAGATATTGTCAAAGGGAGTTTTAATTCCCTCCATGCGCCGAAGTTAAAATTAATTCCCTGCATACCGTCCACGTAGGACAGCACACCAGAAATTTTTTTTTTTTTTTTTTAATTTTTGGCAAAACAAACCGCTACCTAGAGTAGTGATTAATAATAAAACAAACCGCTACTAAGAGTAGCGGTCAACAAGAGGAAACCACTGTTGAAAAGCGCGGTTTATTACTGTAAGCTGCCACTTGGTGTAGTAGTTCCTTTTGGTTACCTAACAAAATAAAATGCTTCTAATTAGAAACGGATTTAGCAATGGAAAATAATCTGCTTCTAATAAGAAACAAATTTAGCAACGGAAATTAATCTGCTTCTAATTAGAAACGAATTTAGCAACAGAAAATAATATGTTTCTTGTTAGAAACGGATTTAGCAACGAAAAATAGTCTGTTTCTAATTAGAAACGGAAATTTTAGGATTCGTTGCTAAAATAATTATATCTGTTGCTATATGCAACTACCCAGTTTTGGTACCAATATAACCGCTACCTTGAGTAGCGGCTTATGTGAGCCACCTACCCAGCCTTTCTGCTTTCCCATTACGTGCTGAAGTGCCAGAATATGTAGCGCATTATACACCGCTATATAAGAGTAGCGATCATGTTTGATGAACCACTACTCAATGTAGCGGTTTTCTTTTCCCTTAGCCGTTACTGAAATTTGCGGCTTATTGTGGTTAACCGCTATCTTGAGTGGCGATTTTGTTTAAATACAATAAAAAACCAAAAATTTGACTTGCTGTCCTATGTGGACGGCATGCAAGGAATTGATTTTAACTTCGGCGCATAGAGGAAATTAAAACTCTCTTTGACAATATCTAGGGAAAAAAATTCTAACTTAGCTTGTTTTTTTTTTTCCTTTTTTTTTTTTGCTAAACTTAGACTTATTTTTGATGAATTGAACTTATATTTGTTGAAATTAAATTATCACTTATGTTTGTTGGATTTATTTTTGTTGAATTGAAGTTTTATTTGTTATACTTAAGTTATTTATATGAATCTTAGCTTATTTTTGGTGAAAATTATTGTAAGAAGTTGAGAACAATAATAGATCCTTGTGCCAAACTTGTTTACCCCGTTATCTTTTTCATGATCTCTAAGAAAAAACTTTCTCTATATATGTATACATATACACAAAAAAGATAAGAAAAGGTTGATGTTTTGAGAATATTAATTGAGGCCCACGTAACAAGATCCCGCTTGGGAACGTTCTGTCTTATATTAGTGGGTGTTCACGATCGAACGTAACTTCGACTTGCAAGAAAGAAAATCGAGCAAAGATTTGGGATGGAAGGATTACTTGAGTTCCATAAAGATTGTGGAATTGACTTAAAAGTACAATTTGTTCTACTCATATTTTCAAAACGGTCCTAAAGACCCACAATTTAATAATTAATTGCCCAACCCGTCAAATAGAACTAGCCCAAGGGAAGAAATCACTAAAAGCCAATTCAATAAAAGTCAAGGTAATGGAAGTCAATAAGTCAAAGAAGAATGATAGTCAATCTCTTACTGACTCTTGCGGAAAATATCAAATCTCTAGCAGTTGTATCTATTGGTTTTGGAGTGATATATGCTCGAAAGAATGTGGAAATTATTTCCTAGACATGGAATGATTTCCCTGAAAGTGGAGCACGGTTAATGGCATATTAAACATGACACTAAGAAAGAAGTTAAAGGAAATATGAGTACGAACATGGATTAGACTCAACTGACATGCGCTTCATCTTTACTAGTACGTGTGTCTAAAGTCTGTGAAAACATCCATTTGATGTTGTTTTTGCCACGCTAAAACTGTAAGTTTTTTCTCATTCCTTTGTTTGGTAATCTTTCCATAAATAGATTACTAGTACGTTAGTTAGGACCTTTAAAAAATGAGGGCCAATATTCCCAAGGGGCATACCCTTAACTCACTATGAATCTTAAGCAACGGGATCACATATGCTAGTTTTCAACTCTGTATCAACTAGTTTTTGGTGACTACCGTGGGAGGCCAAGGCCATTTTGGTCCATTTTTTTTTTTTTTTTTTTTTTGATCAGGCTAGAAAACTAGGAGGTGTCGAAACACCACCTAAAACACCCCGGAGGATGTTACAAGTTACAAATAACAAGTAACCAGAAAGGAGGCAGCCCGAACCCGAAGCCAAATCCCGGAGCCCGAACCCGAAGCCCAGACCCGAAGCATGCAGCCCAGCAGCTAAACCTCCCGATGTCGACGACCGCGAACACCGAACCACCGAAGACGGAAAACGGACCATCGCGAGAAAGATGGCAACAACGGATCTAAAGGCACCACGAGCAAACCCCACTCCACAAACAAACCAAACACTCACGAACCACCGCGATCAACCCCACACCGCGAGCACCATTCCAAATTGACTGATTTTAGAAATGGCAAAAGTTGATCTAGAAGTTCGAAAAACAAGAGTCCGACTTAGGACAGGAGAACAATGGACTAGAAGACAAAACTAAGCCATAACAATAGCTAGATCTAGGAGAAAGAGAGGAGGGAGGAAGCTAGGGTTTCAATTTCTAAGGAAATTGATTTGGGGGCTAGGGTTTTTAGGGTTTTCTATAAGGGGGGCTAGGGGGGTTTTCTAGAGAGAAGGCAGAGCCTCTCTCTCTAGAAATCCCCCAATATGATATTACATGCGAACTCCTTTCCTGAAAATTTTAGGCCATTTTGGTCCATAAGGCTTGATAACTCCAATTTGACATTTGAATCTACCTTTGAAAACATCATTTGAGTTCCAAAGTGTTCCCCAAGTTTCGGTTGTTAGAGCAAAAACTTATACATATGCCTGACAATTAGGGATGGCAATGGGTCCAGGACCATACCCAGACCCACCCAGACCCTACCCTGAAATTAGGGTATGTGTCTTAATTTTTTGGACCCTATGGGTAAGGGTAGGGTATGAGTCTTGGTCCTATCGGGTAAGGGTAGGGTAAGGGTCCACTCCTCAAATACCCAGACCCTACCCATAGACCCATCTAAACTAAAGTATATATTTTTATTTTTTAAAATTAAAATACATATATATGTATAAACATATCCTTCCAGCAGACTTCTAATAAAACTAAAACCCTCCCTCAATTAGGAACCCTAGCCGCAAATCGCAATCACGTAAAAATATATTTATTTATATTGTGATGTATGAGACTTTTGGGATACGCAAAAAATACGTATTGGTATGGAATGTACGTGATATTACGTGTGCTAATTGCAAAACTAATATATGAAATTGTGCTTAACGATTATATATACATGTGAAAATGTAAGCGGATTTATATTTGTGTTGGACCCATTTTAGACCCTAAACCCTACCCAGACCCTATCGGACCCTACGGGTACGGGTAAGGGTCCTAAAAAAAATTACCCTATGGGTATGGGTAGGGTATGAGTCTATATCCAAAAGTTAGGGTATGGGTAAGGGTCTAGCCTTACCCTACCCAGACCCTACCCATTGCCATCCCTACTGACAATCACTCCTAGAGACTAAAAAGAGGTCATAGAGATGAAGGGGATCATTTAAGTTCTTGAAACTTCAATCCCTAATACTTCACAGTCAATCTCTAGAGTAGGAGGACCTCCAAGGAGACCTCCAATCCATCCATACTTTGAGCCTTCTCATCAACAGACTGATTCAGAGTTTGCACCAAAAACAAATGATCTGATCTACAAGAGGAGACTCCTACAAGGACGCCTCTTATCTCTACCCATACAATGTTGTTAATGAATCGGATATAGGCAAGATATGTAGATAATTAAGCAAAAACCTCGCAAATATAAATCATGCTAACAAAGCAAATAATAGATATATATTGTTAGTTATTGCCAATATAATGTGTAAACAACTATTTTTTCCAATTTTTAGGTCTTTTAACTTATAATTTTAGCATATTCAATGAAGATTGAGTGCGATATCTTGATTATACGTGTTTGTAGAATCTTACGATTCTACGATTCGATTTTACGATTCGATTCTAAAGGTCGTTTCCGATTCAAACTAGAATCTCGATTTTAACAACTTTGTTTGCACCACAAAAAAAAGTTAGCTTAATGAGGCATACTTAGAGACAAAAAAATTATGAATCTTAGGTCTCTAAGCTTATGAATTGTTTACTTTTTCTTCCTTTTTTTAGACACGTGGAAGAGTTAGCACCACATGCATGCTTCCTCTTAGTTGCATCCACATAAGCCTTTTTCAGCTTTGTTGTGGCTCCGTCCTTATAACTCATCGCATTATGATCCACCTCCTTGAACTTGCTAGACCTTACACTACTGTATCTGTTCCCCTCTTTGGATCATTTTTCCTTCTTTTTCTTAGTTTGGGAGGTCTAACAGTAGCTCTTTTAATTAGTGGAGGTTGATTGTTTGGCAGATCAAATGAAGGCCATTGGATGGGGTCTGGCATGGGTGAATATGGCCTGAGTATGTCAGTATGTATGATATACCTTTGAAGTATGGACAGACAAAATCAGTTGCGGGTCAAGTCTTTGGTGGTAAATAACCCTAAGGGCATGCTTATAAGGTATACCAGAGCCTTGTCATAAGCACAATTTCTATCCCTTAGGCATATAGGGAACTTGACATTGCCATATCTCACTTCAAACTATCCTCACCAATTATTACTAAGCAAAACCTAGACTATTGACCTTTGTCTTCCAAAATCTTGGCAGCGTATGTAATGACTTGGCTTGGACAAATTTCAATTGTCGGATCAAACCTGGTCCCAACCTTCTTCATACACCAACTCCTGGTCTCTATTAATCACAAAGACAGCACAAATTAAGCATCACTAATATAAACAAAGAAACTTGTTACAAGGAATGCATAAAGTCAGCTTAAATTACCTTCTAACAAAGTCATCACATGTAGATCCCTAAAAGGTTTGGTGCATGCATTACTGGAAAAAACATCAAATGGTCCGGTCAAAACAAGGGTCGCTGATCCGTTAATGGGCCGCAATGGGTCGACGCGCATCAGGTTAGAAAAATAATCTCATCCGCTTTTTACACAACTGATTCGGTTAATAGTGAAAATCGGATCAGTCAATGGAAATAACTGTTTTGGTTTTCACTATTAACCGAACCAGTTGGTTGCTATTATAATTAAAAGAAAATTGCCATCCAATTCCGCAGCCAAAGGCCTCTAAAGCTCATTTATGAAGGTTTGAGAAATATTGTTGTTGCTCATTCATTAATTACGACAGTTGGCAAACATTCAGTATCCAAAAACTATCAATCATTCAATATCCATAATTCATAACAAAAAAATACCACAGTTTGCAATTACATTCCAAGGTTGAATATGGGAAATTACAAAAAGTATCAACAAAATAATTACAAATGAAATTACAAACAATATAAAACGAAATTAGTAACCACAAAAATTGCAAAAATAACCAAAAAAATTACAGTGGAGTCTAAATATTGCCAAAAATTAAATTGTCACTTATGGGATATCCTTATATTAATCCAGATAAATTACAAGAGATAAAATTTAAATTCAGATCCAAAACAAGTAAAAAAAAAGAAATCACGTATTACCACTACAATCAGATCTAAAAAAAAATTACGATGCGAACATAAAAAAATACGAAGGAAATTCAGAGAAATGATAAACTAAGAAAGAAACTAAAACTAAAAATTACAAGACAAATTCCAAACGAAAAAAAAAACAAAAATTACACAAAAAAAAATATACGAACCATGGATCTCAGATGATTATATTAGAGGAGACAATGGTTTGGTGCTCAGCGAAGATGTGACCTCAGATGATTAGGTTAGAAGAGACAATGGTTTGGTGCTCAGCGAAGATGCGACCTCAAATGATTAGGTTAGAAGAGAGAGAAGACATGCAAATTTGAGTGACGAGCGAAGATCGTGGCGTGGCGGCTGGTGGCGTGGTGACGAAGAGATTATATCCTCCTTCAACTTGGCGACGACGATAAAGAGATCTTTATCCCTTTTGTTCAGCTTGGCCACGAAGACGATGATGTGTTGCGGAGATGGTGGTGAATGGACGAGCTGGGGTGAATCTCTAACATCGGTTCACCGCTGATATGAATGGCGAATCACGAGGAGGATGTGATAGAGGGTGAAACAGAGGTGTGAGGAGATTAGGTGTTTGGTGGTGGTCGATTCGACAGAGTGAGGAAGACGTGAGAGAGCGTGAAAGAGAGGAGGAAAGAGAGGAGGAGTGAGGTGCTGGAGAGGCATGAGAGGAAAGAGACGAGAGAAAGAGAGGAGAAGCGTGAGAGAAAGTGTTGGAGAGGTAAACCCTAAATAATCCAAATAAAAAGGCAAGGAGTCACGTTTGGGCCAACTTATTTGGGCCCATCAATTGGTCCGGTTGGGAGAAGGACCATATCAGTTAACATCTATATTTCATGAATAATATCACTGCACTAACGGATCCGATTTTGGGATAACCGGATCAGTTTTGTTGTATCATTTAAGGTTTTCTCCACTAGTGATGCATCAAATGATTCCACAAAATTGGTAGTGTTGCGATCACAACACACTTGTGCATCAAAGTTATACCTTGACCACTGCTCAGGCACATTGGACAGGTAGTTCACAGCTTCATAGTCATGATTGTGTATCTTCTCCATAGCTCTATTAAAGACATTAAGGGTTGTAAGCATTTGCAGCCACATAAAACCACTACTACATAAATGACATAATGCAACCCCTGAAAACCGTTGCAATAGAGCCCAAAACCGTTGCAATAGAGCTATTGCAACGGTTAAAAACTGTTGCTGTTGCTGCCGTTGCATTAGACCTAGTGCAACGGTTTTTAGGCCTATTGTAATGGTTACCACAGAACCGTTAAAATAGGTGTAAATATCCGTTGCATTAGCTATAGAGCCTATTGCAACGCCTCTATACATATGGCAACGCCATCCAGTAGCTATTGCAACACCCCTATTACTCATATTGTGTCCCATTTTGATATCTAATGCAACGCCTCCATATATATATTGCAACATCATCATATAGCTATTGCAACACCTCTAATACTAATATTATGCCTCATTTTGATACGTATTGCAACGCCTCCATAGCTAATGCAACTCCAACACCATAGTAGACTAGTAGTAATACATTGATATATACATAAAATTATGTATTCATAAATTTATTTTGAAATTTTATACACAGAAGAGGAATTGTGTATACAATAATCGTGCGCCCATAAACAAATTTACCAAATACATTATTACAAAAGTCTATTAACTAAAGAACTATATAAAATTTATGGTTTCTCAATTCTCTTCAAGAGAACATCTACATGTAAAATTCTCCAATAAATCACTCTGCATCTAGAGTGTTTCCATGCCTTCCTACAAGCAACTAGTTTATTGAATGTAGCGTTCCATTTATTCATTTAAGACCACCTGCAAATTCAAAGGTATTTAATCAAATTAGTAAAAATCAAACGTTTGTGATTAAATATCTTTAAACATAATTGTCCTATTATAGAACCAAAATCAAATCTTCAAGCAACAATAAAATATAAGCATAACGATCAATGTAAAAGGAACGAATTACAATCATTCCAAGTAAGCAAGAGACTAGTTCCCGTCGACCCAATATGAGGTTTTAATCAAGGAGAAAGTCCCAAAGGAACTCTACCTAATTCTGAAGCTTAATGATACTTGGGTTGCTGATTACAGGAATCAGCTGGATTAAGTTGCGCAAGGGGATGAGAGATGTCATACCAATTTTAGGTACCATTCGTACGACATACTACTTCACCCCCTAAAGTTCCAGCAATGGATATATATCCCATTAACATTCACGTTTCACTATGGCACTCTAACCACATTAAGCCACATTCTCGGAATAACATGGCAGCAACTATTATTATCCAATAAAATGTAATTCATATAGCTTTTGTAGGACTTCTAGAAAATGATTTGACAGTAGTTGTCACAAATCAGATGGAGATTGTCTCACATAAAGCGTTCTTTAACAATAAAGGTGTCAAAATTTAAGTATAACAAGAATTCCTATCTAATCGTTTGTTTGTTATTTTTTAATCATGCTAGAAACCTAAAGCATACAATTCACTAACATAGGAAAAATCTTTGAAAGATGAGGGGGTTCATTTGCATGAGCTTTGTTCATTTGCAAGTATAGGTTTTGGACATAGCGTAACTTTCGTAATTCGTGAACATTAACATATGACCATTTTGATCCGTATCGTTATATCGTAAACACAATTCCTCCACTTGTAACTCGCCCATTTACCACATCAGTTCATAACGCCAAACCAGCATAACCATCCACTTCTACAAACTTGCATATATTCATATTTTCGAACAACACCCATAAATCATGATAACCAGAATCCATGAGTCATAACATCATCATTCATAGTATACATAGGCATCATAGAAACATAACGTATTTCATCATGCCATATAATTTGCAACAATTCATATAAGTATAATAGACATTACATAAGTCACATAAGATGTCATATTATATATAACACATGATCATATCACATCATTATCATCACAAAGTCATATCCACATATTCGAACATATCATTGCACATAACGTATACGAGCATGCTAGATGCTGGACATGAACGTTTACCTTAAACGCAAATCTAATTCTAAGGATAAACTTCTTATAAGCTTTCTTATTTCCTTTGAGCTCCATAAGCCAACATCCAAAACCACAATGTAAACAACAATAAGAATCAAAACCCACTCACGGATCTTTATACTCGAAAACTAGTCTAACTTACTCCTCCTAATATAATTCCATTCACGAATCTCACTTCATTGCTATTCTTAGAACATCTACTAATCAACATGAATCCCATAAGCTAGCTCCAACTACTCCAACAATAGCAATAATTAACAATGATGCTCAAACTAATCTTATGAGCAATCCTAACACCAAATAGCAACCACCCATAACAATAATTATTCTAAAATTTATCTCAACTACTATTGCAAATAATCTCACAAGTAAACTTAGTGAAATCTGATTTAGGCCCATAACTATTATTAATTAACAAATTTAACTAGGATGACTGGACTATACAAATCAGTCTATATACCCAGATTCAAACTGTCTTCAAATGGGTAATAATTTGAGCTTAAGTTCTAAATATGAAATCAGAATTTCAGAGGGGGAGGAGAAGGTTATACCTCTGCTCTATGTGAGCAGCAATGAACAGGGGAGCAGAGCTCCGGCAAGGATGCCGACGACGGTAGACGTGGAGGCAGAAGCTAGGTGGTGCGATGCGGCGGTGGTTGGCGACGCGAGCCCGCGTTCCAGCGGTGAAACAGCACCATGAAACCGATTAGAGAGATCGCACAGAGGAGAACGAAGGAAAGAGGGAAGCTGGGTCCGGTGCTCGTCGAACTCCGGTGAGCTTAGGGGAAGAAAGAGAGATGTGGGGAGGTGAGGGTTTCATGCGGTTGATTTTTAGGTCTCCACGGGGAGAGATAAAGAAGGGGTTTTGGGTTTGTTTGGGAATATGAGAGGAAGCCTCCAGAAAGAAGGGGGATTAAAACGGGTTTGGGGTTCAGTTGACAAACCATCGTTGCAATATCTAGTAAATTAAAGGTGTCGCATTTCATGGTATAGTGCAACGATTCCTACTAATCGTTGCAATACCTGTTGCATTAGAGCACACCGTTGCAAACAACCGTTGCAATAGCTCATACCGTGGCAAAAACTGTTGCAATAGCTCATGTCGTTGCATTAGACTGTTGCATATGCTCGTTTATGTAGTAGTGAACAATCATGGTATATAGAGCCACTCCATCCGGCATGCTTGCAGTTTCAGTAGAAGTGCATAGCACATACTCTCCTTGTTGCTTGTGGGAACATATCAAGTAGTGCACTCTCCACATCCTACAAATGATTTCAAACAAATATTTCAATAGGCAGAATCGAACAAATTTGAACCTTAAATAATGCACAAAAGAGAAGTTTGAAGACATACCCTCATTCCATCACTAACAAAAGTCCGACCATCTTAGTGAACTGCCATTTGTGCAAACTTTATCTTCATATTTCCGAAAAAGTAGGCCCAACTCTCCAAACTCTCTGTGTCAACAGTGCCATATGTAAAGGCAAATAACTCATTATTCCCATCTATGGCAACAACCGTAAGCATCTTACCCTGATAATGCTCTGACAAGTGAGCCTCATTAATGCCAATCAATGGCCTACATTCTCTAAGAAACCCTCTGACCATGCAACCAAAAGAAAAGAAACAAGTCTTCAAGTAGGGGATCTGACTAGCAACAGGCTGATTCCAAGTTACTAGACAATAACTCCCATGATTGATGCTCTTAATCATCTCTGCATAGGCTGGTAGGAGGGCATAAGACTCACTGAACCCCTCATAGATCCTATCCTGTTCCGTCCCCCCTCACTCTGTATAATATTCAACGTTTCACTCCTAACCTAAACCTATCCATACAAATTTTTTGCAGGGACTTACTTAACAGGGTAGTCAGTTTTTGCTTGTAAATCACCTAATAAGTTTTTGCATGCTCCCTTGTAATATTCTTAATAGCCCAACTGATGCCATCCATCAGGACAGATGCATGAATCCTCTAATTGCATCTTCATAGTAGCACCTAGCTGTGAACCTTTTGTTGTCATATTTATAAGGAGACATAGGAAACTCCTCCTATTTGAGAAAATTCCAGGAAATGGTCTTTGTTTGAGAAAACAATCCAAGCCTCTATACCTTTACAGAACCAAATTCCATGTGATCCACCACTTCTCCATTTAAATAAACCTTGTCCATTGCAATTAGTCCAGCCAAGTAATCTTCAAATCCTTCTTACTAACAAAGGTTGGAGAGTATCCTCTTCTTCATCTTCATCTACATAATTCTACAATTTATCATCATCCTCATCATCATCACTGCTCTCAAAGTCCCTAGCCTCATCTTCTTCACCATCCCCAATATCCATTTCATCATAACTGGCAGCATGTTGTGTATCGGTTTCCTAGGCCTATTTTTAGTGCTTATCTCACCCCTCTTCTTCTTTAGTACATATGTACCTTGTCTCTTGGCACTAGGTTTTGGATATCTGAACCCTTTCTATTTAGGTACAGGGACATGTTCAGCTATGGAGGTTGTGGTTCTTATATGGTAGATTTTGGTGGTTTTGTGGCAGGGGAAGAATTGAGAAGGGGATTGAGGATGTTGAGGTGAATTAGGTTGTTAAAGTGGAAATGAGGAGTTGATTGAGGTAGAGAGTGAGGAGGGTACTGAGGTGGAGAATAAGAAGTTTGAAATGGAGAATAAGAAGTTAATTGGGGTCGAGAATGAGGAGGGGGATTGAAGTGTAGAATGAGGAGTGTTGATTGAGGCGGAGAATGAGGAGGGGATTGATGAGAATGAGTCGGTTGAGGTGGAGAATAAGAAGTTTGAAGTGCAGAATGAGGAGTTAATTGGGGTCGAGAATAAGGAGGGGGATTGAAGTGTAGAATGAGGAGTTGATTGAGGCGGAGAATGAGAAGGGGATTGAAGTGTAGAATGAGTTGGTTGAGGTGGAGAAGAATGAGACAGGTCAAGAGGTGGATCTTAGACATTTTCGGGTTATGTATCTTGTGGTTGGAGTTGGGACACTCCCATTTTAACCTCCTCTTGAGCATGCATCCTCAAAAATTCCATGACGCTAAGGTCATCAACATTGTAAACTGGAATCTCAATGGCAACAAGAGGATCTTGATTTTCTGGTTCTCTTGATAACTCATGCTCTTCCTCTTGCTTTCTCCTCTATTCCCCCCCCCTCTTAGTTTCTGCTTGCTTTTGGATTTTTCTAAGATTTTCAGCAGCTGCAAGTGCTGCTCCCTTAGTTCCAGCACTATTTTAAAGACTCGCCTAGGGGTTGATTGGTTTCCTCTATAAATTTTTGTATAGTATTCTTATCAGCAAAGACACCCCACATATTTGCAATAACATGCACATCCTCATACAATTCCACTAACTTTTTTTTCCCTAAGATTCATATAGTACACTATAAAATTAACAGGCAACTACACACCTTACTTTGCAGACTCATCATGTATGTCATTAATAATATCCATTAAACTTATTTTATCAATATTATCAACCTTAACATAAAATTGTGGCCCTTTATAGTCACATAACAACCAAATTTAACTCATCATCCTAATTCCAAACACATGGTAAAGTATTCATAAATAACTGGAAATTCAAACCTATCCAATCATTAAAACCTATTAATTCAAGCAATTTGCATACAACAAATAACATTCATCCAACAAAAAATCCATGCGAAACACAACTATTCTAGAGCTAATAAAATTAAGCAAAGAAAAATACACAATTTTGCAAACCCTAACCACAATAACTTCACATAAATGAGAAAAATTGGTGGAACAACCAAAAAACAAGTTAGAAAACAATACTTGATCTTATAGCAAGAGTTACCCAAGATAAATTGTTTAATTTTCTTACTTGCACCCCTTTGTTTAACCGTAATGAAACCCCAACAATTCTGCTACCAACAATGCTTGCAAAAGTCATAATTCCCCAAACTAGGTGATGACAATCTCTTTGGTATTTTTTGAATGATTCTCGTAGTGTTTTAAGGTATGAGAATATTGATGATTGAAGGGAAGAATAGAGGAAGAGAAAAGTGGAAGCTAAAGAGGTTTTTTTTTTTTAGAAATTGCTTCTTTTTTAGATTTTTGTAGTGTCCTAACTTACAGAAGAGCATAAGAATAAAGAAGCATTAATGCTGAGTTAACGCTGTCAAACAGTAAGGGCATTTATTGACTTTTTATAAAACCACAAGGGCACCTCGTGCTGGTGAAGGTTAAGAAGACTTAGGGGTACCTGGTGAAAATCCATAAATTTATAGATTTGTGAGGTACTCCTTCCATTCTTTAATTTAAAGTTCTTCCCGCTTTTTTCATCCGGTTCTTTTAAGTTCTTCTCACTTTTGCTTTATTCCTTATTTGATAAAGTTTTATTCCACACTATCTCAGAACCTTATTTTCTTTCCTATTTAAGCAAATGAAAATGACCTAGTTGCGCATTTTCTCTCTTCCTTACCTTGGTATATGTTACTACAGTAAGTGGGAAGAACTTAACAGAACGAAGGGAGTAGTTTTTAATACACTCTTTTATATTGAAGGATAAACTATGAATAAGAAATTTTATTTTAATATTTTCTTAAATTTTAGTTATTAAGCTAACTATTATTATCGATTTGACAATGGAAGTACAAAGGAAAAGGAAAAGTTTCTTACATACAATGGTTTGACGGGAAAATTAGTATTCTAATATATATATTTAGATGGTCATATAGATGTATGGTACCGATGAATGTTGACTCCAAATTTGAAATTAATATATATTGATGGGGTGCACTTAAATATACTTGTTTATTTTTATCGTCATAATTGTCCTCTTTCCTCTTATCTTATTTTCATTTCTGAATAAAATAATGGAAGTTTTTTTAATTAATGCTTTGATGAGCGGACTTGCTTTTGAACTAATTTTTCTTTACTATAAATAATAACTACCCAGCGATATAGTTTTATAACATCCATTCATGCATAATGCTCTCTTTTTCCTTGTCTAAAGTTAGTAAACTACTTTTCACAATGAGAATCAACCAATTTTTGACATCGTATTCTCTTACTTATGGAAATCCCGCCCATTTGTTTCTTTTTTTATTTATCTTTTTATAATTATATTTTGTCAATTAAATCATAACCATAATAGATAAAATAACTTATTGGAAGAGTGTAAAACATAAAATTCACATTTACAAGGCGGTTTCGATTATCAAATTTGGTAAATCGGGAACCGCTTTATCATCTAACATCGTTGTTTATTGAAATTCTTTGATATGAAATAAACATTCTTGTCTTCTTATTAAAGGATAGATAATTTTTTTAAGCAAGCGCTTATTATTCTTTTACATTCTAAATTTGCACCTTTCATCCACATGAAATGCAAAATTCTCCAACGTCATTTGAATATCTTTATATGCATTTCACAGAAAATAAGATCTCTTTTGTGAATTGGATTCCCATTAAATCCAATTCAAAAATTTATCATTTCTTCCAGTTTAATGTTACTTAAAAAGAAAATGAAAATGACTTTGACCACGAGGCCGTCAAAGGTTTTACCCGGTGAATGGGTGAAGGGAAAAATGATCGGATCAGGATCTTTTGGTCATGTTCACATAGCAATGAGCAAAACCAATGGGCATCTTTTTGTGGTAAAGTCTTGAAAATCTACAGTAGGATGGAAGTCCCTTGAAAATGAGGCTGAAATTCTGATGAATTTAAGGAACTCACGATGTTTTGTTAAATGGCTTGGAAAGGAGGTTACTCTTGAATCAAATGGTGAATATCTACTAAACATTTTCTTGGAGCATGTAGGAGGAGGTAGCATATACGATATAGTCAATAAATTTGGAGGTCAATTATCAGAAGAAGTTATATGTTCATATGCGAAACAAATTCTTACAAGTTTACAGGACTTGCATGAAAAGGGAATAGTGCATTGTGATGTTAAGTGCAAAAATGTGCTCTTGGATCTCACGGAAATGTCAAATTGGCTGATTTTAGTTGTTCTCAAAAAGTGGATATTTTACGAAAAAAGGATAAGAGTTTGAGTTTTAGGCAACATGTGGGACTAGGAGGTACACCTTTATGGATGGCACCTGAAGTGTTGAAAGGTGAAAGGTTGGATTATAGTGCAGATATTTGGTCTTTGGGTTGCACGATTATTGAAATGGCTACATGAAAACCTCCTTCATGGGGGAATAATAATAATAATATCATGTCAGATAATCCTATGACCACTGTTCTGAACATCATAAAATGTAAAGAGATTCCCCAACTTCCCGAGAATTTTTCATGAAAATGGATTGGGTTTTCTAAAGAGATGCTTGCAAAGAAACCCAAAAAAGAGGTGGACAGCTCAAGAACTACTTGTTCATCCATTTCTTTTAGATAATGATAATAGGGATCTTAATATGAAGTTTGTAAACAATGATTATCAAGATTCTTATTCATTGGCAAGTGTTTTAGATGTAGGCAAGCTCGATATAGATTTTATTGATTCTGATCATGAGAAAGACACGATTTGTAGTGAAATAAATAAGTCTTCATTGTTAAATAGAGGATTAGTCTCAATGAACAACCAAGTTGAGAGAAAGGAGTTGGATGGTAGTTTCTTAAGATGTAAACCATATTTGGAAACTCCAGGAAATTGGATCGTTGTTAGAGCTAATTAAAGTTCTAAATTGTGCTTTTAAGACAATATAGTAAACATGTACGTAATGAATTGTAATACAATTAGAGATTTAAATTTATCCTATATTTTCGTTATGAATAAATATTCGTATTTAACCTATGTTGTTTTTTTCCACCTTAAAAAGAAAAACTACATACATTTGGCAAAATTTAAGCTGGCTAGATATGATATATGAAAGGCGTAGGTCCTACTCAATACACAATTGTAAAATTACTCTGGTGGACGCATGAAATAAAAACATAGCTAGAGAGAGTTTATCGAGATAGATTAACTCATGGAAAAAGATATGAGTCATTATTGCTTTAATTGAAAAGCTACTCCATCATTGTCAATTTCGATTTCAGATATGGTAGCATAGCCATGCTTCATCCTTCAAAATCTTTTACATCTACACTATAGCAATGGATATAAGGGGCGACTACCACCCTCATTTTAGGGTAATACTTTTGTTGCAAAACTATATACTAGATTTGAAGTTCGGACTATCACCCTTCAAATCAGCATAACTATGTTACTTTAATTTTTATGTTTTTTTAACTACTTATGAAGAATTCAATGTTGTTAAATATATGTCATACTTTTGTGCATGTCACATTACTCCTAAGTACTATGTAAAAATAAATAAATAACATGAATTTTCATAGAGTAACAAGTGGTTGGAGTTAGACATGTTATATTAAATATACAATACTCTTTGGCAAAATGTACTATAGATATTTTGGGATTCATGTTTGAAGGTTTACAACGTAATTAAGAGGGGGTGAATTGAGTACTTTGGAGAATTGATGCTTAATTCAAATTCTTTTGATTTAACGACGAATCAGTTGGGCTGGTTCTGATAGCGGAAATAGTAGAACTTGAAAACAATAAAGAACACACCAAATTTAATGAGGTTCAGCCAAACAAGGGCATATGTCCTCCTACGCTAGTTTTCTTTTTTTCTTTTGGTAAAAATGTCAGTAGTTTAATTTCCAAAAAACATGGACAGAGCCACTCACAACAGTACAACATAAGGAATGCTAGTACAGAACACTAGCAGACCACAAAACAAACTCTAAACAACAAGACTCAAGACGTTTTACAGAAGAAGTTGTTGCAACCAACACTTATCCTTAGTAGGCCATTTAACATCTATACAACTCTTCAATCTAATAGCAACATCAATCTGAACATCTCTAATAACAAGATCAGGTCTTTTAATAGCTTCATGCCAGAGAGCATGATTTCTACTCCTCCAAATATGATAAATTAGAGGTGTTAAAATCACATAGCACACCTTCTGTCTTTTCTTTGTCTGAATTTCCTTCCCTATTTTTTCCAGGAAGTATACAGATTCTCCTGATTATACGTTCTAATTCCAATCCAAGCCATGACACCCTGACATATTCTCCTACTTACAGGACAACTGAAATAAAGATGAGTGCAAGATTCAACTTCACTCCTACATAATACAAATAACATCTTGACTAATACCGGCAGCTAGCAATCTATCTGTTGTCTTCAATTTACCAAGCATCACCATCCAAGCAATGAGAGAATGCTTAGGCAAGTTAAATTATTCCACACCTAATGGTTCCAGGGAACTTTGACATGTTGCCCTTGTAGCCATTTGTAGCCTTCCCTCACAGAATAAGCTTTCGTCCCATCTAGCCACTGAGTTCCATGATAAGCACTTTTAAAAACATTCTTCACTTTACAAACAACCTTCCACACCCAACTTGCAGTATTGGGAGCTTCAGACTCCCACAGTTTTCATCTTTTACGTAAACAAAGTGAACCCATTTTATCCACAACACATCATCTTTTTGTGCAACTTGCCAAACATACTTCCCTATTGCCGAAGTATTCCAAGAAAAATAGTCCTTTACTACAGGCCCACTATAGTTTTTAGGTCTGCAAATCATGTCCTAAGCTACAGGGGGAGTTATGTCCAGAACCACCTTACCTTCCCATAAAAAGGCTATGCAGATCTGAATTATCCTTTTTAACACACATTTTAGGAGAATGAACACCTAGGCATAGTAAGTGTGTATACTCATAAGCACAACATTTATAAGGACAGTTCTTGCTGCATAGGATAGATGCCTTGAACTACAGCACAACACTCTTTTTAAAATTTTATCAATCAAAATGTCACAGTCTGCCTTCCCAATCCTCTTGGATGTAATTGGCATTCCAAGATATCTAAAAGCAAAAAATCCTTTTTTTAGATTAGTAATTTGCAGCAGTCTTTGTTGAACTTCCTCTATAACATTTCCATAATAGAGAGCAGATTTCTCAGAGCTAGCATATAGGCCAAAAGCTTGGGCAAAAGCTTTTAGAGTCCTCACTAGCAACACAACTGACTGAACATCACCTTTGCTGAATAACATAAGATCATCAGCAAAGATTGAGTGGGTTAACCTTAGCTACTTGCACTGATAATGGAAGGTGAATTGATCTTTCTTGCACATCTTCTTCATTAATTTTGAAAAGTATTCCATGGCCAATACAGATATCAAAGGTGATATTGGGTCACCTTGCCTCAGGCCTCTTTTCCCTTGGGAAAAAACACAAGGTTCACCATTAATACTCAAAGAGAAAGTTGGACTAGCAATACACTCCAATACCCACCCTATAAATTTGCTAGGAAAATTCAAACCTTCAAGCAATTCACTAATAAACTCCCAACTTAATGAGTCATAGGCCTTTCTCAGATCAACCTTTAAAGTACATCTAGCAGGTTGAGAATTATGTTATAGTGCTTAAGCATGTATTGATAAATATGAATATTGTGCATGATTTTCCTATTCTCCACAAAAGCACTTTGCACCTCATCAATAATACTAGGCAACACACTTTTCAATCTATTGCACATCATTTTTGAAATGATCTTATATAAGACATTACAACAAGCAATGGGGCGAAATTGAAACACATCACTAGGATGGTCTACTTTAGGAATGAGACAGAGAATGGTTGCATTGAGTTGTTTTAGTAATTTACCAGACTGAAAAATATTCAAGACAACATTATTTACATCATCCCTAATGTAGTGCCAGGCTTTCTTGAAAAACATACTACTATAACCATCAGGCCCTGGGATTATTGTCATCAATATCCCACAGAGTTGCTTTCACATCTTCCACTATAAATCTCTCACAAAGCATATGCTGTTGAGCATCAGAGATAAATTCCCCTCTTTCAAGATTGTCTTACTTGAGCTTCAAGGACTTGAGTAGTACCCAATTACTATTTGTAATAATGGATAAAGGCTTCCTCAATACCACTTTTCTCCTCTTGCCATTCACCTTTCATGTCTTTTATTCTACAAATCTAATTATGAATTCTTCTTTTCTTCAAACAAGCATGGAAATACTTTGTATTCATATATCCACTGCTTATCCATTCTTGCTTCACTTTTTGTCTCAAATAGCTAGCTCTGGCTTCATTCAGTTCTTGATACCTCTGTCTTGCGTTAGCTTCCTGATTGTGCAAAGTGAAATTATGAGGATCATTATGGATCTGATTTTGAACACTCAAAAGTTGTTACATAGCTTCATCAGCAGCATTCTCAATGTTGGCAAAATTCTGCTTATTTAACTCTTTTAATCCTCTCTTCAGCTTCTTCAACTTTGTCACAATTTAAAACATTGGCACACCTTGTACTCTCTCTTGACAAACCTCTTGAACAATATTCATAAACTCAGCTGCTTTAGTCCACATGTTAAAGAACCTGAAGGCTTTAGGTTTCTTCACAATGGTCCGGTCTAATTGAATGACACAAGGGTTGTGATCTGAAATGCTCTGGCAGAAATGAAGCAATAACATTCCCATATAACTCATCCCAGTCATCATTAGCCAGAACTCTGTCTATCTTGGAAAACACCTTATCTTCACCTTCTTGCTTGTTACTCCAAGTAAAAAAAGGTCCAACAGTGGCATGATCACTCAAACCACAATCGCTAATACAATTTCTGAACTACATAACTTCATCATGAGTAACTGCAGACCATAGCCTTTCATTCATGTTCAAAACATTGATAAGGTCACCCCACTGATCCGTGGACCATTCACTTTAGTACTCACACCTCTAAGCCCTTTCCAGAGCTGTCTCTTTCTTTAGCATCATTGAATCCATAAACAAAAGTGACATTGAATCTATTCCCAGTAGCTAACTGACATACCTCACTATGAATGTATTGAACATTACATTCAATAATATTCATATCAAACTTACTAGGCATCCATATGACCCAAATCCTGCCTCCACTATGATATTGATAATTAGCTATTATACTCCAACTTTTACAAACACTTCTATAGATTTGGGGGAAGTTGCAAACCTTCACCCTAGTTTCAAGCAAGACACATAGTCCTATATCATTATGATTCAGAAACCTTCTCACATCAATGTGTTTCTGAGGACTATTAAGGCCTATTGTGTTCCAAAATCCCAACCTATCCACGAGGAGGCACAATCTCCCCCTCCTCATGCATTGTACCAGGATCCCCTCCAGGATCTATGTTTTCCTTCCCATTTCCATCTGTTCCAACTATCCCCTGCAGTCCCTGAGCTCCTTCTTCTGCAGTTTCTCCCTCACTTGGTCAGTCTTCAATGGTAGCCAGACTGGAAGATGCTTTGTTGCATACTGGATTCAGATTCTACCTAATATGCTCATTAGTAGCTTGGGATAAAGTAGCACCCTTTTGTTTAGCCTCAGGCACCCAAACCTTCTTTGGTTGTATGTTCTACTTAGCCACCTTGTACCTCTTCTGTCAACATTCCTCTACTGTATGTCCTATACCTTTACAATTAGAACACACTATTGGCTTGCATTCATATATCACAGGTTGAGTTGTCACAATCCCTTTCTCGTTCACAAGGGTAATTTCCTTTGGAAATTCTTGATCCACCCTAACTTCAACAAGAATTCTGCCATACTCCAGTATATCTTTCTGGGCTTTTGCCCTGTCAGTACTTATAGGATTACCAACCTTACTTGCAAGCTTGTATAGTGTATGTTGCCCCCAATATTTCAGTGGGAGATGAGGAAGTTTAATCCATGCGGGAACCTCCTTTAAATCCTCTTCTCTCATATTTAATTCAGAGGTCCATTGCTTCATAATGATAGGCTTTCTATCATAAATAATAGGACCTGCCTCATTGCTCTTTCTTCTCCTCATTAGATCTAAATCTCACCAACAAAACCCCAATTTTCCATCATTGCTACTTTATCAACCCCAAATTTCCCCCATATTCTTCTAATAAATCCATCCACAATTCTGAATGGTGGTTTCACACCTAAAATATAACATACAATTGCAGATTGCCAAAAATCAATTTCAGGTTTAATTTCATCCTAAGAATTTCTAACAGTTCCATCATCATCATTTTGAACAGCACTCATATCCTTCTCAACAGTGGTTAAATCCATCCCTTCCTGTCTAATATGGGCAAATAAAGATCGACTCCAAGAATTCAAATTACCTGGATAACTAATCAACTGTTGCATCGAGTGAGGGGAAGGATTAATAATACCTGATCCATTTTGTCTCAAGGGTGTTCTCACAGACGCAACCCATTGCTCCATTTGACTACAAGCAGCTTCAAAATTAGCTTGATCATGATTCAATAACGCCATATCCAACGACGCCTGAGAATCATCATCCTCGCGTTCCTCATCTGTAGTCCAACTGACCACCGAAATCCCTTGAATATCATCAAAACTCTTTTGTTTTTTCGCATCGCCTGATTGTGGTTTTCGCACTTTTTTGGATTTGAAATCCCCCTTCTTACTAGTTGAATGAGTCTTCTTACTTCTGTTACCTTTCTTCTTTTGCCATGGCTTCAGCAAGAGCTGAGGTTTGATGGAATAGTAATATAATATTATTCAACATCTAGAGGGAAGGCAGAGTTTCTCTCTATAGAACCCATTCTTTAAGTTTTTTATCTTTATTTTTTCTTGTTATGATTATTGTCATAAGAATCACAACCTACGCTAGTTTTCTTATTAATCAACCCTGAAAAACTAGAAAACTCTAGCACACTATTATTTCCCTTACTCCAGGGAAACAACGACACACCCCACACTATCTCTACTGTGCTATTTCGCACTTGAACTCACAAGAACTCGCGAATGAACTCACAAACACTACCCAATCTCTAACCCCTCTATTAGAGATTCAATACAACCAGTTTCTCTTAAATCACACTTTCTGACAAAGCAAATAATGAGTTATGTAAAGCTCTATGAAGTGCGTTCTTTATTTTAGGAAATTGTTCAGTTGTTCTCTCTATGAAAGCTCTCAAATTTTCTCAATAAAATCCGGCAGAGCATCAAAGGTGATGTAGAATCATTATTCAGTATTTATAGAACAAGATCTAACCTTTGAGAGTGTCCTAACCTAAGATACATAGGATAAGTATCTTAAGTTATGGAAAGTATATCTTAGACAATATCTTCCTTGAAGGAAATATATTATCTAAGCTATTCACACGTAGGGAAGGCAATGGATCCTGGATCCGGCCCGGATCCGTGGACCCGAATCCGTTTTTGCGGGTCTGGATCCTAAATTTTTGGACCCGTTGGATCCGGGTCGGATCCGGATCCACTAACCAGCTCACGGATCTGGGTCCGGATCTGTCCAGTGGACCCGAACTCGGATCCGCAGATCCGTTTATTTAAAACCAAGTTGGGCTGGGCCTCCTCTCCATTTTTTAATATGCTTAAAGCCTCTGAGGCTCTGACCTTCTCCATTTCATTCTCTTCTCTTCCAATGTTCTAAGCCTCCCTTCAATCCCTAAACCCTAACTCCCATTCATTCCCTCTCTCCACACAAAATTGACTGCTTGCTTCGGCCCCCTTTCTTCACCAGTTCCGGCCACCGGATCCCGCGCAAGAGTTTCGGCCACCTCTCTCCATGGACTGCTGAGTTTCTTCACCGAGTTCCAGCCACCTTTCTCCACGGACTGCACGAGTTCTACGGCGCACCTTCTCTTCGCCGCTTCACTGTACTGCCTGGCAAGACCACCGGCCAGCGCCCGACGCTTTACGACACCGGCTGTTCGTTCTCTTTCCTTCTCTCCCACGACCACCAGCGAGCATCCAATACCAGCGACCGCGACTTCTCTCGACAGAACACCACCAGCCACGACGTCCACCACCGCAACTTTCCCGTCAGAAGAAGTGAATTTTGTTCATTTACAGTTTCAGATTGCTTTAAATATTACGTCATTTTGTTGTAGAATTTTTTCAATTGAGTTCGTCCTACTGTTGTTGAATTTCATGATTGATTTTGTGCTTTTCATGCTTAATGTTTGTAGAATTTGTGGTTTAGTTGCTTGATTTTGTGTTAAAGTAGGCCAAATAATGTAAAAACATATAGATCCGTTTAGGACCAGGATCCGTAGGATCCGTCGGATCTGGATCCGGGTCCAACATTTTCAGACCCATCGGGTCCGGGTCGGATCTGGATCTAGGGTCTGAAAACGGATCTGGATCTGGGTCCACCTGGACCCCGTCCAGATCCGACCCGTTGCCATCCCTATTCACACGCTTTGAGGCAAGAGAATATTGAATAAAGATTCTAAAGGATGGAAATCCTTCTAATGGAAAGTATTTGTGAAATTTTTTTTTTTGAAAAACTTTTCTAAAACAGCCAGCTTAATCACTCTATAGAGTAACTGGTTCCCAGACCTGTTTTCCTGCTTTGTAGTGTTCTAAATATGTAACCAACTGGTTCCATATTCAAAACCCTACTGTTTCACAATCTTAAGTGTTTGATTTATGACTTCAAATTCATATTAGTAAATGGTCTGGGGAATCGTCTAGGCCAACAACTAGTTACTAATTCATGTAACTCTATAAACTAAACGAGTATTGCCATAACTATAAGTATCATTTCCTATAATTATAAACAAGTTGGTGTAACTATATTAAGTATTTTTCTATGACTTTAAACAAGTGTTTCTGTATCTCTAGTTATTAATTAGTTCCTATAAAAATAAACAAGTGTTATTGGAACTCTATACAAGTTTTGTCGTAACTCGAATTAACGCTAACTATAATTCTAAACAAGAATTGTTGTAACTCTCATGAGTATTTTATATTATTGTAAACAAATTCCTACAAATTCGAACAAATGTTGCTATAACTCTTGACTATTACTTCTACAACAAATGTTGCTATAATTCTAATTAGTACTTCATATATAACTCTAAAAAGAAATTGGTATAACTCTAATAAATATTTCTAATAAATTCTAATTATGAGATGCTCTAACTCTAATTGATACTCTATAGAACTCTAATCAGTAATGTCAACCTCCCAACGAAATCCAAGTTCGAGGTAGCATATAAGTATGAAGATTGACATGCTCAATCTAGTAGAAATTATCAACCATCGTAAGCAAAAGACATCAATGTAACAACCAAATCATCCAAACTCAACAAATCTACCATTCGATTGCTTAATTATATATAATCACATGCAAGATTCACAACAATTTCGAATCAAATCCATTTCGTAATGAAACAAATTCCCAAATAATGACCTTCTTTTGCTATATTGAGTGAGTGTCTCGAATTGAAATATGAAGATCATCGATTTCCAGATACTAAGCTTGATCGGTTGATTGATTGATCATATTGATCGATTAATTCATTAATTTAGATTGTTGCATATTTATTTTGCGTGGAAGAGAGAGAAAATGGTGGGGAAAAACGATGGGAGAAAAGCAAGTGTTTAAGTTTTAACACATGTTTTAGTATCTAACAGATCTTGGCCGTGAATTTTAACGTTCCACATTATTTCTCACTTCTCATCTAAATATTATTCTCATGTGTGTGTATACATACATACATACATACATACATACATACATACATACATACATACATATATTAAAACATGTGGGTAACCTTTGCATGCCGCCAAGTGTCATGTCATTTTGTATGTTGACACGGGTCTGTAAGCTTTTACATGACACATCCTTTTTTTTAATGACCCAAAAAAGTTGTGCATGAAGATTTAATCCCCTAACAATCCACTTAGAATATCATCACTTTTACCACCAAGCTACATCACCTCTTATGTAAAAGAAGTAAAAATGTAACTAAGAAATGGTTTTGCCACATCAAAAGTTTGGAAAAAAAAATTTGACATGAATAATCCCAACTTTTCATTTGTCTTATCAAAATAATCCCAACTTTGGATTATTCTATAATAATCAAATTTTAGGGGTTGCCTTCTCAAAATAATCAAACTATTAATTTTCAGTATATTATAAGGCTAAAAAGGATTAATTTAGGCAAGAAAATTGATAGTTCGGATTATTTTGAGAAGGTCCCCCAATAAGTTCGGATTAATTTGGAATACTCCAAAGTTTGGAGTTTTTTAGAAGATAGCCAAAAATTAGGATTATTGATATCAATTTTTACAAAAAATGTATAGCAACATCATTCAATTTACAATTGATATGCCAATAGAAAGTCCATTTAAATTGCATTTTTGTCTCCTTCCCATCAAATGATATATACTTGCAAATTGCAATCATGAATATATATAGGAAGTACATACCCAAACTATTATCTAATTCTTTCGATGGAGGATATGAAAATTTCAGTATCTATATATTATATATATTATTAAAATGTGGTGGCTAAAATTGTAGTCATCCACTTGTCCTTCCCTCTCAAATGCTTGTATGGTGCTATGTCATATGTGACATGACATTACATAGAAAGGCCTTTTATTGCTCACAAAATAAAGAAAAATATTTGTAAAAAGTCTCAAACCCTTGATTTTTCACTTTGTAATAGATTATCCAACCAAGTTAGAACTTATGCTTAAGATAAAATATCAACCCCAAATAATATATCATTTTTGTCTTATTAAATATCTGGAGTATCGTCCGGACCCAACAATTAGTTGCTAAGTGAAAATTTGATAAATTAATCACAATGGCCATTTCCAAACTATTAATCATTAATTTGAATATGTAACTAAAAATATCACATAGTGGTTGTTTGGTAAACAGGAAATTATGTAGGCAATATAATTTCCATGATTTTCAAATTTAGGTAGTTGTTTGGTTGACAGGAAATAAGAAAAATGTGGGCAATGAAAATTCATGGGAATTTGAAATTCCTACAAAATGTAGGAATTTATTTACCTACCCTCCCTTTGGTCACTCACAATTCCTACATAAATTCCTATGAATTACAACTTCCCTTATGACAACAAACAATTTAGACTAATTCCTAGGAATTTCATGAGGGAATTAATTTCCCACAAATTGTAAATTCCTATGGGAATTTAATTCCCATTACAACCAAACAAGCACCTAGTTAAAGTGTACATTGAAATTATGAAAAAGCAATCATGATATATGAAGTGATCAAAAGGAATACAATTTTATACAAGGGGGCCCTTTATCAATTATTTCTACAAAAGACCCATAAAATATTAAGATGTGTTCAAGTATCCCACATGAGTACCCAAATTTGAGTATATACCGCTACAATAGAGTGGAACCATTGCATTTTAACGACCAGGCATACTAGAATTTTAATCATGCAAGCCAACTCTTGAAGCTGCATTTACATGGCAAAATCTCCAGCCTTAAGGATATCATTTTCTTATTCTACCTTGTCCTTGTTTCTGTGATATAATTTCATAACCAATCTACATGTTTAGTAGATGCTTTAGGCTGCTCCTTTGGTTTTTGGTATCGGTTGTTCTCGTACTTGGATTTGATAATGAGAGAGTAAAGCAAGTCAGCTTCAGCTGAAGTATCATATGGAGTATCCAGAATACTGGAAACAAGCAAGATGAGTGAATATCAAAATCACACACCAAAATGGCCAAAGATAACTAGAGCAAATTGCCTAATAAGCATCACTAATGAAATAATTTATGGCATCTATATATACTAGCAAATTATGCACGGGATGCACGCTTGATTTTTTTTTTTTCAAACATAAAGTCTAGCCTTTTTCGGTATAAACAGAGGTAAAATTTAATAAACCTAGAAAAATTGTCTTATGGGTCAACCATATGTTTGCTCTCGCCATTTGGCAGCCAGCAACAACCATTCTCTTAGCCTTGCCACGTGTCTGTTAAAAAGTTAATCTAGAAAAATCTAGCTTAAGATTACACAAATTAGGTAGCTAGAAAAATCTAGAATACAAAGTATATATGTACCTTAAGTCAAACGTCCTAGAAAAATCTACCTAAGGATAAGCCTAGAAAAAACTAGAGCAATGTAGTAAGTGAAAGTAAGTCGGTAGAAACCGACATTATGCTATAAATACTAGCTGTAAGTAATGCTTGCAATAGAAACCAATTGTAAGTCAACTACTCATTCCTAAATTTCTTCTCCACTAACATCAAAAATCAAGCATCTCACATAACATAAAACCATCCACTACAACTTCCGTAAAACAATTTTACATCAGTGGTATCAGAGCCAAAAATTCAAAAAAAGCCTCACTACTTACCAAAACACATTCAACACAAACATAACATAAATCAGAATGGCACTCAACAACCCAAACTTTCCCAATTCCATTTTTCAGGGGTGAAAATTATGATTTTAGGAAAATTATAAAATGAAGACAATGTTGAGGTCATATGGTTTATGCAAATATGCTATCAACAGATATACGGAGTATGAGGATGAGACTAATTTAACCGTAGTACAAAAGAATCAACTCGAGAAAGATTGAACCAAGGATGCTAATTAAGGCGTTGTATCTTATACAAAATGCGGTTAATGATACAATATTCCAAGAATATTGAGAGCCAACACGGCAAAGGAGGCTTGGAAGATCCTACAACAAGAATTTCAAGGAGATAGCAAGGTGAGAAGTATAAATCCCCAGTCTTTAAGAAGAGAATTTGAAAACTTAAAAATAAAAGAAGGGGAATTAATGAAAGATTATTTTTCAAAGGTAATAGAAATTGTGAATCAAATGAAATCATATGGAGAAGAAATTTTAGATGAAAAAAATTGTGAAAAAGATTTTATTAAGTTTAACGGATAAATATGATAATATTGTTGCTATTATTGAAGAAAGAAAAGATATATCAAAAAATATGGTGGAACAACTTATGGGATCTTTGAAGGACCATGAACAAAGGAAAAACCGGCGTATCAATGAAAAGGTAGTTGAAACTGCACTGGCAGCAAAATTTAAGAAGATGTTCAAGAAGAATGATGAGGATGAAGAAAAAAGAAATCAGGCAAAGGTATAAATCAAAAACTCTCCTGCAATATTTGCAAAAATACTAACCATGAACTGCAGACTGTCGGCATAAAGGGAAGCCACAATGTTGGCACTGCAAGAGGTTTGGTCATGTAGGAAAGAATTGCAGACCAAGAAAAAAAATGAGATTGCCAATTTTGGCGAAGAAACTTTATTTTGAAATTTGCTAATGACAAGAGCATTAGCAGGGAAGGTTAGTGACATGAGCACCAACAACAAAATAAAATTCGGAGATATTTTTTTTTGGGCAATGGTTGGTGACACAAGCATAAGTAAGATAGTTGGTAACATGAGTACCAACGAGAAGATCAAAAAAATTGGAAAGTCATATTAACAAGATAGAGGTTGGTAACATGAGTTCCAACATGGGAACTCAAAAACACATGTCCTTTGGTGGTTGGTGATAGTGCATCAACAAGATTTTCCTTTGAAAAATTTTGGAGTACAAGATTTTTCAGATTAAGGGGAAGTGTTAAAAAGTTAATCTAGAAAAATCTAGCTTAAGATTACAGAAATTAGGTAACTAGAAAAATCTAGAATACAAAAGTGTATATGTACCTAATAATCTAGCTTAAGTCAACTTTGAATGTCCTAGAAAAATCTACCTAAGGATAAGCCTAGAAAAAACTAGAGCGATGTAGTAAGTGAAGCAAGTCGGTAGAAATCGACATTCACATGCTATAAATACTAGTTGTAAGTGATGCTTGCAATATATATGAAGAAACCAATTGTAAATCAACTACTCATTTCTAAATTTCTTCTCCACTAACATCATAAATCAAGCATCTCACATAAAATAAAATCACCCACTACAACTTACGTAAAACAATTTTCCATCAGTGTCATGCATAGAAAAGCCAAAGTCCACGTGTGTCATCTATGAAAGATATTTATTCCTTGATTGAGGATATCAATTACAATCTTTATCTTAAGAAAGATTTTTATAAATCCTTTATATTAAGCAAAGGATTTGATATAAAATTAATGGTCTAGAATAACTCGCAAGATTAAATTGTAGGTCGTGAGACCGATTTAGTAGATTATCTATGTCAAATGGTGCGTTGCTTCATTTAATTTAATTAATCTTAATCATGCATATCTCTATTATATAAGCTAAGGGGAGAGCAATGGTGTCCCCCTTGTAATTTACTTAATTGCCCCTCCGCAACATAAATATTAGATTCCAAATTTCCACACACAGCTTCTAACAGTTAATCAAAACCAATTCAACGCATAAACTTGCCAAAAAAAATCAATCAAATCTCTATCAAACTCAATCAACTCATATAAACCTCAATCACATAAACTTGCCAATAAAAAAGATTCATAATCAATAACTTACCAAACATTAATACCACAGACAATAAAAAAAATACACGGCATTCTCATTACATAGACAGCTCAAATTAAAACACAAAATAATTTTTCCATAACACAAACACGTATTCCAAACCAAAATAAATCAGTTCTCTTCATAAATTAGGGCTTCACGACATTCTCAAATACGACATTCTCAAATTTGCGAATACTTTGCTGTTAATCAGGTACGCAGTTCGTTATTAAAAATAAAAGTATGTGTAACGTTCTATGTTCAGTAAATCTTAAGAATTAATATATCTAAATTCATTTACAAAAAATTAATATTAATAATCACTCAAAGCCTTTTTTAGTTTTTTACATTAGCGAATTAATATATCTAGATTCAGCTAACTATTAATATTTCACATATTAAGAGTAAGCATAACTATAGTACAGATGGAGTATATAATAACAAGTTTTAAAATTAACGCACGCATCGCGTGCAAATAAGACTAGTAGTGATGATTGTAACGTTTTGGAGACTTGGAATATATAATAATGTTATTTTATTCATTCGACTAATTCTATACTCATGCGATACACAAGTTTCTTAAAAGTTCAATAAAAAAATTAAGGCACTCTATATTCTATGGTCGTTGGCAAAATTTCGATTACCATCTATAGATGTTATTATGAGTGTTTAGAAAAACCCGCCACGAATTATCCGCCCCGAATATCCGCTGACTCGCTCAAAAAAAGCTGTGTCAAAATATGTTTTTTGTATTTTTATCGGGTCGGGTCCCCGATCCGGTAAAAAATGAGGGAAAACGGGTCAGGTAATGGGCCACATAGAAACAACTTTCGAGTACCCGGATACCCGGTTATTTATTTTTTTTCTTTTTTTAATCCTATTACCAGTTACATAATTATATTTTCGGTAATTGGGGTCAAAGACTCAAAACCCTACTCGCTCTTTCTGGCAAAACTGAGACCACTTTCTCAATGGACCACTGCAGTCCGTAGTCGCAAAATCCTCCATCGGACCACCACTGTTCTTTCTCCAATCTCGTCCTTTACTGTCCTTCGCCACAGAATTCAAATCTTCGCGCACCACCACCATTCGTCACTCGTCAAAAAAACACCACCATCCCCAGCAGAATATAACTCGAGGACTGCAGAGGGGTCTCAGACACGTGAGCAGAGAGAACGACCGCTCAGGCCCTCAATTTTAAAGGGCCCCACCTATATTTTATTTTCTTAAAGTTTAGGTTCTTTTAGTTTAGATGGAAAATACATTTGTTAATCCAAATTTTTTGCCGCTAATCTATGTACTCTTTTTTTTCGTATTTCATAGCTTATTCTAGTTTTATCCTTGGTATATCTTTACTATATATTCTTTTAAATCAAAGTTGTCTCCTTGCTAAAAATGAAAATGATATTGAAGTATTTAAAGAAGTTAATTCATTTTTCAACCATTTTTAACAAAAAAAATTAGATTAGTTATTAATAATACGGGATTAGAGATCCGTTTTATATTCTTATAGGGCCCATGTTTAATGCATGGCACAGGGCCCCTAAATTGTGTGAGACGTCCATGTCGAGGAGACCAAGTTGCTAAAGTTCATGAGTTTTTTTTCTTTGTGTATTAAGCATTTGGCAAAGGAATGATAAACCCCCTTAATATTTGCCCCAAAAACTCCTACTTTTATTAGTAATCTTTGTGATGGTAACTCACATTATATGTTTACTAATAATACTAGCAGTAATTTCCTGGAAACAACAAAGTAATACAAATGCAACATTTTTAAAAAAAGAAAGTGAGTCGGGTTATAACCCGACCCGAAAAACTGAGTACCCGATAACGGGTACCCGACTTTTCCTAATACCCTATTCGGGTACTTGAAAAATTGGGTACCCGGGTACGAACACCCTTAGATGTTATGGAAGTGGTAGGCACTCGTCTAATCTATATATACTACTCTCAATAGTAGACGCTTTTAGTTTACATTTTAAAAAAAAATGTTTTAAACACGATGTGGATGAAGTTCGAGAATTCTCAGAGTGGATACTTAATATTCGAGACGGCAAAGTGAGAAAGCCTGGTGATGTAGAGGTTGATGTATATCTTCTCACCCTCACCCATCTAGAGTTTCATGATCATATTTGTATCCTTACCCCAAAACTCAATCTTTGTTCATTGAGCAATTATAAAATCATAACGTGAAAATATACTTTGGATAAGTCCTAAGATGTCCCTATGGTTTCCCAATATCCAATTAAGTTTATGAATCTTCCTCTAATTACGTGTTGACTACTTTTTTTCAAAACAATTTCAAAACAAACCTGTACAATGAGGTAGTCAAATCCGCGCTCATCTCCGCGTAGGCAATAAAAATATGCCTATAGTAATACTTCTTTATGTGTGTAACTAAATAATCTTTGTCAGTTATACCACTTCGGTCCGTAAAATTCTACAGACAAAACTCTCATTTCAATCATACTAGCAACCATCATCTACAATTAGTGAATTGCTTTCTCTATCTGAAACACATAGTCTCTACAAGGTACCTTCAGCTTTGATTCAACATATGATTTCAAATTATTAACGTTTTATGATCTTTACTAATAAATAATCAAAACTATTTGGTGGCTAGTTGGCAAGCGTGAATGTTGAGTTTTGCATCTTGAAAAAATGGATCTTTACAATAGGATTTTCCATAGAATTGGTAAAACAGCATTATTATATATTTCTAGAATTGGTAAATAATAACCACAACAAGGGAACATGTGCCGGAGAGTGTTTGAAAGAAAAACAATAAGTAAACATTATCCAAATGCATGTCTACAGTCTATCGTTGCGTACCTATCAAGGAGCTCCTCCAGTATGATTCTCTGAGAATATGTTACATAGTGAATGCAACTTTTTGGGCACTGCCCCACAGCTAACTGCACTTGATAATCTTCGGCATGTCCTGCACTTGTCCAACATCAATTACATATGTTAACATATCAGGCATTGAAAGATACTTATTGTTATGGTTGAATTTTCCTAAAATTATATCACATGTGACATGACCCAATTACTGTCAAAAAAAGTGGGTCAAGTGTTTTTCTTCTTTTGTCAACACATAAGAGATATGGAGAATCTCATTTCAATGGAAACTGCTTCGTATGAGGGTGCAGTGATCATCTTCAAACCTTGTATTCCTAAAGCATCTCTAAGAAGCCTAAACTTCACGAGAGCTAACATCTGGGTCAAGATAGAAGACCTCCCTCTTATGCATAACAAGCCTCATATTGCAAGAAGAGCTCTTGAGAGAGTCAGTAGAATTCAATTATTTGATCATGAATCCACTACAAGTGGATTTAAAGACTTTCTACGAGCAAAATTGGAAATTCCAATCAACAATCCACTAGTCCAAGGATTCCTTTTCGAATTCGATGATGGTGAGATAGAATGGGTTGACCTGAGATATGAAGGAGCGGGGCCAAACCGGCCCAAGTGGGACTTAGAACAAAGTCTCACTTTTAGAGGACCACCCAATTAAAAAAATAATTAATTTACTTTAACAAAGTCCCATTCTACAGTTATACTTGAGTGCTTTCTCTCTCTTACTCCTTACTTTTCTGATATTCTCCTTAAAACATCTCAACTTCCTCTCTTTCTCTTTACGTCCTTAACTTCTTTCTCTCATACTCTCTCAACTTCCTTTTTCTCTCTCCGTCTTTACGTTCTGATTCTAATTGTATTTTGCTTAGTTTCTCAACGATTTTGATTTCTCATATATTTGAAACAATAAATGTAGTATGAATTATAGCTCATAATAAGTCATGGAACTTGCTTCTCTAATGATGTTTGGTTTCTACAAGGTCCAAAGTTGAGGATTTAGCCTTTTTAAAGAGGAAGAATTGCGAGCTAAAAATTTTGGTTCCTTCTAGGGAACGCACGAAGGAGTTGAAAAAACACTTTTTTTTTTTCAACTCGCCAATAGTGTAATTTAACTCTTCAATTTCAGTTCATCTCTCTTGACACAAAGAACTAAGGTTGGTTATAACTCCAAGGAGATACATTCCAACTTATTATTTTTAAGTTAAAAACAATTTGAACCAATTTCGCAAGGTTAGTTTTGGTTTTTATTTTCATATTAATTTTTGAAAATACCGAATTATACGAGTATATTGTGAAACAACCGCAAGTCCCTAGTTTGAATCAAAAGAGGGGCCTGTTTTTTAACATCAACATAGAGCCTCCATATTGTTCGGATCAGAGCTATGAAGGAGTCTTTGTGTTCTGTTCAAAATGTGGCATAATAGGTCATAGAAGACCAAGATGCATAATACCAATGGAAATTTCCTAGTGTCACTTTACAATGGTCATGAATAATGTGTGTAGATCAATCTCCAACTTACAAGCTGCTATTTACCAGCACTCTCATTGGCCTAAAGAGGGTGGATAGAAATCTCACAACTCACGTGCAAATCTAAGAGACTACAGTTTGGCAAGGGATGAAAAAGGAGATAGTATTTCGAAAGAAACTCTTTCGTATGAAGACGACGAATCAGATGACCCTGAAGAATCCGATGAGTCTGACGATGGAGGAAACGCTGACGATCAAAACAATCAGGGTAACAACACAGGAGAAGGAAGTGATGGAAGTCTGGGAAAAGGAAAGCACCCTCAGATAATGAAGCCTAAAGCACTAGCTGGCGAAATCTTCCAAAGGATTGCCCCTCATTTAAGTCATTGTCGGCTACAACCTACCCAAATCTGGCAACTGAAGAGTCAACACCAGTTAGAAAATTTTTCAAAAGATTTGTGCCTCTATTTTTAGCAAATAATCTTTTTACCCTTATGAAACAAAAAAGAAGGGCATTAGAGGAATGTGATATCCACAAGATACCTTTATCCTCGCCATTCTGCCAAAGGTACTCTACACCTGCTTCTTTGACTTATAGCCTCATAAGTGGAAAAATCCCTGACAAAATATTATTACACCATTGTACTTCTCCTTTTTTATCTCCCCTATTTAACCTCTTTCACCCCTATTAAGGAAAGTCACACTATTCTCTTTTCCCCCAAAAAAGTTAAAAAACCTCACATGACTAACCCCCAAATAAGCTCTCTCTCTCTCTCTCTCTCTCTCCCCTACCCTACACTCCTAAGATTCTTCTCCCATGGACCACCAAGTTGAGCTCATTCCAACGTCTGAGTATGTTAACATTGCTAAGTTATTTACTACAATCATTCTCACTGAGATAGATAGAATCTACATTCCAAGCAATCCACTCAATGATCCTTTTATTCCTTATGGGTCTCTCAATTTTCTGGAAACTAACAACATTTTCAATTTCCCACTTTTTGGAAACCACGCATTTTCCCCTGAAAATATTATAATCCCAACTCCACCAAATTCTCCAACACATCACCAAAGCTCAACCTTTCAGATACCTCTTTCAACCCATGATCAAAATCAAGCCCATTCACATCTTACTCCCTACACTGACCCACTCAAGGTTCTCCAACCTATGATAACGAGGACCTCTTTGAAATACCGAACATCTTAGTCTCTAGAAAGCCTAAATGACCCTAGATGTGTTCATGCCCGTATTCGGGTACAAGATTCCACTACGTGTGACCCAAACCTAAACCCCATTGCAGATACAATCTTGGGCCCCGCTCTTGAAGTTAAGCTAATTAATACCGAAAACCAAATTGATTTAATGTGGAGCCCTAATCAGACCCGTCCTATTTTCAATTCCAAGTTGGCAAATCTACAAACTCACTTTAAATCTCCAAAAAAACACTCTCTCATTTGATTCCTGGGATGAATTGGGGCATATTTATAGGTTTCACACGAGATTTCAAAAACCCAACCTAATCGCAGCCACTCAAAACACAGAAACCATTTCAACCGAGGATACAAAATCTCAATCTTCCTCAACTTAAACCCTTATCAACTCACAATTTCTGCCGAACTCACCAAGCCCTCATATCTCCTATTTCACTGCTCTATCAGATTTCACCACCCAAGACTGGGGCATGTTGTTCTTGAACATGGATCTAAACAAGCCTCATTCCCCTTAAGCCCTATCCTGAACTTCGATCCCAAGAAAGACCTTTACCCCCCTTTTATCCATGTTCCTCCATAAAAATTAAGAAGAAATAAAACAACGGGAAGGCTATCTTTAATCTAAATATTACCCTGATTGAGGATTGATCTTAACGTACTTTGTTTGTATAGGGCGGATGTTTATCTTGAGAGGGGGATTGTTAGGAGTCTATGGGTTTTGATGGTAGAACTTTAGGGTTGGTGGTGCTACGTGGTTTGTTGGATGCCTTGGTGAATCCTTTGGGGTTGGTTGATATCATCACTCATGTCCTTTATGCATGCTCTATGAACAAAAATCGTGATTGTGGTTGATTTTGGCTTTACGGATTCATGAATTGAATTGTTGCTTTAAATAACACATGTCTACATTAGGATTTTAGTTGTAATTACCACGCTATGACTTGTGTATGCTAAAGCACCATTTTTTTTAAAGCAAATTGACTTTGATCCACTTATTTTGATGATATTGGATGTGAATGATGTTCTTGTGATAATTTGATGGTGAGAGATGATAATTTGTTGGACAACTTGCTCCCCTTGTGAAAAATCCAAATCCTTAAGTATCCAAATCCTTGAAAATCCAAACAAGAAGGGTAGAGATCCTTCATTTGAGGCTTCAAATCACTCAAACAAGCTAGTAGAACCTTTGTGCACTACCTTTTATGAGCAAGTTGGGAGGCTTTAACATGTTTTAAACTTTGTTGCAAAACTCCCTATTTTGAGCAACTCTTCTACCGAAAAAAAAAAACATAAAACAAAATAAAGAATTTTTCTCTTAGAAAGCCTAATGGTACTTTTGCGCTCCCAATAGAAAGTCCTTAGATCGTTTTGTTCACCTTTTAATTTCTCCTTACTCGCACATTTTTATCTTACCAAGTTAAGCATTCTTGTTAACAATCTTCTATGATCTCTCTAAAAAGAAAAAAAAAAAAAAGAAAAAAAAAGGGGCTAGTAGCCCCCAAAAAAAAAAAAAAAGGAAAAAAAAAAAATTGAGATATGCAAATGAGGGTGGTTAGTAACCGAGAGTCCTAGCACATTCCTATGCCTAAGTGGAGGCTTGAAAATAGAAGTAGAGCTCCCTAGTGGCGATGTGGATCGCCGCGGCTTAGTTATGAATGTATCAACTCTTAATGCGTCTCCAACTGTGTACTTGGTACCGTGCCTCAGAAACATGACTATCTTGTCGGTGGTTGGACCGCACGAAGAGGGCAAGGCCTCAACCCGCTATCTCGTGTTCCGTTCTAGTATAAAATCATATATATATTTAAATCAATAAAAGTTTGTTCTCAATGAAAATGCTTAGCTTGGGGGAATCACTTTGTGTGCGATAGGGTAGTAAGGTGTTCGGATGATCATTTTCATTCTATTAGGAGGGCCTTTGAATTGTGTGGATCTTAGAGAAGCTCTTTAATGCTTGTAGAAGAGTTCGAACGTTTGTTGACGCCGCACCTTAGTTTAGAACATGTTATAGCCCCCTTCCTTGCTCATGAAAACCGACTTGCTATATTGGGTTCGAAAGCTTGTTTCGAAGTTTGATTTGTTGGTTGTCTACACTCTTCCTCGGATCCTCGATCTCGTGGTTCATAGTTTAATATGATGTGATTGCCTCCTTGCTTGAGGACAAGCAAGTGATTAGCTCGGGGGAGTTTGATAAGTGAGTTTTTAACTCACTTTAGCATCATATTTCCCATCATTTCTTGTACATATTTCCTCATCTTCATTAACTTAACCGCCATTTTGCTAACTATCTCACTTAGTACCTTCTCTAATGACGAGTTTCGGGTTTTAGGCATTTTTCCCTCCATTAGGACTCTATTTTGCTCTTTGTTTTGGCTTCCTCTTTCTTGCAGGTATTCTTAGTGTTTCAACTCAAGAGAAAAGATCGTGGAAAGCGGAATTTAAGGAAGAGCTTTCACCCTAGCCATTGGGAGGACTCATTTGGGTGCCCGAGAGGAGAGCACGCTTATTGTTGTATGGCGCGGGCGCTCATTGTTTCTACGCGGGCTCTGCTCATTCTCTCACCAAGGCGAAAGTTTAGAAGCCAAAAATTGCACGCGGGCGCTACACTATGGGCGGGCGCGCGTGTTTTCCTGCACCGGCGCTGAAATTTACACGGCGGGCTCTCCGGAATGAGCAGCGCGGGCGGTTGTTCTAATTTTCTCGCGTTTCGTTTTCTTGCGGAAATGTAAGGGGTATAAATACCTATTTGTTGCGTTTTGAGGGGACACGAAATACCTAGCCACTTTATTTGGGTCTCAATATTATTTTACTCTCTAATCTAGGAAAGATTGAAGCTTTTGCAAGGAATATTTTGGAATTTGAAGTTTGAATATTTGGATTCTCATGAAGATTTGAAATTCTAGTATAATTCTTTATCTCACTTTTATCTCTTCTTCTTACTTTGCCACTAGTTTTCATTACTTGTTGTTTATGCTTTGATATAAGTTTTGACTTGAAATCTCTAGTATTTACCTCTCATTTATGACATTGAATCATTTATTTTGTGTTGTGGATCCCATGAATAGTGAGTAGTCCCTTTTCTAGGGTATGAGGAAACCCTCATTAAAGTTATGAACTTTGCACTCTTTTTGGGGGTCTAACTTGGTTGTTGGATTTAAATGAACTATTGGGGTTCCTATTGGTAGTTTTTGTGGTTGGCCTCCTTTGAAACTTAAATGTTAGTCACTTCAATGAAGGATTGAAAGATGAAATTGAAGAGTTGACTCCCCATATGTTCACTTAGTTAGACTTGCATGAAAATAGGGGTTTTTAACTAAGGGGTTTAATTTGTCATCTTGTCATTCATGTTCTTGAGTCGGGGTTTTGGTGCATGAAAATAGACCTTAATTCTCAACTTAAGTAGCCCTTTTTAGCTTGAAAGAGTAATTAGGGATTTAAGAGATGACCCCTTTTTATCCATTGCTATTGTTATCCCCCTTCTTGTTTGTTGAAGTTCATGATTGATTTGAGTGGTGAATCCCATATCCTAGTCCCTCTAAGTTTATCGTAAACCTTTGTTCTTTGCTTGATTTAGTTCTCTTTAGTTAGTTCCTACATAGTATAAAAAAAACCCAATTTTCAATCACCATTGTCTTAGCTTAGCTTATTATACATTAGCTTATTGGTGTTTAATCTTGTCTCTCTGTGGATTCGACCCTTGCTTGCCCTTTCTATTTAGTTAGAGAGACCGAGTTAGGTTTATCTTTGTTAGGCTCGACGACGGCCTATCAAATTTTGGCATTAAAAGGTGAACAAAAATGATCTAAGGACTTTCTATTGGGAGCGCAAAAGTACCATTAGGCTTTCTAAGAGAAAAATTCTTTATTTTGTTTTATGTTTTTTTTTTTTCGGTAGAAGAGTTGCTCAAAATAGGGAGTTTTGCAACAAAGTTTAAAACATGTTAAAGCCTCCCAACTTGCTCATAAAAGGTAGTGCACAAAGGTTCTACTAGCTTGTTTGAGTGATTTGAAGCCTCAAATGAAGGATCTCTACCCTTCTTGTTTGGATTTTCAAGGATTTGGATACTTAAGGATTTGGATTTTTCACAAGGGGAGCAAGTTGTCCAACAAATTATCATCTCTCACCATCAAATTATCACAAGAACATCATTCACATCCAATATCATCAAAATAAGTGGATCAAAGTCAATTTGCTTTAAAAAAAATGGTGCTTTAGCATACACAAGTCATAGCGTGGTAATTACAACTAAAATCCTAATGTAGACATGTGTTATTTAAAGCAACAATTCAATTCATGAATCCGTAAAGCCAAAATCAACCACAATCACGATTTTTGTTCATAGAGCATGCATAAAGGACATGAGTGATGATATCAACCAACCCCAAAGGATTCACCAAGGCATCCAACAAACCACGTAGCACCACCAACCCTAAAGTTCTACCATCAAAACCCATAGACTCCTAACAATCCCCCTCTCAAGATAAACATCCGCCCTATACAAACAAAGTACGTTAAGATCATCCCCCCCAAGCTAAGTGAAGCAGTGTCCTCAGTGCAAAAACATAAGGGAAGGGAGTAGGCGGATGTGCACATGGGAAAAATTAGCAACCATCGGACCCATCCCCATGATGAGGATAGGAGCCGTAGTTGCCATAAGGGGGAGGGGGAGCCGAACCCCAAGTGGAGTCAACCGTGCCCGTGGAGGCATAATAGCCATCCGAGAAAGGGGGAAGACCGGTGGTGGGCGGGATGTTAGGATCATAGCGGGGGTCGGTACCGCCGGGGTACCGATAATCATAGCCTTCGGGGCGGGGAGGCCAATAAGGGAAGGTGGGTTGCTCATTGTGCCATCCGGGGACGGGGCCTTGTTGAGGAGGGTGGTAGGGGTAGTTGAGGTGGGGTTCAAAGTGATTTTGCGAAATGTGCCAATCATAGACACGCCTTTGGTAGAACCCATAACTTTCCATCTCTTCTCGATGACTCCGAACCATCTCTTGTTGGTTGATAGCTATCAAAGCTAGGGAGTCTTGTATAGATTGAAAATCAAAGGGTGAAGAAGGGTGGGAAGAACTACTTTCACCCCGAGTAGTAGTGGAAGGGGTAAGTCGGGTACGCGGAGGAGGAGGAGGGACGGCTTGTGGTGCTTGGTCGATAAATTGGTCATCCGCTAAGAGGGGCTCGGGAGGGAAAACCCAAGGGTTCCCGGGATTGTCCATCCTAGTCAATTCCTCATTAGGGAGATAGCAATAGTGTGTGTTTCTCACCCTCCAACTAAATCGACCCGCGACTCTTGTGAATTTGATCCATTGTCGGGATCGGATTGCCTCTAGGTCAAGAAATGGGTTGAGGTGGATGGGTTCACAAGCATAAACAAGGTGGCCTAACTCAAGTGCATAGGCAAGTATAGTAATCATGCCACCTAGTTGGATATCCCCAGTCATGGTCGGGTCCTCCCGTATCTCAAGGCAGCGCCTAATGAACAAAAACCCACAATTGATCTTACCCGCATTAGCTCCCGCTCCCGACTCGGCAAGAAAGTACAAAGTTTTAAGGTCTTCCGTGTTTAGCTTGCCTAGGTCTTGCCTAGAAAACAACGCATAGCCTAACATTCGGTGAAAGTACCGTAGAACGGGGCTAATGATGTGAGAGGCATGGGAGCTACGTTGGTTAAAGGGTTGGTATTGGGCGATGTCCATCCACCATTGATTTTCAATGTAGGTGGGGTGGGGATGGTGTTGGGGCCATAAAATTGGATATGAGGGGTCCCAACCAAAAAGCCGGTTGAGTTGAGAGAGTTTGAGGGAATGCTCTTTGTTAAAGAGAAGGAAAGTAAGCCTAAACTCTTCAAATTCACCCTCCTTGGAGATTTTCTTCTTCTCGAGGGTTGACAAGAATTCTAGGGTGAGGCGCTCATAGGTGAGTGGGTGTTGTTGAATAAATTCAGCCCACCCAAATTGGGTAGCAAGACCCTTGATATCCTCGTCAATACCCAAAGCTTGGCAAGTCTCGGGGTGGTAGAATTTTGTAGGGCGTATTTTTCTCTCACTTAGGGCCGCATATCGCTCTTTATGAGAGGGATTGGGTAGTTTATGGGGTGGCACATTGACGGAGGGTGGTGGTGGTGGTGCGGGTGTGGATGTGGAGGCTTTGACCTTTTGTTTTTTGGATTCCCTACCCATTTTCACACCAAATTTACTTCAAGGAAATGTAACCCCCAACAAAAACACTCAATCACAACAATCTAACCACCCTAAATGCTCAAAGCAACACATAAGCCACCACAAGTAGTCCTAGCAAAATCTACCAAATTTTTACACCAATGCCACTTAACAACAAAATCACATAAGCTCCAACTCTAAACTATCAACTTAAATTTCAAAACACATCACAACAATTCATCAAAAAGTTCATAAAATCTTCACCATTTCACAGAACAACCACAAATTCACCATACATTGTTCAATTTATTGAAAATTATCTAAAGAGGAAAGAAAATAAAGGAGAGTGAATAGAGGTTACCCCTTAGAGTATGAAAATACTCTAAAATTTCACCAAGTATGCTTGAATCTCTTGCCTTTGGTTGCTTGTTTTTCCTTTGATTTTCTCGAATTTTTTCTTTTTTTTTTTTCGAATTTTCAAATAAACCCTAACTCAACAACAATGGTGAATCTTGGTTTTGTGGGGGTTTTGTGTAGTGAAAGTGGTGAAAGATGATGAAAAGGAGGGTGAGTGTTGAAATTTGAGGAGATTTGATGTTGGGTAGGGTGGAGGTGAGGGAGAAGAGTGAGAATGGTGAGAGAAAAAAAATGGTGAGAGGAAGAAAATAGTAAGGAAGAAGTATGAGTGAAGAGAGAGAGAGTGTGAGAGAGGGGAGAGGGAGAAAAAAATAAAACTGGTCAGCCTTTTTTTCGAGTTTTTTTTTTTTTTTTTTTTTTTTTTTTTCGAGATAAAGCTGAGAAGTCAGGGGGTTTACACAGCGCGCCCGCGCTGGTGTTTCTAGCGCGCCCTCGTTGTACAATTTTTGAGGGTGTCCAAACAGTCTGCCCGAAAGAAAACAACGGCGCGCCCGCGCATAAATGAACAGCGCGCCCGCGCTGCTCTATTTCTCAGCTTCTCTAGTTTTGTGCGGCGCGGCCGCGCTAGGGGTAACGACGCGCCCGCGCTGTGGCTTCTTGCTCACTGTTTCTATGGCGCGCCCGCGCCGGTTTTCATCGCGCGCCCGCTCTGTGAACATTTTAGGGATATCTGAGCCTTCTGCCGGACGAAAAAGGGCCGGAGCGCCCGCGCTTAAACACACAACGCGCCCGCGCTTTGTGCTCATGACTAGACTCAGTTGAAACCCGGATTAGGGGGAGCGCCCGCTCCCGGTTATACTGCGCGCCCTCTTCTCTCTCCGTTTGTCGCCATCCCTTCCCATCTTTAAATTTTTGATATAACAAAAAAAAAACAAAAACAAAAAAAAAAATAAATTAATAGAACATGGTCTTACTAATTAAGATCCAAGATCACACAAATAAAAATAAAATAATAAAAATAAAAAGAAAGTATAGCAAAGAGTGAAAAGAAAGTCGGGTTGCCTCCCGATAAGCGCCTCTTTTTAGGGTCGTGGCTCGACCGTGTTACCAAGTCGTCACTCATGGATAGTGATGGAGTCGAATTCGTCAAGATAGACGGCATGAGTCTCCTCCATAGGGGCACCTTCATAGTAGGTCTTCAAACGTTGACCATTTACCTTAAATGGTGTTGTGTCTCCCCCTCCAATTTCAACCGCTCCATAGGGGAAGACTTGTTTCACTACAAAAGGTCCGCTCCATCTTGACTTGAGCTTACCCGGAAACAACTTCAACCGGGAATTGTAGAGCAAAACCTTATCCCCAACCTTGAATTCCCTCTTGATAATATGACGATCGTGCCAAGCTTTTGTCCTCTCCTTGTAGATCTTTGCATTCTCATATGCATCTCTTCTCAATTCATCTAGAGCATTGATGTCAAGAAGCCTCTTTTCCCCGGAAGCTTGTAAGTCAAAGTTCAATACTTTAATAGCCCAATGTGCTCGGTGTTCAAGTTCCACCGGTAAATGACATGACTTACCATAAACAAGCTTGTAAGGCGTGGTGCCTATGGGGGTCTTGAAAGCGGTTCGATAGGCCCAAAGGGCATCGTCCAACTTGAGAGACCAATCTTTCCGGGACCTATCTACCGTTTTCTCAAGAATCATCTTCACCTCCCTATTAGATATTTCAACTTGCCCGCTTGTTTGGGGGTGGTAGGCTAGTGCAATCTTGTGCCTTACACCATACTTTGCAAGAAGAGCTTGGAAAGATTTTTTTGCAAAGTGAGAGCCCCCATCACTAATCACGGCTCGGGGCACACCAAAACGAGGGAATATGACCTTCTTGAACAACTTGATTACTACCTTGGAGTCATTTGTGGGCGATGCAAGTGCTTCCACCCATTTTGACACGTAATCAACGGCAACCAAGATGTAATTGTTTCCACATGAAGAGGGGAAGGGGCCCATGAAGTCAATACCCCCAACATCAAAGATTTCAAGTTCTAATATGTTGTTCAAAGGCATCTCGTGCCTCCTTGAGATATTCCCTACTCGTTGACAACGATCACAAGCCTTGATTACTCCCCACACATCCTTAAACATGGAAGGCCAAAAGAAACCACATTGGAGAATCTTGGCCACCGTCTTGTTAGCACTCATATGTCCCCCACAAGGTGAGGAGTGACACATGGTGATAACATTCTCAATCTCATTGTCGGGGACACACCTCCTAAATATCCCATCGGGTCCTCTTTTGAATAGTAGTGGATCATCCCAAACATAGTGGCGAGCATCATGGAGAAATTTCTTCTTTTGTTGACTAGAAAGTTGGGGAGGTAGAATTTCACATGAGAGAAAGTTGGCTATATCCGCATACCATGGAGCCGGTGTTGCAAGGATAGCGAAGAGTTTGTCATCCGGGAATGAGTCATCTATGGGCAACGACTCATCTTTGTCCTCATGAAGGGAGAGTCGTGAGAGATGATCGGCTACTACATTCTCCGCCCCCTTCTTGTCCCTTATCTCTATGTCAAACTCTTGTAGGAGCAATATCCATCTTATCAATCGGGGTTTTGCATCCTTTTTAGCTAGAAGGTACTTCAAAGCGGAGTGGTCGGTGAAGATGATGACCTTTGAGCCGACTAAATAGGAGCGAAACTTCTCCATAGCATGAACAATAGCCAAAAGTTCCTTCTCCGTAGTAGCATAATTCTTTTGAGCATCATCCAATGTTTTGCTTGTGTAGTAGATAGCATGAAGCTTCCCATCTCTCCTTTGCCTAAGCACGGCTCCAACAGCGAAATCCGAAGCATCGCACATCAATTCAAAAGGAGACTCCCAACTTGGGGGTTGAATAATGGGAGCCGAAATCAAAGCTTCTTTCAATCTATCAAAGGCTAACAAACAATCATTAGTAAACACAAAAGGGGCATCCTTTACCAACAATTGAGTGAGCGGCTTTGCGATTTTTGAAAAATCCTTTATGAACCGGCGGTAGAAACCCGCGTGTCCAAGAAAGCTCCTCACCCCTTTCACATTAGTCGGGGGTGGGAGGCGCTCAATCACCTCAATTTTGGCACGATCTACTTCGATGCCCCTATTAGAGATCACATGCCCAAGGACTATCCCTTCTTCAACCATGAAATGACATTTTTCCCAATTTAGAACTAGGTTCACTTCTTGACACCTTTTCAACACATTGACAAGATTCGAAAGACAAGTGTCAAAAGATGAACCACACACGGAAAAGTCATCCATAAAAACTTCAATAGAAGATTCAAGCATATCGGAGAAAATAGAAGTCATGCATCTTTGAAAAGTGGAGGGAGCATTACAAAGCCCAAACGGCATCCTTCGATAAGCAAAGGTACCAAAAGGGCATGTAAAGGTTGTCTTTTCTTGATCCTCGGGTAAAATCGGGATTTGAAAGAATCCCGAGTAGCCATCCAAAAAGCAAAAATGGCTATGAGTGGCTAACCTTTCTAACATTTGGTCGATGAAGGGGAGAGGAAAATGGTCTTTCCGGGTGGCTTTGTTCAACTTCCTATAGTCAATGCACATTCTCCACCCGGTAACCGACCTTGTAGAAATGGTTTCACCCTTTTCGTTCTTAATGACGGTCATGCCACCCTTTTTTGGGACGACTTGAACCGGACTTACCCACCTACTATCGGAGATAGGGTAGATAATGCCCGCTTCAAGAAGTTTTAGCACTTCCTTTTTCACAACTTCCTTCATATTGGGGTTTAGCCGCCTTTGGGGCTCAATCGAGGAAGCATGATCATCATCAAGCAAGATCCTATGCATGCACAAGGAGGGACTTACTCCCTTGATGTCGTCAATTGTATACCCAATGACACTCCGAAATTTTCTCAAAACTTCAAGTAATTTAGCAAGAGAAGTGTCATCAAGTTTAGAGTTGACTATCACGGGGTAAGTTTCATCTTTATCTAGAAAAGCATATTTAAGAGAGTTAGGGAGGGGTTTTAGTTCAACCTTAGGAGGAGGCGTTGGTCTCTCCTCTTTTGATGTCACCTCAAGTACCTCAAACTTGCCTCCCTTAGATTGGTAGATTGATGCTTCATTCAAACTTTGTTCATAAGCAAAGGCCTCTTCATCTTGTTCAATCACTTCTCCCATCAACACTTTTTGCAAAGGATCTCTCAATTCCACCATAGGCTTGAATTCATCCAAGTCTCCCTCAAGAATATCAATTCTATAAATCTCACCAAGCATCGGTGCATTCATCACTTGAGGAAAGGTGAACTCAATCTTCTCATCTCCCACATTCAAGGTTAGTCTCCCATTTCTTACATCTATGACGACTCCGGCCGTCTTCAAGAATGGCCTCCCAAGAATAAGGGGCATGACATGATCCTCCTCCATTTCCATAATCACGAAATCACAAGGAACAAACACTCTTCCCACTTGAACCGGAACATCCTCCAACACACCCAAGGGAATTCTAACGGAACGATCCGCTAATTGAATGGACATCCTTGTGGGCTTTACCTCACCAATCTTCAACCTTTTTGCTAAGGAAAGAGGCATAAGACTAACACTTGCTCCAAGATCACATAGGGCATTCTTAGCATCTAGATCACCAATCTTCACCGGAATGAAGAAGCTACCCGGATCTCCTTGTTTCTTGGGGGGTTTGTTTTGAAGAATAGCACTCACCTCCATAGGTAAAGAAACCGTTGCACTTTCTTCAAGCCTTGCTTTGTTAGAGAGAAGTTCCTTCAAGAACTTGGCATATGCCGGCATTTGTGACATAGCATGAAGAAAAGGAATGTTCACTTGAAGGCCCTTCATGACTTCCAAGAACTTGGAAAATTTTGCATTCAACTTCTTTTCAACTACCCGGTGTGGAAAGGGGATAGGAGGTTTGTAAGGTCTCATTGGTGCTTTCTCATGGACTTCTCCATCTTTTTCAATTTCTTTCTCACTCAATCTCTCCTCACTTTGGTGTTGCTCTTCTTCAACTCCCTCACTCTCAAACTCAATATTCATTTCATTTTTCTCAACTCCATCATCTCTCTTTGTGTGACCTTCCTCTCTTTTCTCCGGCCCCTCATATTCCTTTCCCGATCTCAAAGTTATGGCCCTTATAAAGGCCTTGGGATTTACCTCGGGTTGGCCCGGTAATGAAGTTTTGGAGTTTGAAGGAGAACTACCCACTTGTTGTGCTAGTTGAGATAATTGAGTTTCAATCATCTTATTGTGGGCTTGAACTTGTTGAATTGAGGAGGAGAGCTCATTGTGCCTTCGATCGTTCTCCGCATTGGCCTTAGTTTGTTGAATCATGAAAGTTTCCAATATTGACTCAAGGTTGGATTTGGGATTCGAAGGTTGGTTGAATGAATGCCTTTGTTGTTGGATTTGATGGAAACCCGGAGGCTTGTATGAAGCTTGTTGGGATTGTGGAGTGGGTTGGTAAGCGTTTTGAGGAGGTTGGTAGGAGTTTTGAGGAGTGGTTTGATTGTTTTGGTTTTGTTTCCACCCAAAGTTGGGGTGATTTCTCCAACCCGGATTGAAGGTTTGAGAATAAGGGTCATTTCTTTGGCCAACCATAGCCGCTTGTTCCATGGTGGAAACACAATATGAAGAGTTGTGGTCAACCCCACCACAAGTCTCACATGATAGAACTTGTGTAGGAGTTGAACTAGATGATGCAAAGCTAGCTTTCTCTAATTTTCGGGTCAACAAATCTACCTTAGATGCTAGAAGGTCAATGCTTTCCAACTCATGCTTAACCACTCTCCTTGATTGATTTTGCCTTCTTTCTCCACCCCATGCATAGTTTTTCACAACCTCTTCAATCATAGTTTGGACTTGGTCCACCGGAAGCTTCTTGATTTGACCCCCCGATCCGGAATCCAAGTTGGCTTTAGATGTAGGTGTGAGACCATCATAGAAATTTTGCATGAGAAGCCATTGGTTGAAACCATGATGAGGACATTCTCGAATATATTGCTTGAACCGCTCCCAAGCCTCACTCAAAGTTTCATCTTCGTCTTGAGAGAAGTTAGAAATTTTTCTCCTCATTTCCGCGGTTTTCTCGGGTGGGCAATATTTATCCAAGAATTCCGTTGTAACTTGTGCCCAAGTTGTAAGAGAACCCTCGGGAAGCGATCTCAACCAATGTTTTGCCTTGTCCCGAAGAGAGAAAAACCAAACATATGCATTCTTATGTACTCCGAGGTAACATTGTTATGTTTCACCGTAGCACACAACTCCAAAAAACTATCCAAGTGAGCAAAGGGACACTCCTTGGAATCTCCACCAAATTGATCGGCTTTTATCATCCGTATAAGTTGCGGTGAAAACTCAAAATTATTGGCGGTAGTGGTAGGGAGTGCAATACCACTTCGGAGCTCAAAGGCTTCGGGATGCCCATAGTCACGGAGTAGTCTTTGAGGTGGATCCTCTTCCGCCATATCGGACTCAACTAACTCTTCCGATTCGGAATCCGAAAATTGAATAGCAAACTCGGATTGATCTTGAAGTAGCCTTCTCGCACTTCTTAGAGTTTTGTCCAGTTCCGGATTATAGGGTATAAGTGGTGATTGTTTGCTCTTCCTTGTCATGCACAATCAAACAAAGCTAAGTAGATCGTTAGCAATAACAAGTAAGACACTCAAAACCATGAAAACACGATATTTACATGCAAATAAAGACTTAGTCTCATCTACAATAGCTTTTTCAATGTAATGCTATGCCTCCCCGGCAACGGCGCCAAAATTTGATAGGCCGTCGTCGAGCCTAACAAAGATAAACCTAACTCGGTCTCTCTAACTAAATAGAAAGGGCAAGCAAGGGTCGAATCCACAGAGAGACAAGATTAAACACCAATAAGCTAATGTATAATAAGCTAAGCTAAGACAATGGTGATTGAAAATTGGGTTTTTTTTATACTATGTAGGAACTAACTAAAGAGAACTAAATCAAGCAAAGAACAAAGGTTTACGATAAACTTAGAGGGACTAGGATATGGGATTCACCACTCAAATCAATCATGAACTTCAACAAACAAGAAGGGGGATAACAATAGCAATGGATAAAAAGGGGTCATCTCTTAAATCCCTAATTACTCTTTCAAGCTAAAAAGGGCTACTTAAGTTGAGAATTAAGGTCTATTTTCATGCACCAAAACCCCGACTCAAGAACATGAATGACAAGATGACAAATTAAACCCCTTAGTTAAAAACCCCTATTTTCATGCAAGTCTAACTAAGTGAACATATGGGGAGTCAACTCTTCAATTTCATCTTTCAATCCTTCATTGAAGTGACTAACATTTAAGTTTCAAAGGAGGCCAACCACAAAAACTACCAATAGGAACCCCAATAGTTCATTTAAATCCAACAACCAAGTTAGACCCCCAAAAAGAGTGCAAAGTTCATAACTTTAATGAGGGTTTCCTCATACCCTAGAAAAGGGACTACTCACTATTCATGGGATCCACAACACAAAATAAATGATTCAATGTCATAAATGAGAGGTAAATACTAGAGATTTCAAGTCAAAACTTATATCAAAGCATAAACAACAAGTAATGAAAACTAGTGGCAAAGTAAGAGAGAGAAGAGATAAAAGTGAGATAAAGAATTATACTAGAATTTCAAATCTTCATGAGAATCCAAATATTCAAACTTCAAATTCCAAAATATTCCTTGCAAAAGCTTCAATCTTTCCTAGATTAGAGAGTAAAATAATATTGAGACCCAAATAAAGTGGCTAGGTATTTCGTGTCCCCTCAAAACGGCAACAAATAGGGTATTTATACCCCTTACATTTCCGCAAGAAAAACTGGAAATCGCGAGAAAATTAGAACAGCGCGCCCGCGCTGTTCATTCTGGAGAGCCCGCGCCGTGTAAATTTCAGCCAGCGCTGGGTGCAGGGGAAATACACGGCGCGCCCGCGCCATAGTGTCTGGAGCGCCCGCGCTGTGCAATTTTTGCAGCTTCTAAACTTTCTGCCTTGGTGAGAGAATGAGCGGAGAGCCCGCGCTAGAAATAATGGAGCGCCCGCGCCATATAACAATAAGCGTGCTCTCCTCTTGGGCACCCAAATGAGTCCTCCCAATGGGCTAGGGGTGAAAGCTCTTCCTTAAATTCTGCTTTCCACGATCTTTTCTCTTGAGTTGAAACACTAAGAATACCTGCAAGAAAGAGGAAGCCAAAACAAAGAGCAAAATAGAGTCCTAATGGAGGGAAAAATGCCTAAAACCCGAAACTCGTCATTAGAGAAGGTACTAAGTGAGATAGTTAGCAAATTGGCGGTTAAGTTAATGAAGATGAGGAAATATGTACAAGAAATGATGGGAAATATGAGGCTAAAGTGAGTTAAAAACTCACTTATCAAGGGTGACTACTATCCAAAGGAAGAAAGTCCAAAGAGAATCAAATACCACAAGGACACAAATGGCAAAGTTTGTCTCAAATTTGGATTAGGCGACGAGGAAAAAGGCTTACAAAAAGGTGGAGACTCAAGTGCTTCAAAGAATCTCGCAGAACCTGGCTCCATCCATTCCCCAAAAGATTTAATTCCCAAGAAAACAACCATGGATGATGCACCTGACCAGCAGTCGTTGGGTCCTGAATGAGTATCTGAAGTTGGAATTGTAGGGGAATGAACAATCTAGACTCTGTAGTAGTGCAGTTCATTTCTAGTACATTTCTAGTACAACTAATAGTAGAAAAGTAGATTTTATTTTCTTGTCTGAAACCAAATGTGACATTTCTTATTTGGAACCAATTTGCAGTAAGATGGGATTTCATGGTTGTACGAGGTTTAATTCTGATAATAACAGTGGTGGTCTCTTCATTTGTTGGAATCGATGGCTCAATAATTTTCTCTTCAAAGAATATAATCTGCTGTAAGATCTCGAATATTACTAGTAATGACTACTATGTGGCCTTTTGTTTACGTTTCGCCTTCTCACCCAGAAAAACAAATGGTTTGGAATAACCTTTCTCAAATTCTCACCTCACACTAAGGAGCTTGGGTTTAAATAGGCTATTTTAATTAAGTGGAAAATCTAACACAAAAAATTGGGGGGAAGCAAATATATTCAAGGCGCGACTAATTTCATAAACTGGAAGCTAGAGCAGAAACTTTTTAATATTCCCTACTTTGGAGTAAACTTTAGATGGACTTATAATAGAAAAAAATCATAAAGCTATATACGAAATGTTGGACAAAGCCTTTTGGCATAAAGATTGGAAAAAACAAGTTCCCAGAAGCGTTTGGTGTGCAATTTACCAATTCTTCTCTTTGATCATAGCCCCATCATCTTGGAAGTAAAAGAGGAATCACAGAAGAGGAAAATACCCTATAAATTGGAAGCTTGGTGCTCGGACTTCCCATAATCAATGATTCAATCAACATGGGGAACCAAAATTTCAAGACCACATCCTTTCATCCTTCAAAGGAAGCTACAACAAAGCTTGAAAAAGATTAAGGATTGGTGCTTAGAATTCAAAACAAATATTGGATCAGCTGGCAACACATTACTAAGGATCTTTCCTCTCACCAAATGTCTACCACCTCCTCCTCCCAAGCCTCCAAGGACAATTCACTTAGGATGACAACTAGGGAAGAAATTGATATCAATGTCTTTTTTGGAAAAACAACGGTCTAAATCAAGATAGGATGCCTAGATCAAACGACGTCCTTTTTCTTTAAAAGTGTCAAGACAAGGAGCATAGCCAACACCATCAAAGCAATAAAAGATCGTTCGAGAGAATGGCTTACTTCTCAAAAAGATCTACAATCTTTATTTTTGCAAAGTTTTGAACATCTATACAGCGACACCTATCAAGGTACTCGAATTATCCCTTCATACCAAATATTGGATTATTTGCCGAGCCTTACGGAGGATCACATACTCTTTCTTACGAACCCATTTACAAAAGAAGATATAAAATCAACTTGTTTCAACTCCCACCTTCTTAAATCGCTAGGTCCTAATGGTATATCGCCAATCTTTTTTCAAAAAAACTGGAATAGTGTCAAAAATGATGTTGTCAATAGTGTCAACTCCTTCCTTTCAAGTGGCTTTCTACTAAAGGAACAAAATAAAACTTTGATCACCCTTATTCCAAAAGTGGACCGACCTCAAGATCTCAAACATTTTAGACCTATTAGCCTCTACAACTCATCCTATAAAATCATTTTTAAAACTCTAATTGGAAGGCTGGAACATATTCTAGGAGACTTAGTGGGAGACTTTTCAAAATGCCTTCGTCTCAGGAAGGCAAATGTCAGGTAATTGTCTAATCTCTCATGAAATGCTCAATTGGGTAAAAAAAGGAATAGATGAAACTCCTTTGCAGGGATTATTAAGATTGATTTAGGGAAGGCTTATGAGTTTATGACATAATCAAATGGGACTTTGTAGAAGTTATTATGAGGAAAATGAACTTTTCAGGGATCTGGATTCAATGGATCATGCATTATATCACAAATATTTCCTATTGGATTCTTGTGAATGGGGAACCAACTCGTTTCTTTAATCAATTTGTGTGGAGCTACACGAAGCAGAAAGACATGGCGCCGCTGTTGATTCCAACCATCAGCATGCCTAAGACAGGGAGACCTTTTTAGCATGCAAGCGAAAAAGGAAATTCAAGGTCTCAAAATTTCCCGAAGTACCCCTAAAGTTTCCCACCTGTTCTTCGTTGATGATGCTCTGTTGTTTTTCAAAGTCATACCTCAAAATTGTTGGAAGATCAAAGAAACCTTGGCTGAATTTTGTTCCAATTTAGGCAAAATGGTAACTTCGACAAATCTCATGTGATGTTTAGCCTCAATACCCCGGTCGTTTTATCATAATCATGAGAAAGCCCTTGGGGAAAAAACAAGATTGGAACTTATCTAGGTTCATTATGGAGGTAGATGGTAGGTCAACGACGAATTTCAATGATATATCCTCTAAAACCATAACCAAAATTCTCTCTTGGAAATTTGTTAATTTCTCTGAAGCACGTAGACTTCTTCTCATCAATTCAATCCTCACTCCTCTAGCCTAGCACATCTTGTCCATTTATCTCCCACCAAAGAAGATCACCAACAAACTAATGTCTATCTTATCTAAGTTTTGGTGGTATTATTCCTTTGAGAAAACCCGAATTTATTGGAAAAAGAGATCGATTCTTGAAAAGCATATATTTGAAGGAGGATTAGAGCCAAAAAAAAACCTCCCTTCTATGAACAGAGCTCTTCTCATCAATTAAGCTTGGAAAATTCACAACAATCCAAACTCCCTCATCTCTGGAATTTACATAGCAAAATACAAAAAATACCTCATTTCTCATGCTATAGATAACCCGTGTCCAAATAGTTGCTCGTTTGCTTTTAGAAGTCTGCTCAAAGCTTCCTTTGGTTCAAAGAAACTAGGTAATGGCTGAACCATCAACCTTCTCACGGATGCCTGGACCTCAAACTATACCCACTAATTCCAAAACATTAAGCCCAAAGCATTATCACCAAAGCTTCAGACCTCATGTCTAACATAAACCTGGAATGCCTCTCTAATTTGGAGTAGCTTTTTCAAAGCTGATGCAAAAATCATCCTAGCTACTCATATTCCTCTTAAAAACGCAGAAGACACAGTCGAATGGAAGGATACGAAGAAGGAGTGGTTCACAGTTAAATCAGGTTATTGGCTCCTTCATCAACGTAACTCTACCATCAACCATGAAGCAAATTTCTCGAAATTCTTTTAGAAATCAGATATTTTCCCGAAGTGGAAACACTTCCTTTGGGAAATTCTAAACAACGCCCTTCTAACAACAGATAATTTGCTAAAAAGGAATACCCGATTAATTACTCCTGCTATTTGTGCTCCACTCACGAGCAACACAATTGGTCCATCGCTATGGGTATCAGAATGGAGGAGTCTTATAACATTTCAATACAAGATTGGATCAAGAATTTTCTCAACCTTTTTAGAAAGAAGAAAGAGGAGGAGGCTACAAATCTACTAGTGGACTTCATCTCTACCCTTTGAGCATTTGGTTGCATAGGAATGAAATCTTATTTGGTAGAGAAGATTTAAATCCCCATAGAATTCTTTTCCCTTGCTCAAAAGCATAAATCCAGTTTTTACTCAGCCTCAATGATTACAAAAGGTAAGATGAAACATCTAACTAAAATCAAGGATACTCCTGACAAGAGCAACTGCAACAATAGTTGGAGTATAAGAACAGGCACTACTTCAACTCCAATTGTTGTTCAAGTAGATGGCGCTTGAAAGAATGATAAGAAGACAGGTAATATATGGAAAGCAGCAATTGATTGGGTAAGTGAAAGCAGCATCAAGAAGATCAAAACTCTGAGAGAATCTTCGCATCTTCTCCCCTCCAAGCTGAAGCCTACGCTGTCCTTAAGGGTATTGATCATTTTCAATGGAGATGTATTAATATAGAGATCGAAAAAGATTGTGTTGATATAATATGGGGCTTAACCAACCAGAGAAACAAATGTAAGGATATTGCTTCCATTATTGAAGAAATCAGGACAATAGCTTCTACCTATCAATTTTTTAAATGCATTAAAGTTAGTAGAGAAGATATGCAAAAGGCCTATAAACTTGCCACATGTGCAAGAAAGGACTACATCCTCTTCCGCCTTTGTTTCACTTTGTCAAAAAAAAAAAAAGAAACATACGGCATCAAAACGCACAGGCTACGCTCCTGATTTGTCTATATATTACTCCCTCCACTTTTTTTACTTGCTACATTTATATTTTGGGAAATCAAACTACCAACTTTGACCCATTATTTTGATTTTTTTAAAAGTAATAATATAGTCAAGTGTGATCTTGTTAGATTTATCTCGATGTGTAGATTCATAATATCAAATTTTTATATTTTTTACTTAAAGTGAATAAGAGATTTTAAAAGTTGAAATGCCTTCAAAACCGTGCAAAAACAATGTAGCATGCAAATAAAAAAAAAGTAGGGGAGTAAGCTTTAGTACTATTCAAGCAAATCAGTTTCTAACAATAATAAGCATAAGCTAAGTAGATTCACAAACCTTGAGAAGTTGCACGTGCGGTTCCCAATGAAGAAAAGGTAAAAGCATGAGGGGCTTGTTTCACACATGAATACGGACATCCTGCAAATACTAGAAAGTGATTAGACAAGTGAACTTAGATCAATTTTCGTTAATATATGTTGATCATCCAAATCAAAAGAGAAAAAAGAAATCAAAATAAATATAAATGTACTACATCAGCAGGATTCTAACTAACTCCAAACATTATCATATCCCCTCAACACCCGAGTGGAGAAAAAATAAGTCCGAGTTTGGAGAAATGATGGCAATGCTGAGAAACAGGCAGAACTTCAGTGAGGAGATCAGCAAGTTGCTCAATACTGAACACGTGAACGAGAGTGATCTTACTAGCTTGAACTTTGTCTCTAACAAAGTGACGACCAATTTCTACATGCTGAGTCTTCTCATGCACGACAGGATTGACAGCAACAGAAAGTGCGGCTTTGTATCACACTCGAGAACAGTGGAATCAAGATTCTTCAAACCAAGACCATTGAGACCTGAAGTTAGGCAAGTAACCTCAAAAATGGTGAAAGCAATGGCCTTATATTCTACCTTAGCAGAAAAACTGGCCACCACAGGTGTTCCTTCGCTTTCCGTGAATTAGGGGAGTCACCTGGAAGGATACAGTCGCAAGAGTTTGATTTCCTTGTGACAGGGAAACCACCCAGTCACTGTTACAATAGGTAGTCAAGATTGCGTCAGTGTAGCTAAAAAGTAAATTTCCTTGACCAAGGGAACATTGAAGTACCTCATGACTCGATTGGCTGCCTCGTGTGTATAGCTCTGATATGATTTTGCATGAACTAAGCCAAGAGTTGGACAATGAAGTTTATATCAGGTCTACTTGGTTGGAGATGGGAGTGGATCACCTCGATCGAGTTGGTGTGAGCTTAATATGATCGTTAGTTGGAAGCTAGAGAGGTCTATATCTCGCATGCAAAACTCATGATGGAATCAAGAACATACTTCTTTTATAAAATGGAAATGCCAGGAGAATGCTCTGTGCCAAACTCATTGGAAAGCGTTTAAACTGTGTTTAACTCCCTTGTTGATGTTGCACTTTAGATCAATGTAAATATTGTCTATCTTTGGTGAAGAGATCAAATCTTGTATCTGTTTTGTTTATGATATCCAATCGGATCCACACTCCACACACAACCAGAAGCACACGCCCACACATACACAGGCACACATGCAAGTGCGCACGCACACGCACACACGCATGCAAGCGCATATACACGCATATGCACGCACGCACTACTGAATATGTTAAAATTTCAGACAGATTAGAAGTACTTCATCTGATAGTTAATCACTGAATGACTAAAGATGTGAATAGGCTGCCAAAATGGGGACTACAACGCAATCCTACATGTGTACTGTAACACCTCTAGGTGTTCAGGAGCCCACTAGTAGATATTGTCCTTTTTGGGCTTAGCCCGCAAGGTTTTGATTTGGGGCAGAACCGAAGTCCTACCCAAAAGGCATCCACTAGGTTGAGGTGTCCATCTCTTAAAGAAGATTTCGTTCTCCTCAACTTCCGATGTGGGATAGCCAAGATCTCAAGATCTTAGGCACCTTCTCCCCTCCTTTAAAGAGTCTGCGTCCCCGTAGGCACTACAAGACACCGGAATGGGACCTGGCTCTAATACCATCTGTAACACCCCTAGGTGTTCAGGAGCCCATTAGTAGATATTGTCCTCTTTGGGCCTAGCCCGCAAGATTTTGATTTGGTGCAGAACCGAAGTCCTACCCAAAAGGCCTCTACTAGGTTGAGGTGTCCACCTCTATATAAACAAGGCTTCGTTCTCCTCAATTTTCGATATAGAGGTGGACACCTCAAACTAGTAGAGGCCTTTTGGGTAGGACTTCGGTTCTGCACCAAATCAAAACCTTGCGGGCTAGCCCAAAGAGGACAATATCTACTAGTTGGCTCTTGAACACCTAGGGGTGTGTTACATGGACTGTCTTTACATGTGAAGAGGCAGCAAAAAGTGCTATTTGCTTGTGTATCATGAAGCTTGGTCCGGATTGTTAGATCAAAATATTGAAAGAGAATCCCAGTTATATAAGCTGGTTCTGGATACCATATATAATTTGCTCTTTTAGTCGTAGGTAAACAACAGATATTCCAGAAGACATTAAATGATGCCTAGGTTGCTGGTTACGATCTTTTATTTGAATAATGACCAATTAAGTTCAACTCTGTCAGATAAGCAACATAGAGAACTTATGCATACCTTTTCCAGCACACAAAACTTCATTGACAAAGATATCAAATGCCTCACATTCAGGATTGTCAAAAGGATCTAAACATTCGCTGCAAATACACTTGCAAACAATTAGCATGGTATACAAATTTTAAGAAATCAAACAAACAAGCAAAATGCAAGATTCAAAAGCTACTCAAAATGAGCTTAGAAAGATGAAAATCAATATTATATTGCAGCACAAATATGCAACAAAAACAACTACATTAATATGAAATATGAAGCACAAAATGATGAGATTAATCACTAAATCTGTATAAATTTAGTGAAATGAATTCTAAGATTCATATTTAGATTTAATAACTAAAGATCTTAAGTGAAATAGAAAGAACTCCAATAAAACTTTTTGCACTTGAAAGGTGTTACAGGATTCATATTTATATTTAACAAGTAAAGATCTTAAGAGGTAGGAAGAACTCCAATAAGACTTTTTGCACTTGAAATGTATTCTAGGATTCATATCTAGATTTAATATTAAAAGTCCTCAATGTGGTCAGTTTGAGGCAGCAAACTGTACACGAGTCATTCCTCATCATGAGGCTAGCAGACATACATTTCATTTCAAAGGGCATCGACTGTAAAATACTGGTCAAACATAGCTAACAAATATAAGAACAATTTCCCTGCATAATGCTAAAAAGAGTCCCCATTTGGACATCGCTCCAAACTTATTACCACGAATCCGTAATTCTGTCCATTCTAGAGTTGCCTTGGCCTAGAGTAGAACTATCAATTTGTCAATTAAAGCCACCTAGACCAATAACTAATTTATGTAATAAATCACTAACTTATATTTAACAAAATTACTCAGCTTTCTTCCACACACACACACACACCCCCCCAAAAAAAAAAAAAAAGAACCCAATTCCCAGGTTCACCCCTTGTCCATGAAGAATTAAAAGTTATAACCACTAACAGAAAGTAGCAGTTTCACCAAGCCAAGACCGCTACCTCAGTTGGCGATTTTTACATAAACTGAAAAAGTATAAAGTCCTATGTGGATGGTATTATGTTCAATAAGTTTAAGACCAATGCAAAACGTAACTTTTTTGCTAAGCATGCATATACAAAAATCATTCCAAAAGTAAAAGGAGATATTGTTTTCAATACTTCAGATTACTCCCAGAAAACTTCAAAATCATGTAAGTAGTCCATTTTATTTTGATAGGAAGAGAAAGAGTGCAAGAAGTTGGCGATAGTGTACAATTTTAATCAGGTTCAGTATAAATTATTAAGCATGAAAAGCACCAAAAACTCCAGTCCATAGTATATTGCTAGATTTATCCTTCATAAAGTCTATTGTGTTAAAGTTTTAAACGTTGTTGAATATCATTTAACATTCTCTATAACTTCTGACATGCTTGCTTAAGTGTTGAGATTGCAAAACTGGAACACAACTGATGAAATTCTGACCGTTTAATAAGAGGATGCAAGCCGATACAGTAAAGACAATATCATGAAAACTTAAGCATTACATAGGGAATGGGAGCAAGTTGATGCAACAATACAATGGCACAAACCAATATGCAATATCCATTTGATACATAGAGAACCAAATCCATATATAAGAACTAATAATAGAATATTACCTTTCAATTATGTCTGACCTGCTAATATTGGAGAGAATCTGCATCATCATTAAGATTTAGTATTCAATCGTACAAATATGTATTTGAATTAGATTAATGCTCTGAGTAAGTCAACACCAAAATCCATAAAACCTGAATCCGTTAGAATTTTCTCATTAGACATATAAGGTGCAAAACTATGAATTCATATGGAAAGGAAAAGAGGAAGCAATATCTATTAGTCCTACAACCAATGTTTAAGAGAGCTTAACACTTTTGTTACTGTTTTTTCATGTCTATTCATAAGCAAACTTCATCAAATAGCTTCACGTTACCTCATACGCTTGAATCACACGACGAATCATCAAATCAGAATTGTGTTGATTGTTCCTCACATCAGGATGAAATTCCTTCACCTGTCCACAACTTAAAGCTCCTCAACTTATTCAAATAAGTTACCTTTTTATAGTCATGGGTGATATATTTTGACACTTAATGTCTCTAATCCAGACAATATATTAAAAGGCATTCCTAAGTAAGACTATATGCTACGTGGCACTCTCCTCATGCTTCTAATGCAAATGCAAGGTATCGAACACATCACCTTTGAAATGAAAAGTGAGAGCTTAACCATCAATACACTATGACTTTATTGTCTAATGTTGCAAATAGAATATGATATAGTCTTATAATAGTTATATTTTACTAAGAAAACTTAAACAAGTATTTAGATCTATAAAACTTTTATCACGGTACTACCAAGGGAGTATTGATGACATATTCTCTTATCCCGACCAATTCCTTTTAAATTATTATTTTCAAACTCAAACCTTTAAGGTTTTTTTTACTTAGCATTTCATGACGTTAATTTTTCAATTTTTCACTAGACAAAAAGTACGAAATGTAACAAATGAATTATGAAATTTATGACTAATAACATATTTGTCCCGAGGCATCGCCCGGTCCAAAATACTAGTTATGGTACATTTGTTTTCCTTTACGTATAATATAAACAATACAAGATGGTCAAATTGAAGTGTGCGAAAAAAAGGAGAACAACACCAACAAATATGAAAACTTTAAAATATACTTACTCCGTCTCGTTTTAAGTGACTAGACAGAGAGATAAAGGGGGGAACCAAGGAGGATAGAGAAAAAGTTGAGACCACTTGTTTGACCAATCAAAATTGAGCATTGAATGAAATGAATAGGAAAAACAATTAAATAATGGAAGTTGGGACCACTTTTTGGTCAGAAATCAATAACTTATTACCACATTTCCAAATAAGGGAAGTTGGTCACTTACAAAGAAACAGAGGAAGTAACACCTAATTCATGGAAAAAAGATAACACCTTTTGATTACTCCTTCCGTTCTCATTGATGCTCCTATTTGGAATCTTGACACTATTTAGAATACGTAGAATCTTCTAAATTTCACCCAATATATAAGAAAAAACATAATCATGTGGGTTCTTAGTTAATTTGTCTCAATGAGTATCTTATTAATATAAAAAAATCATAATTTATTACTAATACGTAATTACATATATTAATAGTCAAAGATGTGCATTGACTAATATACAAGTCAAATAAATTATGAACCGGTGGAGTATTCAAATTTACTAATCAACATAATAAACAACGCCAATTTAACTAAAAAACTATCCAGAAGGTAATGAGTTAAAATTAAAAATCACTTGACATTTCGGTAATCTAGCTAACCAATCAAAATATTACAGTATCACCGATTTGGGATGAATATATAGATAGATAATACTGCAACTAAAAATAAAGGGTGATGAAATGACGTACTTTGGCTCTGAAAGCAGCCTTGAGTTGAGCAGCAGAGCAGTCGGGTTCGAGTCCGAGGACGGAGTATGCAGCAGCCATGGTGGTGAGAGAATTATCATTCCACATGTTGATGTCTGTGCCCCGGCAATTTAGTCTAAATGAGGATGAGGAGGAAACAGATAAAGATTTGAATTGATGAGGTGAGAGAATTGGCGCGTAATTAGAGAATATAAGGTAGTTATGGTAATGATTTATTGAGGTAGATTTTAGGAAAGGGGAGCTAGGAGTTGCAGTTGCAGTTGCAGTTGCAGCTGCAGCTGCAGCTGCTCTTATGATTGAAGCCATCAAGACTTCAGAGGAAACCGTGTTGAACCAGATTTCTTTTTTATTTTCCGGAGTAGAGTGAGCTCAGCCACAATAGGCGTGGATTCCATCTTGGTAAACAAAAATTAATCCGTCGACTGTGCTCTCGGGAGCACAGTGTGCTACGTGCTCCCAGCACAAAACGCAAATTAAAACGAACAAAACGCAAAACTTAAAAAGTCGAAATATATAATAGAACATTTAGTGAACCGATATAGAACATATTTTGCGCGGAAAAACAAAGACAAAAATCTACATATAAAACCCTCAAACTCATTTGAAACTGCAACTTCTCTCACTTCCACAAACCAACTTCCACAAACCAACTTCTCTCACTTTCTCTCTCAAAAAAACTCACCATTTTCTCTCACTTTCTCTCACAAAATCGAAATTCAAAGAATTCTACAAAATGGAAGATCAATCAAAGAAGCAAAATACACAACAATATGTCAGAACAAAAAGGTATAAACATTCATGATCATCTTGAATTTTAGTTTTCATTTTACTTTCGAATTAACATTATAATTTAGTAAAAATGTTCATGAGAATTTCGTTGCAAATGAACAGGAAACAAACTTCAAAATCTCAAACACATGAACCTCAAATGCATGAAGAAATTCCGAAAATGTAAGTATAATTTCAACAATAATGTGATTTCCAACTTATGTTCTACAATCAATTTCATATCATACTCTATTTGAATGATAGAACAACACAAGAAATTGCAACACATGAAATGGAAACAACCGAAATTGAAACAACACATTCTGCATGTTCTGCACAAAAAACTGAAGTGTAAGTTCTACTTTCTTATGTTCAGTTTTGATGGAATGAATGTCCTCTTTTAATGTTCTATTTTGATCGAAATGCATGTACTATATCGAATGTTCTATTTTCATGACCTAGATGTTCTATTTAATAAGTTCAAATTTTGTGATTTCAAGTTTCTTTTGATGTTCTATTTTTTTGCGCTGGATGTTCTAATTCATATGTTCTATTTTGTAAACTAAATGTTCTTTTTGTAAACTGAATGTCCTATTTTGTATGTTCTATTGTCAATGCTTACATGTTCTATTTCGTATGTTCTATTTTCATGACCTAGATGTTCTATTTAATATGTTCAAATTTTGTGATCTGAAGTTTCTTTTCATGTTCTATTTTATGCATTACATGTATATTTCATATGTTTTATTTTGTAAACTGAATGTTCTATTTCATATGTTCTATTCTGAATGCCTACATGTTCTATTTCTTATGTTCTATTTTCATGACCTAGATGTTCTATTCTCATGACAATAATGTTCTCTTTTTACAATAACTAAATGGACAATGGTTAATTTTGTTTTTTATAGTTATATTTTAATGCCTTTGTCTTTATGTTTTTTGATAGTCAATTAGACATGTTCACTATTTATTTTAAGTTCTATTTTTATAAGCTTAATGTTCTATTTTAATGTCTTGAATGTTATATTAAATATGTTCCATTTTCAAGAACTCAATAGTCAATTATGATATGTTCAATGATTTTAAGTTCTATTTTATAAGCTTAATGTTCTATTTTATGTCTTGAATGTTATATTAATATGTTCATTTTAAGAACTCATTTTGTATGAATGTGTTTATGTTCTATTTTATAAACTTTTATAAATAAATGTTCTAATTGTATGATCTTATTGTTCTAATTCTATGAACTAAATATTCTAAACTCATATCCTCCTATTCACTATTTCAGTAACAAAGTAACACAACAAGTTGCAACAACTGAAGCAGCAACAACTGAAGTTCTAGTAAATCCAGAAATTTTAAAGGAAATTCAGAGCACACATGCTGATTCATCAGAAGAAAATGACCTGTATGTTTTACTTTCTTATGTTCTAATTTGATGACCTGAATGTTCTTTTGATATTCTATTTTATACATTGAATGTTCTAATACATATGTTCTATTTTCAAGAACTGAATGGACAATTAAACATGTTCTATGATTTATGTTCTATTTTATAAGTTGAATGTTCTATTTTATGTGTTCAATGTTCTATTTTTATGCTTTGAATGTTCTATTACATATGTTCTATTTTCAAGAAGCGAATGGATAATCAGAAATGTTCTATGATTAATGTTCTATTTTTTAAGCTGAATGTCCTATTTTTATGCATTGAATGTTCTATTTCTATGCCTTCTATAATGTTCTATTACATATGTTCTATTTTCAACAATTCAATGGACAACTACACATGTTCTATGATTTATGTTGTAATTCTGAAGCTGAATGTTCTATTTTAATGCATTGAATGTTCTATTTTTATGCCTTAAATGTTCTATTACATATGTTCTGTTTTCAAAAATTGAATGGGCAACTATTCATGTTCTATGATTTATGTTCTATTTCATAACCTGAATGTCCTATCTTTTTGCCTTGAATGTTCAATTACATATGTTCTATTTTCAAGAACTGAATGAACAATTAGTTATGTTCTATGTTTTATGTTATATTATATGAACTAGATGTTCTATTGTTATAACTTGAATGTTCTATTTCATGAACTAAATGTTCTATTCTTCTGGTATCATTTATTTATTTCAGTAATACTTCAAATCAAGATATGATAACAGCACAATCTCGATCATTACCATCACAGACATCAACTCTGCCACTAACTCAACCTACACAGCCAATCCTAACTAATCAGTCTCAAACAGAACCACAAACACAATCAATAACCCAACCATTACTACCAACTCAACCACTCAGTGAACCAACACAACCCACTGAATCAACAACATTACCCACTAAAAACACAAAAGAAAGCAGCAAAAAGAACAAATTGAAGAACCAAAAAAGAAGAAGGTCAAGAGCACAACTAAAAATGAAGAACAACCAAAAAGTGAACCACCAACACCATCACAACCACAAAAAAAGCAATCCTACAACGCAAGACACACTGCTTCAAAGTTCATGGAAATAGCAAAACAGTTCACAGATGAGCAAAAGCAAGAAGTGCATGAAATGGGTTTTGCACCACTCTTAAACCTCGACTTCCCACAATACAACAGAGCATTCACACAATACCTTGTTGACCACTTCAACATTAGTAGATGTTCAATTATGCTTGAACAACAAGAAGAACTCACAATAAATGAAGAAGATGCACATTGTGTGTATGGACTACCAATTGGTGGTCAAGAGGTAAAGGAGGTCAGATCAGAAAATGTGTTGAACCACATGGAGTTCATGACACTTTGGAGACGACATCTGAATATTAGAAGTGGTAGTCCAACCATTCAACAGTTGGAGGCATGTTTGAAGGCAAATGTACTGTGATCGAGCACTTCAGACTCGACTTCCTTGTTTTTGCCATCAACTGTCTCATCAAGTCAACAACAAATCCAAAAGTGAACACAAAGTTTCTGAACTCTGTTGTAACTGCAGATGAAATAAGACATCTGGATTGGTCCAGATATCTTGTTGACAGCTTGATAACATCAGTTAAAGAACTGAGGAATGATGGAAAAAGTTATTTCACTGGACCAGTGCCCTTCATGATGGTAAATTCCTTTTTCTCTGAACAATTTTTATATTATGTATGATAATGTTCTGTTTTAATATGCATAATGTTCAAAATGATATAGCTGAATGTTCTTTTCCGTTTGATAATATGTTCTATAAACTCAATATCTAACCAATCAACTAAAATGGTTCTAATTGTATGCACAGAATGTTCTATCCTATATGTTCTCTTATATATTATTTCCTATGCTCTAAGTATATATACATGTTTTATATTGAATGTTCTACTTTTATGACATATGGAGTATATGTTAATATATTATTTCCTATGTTCTAAGTATATATACTACATGTTCTATATTGAATATTATATGTTCAAATTTTATTGACTAAATGTTAAATTGTATAAACTAATGTTCTAACCAGTCAACTAAAATGTTCAAAATGCTAAGACTATATGCTCTGTAAATTGAATGTTATTTTTTCTATGTTCTATTTTTATTGAACCAATGTTCTACATCATTTATTCTATTTTCATTAGTTACATTTTCTTTTTAATATGTTAAATGTTCTATCATATATGTTCTATTATATATTATTTCCTATGTTCTAAGTACATATGCTACATGTTCTATATTGAATGTTCTACTTTTATGACATATATGTTCAATAAAGCATGTTCAATTGAATATAGTATGTTCTATGTTCTAATCCTATGAACTATATGTTCTAATTGTAAGAACTATATGTTCTAATTGTAAGAACTAATTGTTCTATGAACTAACATGTTCAAAATGCTAAGACCATGTTCTTTTTTATGCCCTGTTTGTTCTATTTATACAATAACCTCTAATGCCTTCTTTGATTTCCAAAAGCTTTGCTATTTTGACCGTGTGAGGGTTCAAAACAAGACATTTCCAAGAGAATTCCCAATCATATCATGCTGGAAGAAGAATATGATCAGGCAAAGAATGACAATAGAGGAGCAACAAGGATTTGGGAAAGGTCTTGTTCTACCAAGAATTGCACAACAACAAGAAGCACTTCATGTACTACCACCACCACCAGCTATGCAACAACAACAAATTCAACCTGATCTTCATCAACCTGATCTTCATCAACAACAAGAACAACTCCCACCACCACCACCACCAGAACAAGCAACAACAAGCACCCACCAAGAGAATGTTGAACAACAATATCAACCACCATCCAATTTAAAGGTATAAATGTTCAAACAATAAACTGATTGTGTTCTACATAAAATGCATAACTGTTCTAAATGAAAACGACAAATGTTCTTTTTCCATACATGTACTATCTTAAATTGTAAAATGTTCTAAATTTAAGGTCTAAATGTTCTATCATAAAATCATATGTTCTAAATGATATGCAAAGTTGTTATAGTGTTCTAACATTTAATTCTAAAATGTCCTATCTTTAATGGTATAATGTTCTAAATGAGATGTATAATTAAACTGATTATGTTCTACATAAAATGCATGGCTCTTCTAAATAAAAATGACAAATGTTCCTTTTCCATACATGTGCTATCTCAAATTGCAAAATGTTCTAAACTAAGGTCTAAAATGTTCTATCCTGAAATCGTATTTTGTTCTAAATGAAATGAAAGACTGTTCTAAATAAAAATGAAACAAGTATATGTTCTAATTCAAGTTGTATAATGTTTAAAATCTACTACTAAAATGTTCTATATCTAATGGTAAAATGTTCTAAATGAGATGGACAATTGTTCGGAATCTTGTATTATATTCTCTTCAGGATTTCATTGAGGAGTTCAGCAAATTGATAAAAAGTATTGGAGGAAACTTCTCAAGATTTGGCTACTTATTACAACTTTCCCAACAAATATTCAAAACCAACCAAATTGAAGAGATAATGGGAAATGTTTTGAATGAAATGTGGGACAAGTGTGCACACAAAGTGAAGCTTTCACAAAGTAGCCAAGAGAAGACCCCAAATATTCTTAGCCAAGATGAGGAACTGTTTGCTAGTGATGAAATTGGAGAGCTTCTGAAAAAATTTGAAACACAAGCTACCAACACATATCAAGGAAAGAAAACATCAGTTTTTGAAATGACTCCTCCATCATTTTCTTTGGAAATTGATTCCACCCAAACACCACAACCAAGAGAGCCTTCTGAACAACCAAGCTTAGACTTGAAGTCGGGTTTTGACGACTTGGACAATTTGATTTCTACACCAGAAGACAGTTCAATTGAACACCTCTTTGAAAAAGAAATGCTAGATCTTGGAGGGGAACACAATGAAGGGTAACTTAATCTCAAGAATTGTTAACTTTTTGTTATAACTTATGGTGATTTTGTACTGACAAGAAATGACAAACATGAAGATGAATTACTAACAAAAATGTCATTTTGTATGCTATAAATATTAATCAGTTTAAAGTTGGTCTTTTATTGGAAAGTGTTCTTTCTTAATGTCTGTTTGTTCTATTTCTTTATATGTTCTATCATACAATTATATGTTCCATTTCAAATGAAGAGATGTCTTATTTTACTATCCTCTATCCCTTTTCAAAAGTTTAAAATTGGTCTTCTATTGGAAAATGTTCTTTCTTAAATTCCGTTTGTTCTATTTCAACTCAGGAATGTTCTATTTCTATATATGTTCCATTTTCAAAAGTTTAAAGTTGGTCTTCTATTGGAAAATGTTCTTTCTTAATTTCTGTTTGTTCTATTTAAACTCAAGAATGTTCTATTTCTTTATATGTTCTATCATACAATTATATGTTCCATATGAAACGAGACATGTCTTATTTTACTATCCTCCATCCCTTTTCAACTTTCAATGAGGCAGTTTTATGTTCGATATCTGATGGGGAAATGTTTTATATTCAATGCATAAATGTTCTATTTCATAACTTGAATGTTCTATTTCATGAAACTGAATGTTCTATCTTATTGCCTTGAATGTTCTATTATATATGTTCTATTTTCAAGAACTGAATGAACTATTAGATATGTTCTATTTTATGAGCTGGATGTTCTATTCTTATAACTTTAATGTTTTATTTCATGAGCTGAATGTTCTATTACATATGTTCTATTTTATGAACTGGATGTTCTATTCTTATAACTTGAATGTTCTATTTTATCTTCGATATCTAATGAGGAAATGTTCTATATTCAATGCATAAATGTCTCACTTATCATGCAGAGATTTGAAACGTCCTAAGCGGATAGTGCAAAATCTGCCACCATGCTTTCGTTCTCCATTCCTTACCAAATACGAAAACCTTTTCAAGAACATGAAGGGATTATACACAACATTATCAAACTATGCATTTGAAGAAGAAAATGAAGACAAAGAGTAAGTGGGCAATTACAATTGTGTTCTAAATTATTATATATATATATATATATGCCTAATGGTTTTTCCTTCAAACTTGCGTAGGGAGATTTTGTACTATGATGGGATGACAACAATAACTAGGAGTGATATGCAAACTCTATCATTCGAAAATGAAGTGATGAACAATGTAATTGATGCATGGACAATTGTACTCAACAACAGAAACAAGCAACGTGCAACAGATGCACCAAACAGAATTTTCTTCAAGACTAATGCATTTGTAAGTGTGTCGATTCTTTTAAAGCCAATAAATAAAGTGCAATAACAAACTAAATATCATTTTGTAGATATTGCTGTGCACAAATCAATACAATGATGAGAAGGTTGATATCCAAGCAAGGACAAGACAATTCATAGAAACATTGGATAATGAAATGAAAGAAAACAACATACAAAATATTGATCAATTTGATCTGGTAAGTCATAATTCAAATTTGTTCCAAACTGATTTTTAAATGTTCCACTTTAGAATTGAATGTTCTATTACAAATGTTCCACTTTAGAAGTCAATGTTCTATTACATATGTTCTATCTTTTATCTTCTATCACACAATGATTTTTAAATGTTCTTCTTTTGAATGTTCTATTAGAATCTTCTTTTGAATGTGTTCTATGAATTGAATGTTCTACATGTTCTATTGAATGTTCTATTTTCAAGTAGTGAATGTTCTATTACATATGTTCTATATTTGTTATGTTGTATTTTCCAGGACACAATGTTCTACTTTAATTTATAAACCCGAAACCGTATACGATATTCTTCCCCATTCTTGCAAGTGAACACTACTATATCTTCTGCATCAACATGGTCAATCATGAGTGGGTAATAGACATAATTGACAACACAAAGTTGGCCAAGAACATCAACTTCAGATCAAAGTACAAAGACTACCCAAAAAAGATGGTAAATATTTATTCAAATTGAAAATGTACTTGTCCAATGAAATATGAACTTTAATAAATAATGATCCAATGTTATGTATAATTTAACATTTTTGTTTCTATTGTATGCGAGAAAAATGCATTTCAAGAGTACATAAAAACAAAGGGATTAACAACTAATGATTTACTTGAGCAAATGAGGTCAAGGGTAATAAAGATGCCATGCAAGGACAACATCAACCACACAGATCGTGGAGTGTTTCTCATGAGACACATGGAAACATACATTGGAGAAGGAGCAGAAGAATGGGATTGTGGACTTGGTGTACGTAATGTAAGTCCGGAATGAGATTTTTTAATATTCTCTAGTTGTTCTTTTTTAACTTGAATATGTTCTATTTCGATGCATGGGTGTTCACCATTTGTACAGGAAGAAAGGTTAAAAAAGTTGAGAGTTGAATATTGTGCAGAAATCATCTTGTGTAACAACAACCTCCATCGAGATGAAGTGCAAAAAAGGCAAAAGCAAAGGCCAAAGCAAAATCCAGAAATTAATTGTTATACTTAAGAACTAAATACTCTTTCTATATTACAAAATGTTCCATTTGTAAAAAATACTATGTCTTATTTGAATAGGAGTTGTGTTCTATATCTAGCTATAAATGTTCCATTTCTAAAAGTACAATGTTCTATTTTAATAGGAGTTATGTTCTACATCTAGCTATAAATGTTCCATTTCTAAAAGTACAATGATCTATCTTAAATAGGAGTTCTGTTTTACATCTAACTATAAATGTTACATTTCTAACACTACAATGTTCTATATTAAACAAGAGTTCTGTTCTACATCTAGTTATGATCATTTCTATCTGTAAAATGTTCTATCTATATACTTAAATCTTCTATTTCTAAATGTACAATGTTCCATTTCTATCAATAAAATGTTCTAAGTATATATACTACATGTTCTATATTGAATATTATATGTTCAAATTTTATTGACTAAATGTTCTAATTGTATAAACTCATGTTCTAACCAATCAACTAAAATGTTCAAAATGCTAAGACTATATGTTCAGTAAATTGAATGTTATTTTTCTATGTTCTATTTTTATTGAACCAATGTTCTACATCATTTATTCTATTTTCATTAGTTACATTTTCTTTTTAATATGTTAAGTGTTCTATCATATATGTTCTATTATATATTATTTCCTATGTTCTAAGTATATATGCTACATGTTCTATATTGAATGTTCTACTTTTATGACATATATGTTCAATAAAGCATGTTCAATTGAATATAGTATGTTCTATGTACTAATTCTATGAACTATATGTTCTAATTGTAAGAACTATTTGTTCTATGAACTATAAATGTTCATATATTAAACAAGAGTTATGTTCTACATCTAGCTATGTCCCATTTCTATCTGTAAAATGTTCTATCTATATACTTAAATCTTCTATTTCTAAAAGTACAATGTTCTATCACAAATAGTAGTTCTGTTCTACATCTAGCTATAAATGTTCCATTTCTATCTATAAAATGTTCTATCTATATAGTTAAATGTTCCATTTATAAAACTACAATGTTCTATCTTAAATAGGAGTTCTTTTACATAGAGAAATGTTCTTATTAAATATGTGAATGTTCTTTTACTAATAGAGTAATGTCTTGCTTCACTATGATATACTTTTTCTTTACGAGAATTAAATATGATATACTACTTTCTATTTCATAAAACATGACCTTCATAAAAAATCAAGATATAAATAATTTATCTAAAAATTACACAATATCAATATAACAAAAAGATTCTAAACATATTGCAAATCATGTAAAAAAATTGTAACTATATTTATATCGTATATGAAAATTAAAGAACCAATACCATCAAATTATTCAAAACAATACTACAAAAATTCAAGAATGACAATTTGGTGTCATAGTAATTCCAAAAATATTGAAAAAATTGTAACTAAATTTATAATGTATTTGAAAATTAAAGAACCAATACCATCAAATTCTTCAAAAAAATCCTACAAACATCTTACAAATTAGTCGTTGTTGTAATAGTAACTCCAAAATATTCATCTACACTACATTGATTAAGTTGAGATCCAGTACTAGGATGAACTATATTGGAACCAGCCGGTAAACTCATCTGCAAAATAAAATGTTCCAATTCTAGATTAACAATGTTTCAAACCAAGATGAACAATGTTCTAAAAGAAATAAAGATGAGTAAAAGGTATTCAAATCACCTTAATAGCAGTTTGAGCATTATTCTTTACTTTTAAGGCATTTGCAGCAGCTTTCTTCCTCCATCCTTTGGCCTGATTGCATTTCTTCTCAATAATGCTCTTTGGTCTGCTATTGCTTTGATACTTTGGTCGTTGATTTGGATTTCCAACTTTTACACCACCAACACTCTCAACATCTTCCACAACCAACGCTTCACCAACCTTACCAATAATACTCTCAACTTTCTCCTTAACACTAGTAAAAGCAAGATCTAATTCATACCTTGCATTAGGATCAGATTGACTAGCTGTTATCAAGCGCACAAAATTCCTTGTGATTTGGGCCCTCCAAACAGAAGAAGACACACAATCAGAATCCCTAGCTTTCCTCTCTTCTACTTTTGAACACATAACTGATCGTGTCCACCTCACCAAAATGTACTGATCAGGAATTTTAGCAACACAATGCAAGTGATAAACACGAAGAGAGTGGAAACACAAAACCCCAACCTCGCCATAGTAGTTGCAAGTGCACTCAATGTCATGTGTTATTTCATTGTAACCAACTTGATGCATGATCAAATCAACATCGGGACGACCAATATGGTATATAACAATGGGATGTTGACGAAAAAATACCTTCTGACCACACTCAGTTCCTTTAATAAACTCATCTTCAAAAATCTTATACACCTCAGTTGTGTAAATCTGACTAGCATGCTCCAACAAATTCAAATGAGCAAATGCCAAATGTCGGTTACCCTTATTACATTGGAAATCCTGACCATTTTCCTTACTTCTCCATTCACCAATGACATCAAGAAATAAGTTGTAGAAATCACATAAATCGTGTGTCTTACAAAGTCTCCTTTTCACAGATTTATTTGTTGTCTCACTTCTTTGTGAGGAAAGAATACCACCAGAAAAGAACTTTTTAGAATATGCAGAGCACCACTTCTCCCTAATCTCATACAAATCATTGAGCCACTTTTTTGTAGAACAATTAAATTGAGTCATCATCCTAGAATGAAAAATAACAAATCAGATATAATGTTCTAATATAACAGCATATGTCCTTTTAATAAAATAAAATGTTCTAGAGCTAAGCTGTAACATGTTCCATTTATAAAACTAATCTGTTCTAAACTCTGAAATGTTCTAGATTATATTGGGCCTTGTTCTACATCGAATTCAATATGTTCTACATGATTACACAGTTGTTCTAAATATAAAAACAAAATGTCTACATCAAATTCATTATGTTCTACATATAATGTTCTTTTTAGATAGTTACTTGTTCCTTTTATGAAATAAATATGTTCTATAAATAACAAATAAAGATATAATGTTCTTTTAATAATGGTTAAATGTTCCATGTCTAATAGAGGGTGTTCTACATCGAATTCATTATGTTCTACCTGAATAAACAATTGTTCTAAATAGGAAAATGAAATGTTCTACATCAAACGCATGATTGTTCTACATGAATACACATTTGTTCTAAATAGAGAAAGACAATGTTCTACATTAAAAAGCAATGTTCCTTTTCTGACAGAAATATGTTCAACATATAAACACATCAAATGAGAAAGCAAAATGGCAAAAGAATCAAATTATACCTTTGCCAATAGAATTCGAACTCCGCAATTGTATCACTGTACTTCAAAACAGTATTAAAGACATCAACAAAATCATCTCGTGCCCTCAAGTCTGGAATGTTCTTCTTTGAATTCTGACCAATATGCCAAGTACATAGACGATGGTTCACTGATGGCAAAACAACTTTCAATGCCGCTGCCATTGCTGCACACTGATCAGTCATCATAGTGATTGGTTTTTTCCCACCCATTGATCTCACAAATGAATCAAATAGCCAAACGAATGAATCAGTTTTCTCATTGAGCAAGAAAGCACATCCGAACATGATATTGTTCGTGTGATGATTCATTCCTACAAACAATGCACATATCAACTCATACTTATTTGTACGATATGTTGTATCATGAATCACAACATCACCAAAAATCAAATAATCCCTTTTCATCCTCCCATCTCTAAAAAAAAAACTAACCAAATTCCCACAATTATCCAACTGCACATCATAATAAAAATCAGCCTCACTTGCTTGCCTTTGTGCAAAAAACTTTATCAACTGATTTGAATCTGAAAAATCAATACTTTTAACCTTCTCACTAGCAAGAGCATTATAGGCATCACTAGCAATAAAACCTAGGTTAGGAGAACCCCCAACTTCTTTCCTCATAACCCGAATAGCATCCGCTACAGGAATTCCACTCCTCTTCAAGTTCGAAATAAATGCCAACTGCTCAGAACGCACTAATCTATGTGACCTAATATAATGACGTTCATGAAGTGGAACCATTGCATGATTATGTCCCATAACATGTGCAACCAAAGTATACACACCATCTTCATCAACATGAAATTGCACATAAGCTCGCAACCAGTTCTATAATCAACCTTTGAATATGATTTATGTCCTACATTATTCACATTCTTGAAACCAGTCCTCCAACAAACCATTTGCCTCATACAGATACTACCATCTTTGACCCTGTGCCTTGTTTTCCCCTTACGAACACCAAAACCAAACTTAAAAGCATACTCATTATACAATTCAAAAGCTTCTTCATCATCTTTCACTTGCTTCTGTAGCAACTCAGACTCAGAACCTTCCTCAAACTCAACAACATAAGTCTTCTTCCCTAATATCACAAAAATAAAATAATAATGACAGGATGTTCTACATGAAATCAGTAGGTGTTCTAAATGAAAATGACAAATGTTCTTTTTCATATATGTATTGTTTCAAACATTAGAATGTTCTAAATTAAGGTCAAAAATCTGCTATGTTAAACTGACAATATGTTCTACAGAAATACCTCATTGTTCAAAATGAAAAGCAAAGAAGTCTCCTTTCAAGAAAATTGTACTATGTTCCAAATCAAACTGATAAATGTTCTACATGTAATGAAAATTTGTTCAAAATGAAAACGCAAAATGTTCTTTTTGAATAAAATAGAAAATTGTATTATGTTCTACATAAAATCAATACTTGTTCATAATGAACATAGATAATGTTCTAACACCAAAAACAATATGTTCAAAATGAAAAATGTTCACGTCAAACTCATTAAGTTCAACAACAATAGCAGAATTACTTTAAGCATGTTCTACTTCAATTGGAAATATGTTCTAAATTCAAAAAGTACTTGTTCTAATTCAATCACCTATAATGTTCTACACTTTTATATTCAATTATCAACTGATTCACAAAATTCAGCAACAACACAAACAAAAATTCATGAAAATTGTAAACACATGATGTTATGAAATTACTTCATACTTAAGCAATCAAAATCATACCATTATTCAAAAACTTACCAATTGATTTTGAATTACTAACAATTGAATTACCAAATTGTGTAGAAGAATTGATAACACAACCTATAGTTCAAAAAATAACATGCAATTCACAAAATCAGCAACAACGAACAACGAATTACAAAACCGAACAACAATAAACCAACAATAAGCAATTGAAATCATTCAAAACTTACAAATTGGTTTCGAATTAGGCAAAATTGAATTAGCATCTTCTGTCGAACTTCCAACAACAATAGCAGAAGCTAAATTCGACATTTGATCAGCTAAATTCACAAAAATCGACGAGAGAATTGGAAAAATCGATCATGAAATCAATAACAATGATAAGCGAACAGAGAACATTCGATAAGAGAGAGAATTTCGAACATAATAATGATCAACTGAAATAAATGTTCCATTTGCCTGATTTTATAGCTTTCCACTCAAAACCAAAACGCAGTCGTTTTGGTACCGGGAGCACAATGTGCTACGTGCTCCTGAGAGCACAATAAAATTTTCAAACAAAAATCGGTTTGTAGTCAAATAGACCAATATATCATACTTTCTATTAAAAACAACCCTTATTTTTCTGGTAATTTTCATAAGCCAAGATTTAGTTTTATACTCCGTTCATTACATTTTTTCTTCCTATTTGGAATCGGAGAGAAACCAATGTAATATGAAAGGTTTAATTAGATTCCACATTTGAGAAGAGAAAGAAAACAATAAAAAAAAAAAAAAAATCAAATTTCATCCTTGAGAAGAGAGAGAAAGTATTAATATATTATATTAGACTTTTAAGAAGAGAAAGAAGCATATTGAAAAGAAAGAAAAGAAAAGGAAAGAAAAGTTGTATTAATAACATTGTACTCTCTGTCATACTCTTTTCTTTTTATAAGAAAAGAAAAACTTAGATCGGAAACCCCTAGTGTGGGGGTCAGCCTAAAACATCCTTACGGATAATTAAAGAAAAGTCATAACATTATGGAGGAAACAACAATAATAAAGAAGAATTGGAGTGACTCTTGAAAGCCATGAAATTCGCCGCGTTGTTGGCTTTTCCGGTAGCAGTGGACCACCTTGGAATGGACAAATTTGGCCAAGTCGGCACCTGCGTACAAACAATTATTAATTTCCAACATAATCTTCCTAACAGAGTTGATGCATTTGATTACAGAGAGATTGTCGCCTTCAATCACAATATTAGGAACATTGAGGGAGAGAGCAGCTAAAGGACCTTGACGGAGGCCCCAAGCTTCCGCTTGGAGAATACTAACAGAACTGCTTAAGGACTGAGAACCAGCCATTACGACATCACCACTAGCATTTCTAATAAAGAAACCCAAAGAGGCATTACCATTCTGAAGCTTGGAGCCATCAAACTCTAATTTATGAAAATTAATGGGAAGGGGTTCAAATACCTTTAGGGTCGCCCCTCCTCTTGGCAGAATTTGAAGTTTTGTTAGTAATAGAAACAACATGATTGGGAAAAGTTTCATCCACCTTGACTTTTTGCCAAATATAAAAGAACGAACCAACAACATAGCTAGCTTGACGGGAGGAGGTGAAATCATCATTAAAGATGAGTTTGTTGTGGAAAAACCAAACAGACCACCAAACAAAGGTAAACTTGGTTAAATTCATGAGAGGGACAATAGAGTGACGAGCTTCAATGATAGAATGCAAAGAACGAAGATAGATCAATCAGAGGTAGACAAGCTGGAAGGGGAGGCCAGTCAAGGCTAGCCTGGAGTTGAGCAAAAATGTCTAGAGTATAAGGACAAGCAAAACATAAATGTACCGCATATCTGAGGCATGACAGCAAAAAACACACTATTAAGGGAGGAAAATATGACTTTTTTCAAGATGATCCTTGGTAGGAAGGCCATCATTACAAGCTTTCCACACGAAGTTCTTAATCTCAGGATTAACATTGATCGACCAGATCCATTTATATTCCATATCTTGGGCACTAATGTTAAGATCATTGCTGACAAGAGATACATCAGATTTAACCGAGTATTCACCATCAGCTGTTAACCGAACATAAGTTTATCTTGTTGGGTACAGGAGAGGTTATAGAGGGAGCAAATTTGAGAACAATATGGGGGGACAAAGGAAAGGAGATGTTGTTGATTCTAAGAGCCATTTTGAAATATACAATCACCAACCTTGATCTTTTCAGAGCCTATGATTGGAGAGATGATATCTATGGACCTAATTTTTTATTGTCTTAATTAACGGACTGAATTCCATATAAGTCTCTCATTGGACTATGGTTTTTATTAAAATCTTTGAAGCCGCCACCCTATTAGAGGTGGGCAGGGGTCGGGCCAGCACGCGGGCCCGGCCCAGCACGAGCCCATTCAGGGCCCGGCCCGGCCCGTTGTCCGCTCCGTGGGCCGTGGGCCTACCACGGTCAAGAAATTTAATTTCAGGCCAGCACCGGCACGAGCCCGCGTGGGCCGGCCCGTGGGCCGAACGCTCCTTTCCTTTGTGTTTTTAGCCTAAAACTGTCAAAAATACAAAAAAACAACATAAAACACGGGTCAGGCCCGCAGGAGGCACGAGCCCGGCCCGCGGGCCCGTGGGCCTGGGCCGGGCCGGGCCATGGACAAAATGTGAAAATTTCAAGCCCGGCCCGGCCCATGCCCAGGTCTACACCCTATTAATATTTGAATAGGGACAAATTTATTTAGTAAATCATATTAAAATCAATTTAAGGAAATATCATTTAAAACGATAATGGCTTCATATAGATAAGGCTTTTCTAAAAATTGGTATTTCCTAACATGAGATAGGGCTAGGGGTTTAAGTTAAGAGGTGCGAACGTTAGGAAATCGTCTCCTTTTCCGTTAAGATTATAAAATAACTCATTCCTCTGAGCTCAGGGAGAACGGTTCTCAAGAGTAAGGAAATAACATTATTATACTGCGATTGAGGTAACAACCACTACTAGTACCCGCAATTCCCTTCAAAAATGTTTATGAAAATATGAGTACTCTATGAGATATTAATGTTTACGCATATGACTATTTAATTCTGAGTTGAAGGATGATTATTATTACGATTTATTGATTTCAATAAATACTTTTCATGAATTTTATGAGCTGAATGAACTTTCATGAGCTATTAGTCATGAAAGCATGATATGATTTTGCTACCATAATTATTGAGGTACAGTTGAGTTGGATGATGTATTGATTATCACCTATAAATATCAAAATTTACGAAACATGATAAAATAAAGTGAAAGAACTGGTTTGCTGAGCTGATTAGCGGTCGTGTACGTACTGAACTGTTTATTGGGGCATTCGCCCATTACTGTTTACTGGGGCACTGGGCTATTACTGTTTACTGGGGCACTGGCCCATTAATGTTTACTGGGGCTGATATGAATGTTCAACTAGAATAGCCAAACACTCAAAGAACACGTCCAATGGAGGAATCCGAAAATAAGAACAAGTAACAAGGGATATTTCTTAATGAATGATCACTCCTGAAACACTCACAAGAATCTTAAACACACTCAAACCACTCCTGGAATTAAGTTGTTTAAACACTAATTAATAAACACTCCTGAATATCAATTAATGGAAGATTAAAGCTTATGAATTAATTCACAAACAATAACAATGTTTAGTCATAAAAATCACTCTAACCATTGAAGAGGTTAGGCGCCATTATTTATAAGGAGTAAGCAAGAAAACCTTGCTCCTCAAGCATACCAAACCACACGGCATCCTCCATCAATTTAGGAAAGTATCTCCTCCTTAATTCTAGCCTAGAATCAAGCTAAACTTAAGGAAACTCTAACTTAAGGAAAGACAACAAGTACTTTCCTTAATTACAACTCAAACACACGCCCAAGGCTGCTACCTTGCACGCCACTCCAATCTACCAAATTAAGGAAACTTTCCTAAAATACAACCATGACAACTAAACACCTAACCACCGAAATCTCTAAGGGGTTTTCGGACTTTTATTGAACTAGAAACAACTCAACTAATTAACTAACATTTTAAACTAATAATGACACTAATTTAAAATGCTAATCAGTTTCCTCCACGAGCCATGTGACACACGACACAAATGCATGCTTGTTAGCCATCAAATTGAAACCCATGTGTTCCATCAAAAGTAAAACCGGCTCTTCTTGAGTTGATGCCTTTGGATCCGCATCATTCTCCCCTTCTTCAAAAGAATTTGCCCTCAAATTCTCATCATCATGGTAAGGAGAAAGATCACCAATATTGAAAGTAGCACTCACATTGCCATAATCACTTGGTAAGTCGATTTTGTAAGCTCCATCACCCACGACTCCAATGACTTCGAAAGGACCATCAGCTTTAGGCATCAACTTGTTTTTCCTTTTGCTCGGAAACCTTTCCTTCCTCAAATGTATCCATACTAGGTCACCTTCCTTGAACTTAGGTTGGCGCCTATGCTTGTTAGCTCGTTCCTTGTATTGCTGATTCATTTTCTCAATTTGAGCTTTAACTTGCGCACAAGTCTTGTTAAAAGCTTCCAGCCTTTTCTTTGAATCCGCATGTATCTCACTTCTAGGAAGAGTAACAAGATCAATAGGGAGAAAAGGATTAACTCCATAAATGATCTCAAATGGAGAACGTAAAGTTGTGGCTGAATGTGAACGGTTGTAAGCAAATTCCACATGTGCAAGCTTCACATCCCAATCTTTTTGTGTCTTACTCACAAGGCCACGTAACAAAGAACCAAGAGTTCTGTTTGTAACATCAGTTTGACCATCTGTTTGAGGATGATGACTCGTGCTAAATAGGAGTTTCGTTCCCACCATCTTCCACAAACACCTCCAAAAGTGACTAAGGAATTTAGAATCCCTATCCGAAACAATGCTTCTAGGAATGCCATGAAGTCGAATTACCTCTTTGAAATACAAATCAGCCACATGGGAAGCGTCATCCGTCTTGTGCATGGGAATGAAATGAGCCATCTTCGAAAATCTATCCACAACCACCATGATAGCATCTTTGCCTCTTTGAGTTCGAGGCAAACCAACAATGAAATCCATGCTCACACTATCCCAAGGATGATCCGGAACTGGTAAAGGTGTGTAAAGCCCTTTATGAAAGGTGCTTTTGGACTTTTGGCACGTTGCACACTTGCTCACTACCATATGCACATCTTTTATCATGCTAGGCCAATAAAAATGTTCACTCAAAGTATCAAGTGTCTTTTGAATGCCAAATTGACCAGCAATACCTCCACTATGCACTTCACGAACTAGAAGCTCACGTACCTTGCACTTTGGGACACACAACTTGTTTCCTTTAAAAAGAAAACCCTCTTGAACCATGAACAAACCTTTAGGAGCAGCAAAAATCGAACCAAAGTCATCATCTTCTTTATAAAGCTCCTTCAAGTGTTCGAACCCCATTACTTTTGCATCCACCATAGCTAGCAAATAAGATCTCCTTGAAAGTGCATCTGCCACAATGTTGCTCTTTCCTTCTTTATACTTGGACGAGAAGGTGAAAGATTGGAGAAACTCGACCCACTTGGCATGCCTATGATTGAGTTTTTGTTGGCCATGAATGTGTTTGAGCGCCTCATGATCCGAATGAAGGATGAATGGTTTAGGCCTCAAATAATGTGACCAATGGTCCAAAGCTCGAACAATAGCATAAAACTCACGATCATAATTAGAGTAGTTCAACTTGGCACCATTGAGCTTCTCACTAAAGTATGAGATAGGGCGCTTCTCTTGGATCAAAACAGCACCAATTCCCAATCCACTTGCATCACACTCTACCTCGAACAACTTGTTGAAATCCGGCAAAGCAAGTATAGGAGCACTACACAACTTCTCTTTCACTTCTTCAAAATCCTTTTGCGCCAAAGGAGACCATACAAACTCACCTTTCTTCAACAAAGCGGTGATAGGAGCCATAATGGAAGAGAAGTTTCGAATGAATCTTCTATAGAACGAAGCCAAGCCATGGAAGCTTCGACATTCACTAGCATTAGTAGGGGCCAGCCATGAAGAAATTGCTTGCACTTTCGAAGGATCAACATGAACTCCTTCCTTGGAAACAATGTAACCAAGAAACGCTATGCTCGACACAAGGAACTCACACTTTTCCATCTTGCCGAAAAGTTTTTGTTCTCTAAGCTTCTCAAACAAACTCCTCAAATGTATCAAATGATCATCAACACTCTTACTATAAACAAGGATATCATCCAAATAAACAACAACAAATTTGTTTAAAAAGGAACGAAGTACCTCATTCATAAGTCGCATGAAAGAACTAGGGGCGTTGCATAAGCCAAAAGGCATCACCATCCATTCATAAAGACCTTGTTTAGTCTTGAATCGTTGTTTTCCACTCATCCCCTTCTCGAATCCTCATTTGATGATAACCACTTCTAAGATCGATTTTTGAGAAAATCGAGGCTCCATTGAGTTCATCAAGCATATCCTCCAACCTCGGCATGGGAAATCTATACTTCACAATGATATTGTTCACGGCCCTACTATCAATGCACATTCTCCATGTACCATCTTTCTTAGGCACAAGTAAAGCGGGAACCGCACAAGGACTCATGCTTTCTCTTACATACCCCCTTTCGATCAATTCTTCAATTTGTCGTTGAAGCTCTTTGGAAGCACTTGGATCACACCTATAAGCAGGTTTATTAGGCAAAGGAGCTCCCGGAACTAAATCAATGGCATGTTCAATTCCCCTTAAGGGTGGCGGCCCTTGTGGAAGGTCTTCCGGAAATACATCACAAAATTCCTTCATGAGTGAATCAAGTTGTGGATTACTTGGCTTCACTTCACTTGCAACAGCATGTTTGATGACTAAAGCATAGCACACGCCCTCATCTTCAATCTCTTTCTCGAACTCTTTGAAAGAAAGAAACAAACTAGTCTTTTTCTCTTCCTTCTTGTGAATCACGGCACTAGGAGCCAAAGGATGCAACCTAATCTTCTTGGAACCCACCGAAACTGTATACACATTGGAGTCCCCTTCATGTATCACCTTTCTATCAAATTGCCATGGTCTCCCGAGTAAAACGTGACAAGCATTCATGGGAAGTACATCACACCATAGCTCATCCTTGTAATTCCCTATGGAGAAAGAAAGTAATGCTTGCTTCTTCACCCTAAGTCCCGTATCATCAAGCCAACTCAACTTGTAGGGGCGTGGATGATCTCTCACAATAAGACTCAATTTGCTCACCAAATCTGCCGCCACTACATTGGTACAAGACCCACTATCACTGATCATGTTACAAGTGTTTTCACCCACTTTGCAACGAGTATGGAACAAGTTCTCTCTTTGTTCTTTGCTTGGAAGGCAATCAACATGTAAAACCCTCCTAACAACACCAATAAGCCTACTGTCATCTTCGGCATATGCATCCTCCTCCTCACTCTCAACCGTGTCATCTCTAGGCACAAATTCGTACAACTCCTCTTCTTCATTCAATTCCATGTATTGCCTCATGGTGAGAGCTTTCTTTGTTGGACAATTACTAGCAATGTGTCCTCTTCCTTGGCACTTGAAACACTTCCGATTTTCTTCAAACTTTTCCCTAGGAACGAAAACTTTCTGTTTTTCGACCCTTTTATCATCTTTCGTTGCATGTTCTTTCTTAGACCCTTCATAGTTCTTGTTAGAAGATGAATAAGAAGAATAAGAAGAAGAAGGTTTGAACGAGTTACCAGATTTAGCATAGGAAGTTTTCGGTTTGTCCTCGTTCTCATGAGATTCAAATTTAAGCGCCAATCTACATGCTTCATCAAACGTAGTGTAAGTTGACACCTCTACCTTCCTTGCAATAGGACGGTTCAAGCCTTTGATGTAACGAGAAATTTTCATTGCTTCCCTTTCTTCTATGTCACAAATAAGGCACAGTTTATCAAATTCCATAGTGTACTCATGCACACTCAACGTATCTTGACACAAAGTAGTCAACTTTATGTACTGTTTTTGCTCGTAATCACTTGGCAAAAATTTCTCCTTGAGCTTCTCTTTCAACTTAGTCCAACTACTAAGCTTGTCTTTCTTCTTTCTTGCACGTTTTGCCTTCAAATTTTCGAGCCAAATACCAAAGATACTTGGTCAATCTCACCGAGGCTATCTTGAATCTCCTTTGATCATCAAACCCCCTATAATCACACACCTTCTCCAATTGTCGAATCCACTCAAGTATATCCTCCGGACTAGAATCACCAGTGAAATCATCCAATTTTAATCCCCTATCATCATTGAAATTAGGTTTAACAACCCTAACTTCATCCTCTTCATCCGAAAGTCCAATGTAATCAACACTGTTTTTATCCAACTTCTTAGTGATAATAGAAGTTATAGCATCCATTCTAGTTTCAAGTCTACTAACATGATTCGAATCAGCATTATATTTTGCTTGGAAATCAAATTGCATCTTAGCTATGTCCTCAATAGCCTTAGCTAATTTTTCCAATTCACTCGACATTATCTTAACCAATAACAACACTTCGACACACTAGGAAGCACAAAAGAACCCTAGTACCACTTATCCCAATGTAAAGATCGAAGTTTTAAGAAGAAAAGTAACAATTTACCTTGGATCTTTGAAGAGTAGAATCCCTTCTATCCTCTCCCGCCTGGAAAATCTGATACCACTTGATATGAATGTTCAACTAGAATAGCCAAACACTCAAAGAACACGTCCAATGGAGGAATCCGAAAATAAGAACAAGTAACAAGGGATATTTCTTAATGAATGATCACTCCTGAAACACTCACAAGAATCTTAAACACACTCAAACCACTCCTGGAATTAAGTTGTTTAAACACTAATTAATAAACACTCCTGAATATCAATTAATGGAAGATTAAAGCTTATGAATTAATTCACAAACAATAACAATGTTTAGTCATAAAAATCACTCTAACCATTGAAGAGGTTAGGCGCCATTATTTATAAGGAGTAAGCAAGAAAACCTTGCTCCTCAAGCATACCAAACCACACGGCATCCTCCATCAATTTAGGAAAGTATCTCCTCCTTAATTCTAGCCTAGAATCAAGCTAAACTTAAGGAAACTCTAACTTAAGGAAAGACAACAAGTACTTTCCTTAATTACAACTCAAACACACGCCCAAGGCTGCTACCTTGCACGCCACTCCAATCTACCAAATTAAGGAAACTTTCCTAAAATACAACCATGACAACTAAACACCTAACCACCGAAATCTCTAAGGGGTTTTCGGACTTTTATTGAACTAGAAACAACTCAACTAATTAACTAACATTTTAAACTAATAATGACACTAATTTAAAATGCTAATCAGTTTCTTCCACGAGCCATGTGACACACGACACAAATGCATGCTTGTTAGCCATCAAATTGAAACCCATGTGTTCCATCAAAAGTAAAACCGGCTCTTCTTGACTTGATGCCTTTGGATCCGCATTAGGGGCACTAGCCCATTACTGTTTATTGGGGCTGTAATAGCCTGGCCTTTCGAGCTACTAACTAAGATTAGGGAACCTTTAAGAACCAAGCTTAAATTGAAAGGACGACAAAACTTATCTTCTTATCCCGGACGAGGACACCGTGAAATTACATGACCATAACCTAGAATATATATTTGAATAAAAATACACAACTCCAATATAAGAACCCTTGATTTATACCTAATGTAATCACATCTCGAATTCTTCTAAAGTACTTTACAATCATGAACCGAATAAGACCTTACAATTAACCTTAAGGAATGCCCTTGCCATTGACTCAATCATGGACCATCTGATACCTGCAAAAATCACTAAGAAGGAAATCTGCCCCCACCAGGACAGGTTTCAAGAACAAAATCAGCGAAAGCTGAGCACACACTGTCCAACCTAAAATTCTTTTTAGTGGATTTTGCAAAATTTCACCACATATCACACATTTCAGATAAACATTAAGAATATAACACATGAAAGAGATAACTCACAACGTTCATACAACAAAGCTTTAAACCTTAAGGATTAAATGACTTTTACATACTTTAAGTAAAGTACTTTGATTTCATACTCGGGGTGACAACATAACACACGAAGGTCCTATATTCATGATTCAACCATTCGACACTAACCTACATATATGTTCACACGACTCTTAATCAATATAAGTAGTTTTTAAGCAATTTATTCAACGAGCTAAAAATTCTTGTCCAAAGTGACCATAATAACGCATCAGGTTGTGTATGTACTTGTATAACAAAATATTATTGTACACAATGTACCATGACTCACATGTCCAATAACATTCTTGATGCTTGTTTTTAAGCATTTACAGAATTTCAATCAATATATTTTTCATTGGGGAAAGCGAACACGATTAAAGAGGGGTCACCACGACCGACTGTCTCTAAACTGTAGGGGTCGTCACCCTCCTATTTACCATATGCTCGCAAGACTTTCAGGACATGCCCCTAGCAGCTACGAGACACCATGCTCGCCTGCAATCTTTAATTCAGTAATTGGCAGCTACGAGCACCACGTTCGCCTGCAATTGTTGTTCCTCACCGTTCCACGACTACTTTCCCCCATTGCTTTTAGTCCATTACACATTGCACATAGCAAGTTTATACAAATTCTCAATTATATAATTCCATCATTATTTCGAGTTCTTTTGGTAGAGATAAGTCATTTAAGAACATTGTGTTGAAGCAGTATATATAGATCATACAAATAAACTCCAACAAGGTTTACTTGATACACATAATTTGATAAAACTAACTTAACTCTTAACAGAGATTGTGGCTTGCGTAGAATAGTTGTTGTTTGAGTTGTACACTTTTACTAAACACTTGGGAGTAATAATCACTTGTAATAACTTATAAGAATATATTAAGCTTTCAACTTGGAAAAAACAAAACTGTGAAACAAATTTGGGAAGTAATTCTTCTCTTTTGGTTTTTTTCTAACTTCAATGAACTTGTCCAAATTGGATATAGCATACTACAAGACATTTAAAATATTGACTAATAAAAGCTTTACTAACGTCTTAAACCTTATGTGAAATCCTCATATGCCTTACAAGTTAGAAAACAAGATTAATACTTATAAAAGATTGCTTCAAAAATAGCCGATTGGAGCTTTTAGGAGTCATACATATATGGTAAACATTTTCTCTTTTAGCTTTGATAATTCTGGAATTGATTTCTTTCAAAAGCAGTATTAAACTTTCCTCTAAAAATCTGGAAATAAACATTAGTTCTAAATACTTAAAATATGTTTAACTTGTCAGACGAAGTCCAAATCAAATGATTCTTGATCCTAACCTAAGGAAAATTTCAATACAAACGTCTTTTGTGAAATAAGAATTTTGCAGAAAAGCCCCGAATATGGCTAAAAATATGTTTCAGTGAGCTGGTTCAAAATGACACGAAAATGGACAAACTAAGTTTAGCGTTTTAGATTCTTAACATACACTTGCAAATCTTCTTCTTCAAGAACATAAACTTGATCATGAACTCAGAATCAGCACAACAACTCTTTCCGTTTATAATACACAAAGATTAAATTCAATACATCTTCACGACAAATACTTTCCGCACAAGTAAAACATTTCTTCCCAATTTTCATTGAATCATTAACCTATATAGACAAACAATCATTCTATATTTCATCTTATCTATATGTAATTATCCATCTTCTAATCACAAAATAATACACTAATAAGTTCAAAATAACAATTGGATTGTTCTCACTAAAGTTTATTTGAACTCACTAAAAACATATTTACAAACTTAAAAATCGTAAATACTTATTAAAAATTATTCTTTTTAACCGTTCAACCATCAAACTCATCAATATCCAGCAATATGAAAATGTAATATAGTAGTATCATAATTTTCATAACATGTTTTAGGTCAACCTTTAATAGACTCAATTCAAATATGAGTAACCGTTTCAAAGATAATGTATGTTGTTGGTATTGTAGTGGTAAAAATAACTCGATAAAGATTAGTCATAAACATCCATGAGTATGAATAATAAATGAATCCATCTCATATTCCTAAGGCCGTGTTATTAATTATAATAAAGCAAAAGTTTCAAAGTTTTTGAATAAAGGAAAAGAAATGATCGACAAATTAATCATTTTAGCAAAGATATTGTTATATAGGATAAAATCAGTTATAAAGTAGTATTACTATTGCAACTTGTAAGTAAAACATATATACATAATATATCCATTCAATTGAACCAAAAGTTCTCCTATTATAAAATAATTCACTTATGGAATTATCCAAAATACATATGGGATGGAAATACTTAAGTACTACAGTTTAGATATACAAATATTTTCTTGTATATTAAACGACTTGAAAAGATGAACTTAGTAATTAGTATGCCTTAAATATATATATTCAAAATACCCTTACTAGTATTAGTCATACAACAATCTCTCATATTTGGATATTACTCTTTAAATTAAAAAGGATCAAGAACATGTGTCTTATATTCAACAAGCACAGGTTTAGAACCATACTTCGTAGGCTATTCTTACTTGATTAATTTATAAACCATAACACGATATTTAGAACCATGTGGTCTTCAACCAGCAATCAATCGTCAATCAAATAAAATAAAATAAAATCTCAATCAATTGCACAAGTCATACATCATTGTAGCATATATCACAAATTTTCTTCAATTACTCAAATGCAATCCAGTTAATACTAAAATCATATAATAAGTACATTTCTTTTAATAAAAAGTGGGTGGACAATGTGTACCTTAATTCAATCATCAATATCAAACTCCAATAATAATAATACTTGGCTTTCAGTGAAATCTTGAACCCAATAATTTCAACTATTACTTGACTTCCATAACTATCACCAATGACCACAAACGATCCTTCTCACTTCCAATAATACTTCAGTAATAATAATAGGAAGGAATTAGTAACTCATTCAATGAACTAAATAAGAAATCTTAATTAATTTCCACTTACAAAAATGCTTTATTAATTTATACAAAACTTATTTGTAACAACATGACTTAAAGTTGAATATAACAAAATTGATTATCCCATAAACTATTTGAAATATTCTTTTTGAATTTAAGAGTAAAAACTAAGAAGAACAATTTTACCTTTGCATGCAATAGATCATAAGAAATTGGAGTCATCTCTTGCACATAATAGAAAGAGAAATAATTTAGAGAAGCAATGGAAAAGCTTGTTGTTTCTACACGAGCAGCAGCGCAAGAAAAATGGCAGCAGCAGCTGAAAAATTCAAATGGGCATAACTCCTACCACACAACTCCAAATTGAATAATTTTTGAGTCTAAATTCAATAACTTTTCGAGATCTACAATTTTGAAGAATGAACATTTGCTAAATTCAGACAGCAGATTGAAGATAATTGAGCCAACAGAAGGTCGTGAACAGAGGAGAGAGAAAGAGACAATGGATTTTGGGGGTTTTCTTCCAAATTTCAATTTGCTCAAGCTTTCAAGAACATTTATGGAGGTTTTTATTTTATTTTTGGCTACATGCATGGAACTTGATCAACATTTTAGGGTCAATTCAAGAAAGAGAATGGAATTTGGGTTTATTAGATTTTCAAACTTTCTTAAACAATTACAAGTTGAATTGTGAGTTTTTTATATCATTCCATGAAGTATGAATGAATTTGTAAGGAAAATTGATTGAAGAATAAAGTTTGGCTAGATTGACTTGAGGAAGCAAAGGTTGTTCTTATGGAGTATCCAAATAATGAAGATGAAGTTTTGAGACAGGAGAGAGAATGAGAGATATATGGAAAATAAGGAGTTGGGTTTCCTTTCTTAAATAAAAATTGACTAGTTTTGACTTGTTTCAATAAAACTCAAAATAGCTACACACTATAATTTGAGGAATGAGTTTAATAAAAGTTGTAATTGAAAAAAAAAATAACTATATAACTCATAACTTATAAAAAAAAAGTATTCTAAAAAAACTTTTTTAAAAAATATATGCATATATCTCATAAAATTTTCATAATAGCAATATTATCGCATAATTAAATAGATAAAATATATTTAGCTTTTAATTAAAACTGCTTAACAATGCGGGTTATTATAGGGGCACTAGGCTGTTACTGGTGTAGGGTAATGCCCGGGGCACGTGCCCTTACACTGAGGTACATACACATGGCTGGGAGACGTCCCAGAGCTGATTGATTTGGCAGCAACCAGAGTAAAAATGGATAAAAGGATTAATGGTTTATAAAGGTGAAGCTGAATGAATGTTGTTTTAATAAATGTTTGAATTATTCTTTTCCCTGTTTACAAATAAAATGAATTGAAATGAGTTTTCGTTGTTGGGGTAGTTTGTTACTGAGCCTCGACTCATAATGTTTTGTTTTTCTGTTTTAGGTATGGTAAGGCAGTGCAAGAATTGTTGTTAAAGGGGTTGTAGCTAATGAATGATAAAGAATCTCTTAATATGTCACTATTACTTAAGGGTTGTAAGCTCAAGTTGGAACTACAACAAGAGATGATGTCCAGGATAGATCTCGTATATAGATGATGTTCTCTGTATTCTGTATTTTGGGGGCTAGAAAGACTATAATATGAATATTATTATGGCTATTTTTGGTAAGTTTTATGAATTATACAATCTCAAGGGCTATTTAAGGTTATTATTGTATTAATGAGTCCATAGCCCACAGGTTTAAATTCAGTTTCTGCTGTCAATTATAAGTGTTCGTGTTTAATTAAGGTTATGAATTTTCGGGGTGTTACAAAATGGTACCAGAGCCGAAACCCGGCCGGAAGTGCATAGCATCGCCCGGGTGTGATCCTTTTGGGAATATAGGCATTGAGCAGGTTTATGATAGTTAATGACTGCTTGGGTTATTAGAATGTTAGAGATGAGAATTTGAACTTAGAAGTATGATATTTTTAGGAAATATTTGGAGATTGATATGACCTTAAATTTTGAGTTATTAGAGTCTAGGATATGAGATGCTGAATGAAAAATTATGAGGTTTCTGGCTAGGTATGAATTATGTGGAAAGTTAGTCGATGAATGGCTTGAGGATAAGTTAATGGCTATATGGGTACTAGGGACTACTAACTTGTGATTTGATCTTTTGAAGCATGAGATATTATATTGGGTGAAAGAAATTTGTATAATCTGAAGAATGTTTAGAGATTTCATGGTGGTTAGGAATATATTACTTTTAGGGTGACAAAACTAATTCATAGGGAGCCCTAAGTATTTAACGCAGGAGTATTTCAAGGCTCATGGTATGTTATATGAGGTAAATTTTCCGTTTCTTAAAGTGGAGTAATGATTTGATAACTTGGGTTAATCTTTGTGATGATTTAGGATTTTAATTCTTGAAAAGGGTTAAGAGTTGGATGTGGAAGAACAAATTGTGATCTTTGAGCATGAAAATATTAGGCAAGTTATTATCTTGAAAAGTACAAGGATGTTCTTCTTGGAGACATAAAAACTACTTGGCGTATAAGCATTTGGATGTCGAATGAAAATTTGAGGAAATTAGTACTTAACTTTGGGGTCATGATAATAATATTGACCGAAATCAGGGACATGTAAGTAAGGAATCGAAATTTAGAAGTGTTGGTTAATAATTTGATAGATAATATTGTTATTATAGAGATAAGGGCTAAATTTGATGCTTATAAATGTCAACATGTTTAAGTATAAGGCTAATGGTACTATCCATGGAGTAGTATCATATGATATCTTAGCAATGAATGTTATTCTACGTAGGTTTGTGTGATAATTCTAGGTTTTGTAGCTCTAGAAATAAAGGGGGTTAAGATCCTTCCGTGAGCTATTAGAAGGTAATAAACAAAGATTACTTCGGCAAAGTGAATTTGAGTTCAAGAGTTGGAGTATGTCATAATGTTGGATGTTATGATTGGTTGGATTAGAACTATGACCTTTAAATTGATAAGTGAAGCATAAAAATCTTATTTTAAGGATAATCGAGTGTAATGATATTTTACTTGACGGCATAATAAGTACTTGAAGTATAATTAGAGAGTAAGCATTATTGTGATAAGCATATTTTGAACAATTTACCAAGATTTGAGGAAATACATTTTTGTGTTGAATGTTATGCTGCATGGATTTCTTGATATAGTTATTGAGATAATCTGGGAATGTGTGATAGGTACATTACAAGCGCTCAAAAATTCCTAAGAAGAGAGGATATCCTTAATCAATATATTAGGGTAATTAGAGTCTTGAGTTATTAAGGATCTAATATTAGGTAAAGAATTGTTTGGAAATATATATTACGATGCTATTTGGAGAAAGGGTGCTTAATTATGAGACCATGATAATGATATCAATTTGATAAGGCAAGTGTGATAATGATATCAATTTGATAAGGCAAGTCGAATTGGGATATTATGAATCAAAATGAGAAAGTTATTGGGTGAATAAGCTATAAAATAATATTATTAAGGAGACAGGGACAATTCCGATTTTTGCAAATACGTTATAATAGGAACGATCAAGCTCATCAAATATTAGTGACTGAGATAAAAAGGAAATTATAAATGACAAGTTCATATATTCCGGTTAAGGTTCTCTAAGGAGGATTGGTGGATTAAGAGGTCGTATAGCTACTACGAGAGGTTATGCAAATAAATTTTGGAGGTCAATATATATGTATTGTTATATTATCTTTGGGTTTTAATTAATGTGATCTTGAGACTTAATTGAGGTGGAAAAGATAGTATAAGAACTTAAGCTCTAGCTTCTTTATGTGATGGATCAACTTACTCCTAATTTGATGAAAATTATTAAATGTACGAGGGTTATAAGGGAGTATGACTAAATCATAGGAAGCAATTTCTTTGTCAGCTCAATTTTAAGGTGTTCCTAGCTAAATAGTCAAATAAAGTAAGACTTGCGAATAAGGGATATGTTAGTCCTGATGGTTGACTTTTGGAGAATCAATGAAAATCATAGGTGAATGTATGTCTTATTATGGGAATAATGATTTGATTTGATTTCATGTGCATGCTTGAAATTGATGCGAACTGTATGGATAGAGTTTATAAGGTATTACCAGTGTATTCACCTGTGTATTGATGGCCTCAAGGTAAGTTAAAGGTGTAATATCCCAAATTTTCACAGCTATTTTTATTAAGTTTGACTTTGATATAATAAGATTTTATAAATATAAATATTGAAAAATAATATAAAATTATAATAATCAGATTTTTATGGAAATTCGTTTTTTATAATATCAGATTTTTATCTTTTTTTTAAAAACAAAAATGTATTTCGAAATCAGATTTTTTCGTTCAAAAGAAAATAGAAAAAAAAATCTGAAAAGTATAGTTTGATTTGAGTTGGTTTTGGAAAAGATAAGATTTTTGAAGTATTATCTTTTGGAGAAACCCTAGATTTACTTACCTATATATATACCCAAGTCACTAAAAAAAAAAAAAAATTCTCACTTAATTCAGTTTCTCCATCTCTTTGGTAAGTCCCAATTTCGGATCTCTCATCTGCACTATTGTTGTTATTCGAGGTTTATTTAAAAAAAATAAAAAAAATTTGAAACCCCATTGCATCATCGCCGGGGAGCTAGCCACTGTGCTGGGCATCGGTGGATCTTCTCTGTTCTTCTTCTCTTCTTCCTTCTTCTTTCTCTTTCTCTTTCTTCTTTCTTCTTTCCTTGTTTTCCTCTAGTTTCTCGCGTTAGCCTACTGCTAACAGGAACTTAAAGTTCCTATTCTCCTGCCTTCAACTTTTGCTTTAAACAAAAGAAAATAATGTTTTGAAAAAAAAAAAGGGTGCTTTGTCTCATGTGTACAGCAAGTTCACGTGAGAATTGTGTGCTGTCAGCCTGTCACAATGAGTAGCTTGTGTTTTTTTTAGACAAAAAGAAGGGACGCACACTTATTTAAGTCCGGTTATTTGATTTTGTTAAAGTTTTAGATGTTATATTTGAGTGACTAACTTTAGGTAATATTATTTATTATAGACGAAAACTTCGTAGAAGGCGACTTTTAGTTGATATTGCTATACTTGGGACGCGTTCGAGGTAATTCACAATGTCCATCAACACTTAAAATCCCGTTAGGAATTTTGTGTGCTATGTGTAATGGATGTAACTATGTGATTATATGTTAATTTTGATATATATTACATGACATGAATAATAATAGTTTTCGTATGACTAAAGTTATTATTATTATTATTGGTACTATTTTCTCTACGTACGATACAAATATATGTATTTACTAGTATGATTATTTCTGTTGGACTTATTAATGTAACTATCGTACCGTCATATTAAAACTATACTAGTATGGATAATGTAATTTAATGGGTACAACAGGTGAATTAATGATGTTACGAATGATATTATAAGTTGACATTGTGACTCTATATATGAGGTTGTAATGATGGACCTATTGGTTATTATGAATTATAGACGTTGATTATTATAATTTTATAAGGTATTTAAGTTGGGAAAAATATTTATTGAGCTAAAGATGTTCATGTGTAGTGTTTATTGTGATATTTGATGTGTCATAACTATTAAAATCTATTAATCGCGTAAGGTGGAAATATTATTGAGGGAATTATCCCGTGGACTTGGATCCTCCATATGTGATGAACAGTACTTGATTCTTATTCTGTTACAACTCTTTATTGACTTCCTCCTAATACTATTGGTGCGCATTGCGGATACCCATTAGATTAGTGAGGGGTGTACACACTAGGGACGTTATGCAAAACGATATTGGTCATTACTCTTAATTTATTTGGGTGACGACCTGATGTTGAAGTAGGTGGTTACTGGGATTAGTCCCGGCCCACTGACGTTCAATTCCCCTCTAATAATTAAATTTGATGTTGTGTGAATCATATAAATTTGGAGTATTTAAATTGGTTAAGTGTGTTATATACTTATCTGTTTTATGTTATACTTGTTTGTATTGTATCATACTTGTCTGTATATTATAAAAACTATTTTTAAAATATAACTATTATTATTTTACGGGATGGAGTTGTAATTACTTAGCTTTCGCTAATTTTTGTGTATTTGTTTTTCTTTGTTCTTTTCCTATTTAAATTGTGCAGGTTGGTGAAAGGGACTACATTGCAGGAATGAGCGAACTTGTAGTTTTAAGTTCACCTAGTTTAATAAATATTACAATACTGTTATTTGGGATTGTTTAGTTTTTAATTAGTTTAAGTTATACAACTTAGTTTGGTTTATTTTGATAATTTAGATTGTAATTTAAATTTTATTTTATTAATTAGCCTTGCATTTATTTTTAATAATAGATGCGGTGGTAACACCCTAAAGATTTGGTCAGGTATTTGAATGATAAATGAATGTTTTATAAAGTTTTTAAACCAAAGTTTTGGGGTGTTACAAAAGGTATGTGTGATGCTACTGGGTTATCCACTATGATCTTCAATTGATTCCAGTTCAAACTGAGCTCAATTTCGAGGACGAAACTTTTTCTAAGAGGGTAAGGATGTAATACTCCGAACTTTCAACTTATTTTATTGATTACTAATTTTGATTATTAACTAAAAGGCGACTTTACTTTTTATGAAATGATAAAGATTAAGGGTATTTTCTAGAATGTACTTTTATTTGAGTTCCTAAGTTATTTCTAAAGTAATAATTATTTTGATAAGTGATTTAGTGATGATAATGAATAATATTTTAAAACAAACTTTATAATGTAAATGATTTTGGGTATTTGATGTCCAACTTTTAAGCCCAAACAAGAGATATGCTGAATATGGCCCAATTATACTCCAAATATCAGAAAAATAAAAGAAAAAGGGAAAAAGAATAAGATGGAAAACCATCCTTCCTCCTCCATTCTTCCTGTGTACTACTACCATGGGAAACCATGGTTTTGACTTTATTTTTCATGATAACCAAAACAAGTAACTCTTCCCACTAATTATCTCCCAAGCATATAGAATCCCACCAAAAATTTCTCAAATACGTTGGCCCTTGTCGTTGCTTTCTTCCATTCAATGGTGCTCCAATGGTTTTGATATCTTTAATTCAAGAAATTCATTCCATGAGACAACTATTGCTCTATAAATAGAGAAGAACTTCTGAATTTTTGCATCACAAACCAACAACCAAATTCAGAAGTTAATCAAAATGAAAAAAAAATCCTATTTTTCTTTCTCTGTTTTCGGTACTCAAACACCACCACTGCCTCCTAGCATCGCCGGTAAGAATAACCATCACCACCACCTCAAGAACCTGCCGCCAATCGTCACTTGTCTCCCTCCGCCTCGCGCCACCGTGCCTCCTCCTCCCCCTCTCTTTCTTCTGCTTGCTGCTCACCCCACCCTCTCACTCTCGATGCCTCTTTCTCACTCCTCGACGCACCACAGCGCCATCGCGGCACCACTTCTCTTCTTCCATCGCACCACCACCTGGCTCCCTCCCCCACCGCCATGCTGCCGTTGCAACCCAACGTCGGCTGACACGCTCGTTGTAAACACATCAAAAATACCTAAACTACCCAATACAGGGCAAGTAAGGGTCGAATCCACAAGAACTAAGGGAAGCACCAATAAGTATCAATTTATGATAAGCTAATTCAAGTCCATGTTTTTTTTGAAGATTTATAGATGAAAAAAAAAATAAGAAAAATGACCTTGGGAAGGGGTATCCAACAATTAACTCATTCATAAACCAAGCAATCACAACGGGAATCAACAATGGGGATCAATTGAGGGGAATTGTTCATCCATTGGCACTCTAACCGCTCTTTCAAGCTAGTTAGATTGGCCTAGTCTCTTACAAAAGACCCATTCTTATGACTAAGGCATTCAACCAAGCATATCCATAAACATGATGAACATAATTAACCCATAGGTTTGGTAATCCTCTATTCTCATGGTCCTTAAAGCCTAATAATCGATTTGAGGCAGCCCCTTAACTTCATCTGTCGATCCTTCACTATGGGTACCTAAATTATGCTTCTATGATGGCTAATCACACAAACATGTATGAAAATGCTAAATCAATTAACCAAAATTGTCCCAAGTTAAAACTCAATATTGGATTTAGAGGTTCATAAACTCATCAATGGCTTCAAACCCTTCCCAAAGAAATAGCTACTCACAAATCATAATAAATTATAAAATAAAAGACATTAACAACTATTAACATGAACTAAAACACTAATTTAGGATGAACAAGTAAGTAGAGCGAGAATGACATGAAAATAAGAAAATAAAGCAATAAAATATGAGAAAGAGTAGGTTTCTCATTAAAGGTGCAAGGAGCCTCCAAATCTTCAAGTTTCCTTCGTAAATTCTTCAAATTCCAAGCTTTCAACAAGTGTCTCTCACTTCTCTCTCTAGAAGATCATAGTTTCTCTCTCATAGGATTCTAAGAATTTGAAATGCTCAACCAAAAAAAAAAACTCCCTTTATTAAAATATAATGTAAAGTTAGTTTAACCTAAAATGAGAGAAACTTGTCTTATATAGTCCTAAAATAAGCTAGGGATAATTACAATAAAACCCCCTTACACAAGAGGATTAAAGAAAGTCCCGTTTCCTGAAAAATCCAGCGACCCAGCGCGGGTCGGAGTGACCCGGGTGCTCAGGTTGAGGTTGACCTGGGCTGGTCAGATCAGCAGTTTTGAAATTTCAGTTTTCCATAGATTAACCCGACGGGTCAGTTGACCCGAGCGCTTGGGTCACTTTGTCAGTTTCTTCAGCTCATTTTCAAACGGTCATATCTCACTCATTTTTTATCAGAACTGGGCTTGTGACCACTCGTTAGAAAGCTATTGAGACAAGATTTCATCTCCAACTTGAATCGCTCAAAAATATTTTGTGTTAGGAAAGTTATGTCCATTTGAAGTTAACCCTTGTGCGCAAACCCTTCCAAAACTTCATGTGTTTCTCGTTGATACTCAGTTGTACTTCCTTGATGCTTCCTTGACCTTCCTCTTCGATCTTGATATTTGGGGTTGTGCAAGTGCCCTACAAGCATGCTCCTAAGCCCTGAAACGAAATAAAGCACCGAAAGAAAGTGCATACAAGGAGGAAAATTGCACAACTTAAGGAAATAGCTGGCTAACAAACTAGCATAAAATAACTCAAAAACCACTACAATACCAACTAAAAGCTATCAAAAAGTAAAGCAATAAACAAGACATCAAACTCCCCCAAGCTAGATCTTTGCTTGTCTCCAAGTAAAATAGAACAAAATGCTAGGGTAAGAGAATGAAGATTATTTGAAAACAAGATCAAGAAGAGAGAAGAAAGGAGAAAGTAGGAGAAAGAAAGAATTTACACTAACTCATTTTTCGTAAGAATGACAATTTCATTTAGCATATGCAACAAGCTCTTTAAACCCCTAGATCGCTCTAGATGGTGAGTGAGATCTCGCGAGGTTTCCAAAGAGTTTTAAACCCACAACTCTAACTTTTCATCAACCATTTATTCAACACTTTCAAGATTTACGCCCAAGTCAACTAGTAACGAAATGGTTCACAAGCAAAGACAAAAAACAACTTTCAAGACAACTATCTTCTAAGTGCACTCATAGGTTATGGGCAGAGGAAGAAACTAATTAAGATTGCAAAAAGACACATGTTTAGACTTTTTACTCGCCCATTAGAGGAATATCTAGCTATTTAAAAGACTTAGGGCTCTTTAAGATTTATAAATGCTCAAAAACAATAGTCCACCTTCCCTAGACACACAATTAGGCCTTAGACTCCACTCTACTTGACTGAAGAAAAGCAAAACTAAGTATGGGAGGCATCCACAAATTGACCTCTTTTATTGAATTTCTTCTATTTTTTTGTGCTTTTCCTTTTTCTTCACATTTTTTTTTATATTTTCCCAAATTAAGTTTCCCAAATTAAGTAATCGAGTACTTTCCTAAATTAAGTTTTCCCTCGACATCAACGCTTACTTCCTAATTAAATACATCTCCAAGTAGCACAATCCTGTTCCTTCAAGATGATAACTTGTCTAGCTTCTTAAATTAATGCTTCATTTCACTCAAAGCCATAACACAAATCATAACATCCAATATATATTATGACGTACTTCAACTCAAATCTGAAGTATTGCTAATTACTTCATAATTCCTCAAGTAGAAATTTTAAGTCCCTTTAAAATTTTTGAATCCCAAAATCATCGTATGACCTCTCGTAAAATAAAATTCAATCCCATGTTATTACGCCATTAGAGAAGTGGATAATGTCCACAATACCATCAACCTTAGATATTCAGAATTTTATATGGCTTAACCTTTTAATCATCCATAAATAATACTCCCTCCGTTTCTTTTTAATGGTTACACTAACACTTTTCACGCATGCCAATACAAAAATTTGAGGATATATATCTCTAGTTTTGTATTTGTACAAATTATAAAAAGTACATATTAATAAAATACATACTAAGACGAATCTAACAAGATCCCACATGACTATGTTTTTATTCATGTATAAATCACAAATGAGGGTCAAAGTGTAACTTGTGAATAGTGTAAAATGTCAAAGTGTAACAATTAAAATGAAATGGATGAAGTATATTCCTAATCGTCATAAAATCTCTAAACATGTTTTACCTTATTTCATTAACACCTTTTTGTGTCTTACCTCGAACATCAAATATATCCACTCATGCTCAAAAGATCATTTTCAAGTCATTAGTCCCTATAACTCAAATAGGCATTAGTTTATCCTCAGTATATAATTTTTCACATAATTCATACCTAGGCGGAAACCTCGTAATCAACATCTTTATTAACCTAAATAGTCATTAATTCACCTCAAGTTTCTCAATGCCTAATTTCCCAAATGATCATACCTAGGCGGTGCAAAGTCTAAAACCCCGTACTTCTGGCTAGGTTTCGGCTCTGATACTACTCTGTAACGCCCCGAAAATTCATAACCTTAAATGGCAACAAAATCTGAACTTAAGCAGGTGGGTTATGGCCCACAAATAAAATAATAACCTAAAATGGTCTCTTAAACATACAAATGCTTAACTTTAGGTAATATTGATCATTACCCTTAATACAGAATATCCAAATACCCTTAAGTAAACATATTGTCATAATCTCCTCACGTAACCCTTTATAATGGTCCTACAACTGTTATGCCATAAGTAAAACAGAATAGCAAAATGTCATGAGTCGAGGCACAGTAACATGCTACTCTAACATCGTAAAAACATTTAAGATTGTTTTATTGCAAACACAGAGGAGAGAATTTCGTAAACATATCATAAGCTTAATCATTATCTTCATTATCAAATTAATCATCAGAAACAAATATTATCGGTAGCTTGGCAAGTTTAATAGAAGGTAAGTCACCAGAGAACCTTAGTTCTCCAACAGATTGTGGCATAACCGACTGCAGGTGCCACGAAAGACTATTGTCCCCCAACAGAAGGTGACATAACAGAATACGAATGCCATTGGGAGATTATAGTCCCTTAATAGAAGGTGGCATAGCCGAATGCGGATGTCACGGGAGACTATTAACAAAAGGTGACAAGAACCGCCAGAATAGAACGTGCACGACCAACATAACAGAATACTGCCAAGAACCGTCTTTCACTTTTATTTATCATGTTTCTTGACTTTTAAGTATCTTCCAGAAATCATAGCACAGTTGTAACATAATGTCATCATAGTTCTTTCATATCAAAGCAGAATACATATTCTCATACCATCTTAAACTCATAAAACATGTTTTAACAAGTAAACATTTCGGATCCCGCAATCCATGATAAACATCAACAAAAATCATATCATACAACATATTCAGAAGGGGGAATGCGGGTGCTAGCAATAGACGTTACCTAGTATCGTAGTTAAATTTTCTTGATAACTGGGGGAGGCTTGTAATATTTCTTCCTTTAATCTAATCAAGAATTAAATAACGGAATTCGTTACTATTTAACTAAGACTTGGGCTTTTCTAAAGTAAACCTTCTTTCATATGTAAGTGGCGTTTTTAGAAAACGCTTAAACTTTATTTTCGGTCTTTATTAAATTCTAATGATTAGGCTAAGCTTATGTTCTACCTTTAGGCCATTGTATTTTCGTATTAAAATTCTAATGATTAGGCTAAGCTTAATGACTTGTAAATATGGTTTTCGTATTTTAATTACTCCATACACTAAACAAACTATATGGTTTTCGTATTTTAACTCTATCCACCCCTTCTTGCTTGTTATTCCAGGTGTAAAATTGACCAGAAGACTTCACTTCAGTTAGCTTACAACTTTCCTTACGTTGCTGCATATCTACTATCTCCCTATTTCTCACAGGCTGTCCCAACCTCTCATCCATCTTCATTATAGCATTGATATCAGCTAGAATAAGCCATGGCACTCCAACATTGCCAAAACTTTTAAGATCACTTCATAACTCTTCTCTTTCTTGTCTGATATTCATACCATATATTAATGTACATAAAAACTTTTGACCACCGTTCAAAACTTCTACCGCTGCATGAATAAGTTGGCTAGTACCAAGAAGAATACTAACATTCATAGATGTAAGATACCACCCTAAAATGATCCTACCATTCCCATGCCAAGGCTTATTGGTGGTTATGCACCACCCAAGACAGACATTTAGGTAAAACTCACCTAAAGAGTGGGCTTTCACCATTGTTTCCAATAGACTAAACAACCTAACATTATGAGAAACTAAAAAATTCCACACTTCCATTTCTTTCCTTCTGCTGTTTAGCCCCCTCACATTCCAACAAGCTAAGTAATGTTATCCATTCATGGTAGGAGGCTCCCCCTCCTCACCATGAACACCCAAGTTCTTCTCACAAATCTGCACTGAATCCTGCACAACTGCTACTTCCTTCTCCAGCCCCTCTGCATTCTCTATGTCACCCAAAGCAGCAAAAGTATTAACTACTTCTACTGGTTGAGGCCTATTTTGGGAAGAGATGGCAGCACCTGTTACTTGTTGGAACCCTTCTGCATCCATCTGAGGCTGTGTTCTTTTTGGTATCCATTTTTGCTGCCCCACCTTAGTGTTCTTCTTAATCAGCTAACACATGGCCTATACCACTGCACTTACTACACACAAATGGTCTCCATTCATAAACAACCTCTTGTTTCATCATCACTCCTTTTACATTTTCAAATTCAATGTAGTCAGGAAAATTCTGAGTCATACTAGACTCTATAAGAATTCTGGCATACATTAGCCTATCTTTGTTTTGTGTTGATTGATCAAGCTTTAATGGCTTACCAATTCCTGACACAAGTTTAAACAAGCATCTTTCTCCCTAATATATCAGATCAAGCGCAGGCAATTGAATCCATATAGGAACATTCTTCAATTCTTCCTTCTTAAAATCCATATCAACATGCCATTTTTTCACAATTAATGGTTTCTTATCAAAAAACTGGAATCCCTCATTCAAAATTACATCACGTTGTTCAATTGAATGAAATTGCACAAGAAATATTCCTTTATTAACAACTACTATATTCTCAATTCCTTTTTTCGCCCAAATTCTCCTCAAGAAACCATCCATAACCGGAAATGGTGGATTAGCAACCGCAACATAACAGATAATTGCAGATTCCCAGTAATTAATCTATTCTTTAACATCCTCAATATCAATTTTAGTTGCAGGTTTAACAGGTACCTCAGCATTATTCAATTGAACTTCTTCAAATCAGGCAAAAGTTTTCGAGGTTGCGAAGTACCTGTTTCAATGGCCTCCAATCTGGTCTGTGTTTTCTTCATAATTGCGAGCCATTCAGACAATTGGTGCGTATCATTCTATTGTTTCTGTAACTCTTTCAGTGAACTTTCAGGTGAAATTGGACAATTCAATTCGGGGGTTTCAAGCTTCAGAGATTCAATACCATGAAGTTCCGCCATTGATTTTTGTTTTTGACCTTCAATTGGACTCGTAGGCCCCTTCTTCTTCTCTTTGTGATTACTTTTGGCTTGCGAAGTCTTCCCCTTAGCTTTTGATCTTCCTGCCATGGCGACGGTGCAGGATAAGAGGAGGGTTCTTATCGTGCACCGAGAGAGAAATCAAAACACGCGGGAAAGCCTTTTTTTGATAATAGTTCGTTTTGTGTTTTTTTGGAGCGTGCCAAAATTTGTATACACAAATTTCGAGTCAAAATAAATAAGATAGGAAACAAAGTAACAAAGAAATTTTATTTCTATAAATGTATTGAGGACAATCTCTGTAGACAGTTTATAATGAAAATAAGATAAGTCCTCTGATTCTGTTCCGCAGTTGGAGAGTGACACGTGTTGATGTCGATGTGGAGTTGAGTGTAGAGTGACGTTTTGTCACCGTCAACCTGAGTTTGAGTGTGCGATGACGTTTTGTCAATATCAACCTGAGTTGGAGTTTTGTTTGAGTGTATTCGAATGAGGGTTGACAAAGCTTGAATCTCAATCGAATGTGTTTGAGTGTATTTGAACAATCGGCACGTATTTGATGTGCTTGTTGACTATTTGAAGAGAGAATTCCAAGAGAATTTTATGAGCTCTTGAGAATAATGATTTTTTGGTCCTCTCAATTAACGGAGGTGATGTCTATTTATAGGGAATGGAGATCCCTTCATGGACTTTATAGTTTATGGGCTCGAGCCCGTTTATGACTTAGAAGTCTTTTTTAACCTTTGCCATTTTGACCATCCTATTTGGACTATAATATTGACTGACCCAAATATTTTACAATCCAAATTATATTTGTTTAATTTAATTTGAATATCTTATTTGAGTGGGCTAAAATTAATTAAATTGGGTATGTTTATTTTAGCTCAATAATAATTAACTTATTTTAAAATAGAACACTAACAAATTTTTAGTTTCTACAATTGCTTGCTAAATGCAACCTCACTTTACTATACACAATCCAGTGAAATACCCAAAATACCCCTCATAACTCCATTCACCATTTCACCAACTACCCATTTCTCTCAACTTTCTCCCCTACCATTTCCCTGGGGTTTTTGTTAGGGCTATACCACCATAATTTCTAACAATTTCTCCATTTTCAGCGTGATTTTTCCATAACAAGACAGTAAATTGAGTGATTTCTCTTCCTCCTTTCTCCATTTTCGTGGTTTCTCCTTCTTCATTTTCCTCCTTTCTCCATTTTCGTGGTTTCTCCTTCTTCATTTTCCTCCTTTCTCCATCTTTCTCCATTTTCGAAGGGCTGAAACTTGCGGGTGGTCGAAAGTAATTGCCCAGTTAATTGATGCAAATTGCGAGTTACAATCGTGTTATTCAAAGTGCTTGACCGAAGTGGGTAATTAGGCGGTTGATCTTGGTGCTGTAATTATTAGTGTAGTAGGAGATCAAGATAGATGGAGATATGAGATGATGATTGATGATGAATTGTATTGTACGTGTATAATGCTTATGGTGCCAGGGAGTTCGGCGAGAATAGGTTGTTTGATGATGAGTATGTGTTGTCAGATGATTGTATGGAGGAAGAAGGTGTGATAGGCCGTGAGTTATTATTGTGCCGTGGAGAATAGTCTGTTTCGTGCAATCTTCACGGAACAGATTAATCTATTTCGTGCAATATTCACGAAACAGAATAACCTGTTTCGTTCAATCTGCACGAAACAAATTAATCTGTTTCGTGAAGATTGCACGAAATGGGCAAATCGTTTCATAAGAATTGCACGAAATTGCATAATTACGGAAAAAAAAACTGAACAACTTACATCAGATTGAAATTCGTTTTGGTCAAAATTATCGTCCATTGAGTATCAGATTAAAATTTGTGAATCAGGTCTTCTATAAATTTTTTTTTCTCTAACTGTATAAAGGAGGAGGAGAGAATATTTTAAGAGAGAGAAGTGTTTTTTAGAAAGAATATGATAATGAGGGTTTTTGGGTATTTTACTGGGTTGCGTTAGTAAAGTGAGGCTACGTTTAGTAACCCCTTGCAAATAAGGTGTCATTAATATTAAACCGTAATTGTCAAGTACCCAGTCTCGACTATTTTTATTTTTTTTAAAAAAAAATCACAACTTACTATTTATGTTAATACCACCAAATATACTTCACTATTGAATATTTAACTTCTATGACTCAATTTCTATGACATCTTATTTACGATAATGCTCCTTAATGTACAAGCTTTATGGATTAATTGGGCAATTTCCAATACCCAAGTAACATATCCACTTAAGTATCTAAACCTTATTAGGAGCTCGTGCTACTTCGTTTGCTGATGAGAAAGAGAAAAAAAGAAGAAGAGCGAGGCCATGTTTAAAAAAGAGACCTGAGCCAAGAGCGTTCTAGAGATATTGCTCAAAAATAAAGTTCAGGTCTTCTACCGACGCTGCGCTTGAGAGAGACTGCTTCGAAGAGGGAGAGAGAGAGAGAATGGGGAAGATTAAGAGGAGAAGAAAAGAAGAGGTTTCAGAGGATTGGTGTTTTGTGTGCAAGGAAGGTGGCAATCTTCTTCTGTGTGAACACAAGTAAGCTATTTCTTTTATACTCTTTTTTCCAGTTTTATACTACTAATTGTTGAAATTCATACTTGTTTCCCGTCTTTGTTTCCGCCAAATGTTTCTTTTTGTTGATGAAACCAAGATTTCCAATATTTTATTGGGTATTTTGGAATGTGGTCCATTTTTTTAGTGTGTTTTGCGTAAGAGAGAGAACGTAAGAACCCCACTTGCCCAAATGTCGTCTTTGTGCTTTCTGGGTTCATCTTTGTTTGGTGTCAAATTCGCAAAATAATTACTTCCTCCGTTTCATAATACTCGCTACACTTTCTATTGTGGGAAGTTTCACATTACTTGCTACACTTCCTTTTTGAGCAATAAACTCTCTCTATCTCTCTCCTCTCACATGAGTCCCTTTTCTTTTTACTCTCTACCTCTTTCTTCTCCAAAAATTGCCTAGGAGTCCGTGAATTGAGAAGTGTAGCGAGTAATATGAAACGGAGGAAGTATGATGGATGTACAACACAGGCGTAATGTACGAAGAAGGAAGTATGGTGGTGGCTAGCCCATAATCTTCCTTCAAATATGGACAAGTGGCCTTACCGATGAATTTGGGAACTTGATATTCCACCAAAGCTTAAAATCTTCCTTTGACAAATTTGTCATAATAGCCTTGGGGTTAGAGCCATTCTTGCAAAAAGAAATATCTTACCTTTTAACCACCATGGCTTATGTAACATACAAGAGGAAACTTTGGATTATCTATTTGGTGATTGTAGTCATCTCCTTTCCCTTTGGCAACTTAAAGAACTCAAGGATTGGATACCACAAACCATCACTAGAAACACTCTATTAAATATTCTTTCTAAAATCACATACGATAGAACCTCCACTATCAAATTTGTATTCCTTATTTGGAGTATCTGGAAAGAAAGAAATAATGTAATCTTTCATAATGCTTCTCTTAATGTTCATAGGATGATTCATAAAGCAAAATTTTTATTTACAGAATGGAGTCTTAGGAATACAGTTGATCTCTCGAGGCTCTCCGTTTTCTCATTCCTCTCTTCCTCCTTTCACCCCGAAGTATCCATCTTCCATCCTCGTTGCTTGGGAGCCGCCTACCAACCCCTTCTTCAAACTCAACTTCGACGGCTCGGTTTGTGGTACTTCTGCTGCAGCCTTAGTTTTAAAAAGCGCGCCCAGACGCTAGGCGAGTAGAGGCGCTGAGAAAATCGCCTCCTCAATCTAAGGCGAGGCGCATTACGTCATGCGAGGAAAGGCGCACGCCTCTTGCCGCCTTTGTGGGAGGCGCAAGGCGCACCGCCTACTACACAGGCGCATGAGAGAGGGTTGGTAGTAGATCCGAACTGAGAATTAACAAAAAAAACAAAAATCTTTCAAATGTAAAATTACTCGGCTTTAGATTCACCTATTTCGAGCAAAAGCCCTTTGTTAACTGCTTTCAATTCAGCAAAATTGAACCCCAATTTAAAAAATCATAATTTGAGAAAAAACCCTAATTTATGGTTTGGTGGCAATCGACGACTGCGAAGTCGTCGGAGGTGACAGAGGAAGTTGGCGGGCCATCTACCATCAATTCCGGCACTAGATATCTGGTTTCCGGCGCCGGCGAGAAAGCTGTTATGGTGTTCTTTTCTCTTTTTGCGTTCTTCTTTTCGTTCTGTCCTTCTACTTTGTGCGATTACTTCATGGCTTTTATTTAGTGTGATTTATGACTTTATGAGATGGAAGACACTTGGCACCCACTCCCATTTCTTTTCTTTTTAAAAAAAATAATGACCGCTGCTTCATATTTTAGTAGTTATGTGGTTTTCTATTTTTAGTTTTTACCTTTCTTTGTTTTTTTATCTTTTTCCTTCTCTATTTTCTCAGTTTTTCTTTTTCCTTTTCTCTTCTCTTTTCTCAGCTTATATTGTTTTCCTTTTCTCTTTTCTGAGGTTCTTTTTTCTTTTCCCTTCTCTACTTTTCTTCTTCTACTTCTGTACTTCTTGATAAGGCCGCCCCAGTTCTTCTCAAAGATACCTCTCATCAAATTGTTTTTTTTTTTTTTTTTTTTTTTTCTAAATTAGAATATACATCATATAAAACAACCATATTATGCTCTAATTAACTTTAAAGATTTTTGGCATCAAAAGTGCGTCTCGCCTACGAGTGGCGTGCGCCTCGATGCGCCTCGTGCCTTTCAAAACTAAGGCTGCAGCAGGTGTTATGTGAGAGATTCTGATGGTCACCTTCACAAGGCGGCAACTTTCAATTTTGGTTCTTCTCTTGTCTTCACTGCCGATGCTACCACTCTTCATCAAGGGATTCGTCTTAATCCAAAACAATATTCACCACCTCCACATAGAAGACGATAATTTTGTGGTCATCAATGCAGTTAATGGTTTATGGTCTCCTCCTTGGCAGATTGCTCATATCATCCAGCACATCCTCCTTCACTTCGTGTACTATTCGTCATGTTTATCGGGAAGCAAACAAAGCAGCAGATTGGATAGCCAATGTCGGCCATCTAGTTGATTCTCAGTTTAATGTTGAAAATTGAATTCATTATGCTCTTCATTCTATCCTTGTAAACGATTGGAGCTCCCCTCGTGTGGAGGGTTGCCTAAACTTTTTTTTCCTTACCTAAATAAAAAAAGTATGGTGGGTGGTTTTATGGTGGGAAAGGGGGCAGGTTGGGTGGGTGGGTCGGATTTTGGTGGGGGAAGGTGCGGTGGTTTTGTGGAGAGAATGGTGGGGGTTTATATTATTGTTACTTTTGTGTTTTCTTAGTTTCATTAGGATTATAATTGAAACCTTAGTATTAAGATGTAATTGGTTAATACGAAATAGTTAATTGCCTAGTTAATGCGCAGATAGAAACATGCACCAATGCATGAGAAGATAGTGCACCATCTGCTAAACGACGCAATTTTATTATTTTAAGAGTATGATTTTAAGAAAAATGTTTTTATTTGTTTCCTCAAATCTTGCAACTTATTTTGGGTTTGGGTGTGATCAATGCACTTTTCTAAACAATGAGGTTTTTATTTTCAAAAAATTATAAAAATAAATGAAACTTTATGTTGTTTTTAGAATTAATAGTGTTGCCTGATAAATGACAAATGTTGTATAGAAAACTATTAATGTTGCATAACAAATGATAAATGTTGTATAAACAATTATTAATGTTGTATAAGAAATGGTTTATGTTTGGCATGGTATGAACAATTTTATGTTTCTCCCAGAGCAAAGCTTGGTGATTATGAGAAGATATTCTAGAAAATGTAGTTAATGTGCAAATAGGAACATGCACCAATGCATGTAGAGGATGGTGCACCCTCTGCTAAACGACGCAGTTTATTATTTTAAGAGTCTATGGTTTTAAGAAATATGTTGTTATTTGTTTCCTTAAATCTTGCAACTTATTTTGGGTTTAAGTGTGATCAATGCACTTTTCTAAACAATGAGGTTTTTATCTTCAAAAATTTATAAAAATAAATGAAACTTTATGTTGTTTTCAGAATTAATAGTGTTGCATGACAAATGTTGTATACAAAACTATTAATGTTGCATAACAAATCATAAATGTTGTATAAACAATTATTAATGTTGTATAAGAAATGGTATATGTTTGGCATGGTATGAACAATTTTATGTTTTTGCCGGAGCAAAGCTTGGTGATTATGAGAAGATATTCTAGAAAATATAGTGGTTTGTATAAAGGTTCTTATTACTTACCGGTGATTTTCAATAAAAAAATCTAGGAAAAAGGATTATTTCTCAACAGTCCCAATTATACATCATTTTTTAGAAAATTACTCTCAGCAGGTTATTGACGTGCTGCAATAGGTAAAACAAAATTTGTTTTATTTTTCCCCCACCTCTCATTTTCTCTCTCCATTGTATTTCACCATGGGAGATCACAAGCTTTTTTAGATCGCAAAGAGAGAGTGTGAAACAAAAGTCATTTGCATTCTCAAATTTTCTCATCTCAGATTTAAGAAATTAATCATACCATACATTAACTTACTTCATCCCCAAAATAAAAGTCACTCCTTTTCCATGTCAAAAAATATATAAATCCTAATTAATGGTAATCACAAACACCAAAAAGTAACACTAATTTATTAATTAAAATCCCTCTCTTCTCTTCCTCTAAAAAAACCCTAATCCTTTTCTTCTAGTTTGGGGCTGCCATCATCCTTTCGATGGTGGTAAGCCCCCAATTCTTCTTTTTTCTTCTAGTTTTTATTGTTTTTGTTATTAATAATCTTCCATTCTCTCTCTTTTTGAGAGTTTTCTACCCAATTTTTGGGTTCTTTCTCTCCTCTTATGGGAGTTTGGAGTTTAGTTCTAGTCTCTTCCCACGTGGAAGTGTAAAAATTGGTATGAGAGATTGTTCCTATTGGTTGAAGTTCAAGACCATCAACATCGAAGTATTGGAAATTCAGATGCGGTCAACATGGTTAAATCAAGAATTTTCTTCCCCAAACTATGTCAGAATGATAGATTTCCCCATCAATAGCTGCGTGATTCAACAAATACAAGGGGGCTGCGCTGTATTGCTCGATCTGGTTCATTGTAGTTTCTTCGAAGACGAATTTGATTTGATCTTGTCTGATTATATCTTTTTTTTCTTTAATACTTATTGTAGATGCCGTTTGGCATTCATTTAATGAAATTTCTCTTTCTTTCAAAAAAAAAATAAAAAAGTAATCACAAACACCAATTATCCCCTTTTCCATCATAAACACATAAAAATGGTTTCGCTTTCGCATGATAAAGTTAGTGAACGTTCAATCACAATTTTAATCAATAATAAACAACCGCAATCAATGACACATTTAGGAAAGAGAGATAATGCTTGACAGAATTTGCAGAAGCTCCACGAAGAGCCTATATTTTGGCAGCTTCGAGAAATTAATTGCGAAGATATTGTTGGGAAAAAAAATGAATTGCGAAGAAATTGTTGGGGAAAAAAGGGAAGAAAAAAGAAGAGATTGTTGTCGAAGTGAGAGAGAAGTGAAGAGAGAATGCTGTCGAACTGTCGAAGTGAGATTGTTGTCGAACTGTCGAAGTGAGATTGTTGTCGAACTGTCGAAGTGAGATTGTTGTCGAACTGAAACAAGGGGGGAGAGGAGTGAGGAATGGAGTTGAGAGTGGTGGTGGTGGGTGGCAGGGATAAGAGAAGGGATTTAAGGTTTAGATCAGAGGAGAGGAAAGAGGAGGCGTGAAGTTTTTGGATTTGCTCAACGGGGTGGCTGGGAAGAGGAGGAGGAGGAAAGTGGCAGGGGAGGGGAGACTAGGAGAGGAAGAATGGTCGTAGGGGATGGGGGAGGGGAGGGGAGGGGAGAGAAAAGGAGGTAGAAGTAAAAATCAATTAATTTTTTTTTTTAACCTTTTGAATAGGTAACAAGTCAACTGGGACTATCTTCATAAAACATACGCCAAAGTTGGGGCTGCTTAAAATAATCTTTAGTTGAGACTGAAAATGGTGGAAAGCCCATAGTTGAGATCAACTAATGTTTTTTGGTTTGATTTTCTTAAGCTAATTACCGTTTGAACCATTGTTAACATTTAGCTTTACTATTGGTTGGATCAACATCTTGTGAGAGGTTCGTATGAATTTGTTCCAACCCCATACCAGTTTTTTGTTTTTATAAAATGGTAAAATTGATGGTGGAACATTATGATAAATTTGATAGAACTGAAAATGGGCCTAGGCAATCTAATAAAGAGGAGGGTTCGGTCCACTTATAAGTTCAAAGGAGGTTCCATACTAAAACCAATTGGCAATAGTAGGAGTGACTCCTTTAGCTTATAATGTGGTGCTTTCTCTCTTCTTTCTCTAACGTGAGACAACTCACATGTGCAAAACAAACAAGGGGTTTAACTTTAACACATTAGCAATCCATTAAGAAATATTATGATGTTTCATAACGATATGGAGATAGATCTCTTGAGTCTTGAATCTCAACCTTAAATGACCAAAAAAGAAAAAGGTAACTACACCACTTCATTGGTTACGTTGACATCCAACACAACGATTACATAGAAAAAGAAAATGGCAGAATAGAGGGAAAGAGTGGTGGAAATGGTGGTGGTGAAGGATGGAGGAGGGACGCTGAGCATGGTGTTAAATAACTGCTGTATCAATTCGATTCGCCCGAGATGTAACGGATTTCAACTTTGGCGAACCGAATTCGACTGGCTCATACTGCCTTTTCAAAATACACCGAGATTTCGCCCGTTCCAACCGAAACAAAGAATTATCGGCCGCATTTCCCTTTCCAAGACGCGATTTTCAGATTTTTTTTTTTCCAAAGAAACAAACCCTACATCTGCCAATTGAAGATGGAATATGTGATTTCTCAAAAAGAAATGTTAGGGCTTTTGCTCGGGGGTTTGAATCCGTTACCAAGGTATATTTTTTTTGATGCCGTAAAAGTTTGCCTGCCATTTCTCCGACTACTGTAGAGAGGAGAGAAGAAGCGACGAGAGAGGATGAACGTTGATTCGAGGACGAAGAGAAATTAGACAGCGTGTTTACTTTTCTTTAAAAAGATATTTGTTTAGGTGGGAAGGAACCCCGTGCTAGTGCAGAGTGTGCAACAGCTGTATACAACTCTTTTTTTTTCTCTTAAAGAGCTAAAGCCCCACTGCTAAGTCACGTGCTTCTTCTTGATTGAGGTTCTTAATTTTATTTTATCTACTTTTTTTTGAGGGGAAAAGTGAATTATTTTATCTACTTACTTATTCACACTTTTTTCAACTCCGTATTTTTTAAATTTTTACACGAGATTAAAAAGCCTAAAAAAATATTACAATATCAAATTCGTCTGCGACAACCGCGACGCAATCCGCGACAAACGTATCCGTTACGTTCTAGCGAATCCGTTACCGTTTCCGCAACCGAAAACGAAACCGTATTTTCGAACTATGACGCTGAGAGATAAAGAGAGAACGGAGAATGGTAAGGTAATGATCATGACATAAAGAAGATGAGATGTTGAAAGGGTTTGAGTGAAAGGGGACAGAGGGTTTCAACCACATATGCTCCTTTCGGGAATGAGGATTTAGGTATTTTATTCTATATCTCCATGTATCATACCCAAACTGGCATCTCTTTTCAAGAGTGAAGTAGTGAACCAAACAGGGCCTTGATATATTATCCTGTGTGGCAATATGCTCTGTGGTGGATATGTTAAAACTTCTCTTTGGCCTTTGCTAATTACGACTCATCATGACGAAAGTTATGTATCTCGATCTCCCATAACTAATGATGAAAAAGTCAATCATATATGTGGTTGTGAGCATAGTTCGAAAAAGCGGTTTCGGTCACGGTCACGGTCACGGTCGCGGTAGAGGTAACGGTCACGGTGATGCAGGAATGGGGATGATGCGGTTTTCATACCGCCAAATATCATCTCAGACCATTAGATATCCCTTGAACCCGCCTAAAACGCGGTTTTTTTACACCTTTACGATGCAAGTAATATCGGTTCGGTAGATTTGAAAACCTTTACAACGCACGTGATATGATACGATGCGGCCTTGTTTTGACACCATGGTTGTGAGTGCCTTGAGAATGTATCTTTAAACTCACCAATTTTACATGTATGACACTAGAATTGAAAGAGTAGCTAATGGAACAAAAATAGTTTGAGATTATATTTGGAAACTTGTTAGACGAGAAAAATCTGAACATTTAGGATGTAGTAGGAAATAGATAGAGCTTTATTTTTGAGCTAAAAGTACAAATTGCTAATACTAAAAATCTACTAGTACTGCAATTATTAGCACTAGGACTTGAAATTTACGTATCCAATTTAGATTTTCTAGAAGGATAGCTGGCAAGGTTTTTGTTTTAAGGTGATTAAACAGAATTCACGTTCCAGTCCAATTCCTTGGGGTACCATATAGGTGTGACCTCCACAAGAATAAATGGGGTGCTGTAGGTTATTTTAAGGATGGATGGGAAGATGAATGTCCAAATACTGTAAAATCTCTCCCTTGTTGTCTTGATCTTAATCTTCGAAATAGGGTCTTATCTTTATCTATATCTCCTCTGTCAATCTGGGAACACAATTTCCTTTCATGGTAGAGTTTCAATCTTATTTGTCCTGCCTCAACTCTTATATAAGGCTTTCTGAATTTTATAGCATTACTAAGTGATTTCCTTGGAATTGGAGAATATCTACTATGGAAATAAAAGGGAATGTAACTAGCATAAATGTATTCCTATATCATACTTTTAGAGCTGGATTGCTTTTGATGTTTTCCGTCATGTTAGTAACTCTGAGTTATTGCCTTTTTTGCTCCCAGGGATTGCTTGAAATCATATCACCCTCAGTGTGTTGGAAAAGATGATTCAGTTCTCAATCATGGAGAGAATTTCAGATGTGGTAAGCAAGTTCTTTTATTTTTTTTGATATAGTTGTACTAACCATCTTTTTTCTTTCTCTCCATTAGGAGAAAGGATGTTCACATGTTTCGGTTGCAGATATGAACTTTATTGCCTACAGAGATCATAGTTCTGCTTTGACTTTCATCTGTTTATGATGCTGTTATGTTTGTTACTACTTTCTTATACCTAACCTTTGGGAATATGATGCCAAATGTGAAAACGGTATTTCTTCTATTTCCTATATAAGGTCAGATTGTCATATGAACGCAACACTATAATATACATTAAATCATAGCCTTCACATATAAGAACTTTGATTATAATATTAATTTGATCGATGTATTCAAAGAGAAATAATGGTGAAAGTTCAACCTCAAAGAGCGTTCATGTGCTAATTGGATTTGAAGTCAAAACTATATTCGTGCCTTTTTAATTTTTCGAGAACTCTATGTCACATATGCTTTGGTTGTGATGATAGCATTGTGATGATGCTTTTGTTATAGAAAGTGAAATCATTATGTGAGTTTTCTTCTCCAATTTAGCAAATAATAGCTAATTGTTTCACTTTAATTATGAAAATGTGCTATGAATAATTGGTTGTGTAGTGTAATGGACACTCTTTGTATGTGGATGATGAAGAGGATTTGCTTGAAGATTTAGGCAAAAAAGTTTTAGGCTAAAGGTTAATGAATAATGCTTAGAGTGGGTTGAATTCCTTAGAAGTCGGGAAAACCATCCTATGAGAAAAGGCATTTATTTTGGGGTGGAAGCATTAGGAGGGACTCTTCCAGTCATGATTGCAACACTAGCCCTTGGAAGTTCGTTCTTTGGTTCAATAGAAGGTGGGTAATTAAGAGAAGCTGTATTTTGGTTGGAATATTTTTTGGCAAGGAGCGGCCTTTTAGTATCTTTTTTTGAGTTTGACTTATGGTCCCCCTTATTGTAATCATTCCTTTTCTAGCCAGAAGGGTTTTCTCTTTTATTTCAAAATATATTTTGTATCTTCAAATTTTTTGTCCAGCAATCCAGCATCTTAGGTAGTGTTCTGTTTAACTTATGTTGACTTCTTCAGATGATATTAATTCAGATAAGTTTTAATAAGTTCAATTTACAGCTATGTTCTGATAATTTAAACTTAGTCAAGTTCGCAATAAGACACACCCTTAGTAGTCATATGCTTTTGCATCTTGAGTTGATGGCCACTTAGTGGAGTAGATCAGTTTCAATTCTGGATAAGTTGGGTGTGCTTGTGGTCTGTCATGGACCATTTGCTGGCCCCAATGGTTTTGATTTTGTATGGCATGAGGGAAGGAAAAGCTTATGGCTGGCAGCTTTTCGGCTGCTCTTTAGGTGTAGTAGATGCCTAGATAAAAAATGATTGGATTTCCAAGGTGAATTATCTGTTGGGAGTCTTGACGGGTAGAAGGGTGTTCTTGTCTGTTGGTGGTATTTCTATATGGATGGCTTGTCAGCTTCTTTTTAAGTGATGTTCAATGATGAATGCTTTAATTTATTATTAGCTTGTTTTAAGGACTGATGGCCCTCCTTATGATTTATTTATTTTTTGTATATAATACAAAAATAAACTATGAAAGAAGAGAAGTCAATGCCACCTCTCATGGCCAAGGTAGAGATCGTTTTTAGTTATGCATCTGCATTGTTTTAAGTTTTGGTAGAGATAATACAATGACAATATCCTGCTTTTCAGATTGGCATATCTGCTTCATCTGCAAGAGAGCTGCGAAATTCCACTGCTTTTGCTGTCCTCATGCTGTTTGTGGACAGTGTATGGCTGAAACAGAATTTATTACTGTCCGAGGCATCAAAGGATTCTGCTACAATTGTCTAAGGCTTGCCTTGCTGTGGGAGGAAAAGAAGGATTTTGACTCGGATGGGGTATGCTTAGCTACTGTAGCTTTTAAAAATGTGTTTCTGAAGCATTCTCATGAGATTCAGGGGTAAAACAAGATTTTAGCATCTGGATCTAGTCTTTCTCTCAATTTTTTTTGTTGCAATAGTCTTTTCTCTCATCACTTGCTGAATAACTAACTATATGAATTATGGTCCTGTATCCCACTCTAATTTGGCGTGTGTTGTCATCTGGATAGAAAAAGGATTTTTGATAATTGCTTAATCAAAGTGGCTATTTGTCTGGAAATCACTTTACGATTCTCTATGTGCTATTTTCTCCTGATTTTCAACCTCCTTTGGTATTCTGTCCTTGTGTTCACAAGGTTTTGTCTTCCTAATTTAGACAAAGTAACAGATGGAGAGCTGCTGTAGAAGGCATCCCTTAGCACTTATCCTCTTTGCCACACAGAATTTGCAACGATTCTGAACGTCCTCATATTAGTCTGAAAATATCATTAGACTGATCTCATCTTGAAAACTTTGTCATTGCCTAGTGTACCAAGTGGATTATCTGTACTATTAGAGAGTATTTTAGGTTTTTTTTTTTTTTTTAGGGGGGGGTTATTCATATCATCATATGAGTGTGTTGTGTCCTCTATGTGAATCCTCATATTCATTAGCTGGATCCAACTTCTAACTTCACATTCTCGCTTCTATTTGTCATGAAGTTCTTGGTCTTGCTATTGTCTTACTGGAATTGTTTCCTTTGCTCATATTGCAGGAGAAGGTAGATTTCACAGAGAGAGGGACTTGTGAATTTCTCTTTATGGATTATTGGGAAATTATCAAGAAAATTGAGGGTTTGAAATTGGAAGATCTCCAAAAGGCACACACTTTGTTGAAGAAGGGGAAAAACTACAAATACTTGGATGATAGAGATGAATTTGCTAGAAGTGACCAAGATACTCTGAACTTAAATAATTTTGAAGACTGGGAATGGGAGACTATAGAGGATTATAGTCCTTCAGATAAAAGGAAAAATAGCACTACAAAGACATCGAAGAGGAGGAAAGTCTCCATGGTGCAGTCAAATGGGAAGGCGAGTTCCAATAAAAAGGATTTCATTGGCTGGGCTTCTAAACCGCTCACTGAATTTCTTGCGTCATTAGGTATTGATACAAGCAGAGAATTATCGCATTATGATGTTGTGGATATTGTTATTAAGTATGTAAATGATAAAAAGCTCTTTGACCCAAAGAGAAAGAAAATGTTTGCCTGTGATGCAAGCCTGCAATCTCTGCTTCGGAGAAAGTTTGTGAACAAACATAGAATATATAACCTTTTAGAGGCTCATTTTGCTGGAAATCAAGAAGAATCATCAGAGGATGTTTCATGCAGCTCTAAAGAAGATGAGAAAGGCTTAAGGTTATGTAAAAGGAAGGAGCAAAATCAAGGCGGACTCCAACATAAGGAGAAAAAGGTTTCAAGGGGAAGCATCGCATCAATAGTTCCAGAAAATATCAAACTTGCGTACTTGAAAAGAAGCCTGGTTGAAGAACTACTGAAGAAATCTGAAAATTTTGATACAAACTTAATTGGTAGCTTTGTAAGGGTCAAATCAGATCCAAATGACTATATGCAACAATATACTCATCAGCTTGTGCAAGTAACTGGTAAGCATCTTCTGGCTTCATATAATACAACCTTTTCGCCTTTAGGTTTGGAGCTATGCTCTAGAGGAGACATACTGTTGACTGGATGTTGAGTTTTCGTTAGGAACTAACTTAGCTTGACAGAATCAAAAGCAAGGAAACATGGAAATTAAGGGAAGAAAATGGTATTTGATTGATGAAAGAACTGGAAACAACAATAATAAAGGATAATACTATCAGCATGTTTCCCTAACAAACTACCTACTTTATGATTCTTTGTTTGTTGTTGAATAGTGCTCTGTATTTTCATCTTGCATAAAGGCTTGCTCTAAAGGAGGTTTTGTCAAATGTATATTTCATGTATTTGCTTTCCAATTAGAAAGGTCACTGGTTTTTAGAAGATCTCATATTATTGCATCATGCTTATCTCTTGTCTTCTCCTTCAGGCGTAAAAAAAGTACCCACCAAAGGAGACAATTGGGAAACTCTCCTCCAAGTTTCGAGCATGCCCATAGATATCAGCCTCCGTATGTTGTCTGAGGGTGACTTCACCAAGGTATCTAAAACTTCTTGATATTGATTTTCCATAGCTCTTTGTGACAAATGATATATTTATGAATGAGCGTTTTCCTTTTCAAACTTTTTGAGACAGTTTTTTTTTTTTTTTTTTTTTTTTTGGGGGGGAGGGGAAGGGGGTTCTGCTTGTGATAACATTCCCATTATACAGATGACTATACTAGCTTAAAACAACTACAATGTTGTTTTTTCAGATTCATAACTCAGCAATTTCAGTCCTCAGGATGGTGCTAACTTTCACATTCATATATTCTTGCACATATGATGACCATAGTTTGAATTTACTTATGCCACAAACAAAAAACAAAAAGATGGACAATTAACGGATGACATCCTATGAGGATATTGCTGTTGGTTTTAGGGAGGTCAATGTGTAACTTACCCTTGTCTAGCCTAGACCTAGGAATTATGGACACTTCTAGGAGGAGGTATCTCATGTTTACAACATGTACCGGAAACCGACATGCATTTGACACATCACACTTCTATAAGAGTTATTTTATTTTGCTTTCTTATTGGAAATTATACTTTTATTATTTTCTTAAGCTTACAATAATAGAGCGAGAGAGAGAGAGGGGGAGGGAGGGAGAGAGAGAGAGGTGACTACTTAATATGATAATGTAGAACCTTATTATATGTGGCTGCTACTACAGCTCTTATTGTATTAAAAAGTAATTCTCTTGGTGATTAATTCTTTATAGAGGAGAATCACATATAGCTCTTTTAACAATTTACTAGTATATTTGTTTACTATTTTAGCACACCCCCTTAACCCACACTATTTTAAATGCAAAGACCTAGACAGTCTCGGAACATAATGAATAAGTCTTCCTTCAAACGCTTTGTAAGTACGTCTAAGACTTGTTTGGTACTCTTGCACCAAGTGATGTCTATCACTTTTATCATTAACCAAATCATGAAGAAAGTGATGATTCACATCAATGTGTTTGCTTCTTCAAGTGACCAACTGGATTTTTTGAACGTGCTGTGGATGGACAAAACATGTTTGAGAAAATAGATGGTTAGACATCTCACAAAGCCTTGGATATCCATGATAAAACTTATCAAGGAAATACCTGTGTAAAAATTATCAAATTACAACATCGAAGATTACACCCATGAAGAATTTGGGTTAAATCCACTTTGATCGAAAACGAGTTCGGGTTTTTATTAATGGAATTAGGGGTAATGACGATTCTATCGTCGTAAAGTACTACAGCTTTGTCATCTGCCATTGTTGCACACCAAGCCCAAATCCGATTACTATAGTGGTGGAGGAGACTATAGTGGTGGCCTACGCGATTACTAAGAGCTTTGAAGAAGAAGAGGCAAAGATGGAATAACTTGCAAACATAAATCCCCTCACTTTCTTTTTCGTTTTTATTTAATTTTGTTTGTTGAGAGATAGGCGTTTTTAGACATTAAAAAAATTAAATAATATGGGCCCGCAATTTTTAACCCGCTGAGTAGGTCACCAACGAAGTGAGCTCAATAAGGGAAGGAAGCAATCACATTATTTTGAAATAAAAGAATCTTGGGATTAATGGTGCAAGATGGCGCAAATTTGGGATTATTTTTGACAATTTCCTTATAATAATGACGACGGCCAAGATAATGTATGGTACTTAGACATCGGATCAAGTAATCATATGTGTGGCAATAAAAATTTATTCTCTGAAATTGATAGCTCCTTTGATTCCTATGCACGATTTGGAGATAATTCCTATTCAGATGAATGTCGATATTGTGGATTATATTTCAAATGTATTATATGCCCCAAAGCTTAAAAATAACTTGTTAAGTCTTGGTCAACTTTTGGAGAAAGATTATGAGATTAAAATGAAAAATGGGTATTGTAACATTGAAGATGATCATAGTTGTTCTATTGCAAGAGAGAAATAGAATATTTCCTTTAAAACTCAAAAATGTGTCACAACCTTGTTTTGCGACAATGGTGAAAGATGATACTTGGCTTTGGCATCTTAGATTGGGACATTTGAATTTTAATGGTATGAAGTTATTATACCAGAAAAACATGGTGAATGGTTTACCTTCGTTAGAGCAACCAAAAAGTCTAAAAGCAAAATATCCACTAGAAATTGTCCATTCTGACTTTTGTGGGCCAATTACACCTTGCTCATTTGGAAAGATAAGATATTTCATCACATTTATTGATGATTATAGTCGCAAATCATGGGTTTATTTCCTTATTGAAAAGTAATAAGCATTAGAAGTTTTTCAAACTTCTAAGGCGTTCGTTGAAAAGCAAAGTGGTTATTATATCCAGACATTAAGAACCGATCGAGGGGGTGAATACACCTCACATTCTTTTGATGAGTTCATCAAAAGGCATGGAATTCGACACCAACTCACATCAGCATACTCTCCTCAGCAAAACGGAGTTACAGAAAGGAAAAATAGAACCATTATGAATAGGATGAATAGGGTAAGGAGTATGTTAGAGAACTAAGTCTTCACCAAAATTGGAGCGTATAACAACTGTCCAACAAAAAGTGTTTGAGATGTAACATCCGAAGAAGCTTGGAGTATGAAGAAACCAAATGTTAGTCATTTGAAGATATTTGGTTGTGTTGCATATGCTCATGTTCCAGGTCAAAAGCGGAAGAAGTTGGGCATAGCGATGTATCAAAAGCTTATAAGCTTTACAACCCGAAAACAAAAAAGATAGTTATCAGTCAAGATGTTGTGTTTGCTGGAGAGCGAAGTTCTAAGTGGACAAAAAATCAAGAAAGTAACCCTTAAGTTTTGAAGGTCTAGAGAAGTCTACAGAGACAACACCCTAAGAAGAACATGAATCATCATCAAGTGGAGCAACAAATGTAGTTTCTGATTCTAAACTAAAGAGAAATGTCAAGCAACTCGCATGGTTGAAAGATTTCATAAGTTATAAAGTAACGATGATGATAATGACCTTATACAATATGCTCTTTTCTCTACATTTTGAAAAAGCTAATCAAGATAAAAAGTGGCAACATGCCATGCACGAAGAAATCAAGTCAATTGAAAAGAATGCTTGGGAACTTGTAGATCTCCCAAAAGGACATGATCCTATTGGAGTTAAGTGGGTCTATAAGACAAAGCTGAATGCAGAAGGAAACATAGAAAAATACAAAGTGAGACTTGTTGCAAAAGGATACAAACAAAAGGCTGCAATTGATTACAATGAAGTATTTGCACCAGTAGCTAGGCATGAAACAATTCGATTACTACTCTCTTTGGCAACTCAAATACTGGACAATATTTCACCTTGATGTGAAGTCAACTTTTCTCTATGGAGAATTGCAAGAGGAAGTTTATAACTTTATATTGATCAACCATTAGGGTTCATAAAGAAAGGAAATGAAAATAAAGTGCACAAGCTTAAGAAGGCACTATTTGGTTTGAAACAAGCACCAAGAACTTGGTATGCTCGCATAGATTTATATTTTGCAAAATTGGGTTTTGAGAAATGTCCTTATGAGCACATTTTTTACGTAAAGAAGTCTAATAGCAAAAGAATTATTGGTTGCCTTTATATGGATGATTTGATATACATTGGAAACAATCCTCAAATGCTTGAAGATTTTAAGAGGCAGATGGAGAATGAGTTTGACATGACTGATATTGGAACAAAAATGAATTATTATCTTGGTATTGAAGTTGATCAAGTTGATGATGGTATATATATTTCTCAAAGAAAATATGTCAATGAAGTGTTAAAAAGATTCAAGATGGATAAATCTAAACCAATAAGCACACCCTTTGAAGTAGGAGTTAAATTGAGTAAGAATGATGGTGGTGAAAAAGTGGTTTACACCTACTACAAACAAATTGTAGAAAGTCTAAGGTATCTTACAACTACAAGACTATGCAGTTAGTGCTTGCGGCAAAACGGATGTTGCGATATTTAAATGGAACTAGGGATTTAAGAATATTTTACGGCAGAGAAAATTCAAATCTTGTTGGTTTCAGTGACAGTGACTATGCTGGAGATATGGATGACAGCTGAAGCATATCAGGATATGCATTTTTCTTAGGAAATGGAGTAGTATCATGGTCATCAAAGAAACAACATATCGTGACATTGTCCTCAATGGAAGCCGAGTATGTTGCAGCAACGTCCTGCCCATGTCAAGCTATATGGCATCGGAATTTGCTGAAAATGATGGATTGTCCACAAAATGCGTCTACCACAATATATTGTGATAATAGGATAGATCTATCAAAGAATCTAGTTTATCATGGCAGAAGCAAACATATTGATGTGAAATATCACTTTCTTCGTGATTTGGTCAATGATAAAGTGATAGACATCAATCTTGCAAAAGTACTGAACAAGTTGCAGATGTATTCACGAAGCCGCTGAAGAAAGACATGTTCATAATGTTTCGAGATTGTCTAGGTCTTTGCACTTACAATAGTTTGCTTTAAGGGGGTGTGTTGAAACAAATATAAACCAAACAAATATTAATAGTAAATTATTAATAGTTAAAAACTAAATATATGTAATTATTGTGTGATTCTCATAGTTAGACAATTATTCACCAAAAGAAGTTTTAGGAATGTTTTGTATATATAAAGAGATGTTAGGGAAGCTTTTTGTACACACATAATTCATCTATTTGTAATACAATAAAGGTTGTAGCAGCACCTAGCCACTTACATAATATTAGAATATTTATTATTAGTTAGAATTTAGAAACTCATATATATATATATATATATATATATATATATATATATATATATATATATATATAGGGGCATGATCACATGAGAATGCTCCTTAAATGAGAAGTGAGAATGAATCTCAACCACACGATTGGATTAGAGTTACAACACTTGTTCATTAGAGTTATACCCCTGAAAAAATTTCAAGCCCAAAAAAAGAAATTTTTTTTTTTCGAAATATTTTTCTAATTTTTGTTTTTTTGGAGTTACATCACTTTTTCATTAGAGTTACATCACTTGTTCATTAGAGTTATAGCGTGTAAAATCCATTCTCATTTCTCATGTAAGTATGCATTCTCATATGAACTTACTTTTATATATATATATCTTTCATGAAATACCTACAAAAACACACACAAGGGAAATGAATTACAAAAATATGAAAACACTCTAAAATTACCTAAGGAACTACCAAAAAACATAGTAAAAGTATTAGGAAGTAGGAACTATGCCATATTTGACACTTATTTCAAACATTCTATTCTTTGGCATCGGTACTTTTGCAATAAAGCAATTATGTCCATCTTCAATGCTACAATACCCATCTTTCATCTATCTCATGACCTTTCTCGAAAAGTTGACTAAGACTCAATAAATTATTTTTCAGCTTTGGAGCACAGAAAACATTTGAAAGATAATTTTATACTACTATCTTCTGTATGGGAATCTCGCCTTTTCATATAATTTTAATTTTTGTATTGTCTCCAAATCGTGTAGAAGAATTGAAGGAATTAATTAAAGGAATTTCCAAATTTTCAACTAAATTTATAAACCTCTCTTCTAAAAAGCTCCTACTAGTAGCTTTTTCAAATTTAGCTTTTTGGGCTTAAACCTCTCTTTCAATCCCCTCTCAACAAAATAATCCCATTAGAGGTTTGGACTATTCAAACCTCTCCATTCATCTCAAACCTCTCTTTTAAGCCCTAAACTCTTTCAACCAAACGCGCTTTATATGTCTCTTCTATTTTTTTTAGCATATTTTTCCCATCCATTTCAGTTGGGATGGAATCTAAAGCCTTTAAATCTTTTTTCGGGTGTCATTCATTCCTTCTTTTGTGCATCAATTAGGCTTGCCTCCTTTTCTCTTGTTGGCTCTTTGTAGCCATGTTCTACAATTTCCTATACATATGATATTTGAAAATAACTTCCATTTACACATTCCAATGCTCATGATTTTTTCCGGAGCACTAAAGCAATATGGGATTTGTGGTACTATTATGATGTCATTATCTCTCACCTCTTATTTTTTTTAAATGATTTCTTTTACAACATGACTTCGTTATTACTGATCGAAAGAGAGAGATTACTTAATATGATAATGTAGAACCTTTATTACTTGTTATGATAGAAAATCGTTTAATTTTACCAATTTTATTGATTTTAATCACATACTTCATCCGTTTCTCAATAAGTGAAACATAGAGGAAATGGGGAAAAACAAAGGAAGCTAGGGAGACAAAGTTGGGACCACAACAAAATAAGGTAATTATAGGAATGTAACTAAAAATTTGTAGTCCCTCTTGCTTTTATAGTGGCATATTAGTAATAGCTAATAAATATATAATATTTTTGCCATTCAAGGTTGGTGTCACTTGTTGTGACATTTCCATATAAGGGAAGTGTGTAACCTTTTGAGAAATGAAGGAAGTATACGTTACTAATATGATTGTTATATCATACTAAAGATGAAATAATAGTTTTGCTAACGTAAAATACTCTCTTTCTTTTTTTGAGAATAATAAAAAAGTTTATAAAAATGCATCATTAACCCGTATTTTGACCCTCCCGCAAATAGTATAACCCAACCCATATTCGAACTCGGCTCGTATTTAACCCAACCTGTATTTTATTGAACCCAAAAGTCGGCCGCTGGACAGGTTTAATTACAACCATTAGTGATACATACTCCCTTAATAGATTTTCCATTTCTCTAATGCTCGTTTGCCCATGCATGTTTTGTACCATTAATATCTTTAATCACATATTAGTAAAAAGTGTAAAAGTTTGATTTTCCAAATGTACACTTTGAGACGAATTAAACAAGACCCCCACATGACTATGTTTTATCTTATACTCCCTCCGGTCTTTATTAGTTTACCCATTTCTTTTGCACAAAGTTTTAGGAGAAACTATGTTGTGGGACATAAAAAGATAGAGAAACTATTATTTTATATTAAAGTTGAATGTATGTGTGATGGAAAGTTAGTGGTTCCACTTCAAACATAGAAACAAAAGAAAGGGGTAAACTAATAAGGGACATCCCAAAAAGGAATACAGGTAAACTAATAAAGACCGGAGGGAGTATATTGGAAATTTTTTTTGGATTTTCTTTACCTATGAATAGTGTCCAAATTAGAAATGGGAAATCTATTAAGGGACGGAGAGAGCCCTTTTAACTAAATACTCCCTCCATTTTCTTTTGTTATTTCTATTTGGAATCGGGAAAGAAACCAATGCAACTTAAAAAATGGGAAAGATTTCACTATTTAAAAAAAAAAAATTAATTAAGAGCAAAGATTCTAGCCCTTTGAGTTACTCTATGTTAGGTACTCTATGAGAAAGTATGAGGGATAAAAGAGTAAAACATGACTAATGAATAGTGTGAACACATTTATTGCAGTTTAAAACCAATGGAGAATCAAGATAACAAATTGAATGAGGTGTAAAGAAAAAACCAAAATAAGGAGGATATACAAAAAAAAAAATTGAAAAAGTTTTATAAAATAGGGTAAAGGAGGAAAAACATATATGAAGAAAAACAAATCAAATCATAAGAGAAACTTTGAAAAGAGAAAAGATAGAAATGCTTTAGGGGTAAAAGTTACTAAAGCACAAGAAGTAAAGTGAAAGGAACGAATATAGAGTTAAGTCTTGTAATCACCATAAATTCTCTTCGTGCATTCCGCATGGTCTAATGCCTTATTTTCCAAAAAAAGTAGACTCAAGTCATTCTTAATCACCCTCATTCAAGTTTTTTAGGTCTTTCCCTACCTTTACACCCCATGACTTTGCCACTTTTCACGCTTCCTAACCGGTGCATCACTTGATCTCCGCCTTACATATCCAAAACATATTAAGCTGAGTTCTCCCTCATTTTATTTTCAGTAGATGTAAGCATGTAACCCCTACTTGCTTCCTAATAATCTTATTCTCAACTAGTTCTTTCTTGCATGTCCATGCATTCGACATAACTTACGTATCCGTGCCACAAGGCCGCCTTCATCCTATGAACGTGACTCGGGGTGTTTCCCAACCTAACATTTGTACCATATAACAGGATGTTTAATTGTCATGCGATAAAATTTTCCATTCAATTAGGGCATGGACGAATCACATTGAGACCATGTGGCACTCTTCCACATCAACCTTTAGATCTGTGAGCCACATCTCGATCCAATTCCTTTTGGATAATAGCTCCTTAATATTGGTTTGCAACTCCCTCATATATGTCCTTAATGATATTAATGTAATTCCGCGATGTTCATTTCCTTGTTAAAGCCCAAAAAAGTACTTGCCTCGGTACCTTATAACACGCCTTCTCCAAATCAATGAAAACCATGCTTAAATTTTTCTTATCCAGACAATTCTTCAGTAGTTGTCTCCTATGTTACATGAACACGTGTATGAGTATCTGATTGGGAGTGGAATACGGCAAATCTGGAAATTTCGGAGATGGTGACACCGTCCTAAGTTGCACACAGGTATGGGGATAAAACTTTATAAGAAAATGATAATAATTTAATCTTTAAATAATTTTTGGCTTTGCAAAAAGAAGAATTAGGAAAGTCAAAAGTTGTAAATAGAATAAAGTAAAACAGATTGTATGACAAAATTGGATAATTTTTTTAAAAAAAAAAGCAAAAGTAATTAATGAAAGAAAAAATAATCTCCTTTAAAAAAAGAAGAAAGAAACGTGGGTCAGATTACAAATAAAAGAAACAAAAAAAGGATTTTTCACCAGGTACCCTTGAGCTTTACGAAAATGCACTGGTAGGATACGAGTGCATTATTTGAAACACAAGGGCACTGAGGCATTTTCGTAGACCTGAGGGGTAATCCATCTTCTCTCTCGATCTTTGTTTCTCTCTTCCTAGATTAGTTGTATTCGAGTGCCGATTGACTTACCGGACCCGTATTCTGTACTTAAATCCATGTCGGGTTGTATCGACACCGGTATGCTGCTATGTGTGACTATCATAGGCTGTCTCATAAGATGGATTGCCTCCATAGTCGATCTTCCTGACATAAAGCCAAACTGGTTTTCCAAGTCTTCACACTTTCCCGAACTTTTGCTCAATCACTTGCTCTCAAAGATTCATACTCTAGGCACAATCTGGTTTGATCTCTCTAGGCACAATCTTAGAGTACCTTTATTTTCGTAAGCTTATAATTAGAAAAATTGTTTTGGAAGCTTGTTTGATGAATATATTGGAAAATAGAGTTTTGTTTTATTTATTTTTTAAAATTGCAAAATTATGTTTATTTTGATATATTTTATGAACATACCTAGCCTGTAGTCTAATTATGTTCCTCACCATGTCCTAGAATTTCGGCGTTTGATTATTCCGTGTACTTGTACTTACACATTTCCGTTTTCTTTCAGTTGTACCGTGAGTACTTTGTACATTTGCCAACGCACAAATTTATATTTTAATATCTCCATTTATGCATAAGAAAAAAGTATAAAAAGTTGATATCTTGAAAATACATGTCTAGTCGAATCTAACAAGACCCTACATGACTATCTTTTTCCTTACGTATAAATAATACAAGAAGGTCAAAACGAAGTTAGTAAATAGTGTCAGAAGTCAATATGGTACGACTAAAAAGGAAACGAAGGAAATACGTGTTTGTTAACATATAAGATAGGTCTAGATTAATGGAGTTGTTTCTTAAAAGTCTTTAAGAATACGAACTTTGGTATTATTATTTTTTGGAGACCTTTCTTAGACAAGGACAAGAAATAACAATAGAAAAAGAGCAACTAAATAAAATTAGCGGATGTCCAAGAAACAAAGTTGCATAAGAGGCTTACAGCCTTACAGCAACTTTTGCTACTGTTTATATTTTCAATAGGCGAGGTTTTTCAAAATGATTGTCGTCAAAGTCTCTTTTGGAGTTTTTCCAATCCTAGTTTTGTATTCATTATTAGATGAAATCGAATTATTTTAACTTAATTTTTACAAGATAACTGCAAGTTTTCTGGATTTTTGCAATATCTTTGAAGTTGGCTAGCTATTATTCATCAGCATCAAAAGTTAAGAATCTGATGTTAAAAAATGTTATTTTAGTAGGTTGCAATTGATGGCTCATCTTCTATAGTTCTGGTTCTTATTCGCCTTATATGCAGGAAGAGTGTGATAAACTGCACGAACAAATGGAAGATGGACTACACAAGAAGCTTACTGTCGTAAGTACTCGGTGATTGAGTGTTTTTTCCCCTTCTATTTGTCTTACGCGTTAACAGTTGGATATCCTACACTGACGATATTTTTGTATAGTCATTGCAAATACATCTTCTTTTTGGAAATAGTGGATGACTTAACATGTTCTCTGGGTCTTCCAACTGACTGAAAGAAGGTATACAGTAGCTCTTCAGTTTAAAATGTGGTTCTTTAAAAACATTGCATAGTTTGCCAGTGGCTGAGTTGTAAAGAATTATGGAGCTGGGAGCCAACCTAGACTTTCCTGGGCCCGGCTGGTTATTCAGAGCCAACAATTGGCTGCCAGATTTCGGCCACTCATATCTATACCTGTAATAGATTGGATATGCTTCCACATCTCGTTAAATTAGGTGCCCCTTTCAGTATTTTAGTTTAGGGAGCACCTCCTTCAGCATTAGCAGGTCTTTAATTTTTTTTTGTGTGTGTGTCATAATAAAAGTAGCAAAGTTTCCTTAAAAACAGTGCCTTACAACTCCAAGTTCCATATTATGCATTTACTGCTGTAGATTGCTAAGAGTTTCTACAGATATCTACAATTGCTATGCAATACTTTTGGTACTGATGGACAACCATTATTTTTCTTTTAGTGGAACTTTTGGTATCTATGTTATGCAATACTCAAAGACTTAGAAATTGAAAAATATTTTCTAAAAGGCATGAACCTTTTACCAGAAGACCTATCAAGATATAGGCCCTGTTCTTTTGGACTTATTTTCAGCAAAAATAAGTAAAAATAAGTTCAGTTCAACAAAAATAAGTAAAAATAAGTTCAGTTCAGCAAAAATAAGTTCAGTTCAGCAAAAATAAGTAAAAATAAGTTCAGTTCAGCAAAAATAAGTTTAGTTCAGCAAAAATAAGTTCAGTATTACTATTAATGTTGTAATTATTATTTTTGTTTTCAATATTACTATTAATATTGTTATTATTATTACTATTATAATTATAATAACGATGAAATTGTAAGTTTTTCATTTTTTTTTATTTTTTATTTTTTTATTTTTTTATTTTTTATTTATTTTTTATTTTATTTTTTTATTTTAATATTTTAATATGTTATTCTTTATTATTTAGTAATTATTATTTGTTATTTATTATTTATCACTTATTATTTATTATTTATTATTGATTATTTATTATCTATTATCTATTAATATTATTTATTATTATTATTTATTATTATTATTATTTATTATTTATTATTATTTATTATTTATTATTTACTATTTATTATAATTATAATTATTACTATTTATTATTAATTATTAATTATTTATTATTATTTATTATTTATTATATATTATATATTATTTATTATTTATTATTTATTTTAATTATTATTATTTATTATTTAATATTTATTATTTATTATTATTATTATTATTATTATTTATTACTATTATTAATATTATTATTATTATTAATATTATTATTATTTATTATTTATTATTTATTATTATATTATTATTAATTTTTATTATTTATTATTTATTATTTATTATCATTATTATTTATTATTATTAATATTATTTATTATTTATTATTTTTTATTATTATTTATTATTATATTATTATTTATTATTTATTATTTATTATTATTATATATTTATTATTATTATTATTTATTATTATTTTTTATTATTAATTATTATTATTTATTATTATTATTTATTATTAATTATTATTATTATTATTTATTATTTATTATTTATTATTTATTATTTATTATTTATTAGCAAAAATAAGTTCAGTTCAGCAAAAATAAGTTCGGTTCAGTAAAAATAAAATAAGTTCAGTTCAGTTCAGCCAAAATAAGTTCAAAAGAACAGGGCCATAGAGGACTTCTATGTGGATTTTGTAAATTGATTGCAAATTGCTAAAAGCTTCTGTTCTAAGTAGTCTATTTTACGTGTTTTTAATTTTATTTTGTTTAATTTTTTTTGTCGATTTTGCAGTTGACAATCTTTTTAGTTTTTCTTTTTTGGGGGGCCTTGGGGGGGGGATACGAACAAACGGTAGAATGTTGACAATTATATAAAGCACATTCAGAAAAGGATTCATATGTCAAGATATTGCACAGGATACGAAGAAAGATATGAAAGTTTTGGCCATAAACCATCCACACATTATCTCCATGTTATTCTTGAGGGGAAGTTCAATAGACAATAGTGTACATGCAATATAATCTCTGAAATGAAACTTAATCCATTATAAGTTAGAGATAGATGTATTTCCATGTCAGCAAATATTGGAATTTCATAATTGGATACTTCATCTCAAAACAGGCTCCAGAACGCAAACTTCACTTACTTCCTGAGTTCTTGTGATCCTCATATGATATGTTTATATCTCACTTTATATGTTGAGCTAATGTCTTGTCAATTGCTTCTAATGTCCTTGAGAACATGAAAGAAATACCCAAAAAAAATAAAGTTGTGACACCCATCTTTTCTCTATAAAGGCAGAGCTGGAGCACAAGGTCAGAATATTGCGTGAAGACATAATCAAGCATGTATGTTTTTCTGCTTTTGCCTTGTATATATCTTAGATTGAGATTTCTCTGCACTTATGCGACTTTGAAATACTTTACTTTAAAATACTTTATTTCTATGTTACTCTGGGACTCTGATTTTGGGCATCAACAGATGACTAAATTATTTTGTGAGCATGTGAGCACACGATAAACTGAAAAACAAAAGTCTAAGATATGTATATATCCATGTATCTGTCTACTTACCTATGTCCATGTATACTATTTGGAAAGCTAGCTGCAATATTTTTGTGGTAGTGCTTGCATTTGTTGGATTTTTTTATCCTTTTTTTCCCAGACAAACAATAAAGAGATATTTTAGAAAGACACCAAGGGGGGTATCAGTTAGCACCCATGTAAAACAAGGAGGCTAAGGACAAAAAGTATTACTGCCCTCGAGTTATTGTGAAGCAATTTATCTAAAATTTAGAATTACCAAGTATCCCTTGGAATCTAATACTTGAATTTAGCTGTCCAAAAACTATAAAAGAAGGAACTTAAAACCTTGACAACTTGAGGTTTTACCGTCCGAAATTCGTTGGTTTTTTTCTTTCCAAGTGCACTACCAAATTGTCAACAGAATCATCATCCACACTCTAGCAATCTGCCTTTCTTAATCCTTTTTCTTCCAAGCTACAAAGGTAGCTTTCACAGATTAAGGGTGAATTCAACTACTCCCAGACAACACTTAATATGATAAATAGTAAATACCAAACAGAAAGAACCAAGGACTATAGAGCGATAGATGATTAACAGACTATTCCTCTTCAAAACACAAACTATAATGGCTTGTAATGAAAAATTTTCTTCTCCTGATAAGATCCTCGGTTCAGATCTTCTCTTTGTTAGCCCAAAAGAAAAACAGCTATCTTTAGGAACAAATGTTATCTCTAACATATCATCACCGGGCAATTTTCTTTCAATGATTGAGTAAGAGACACTCTTCTTATGTTGCTAGACCTTCTTGTCATTCCCCTCCAAATCAACTCTTCAATAGAAAGGTGTTCCCAAAATGACGAGGTTGAATCTTCTTCCCAATCATTCGAAACTCTTGAAAGAGTAATGTCCTTATGTTTTTGAATTTTAAGTTCAATTTTTAACTAAAACATCTTAAATGGTAGCCTTCTGAAGTAGAAAGTCAAAATGAATTTTAGAAATTGAGCCTTTTGGAGTTGGCCCTGACACATGTCATCCCCTTACAGCTAGGGATGTTAACTAGCTGATCCAAGACCGAACTTAAGTAGGCTCAGCTCGAGCTTGACAATGGTGTCCTTAACAATTTGGGCTCGGCTCAGCTCATTACTCGAATCAAACTCAAATTAGGAGCTCCAACACTCCAGCTATATTAAATCACCCATTTGCCCTAGGTCAGATTTTGAGGCCCCAATTGTAGCGTTAAGTAGCTTGTTAGAGTATTAATCTAGGTCACTGTTATCTTTTATGACTTCTCATAGCTTTCACTCTATGCCAGACAATCGATGTGGGGCTAAGTCGATATTGTTTCTGAAGGAACTCAAGAACATCTGAGATATTTCCTCCACTTCATTTTTTTGTGGTACTCCAATTCATTTTATTTATAGCAATTGTTCGTATGATATTTAATTTAATGATAATCCATGAAGACCATAAAAAGAAAAACAAGCAACATTGAAGTTAATTAGGAAACACAATCTAATAAGCGAGACTGGAGCCAAAGAAAGAAAACTAAAGACTTTAAAGAAGAAGTTCATACTAAGTTACTCAAACAGGAGCAAAAGGAAGAAACAGCGATATTCTTTCAATCGGCTAGAAATCACGAAGCTACTGCAGCAAAATCGTCGATAATCAATCTGCTGGAAGTTGAGTGAGGCGAGACAATTGATAAGAGATAGAGTGAAGTAAGGTGAATAGAGAGAAATGCACTGCAAAATTGACGAATATGGAAGATGGTAGATGATTGTAGATGATTGGAGATAATTGAGTCAGGGGAGAGTTAATTGGGGGAAGAGAATAGGGTGTGGGTATCTAAGTTAATATTAGCGTTCCCTCAAAAAATAAAAATGAATCTATTAATAAAGTATTAATGTGTAATAAGGTTTAGGTTAACCTATTAAGTGTAAATGAAGTTAATAGTAGTGTTTCATTATATACCCCATAACTTTCCAGCCTAAGTATTTCCACTAATGTGGAACTTAAGTCACAAAATATCTTTCAGAATATTAGAACAAAATAAAGTCGAGCTTGTTCATTTACTCGTTAAACTCTCGAGCCATACCCAAGATCAAGTGGTGTCAGCTCAAGCTGGGCTTATACTGAACTTTGATTGAGCCGACCTCAAGTAGTTCACTAGTAGGCTTGGCTCATTAACACCCCTAATTACATATTCGAACCACTCGTTGCCTTGAAATTGACCAAGGATTCCAATGCAACCTTCCTTGAATAGATTACCGTATGCTTAGCCATGAGAAGAAAAGATCTTCATGTAACACTATGAGGTTTTCAACATCCTATTTGAGAGCTTGATGATGTTCTTCTATCATTCGCAAACCTCTAGAGCCACTTTGTCTTATGAGCTTCATTCATCATACAGATGGGCATAATGCCAAGAACTTGCCTTGGGATTCACATCTTCCCATGTGATTTAATGAAAATCCTTCTGAGAATCATTGTTATCTTAAAAGACATCGCGTCAAATATTTCTAGCTGTGCAGCCATGCTAACCGGAGTAGTGGACATGGACATGAAGTAGATAGGGAAGTTGGAAAGAGTGCTTCTATCATTTTAACCCCTCTTGACAAATTTTCTGCTTGAATCTCCCAATTATAAGAAAGTGCACCTGTAAGGTTCACCAACAAAATTACCTATATAGGTTGAAGGAAGAAAATCAACCCCACAACGCCAGAAATTAGCCAAAGACTCCAAACTTGGATCCAACTTTTGTTCAACATTTCTAGTTTTTCACTTGGAGTTTATGTGCGCACCTCTAGATAAAAGATGGTTAGCAAGCAGAGATCCCCTATTCAAGCAGTTTAATATAAATTTCAAGCCAATTTGCTAGTATTAAGGGATCTAAAGTCTAGTTCAGGGACGCTGATATGGTGTTGCTGACATATGAGATCAAATCCAATCTGGTATCCTTGATCGGTGAACCAAAATTGGAAACAATAGACAACAAACTTGCAGATTAGTAGAACTCACACCTGAACGATCGTGTTATTCGATCTAGGGTTGTAAAGTTGTAACCTTCAAACCATAAATTGAAGGGTAGATTAGGAATTGGACATTTGAATCTGTAGGGATTTTTATTGGATGATATAGGGGTAAACAAATAGGCGAAATTTAATAGTAATGAGGCTAGAGACTACAATATGTGAGATTCTTCCTGTTCTTACTTATTTTGAGAATATGGACTAAAATTGGTTTGTCCCTCTTCATAGAAAGGAACTTTGAGAATTACTTTTTTTCTTGGATAGTTTGCACCTATCAAATATGTCATTTTTATTTTAGATCTTATCTGGTGTAAGTATTGGCTGATTTGTAATTACGGCAACATCAACTTCAACTTTTGCACGATTCTTGAAATGATTTGAAGCGTAAGGAAGCCATAGGCAATTTGGCATAAGGCAAAATGTGAAAGGGGAGTATATAGGTGGGGCAAGAAACATATATGCTAACGCAATAGTTAAGAGTTGAGACTCTGACCCTACGCGTGAGAATATATTAAATAGTCCATCATAACCCCATATCAATTGACAAATACTAAACCTCTGATTTTTTATACTTTAGAAATGATAATAATCCACCATAACACCATATGATTTAGAATGTACTCCCTTCGGTTTTTATTAGTTTACCCACTTTCCTTTTTGAGTTGTCATTTATTAGTTTACTCACTTCTTTTTTTCTGTTTTTGGAATAGTCCTACCAATTGTATATTATTATCTTTACAATAAAGTTTTTCTCACTCTACTTCTCTTGGCCACAACATTAACTTCAATACAAATGCAAAAAGTCAATAGTCAATACTTTCTCTTCCCTTCTATGACCCACATACCTACTTCTCCTAAAACTCTGTGCCCAAAGAAGTGGGTAAACTAATAAAAACCGGAGAGAGTAATAGGAAGATTGATGACTTGTCTTGCAACAAATTTCAAACACAGTTGTTTTATGAAGCACAGTGGCTGGCCTCTACTGCTTTAGGCACTTGTGCCTCACTGAAATTACCCGTGGAGGCTGAGTTAGCGACATTTATTGATGACTGGTTTTTATATATCCATTTGAGCCCTTTCCCAATAAGAATGTATAGGTTTCTGAACCTATTGATTTTCAGAGACTAATTGTTATTGGAAAAAAGGAACTTTTTATTTCTTATGATTTTTTAATTATTTTTTATAGCCTTTTCTATTATAATTTTAAATAGAAGGTGATCAAGTTTGCTGTGTCTGATGAACCTGTAGACAAATTACTCTGTAGAAAAATTCTGTATCCTACTTGTTCTTGCAGGTTAGCTGTGTTTACTGCTGATATGTTGTTGACACCCAACCACTCCACTTATATCCTTTTACTGATAATTTTTTTGACATCCAATAGAAAATCTGCTTTACATAATAAGAAAGACGAAGTGAACTGTATTGATAGAATGTGTGCATGTTTTATCTTTTGATAGTATGTCATTATGAGATAAGCAGAAACAGCCATGTTTTTATCTATACTTTATGTGATTCTTCCTTCGTTTTCTGTATTTTGCTCCTTGTGCTGCTGCGCTAAACTGTTGTTCCTTCCAGTGGATTGTGAAGGAACTTGCATTATTGAAGAATCTTATTGACAAGGCAAATGAGAAAGGACGCAGAAGAGAGTATCCTTTGTGGCATTGATCATTTTCATTGCTGCCCAGCAATATAATAGTTGAAAATGAGCAGTCTCTGATTCATCCCAAACATTCTTACTTGTAATTAACAAAATAAAGTTGAGCTGTGTTAGATAAGAATCTCTGTCCCAGATACACATTTATGATTAGAGACTTCGAGGTGATGTTTTCTTCCTCTAGGGGAAAATTTATGAAATAAACTGAATGGGGAAAAATGTTTGGCAATCATGCATTTCCATATTTACCCCCTAGGGATGGATGTATGGGTCCACGGAGCTCCCTTCAAAATAACCTAAAAAATTATTTTCTGATACCTTACACAATGGAGGACACTCCTTCAGAATATATTGCCTCTCTTATGCTTCTGGCTAGACAAGTCAAGTGAGCGGCAGGAGTGGCAAAACATGTGCTGAAGAAGTATTAAATGATTTCCCCAATTTGAAATTTATTGGATTACTTGAAATTTAATCCCTAAGTTATTAAATCTTAAGCTAATAAATAGGTAGCTACTGACACTTCCAGCTTTATTGGTTTGGATTAGATGAAAGACATGTCCAGGTGAATCAATAGATAGTGTAACTATGACTGGAAATTCCTTGCCTGATGAGCACCTAATATGATATGTGATTAAGACCTAATATGTATATTGTTGTGTCTTACTCCTCGTCGTCTTCTTGGAGCTTCTTATGAATTGTTTTATACGGTTTTGTCAAAATGACAGTGCAATAAATAAAGAGCTATGTGAGCTCCCAAAAACAGTTGCTGAAGGTGGCTGATAAGAGTTTTACAGGTGTGAGAAATTGAAGTTGTGGATGTGGTAACTGAAAATTGGTGTTGCCCTCTGTTAAATAGGTAATATCTGGCTGATTCCCGTCTTTCTTCTCTTCTTAGTTCTGACCTTAACAGCACATTAGACTTGTGGATTATACTGAAAGAAGAAAACAGCTTGAATGTCCATCTGAGCAATTGCGTCTGATACAGCATATTCCGGAAGTGATAACTAATGATGTAGAGCTGGAAATCAGTTCCTCGAGTCTGAATCAAAGCAGGAAAAAAAAATATTATTCTGGAAAAACTTTTGACGGCCTAGAAGCTTCAGGTTAGTGTTCATGAATCATCATGTGCTCCTTTTCCTCTTTTTTAATTAACAAGAAAGATCTTTGCTGATAGCTGAAGTATCTATCTGATAATGCTATAGATTTTATTTTATTGTAACTTTTTTAGGGGGGCGAAATTGTAATGCGAGATAGATAAATGGAAACACACTTTTTTTTTAAGTATTCCTATTAGTTTTGATAATTTATCCACTCCGCAATTTGGCTTGATTATCAATAAAGATAGCCATACGATAAGTAAATAACGGCATCGAGATCCAAGGAAGTCAAAATGTTCCTAGCCTTGACCCCGCGGAGTAGCCCTTCTGCTTTAAATTATTATGGATTAAATCAAGTTCTCAGTGAACTTGTGGCCGCCTTTTAATTTATTGTAAATAGCAAATATTGCTGCATTGTCAGAGCAGTCAGACCAAACGTTTGATGCACACATCATCTCTCTTAGCAGGGCGAGGCTACGTACTTTTGTGTTTTGACCTCCCCTAATGTGCCTTGGTAGGAATCTCATGAAAGACAGAGGGGTGGAGCCAGTATTATTGATGTCGATGTTCTACAGAATAACATAGAAAGTAGTACAACGAGAGGCAGTAAACGTTCATTGTGGATTTTAATGTCTAGAACAAATTTGAAAAAGGTGCGATAAACGTTTTTAGCAGTATGATGAGATGTGTTTGTTAAGAGAAAGTGGTCTGTAAATTAGTATCACTGCAGGAAATGAAGAGTAAAATGCACACAGAAAGAATTGAAGGGGTTGATGCTTACGATAGACATAGCGTCAATCATTTTCCAAATAGGGGAACATAACATGTGTATTACAATAATAAAACATTTTTTAACATTTCAGAGTCAGAACTTAGAAATGATTTGGGGAAGAAGTTTTTGTAAGGCAAAATTTATAGATTAGTAAATAAATGCCCGATGCATAATACTTACGGAAACGAAAGTTTTACGCACATAGGAGAAATGATATGCAGAGCTGAGAACTGGCATACCACCTAACACATAACTTAAGAGTTAAGACTGCTAGTGGCTCGGCTGCTAGATCCCCTACTTGTTCTGTGGGTGAACTGGCATACCATGATTTTTAACATCTCCATATTCAGGTTTGTTAAAGCTTATGCTCAGATGGAAGTTTTGAACAAGTCGGCAATATCACAGTATAAAGCTCGGTTACCTGAAGCATGTGTCACATGTAAGATATGAAAATTACCTTGGACCTTCTCAAACGCATGCAACCTTTGAATCAATAACTAGCCCTTTGGCGCTTATAGTAGCGATTCACGAACGAAGCAATCTGTTTGTATTCCCAAATCTTAATTGAGAAATTAACGTACCAGGCTGATCTTGACACTTTAAAATGAGTGAACTAGGTAGTATAATGTCCCAGTTGAACCAGCGTGCATTTTTTGATTTGAGTTGGAAATATAACGGAGAACATCAAACAGCCATCATCCCTCCTACGGTCCTACCTCCTCTTCCTCTCGTCTCTTTCTCCCTTCCATTGTCAAAAGCAGATTGTAATTTGTGAAAATCATCTGTACAACCTGGGTGGCATAAAATCTGCAGTTAGAGAGTTGACTTTCTACTCATGGAGTTAGGATTCAGGAGTTTAACTGAGGGCATAGGTAGATGAGAATAAAGCCAGAAAAGGAGATACTAGAGCAACTTTTACATGTTAAGTTTTTTTGGTGAGCCGCTTATCAACCAGTTTCTAGTATCCTTAATTCAGTAGCATGCTTCAACTTTGTTACTTGGGGTAATATGTTTACAGATTTGCTACTCCTACAATAGTTTCTTGGTTTGGCTACTTGGTAAAAGGGTTGTTTATGATAATGGTTGAAAGTAAAAGAATGTCAGAAGTTCTATGTTCAAAGCATAGTTTAGCAAATAGTTTTCCTTCATCTGCTCTTGATTATGCGAGGTTCTTGAAAAGTAAGTTTGTGTGCATTTGAAGGATATGCAATGGGAGTGAGCACAATTCAATGATTTGTAGGGATCATGAAGATAGCTACTGCATAAAATGTGTATAGGTGCGACGGGATATACATATTGAGATGAAGGAAATAAAACAATTAGAACACATTTCTTTCCAATTGTGTGTACTTTTCGTCTGTTAATTTTTTTTATTTGGATAAAAATTATTCCCGTCTGATTTGATACAAACACTTGGTTACTAAATTTCCTAATGGTTTACTCTAAAACCCCTTTACCACATTTCTGTATCTTCATTCCATGAATCGGTTTTCCAACCTTGCGATTTTCAGCTCATCTGCATCCTTGTTGAAACTCTGGCCCATGTATATCAGAGAAAAGGTTGTAATGAGTACCAGCAACTTGAATATATATGATGAGAAACGGAGTTTTGGTTTTGTTTGGCTCATTGATGCTCTATATATTTAGGTGAAATAGTTTGGTTTTGGGAGGACCAAACAACAGAAGGTGCTTTGGAGATGTACATTTATGGTGGCGATTTATGTTTTCACTGAAGCATAATGGCCAAATCTTTTGTAATAAACAAATCTTATGTGGGTGGAAGTGTTAATTGATATCGCTGTGGAGTTAGATTCTGTATTATGGTCCATAGCATCCAGTTTTTCCTTACATATCTGCTTCTGGATTTTCAATGTGATTGAAACTCTTTTGTGGTTCTTTTCCTTCCAAGCAGACTACTGGTCTTGGATTGGTATTAGTTCCCAATTGGTATCTTAAATTGGACATGGTTTGCTTGTACAATGCAAGAAGTACACCCTCACTTGACCATTATTCATTTGTTGGCTTTTTTTAATGTGTGTAAACTGCAGCATATAAGCAGCAAAAACCCTTTGTGTCACCTGCTGAAGGTGAACAGCTTCATTCTGCAGCAAGTGAATGTGATCATGATCCTGATACTGAATGTGAAAATCAAGTATCAGACCACTTTGCAAGTGATCAGACAGCTGAGGAACAAAAAACTGGGGTGGTGCAAATCATTGATTTAAGCGATGATGAGAGCGAGAGGATAAATGTGGGAGAGCACACACATGTCGAAAGAGAGCCTCATGAATGGTACTGCATAGGTCCACGTGGAGACATTAGGGGACCCTATAAAATGTCCATACTTAAGTATTGGAATGAGCTAACGGCGTGTTTTGCTTCCAAGTTCAAAGTTTGGAAGGTGGGGCAAGATCAAAAAGATGCAATGCCTTTGCCACATGCTTGTCGCTCGACATGCACAAGGAAGTAGTTCTTCGTAATGCCATGATAGGAATGCAGGATTAACCTATGCTGGTCTATTTATGTGTCTCTTGATGCAAGTTTTTGCGCTAATCTAATTTATTAACCACTCGAAACTTTACTATATAGGTGAACAAAAGTCGTCACTGCATGGTAAACACATGATGTAGCTTCTTCTTCCAACATATTTAGATTAGTTCACCATTTGGGTTCTCCTTAGGAGTATATTCGATTCTTAGACTTTATCTGTCTTTTGCCTTGGTTTGAATAGCCTTTTCTTCACGAGAATGTGTGTTTCTTTGGTTTGTTTTGTGCATGTTAAAAGTCAATTATGTGAATAGGTGTATCTTTGATGTTTCCAAATGTGTTCTTTCCGATGGCTTCTAGGAGACCTTCTTGCATATGCTTGTGCACTGTTAATCATGGCTTTCAGCTTCTATGTTTCCTCATCTTCTAACTAGTATGTTCCCTTTAGGTTGGGGAAAGTTGTACCTGACGTTAATGGAATTTTTAGGTTGAGATTTTTTGAGGACGTCTTAATTTTAATTAATAAGGCGATGTTACAATTTTGGAATTCTAATGGCAATTGTTACGCTTTGAAGACTAAATCAGTTGAAGTGAAGCTAAACTTAGTCTAAGTCTAATAAAACTGCAATATTATCCTCATTTTTCTTTTTCTTTGTGATGATTACTGCAACATCATCTTAATAATAAGAAAATTTTATTAGTAGACTTTTAAATTATTTCACCAAATATGCCTAAGTAATTTTTTTTCACTAAACCCTCTTAACTTTTTAAAATTCAACATATATAGTATTTTTAATTTCCTTAAGTTCACCATATACCCTTAATAAGTAACAATTGTCAATTTTTTAGTAGGCCCAATAAGCTAGCCTCTTCCTCCTCAAAAAACCCTAATCCTTTTCTTCTAGTTTGGGGCTACCATCATCGTTTCGATGGTGGTAAGCCCCCAATTCTTCTTTTTTCATCTAGTTTTCATTGTTATTGTTATTAATAATTTTTCATTCTCTCTCTTTTGAGAGTTTTCTACCCAATTTTTGGGTTCTTTCCCTCCTTTTACGGGAGTTTGGAGTTTAGTTTTATTTTCTTCCCACGTGGAAGTTTAAAAATTGGTATGAGAAATTGTTCCTATTGGTTGAAATTCAAGACCATCAACATCAAAGTATTAGAAATTCGGATGCGGTCAACATGGTTAAATCAAGAATTTTCTTCCCCAAACTATGTTAGAATGATAGACTTTCCCATCAATAGCTGCGTGATTCAGCAAATACAAGGGGGCTGCGCTGTATTGCTCGATCTGGTTCATTGTAGTTTATTCGAAGACGAATTTGATTTGATCTTATTTGATTATATCTTGTTTTTCTTTAATACTTATTGTAGGTGTCGTTTGACCTTCATTTAATGAAATTTCTTTTTAAAAAAAAAAGGTAACAATTGTCATTTTTTTTAGTCATTAATAGCTAATGCTACTAACAAACTCTAATTAATCCCTACTTAAATGAACATTTATGCATAGTAGGTGTTTTATGTTGTCAATTAAGGTAAATAGGGGTTAATTAGGGTATAAAAGCTGAATTATGGATTAATGAGTAAAATAGTTATTTAGGGCATAAGGTAAATTTTAAAGAAATTGAAGGGTACATGGTAAAATTTAAACGATTGAAGGGTATTTGGTGAAAATAATATTAGTTACCGTCAAAATGATATTATGAGAAAAATTGGGCTAGAAACAACCATTTATCGAGTTTCTTTTGCCAAATGACTATCACTTTATATATCATTGAATCACGTAATAACTGACTTGCTTTTTATGGTTCGACTTGAAAGGCCTATCTGGGACCCGTTTAGACCTGAAAATAAAAACCTGAATTATACCGAACTCAATTTGAATTAGCTTAACCTGAATGAAAAATTGAATTGATTCGAAACTAATCTGATCCATAATAAACCTAAAGATTAATGACACAAATTAGAAAGATATAATTCTCATTTTTTTACTCCATCCATCCTATGCTGGTCTGAACACTTTCCTTTTTAACTTGACCTGAATTAGTTTGAATGTATACTTTCATATTTGGCGTGGTCCAATTATTATTATATTAGTTTTCTAAAACCCCTTTAGCTCGCACTTATCCAATTTTCTCTCGTTCAATAAAAAATTACCCTAATAACTCATAGTTAGTGCATTCATTTTTCAATAAAATAACATTGCATAACCAAGCACAACTTATCACCTTAAACTACGTGTTTTAACAAGTGTTCAGATCTTCCAGAGATGGTGGGAGTATTAATTTAGTATTTCCTCCATTTCTAAATATAACTTTTGCTTAGGAATATATTTTTTAAGCTCGGGCTACGCCCCGGGTAATTATATCTTTCATTTAATATTATACTTTGAAATAATAACATCAAGTATCACTTGGTTTAGTGGTTAAGACATTAGTATATATGCTTGTGATCTCGGGATCGAATCTTACATAATGCACTCTCTATATTTTTTGTGTATGTGGATAACATAGCATAAAATACTCAGCGTGAAGGCGCTACGTGGCATCGTTCCTTGCTTAGGAACGCCTTTTAATATATTAGTATAGATACTATTCATCTACCAACATGGGAGGACCCATGAAAGATCTTGGGTGGCACAGGCCCCTCCCCCAATTTTTTTTTCTCTTTGCGTAAGGTCCTAAAAAATAAAAGAACTTTTCTCCGCCTATGTTTCACAAAATGGAATTTTCTCTAGTGGTTAGTGGGGATTTATCAAGTATGTATTCAGGTTTGTATGTATAATTGTAACACCCCGACAATTCTCTATTTTATAAGATACCTTTTTCCCACAAACATCGAGAATTATCAAAGCATTATCGCCCGTGTGATAACGTATCGGCTTACTCAGAATTTTGTAGCGGAAATAAATAATAACTTTGAAAATATAAATAATTTAGGGCCTGTTCTCTTCACCATAAAACAACTGAACTGAACTCAACTGATTGCAACTGAACTAAGTTGAACTGAACTGAACTGATTGCAACTGAACTGAACTGAACTAAATTATAACTAATAGTAACGATAATAATTTAGGAACTGAATTGAACTAAATTGAATTGAATTGAACTGAACTGAACTAAATTATAATTAATAGTAACGATAATAATTTAGGAACTGAACTGAACTGAATTGAATTGAATTGAACTGAACTGAACTGATTGCAATTGAACTGAATTGAATTGAACTGAATTGAATTGAAAATAAGCTGCGGAGAACAGGTCCTTAGTCAACCATAAGGTCAACTCCAAAACCAAACCAAAAGTCAACCACAACACATTAAACCAACATTATTTAAAGTATAAATAGTTTATCCTTTCAAAAAAACATAAATAGTTTAAGCCCAAGCGCTCCATTGTTCCCAGACATCCAATGATGCATCATCTGCAAACCTGAATTTGTTGATGCTTTATTGATCTTATACGACTGCTCACCAAACGGGTCATCACAGGATCAATAAGGTACAACCATGATCGGCACACAAAAAAGCACGTAATCAGCAAAACTGAGTACTATATACTAAATAAAATATAGAATCTAACATGATACTAATAAACATTAACTCAAAGATAAACAATAACATAATAAAATAACAAATTGACTATACTGAAATAGACTCCACAACTAATAGGTTAATTGATATTAAATTGAATAGGCAATGGATAGAGTTGTCCAAACCAAACAATGTCTTCAATTTAGAATATGGAGTACGGGCGTGACTCCGTACTCCTGCAACCAGCGATATCGAGGTACTAATTAAATAAAATAGAACATGGTGATCAATCCGGTCCCAAGAAAAGCCATGGGCTAACACCATGTACTCCAACTCATACTAGTCCAACACTTCAGACGAGCACAAGTCTAAAGCTTATTGCTATTCACTTTCCACTTTAAGTTATTAATAAATTATTATTTGTTGTGACTCACAAAGTAAGGCAACCAACATAAATATCATGGATACACAAAACTTTCATTTTTATCTTAGGATTATATAAGGTGATCAACAACTCAAATAATCCAAGAATAATCCTGTAATACTCCGTATTTTTTGGAGTTATTCTTTTATAAATAAGAAAATATAAAGAATAAAGTGAAAGTATTTTAATATTGTTTACGAATAAATAAATAAATAAATATATATATATATATATATATATATATATATATATATATATATATATATATATATATATATATATATATATATATATATATATATATATAGTTTGGGTAAGCCTATAGTTATAATTTAAATATACAACCTACTTTTGTACCTAATTATATTTTAATTCGGTTTTTGTTAAATAATAAATCGGAATTTGATTTGGAAAAAAATCCTAATAAACCAAGGTTTCTCATACTATAAATAAGAAAAAGAAAAAAAAATTTACAAAACCCTAACTTTTCTTTAATCAGCCGTTTCTTTTCCCTCAAAGATTTTCTCTCTCCTCTCTTCTTCTCCCTCGTCACTCTCCTTCCTCCTCCTTCGTTCTATTTCTCTTCTCCCCTCCCCCTGAGTTCGTCAGCCTTTGAGTGGTGCGCGAGGCTTCGAGGGTGGTCGTTGCTGTCGAGGTTGTGCGGTGTGTGTCGTGCTGTGCGAGGGTGCGAACGATTGTGTGCTGGGCGAGGCGAGTGAGAGCAAAGTGTGTGCGAGGCGAGGCGAGGCTTCGAGGGTGCTTTGTGCGCTGTGTGCGAGCGAGTGTTGTGTGTGGCTCGAGGGACTGTGCGACGCGAAGTTTAGGGCTCAACGGTGTTGTGCGAGCGAACGTGTGTGCGAGACTCGAGTGTTGTGCGAGCGACGCGTCGAGGCTGCGAGCGCTGTGGTGCTGCTGTCGGAGTTCCTCGTGTCGTCGGTGGTCGTCGCCGGCGAGTTTGTCCGGTATAAAGAAAATAAAATTTTCTCTTCTCTTCTTTAAATTAATTGTAAAATCTGATTTTGTTATTCTTATGTATCTTGGATTAAGTTGTAATATAAATAAAATATAGAATAAAGTATAGAAATCTGATTTTACAATACTTGTATATGAAATTGTTTAAGTTTGTTGTTGTAAACAAATCATAAAATAAAGTTAAAAGAAATCAGATTTTGCAAGCATATTTATTAGTTTCTAAATATGTAGTTTCAATAAAGTTGTTTATTAAGGATTAGGTAGCCCGTATGATTCTAGAAAGATGACGGCGGTCGTTCAACGCCAATTAAACTATAAACATGAAATGTAATATTCCTGTAGTATCATGTCTAGGAATGATTATTATTATTCTGTTTATGTTTAATGTATTATTTAACTGATTATGTACGTAGTCAACATAGCTGATTGTTTGTTATTTGTGATGTTTGTTGACCTGTGATGAACCATTGATATTTTAATGGGGAGCAGATTAGGTATGCTGGTGATGCTGCATGAGTTTTGGGCATACAGAGGATATTTTTGATTATGAACTTTTAAAGTGTTTTTATTGAACCTTCTAGAGTTGTTTATGAATTGTTTAGTTACTGGTTTTAAATAAAAATGGGTCAATAGTGATTCCCGAGTCGTAGTTAACATTTTATTTCCGCTGCAATTTAGTTTTCATTATAAGGAGTAAGTTAATGTTTTAATTTCAAAAAGCCTTGCGTTTCACCGCGGCGGTAACACTCCCAAAGTCGATGCAACGTAGTTTTGTAACACCCCGATAATTCTCTCTTTTCAGAAATACCTTTATAATATAAGACTTAGAGAATTACCCAAGTATTATCGCCCGTGTGATAACGTATCGGCTTATTCAAAATTTTGCAGCGGAAAACAACAAACTAAACTTTATAAATAAATAAATAAGTACTTCATAAATAAACCACTCTATAAATGTCTATCAAACCAACTTATAATAATAAACTCCTACTAATGCGGAAAACATGATATAAATTTACACAAGCTCTCCTTTCCCATATTCCCCAATGATGCTACATCTGCGAACCTGTAAATGTCAATGCTCTAGAGAATCTGCTCACCAAAATTGGGTCATCACAGGATCAATAAGGCAAAGCCATGATCAACACATACAAACAAAGCACGTAATCAGCAAAGCTGAGTACTACATAACAATACATAAACAATCCTAATCATGATACTATGAAATAATAAACAGGGATAAATAATAATACAACAATATAACATTCTGCAGATAACTTCTACTGAACTAAACTTTAATCATCTTTTATTATTTTAAATGGAATAGTTATTGGACCGAGTTGTCTAACTAAAAACCAGCCTTCACCTAGGAAGAAGAAATACGGGCGCGACTCCGTATTCCATAATGACCTGCGATATCGAGGAACCTTTGAATAAAAAGAGGAACGGTGATCAATCCAATTCCCAGAAAAAGCCATGGCACGCTCACCATGTACCCCAACTCCTGATTGTCCAACTTCAGACGTGCACCAGTCTAAAGTTTATTACTATCCAAGTTACACTTTACGTGATTTACAATTTATTACTTGTTATGACACACATACAAGCAACACATAATATAATTCAAACATTCACAACTGAACTTCTTTTATCTTAGGATTTAATAAGTGATCACACAACTTACAATCCAAGATTACTTTCTTTAATTCCAACCTTTCTTACTTTGTTGAACCTAGCCAACAATCAATCTTACCTTTCAAAGGCATAACTTGTCAACTTACCAAATAAGGCCCACAATCCTCATAAAGTAGTGAAATACAAAAAGGAAACAATGATCAAACATGATTCAATACTAATAAATATATTAATTCCCCTATGTGAATTAATAAATTGAAGTTCCCAACCAACATGCTTGCATCAATATTCCATACAAACATGATATAAATCTCATAATATAATCTCATAATCAACATGTTTACACCACGGCATAAAACATGCAAAATCCAACATAATAAATATCATACATGAACTCAACATAGTTCCTATACATGATACTACATAATTCTCCTTCATAAAATCATGATATTATCTCAATCAACACATAGGTATGTACGTACCTTGTGTAAACTAGTCGACTGGCCACTCTTAAACCCTTAAAAATCTCCTACGGAATACTCTCCGCCTAGAAATCAAATATAACTAAAATCAATACTCTTAAATAAAAAGACAGCAACTTTAAAATATTTTAAATCCCCTTTAAACATATTCAAAAGTTGATTTTTCTATCAAAACTCCAATTACTTTTAATTCCTAGTATAGTACTACCATACTAGTAATTAAAATTCTTAAAACTCCCTAAATAAAATATTTTCTGAAATTCCAGCAACTTATAAAATCATAAAACCCTCTTTAAATCCACTTAAACATGCTTAAAATCATAAATTAAATCAATCTCATAGTATATAATATGCTACTATGGTTTTCTAATAATTAACACCCTAAAAATCCATGCTTTAATTATTAAAACTTCAATCTAACAATAATAAACAAATCTGAATTTTTATTCTTATAATATAATATATATATATGAATCAAGATTATTCATTAAAACAGTAAATTAACATTGATAATCATGATTAACATTAAAATAAAGCATAAAAACATAGTCTTTAATGGAAAACTTGAGGAAAAAGAAAAGAATTAAACCAACACAAGAGGGAAGTGATGGTGCGCCGGCCAAGGAAGGGCAGTGGTGGCAGCAGCGGCGGTGCACCGGCGTCCAACGGTGGTGGTGACGTTTCTTAGCGAAGAAGAAACCGTTACTTGAAGAAGAAGAAAGGAAAACTTGAGAGGAAGAAGAAAGAAAAACGGTGAAGAGAGAAAAATTGAGTGTGCCGTGAGTTTAGAGAGATGAGAGTGAAAAATAATCTTTGTGTGGTAAAATAATTGGGCTTAAGGTAATTTATAGGTAGGGTTTCCTTTTGGGCTTAGGAAAAGGAGATTGAGTTTAAATAGAATTCGATGACAACTAGGATTGATAAATGAGGACTCCTAGCATCAAATATAACTCCTCTTTCCTAATCTACTTAGAATTTGGGTTCCTCAAGTCCATTAGACTTCTTTTCTTAATCAAATTCATATTTCAAACCTTTTTCAAAGCATGCCTAATTAAAATATTTTCAACTTTCTTAAATCCTTAAAATAATTTCATTTGACTTTTAAAATAGTCAACCTTCTTTAAATAATAAAACCATTTAAACTAAAATATAAATATACAAATACTAAAATATATTTATAAAATCCTTTAAAATTATGGGGGATTACAAGTTTAGACGTGTACGGATTGTGGAGGTGTTACAAAACTGGTATCAGAGCCATTGTGTATGTCACTAAGACAGCCATCGTGTCATTTTTTTTCAGCGCTAATTGGTTCGTCAGGGCGGCACGCCTGATACCTCTCTGAATGTCGAGCAATCGATTCGTGACCTGGTGCAGATTACAGCTAACCTAGCCCAAGGACATAATTGGGATGGGGATTTGTCTGAAAAGGTTGCCCGTAGGAACCCATCAGTACTGAATGGGAAAGGAGGGCCAGAAGAATTGGAAAACTGGGTTGGGGAGTTTGATAAGCTTTTCTTTACCCTCACCTGTCTAGATGACAATATTGTGCCCTTAGCAAGCTATTGCCTACAGGGGGATGCCCACTTTTGGTGGACTCAAGCTAAGGACAACCTCTTAAAACAGCCTGACTTTTGGTGGGAAACTTTTAAGGAAGCTCTGAGGGATAAGTATTACCCACCATACCTCAAAAAGCAGAAAGCCCAGGAGTTTAGGATGCTAGAACAAGGGAACATGTCTGTTGAGGAATATTACCGCAAATTCATTGAGCTGATGAGGTTTGCTCCTGAAATTTCCCCTACTGAGGAAGCTAAGGCCTCACGCTTTGAGTTAGGGCTCACCCTTGACCTACAAGGGAGACTGGGAGGAGATACTTTCACCTCATTGGACCATGTTTTTGACAAAGCTGCCCACTTATATGCAATAAGGAAACGAGATGAAGGAGGTAAACAAGGTGAGAAGCGAAAGGAGAATCCAAACCCGAAGGTTCAGAGATTTGAAAGAAATACCATGGGAACTAGAACAATCAAACCTCCCAAAGGAACTTTGGTAAGGGACCCAACAACAACAACAACAACACTCACCACAATAACAATAATCGCAACAATAACACCAACAACCGCAGACCTGAGCGTGTGTACAGGTGTAAGAAGTGCCCAAACAACCATCCTAGGAGAGATTGCAAGGGTAACAAGGTGGAGTGTCGTGAATGTGGGAAAATGGGGCATAGAGCGTATGAGTGCTACTCAAAGAATAAGGTTAACCCCAACGGTCAGAAGAAAGGGAACTATGGAGACAAGCCTAGGAATGGGAATGGGAATGGTGGAAATGCATACAATGGGTCAGGAAACTCCAATTACTCCAAACCACCAACCAATGCAAATAATCAGGCACCAACTGGGAACCATGTGACCAACAACAATGATAATAAGCGCAAAGAGAAGCTGTATATGATGACGGCTAGCGAAGAGGAAGCTCGTAAAGATGTTGTCACTAGTACTTTCTCTATAAACTCAATTCCTGTTAAAGTATCGTTCGATTCTAGAGCATCTTTGTCTTTTATTGCCCATACAACTGTTAGAACTCTAGTATTGGTTGAGTTCGAGTCAATTTCTATGCCTATAGTTATTCCGTCTGGGGACACTGTTAATTGCTCTAAGAAATTCCTGAATGTCCCACTGAAAATAGGGGATGGTTTCTTTCCTTCCGATCTAATAGAGTTTAACTTATCGAACCTAGACGTCATTTTGGGAATGGATTGGCTTGGGAAGTACAAGGCTAAGATAGATTGTGATGTACAGAAGGTGGAACTGAGAGATCCTTCGGGAAAAAGAGTGTCATATAGGAGAATGCCTCGAGAACCAGGGATTAAGGTAATCAATGCCTTACAACTTAAGGGTTATATAGACAAAGGATGGCCTCTATTTATGTGTTATGTGAGAAGGGTTGAGGATAATCCATTGAAACATGAGGATGTGCCTATAGTCAGAGAATTCCAGGATGTTTTCCTAAAGAAATACCTGGTATGCCGCCAAGGAGAGATGTAGAGTTCACTGTTGACTTAGTACCTGGAACTGGACCTATCTCAAAAGCCCCATATCGAATGGCTCCAGCAGAAATGAACGAATTGAAAAACCAGTTGGAAGAACAACTAGAGAAGGGGTATATTAGACCTAGTATGTCACCATGGGGAGCCCCTGTCTTATTTGTGAAGAAGAAGGATGGTAGTTTGAGGTTGTGTGTAGACTACCGTGAGTTGAACAATATCACTGTGAAAAACAAATATCCATTACCTAGAATAGATGACTTGTTTGACCAACTTCATGGTGCAGGGATGTTCTCCAAAATAGATTTAAGGTCTGACTACCATCAGTTGAGGATTGCTGACCAAGATATACCAAAAATTGCCTTCAGGACTAGGTATGGACATTATGAGTTTACCGTCATGCCTTTTGGGTTAACCAATGCACATGTTGTTTTCATGGACCTCACGGATAGGATTTTTCGACCCTATCTCGATAAATTCGTAGTCGTGTTCATAGACGATATATTGATCTATTCAAGGAGCAAGGAAGAACATGAGGGACATTTGAGTTTATTTTACTGACACTTAGGGTAAACCAATTGTATGCAAAGTTTTCAAAGGGTGAATTTTGGTTAGAAAAAGTGTCATTTTTTGGGTCATTTCGTCTCTAAGGAGGGTGTGTCTGTAGATCCTGCAAAGATAAAAGTTGTGAGTGAATAAGAATGTCACAGATCTAAGGAGTTTCTTGGGTTTAGCCGGTTATTATAGGAGGTCTGTGAAAGACTTTTCGAAGATAGCAAAACCCATGACTAACTTAATGAAGAAAGTTTGCAAGTTTAACTGGACTGAAGACAGTGAGAAAGCCTTTCAAACACTCAAAGAGAGATTAACCTCAGCACATGTTCTAGCCTTGCCTAACGGGGATGAGGGGTATGATGTCTATAGTGATGCGTCAAAGAATGGGTTAGGTTGTGTTCTTATGCAAAATGAGAAAGTCATAGCTTATGCATCCCGTCAACTGAAACCATATGAGGTTAATTACCCAACACATGACCTGGAGTTGGCCGCCATTGTCTTTGCCTTAAAAATCTGGAGACATTTCCTTTACGGGGTGACTTGTCGAATTTTCACCGATCACAAAAAGTCTCAAATACATCTTCACCCAGAAAGACCTTAATATGCGACAGCGCAGATGGTTAGAGCTCATTAAGGACTATGACTTAGACATTCAATACCATGAGGGTAAAGCAAATGTTGTTGCTGATGCATTGAGTCGTAAGTCTAGCCATAGCCTGAACACCTTGGTAGTTGCCAACAAACTTTGTGTAGAATTTTCTAAACTCTAGATTGAAGTGGTTCATGAAGGGGAAGTGGAAAAGTTATTGAGTTCCCTAACCATCCAGCCCAACTTCCTAGATGAAATAAGAGAGGGTCAGCCTAGGGATGTGAAACTTGAGCTGGTCAAAACAAAACTTAAGGAGGGAAAAGCTGAAGGGTTTGAAATCCATGACGATGGGAGTATACGCTACAAGGGTCGGTGGTGTGTACCGAAAAAATGTGAGGAGTTGAAGCAAAAGATAATGAGTGAAGATCATAATACGAACTATTCCGTCCACCCAGGGGGGGATAAGTTATATAAGGACCTCAAAAAATGCTTTGGTGGCCTGGAAAGAAGAGGGCAGTAGCCGAGTTTGTTTCCAAAGGTCTGACGTGTCAGAAGGTTAAGAGTGAACACAAGCGACCTCAAGGACAAATCCAACCTCTAGACATTCCAACATGGAAGTGGGATTCGATATCCATGGACTTCGTCGTAGCCTTACCTAGGAGTCAGGGAGGCAATAACACAATATGGGTGATAGTGGACAGATTGATCAAAGCTGCGAGGCTCATACCCATGAAAGACATGTGGAGTATGGAAGCCCTAGCCAAAGCATACGTTAAACATGTCATTCGATTGCATGGAGTACCCACGAGTATAATGTCTAATAGGGATTTGCGATTCCTTTCGAATTTCTGGAAAAGGTCCAGGAAGCATTTGGTAGTGAGCTATTGATGAGTACAACCTTTTACCCAGCTACTGACGATCAAACAGAAAGAACCATCCAGACCTTGGAAGACATGTTAAGAGCTTGTGCCTTAAAATACCAGGGATCATGGGAAGACCATTTGGACCTCATAAAATTCTCATATAACAACAATTATCATGCCAGTATTAAAATGGCTCCATTCGAAGCACTGTATGGGAGAAAGTGTCGTAGTCCCTTGTGCTAGAACGACATTAGTGAGACTGTGGTGTTGGGTCCGGAAATGATTCAAGAGACTGTTGATCAAGTGCGAGTCATTCAAGAGAAGATTAGGGCTGCACAGGACAGGCAGAAGTCCTATGCGGATCAAAAGCGAAGGGAAGAGAATCATGAAGTTGGTGAAAAAGTGCTGCTTAAGGTGTCCCCTATGAAAGGAGTGATGCGATTTGGGAAGAAGGGAAAACTAAGTCCTAAGTTCATAGGACCATATGAGATTTTGGCGTGAGTAGGCAAAGTGGCTTATCGCTTAGAATTGCCAAACGAGTTAGAAAGGGTCCACAACGTGTTTCACGTATCCCAACTCTGAAAATACGTACCTGACGAGTCGCATGTCCTAGTACCTGAAAACGTCGAGTTAGACGAAATCTGGTCCTATGAGGAGAAACCCATCAAGATCCTAGACCACAAGGTGCGTAGTACGATAAATAAGGACTTTAAAATTGTGAAGGTGTTGTGGAGAAATCAGAATACTGAAGAAGCCACATGGGAAGCAGAAGATGCGATGCATCTGAAGTACCCTGAGCTTTTTCAAGAGGTAGATGAGTTACGTGGACGTAACTTTTCTTTTACGGGGGGAAGAATGCGATAGAATTTCGCGCTTCCACCCTAAAGTTTGCTAAAATATGTTAAGTCTGTTATTTATGTGTATTTATTGCTTATGTGACTTGCGAAATTAGAAAACGCTTGTGAAATATTGGGACTTAGAAGTGCAGAAGATCGTCGTTAAGACTGGCTACCTCAAATTTTCGGGACGAAACTTCCTTTAAGGGAGGAAGCCTGTAATACTCCGTATTTTTGGGAGTTATTCTTTTATAAATAAGAAAATATAAAGAATAAAGTGAAAGTAGTTTAATATTATTTACGAAAAAAATTATATATAGTTTGGGTATGCCTACAGTTATAATTTAAATATACAACCTACTTTTGTACCTAATTATATTTTAATTCGGTTTTTGTTAAATAATAAATCGGAATTTGATTTGGAAACAAATCCTTATAAACCAAGGTTTCTCATACTATAAATAAGAAAAAGAAAAAAAAAATTACAAAACATAACTTTTCTTTAATCAGCCGTTTCTTTTCCCTCAAAGATTTTCTCTCTCCTCTCTTCTTCTCCCTCGTCACTCTCCTTCCTCCTCCTTCGTTCTATTTATCTTCTCCCCTCCCCTAAGTTCGTCAGCCTTTGAGTAGTGCGCGAGGCTTCGAGGGTGGTCGTTGCTGTCGAGGTTGTGCGGTGTGTGTCGTGCTGTGCGAGGGTGCGAGCGATTGTGTGCTGGGCGAGGCGAGTGAGAGCGAAGTGTGTGCGATACGAGGCGAGGCTTCGAGGGTGCTTTGCGAAGTGTGGCTCGAGGGAGTCGAGTGGTGATGTGCGAGGGTCGTGCTTTGTGCGCGGTGTGCGAGCGAGTGTTGTGTGTGGCTCGAGGGACTGTGCGACGCGAAGTTTAGGGCTCGACGGTGTTGTGCGAGTGAACGTGTGTGCGAGACTCGAGGTGTTGTGCGAGCGACGCATCGAGGCTGCGAGCGCTGTGGTGCTGCTGCCGGAGTTCCTCGTGTCGCCGGTGGTCGTCGCCGGCGAGTTGGTCCGGTATAAAGAAATTAAAATTCTCTCTTTTCTTCTTTAAATTAAATGTAAAATCTAATTTTGTTATTCTTATGTATCTTGGATGAAGTTGTAATATAAATAAAATATAGAATAAAGTATAGAAATCTGATTTTACAATACTTTTGTATGAAATTGTTTAAGTTTGTTGTTGTAAACAAAGTATAAAATAAAGTTAAAAGAAATCAGATTTTGCAAGCATATTAATTAGTTTCTAAATATGTAGTTTCAATAAAGTTTATGAAAAGGAAGTTTAAACAACAAGAACATTATTGGTAGTATTCAAAACACCATGTTTTACATAGTTAGATAAGCTGATTTTTCTATTTAAAATATAAAGGACTTAGCACTGAAATACTTTTGTTATTCAATTAGGTCCCAATTTCATAACCGGAATGTTTTAAGTAGTCAGCGAAGATTCTCCGTTACAAGGTACGTACGCGTACTAGTTCAGTTCGATATATTAGTATCATGTTTAGGTTAAGATTATTATATTGGAACCTAGAATCATGATAGGGAACTGTTGTTGATTATGGTTGATGAGATTGTTTGGTAACATGAAATCAATTGGAATTTGTATGTATTTCCTTGTTGTATGACTTGTGAGTTGGAATGCATTATTGTTGGTATGCGTAATTCTATCATATCACAAGCATGAAATGAGAGTTGGATTGGAATCCTGTGATTTATTGTTGTAGCAAGGATGTTACGGGAAGTTGCTTATACTAAAGGTTGAGCATTGTACCTAAGAAGGAAAATTAAATAGTTTTATACATAATGTTGTATGAATGAATATCACTAAGAAGGATCTTTGGCGATAAACTTGTAGTTGGAATCCCTACAAGTATGAACAATGGGGGGAGTGTGGGACTTGTTCTACACTCCTACGCAGGCCTACTGTGACGATAGTGGTGTGTTTATAAATCTTGATAACTCAAGTAGGCAGAAGGTGCCGTACGATCTTGGGGGTATGCATACTAAGGTGATGGACGTGGAAAGGAACGAAACCGTATTTACATTCCATCTAATAGACCAAGTTGTCTATTAAGGATTAAGTAGCCTGTATGATTCTAGAAAGATGACGGTGCCTGTTCGATGCCAATTAAACTATAAACATGAAATGTAATATTCATGTACTATCATGTCTATGAATGATTATTATTATTCTGTTTATGTTTAATGTATTATTTAACTGATCATGTACGTACTCAGCATAGCTGATTGTTTGTTATTTGTGATGTTTGTTGACCTGTGATGTACCATTGATATTTTAAAGTGTTTTTATTGAACCTTCTAGAGTTGTTTATGAATTGTTTAGTTATTGGCTAAAAATAAAAAGGGGTCAATAGTGATTCCCGAGTTGTAGTTAACATTTTATTTACGCTGCAATCTAGTTTTTATTATAAGGAGTAAGTTAATGTTTTAATTTCAAAAAGCCTTGCGTTTCACGGCGGCGGTAACACCCCTAAAGGCGATGCAACGTAGTTTAGACATGTATGGATTTTGGGGGTATTACAAATCCCATTACTTAATTGATAACCAACCAATATTTATTTGTTGACTTAAATCAACAATCAACCCACCTTTCCATAGGTGAATAACCAACTTTATTAAACAAGGCCACGGTCCTTATAAAGTAAATATAATAATAATAATAATGATCCAAGGGAACAACATGATACAATTCATGGTCCAATAACAATATAATTATTAATCCCTCATGTGAATTAATAAAATAAAAGTTCATAATCTCACATGCTTGCATCAATCATCCATACAAACATATAATATTCATCATAGTCAACATGCTTCACACAGCGACACAAAACATGCAATTTCACTTGAATATAAGCCATATATGAACTATAAAAGTTCCCTATACATGATACTACATCAAATCCTATTCTTAGGACATGATACTAGTCTAATAACACATAGGTATGTACGTACCTTGTGTAGACAAAATGAGAGGCCACTTTTACAACCTTACAAATCACTCAAGGTATAATCTCCCTCTTAAAAAGCGTTTTAAAACCTTCTAAACATTAAGACTTCAACCTTTAGTACCCCCTAGTATAGTACTACCATACTAGTCATCAAAACCCTTAAAAATCCATACTTTGATATTTAAAAAAACCCAACATAAGTGTGCTAATAAAAGTTCCAGCAACTTATAGTATCTTTAAAACCCTTTTGAAGTCACTCTAACATAGTTATTAATATTAAAGTACTCAATTTTCATAAACTATAACATAGTACTACAGATTCCAACTCTTAAAACATTAAAAATCCATGCTTTCATGCTTAAAAACCTAATTTAAACATATATATTAAATCTGAAATTTAATTTCTTTAATAAACTAATTATATAATATGAAATCTATATTTGAATAATCAATGATACAAACTTTAATTATTAAAACATCAAAATAGTACTTAAAACATAAAACTAATCATTAAAATAATATAGAGGAGGAAGAGAAAATAACCAAGAGGAGATAGAGGAAGAAACACGGCAAGAGGGTGAGGAAGTGGTTGGCTGGTGGTGCTGCCGTGGACGAAGGAGGAAGAAAGAAAACGGGTGAGGAGAGGAGAGAGAAGAGAAAAATAGGGGGCTTGTAATGTGGCAAAAATTGTTAATGAGGGGAGTATTTATAGGTTCCCCCATTAGGGGTCCAAAAGAGAATTGGGCTTTGTGGGTTATTTAAATGAAAGGTGATCATATAAAGTTGTAGGTGTTTGGGCTCCTCTACCCAATATTAAAATCTTCGTACTACCACTCAACTAATTACATTATAAAATAATTTCAAAGTATGATTCACTAAAATATTTGATTATTTAAAAACATTAAATAATCCTTTGCCTTTGAAAATAGTCAACATTTTAAGAAAATTATTATTTAAATACTAAAATATATATATATATATATATATATATATATATATATATATATATATATATATATATATATATATATATATATATATATATATATATATATATATATATATATTTATAAAATTCATATGTGGGGGATTACAGTCTACCCCTCTTAAAAGAAGTTTCGTCCCGATACTTGATATGAAAACCCTTACAGTTTCAAAATTTTGACTCAAAATTTCCATTTGGAAATACTTGTGTCACAACGTATGCACACTTTACCAACTTTAAAACCACTTGTGTTACTCATGAACACACTTTCTAATGCGGAGAACCAATTTATTTTGCACCAACATGTGCAAATCGCCAAAATAAGCATAAAAATGCATTAAAATACCTTAAAATAAGGCAAAAAGCGCGAAATTCTATCGCATTCTACCCCCTTACAGAAAACGAGTTACGCCCTCGTAGCTCACCTCAATGAATAACTCATATATTTCTTCTTCATTTCATCTTCGGCTTCCCACGTTGCCTCTTCGGCTCATGGTTAGACCAAATCACTTTCACAATATTCACATCCTTATTGCGTGTATTACGCACCTTCCTATCCAGGATTTTCACAGGTCTTTCCTCATACGTGATGCTACTATCGATTTGAATTCTTTCGGGCTCCAGAACATGATTCTCGTCAGGGATAGATCTCTTAAGTTGAGAAATGTGAAATACATCATGCATCTTCTCAAGTTCCATTGGTAAAGCCAACTTATAGGCTACCTTCCCAACTCTTTGCAAAATCTCATATGGGACAACATACTTGGCACTTAATTTGCCCTTCTTACCAAATCTCATCACACCTTTTGTCGGTGACACTTTCAAAAACACCTTATCACCAACTGCGAATTCATCTTCTATTCGCTTCAAATCAGCATAGCTTTATTCCTATCTTGAGCAGCTTGAATTCTAGCTTGATTCAACTTTACATTCTTGACAGTCTCCTCAATAAATTCAGTCTCCAACACTAAATTCTCACTAAAATCATTCCAGCAAATGGGACTTCTACACTTCCTTCCATACAACGCCTCAAACGGAGCCATCTTGATACTCCCATGGTAACTATTATTATATGAAAACTCGATCAAATCCAAGTGATCTTCCCAACTTCCTTGGAAATCAATCGCGCACGCTCTCAACATATCTTCCATAGTCTGATTGGTCCTCTCAGTCTGACCATCGGTCGCAGGTTGAAACGCAGTACTCATCTTCAACGTTGTTCCAAGATTCAACTAGACCTTTTGTCAAAATTTCGAGAGGAATCTCGAATCACGATCTGAAATAATGTCCTTCGGGACTCCATGCAGTCTCACCACATGCTTGATATACGTCTTGGCAAGTTGCTTCTTCTTCCATGTTTCTTTGATCGGCACGAACACGGCAGAGCTTCTTCACACGGTCCACGATGACCCAAATAGTATCATTACCATTTCTCGTCTTTGGCAAAGCATTCACAAAGTCTATTGATATCGAGTCTCGCTTCCATCCAGGAACCTCTAAGGATTGAACCTTCCCCATTGGTCTCTTATGGTCGATCTTTGCTTTCTGACAGGTCAGACACTTTGACACAAACTCGGCGACTTCACGCTTCATATTCGGCCACCAATAAATCTCCTTGAGATCCTTATACAACTTATCACCCCCAGGGTGCACAGAATATGGAGTATTGTGCCCCTCTTCCATAAGCTTCCTCTTAAGCTCTTCATACTTCTATGGTATACACCACCTCCCTTTGAACTTCAAGCTTCCATCATCATGAATCTTAAAATCAACTTATTTGCCTTGCCTCATCTTCTCTTTAATCTTATCTAGTTGCTCGTCTCCAACTTGACCCTCTTTGATCTCATCGAAAATAAACGATCCCAATGACAAATCACTCAATCTTGCTTCGATCTCCCCAGGATTTAGAATTTCTAGACTAAGCCTTTGCATATCTCGGTACAATTCCTCAGGAACTACCAATGCATTGACACTATGACTCGACTTCCTACTTAAAGCATTGGCGACTACATTCACCTTCCCTTCATTGTAATACTAACAAAGAGCAAAACTACTATTTCGTTAATATTAAACATCTAACTTTAAAGTTCGAGGACGAACTTTGTTTTTAAGGAGGAGTAGATGTAATACCCCGAATTTTGAAAGCGTATTTTATTATTTATATGGTTTAATATTATTTCCACTTAAAATTTATTTTATGATAATGCGATTTCATTTGTAACTATGTTTATTAAAATTATAATTTCATTTAGTTTTGAATTATTTAACGAGTTTATTTAAATGATTTAGTTGAAATGTAATTTATTTAAATAAACTAATTATTCATTTTCATTATTTCAAAGTATTTTAATATGGTAATTGAAAGGTGTATTTAGTTGTGGGCATTCTTATTCTTTCAAGTTGTTCATCCATTTTATGTAATACCAAGCCCAATGTCAAGTCCATAGCCATGTGTCATTTTTAGCCAAAAAAAAAAAAGTAAAAGCAAAAACAAAACAAAACAAAAAAAAATTTGATCTTTATTCTTCATCACCATCTTCCTCCTCACATAAGAGATGAACTGAGCCCAAGGAGCAATTTTTCAACAATTCATCAACTCTTGTCAGAAAACTTTGAAAATCAAACACCAATTCAACCCCAACCTCAACTCTTCTGCCCATAATCCCCAAAACCAGAAAACAAAATCTCTCACCATATTTCCTTTATTAATGGAGGTTGACTAAGCTCCACAAATTCAGAAATTTGCTCTATAAATAGCAACCCAAACACATTCAATTGTTCAAGCAAACAAATTAAACTTCAAAGGTTTGCTTCAATCCTTAATCTTCTTCCTTAATTTCTGATTTTCGATTTTGAAAATTAAAAATAAAAATTCAAACCACCAATAACAACCTCCACTGATTCCTTTGAAACACCACATTGAACCGCCGAGCACCACCCTCGAACCACCAAGTCGCCACCCGACCGCCAGCCAGCCAAACTCCTCCCTCGCAGCAGCCCTGCTGTCGCCTGCCTCTGCAGCCGCGCCCAGCCTCCCTCACTCTCACCTCACCACCTGAATCCCGTCGCCTGACCTCGCGCCACCTTGCCTCGCCTGAATCCACCGCCCAACGCCACCTCCTTCCTCTTCTTCTCCCCTCCTTCGCCTCCTCTGTTTTCTCCCTCCTCTTCTTTCGTTCTTCCTTCTCAGTTTGAGGAACTGAATTCCTCAAACTACTTCCTTTCTCCTTTTCTTTTAATTTAATTGTATTTTAAAATTTGTTTTATTTGGTTACTTTTATAACCTTCCTAAAAATTAGCCTACTTTATTTAAGTTAGTAAGTTTTGGAATAACTTAGTCTTTATTAATGATTTTAAATTTCTAAAATAAAATAAGGAGTATAATAAAGTTAGTTTTCATGTTTAAAATGATTATTTAAGTTAATGAAAGTTAAGTTGAAGTAATTTTAAGTACTTAAAGTAATTTCATAATTGATTTGAAAACTATAAACTTTGATTTATAAACTCTCTTAAATTAATTAAGAATTTCTTTAAGTTATTTAAATTATTTAAATTGTTTATTTTATATAAAAAGGGGTTATTTAGGTAACTAACTTAGATCTCGTTAACGTTTAATGTAGATTCCGATTGCGTAGACGAGGAATATCAAGAGTGTTAATTTGTTCGTGAACTTAACTTTTGGGCACGCATCACGAGGTAATCTCCGATGTTCATCTAAACATAGATCCCGTTAGTATAAAATGAATTGATTATGTGCTTATAAAATTTATAAGTATGGACTATAATTATGGGTTATCGACTTAATGCGAATTATGAATATGAAGGACAAAATGGACAACGACTATGGATTTCGATTATGAATCATGATTATGTACGATATATGATATGACAAATATGTCTATTATAACGTTATTAAAACCGCTTAATGTCATTTAGTAATGTTATGGTTATTATTATTATTATTATTATTATTATTATTATTATTATTATTATTATTATTATTATTATTATTATTATTATTATGATTATTGTTATCATTATTACCGTTATTATTATTATTATTGAAATTTGATGAAAGTTGGAATTAGTAAGAACTTGTGATAATGAAATGATTATGAATCTGAAGTGGTAAATGAACTCAAGCGGTTTTTGGCCAGCAGCCCTTTCCATAGCAGCCCTTCAATAGATAAGAGCCCTTCACAACTAAGGGCCGCTGCTCATTGCCCAAAACGCACCCTTCTAAACTTGAAGGGCTGCGTTTTCGGCTTAAACCGCACCCTTCTCTAAATGAAGGGCTGCGGTTTTTAGCCTAAACCGCATCCCTATTAAAGTGAAGGGCTGCGGTTTAGGCCTAAAACCGCAGCCCTTCACATTCAATTTTTTTTTTTTTAAAAATAAATTAAATCTCGCCAAAGCCCCCCCCCCCGCCCCCAAGACCCCCACCCCCAAAGACCCCCGCCACCCCGCCACCACCCCCCCGCGCCCCCCGCACCACCCCCGCCACCCCTTGCACCACTAGCACCCCCACCCCCAAGACCCCCGCCACCCCGGCCCCCCGCCACCCCCACCCCCACCCCCTGTTAGCCCCCGCCACCCCCAAGACCCCCTGCCACCCCCGGCCCAGCCCCCCGCACCACCCCCGCCACCCCCGCACCACCAAAGACCCCCACCCCCAAAGAACCCCCGCCACCCCCGGCCCAACCCCCTACCACCCCCGCCACCCCCAAAGCCCCCCGTACCACCGCCCCCCCGCCACCCCCGCCACCCCCACTCCCTGTTAACCCCCGCACCCCCACCCCGCCACCCCCGCCGGCCCAGCCCGGCCCCTGCCACCCCCACCCCCGCCCGCCCCTCACCCCCACCCCCCGCTAGCCCCCCGCACCCTTAGCGCCCCCTGCCACCCCCTCACCCCCACCCCCCGTTAGCCCCCCGCACCCCCACACCCCCACACCCCGCCATCCCTGCCCCCGCCCCACCCCACCCCCACCCCCTCGCCACCCCCGCCGCCCCCTGCCCCCCCCACACCCACACCCCCCTGTTAGCCCCTCACCCCCGCCCGGCCCCAAGACACCCTCGCCACCTCTGCCGGCCCAAAGACACCCCGCCCACCCCCGCCACCCCCACCCCACTTCCACCCATAACCTCCCTTCGACAAAAAAAAAAAACCGATCAAATTGCAATAATATATGACAAGTTTTTGAACGTAATAATTAACTTTAAATATGTATATATTTAATAATGTAAAAAGTGTACATAGAATTGATACAAACTAGTAGATGTATCATAAGCAATCATCACAAATGTGGGACGCCAACTTATCCCGAACTTCATGTAATTCGCTCGTGGTGAAGGCCCTCAAACGTGGTGTGTTATTCATATAAACCTTGCAAAACAACCAAGGAATAAACACAAAATATAAGAATTCAATCATTTACCGTATTTAGTAGTGATTAAAAATGACATATACCTTCCCGAAATTCAATCAAAAACAAATGCAAGCCTAAAACTCTACACACTAGTTATATTATACCTTATATTATCATATTGAAAAATAAAATGGAGTGAAATGACTCGAGAAACAAGAATTGGACGCGAAAAGGCGAAAATCGACCTAAAATCACATTTATGTTCCCGATATACAACCTACAACAAATGCAAGCCTAAGAATCTACATAATAGTTACATTATACCTCATATTATCATGTTCAAAATGAAATTGGGGTTAAATGACGCGATAAGTACGAATTGGACGCGAAAAGGCAAAAATAGGCCAAAAATGCCCTTTTCGTTCCCAAAATTCAACCTACAACAATTGCAAACCTAAAAATCTACACATTAGTTACATTATGCCTCATATTATCATGTTAAAAATGAATTTGGGGTTAAATGACTCGATAAATACGCTTTGGAAGCGTAAAAGGCAAAAATAGGCCTAAGAAAGACATTTTCGTTCCCGAAATGGAACCAACAACAAATGCAAGCCTAAAACTCTACACAATAGTTACATTATACCTCATATTATCATGTAAAAAAAGAATTTGGCGTTAAATGACTCGATAAGTACGAATCGGAAGCGAAAAGGCTAAAATTGGCCTAAAATGCCTTTTCGTTCCCGAAATGCAACCAACAACAAATGCAAGCCTAAAACTCTACATAATACTTACATTATACCTCATATAATCATGTTCAAAAAGAATTTGGGGTTAAATGACTCATATAGTACGAATCGGAAGCGAAAAGGCTAAAATAGGCCTAAAATGACCCGAGAATCAGGTCACATGGCAATGGAATGCCCATCAGCTGGTAGCGGCGGAGAGAGTGGAAAGTGTCACAAATGTGGAGAGCATTCCATTGCCATGTGACCTCACTCTCCACATTTGTAACACAGTCCCACCACCACCACCACTACTGCCCCCCATTGCACTCCATCATTGCCATGTAGCCCTAAAATGACCTTTTCGTTCCCCAAATTCAACCTACAACAAAAAATAAGCCTAAAAATCTACATAATAGTTACAAATTGGAGAAATTACACAGACCTGAGTTTATGTCTCATGATTTATTGACCTTCCGCCGTTTCTTAGGATCCTCAAGTACATGTATCCCTTCCGTGTGATCTACACGCATATAGTTCTCCGACATATTCACATCATCTTCCACACTATTTTCAGGATAGGTAAAAGGGGCGAGGTCCTCAAATGCATCATATTCTTCCTCATTATCAACATCACCAATACCGAGGATACTCCTTTTACCAGGTACAACAATTGACCACTTATTATCAGCAGGATCAGTTACAAAAAAAACTTGCTTAACTTGTGATGCAATTACAAATGGCTCCTCAGTTTCACGTAGACGACTAAGGTCAACAAGAGTGAATCCGCAAGGATCATCTTTTCTTACGCAACGTCGATTATCGTCAACCCACTTGCAACACAAGAGGCAAATATTAAAAGTACAGTAGTCCAGCTCCCATATTTCTTCTATTCGCCCATAATAATTGCTTTCAGCATGTACATGCGACTTATCCTTCGAGCTTGTGTATTGTGTAGCTGACGCAACAAGTGAAACACCACTATTTTGTTGCGATGTTGACTTCAGATCTTGACGTTCAGTCCAAAACGTATACCCATTAATATCATAACCCTCATAAGAGCGTACGGCTTCACGATGACCAAATGCTAACCACTTGACTGTTTTCAGAACACTTTCATCCAAATCATTCACTACTCGTTTATGAAACCAATCAATGAAAGTCTTGTTATGCATTTGCGTCAATGCCCTAACTCCTTTTCCAGGATTGCTAACACGTAATTCCTCCATATGTTCATTTAAATAAGGATGGACAGTTGCTACGTGATGCAATACAAATAAGTGAGCTTGTTTACGCTTTTCTACGGAAGGTGTGATCAATTTTGAACCAATTGTGCCCTTGCCCTCAAGTCTGCCCTCGTGTCGGGATGTCGGAAGTCCAACGGGATCAACACTAGCAAAATACTCGGCCACAAAATTACCGATCTCTTCACCCACAACCCCTTGAATTATACTACCTTACGGTTGTGCGGGATTCCGAACTTTATCCTTCAAAGTGCCCATATATCTCTCAAAAGGATAGCACCACCTCAAAAACACTTGGACCACACAGCCTTAATTTCTCGAACTAGATGGAAAATGAGATGGACCATAATGTCAAAGAATGCGGGGGGAAAAAACATCTCAAATTTGCATAGAGTTTCAACTACTCGGCCTCGCAAGGAATCGAGGGTCGACGATTCTAGGACTTTGCTGCATATTGTATGGAAAAATGAACAAAGTTCGATAATGGTGTGCCTCACATGCTTTGGAAGTATCGCACGAATTGCAATCGGTAAGAATACTTGCATCATGACATGACAATCGTGAGATTTCATACTCGATAACTTCAATTCACCATTTAAGGTAACAAACCGCTTCATATTCGATGAGTAGCCAGTTGGGACCTTAATGCCATACAATGACTCGCAAAAAAACCGTTTCTCTGCACGTGACATCGTGTAGCAAGCTGGTGGCAAATAATTCTTCTCCGAATCCTCCACCTTCTTTTTACTTTTTCGAGTTTCATCATCAACCCTTTCCTCCACTACTTTCTTCATCCTTCCGTCCCTTTTCGAGCCCACAACTCGGTCAAAGCCCCTGTTTTTCCAAGTAAAGTCGTGACGCCTTAACATCTTTTGTCTTGCCGGAATATTCATAAGTGTCGCAAGAATAGCTTCACAAACATTCTTCTCTATGTGCATGACATCCAAACAATGTCCGACCTTTAGATCTTTCCAATATGGGAGTTTCCAAAAAATGGACTCCTTTTTCCATAATCCCGTAGGTCGATCAACCTCACTAGCGGGTTTACCAAAGATTGTTTCAATGCCCTTCACCCGATTATAAACTTCAGTACCAGTTAATGGTCTATGAGCAACTTCTTCTTCAACCGTCCCATCGAATGCCTTCTTCTTAAACCTATAGGGATGGTCGCATCTGAGGTGCCTTCGTGTGCGCATATACACATGTTTGCAGCCCTTAAGGTGTGTAGATTTCATGTCATCTACACAAATTGGGCAGGGTTGTTTTCCTCTCGTCTTATACCCAGATAAGTTCCCATAAGCTGGATAATCGTTCATAGTACAAAAAAGCATGGCACGCAGAGTGAACATCCATTAGCATACGCATCAAATACTAACACTCCTTCGTTCCACATCTTCTGTAAATCTTCTACAAGCGGTTGGAGGTATACATCAATGTCATTTCCAGGTTGTTTGGGCCCCGATATAAGAAGCGACAAGCATCATGTACTTGCGTTTCATGCACAACCAAGGAGGCAAGTTATAAACCACTAAGACCACTCGGCCATGTACTATGCCGCGAACCGAGATTGCCAAAAGGGTTCATGCCATCCGTACATAATCCAAGCCTCAGATTCCTATCCTCATTACCAAATGCCTTATGCACCCTGTTGATACTTTTCCACTCAGGCGAATCAGCCGGATGCTTGAGCAGACCGTCTTTCTTCCTACGATCTGCATGCCACCTCAAATTCTTCGCATCTCCTTTAATTGAGAACATGCGCTTAAATCTAGGTATTATGGGTAAATACCACAACACCTTAGCTGGTGGTCCTTCACTACCTCCAGCTCCTTCACGCTTGTACCTCGACAATCCACAACGTGGACACTCATGTAAATGCTCATACTCATTACGATAAAGCACACAATCGTTAGGACAAGCATGTATCCGCTCGTACTCTAAACCGAAAGGACACATCAGTTTCTTCGCATAATAGTACGACTTTGGCAGTTCATTTCCATCAGGGAGCATATCAGCTAAAACTTCCAACAACGATGTGAAACTAGAGTCCGTCCAACCAGCTTTCGACTTAATGTTGAACAGTGTTATCACCGCGGAAAGTTTGGTGTACTTTATACAACCTGGATACAACGGCTTTTCAGCAGCCTCAGACATAGACTCAAAAATACGAGGTCATTTACACGACTGATCTTCAACCTCGTGTATCATCTCGTCTACCCGATCCCTATCATCATCTGCAAACTCATCATCCAAATTCTCATCCCCGAACTCATCATCCTTCTTTTCTTCACATACATCGTTCATTACTCTAGAGCTTCCTATATACTTCCCCTGCTCACCATGCCAAACCCATACGTGGTATTGAGGCCTAAACCCACGACGAAAGACATGCTCCCTAACCACATGTATACTACTAACCTTGCTCACATTTCTACAATCGAAACAAGGACAATAAAAGTCGACTGCTCCAAAGGATGCTTGATATTGTAATGCAGTTGTACAGAATTCCGAGACCCCTTTCACAAACTCAATCGATTCACGACTACCATACATCCAAGTACGATCCATCTCATTCAAGAAGACCTCTAATAATTAAACACAACCATTCATTATAATGCATCAATCATTATTTAAGTACATACACTCACATATCATCATATCACACACGTATAGAGCAATCTAAGATAGTGACATGTTCAATTGTATGCATGCAGCCGAAGGTCCTTATCACTCCAACCTAACCCATCCTTGGATGTCTAATCTCACTAGTGAATGTGTGCCAACTTTTCAATTCTAAGGAAAATCCGGCAGCATTTCCCTACAGTTCTCCAAGTACACAATGTAGATAATTGCTTATCTACATATGTACCCAGAGAACAATGTAGAGAAACGATGAGCCAAGATTTTCCTCAGAATTGAAAAGAAGACACATATTCACCACCTAAGTGAGATCAAACGTCCAAGAACAGTCCTAAATCGGGGACTATTCAAGACTTACTCCTAATGAGTAAGTCTTGAACGGGTATCTAGGCATATATATGATGACAATTCAAACAACTTGTAGATTTCATAGCTAAATTACATTGCGTTTTCATACAATCTCATATCAAGAAATATACATACATTATAAGAAATACATATATATATCAATAAATTATCATAACTTAATCAAATTGAATCACATGACAACTTTGTCTCATCAACAAATTAAATCAAACAAAAAAGACAACGAAATTAAACTAGTTACCTCTTAACACCAATGATAAGCAATGAAGAGAGTAGAGATAGTTGGAACTTTATTTGCCTTCCTAAGCCTCTTCTTCCTACAATTAACAAAACCCACATTGCACATTAATCATTTAATTCAATTAAGAAAAACAAAACTAACTTAAAAACATTAATTCATACTTAACTAAGCAAAAAAATTAGCTAAACCCAAGAGCTAGCAATGAAGAAAGAGTAGGGCAGTGGTGGTGGTAGTTATTGCTGCCGCTTGTGGGTGGTGGCGCTGCGTAGTGGTGGAGGAGCTCCACACCCTAAACCCACTCAAATGGTGGAGAAGAGAAGAGAAAAGAAGAGAAGAGAAGCTAAGAGAAGAGAAGAGAGGTGAAGAAAGAGAAGGGTTGTGGTGGTGAAACAATGTGGGTGCTCCGGCGTCAGGGCTCCGGTGATGGGGCGTTAGGGTTAATGTGCGAGGGAGGGAGGGGTTTTTCGCTCGTCAAATGCGTGTAAGGGAGGGAAATTTAGAAAATATGTCTACCTACTGTGTGTGTGCGCGCAAAATTGGAGATATGGGATGGGATCAGAAGGGCTGCGGTTAGTCTAGAAAACGCAGCCCTTCGTTTATGAAGGGTTACGGTTTTCAGGCTAACCGCATCCCTTCATTAGTAGGGCTGCGGTTAGCCTCAAAACCGTAGCCCTTCATACTGCATGAAGGGCTGCGATTTCTTGTTAACCGCAGTCCTTCATACAAGAAGGGTTGCGTTTTCAATAAAACGCAGCCCTTCTTGCGCAGCCCTTCCTTTTTTCTCCCCTAGTGAAGTGACGGTTGTGAAATGAGTTATTGAAACCCTATGAATGGATTGAGATTATGATGGATTGAATATGTTCATACTAGATTGAACAAGATGACGTAAATGTGTACGTGATTTATGTGATGACTTGATTAAAAGATGTTAATCACGTAAAGTGAAATATCGGAGGGAAATGATGAACAGGTTGCCCTGTATGAGAGGTTCAGCGGCCCCTACAGGTTCTCTGGTTACTATGCTGATTATTCTGTTACTGTCTTCCTTCTATCTTGTTGTGATCCAAGTAGAAGGGGTGTGCACACTAGGGACTCTGTTATTATGGCCATTATGTTATTCGTAGGTGGTTACAGGGGATTGACCCCGGCCTACAATGTTGAAGTAAGTGGTTACAGGGGATTGACCCCGGCTTACTGGCGTTCTCTTTCTTCTCCTTAAATAATTGGATTAATTGAAATTAATTATGTGATTATTCAATGTATATATATATATATATGTGTATGTGTGCTATGCTTTCAATCCTATTAACCTACTATTTTACAATATATTTTGAACTTAAGTATTTTACGGGATGGAGTTGGAATTACTCAGTTTTTCTGATTTTTGGGAGCTTGTCTCTCTTGTTTCTTTTCAATGTAATTGTGCAGGTGGGTGATCGACGGGGGAACAAAAGGGAGATCACTTAGAGTGTCATCCACTTAGCTTATGATTTAGCTTCCGCTGGAACTCTGAAACACTTAAGTAATTAGTAATATTTAATGAATGATTTACTTGGTTGTAAGGATTAATTTATTTGAATTTAGTATGCTTTAATTTAGCCTTGCATTTATTTCCAAGGAGATAAGTGCGGCGGTAACACGCCTGTTGATTCGAACCCTCGTGGATTTTCCGCCATCTCGAGTTTTATTAAATGAAAAAGGGTTCGGGTTGGCGGGGGTGTTACAAAGTGGTATCAGAGCGGAGTTTAGATTAACTAGGGAAATATTAAAATTATTAAAATATAATAATTAGGGAAAATGAATCAAATAGGGTTGAACTTAAAATTGGTTTAGGAGGTTAATTTAATAAATTATTTAGGAAAAATGAATTAGGATTAAAATATGACTTAAGGATTTAGTATGGGTACGTATGGGTTATGTGTACATGTATGAAAGTACTCGCCAAAGGTACTTATTAATTGTTTATGATATTTTATTAGATGGCCAAGACACGTTTGACCACCAGGAAATGCACCAGAACCCCTCATCAAGGACCCTACCTTCTAAGGATGAGGGTAGGAGAGTCTGTTTCAGCTTATATTTACAGGTTACGGTTAACAATGAAGTGTTACCATCTCAACGAAGGCCACGGGCATTCGGATTACCTCACGCCACCTAAACAGGCCGATGTTTTGATTCACACTCTCCCCGACGATGGTCGATATGCGGAATCAAGAGCGAATACTCTGATGTTCTAAAAAATGGAAGGCCGAACTATGAACGATACACGTTGAAAGGGAAGTGGTATCTCACGTTGAGTTACCTGGAGAAAAGAATGCTCGATGCTAGGGCCAAGTGGCTTAATGACCATTTACCCACTGATGACGAGGAGCCCAACCATAGTGACGATGAAGAAGTAGGAAGCAACCCTACCTCACCCGTGGTAAATCTCAATGGAGATGGAGACGGAGATGAAGGTGAAGACGAGGATCCGTCCGAGTATGTGGACTAGAAATCCAAATATCTCTAGCCCTGACCCTTAGATTTCTAATTAAGGTCGTAAAAGATCGATTAATGTGTTAACTTAGTTAATGATGGTGCAACTGATGCTTATTTTACTATTTGAAAACTCTTATGCTACTATGAACAAATTGTTATGGTACTAAACTTTTGACATATGAAATGAGTATGAAATGAATGATGAACTTTTGATATGTGAATTGAGTATGAATGAATGAATGGTGAAAACCATGATTATGTGAATTAGCTTTTATATAAGAATCAATGTAAATGGTAGAAAAAATAATGTGAATAACGCAGGTAGCTTATGCAATACGTTTATACGCGATCTAGAGCAAGGCGACAAGAAAACCAAATGGCCGAAACTCCTGAACAAGTTGCAGCACGACTTAGGACTCTCGAGCAACTAGCTCAGAGCTTTGGCTTAGTCCTCCAAAACCAGATCAACAACAACCACCATGGAGACGATCAGCAAGCTGCAATGGCGAAAAAGATTTCCGCTTTGAAACCACCAACCTTTGTTGGGAGAGAAGACCCACTACTTCTCGAGAATCAGATAAGAGATTTCGAAAAGATTTTCACGGCCACGGGTACGCCTGAGGCCCATAAAGTAGATCAAGCAACCTTTTATCTACATGAAGATGCTGATACTTGGTGGGAAAGTGTAGGACCTACTGTTACAGCTCAAGAGAACTTTAACTGGGAAGCATTAAAGGTAGCAATTAAGGCTCGATTCTTCCCCGAGCACATTCGTAGACAAAAGTACAATGAGTTTAGTAGGTTCAACCAGAGCTATAACATGAGTGTGCAAGAGTACGCTCATAAATTCAATGAGTATGCCCGATTCTGCCCGATTGTAGTGCCAGATGAAGGAACTAAGGCCCAGAAGTTTGAAGACGGACTTAAGTTTGATCTTCAGACTCGAATGGGAGGTAGCACCTCTAGTACTTTCGCGGAAGCATATGCTAAGGCCTCAAACTTGGAGAGAATCTTACAGCGTGAGAGAGAGGTGCTAGGTAGACACAAAAGGAAAGAACCTGCCGGCAACAGCAACAGCCAAGGGTACGAAAAAAGGCCCAACAACAACAATGGTGGAAACAACAGCAACAATGGTGGACGCTACAACAACCGCAACAATCAGAATTCTGGACAACAGACCCAACAAGGAAATAGGAACCAAAAGAACTTTGTTTGCAAGAAGTGTGCCAAGAGCCATCCAGGGTTCACTTGTTAGGGTGAAAGGATCAAGTGTTTCGAGTGTGGAGAAGTAGGTCACAAATCGTTCAACTGCCCTAAGAAGCAAGCTCAAAATGGATCAAATGGGAACAATGGTAACAATGGAGGTGGAAACAAAATTCAAAACTTCAATAATAACCGCCCCAGTGGAGGAAATGCTGTACATAATGGAAACCAGAACAACCGCTCTTTTGGAGGTGGAAATGGGAACTATGGAAATAATAGCAATGGAGGCTACACCAATGGAAGAATCAATGTCATGAGCCGAATTGAAGCTGACACCGATGCCAATGTTGTGACGGGTACATTTCTCGTAAACTCAAAACCTGCTTATGTACTCTTTGATTCTGGAGCGTCACATTCTTTTATTTCTAGCACTTTTGTTAATAAGTATCCTCTCAAGTCTACCCAGTCTTGTCGAGCCAATATAGCCATGCCCACCGGTGAAACTATTTCTTGTAAATCTCTATTCCAAAGTATCCCTGTAGTCATAGCTGGTACTGAATTACCGGCCGATCTTATCCTTTTTGACCTAAAAGACTTTGACGTTATCTTGGGAATGGATTGGTTAGCTAAGTATAAAGCCAAAATCGAGTGTCATAACCAGAAAATATCTCTTAGAGGACCAAAGGGAAATAGGATATCTTATAAAGGCATAACCTTCCAGCCTGATGTCAAGTTAATCTCAGCCCTAAACCTATCTTAGAAAAGGCTACCCAGTCTACCTGTGCCAAGTAAGCGACATAAGTGTGGAAAACGAGGAGTTGACTCAAATTCCGGTAGTAAAGGAGTTCCCGGATGTATTTCCCAAAGAGCTTCCAGGAATGCCACCAGAGAGAGAAGTGAGCTTCAAGATCGATTCAGTCCCTGGAACCGGACCTATCTCTAAGGCTCCGTATCGAATGGCACCTGCAGAAATGCAAGAATTGAAGGTGCAGTTGGAGGAATTGTTGGATAAAGGGTACATTCGACCTAGTGTTTCGCCTTGGGGAGCCCCAGTATTGTTTGTTCGGAAGAAAGATGTATCTTTGAGGTTGTGTATCGATTATAGGGAGTTGAATAATACCACAGTAAAGAATAAATATCCGCTTCCGAGGATCGAGGATTTGTTCGATCAGCTTCAAGGTGCAACAGTGTTTTCCAGGATCGATTTACGATCAGGTTATCACCAACTACGAATCACTGAAGAAGACATTCCTAAGACAGCCTTTCGTACGAGATATGGCCATTATGAGTTCACCGTCATGCCTTTTGGACTCACTAATGCGCCCGCAGCTTTTATGGACCTCATGAATAGGACTTTCCAGCCATACCTGGATAAGTTCGTGATTGTGTTCATCGATGATATATTGGTATACTCGAAGGATAGAGAACAGCATGAGGATCAGTTGAGGAAAGTTCTGGAGATTCTTCGAGAAAAGCAATTGTACGCGAAGTTCTCGAAGTGTGAATTTTGGTTGGAAAAAGTTTCATTTTTGGGTCATGTGATATCAAAAGAAGGCGTTTCCGTAGACCCATCGAAGATTCAAGCAGTGACCGATTGGCCTCAACCTAAGAACGTCACCGAAGTACGGAGTTTCTTGGGTTTAGCTGGATATTACCGGAGATTTGTGAAAGATTTTTCGAGAACGGCCCAACCTCTCACTAACCTGATGAAGAAAACAACAAAATTTCATTGGGATGATAAGTGTGAGGAAGCATTTCAAGAGCTGAAGAAGAGACTTACAACAGCCCCAGTATTGACTTTACCCTCTGGAGTAGAAGGATTTGAAGTCTACAGTGATGCCTCAAAGAAAGGTTTTGGGTGTGTCTTGATGCAACATGGTAAGGTAGTGGCCTATGCGTCGAGACAACTCAAACCACATGAGCAAAATCACCCTACTCATGACTTGGAGTTAGGATCAATCGTGTTTGCATTCAAGATATGGAGACATTATTTGTATGGAGTGCAATGTAAGGTCTATACAGATCACAAAAGTTTGAAGTATCTGTATACGCAAAAGGAGTTGAATATGAGACAGAGACGTTGGCTCGAGCTTATAAACGACTATGATTTGAAGATAGTGTATCAAGAGGGAAAAGCGAACAAAGTAGCTGATGCGTTGAGTAGGAAGAGTGCTCATTCGGTAAACGTGTTGATTTTGGCAGATGAACTGTGTGAAGAGATCAAGAGATTGAGTTTGGAAATAGTTGAGCCCGGTTATGTGAAAGCTCAGTTGAATGCTCTTACTGTTGGACCGGACATATTTAAGGAGATTAGGGTGAAAGAAGCTACAGATAAGTGGTTAAGCAAGTTGAGAGAGATGAAAGAAAGTGGTCAAGCACCAGAGTTCGAGATCGACGGCAATGGCGTTGCAAAGTATAAACGGAGATTGTGTGTGCCACATGATGAGGAACTCAAGACGAGAATTCTAAAGGAAGCCCATAGTTCGCCGTATTCCATACATCCAGGAGGAGATAAGCTTTATAAGGATTTGAAAAATCATTTTTGGTGGCCTAGGATGAAGCAAGAAGTAGCCGACTTCGTGGCAAAATGTTTAACACGCCAGAAGGTGAAAATACAGCATATGAAGCCTGGAGGGAAATTTGCAACCGTTAGAAGTGCCAGGATGGAAATGGGAATCTATCTCAATGGATTTCATCATGGGATTACCGAATACGAGGTCGGGAAAGAATGCAATATGAGTAATAGTGGACCGTTTGACGAAGACGGCAAGATTCGTGGCAATGAAGGATACTTGGTCGTTGAAACAGTTGGCCGATGCTTACTTTAGTGAGGTGTTTAGGCTACATGGTGTTCCGAAGGATATCGTTTCGGATAGGGACTCGAGATTCTTATCTAAGTTCTGGAAACAGCTTCAGACAGCCGTGGGTACACTATTGAAATTCAGCACAGCATTCCACCCAGCAACAGATGGTCAAACAGAGAGAACCATTCAGACCTTGGAGGATATGTTGAGAGCATGTGTGATGGATTTCGGAGGATATTGGGATGATAATTTGATGTACATTGAGTTCTCGTACAACAACAGTTATCACTCGAGCATAGGAATGGCACCTTATGAGGCATTGTATGGACGGAAATATAGAAGTCCTATATGTTGGAGCGATGTGAACGAGTTGTTGAATTTGGGACCAGAAATGATAGAAGAGACTACCAACAAGGTGAAGCTGATTCAAGAGCGTATGAAAGCAGCTCAGGATCGACAAAAATCGTATGCAGATCAAAGGAGACGAGATTTAGAGTTTGAAGTTGGAGAAAAAGTGTTGCTGAAAGTTTCGCCAACCAAGGGAGTAATGAGGTTCGGTAGGAAAGGAAAGTTGAGTCCTCGTGATATTGGACCTTATGAGGTATTGGAAAGAATTGGGGAAGTGGCCTATAGATTAGCTTTTCCCACAGAGTTAGCCAATGTTCATAATGTCTTCCATGTGTCTCAACTCCGTAAATATGTCCCTGACCCCTCCCATGTCATCCAACCTGAAACCATTAAACTAGATAAGACCCTCACTTTTGAAGAACGTCCTATTAGAATCCTTGATTCCAAAACGAGAAATACTCGGAACAAGGCAGTAAAGTTAGTCAAAGTTTTGTGGTCTAATCACCAAACCGAGGAAGCAACTTGGGAAACAGAAGACGACATGAGAAAGTGTTATCCTGAACTCTTTTTAGAGGTACGATTATCGAGTTTCGGGGACGAAACTCCTTAAGTGAGACTGAATGTAATACTAACAAAGCGCAAAACTACTATATCGTTAATATTAAACATCTAACTTTAAAGTTCGAGGACGAACTTTGTTCCCGAATTTTGAAAGCGTATTTTATTATTTATATGGTTTAATATTATTTCCACTTAAAATTTATTTTATGATAATGCGATTTTATTTGATAACTATGTTTATTAAAATTATAATTTCATTTAGTTTTGAATTATTTAACGAGTTTATTTAAATGATTTAATTGAAATGTAATTTATTTAAATAAACTAATTATTCATTTTCATTATTTCAAAGTATTTTAATATGGTAATTGAAAGGTGTATTTAGTTGTGGGCATTCTTATTCATTCAAGTTGTCCATCCATTTTATGTAATACCAAGCCCAATGTCAAGTCCATAGCCATGTGTCATTTTTAGCCAAAAAAAAAAAGTAAAAGCAAAAACAAAACAAAACAAAAAAAATGTGATCTTTATTCTTCATCACCATCTTCCTCCTCACGTAAGAGATGAACTGAGCCCAAGGAGCAATTTTTCAACAATTCATCAACTCTTGTCAGAAAACATTGAAAATCAAGCACCAATTCAACCCCAACCTCAACTCTTCTGCCCAAAATCCCCCAAAACCAGAAAACAAAATCTCTCACCATATTTCCTCCATTAATGGAGGTTGACTAAGCTCCACAAATTCAGAAATTTGCTCTATAAATAGCAACCCAAACACATTCAATTGTTCAAGCAAACAAATTAAACTTCAAAGGTTTGCTTCAATCCTTAATCTTCTTCCTTAATTTCTGATTTTTGATTTTGAAAATTAAAAATAAAAATTCAAACCACCATTAATGATTCCTTTGAACCACCACACTGAACCGCCGAGCACCACCCTCGAACCACCAAAGTCGCCACCCAACCGCCAGCCAGCCAAACTCCTCCCTCTGCAGCCGCGCCTAGCCTCCCTCACTCGCACCCCACCACCTGAATCCCGTCGCCTGACCTCGCGCCACCTTGCCTCGCCTGAATCCGCCGCCCAGCGCCACCTCCTTCCTCTTCTTCTCCCCTCCTTCGCCTCCTCTGTTTTCTCCCTCCTCTTCTTTCGTTCTTCCTTCTCAGTTTGAGGAACTGAATTCCTCAAACTACTTCCTTTCTCCTTTTCTTTTAATTTAATTGTATTTTAAAATTTGTTTTATTGGGTTACTTTTATAACCTTCCTAAAAATTAGCCTACTTTATTTAAGTTAGTAAGTTTTGGAATAACTTAGTCTTTATTAATGATTTTAAATTTCTAAAATAAAATAAGGAGTATAATAAAGTTAGTTTTCATGTTTAAAATAATTATTTAAGTTAATTAAAGTTAAGTTGAAGTAATTTTTTAGTACTTAAAGTAATTTCATAATTGATTTGAAAACTATAAACTTTGATTTATAAACTCTCTTAAATTAATTAAGAATTTCTTTAAGTTACTTAAATTATTTAAATTGTTTATTTTATATAAAAATGGGTTATTTAGGTAACTAACTTAGATCTCGTTAACGTTTAATGTAGATTCCGATTGCGTAGACGAGAAATATCAAGAGTGGTAATTCGTTCGTGAACTTAACTTTTGGGCACGCATCACGAGGTAATCTCCGATGTCCATCTAAACATATATCCCGTTAGTATAAAATGAATTGATTATGTGATTACAAAATTTATAAGTATGGACTATAATTATGGGTTATCGACTTAATGCGAATTATGAATATGAAGGACAAAATGGACAACGACTATGGATTTCGATTATGAATCATGATTATGGACGATATACGATATGACAAATATGTTTATTATAACGTTATTAAAACCGCTTAATGTCATTTAGTAATGTTATGGTTATTATTATTATTATTATTATTATTATTATTATTATTATTATTATTATTATTATTATTATTATTATTATTATTGTTATCATTATTACCGTTATTATTATTATTATTGAAATTTGATGAAAGTTGGAATTAGTAAGAACTTGTGATAATGAAATGATTATGAATCTGAAGTGATAAATGAACTCAAGTGACGGTTGTGAAATGAGTTATTGAAACCCTATGAATGGACTGAGATTATGATGGATTGAATATGTTCATACTAGATTGAACAAGATGACGTAAATGTGTACGTGGTTTATGTGATGACTTGATTAAAAGATGTTAATCACGTAAAGTGAAATATCGGAGGGAAATGATGAACAGGTTGCCCTGTATGAGAGGTTCAGCGGCCCCTACAGGTTCTCTGGTTACTATGCTGATTATTTTGTTACTGTCTTCCTTCTATCTTGTTGTGATCCAAGTAGAAGGGGTGTGCACACTAGGGACTCTGTTATTATGGCCATTATGTTATTCGTAGGTGGTTACAGGGGATTGACCCCGGCCTACAATGTTGAAGTAAGTGGTTACTGGGGATTGACCCCGGCTTACTGGCGTTCTCTTTCTTCTCCTTAAATAATTGGTTTAATTGAAATTAATTATGTGATTATTCATTGTATATATATATGTGTATGTGTGCTATGCTTTCAACCCTATTAACCTACTATTTTACAATTTATTTTCAACTTAAGTATTTTACGGGATGGAGTTGGAATTACTCAGTTTTTCTGATTTTTGGGAGCTTGTCTCTCTTGTTTCTTTTCAATGTAATTGTGCAGGTGGGTGATCGACGGGGGAACAAAAGGGAGATCACTTAGAGTGTCATCCACTTAGCTTATGATTTAGCTTCCGCTGGAACTCTGAAACACTTAAGTAATTAGTAATATTTAATGAATGATTTACTTGGTTGTAAGGATTAATTTATTTGAATTTAGTATGCTTTAATTTAGCCTTGCATTTATTTCCAAGGAGATAAGTACGGCTGTAGCACGCCCGTTGATTCGAACCCTCGTGGATTTTCCCCCATCTCGAGTTTTATTAAATGAAAAAGGGTTCGGGTTGGCGGGGGTGTTACATTCATGATAATGGATATCTAGGTCATAGTCCTTAATCAATTCTAACCACCTTCTTTGCCTCATATTGAGATCCTTCTGGGTGAAAATGTACTTTAGACTCTTATGATCAGTAAAGATCTTGCAAGTTGATCCATACCGATAATGTCTCCAAATTTTCAAGGCAAACACTAATAACTAACTCTAGGTCATGGGTAGGATAATTAGACTCATACGGTTTCAACTGACGCGAAATATACGCGATCACCTTCCCATTTTGCTGTAGAACACACCCCAATCCATTCTTCGAAGCATCACTATACACCTCGAATCCTTCATTCCCATCAGGCATGGTTAAAACAGGTACGGAGGTTAGACGCTCCTTCAAAGTCTGAAAAGCTTCCTTGCACTTATCATTCCACTCAAATTTTGACTCTTTCTTCATCAAATTAGTCATTCGCCTTGCTATCTTCGAGAAATATCTCACAAATCTCCTATAATAGCCAGCTAATCCCAGAAAACTCCTTATATCCGACACATTATTCGGTTTAGGCCACTCACTAATAGCTTGGATCTTCGCAGGATCCAAAGAAACTCCTTCTTTCGACACATAATGACCTAAAATGCTACCTTCTCCAATCGGAACTCACACTTAGAGAACTTTGCACACAACTGGTTATTCCTAAGCGTCTCCAAAACTATCCTCAGATGTTCATCATGCTCTTCTTCACTCTTCGAATAGATCAAAATATCATCAATGAACACTACAACGAATTTATCCAAAAACTCATGGAATATTCTATTCATCAAGTCCATAAATATAGCTGGAGCATTGGTCAGTCCAAACGGCATCACAGTAAACTCATAATGACCATAGCGCGTCCTAAACGCAGTCTTAGGTATATCCTTATCAGCTACCTTCAATTGGTGATACCCCGAACGCAAATCAATCTTCGAAAACACACTTGCTCCATTCAACTGATCGAACAGGTCATCTATCCTATGCAAAGGCTACTTGTTCTTAATGGTCACATTGTTCAACTCCCGATAATCAATGCACAATCTCATACTTCCATCTTTCTTCTTCACAAATAACACAGGAGCTCCCCAAGGTGACGCACTAGGCCTAATATAACCCTTCTCCAACAATTCTTGCAATTGCATCTTCAACTCGCTCATCTCAGGAGGTGCCATTCTATACGGTGCCTTAGAAATAGGTGCAGTATCAGGAACTAAGTCTATGGTGAACTCAAAGGCTCTCTTGGGCGGCATACCAGAAATCTCACTTGGAAACACGTCCATAAATTCATTCACAATTGGTACATCCTCAATCTTCAATTCAACCTCTTTGCTCACATCTCGCACACTACAGAAGAATAACTCGCACCCCTTCTTTACCAACTTCTTCACTTGCATTGTGGAAATGATCCCAAAACTCTTAGGCTTCCCAAATCGTCGGTATGAAGTTAGCTTCCCTAAAGGGTTTCTCAGCACCACCTTTTGAGCTTCACAATCTATCTTGGCCTTATAGGAACTTAACCAATTCATCCCCAGAATAACGTCTAGGTCTCCCAGATTGAACTATATCAGATTAGAAGGAAAAATACAATCTCCTATCTTCAGAGGTAAGTCTCTATACAACTTAGTACACCTTATAACTTCTCCAGTAGGTATACTTATAGGCAAGTCAATTATTTCAAAGTCTACTAACCCCAAACTTTTTACAATGGACGACGAAATAAATGAATAGGTTGCTCCAGAATCAAATAACGCTTTAACTAGAACAGAGTTAATAGAAAAAGTACCAGAACTATGTCGGCGGACTTTTCAGCTTCATTGCGACTCATCACGAACAGCTTCCTAGAGCTTTGCTCTATTTGTTGTTGTTCTCATTAGCAGAATTTCCGTAGCTTCCTTGACCATTCTGCGACCCCATACGCTTTGGCCCTTGGTTGATCGCTTGGTTGTACGCAGGCCTTCCTTGATTACCATTCCCAGTACTATTCTGCTCTTTCTTCTGCTTGGTGAAGCACTCAAACTCTTTATGCCCCTTCTTTTGGCAGTAATGACAGGTTACTAGCTCACCCTTGCAGTCTCTACCAGGATGGTTCTTGTTACACCTCTTACAGTTGTAACTTCTCTCAGACTAACCCTTATTTTAAAACCTTGGCCTTCCTTGGAAATTCCCATTCCCATTCCTATTCTTCTTAAAATTCCCCTGATTTCCACCAGAATTGAAATCCTTTCTCTTCTCACCTACCACAACATTCTTCTTGTCACACCTCGATTGAAGACCATAAATATGGGCAACTCTCCCATAAACAACATCTAGGGACGTAAAGCTCTCACCACCTAATCCCAATTGAATTTCCTCAGTCAGTCCTTTCTCGAACCTCTGAGCTTTCAGCTCTTCAGTAGCTACAACCTCAGGTGCAACTCTAGACAACGCTATGAACTTACTATAATACCCAGAAATGGTCATACTCCCCATCTTAAGGTTTATGAACTCCTGAGCCTTTTGCTTTCTCATAAATACAGGGTAAAATTTTCCTCTCAAAGCAGCAATAAAGGAATCCCAATTAAACCCTTCCACTGCACTAATCCTATCTCCATTGTTCCCAAACACCCAATTCACAGCCCAAAAAATCTTATCGAACTCCCTAATCCAGCTCTCTGAGAATGTAGGGTTAGGCTGCCCCTTAAAGAACGGCGCTTTAATCTTAGCTAATGTCTCAAACGTATCGGCTTACTCAGAATTTTGCAGCGGAAATAAATAATAACTTTGAAAATATAAATAACTTAGTCAACCTTAAGGTCAACTCCAAAACCAAACCAAAAGTCAAACCAATTCAAAAGTCAACCACAACACATTGAACCAACATTATTTAAAGTATAAATAGTTTAAGCACAAGCGCTCCACTGTTCCCAAACACCCAATGATGCATCATCTTCAAACCTGAACTGATTGATGCTTTATTGATCCTATACGACTTCTCACCAAAAGGGTCATCACAGAATCAATAAGGTACAACCATGATCGGCACACAGAAAAGCACGTAATCAGCAAAGCTGAGTACTACATACTAAATAAAATATAGAACCTAACATGATACTAATAAACATTAACTTAAAGATAAATAATAACATAATAAAATAACAGATTGACTATACTGAACTAGACTCCACAACCAATAGGTTAATTGATATTAAATTGAATAGGAAATGGATAGAGTTGTCCAAACCAAACCATGTCTTCAATTTAGAAGACGAGGTACGGGCGCGACTCCGTACTCCCGCGACCAACGATATCGAGGTACTAATGAAATAAAATAGAACACGGTGATGAATTTAGTCCCAAGAAAAGCCATGGGCTACCACCATGTACTCCAACTCGTACTAGTCCAACAAATCAGACGTGCACAAGTCTAAAGCTTATTGCTATTCACTTTTCACTTTAAGTTATTAATAAATTATTATTTATTGTGACTCATGAAGTAAGGCAACCAACAGAAATATCATGGATACACAAAACTTCCATTTTTATCTTAGGATTATATAAGGTGATCAACAACTCAAATAATCTAAGAATAATCCCATTACTTAATTTAAAAACAAACCAATATTTATTTGTTGACTTAAATCAACAATCAACCAACCTTTCCATAGGTGAATAACCATTTTACTAAACAAGGCCCACGGTCCTTATAAAGTAAATATAATAATAATAATGATCCAAGGGAACAACATGATACAATTCATGATCCAAAAACAATAATTATTAATCCCTCATGTAAATTAATAAAATAAAAGTTCTCAATCCCACATGCTTGCATCAATCATCCATACAAACATATAATATTCATCATAGTCAACATGATTCACACAACGGCATATAAAACATGCAATTTCACTTGAATATAAAGCCATATATGAACTATAAAAGTTCCATATACATGATACTACATAAAATCCTAATCTTAGGATATGATACTAGTCTAATAACACATAGGTATGTACGTACCTTGTATAGACAAAACGAGAGGCCACTTTCACAACCATAGGTATAATCTCCGCCTACCAAATACCAAAACATTCAAGTATTAATACTCTAAAATTACAACAACTTTAAAATACTTTAAACCCTCTTAAAAAGTGTTTTAAAACCTTCTTAAACATTAAGACTTCAACCTTTAGTACCCCCTAGTATAGTACTACCATACTAGTCATCAAAACCCTTAAATAAAAATCCATAGTTTGATATTTAAAAACCCAACATACGTGTGCTTATAAAAGGTCCAGCAACTTATAGTATCTTTAAAACCCTTTTAAGGTCACTCTAACATAGTTATAAATATTAAAATACTCAATTTTCATAAACTATAACATAGTACTACAAATTCCAACTCTTAAAACATTAAAAATCCATGCTTTCATGCTTAAAAACCTAATTTAAACATATATATTAAATCTGAAATTTAATTCCCGTACTAAACTAATTATATAATCTGAAATCTATATTTAAATAATCAAAGCTACAAACTTTAATTATTAAAACATCAAAACAATACTTAAAACATAAAACTAATCATTAAAATAATATAGAGGAGGAAGAGTAAATAACCTAGAGGAGAGAGAGGAAGAAACACGACAAGAGATAGAGGAAAAGGCGCCGGCTGGCTGCTGCTGGCTGGGGCGCTTGCTGGCCGGCGGTGCTGCTGTGGACGAAGGAGGAAGAAAGAAAACGGGTGAGGAGATGAGAAAGAAGAGAAAATTAGGCTGTTTGTAATGTGGCAAAAATTGTTAATGAGGGGAGTATTTATAAGTTCCCCCATTAGGGGTCCAAAGAGAATTGGGCTTTGTGGGTTATTTAAATGAAAGGTGATCATATAAAAGTTGTAGGTGTTTGAGCTCCTCTACCCAATATTAAAATCTTTGTACTACCACTCAACTAATTACATTATAAAATAATTTCAAAGTATGATTCACTAAAATATTTTATTATTCATAAACATAATGCCAAAATAAGCATAAAATGTATGAATATATTTTAAATATATTTATAAAATTCATAAAATTGTGGGGGATTACAATAATCGAGCACGGTTAGATTCTTGTGCCAGTCAAATGAAGATTTTGGCTATAACTTTTTTTTTTCAAATTTAGAATTCTGGATCCGCCCCTGCTCACATTTAACCTATGTATGACAAGGGCCGCAAGGGTAGTTGGATATATATGTAAAAAAAATCCAAGGATATATAATAAATTTTGAAAATATTAAGACTATATGTTAAATTTTTTAAAATCTCGAAAATTTGGTGAAAAATTCATTTACTCTATTATTTTGCGGTCATTATTTGCTTTACCATTTCACCTAATTGAAAATTGAAAAAAAAGCATTACGAGACGCTTTTTGCAAATATTTTGGTCACAACTCACAAGGTGCGACACTACAACACACCGTTTAACGTGGGGCTGAGCACGAATTCCATTCATCTTTCACAGTATACAAAACATATCACAACGCCCTTTCACTCACATACTACAACTGCAATGAACTCAAACAAATTAAACGTGCACCCTTTTTTTCCAAAAGAACTCATATCCAACGATTAACTATATTACCAATTTTACCAAAACCAAAAAAAAAACAAATTTTTATTACAATTTTACCGTCGAAAAGCTTCCAGTTCTTTTTAAAATTTAAATGCATGTTGTGCGTGCTTGAAGTTGTAAAAACATGTACAATAATCAAAGGTGTCTTTTGGTTGATCGTTGGAAGTAGAATTTCCTAGGAAGAAGTATTTCCTTAATATAAGCATTTCATAGGGAGTGGGTTATGGGAATCTGGTTGAACATGGGAAGTTAATTCCCATGAGAAGTTCCACTTACCTCCCCATGGGTAAGCAACTTCCTCCATTATGTGGGATGTGTGTTCTCCCATATTTTTGACAACCATACAATACTACTATATTCTGCTTCCTAAAAATTATCTCTATTATATAAGGCAACACATGGGGGACACCAAAAAATAGAAAAAGGAAAAAAAATAAAAAAGGAAGGTTAACTACCTGTTTAATTAAAAAAAATGATAACTGTATCTCTATCTCTATTATATATGAACAAATTTATATGCTTTCGCATGCATGGCGTGCATGTAAGACTAACATTTTTTATGTCAACCAAACAATACCATAATATATTAAGTTATTAACATAGATTTTATAACATAAATGAACACAAATAGATTTTATAACATAAATGAACACAAACTCCTCACTCGTATTTCCTCCTCTTTTAAGTAACACCTTTTTCACAAAAATCATCATATAAACAAAAAAATGTGTCACTTAAAGCATAATAGAAATATTTTCGTAATAAAAATAATTTTAACGGTTGGAAAAACAACCTCCAACAAACTTTGAATCTATACCTCAATTCAATTAAACAATCAAACACCACATAAACTTAACTTTACTAGTCAAAAATTGAAAACGAAAGTGAGCAGTTAACTAGAGCATTTATTCGTTGCTTTTGCTTAACCGCTGTTTGAACAAGACGAAGAAGAAGAAGAAATACCAATTTGCTTTCTAACATCTTTGGATCACATTTTCAGTTCTGAAAACTTTCTCTCATATTCTTTCTTCTTTCTCTCTTTGCCTTTCTCCTCCAACTTTAGGATATTCTATACTTAACTTTTTTGACGTGCTTTTTCTTGTTTTCTCTCTCCTCCATTTCTCCTTTCTAATTTGAAAGCAATAAGTACTCCCAAATAAACACACTTTAATGTTTCCATCTCATGTCTCTTCACCTTCTTCAACCATGACTTCCCCCCTTTCTGTAAGTCTTCCTTTCTGTATAGCAGTTTTTTTTTTTTGTATTTTTTTTTTTTTTTGCGTTTTTTATGATTTACTCCAATCATGAAGTTTGGTTACTTTTTTTTTGGTGATGTATGTGTATGTGGATGTTTTTGTAGTTTACATTAGCTATTTTTTTCCTGTAATTATAGCTTGTTTTGCTTATATTTCGTAAAACTTTGATACTTCTTTTTTACTCTGGGTTGATGGGTTTTTCAGATATTAGTTTGCTTAATCAGGAATTATCTATTGATTAAAAAAGGAAATAAATTGGGAAGTATTTTAGCAATAAATATTTGGAAAATCATGGTTTTTTTAAAGAGATATTATGCTTGGGTTTATCTGATCTTAAATTTTCTGTCTTTAGCTAGTTGTAAATGTTAAATTTTTTTTTTATTATAGCCCTTTTGTCTTTTTCAGGTTTCTGCATTCTCAGACACCAAGAACCGCTTGTATCTGTACAAAATTCTCATTGGAGTGTGTCTAATTTGCTTCACTTACTTCATTGGAAGTGCTTTAATTGCCAAGGATTACAGAGAAGTTAGTATCTGTAACCCATATAATATGACTAAATTTTCTGATTCGCATTCATTAGCAATACTTCATGTTTGCAATATTGCTTGATGTCGCCCACGTTATAGGGGTCATGTTCTTTAGTTTGAACAGATATGTAGCTCGAACTTGAGTAGATGTCATAATGTCCATGAATGTACCAGCTTCATCCTGAACGGTACTATAGTGGAAAGCTGAATAAGTTGTCGAGTAGGCGAGGACAAGCTAAACTGTGTTTGAAATGAACATTACACAAGAATGGCATTGGAGCAATATATGCAAGGTACTCAGCTTACTAGATTTTACTCTCTCTTCTTAGGGAGAGAATTGGGAGGGTGAGGGAACTGAAGGGTATGTGATATCTGTTTTGCAACTGCTGTTGATTTGCTTAGCTCACATGTGCTAGGATAGTACGAGTTCAGAAGCCCAGCCAATGGACTCCTTATTGGAATTCGCCTTCCCATTTGGCTGCGCCATGGAGACTTTCTTCCTCTTCGATGTCTTTGTATTACTGTTCTTCCTTTTATCTGAAGGGCTATAATCCTTTATAGTCTCCCATTACCAGTCTTCAAAATTATTTAAGTTCCGGGTATCTTGGTCACTTCTAGCAAATTCATCTCTATCATTCAAGTACTTGTAGTTTCTACCCTTTATCAATAAAGTGTGTGCCTTTTGGAGATCTTCCGATTTCAAACCCTCAAATTTCTTGATAATTCCCAAATCCATAAAGAGAAATTCACAAGTCCCTCTCTGTGTATAATCTACCTTCTCCTGCAATATAAGTAAACGCTTCTAGTAAGATAATAGCAAAATCAAGAACTTTGTTACAAAATAGAAGCGAGAATGTGAAGTTAGAAGTTGGATCCGGCTAATGGATATGAGGACTTACATAAAGGACACAACTATTTATATGGCCACTGTGAAACAATACTGCAGATTATCTACTTAGTACACTAGGGATCGAGAATGTTGACAATTTAAAGGATGAGATTAGTGTAATGTTATTTTCAGACTAAAAATGAGGATGTTCAGAACCATATTGCTTATGTGGCAAAGAGGATATGTGCAAAGGGAGGCCTTCTACAGCACCTCTCCGCCTGTTACTTTGTCCAAAACAGGATGTTGTGAAAGCAAGGACATAATAACAAAGGAGGTTGAAAATCAAGAGACAACTTGTCGTTATCCCCACTTCATCTAAACACAATTAATTTATCTAGTAAGGAGAAATAGCATATAGAGAACGCTAAAGTGATTGCCTGAACAAATAGCCACTTTGATCAAACAATTATTAAAAAATCCTTTTCCTATCCAGATTACTACACATATGATCATTTAGCTAGACGAGTTATCATTGTTCCCACTTCATCTCGACACGGTTAATTATGATAGTCAGGAGAAAATAGCACATAGAAAAATGGTACAGTAATTTCTTGGACAAATAGCCACTATGATTATACAATTATCAGAAATCCTTTTCCTATCCAGATCACAACACATATTGCTTATTTGGCCAGATGAGAGTAAGATACCGGACCATACTTAATCTAGGTAGTTATACAGTACAAGTAATGACAGAAACGACTAGCTCCAGATGCTGAAAATCTTGCTTTACCCCTGAATCTCATGAGAATGATTCAGAAATATATTATTTAAAAGCTACAGCACCCAGGCTTACCCCATCTGAGTCAAAATCCTTCTTTCCCTCCCACAGCAAGACAATCCTTAGACAACTGTAGCAGAATCCTTTGATGCCTCGAGACAGTAATAAACTCTGTTTCAGCCGTAGTGTATACAATGTTATGTTGTTTTGGGCATATCCAGCTAAGACTGAAGACTTTTTTTCTTTCTGTGTGAAGTTTGTGTAATGTATGAATGTCAGTAGGTTGTTTTGCTGGAAGATTTGAATCCTCTATCATCATTGAGTCTCTGTGTTGTGGATGATGTTTAGTGTAAATTCTCTTCTTGTTTTTGGATAGAAAAACAACATATTTCAGGGAAAGATTGAGATGTTTTATTCATTCATGGCTTAGAAATTGTGTGAAGAAAAGAGAGGGAATAATCTTGCCATTTTGTATATGCCATTGCCTCCATGTTAGGAACAATATTTAGTTCCTTACCGAAATTCTCCTGCTCCACTCTGTTCAATCTTAATAATGCTAAACCTAGTACTTAAACTTAGATATGTCCATGGAAAATAGTATATTTTCTAGCCGGCAACGAATACAAGCTGCAAAAGCTGATGATCTGAATTTTCAATCTTTTTGTCGAATTGCGCCGGCTAGTAGGGTATTAAGGTGGTGGAACCTGGTTTAAATTGCCTTGGGGGCCCTCTGGATGTGCCCATCACTGGCTTGCCTGTTAAAGCTGAAAGTTGGGCCATGTGGGCTGATAAAGCCTGGCTGAAATAGTCCTTATAGTGGAAATCTGGAAAAAAAAACATTCTCATCTGGATTTGGTCTGAGTATATTGTGGCAAATGTTATTAGATGATGTTGAGTCGTGATCCTTCCTTAAATAATTGCTCTCTGAATGAAAGGAGTCACCATTACTAAAAATTAAATTCTGGCTAGTAGTTCTAGACTTGTAGCTTACAAGGAAAACTTTCAATTGTCTCGCATAGACTAGCTCTTGGAATTCCAGGAAAAACATTGCTTTAACTGATGAATGTTATAGAGCTTGAAGGTGTATCATATTATTCTCACTTTGTTATAGCCTTTGTGATTAAACTGCTAATGGTTATATCACTGGTTGCAGAAAATATCGAGATGGCCAATGGAAATGATGGGCACTGCACATCAACCAAAATCCAACTTTTGTAAGGTTAGCTGATTGAGTGTTTAATCATGTTACATCTTTTCAAATATATATTATTGATCTAGTTTGTTTTTCTTAGAACCAATGTAGGCCCCCAGGAAGTGAGGCATTGCCTGAGGGAATTGTCGTCCAGACATCCAACTTTGAAATGCGACCCTTATGGGATTCCAATTTAGCCAAGGTATGCAGTAGCAACCAAATCTTAGATTTGATGACTGCATGACTTTTTCTGTTCACTTTAATCTAGTCCTGATTTCTTTTTCAGTGTGAACTAAGACTAGTATCCAATACTGTAGACACAAAACTTACATGGAGAAAGAAATAAAAAAAACCATATGTGGTGGCTGATGCCTTTAGAATGCAGAGATTTTCAATAATCAGTTGCTAGAATTGAGTCTCACATTGGTATTGTGTGTGAAATTCTCTTAACACAAGCTTTAGTTGCACTAAAGATGTCATCCTATAATATTTGATGTTTCAGTTTTTTATTGTGGTGAACTTCAACGTATGGTTATTGCAGGAGAAATTGAAGCCTTCTTTAAATTTGTTGGCAATGGCAGTGGGAATGAAGCAAAAGGAGATAGTCAATAAAATGGTTGAGAAGGTGAAGGTTATGCTGTCTTAACGTGTTATGATACTAATCATTCATTGAACTCTTCTTTAATGCTCTTAATACACATCCAGTTTCTATCCAACGGCTTTGTCGTAATGCTCTTTCATTATGATGGCAATGTGGACGAATGGAGTGCTCTAGAGTGGAATGATCGTGTGATACATGTTTCTGCTAAGAATCAAACGAAATGGTAACTTCTGATCAATAAACGTCTTTGTCTTGGTGTATGCTGTGTTCAGGGATTTGAGATGGGCCTGCATTGGCATATGTCTTTTGTTGGCGCAGGTGGTTTGCCAAGCGTTTCTTACATCCAGATGTAGTGGCAGACTATGACTATATTTTTCTTTGGGATGAGGATCTTGGTGTTGAAAAATTCAATCCACAAAGGTAACTGCCGCGTTTTCTTGAAGAAAATTCCTTCCTACAAATTCCTCAGATTTCCTCTTTAACTGGCATCTGCAAGTTATAACTTAAATAAGAATTTATTGGTACACCAAGCTTCTCAAAGAAAGCATTCAGGGAAGGGCACTCGATCAGCCTGCTTAACCATGGAATATTGATAGTAGCAACTGCTACAGTCTTTTTGACCAGTTTGGTTAATATGCACTACTGGATTTGCCTTGGCTTCTGCGAAGGTTAATAACATACATTAGGAAAATTCTTGAACTCATGATGGTTACTAAGTATTCTGGCATGAAGCTGATCATAACCTCCTTAGTGTCATGACTGGTATTAATTTATGATCATCAAGACATGTTTTAGTGATCAAATTTCACTTCAAAAATAAGGGGAAGTTTGAAGGGAGGTGTGTCTGTTGGGGGGAGCAGTGGAGCACTGTAGATAAAGGGAAGAATGGAAGTTACATGAAAGTACAGAAGTAAACAGAAGAGATGAGTCTATCGGCTAGTAGCTATTAGCTACTATAAACCTGTCTGAACTTCTTTTTTTTTCTGTTACTTCGACACCGTCATTCACCTCAGGTATCGTGTGTCGATTCATGTTGTGTCGAACTCGGACATGAGATGCTTGAATACTTCATTTCAATTTTAAAACCAAAAACTTGACAATGCTCTACAAATGGACGAGTCCTACACCCAGACACCCGTATCTAAGTGGAGACACTATCTGAGTCTAAGTAACATAGTTTGTTTGTACAACTGGCAGATCTTGACTTTAAATTAAGCTTTTTGCAAATGGCTTGCAGGTACATCAGCATTATTAAAAGTGAAGGACTAGAGATATCACAACCAGCACTTGATCCCGTTAAGTCTGTGGTTCATCAACCTATCACTGCCCGCCAGAAGTATGCAAGAGTGCACAGGTACGGCATAGTATGTTTGGAGAAAAGGCCTCGTTATCATCAATATGAGTAGAACAAAGTTTAATCGGTACTAAAGTCTCCAATGTTTAAGACCCTGTTTGGCAGGTATAGGTTAGCTATTAGCGGTTAGCTGTTTACATTAGTTGTTAGCAGTTAGCTGATTGTATTAGTTGGTTTGACTAGCTCTTTGTGTGAAAGTGTTTGGTAGATAGTTGTTAGCTGATTAGTACTTTATTAGGTGAAATGACCAATAAGGATATTATAATAATTTAGTGGTGGGTATTTTTGGGTATTTAATTTGACCAACTTTAGGATATATTAGTCATTACAAAACTAAATTTACAAACCTCTCTTCCAAAAAGTTCCTACTAGTAGCTTTTTCAAAATTAGATTTTTGGGCTCAAACCTCTCTTTCAATCCTCTTTCAACCAAACACTCTCATTAGACGTTTGGACTAGTCAGACCTCTCGTTTTACCCCAAAACTCTCTCAACCAAACACCCCCTAAATATTTAGTTATGCTCTCTGCAGATTATTGTACACAGTCATTTCTAGTTAAAGAATATATACATGTAATAAAGCTGTTAACTTTAGATGATAATGTAGATTGTGCTAATTAGGTTCATAGCATAAGAAAGAAGAAGACGTGCATTTTGCTTGGGTCGGATTACCCCCCTCCTTTTTGTTATTGGGTGCATATCAATTTTAAGTCTGTTTTTTGTTTCTTGATGAGCAGAAGGTATTACAAATCAAAAGGCAGTGGAAGGTGTGACGAAAATAGCAGAGCTCCTCCATGCACAGGGTAATCACTTTGGATTATGCAATTTTGTTTGTATTAATAGAGTTTGTAGTGTGCGTTTGTGGGTGCTTCATGGTAAAAGTAGTCTGCTTTTGCATTATGGATAAGGAAGTACAAAAGTTTGCTACTAATTAGAAATACTGAATGCAGCTGGGTGGAAATGATGGCACCAGCCTTCTCCAAAGCGGCCTGGCAATGTGTATGGTACATGATCCAGGTATTTGCTTTTTGCTAAAAAAATAAAATTCCTCTTCAGCAGGTGCGAAACCTGCTTGCTAATGTTGGCATGAATTTTTTTTCATATCAACAGAAAATTTTTACCAGAACATAAAAAAAATAATAAAATTAGCATGCAGAATATCATGTCATCTGTGCTTTCAGATGCATAGTTGCTCAAATGTCTTCATTTCTTTTGCATACATTGTTATATTACTGCATATGACATGATTTTATTTTTGGTGGCTGGGTTATTTGGATGCCTCATCTATATTACTTTGGTAATCAACTAAAAAGTAAATTTGTTCCCTGCAGAATGATCTGATTCATGCTTGGGGCTTGGATAGACAGCTTGGTTATTGTGCACAGGTGACTGATTTTCACCTTCATTTGCTCCTTTTTTGCTGTTAGTTTTTTCACCTACTCCTTTTTTTAGCCTGTGCTTGCTGTTCATATTTGGTACAAAATTTCAGGGCCATAGAGTGAAGAATGTTGGTGTTGTGGATTCTGAATACATAGTTCATCTTGGACTTCTAACACTTGGTGTCGTGGATGGAAATAAGGTACTTGTTTTTTTTATTTTAGTATAGCTGGTATTGCTTATCTGTGTTGCATTGATAAAAGAAAGGCTTATTAACCCTCATCAATCCATTTTCTTCCCTATTAACTTCCTTCAGAACCATATCACATCCCAGATATGATGAAATATAAGATATATTGAGACGGCATTTTGAATACTTGATCATCTTGAATACCCTTATTTCCTATAGCCTGGAAGGGGCTAAAGATATGATATCACATCCCAGATATGATGAAATATAAGATATATTGAGACGGCATTTTGAATGCTTGATCATCTTGAATACCCTTATTTCCTATAGCCTGGAAGGGGCTAAAGAAATGTCTTGTTGTTTTTCTTAGCAACATTTGATCTCTAATGGACCTCTCAGTAGGATTTGAACCTAGATGAAGTTCCGACTATATGCCAGAGAAAAAAGAACGAATAGATCTTGTAGGATTCTCTAGGTCTGCTTTGATTTCCTGAAGCTGATGAATAATCATCTGGTTCTGTAAAGTTCAGGGGAAAAGATTTTTTGTATCCTTACTTCATCAAGCAATATCTATTTTAGGGAGGATGCTGCCAAAGTATGCTACATCCGCCTACATATTGATTCCTAATCAATGTCAAAACACAATCAATTATATATATATATATATATATATATATATATATATATATATATATATATATATATATCGTAAACCCCCCTCCCCCCTAAGTTGGAGCATGGGGATTCAGAATGCCCAACTTGCCGAGAAGAAACTTAAATTGTACCTTGCCAAGAGCCTTGATGAAAACTTCTGCCAATTGTTAATTTTATTGGAATATATGAAGGAGATATCGAGCTGTCAATAACCGCATCTCAAACAAAGTGACAGTCAACATGGGGATTCAGAATGCCCAACTTGCCGAGAAGAAACTTAAATTGTACCTTGCCAAGAGCCTTGATGAAAACTTCTGCCAATTGTAAATCTATTGGAACATATGAAGGAGATATCGAGCTGTCAATAACCGCATCTCAAACAAAGGGACAGTCAACTTTAATATGATTCGTTCTCTCATGATAAACCAGGTCACGGGCTATAATGCCGATGGACTATCACAAAACAATGGAATAGCCTTAGGATGACGGACTCCTAAACTCAACAACAATCCTTTTCAGCTGTTTTAATTTACAAGTTACTGCTGCCATCGAATGATATTCGACCTGTGATGATGATCTAGACACAGTAGGTTGCATCTTTGTTTTCAACAAGATGAGAGGCTAACCTAGAAAACAAGCCAACGAGTCAGTGAACGACGTGTAAGGGGACACAGTGCCTCACATAAACCCCGTAAGGATAAGTCACTATCTGCGTGTAAAAAAGTTCCTTGCCTAAGAGAACCCTTCATATAACGAACACCTCGTAGCACAGCTTCTCACTGCTGTATCTTAGGAGCCTGAATGCTGAACACAATCAATTAAATCCTAATATATATCGTAACAGGTTCTCACGTTTAAGATGGATGATCTGCTAACTGATCATACGATAAATTGATGAAATTTTTTGCTGGTTTTCTTCAACAACAAGGGGTCTGCTATGCCTTCATAAACAATTGGCTGAAAATCTGAATACCTGTAGAAAGGGTGGACCAACACAGGGGAAGGGGGAAAGATGAAACAGGAGAAAGAAAATATAATAGAGGATCTGCTAAGTCATTTGATTATTACTCCATCATCTGGTTGTTTCTTGTTGCTTACCTGCCAATTTGGAGGACTAGATAACTAAGGAAGTCTTGTCTTGTACTCTTAAAAACTGCTACTTGTAGTGTTCCACAATCATAGTAAATGTATGCTCAATAATTAACGGTTAGATGGCGAAGAAGGATTGTGCTGTCACTTCATAAAGCACAACCAAGTTTTATCCTGAAACAAATTGTCTGGAAGAGCAAACCAATTAGCTTACAGGATTTGGTATTGTACCTTAAATCACACACTCAGACACATTGATGGGTGTGGGTTGGAGAGATGTCTGTGTAGTATTAGTTTACTGTAACTTCAGCGACCCTTTGCTCCTATCCCATTCAATTATTAATTTACAGCAATGGGTCTGTTCGTTCTCGTGTTTCTTTTCCAGCTTTTCTCACAGCTAGTACCTCTGGCAGCTGGAGTAACTTCCAGAACATGAACTGCATGTTTAGGTAGTCATTGCGTTGACTTTAAATTCACTTTATCTAATGATTTATCTATTTGTATTGCAGGAATCACCTGAGCCCCTAAGAGTTGATAATAGATCTGCTGTAAGTTCTGTCATGGGTTTTGAACTTCAAATTTTGTCAAAAGTAATTAGTGGATTCTGTTAGTTTTGTGCCTGTTCCGTCCAACCACAAAACCACTATAATCCTGTCATGAGTTAATGGTCTGTCTAGTTCTAATTTCTTGACTTCAGGTTTCATTGCTGTCGGACCAATTAAGTGATGAAGAAGAATTCCATTGATATCATAAGGATATACTCCCTCTGACACAAACTCCCAACGTTTGACTACCGCACTGTTATTTCACAATTTTGACGATTAATATCTCTAATTATTTAAGTTTAAGTTTAAAAAATTGAATTCAAAAAATGCATCGAGACAAATCCAACGACATTTGATATGTACAAATATGTGATGATGCATAAGTCAAACTATTGTGATGATATTGGGACAAGTATTACTCACCATCATTTTCTAAATCAAATTCCTTCGCTGATATCTATCATTTTAAAGAAAATGATTATTGAATTGCAGGTTAGGAGACAGTCATTCATTGAAATGCAGATATTCAGTCAAAGATGGAATGATGCAGTGAAGAACGCCAAATGCTGGATCGATTCGTACAAAGAAACTAATCAACAAAGTAACGCATGAATCAATTTTGAGCTGCGTATTGATCATACAATGACAGATTGCCATCAAAGCTACAAAATTATACAAACAGTTGTGCAGAACAATCGACCACTGATACACTGTACAAATGCACCTGTATTGCGCCAGCTTTTCGCCTATCTTGGGTCATGCCTTTGTTTCTGTACATATAATTACTCAGGCATGCACATTATATCTAGATGATGCGTGGTATGTATCTAGATAATTTTTTGTCACCCAAATTTCTTATGGTTCTTTCTGGTTTTGAAATATGTAAGCCACAATCTCTTTTATAATACAAAGATATATATTTTCTTGTAGCTCTAGTTCATTATACATTTTTCCTACTCAGCAGGCTTATAGAGTTACTACTTACTAGCCTTATATGTACACGATGCGTGCGAAAGCAAATAGAAAGCTAAATTAATAGAAGGGAGGAGCAAGAACAACTGATAGCTTGGCATGAATTTTGGGTGTATTTTCTTTTTCATTTTAAGAAAGTCAACAAAGGTGTTTATGTAACTAGTTAATGATGGGAAGGGAGTTAGAGATGGTATAGTAAATTCTTTTTTTTGTGAGGGTCTATTTGTAAATTATGGTAGACACCAAGTCCCCTGCTCTTCCCTTATGCTTCCTCCGTTTAGAAATAATTGTAAATGTTTCATATTTTTTCACACTTGTCAATGCATGATTCCAACATTAATATATTTAATTGTCAATAAGTAAAAATTATAAAAAGTTTAATAAAAATATATACATTTAGACGAATCTAACAAAATCTCATGTGACTATTTTTCCTTAAAATATAAATCACCAAAGGAAATCAAAGTGTAAAATGTGATAGTACCACTATGCGAGTGGTGCAACTATATCTAAACAAAGAAAGTACAATAGAGATGGTACAATTCCCTTTTTTTTTTTTTTTTTTTAACTAGGGATGATAGGCTTAGTGTTAGAAACAGGAATTGGAATCATCTTGTCTCCTCATACAAAAAAAAAATTTACATTAAAATTTTATAGGGCTAGACTGGCGTGGACCTGACCCAACTTGAAACAAGCTTAATTCCTGCCCAACCTTGGTTTTGGCCCATCATCAAGCACAATACGACTTAATATGATTACACGACGACATGTGTATCATCTGGAGCAACAAGATACGACAATAGAGCATGGACCTAAATTGAGATCTGATCAATCAATATATATTATTAAAAGGCAAGCCCTCGAAGGACTGAATAAGAAACCTATATTTATATATTACTCCTCCAAAGTGATTCTTGTATCAGATGACTTTTGTGTTAAAATAAGTTCCTTATTCAGCACCTCGGGAAACCCGTTATCAAGATTGTTATGAAAATATGCGTTTTTAAAATAATAAATCTTCATCTGAGAGAACTTGTTAGATTAGTAAAAGAATAGAAAAGAGCTAATTTTCTAGTTTCTACTTTAAAAAGCTATTTTTAACTATCATAAAAAAAAACTACTTCGAACCCAAGAGGTAATACTTCCTCTATTTTTAAATACATGCAACATTTGCAAAATAACCACAATTCATTTACCAATTTTTTCTCATATTCCCGCACAAATTATAGCCAAATATAATCTCATTATCATTCTTCTTAATGCAAACTTTCATATTATCAACTTTTTATAATTTATACTTGTACATATAATTTAAAGAACAAAGTAATACATTAAATAGCGTGTAGGAGGAAATGTTGCATGTATTTTTTTTTTTGACAACAGCAACACCTAGACTAAAACAAACAAAATTAGAAATTACTACGAAAACTATTAGCTAAAACATGAGCTTGCTGGACCTGTTGACGAGGAACTTTAGAAATGCAACACGAAGTCATAGAACTTCCTAAAGAGAGAATGCTTTGAGTTGTCCATTTGAGAGAAAAATTTCCAGCACCTTGCGAGAGAAGAAGATGAACAACCTCAGACGAGTCTGTTAAAATATGAATGGATTGAAAACAGAAAAAGCAGGCTTGTAATTCAGCATGAAGAGCTGAACTTGCAATAAAGTGTTTGCCACTAGACAAATTATCATCGTTCCCAGAAGAAGTTGGGTTATTAGAAACAACCAACCAGCACCAGCATTAAGAGTCTTCTTGTCCCAAGAACCATATACCAGAACTTGAGAAGAAGGAAGAGTGTCAGACATATTACCAATATTAACATGAAGAGTCTGATCAAAGATCTCGTGGATGATTCACACTTTCAGGAGGGTGAAGAAACCTACGTTGTTTCTGCTGCAAAGCGATAAACCACTCCTGTTGAGCAGAAACAACAGCAATAGAAACAGACAGCTGAGAGAAGGAAGCAATGTCCCCTCTGAATATGTGGTTATTCCTAGTAATCCAAATACCCCCACAAAATTGCAACAAACACATGAACTCTTGAACTAAGAGCACCATCCGAACTAACATAAAGTTGGATATGGGATAGAATCCAGTCTCTCATCGACATGGAATAAGCTTGAGTTAATAGCTAACAGGCTATGACTCCAAATATTTGAATTTTTTCCTTGAATAATGCAAAATGGGGTTTTAATTCCCGAAATATGTTGAAAGGGAAATTATTCCCTGCGTACCGTCCACGGGACGGCCGCGGAAAATGTTTTTTTTTTTTATCCCATGTAAACCGCTACTTGAAGTAGCGGTTTATTTTATTAAACCGCTACTTCAAGTAGCGGTTTTATATATTAACCGCTACTTGAAGTAGCGGTTTATGATATAAACCGCTACTTGAGTAGCGGTTTATATATAAACCGCTACTTAGTAGCGGTTTATGTGGTCAACACCTTCCCACACTCACATTATAATATGTAAACCGCTACTTGAGATAGCGGTTTATGAGAAAAAAGACCTCTCATTGTTGCTTCCCATAACTGGCCCAAATGCCGAAACATAAAAAGAAGCTTTCCAACCTACAATTTCAACACCAAATTCCATCCAAGTCCATACAAAGTCTATGCACACATTAATCATCAAACACCAAGTTCATCCACATTCACATTTATCCAATAAATAAGATTAAGAAAATATGTCAATCACAAACGAAGTTTAATATTTAACATAGTGTTAACGAACTATACAAACAACAAATGAAAGTGCTAAGACCCCCTCTTCTTCTTTTGTGAAGGTCTAGATGAACTAGGTGTGGTCTCACTGACTCGCAATGGCATGAGAGAAGATGGAGTGGTGGCGACGGTTTGAGAATTTGGGGAAGTTAGGTCTGGTTTTGGGGATTATAGTAAACCGCTACTTCAAGTAGCGGTTTCTTTATGAACCGCTACTTGAGTAGCGGTTTACTTCGGTCAACGCCATACCAAAACCGCTACTTGGTAGCGGTTAACGTTTTAACCGCTACTTCAAGTAGCGGTTTTTTGATAACCGCTACTTGAGTAGCGGTTTATAAGGTTAACCGCTACTTCAAGTAGCGGTTTTCTAGTAAAGAAAAAAAAATTCTCGCGTCTCCTTGCGGTCGCATTAATTTCCTTTCCTATTTGAATTAAACCCATTTTGCATTATTCAAGGAAAAAATTCTTAAATATTTTGGATTACAAGGCAAAGACGAAAAAGATGCAAATCATCTTCATCATCATTCAAACAAAACGAACAACAAAAATTGTAACAATTCCTTTTTTTGCCAAATTAATTTTATGGGGAAGAATGTTGTAGCATAGTTTCCAAAGAAACACCTTCCACTTGGGTTGTATATTAAGGTGCCAGAGCTTCTTGAAGATCTCATTCTGAGAAGAGAGAGAACTACTAGCACAAAAAAAGGAAGAGAGAAAAGCTTAACCTGTCTTCAACTTTTTCAAAAAACTATCCAATTCCTACTATATTTATTCAATGAGTTACTTGTTACTTAGAACAAGAAATGTTCATATCAGATGAGCATTGAGCCAACCTCTGTCACCTAACTATATTTCACTCATACATAAGGGTTGGTAGCTAGTAAACAACACGCATTTCGAGGACCCGGCCTGAGACAATAAACTCCCTCAAAACACCCGCCAACGGCCCCGGTTCACATCTACTTTTCTGTGCCATAGTCTGTTGCAAGTTATTCTGCAAATAGAATCAGTCAGTAATGCAGCAACTGAGAATTCGGAAGTTGAGAGCGCCATGAAAGGTGGTAAACCCTTCCATCTTTCACCTACATATCGTAGGTTTGTTTCTCACTAAAGGACTGGGAAATTTTGAATAAGTTACACTTTAGGTGACTTGTGCTGTGCAAGGAATTCTCGTTGTAATTTCATATACAAAATTTATTAAGGAAAAGAAAAGGCCTGCAGCAACTGATCCATAAAAGCAAACATAAGCTAGATACTCGGATGATTCCATAACTTCATGCCGCAATTTCTGTCAGTCTGCAAGCAAAATGAAATCATACCAACGGAACCAATTCATTTAACAAAACAGTTATTTTCAGCAAGTTACCTGAATCTTTTAAGGCTCTATTTGGTTGGATAGAAGATGATTTTCCATGAAAAAACATTTTTCAAAGGAAAACACAATTGTAAATTACTTTTTATCGTTATTTGATTCTGTAAAGGATTTAGAGAGAAGAAAGAATAGAATGGAAGTTGAAAGATGGATGGAGAAAGGAATAAAGAAAAAAAAGTAGCATTGCTTTCAGAATAGAAAATGTTTTCTACCCTTGGGAGAATTATTTTCCACCATGTAGAAAGCTCTTTTCCACCCTTCACGAAACAAATAAAGGAAAATGTCAACACTATACTTGAGACATATATTCAGCTCAAACACACACTTCTAAATGTCATATCACTACACAAGCTGTCGAAACAGAAGACACAAGCTGCAACAGAGGAGGATAACGGGGAAACAAAAACCAACGCCATATACTAGCAGCAACTGAGCTGTAGTGCTTTCCACAAAACACTTACATATCGGAGAAAAAGAATGCGAATAACAGAAAGACAAGCTGTAAAATGCAAAATCAAAAAACGTTAAAACTAAAATAACAAAAAAGAGTAGCAAGAACCATTCACTGATGCATGCCATTTACTACAATAACACAAGCGAGAGAAAAAGAAAGACTAGCCTATAGCAAGGGACTTCCTTGGTAACACCAAATAACGTAACCAACATTTGTTCTCGCTTCAAAAGAAAAGTGCAGCAGCAACTGGTAGTCATACTAGCTATTGCAAGTGGGATTTATACACTTGGGGGTCGTTTGGTTGGAGGGTTTCAGGAAAGGAAAAGGAGATGGTTCCTTTTGTTAACTCCCATCCCCTCCAACACCATTGTTCAAGTCTAACCAACATCCCACAACCACTTGGCATCGTTACCCAATACCCCCCCCCACAACCACCACCACCATGACCACTCTTACCACCACCACTACAATTGACGCCGTCCCCAAAGAGCCATCATCTACTGCCACCAACATCGATTATAAAATAACCGATGGAGATGGTTGATGGTGGAGATGGTTAAAAATGGAGGGTGAAGTTGAAGATGTAGATGGTCTACAGATAAAGGGAATCAGGTATCGGGGCTATAAAATAAAACACACATTTTTCAATTTCCCTTGATTTCATTCCCCACCTATTTCCCTTTCTTCCCTCCTTCCCTTTTCTAGTGGGTGAACCACACGGCCCGTTAGTCTAGTTGCAAGGAGTTCTCGATTCAACATATCCATACTCAAATACAGCACATTCCAACACATCTACTCTTACTAAGGACATGTTTGGACTAGGGATAATACATTGAGGACAACACGAAATGAAGAAAAATAAGAATGAATTTTTAGGTGTAGACGTGTAGTAGAAGAGATGAGGTAGATAATAAAATAGAAAGGGAACATATTACCCTTGTTTTGGGAGTAATGCATTACCCTACAAGGGTGGTGTGTGACTAATGACTATTACCCCAAGCTGAAGAGTAATAATCTCCCCCTCAAATACAATCAATACACAACTTCTATCTACCTTCATTATTACCCCTTTTATACATTAGCCCAATCCAAGTATGCCCTAAGGTTTGCATCATTACTTGGTTTACCTAGCGGCGGAAACTTCAATTCTTGAGAACATACACATGGTTATTTGGCATCATTGCCAAGCTTAATGGGGCCCTACCTGTGCTTTAAACCATGTCTAAGATATCAAAACTCTTGCAACAAGTCTTCTAGTGGCTTGGAAGCCAAGGAACATGTAACAACCAGCGCAAGACTAATCTGATTTCTGTTTAGCTCATACCAATCTCCAGTTTTTTCTAGGCCATGAAAGTGTAATAAAACACCTCAAAAACTTTAAAAAAAAAAAAACTGCACATGAGAAGAAACATCTTCTTGAAGCCAAAAAAGTATCTCCTGAATGGGAAGAAACTTGGACTGATTTATACATTTGCATATCTTCGAATTATATCTACACCCATGTACTATGATTAGCTATTAAGTACTACTATGTTTTTGGCTAATTTTAAATAATAAAAGAAAGAAAGTAGTTTCCTTTCTCATCTTAACTCATCATCAACACATAACAGACAAAAGGCACAATTACATACTAAAAGCAAGTCCATGTAAATTGACTATTCTAACCATTATGAGCGAATCCACAGAGAGAAGTGATGATCTGTTTGCTGACACAGAGAGAAAAGGGGAATAAAGCTTAAGTGATGAAGAGATGGATGTTTGAGTTTCATTATGTCACCATTCTACAGAATTCCCCTTTCTCTTTCAAACAGAATGAATTTCAAGACAATACACATGGAACATACCTCAACTCTCCAATCTCAACCTAACCCGCCATACTTCACATCATTGCTGAAAATTGCATACCAGAGAAAGAAGAGTACGGAACTGCAGCAAATAATAAGGTTTAGAAGTTTATTTTATAGATTTTACTAAAAGAAAATTCATTGCCAAGGAACGAAAAAAATTGGATGAGCTACTGTCGTGCTCCCATAAGTAGCTATTTCTTACAGCCACTGGCTGCAGATAGAAAGCTTACTTCCTACACCCTCAATCAATTCAGTTAGGATTGGAGACAAATATTAATAGAATATAAAAGGAAAAAAAAAGTGAGAGATAGGCTTACTGCGAGACCCCACATCAGATGAGATAAAAATTAGAGAGTCCCACATCACATAAATCGAGTGGTTTAGATGGGATAAAATTTTCCATTTAGGGTCTGTTCTCTTCGGCATAAAACAACTGAACTGAACTGAATTGAATTGAATTGAACTGAATTAAATTATAGCTAATTAATAGTAATAATTATCATTTAGGGACTGAACTAAACTGAATTGAACTGAAAATAAGCCGGGGAGAACAGGCCCTTAAGGATACCTGGACAATTATTTATAGATTGAACAAAATAGTATTCAGGACAAAAAAAACAATACAATAAAAAGTAAAGAAAAATCCCCATCTTAAACGCAGATATACTCTCTCCGTTCCATAAAGTTCTTCCCACTTTCCGTTCAAGGGAGTTCCATAAAGTTCTTCCCATTTCTACTTTATTCCATTTTTGGCAAATGTTTGTTCCTTTGTTACCCCTCCTTACCCCACCATTTGGTCCCACTTTATACTCATTCTCTCTATCTCTCTCCTTTATAAAGTAACCATGTTGCCCCACTTATTTATTTAGTATTATTCCTTGGTTTTGGGGTAATAGTAGATGGACATTGTGGAACACAGGGAGTATACATTAATATTTCCAGCTAAAAGAAAAAATTCTGAAGCCAGAACAGTAAACTGTTGTTATGCTATTCAATGTAATTTCATAAGAAACCAACTAACTAAACCAATATTAAATCTACTAAACGAGTAAATCCACCCGGCAAAAAATAACAATTTTATCCAACTAATTAGTATGAAATCCACATTAATCAGAAAATCAGTTGCAAATACAAGAGCTGAGCACATACAAGTCATTCTGTTCAACTATCAAAAACAGGAAAACAACAATGAACAAAAGTTAATCAATAAGATTAGAACAGGTAAGATTTCAGCTCCAGCATTTTTAATCTCATTGCAACGTACATAAAAGGAATTCGAAATCACCACTTCTAGAAAGCAAAGGGAAAAATGAAAGCAACAATGAACAAAATTAATGACACCTGTTACATATCCTTATATCAACTGGACCTGTCAACTGCTAGCATATGTTATTGGTTCTTGGTAAGTTCACTTGACCTTCACATATGGCTCACTCACAACTCAAGTAGAATACCGAAATGGTTTGTCATATATCATAGATCCTTGAAGAGAAACTATTCATGGACTTTATCATCTACACAAATGTCAATAATAAGTAAAAGCCCAAATTAGACATTGGGTCTAAAATATCCAACTTACTGTAATTAATTCATCCTCAAGTTGAGTTCTACATGCTTTGAGCTAACCCAAAGGCCAAAACTATCACCCTTCTCCATCATCTTCTACCAACAAATGGATAGTTTGGTTCAGCATACCCTCTTTGCTGCACAGGTGCGGTTGATCCTGGAAGTCCAGTACTTTCTGCGTGTCCTGAATACGATGAAGGTCCTCTAGACCCTTGAAATTCTGCATCTCCTGTTCGCCCTGGATATGCTACAGGACCAGCTGTCCCTTGAAATCTTGCAGGTTCAGCTGTACCCCAATATCCTCTTTGTTCTGCAGGTCTGGTTGGTTCCTGATGTCCTGAAGGTCCTCTAGACCCTTGAAATTCTGCATCTCCTGTTCGCCCTGGATATGCTACAGGACCAGCTGTACCTTGAAATCTTGCAGGTTCAGCTGTACCCCAATATCCTCTTTGTTCTGCAGGTCTGGTTGGTTCCTGATATCCTGAAGGTCCTGTCTGTGCAGGAAAAGCTGAAGGTCCAGACGACCCTTGAAATCCAGCATTTCCAGCAGGCGTTGGATGGCCCCACGACCTAACTGCGCCAGTAAATCCGGCTTGATCAGCTGCTGCAAATCCACCAGGACCAGCTGCTCCCTGAAATCTCACAGGATCAGCTGGCCTTGGAGACCCCATTGGTTCAGTAGGCCCTGGATATCCCACAGAAGGCCCAGGCGGCCTAAACCCAGCTGGTCGGGGAGGTTGTCCCGATCTTGCAGGTCCTGAAGGCTGGGAACGGAACTGCTGCCAATATCTCTCATCCAAAATCCTCTCAATCTCCTCTCTTCGTCCCCCCTTTTCAAAGGCTTCTAACAGATATTCTCGAAGTGACAGAGTGACACCAACCCCGTATTTCATGACCTGGCCAATGATATCCACACTCGCATCGAATGCACTATCACCACACAGGCCCTTAATGACAATTTCATAGGTAGATGGGTCAGGTTTTGGATCCCTTTCCCCCATTTTTGTCAAGATTTGTGAGCATTCCAGCACTTTGTTATTCTTAATCAATTCAGTAAACCATCTATTGCCATACGCCGTAATCACTCTCAAATTCGCACCAACCATAAGATCAAACATTCGCATCGCATCATCAATCCTCTGGTCCTTAAGATAAGCATCAATCAATGTCCTATAACCAGTGACATCCGGGCTCAATGACTTCGACTTAAGCTCGTTAAAGAACTCCTCCGCCTTCTGAATCATCCCATGCTCTGCAAACCTAACAATGATATTGTTATACCCAGCTACATCCATAGCAAACGGCTTCATCTTGATCCCCACCTTCCTAAAAGTGCTAACTGCCTCTTCATACTTCCCCTCTTTAAAACACTCATTCACCATTATATTAAAAGTATCCGAATTCACAGCCTGAAAATTAGGCGGGGTATGATTATCCAACATGGAATCGAACAACTCCCACGCCTCCTTCTTCTTCTCATGCCTAAGAAACACCTCAAGAAGCTCATTACCAGTAGCAGGCGTCATCTTAAACTGGCGATCAAGTAACGACCTATACGACTCCATAGCCTCCTTCCCTCTTCCCCTCTTAAAGAACCACTCCATAAACGTGGCATTGACAACTCCATCATAGACAAGGCACCTCTCTTTAAGCTCGTCGAAGAACTCATTGGCCTTGTCAAAATCATCCAAATCCAAAAACCCTTTAATCAAATTATTATAAACAAGCGAATCGGCACCAAGCCCTTTATTAAGCATCTCCCTAAGAAGATCAACGGCCTCCCCAATCCTCCCAACATCAATCAATCCTTTAGTCAAGTGCCTAAAAGTAACAGAAGACGGACTAAAAGGTGCCTCAGCTAAAATATGCTTATAAACCTCAAGACCCAAATCAACATTCTTACACTCACAATGACTAACAATCAAAAAATTATACGACACAATGTTGGGGACAATGTTGGACTGGTTAAAGAAAAATTGGAACAACGAAACGGCGTCGTCGTACCTCTGAGCACGGTACATAGCGGCGATGATGGCATTGCAAGTGAAGACAGTGGGGCGAGTGCGGGAGAAGACGGATTGGCGGGCTAAGAGGGCGGCGTTGGGGAGGTCGCCGGCGCGAATGAGGGATTGAACGCGGTTGTGGAGGTTGAGACGGGGGCCAGTGAGAGAGGAGGTGGTGTCGGGGAGAGGGCGGGCGTTGGGGTCAGGAGGAGGGCGAGGAGAGGACGGGTCACGACGGAGGGCGTGGAGAGGGGGTTCGATGCGGAGACGACGTTTGCGGCGACGGCGTTCGGCGGCCGCTTCTTCGGCGGAGGAGAAGGCGAGGGGGCGAGGGTGTAGGAGAGAGAATGAGGGGTGAGGCTGGAGGTTGAGGTGGGTGTGGGTGGAGAGAGAAGAGGTTGTGCGGCGGACGGAGCGGAGGAGGAAGCGGTAGAGAGGCATGGTGGAGATGGGAAGTTGGAAATGGTGAGAGTATGAGAGATACAAGGTGTGGTTTAACGTTAAACCCTAGTATATGAAAGCCTTGGCTTTTTTCTCCCAATTAGTCTCTCCGTCTCATAATATAGTACTCATATTCCATTTGGCATTTTAGATGTCCTAAAATTGTCGATTTTTTCACCAGGTACCTTTGATGTTTCACGAAATGCACCAGATACTCTCGTTGTTTGCGAAACGCACCAAATGCCTTTGAGGTATGATTAATTTGCATCAAATGTCATTAATGATGAACGGCGTTAGAGTATCGTTAGTGCATCTTTACACATTTGCCCTTAGCCACAACATCACCTTTGCAACTCGCATCAACCTAGAAATTATCTCTTTAACAACAATGGCAACACTCTCTCTCCTCCTCACCTCCACTCACATCTTTCTTTCAAACCTCCAACATCGGTATAATCTAATACACCATACACGCATACACCCTTATCATACCCAAGCAACAAACTTAACCTCCAAAACTGAGGAAGGAGGGAGAAAGAAGAAACATTAAAAAGAAAGTTGATTAGGTTTAATTATGTTTGATTATGTTTAATTAGGTCGATTTAGACTTAATGACTAACGACAATCTAACGCCGTTCATCGTTAATGGCATTTGATGCAAATCAATATACCTCAAGGGCATTTGGTGCATTTTCCAAACAATGAGGGTATCTGGTGCATTTCGTGAAATCTCAGAGGTACCTGGTGAAAAAACCGTAAAATATCTATTTTTACACAAATTTTCTAAAATATTCCTACCTTACTTTCAAGATTTGTGCTCCTATTTATTGTTATGCACCATTCCAAGGAAAAGTTATTGTTTTTTTGTTTTTTTTTTTGAAAGAAAAAGGAAATAGAGGAGTAGTTCCAAGACAAAAGTACTTCATTAAGGGGGAATTTGGTTTGGGGTTTTCATGAAAAGATAAGAGAATCAAATAGGTTGATTCTCTTACTTGTTGTTTGTTAATACATTTTAATCATTTCTTTTGGCTTTTACGCTCTCCTTTACCCCCAAAGTCCTCTATTTTCATTACCCATCCCCCCTAGGCCCTAAGGTTTCACTTATCCTTTCCCTCCTCTACTCCATGATCACCTTGACCAATAATTGACCACTACTCCAATCACCACCCCAGGCATTAAACCACCACACCAACCACCGACCCACCAATCATTATTCTCCACTTTTGTCCCCCCATGTGGTTCCTCACCAAATATATTAACCCATATAAAAACCCCCCACCTACCCCATTTTTCTCTCTCCTCTATTTTTTTTATTTACTTTTTGTACTTCTTACTCCCCAGTTTTCATAATTCCTCTCATCTCTCTCCTACTTTTTCACTTTTGCCTTGGTTCTAATGAAAAGCAAAATGTGTATATTATTTCGGAACGGATGTAGTATGTAAGAAGAGGAAATCATTCTCCTTAATTTAATATTTGATTGAAATTTTCAAATTCAATTTCATTATTAACTTGTTCAGTATATATGGCACGTATGAAAAAAAAAAAAAAGATTATTTAATAATGGCAATTTAAATTCATTAAAGGTAATATCATACCTTTTGTAAGGTGACACCATCTTCCTCCCCTTTCACTTATATAATAGAGGTTAGCCGGAATGGCTACAAGTTTCTATTTTCTATTTTTTTTTAGGGGATGAATGGCTAAAAATTTCCACTATAAATATTGAACTCTTATCCCTTTATTTTTTATAGACTAATCTTACCCATTGATTTAATTGGCCTAAAAGACATGGAAAAATGGAGAAAATGTTATTTTCAATAAAAAAAATTGAATTTCTTTTGGAGTATTTTTCCTTTCTTTAGATTTTTTTGTTATCATCATAAATAAAGATTTGTGGAATATAAAGCTAATTAATACCTACAAATTTTTCTAATGTATAAGTATTGATTATAGTTTGATTCTAAAGTCAACTTAAATAACGGAGTGGATCTTAATGTATAAAATTGATTATAGTTTGAAATAAATGGTTTAAATTACACAAGTTATGGCAGCTATAATTTTATTTTAGACATTGTAAAATTGTCCAAAAAAAAACGGAAAAGTTAATTTTTATATACTCTCTGTATTTTTTTTAGTTTGTTCACTTGGAATCTTGACACTATTCACAATTAAAGAGAATCTTCTCAATTTTTCTCAACATATAATATAAAATATAGTCAAGTGGGATCTTGATTAATCCGTCTCAATATGTACTTTATTAATATTCAATCATTATAATTTTTACTAATATGTAATGAAGGATATCTAAGATTAAATAAGTGCATTGGCAAATGCGCACAATCAAAACAGACAAACTAAAAAAATACAGAGGGAGTACTTAATAAGCGACGCAATTCTCATTTAAGGAAATGTCACAATAAGTAGGGTTGTTCATATCCGATAATCCGATACGATTCGAAATTTCGGATATCCGAAATTTTTGGATCGGGAAAAACGTGATCCAAATTCTATTCGAAAATTTTTGGATATCCGAAATTTCGGATCAAATCATCGGATTATCCGATCCGTTTTTCTTTTTTTTCCTCTTTTTTGTATAAATTTTCTCATTACTTAATTCAACAATTTTTAGGCAAACAAAAGGGATTTAGCTACTGCAGTGCGCTGCTACCTATTATTACTAATAATGGCTAATTGGCTACTATGACTATTGAGTCATAACTCATAAGTAGTAAGTAGTTTACTATTATAAAAATTAAACATCCAAATTAAGTAATTAACTATTACATCCTAACTTCTATCTAGTAAGATTAAACATCCAAATTTCAAAAACAAACTTAACCATCTCAACTTGTCCATACAACAAAAGTTAACAAATTAAAGTCTTCCAAAGTTTCACCACTATTTAAACAATCGCATAAATTTCGAACATCATGCAACAATATCCAATGACTCATCAATTTCAATTGTTGGTTGCTCCAATGTCAAATCTTTCATACCTACAAAAAAAGGAGCAAAAAAATAGTATTAGCATAAAAAGAAAATAAAAAGTAATGCTAATATAGGAAAATAATATAATTGTAATCAAACTAACCATCTTCCATGATTTCCAATTCAAGCAAGCTTTCCTCTATCACAAGAGGCTCATGAGAAGTACAAAGCCAATCTTGAGAACAAATAAGCGCCTCCACCATTCTTGGAGTTAAAGAGGTACGAAATTAATCAAGCACACGTTCTCTGGTGCTAAATGCGGACTTTAAAGCAACAGTATAAACTGGAATAGCAAGTACATCCCGGGCCATAAGTTGAAGGATGATATCTATCTTTCCACCATTGTAAAAAATCAAAGTTAGGATCATTAGGCTCACACTCATCACTCAAATATTTTTCCAACTAATTCTTCCTCTCAGATCACTAGTTTCCATACAAACCCTTCTCCTTTTGATATTTTTGAGTCATGAATTGCTCAAAATTCATAACTCTCTTCTTTTGTCTAACCGTATCATTATCCAAATTAGGTGTAGAGGAAGTGGAACTTGATTCTTTCTCTTTCCTTTTTGATGAAGGCATGGAAGAAACATAAGAATCAAATAAGTCCCGCAAAGTAACTTTTTATCCTTAAGGATAAAAGGTTACCTTGTTCACCCCCATAAGAAGATTCTACAACCCAATTCAATCAACATAACTCAACTTATATCTTGGATCAAGGACTAATGCAACAAACATCAAGATATTGATATTATTAACATTACCCCAATATTTGTCATGTTTCAATTTCATTTGTTTTGCCGTGTTTCTTATGCCTTCAGCCTCATCTTCACAATATTGTGAAAGCATTGTAGCAACACCAAAAGCATCATCCACATAAGAATTCGTGGTCACATAACGAGATCCGGATAACCTCAAAGTGGCATCATAAAATATTTGCAAAAAAGCAAAAGCACAATAATTTTACTCCAATCATCCTCATCTGGCTTACCACCAAATTTCCTAAGCTCTCTAACACATGCATTATCTCGAGATTGCGTGAAAGCCTTTCAATTTCAAGGCCGATTCAAGCATCAAATAAAGTGAATTCCATCTAGTATCAACATCCAAATACACAAGACTTTTAGTTTCCAAACCCTCTTCAAATGCACATGCTTTATATTTTTGTAGTCTAGGCAGAGAAGACCTCATAAATTTCACACTACCATGGATTTTCACTACGGAACTACAAGATCTTTCAATCCATCTCTCACTACCAAATTCAATATGTGAGCAACACACCTCATATGCAAATAATTTCTATTTAGCAAACTAATTTGATGATGATTCATCCTTCTTTTCAAATATTGAATAGCTAAATCATTTCAACTAGCATTATCCACAGTGACAGTCATTACCCTCTTAATCCCTCATTCATTCAAGCTTTTCAACCGCCTTACCAATACTAGTGGAAAAAAGCCCACCCGATGCGGTCAAAATCGGGCTTACTGATCTGGTTTTGGTCCGCCTCGGGTGGGCTCGCAGCAGATCCAAAATATTTACTGATCCGGTTTTGGGTGAAAATCGGGCAATTAAGCAAGTTAATTGCTCCGGTTTTGACCCAAAACCGGAGCAGTTGACCACCCCAAAACCCAAAAAATTTTTTTTTTTTTTTTTTTGCATTTTTTCATAATTAATCGATACAAAATCAATAGTATATATCAATACTCATTTTATTAAGCATATTATGCTCAATTGAATCATAAGAATAAATAATTAGATACATAAAAATATCAACAACTATAATTTTAACATCATATTCAACTATAACTAGATACAATATCTATTTACAACATCTAGGATAATTATTACGGTTTTTTCACCATATACCCCCGACAAATTTTTTTTTGCACCATATACCCTTTCAACTTTTGAAATGCACCATATACCCTCGACGTTTCAAAAAATACACCGACATGCCCTTATGACTAACGGCGTTAGAGTTCCGTTAGTCATTAGGCCCTAATCCTACCTCTAACCCTAATTAACTAACCTAAATCTACCCCTAACCCTAACCCTAACCCTAATCTAATACACTAACCCTAACCCTAACCCTAACCCTAACCCTAACCCTAATCTAATACACTAACCCTAACCCTAACCCTAACCACCCCTCCCCCACCCCTCACCACCACCCCCCTCACCGCCACCCCCAACCACCACCCCCTCACCACCGCCGACCCCCTTCCCCACTCCCCGCCGACCCCTTCCCCCTTCCCCACTCTCCCCGCAACCCCGCCGACCCCCATCTCCTTCCCCGCAACCTCGCCGACCCCCCTTCCCCACCTGTAGTCCCGCACCCCCCCCCTTTCGCCGCTAACCCCCTCCCCTTCCCCCGCTAACCCGCAACCCCCCCCCCCCTCCCCTGCTGGGTTCAATTCGAAATCAATAACCGAGTTCAATTCCCCGCAAAATCGCGCAAGCTATTGAACGCCTCCATAAGCGTATTTCAATGTTGCGGGTTGTTTTTGAACTCAAAATCGCGCAAAAGGACCGCGAAACGTTAGGAATTCCCAAACAAATCGTGATTTAGGATGTTGAAACGCTTCGTCATCATCGGTCTTGGGATGGATTGAATTTTCCGGTGATTGCGAAACCCTTGGTTGCCGATGGAGCGCGAAATCGCATAAAATGTCGCTGGTTTACAATCATGGAGGATTGAGTAATCTAAAACCTCCAATTGTTCTGCAGGAGTTTGTTAATCATGGAGGAGTGATATCAAGGCGTATGTAGTAGGAGAATGCGTGAAGCTGTGTGAAGAGGAAGGGGAGGGGGTCGCCGGGGAAAGGGGAGGGCGACCGCGAGTGGGGAGGGGGGGCTTCGGGGGGTGTTGTTGAGGGGGTGGTGGGGGCGGTGGGGGTAAAGGGGTGGGGTGGTGGTGGGGGTGGGGGGTAAGGGGTGGGGTGGTGGTGAGGGGGTGGTGGGCCGGTGGGGGTAAAGGGGTGGGGTGGTGGTTGGGGTAAGGGGGTGGTGGGGGTGTTAGGTATTAGGGTTAGGGTTAGGATTAGGGGTAGATTTAGGTTAGTTAATTAGGGTTAGGGTAGGATTAGGGCCTAATGACTAACGGAACTCTAACGCCGTTAGTCATAAGGGCATGTCGGTGTATTTTTTGAAACGTCGAGGGTATATGGTGCATTTCAAAAGTTGAAAGGGTATATGGTGCAAAAAAAATTTGTCGGGGGTATATGGTGAAAAAACCGTAATTATTATATATATATCTATTCCGTCTCCAAAAATGATTGTTGAAGTGCTTCAAGAGCATGATCCTTTGGTTCCAATGAATGACAGAACTCTTCATTATCATCTCATTCTGTGGAATTTTATCTTCGTTTGGTTCAATCCTTTCCCTAAACTTTGCTGCAGGAAAAAATATAGCTTAGGGGACAGATATCAAACAACAATGCTCATGCACAGAACAAATAGAACTTTTTCAATCAGAAACCATTTAGAGTAATGGCAGCCTCAGCAACCTCAGTAAAGATATGCACCACACGGAGCTACCTCGGACAGACTTTCAGCCATTGCCTTTGGCATCAAAATTTCGTACAGATCAAGTTCAAACCTAGACTCAGCTATGCATCTAATTAGTCTAAAAGAACATACGATGCTGTGAGAAGTAATTTACTCGCAGCACTAACTAGTAAGTGTTGTTTTATCATCTGTTTCGAGTCCCAACCCTGTAAAAAGAGAAGGCAAAAGTTGAGCACTTACACTGAAAAAATTTGAGTTCATAGTATAGTATTACGTACCAAACTACTTATAAAGTAACAGAATAAATTAATTGTACTTCAGTTGTAGATAGCTTCCACAACCATCGTGATGGCTATGAAAAGGATGTAGCAAAGATACCACACCATGTGAGCAAGCTGCCAAAATGTCAAGACTACTCTATGACACATGATGAGATTGCAAACCTTTTTTATGGCCTTAAGTTGCTCGTTCAGAAGATAACGATGTTGCTCACCACTTATTTTCTCTTCAATAGCTTTTGCTATAGTTTCCTTCACAAAAAAGTGCAGCACCAAAATTTATTAAAATAACTTACGCGTACGGGGAAAAAAAGAAAAAAGAGGTTGGTTTCATATATGAATTTAGTCCCAAATTCATTTATACTCATTCTATTAGTAGAGTGGAAAGAGAGTGATATAAAGAAAGATGTAGTACTCGTGTCAAAAATCCAAAGAATCATAAAACCCCACCCCCTAATCCTTCCTTCTTTTCCTACTAATTTCATCACTCGCATTCCCACAAAAACTAACACCCCCACCTGCACACTCACCTGCACACCCCCACCTGCACAAACACCCACCCGCACACCCACCCACCTACACACATACCCCCCGCACACACCATTCACATCGACCCGCACACCTACACACCCCTACACACCCACCTTTCACACATCTCCACGTGCACCCCCTTCACATATCCACTATCACAGCCTCCTGCTAGCCCCCCCTCCTGCCATAAGACCACAAATTTGCAGCAATCTCCACAATACAGACATAACTCTCCACATTATTACTCATAAACCCTAAAATTAACACATATTTCATCCATGATATCATTAAATAAAGTTCATAGCTCAAAAATGTCGAGAAGAAACTTACATCACTCCTTCTATAATAAGAAATTAAACCATTCAGTACTTTGATCACCTATGGTCAAACTAATAACAAAGTTCTAAATTAAATAGAAATTTATACTCTAGAACACATCATCATTTGCCACAATGTTTCCTATCAAGGACGAAATTACCAAAGCATAAACACACCAAAATTCCTCGATGTAGGAACATGGAAGTTCCTCATCACTAGCGGGTCTCGCCTCTGTACAAGCCTGAATCAGTTTAGATTAAACAAGACAATATGATGATCCCAAATTTATATGAAAATAATATTCAGTCTTGTGATATTGAAGACTATTCCAGATTGGATTATGATATAGCCCAATCACAAAACCTCCGCCCCCTCCCCCTTTTTCAACCAAAAAAAAAGTAAGAGAAGAGGGGAGGGTCCTTATTGTCATAAACAAGCGAAAAGTTTCACACACATGGGCATAGTAAACCATAAAGCAAATAGCAAAATATTTCAGCGAGCTCGCCATTTACAGAACAGATGAAGGTATAGTAGATAGAGAGCAAGTACTTAATAAGAAATTAGCATAATCTTGTCAACGTTTCATCATTTACAGATTCAGAGGAAATTGACAATAGATGACCCCCAAAATGTCCAAGCAGTTCCTACTAGAGATATAGATTTTCTTTTTTGATCCTTGCTCTTTAATGTAAGGCATAAAATATAAAGATTCTATTAGATAAAAAGCATCAAGACCTGTATATTAAAAAGCAGAAGAAAAAGGAATAACCAAAGACAGAAAAGACTCACTTGTTTGACATGATCCACAATAGCAACTTGGGCCGTCCTAGGATCAAGATACTCATTCTCAGCAACCTCACTGAATGAAGTAATTATCACCTGAAAAAAAATCAGGAGGTTATAATTCATAAACATGACAAGTGCGCATCTCATATCAAGACATTAGATCTTCCAATATCTAGTTAACTTTCGAAGACCATTACTAGACATTGTACATATAAAAGTATCGGAACCTTAAATAAGTATATTCAATAATGTTATCATATTAAGATTACTTTTTTCCAACACCTAAAGTATTGGAGTTAGACAATATCAAATCTGATGGACATTCTGAGTTTTGGACCATCTAAGATGAGTGGTCCTGTGTTGTAAATCACTTTCCACACCGTCTTAGACGACGCTAAATCTAACCAATTGAAGTAAGAACTAGCCTTTGCGTTTGTGTAAAATTGTTAATTTTAGCAACACCATGCCATGACACCACAAATTTGGCGCATTCTCCACAATGCAGACATAACTCTCCACATTATTACTCATAAACCCTAAAAGTTGTGGTTTCTTTCTCTCTCTTCTGGAATTTTCTCTCTCCAAATATAGAAGGTGTCGTTGGTTTGAAGTTTTTGAAGGCTCTGTGTTTACAAGAGAAGGTAACGTGGTTTAAAATGATTTCAGCGCAGAAGGGCGTGAAGAGAGGATGAGATACGAGAGTTGAGAGATGAAAGGGGGATGAGGGGAGAGAGAGTGAGAGGAGTGTAAGTGTTTTAGGGTTTATGTTGAGGAGAGAGAGAGAGTAAGAGGAGAGGAGTATGGATGTCTGGTAGGGTGAAATAAGAGAGGATAGGGGTGTTAGGAGTGTTAGCGTGAATATAAGTGAAGCTGCGCCGTTCATTTTGGGACGTTGATTTTGGGCCGTAACTGATCCGGTTGGGACGAACCGAATCAGTTAATTAAAACTGATCTGGTTTTCCTCCCAACCAGATCAGTTGATTGACCCAAAATTTAGCGCCCATAATTTGGTGGATTTACTGATCCGGTTTTAAGAGAATCGAATCAGTTTTGTTGTGTCATATAAGGTTTTTTCCACTAGTGCAATAAGCTAAGTTCCCACTATGGCCGACAGTTGGGCAAAAATTGATAATCCTTTTATGCAACTTCTAGTTTTCATCAATAAAATGAGCTATGAGACACATATAACTCAAATTTTACCCGGAAGTCCATGTATCAGTTGTGAGACAAATCCTAGAAGACAAGCCTCTAAAATATTCTTTTAAAGTTTTTCTTTCCTTAATGAACACCTTATAACAATCTCTTGCTATAGTAGCACATGAAGGCACAAGAAAAGTAGGATTAATTGCCTTAAAAAAAGATCAAAACCCTCACGCTCTTCAAACATGAAAGGCAACTCATCAACAATGATCATTTTAGCAAGTTCTTTCCTAGCAAATTCTGGATCATATTCTCACAACTTTGGCACATTCACAATCTCAGTTAAGCCATCTTCTTTAGTTATTGTTTGGGATTCAAATTCTATTAATCTTTGCTTTCTATCCAAATTGGCAGGAAACTTTCTACATCTTTGAACATGATTCTTTAAAGGTATAGTACCATTCGTGCCTTTACAACCAATTAGAGTTCCACAATGTTTACATTCAGCCTTAAAAAAGGGTCATTACTATTCAAAAAATGAGCCCACCATTTAGACTTTTTCTTTCTAACATGAGGTTAAGAAGAAGAACCACTTACATTAGGATGTAATAGTGGTTTAGTTTGTTTGCTTGAGGCTATTGAAGAAGCACTTTTCTTCCTCTTAGTTGATGGAGCTTTCTCTTCCTTTTTTACGCTCTCAACTTCATCATCATCATCCGATATGCACACATTTTCTATGTTTGCATCCATCTCAATCTCATTGCTACCACTAAAAGTAAAATATTCAAATAAGATATATTCAACAAATAAAACAAACCAAGAGGAAAGAAGCAACAATTCGGAAAGCAAAAATTCAGGAAACCAAGAAGCAAAATTCAAAAGCAAAACTTTAGGACTCGAAACTTCAATCTTCAAAAAACACTCAATAATTTGAAACACCAAAATTTAGGACTCGAAACTTCAAACTTCAAACTTCAAGAATCAATAATTCGAAGCACTTGAAACTTCAATCCTCAAAAAACACTCGAAGCACCAAAATTTCGAAGCATTCGAAACTCGAAAGAGAAAACTCAAAAAAAGCCAAAAAATTTGAAAGACATAATGATATACAAATTAATAATTCATAACAACACCAAAACTCACAAATCTTCAATTAATAAGCAAAATCATTAAATATATTTATAAACTTGAAATAGAAAAAAAGGAGGCAAAAAAAAAAACGGAGACGAGGAAGAATCTTCTCACCTCATTTGGTGGTACGGACGTCGAACTGAGAGTGAAGTGATGATTGTATACACATATTTCGAGTCAAAGTATATATAAGACAGGAAACAAAGTAACAAAGAAATTATATTTCAATAAATGTATTGAGTACAATCTCTGTAAACAGTTTATAATAAAAATAAACTAAGTCCTCTGATTCTGTTCCGTAGCTGGAGATGACACGTGTTGATATCGATGTGGAGTTGAGTGTAGACTGACGTTTTGTCAACGTCAACCTGAGTTTGAATGTAGGATGACGTTTTGTCAATGTCAACCTGAGTTTGAATGTGGGATGACGTTTGTCAACGTCAACTTGAGTTTGAGTTTTGTTTGGGTGTATTCGAATGAGGGCTGACGAAAGCTTGAATCTCAGTCGACTATGTTCGAGTGTATCTGAACAGTCGACACGGATTTGATGTGCTTGCTGACTATTTGCAGAGAGAATTCCAAGAGAGTTTTATGAGCTCTTGAAAATAATGATTTTCTAGTCCCCTCAACTGTAGGTAGGGCTGCACACAAACCGGTCTGGACCGGACCGGACCGGAATTTGGACCGGACCGGACCTGGGATTCTGGTCCGGTCCTCGGTCCGAAGAAAAAGGGGATTTCGGGCAACCGGTCCGGTCCGGGTAAAAATCGGGGGAAACCGGTCCATGCCGGTTGACCCGTTTTTTTGAAAAAAATGATTTTTTTTTCCTGAGTTTTTGAAACAGCAATAACTTACTCTTTAAAACCTAAGTCACTTCCATTTTCTAAACCCTAGCCCACTTTCCTTTCTCCAGCTGCATCAATCCCCTTCTCAACCTCCCACTACCTTCTCTAACACCTCACCTCCCAAGGGCGATTTTTTTGAAGATTTTTTCTTTTTATTTTCCTTATTCTTTTTGAATAATGAAGATGGGTTGTAAATTTGAGGTATCAGATGAAATATTGGGTATATTCTGGGATTTATATGTTGTTGGGTAGTTTTGATAATTATCGTTTGCATTTAAGAAAAGATGAAGATGAGAAGACCAATTTACGATTGTTAAAGGTGTTCTTCTTCAACAAACTGTTCAAGCAACTTGAATTAGAGAGGAGAGAGAAAGAGTGAACAAACTGTTCAAGCAAGTAAGCAACGTGGTTTTGGATTTCTCTACTGTTTTCTTATTCAATTTTAAAGATCTCAAAGACATGGATGTCTCTTTCAGTAGAAAATGAGCCAAAACGGTCAATTAGATCTGTAAGATTTTATCCTCACTTTGTTTGTTTCCAAGATTTCAACTTTTATTTAAATGATTATTTCTAAATAATTTAACTATGGTAAATTAAACTCTTTATTTTTTTTGTTATGGGTATCCTTGTACAAGTTGTCCATCCAATTTACTAATCCAAGCCCAAATACAAATCCATAGGCCATATGTCTTTTAGCCAAAAAGAAAAAGGAAAACAAAACAAACAAAACAAAAAAAAAGGAAAAAGAAAATGGGATTTCATCACCATCTTCCTCTCCTCCCTTCCTTCGTTCCTGATTTTCAGCTCACAAGAGCAAATTTTTCAACACAAAATCTCAGCTTTGTCAGTATATAATTGAATTTTAGTCCAATTTGCAGATATTAGGGGCAACAATTTCAAAGGCCTAAACACCATAGCCCTCATACCTCACCTCCACCATTAATGGAGCTTGACCAAAGTTCCAAATTTCTGACCAAATCCTCCTATAAATACCGAATTTCTCTCACCCAAATGACTCAAGCAAACAATTCAAAAAGGTTTGCTTCAATCCTTTATCTTCTTCCTAAATTTCTGATTTTTGATTTGAAAATAAAAAATTTTTAAATTACAACCCACCATTAACATCTTCATTGTTACTCACTGAACCGCCGAGCACCACCACTTAAACCACCTGAATCCCGTCGCCTGAACCTCGCCGTCCACCATCAACGCCACCCAACACCGCCAGCCCTTCACCTTCTCCTGCCCAGCCCGCGACCTCCCTCGCAGCACTTCAGCCGCGCCCAGTCGCGCCCAGCCTCGAACCACCTTCGTCCCGCCTGAGCCTCGCCGTGCTCCACCAGCAAAACCACCAGCGCCCTTCCTTCCTCTTCTTCTCCCCTCCTTCGCCTCCTCTGTTTTCTCCCTCCTCTTCTTTCGTTCTTCCCTCTCAGTTTGAGGAACTGAATTCCTCAAACTACTTCCTTTCTCCTTTTCTTTTAATTTAATTGTATTTTTAAAATTTGTTTTATTTGGTTACTTTTATAACCTTCCTAAAAATTAGCCTACTTTATTTAAGTTAGTAAGTTTTGGAATAACTTAGTCTTTTATAATGATTTTAAATTTCTAAAATAAAATAAGGAGTATAATAAAGTTAGTTTTTATGTTTCATATAATTATTTAAGTTAATGAAAGTTAAGTTGAAGTAATTTTAAGTACTTAAAATAATTTCATAATTGATTTGAAAACTATAAACTTTGATTTATAAACTCTCTTAAATTAATTAAGAATTTCTTTAAGTTATTTAAATTATTTAAATTGTTTATTTTATATAAAAAGGGGTTATTTAGGTAACTAACTTAGATCTCGTTAACGTCTGATGTAGATTCTGATTGCGTAGACGAGGAATATCAAGAGTGTTAATCCGTTCGTGAACGTAACTTTTGGGCACGCGTCACGAGGTAATCCCCGATGTCCATCTAAACATAGATCCCGTTAGTATAAAATGAATTGATTACGTGATTATGTGCTTATAAAATTTATAAGTATGGACTATAATTATGGATTATCGACTCAATGAGAATTATGAATATGAAGGACAAAATGGACAACGACTATGATTTTCGATTATGAATCATGATTATGGACGATATATGATATGACAAATATGTTTATTATAACGTTATTAAAACCGCTTAATGTCATTTAGTAATGTTATGGTTATTATTATTATTATTATTATTATTATTATTATTATTATTATTATTATTATTATTATTATTATGATTATTGTTATCATTATTACCGTTATTATTATTATTATTGAAATTTGATGAAAGTTGGAATTAGTAAGAACTTGTGATAATGAAATGATTATGAATCTGAAGTGATAAATGAACTCAAGTGACGGTTGTGAAATGAGTTATTGAAACCGTTATGAATGGATTGAGATTATGATGGATGAAATATATTCACACTGGATTGAACAACGATGACGTAATTGTGTACGTGATTTATGTGATGACTTGAATTAAAAGATGTTCATCACGTAAAGTGAAATATCGGAGGGAAATGATGAACAGGTTGCCCTGTATGAGAGGTTCAGCGGCCCCTACAGGTTCTCTGGTTACAATGCTGATTTTCTGTTACTTGCTTCCTTTATCTTGTTGTGATCCAAGTAGAAGGGTTCTGTTATTATGGCCATTATGTTATCCGTAGTGGTTACGGTTGACCCCTTAGTAAGTGTTTTCTCTTCCTCTCCTTAAATAATTGGATTAATTGAAATTAATTATGTGATTATTCATTGTATATATACATGTGTGTATGTGTGCTATGCTTTCTAACCCTATTAACCTACTATTTTACAATATATTTTCAACTTAAGTATTTCACGGGATGGAGTTGGAATTACTCAGTTTTTCTGATTTTTGGGAGCTTATCTCTTTTGTTTCTTTTCAATGCATTTGTGCAGGTGGGTGATCGACGGGGGAACAAAAGGGAGATCACTTAGAGTTCTCATCCACTTAGCTTATGATTTAGCTTCCGCTGGAACTCTAAAATACTTTAGTAATTAGTAATATTTAATAAACATTTTACTTGGTTGTAAGGATTAATTAATTTGAATTTAGTATGCTTTAATCTAGCCTTGCATTTATTTCCAAGGAGATAAGTGCGGCGGTAGCACGCCCGTTGAGTCGAACCCTCGTGGATTTTTCCCCATCTCAAGTTTTATTAAATGAAAAAGGGTTCGGGTTGGCGGGGGTGTTACACTATCTTATTTGGACTAGTGGTGTGGACTGGCCCAAATATTTACAACCCAAAATTATATTTATTTGATTTAATTTGGATATCTTATTTGAGTGGGCTAAATTAATTAAATCGGGCTAATCATATTTATTTAGCTCAATAATAATTAACTTATTTTAATATAGAACACTAATAAATTTTTAGTGTCTACAATGATGTGCGGACGCCGGACTGTCGAAACTCGAACGGTGTCGCGTACCGAAGCCGGAGGGGAGAGTTGGAGAGTGACGTCTGTGAGAGACTGAGAGGATGTGTTTGCCCTAGGGTCAGAATTCTTAGAAACACATAAACAGTAGAAAGTTAAAAGTTTTAGATTTTTTAAAAATAAAAAAAATTCATTTGTTTTAAACATTTTGGATATCCGAAATTTTCTTTTCCCCGATCAGATTTTTTTTCGGATATCAGATCCGAAATATCCTAAATCTTGAAAATCGGATTGCATATCCTAAATTTCGGATCGGATCACGGATCTGATCGGCCAAATCGGATATTTATGAACAACCCTTGATAATTGCATATTCTAACATCATTTAGTTGCATATTAGGGTGTATTTTCATGTATTATTAGAGCATTTACATTGCATTTATGCATATTTAGGTCCCTATTATAAGCTACGATGATTTCACGGTTGTTTGGTCTTTTCATGTAATCTCAGATTCTCAGGTACTTTTGGCTCATGTTTAAGGACATGAGGATTAAGGCACTTGGATTACCTTGTATTTTCATGTATTATTAGAGCATTTACATTGCATTTATGCATATTTAGGTCCATATTATAAGCTACGATGCTTTCACTGTTGTTTGGTCTTTTCATGTAATCTCAGATACTTTTGGCTCATGTTTAAGGACATGAGGATTAAGGCACTTGGATTACCTTTGAAACGGTATATAATATGTCCGAAAAGGATTGGAAATGAAGAGGATACAAGCGGCTTTGTATACTTGTGTGAAATATGACACCTCTTCACCATTTTGATCATAACTTTATCATAACTTTTGACACAAAACTGATAATAAGGTAAATCCAACTAGGATGGAAACCAAACTTCAAGGATTTCCAACGATATATTACATGTGTGAAACAAAGCCCCTGGATCAAAAGTTATAGTTGTTCGAAGTTGAGCTGAAGAATCTGATGGTTATAGGACGGCACGCCTGTGTCACTTTTAACACGACTGTGTTGCCCTGATTTCTTTTAGGCAATAGCTTATTTTCGTATACTAGTTTATATGGTTACAGGTCAACACGTCCGTGTTGGTCTGCTTCATTACGCGTTTTGTTTGTCGGCTTTGTTATTTTAGGAAGCTATAAATACTCTTTTATACGTTTTTATGAAGGGGGATAGTTTATTGTATACACTTTTTTAGGGTTTCTAGAGACATGTTAGAGAGAAAAACATATAGATCTTCATTGTTCTCCAAGACTCTATCTTTCTTCCATTAATTCAAGTATTTATTTTCTTCTTCTTTTCTCTCTGTTTTCTATTATGAAGTTTAACTATTGTTCTCTAATTTGTTTATTTATTGTAATTATCACTAGTGGAATAAAGTGCAACCGCTGCGGTCAAAATCGGGCTTACCGCTACGGTTTTGGCCTGCAACGGTTGGACGCGCAGTGGTATCCCTAAAATAACTGATGCGGTTGTGGACCGCATAAGTTAAGCACAAACTGATGCGGTTTCAAGGGAAAACCGCGGCGGTTAATAGGAAAAACCGTTGCGGTTTTCCCTTGAAACAGCATCAGTTTGTGCTTTGCCGCCAACATCTTTGTATGCATTGGAACATTAACTGATGCAGTTCTCTTAGTAAACCGCATCAGTTAATGTTATATATATATATATATATATATTATATTTGTATATATATATATTATATTTGTATATATATATATTATATTTGTATATATATATATAATATTTTATTATATCTAACCTGCTATAGTTGGCACAAATCCTACAAGTGCGTCGTATACAAGTCAAATTAATATATATATATATATAAATATAAAATTTGGAGAATGTACTACAAATGAAGTTGTACTAAGTACTATAATCCAAAATAAACATCAATTATATTATTGTACCTAAATAACTAGCAAGTAACACAATAAGAACAAATAAACTCAAAGTCGCGGCATCATCTTCACATGAAAACTTCGGTAAGGTAGTGTGCTAGCAAATCCCGAACCTCGTTTATCTCGGTTGTGGTGAAAGAACTCTCCCTTTGGTTGAATACCTTAAACATAAGGAAACACACATAATATCATTTTTAGTTTGAGTAAGACTTTAGATAACTCTAAAGAGATTAAAGAAATCGAGCTTGAAAAGCCAAAATCGGCCAAAAATGACGATTATTTACCCAAAATGGGTTTCATAGCATGTGAGTGGACTTTAGTTGACTTTAATGCTTACACATGTACTTATTGGAACTATATATGACCTAACATGTGGCTAAATGCGGGAAGCTAAGTGAAATAAGTTTCAAAGGCCAAAATCGGCCCGAAATGGCCTTCATTTACCCAAAATGGGTTTCAAAGCATATGAGTGAACTTTAATTGACTCTTATAGTTATATATATGTACCTATTAGAACTATATATGACCTAACATGTGGCTAAATACGGGAAACTAAGTGAAATGAGCTTCGAAGGCCAAAATCGGCCCGAGATGGCCTTCATTTACCCAAAATGGGTTTCAAAGCATATGAGTGAACTTTAATTGACTCTTATAGTTATATATGTATCTATTGGAACTATATATGACCTAACATGTGGCTAAATGCGGGAAACTAAGTGGAATAAGCTTCAAAGGCCAAAATCGGCTCGAAATGGCCTTCATTTACCCAAAATGGGTTTCAAATCATATGAGTGAACTTTAATTGACTCTTATAGTTAGGGGTGCTTATCGAACGAGCCGAGCCCGAATAGCACTGGGCTCAGCTCGAGCTCGTTTAACTTTTCATGGGCTCGGCTTGGCTCGTGAGCTCGACGAGCTTAGAGGAGCCGAGCTTGGCTCGAGCTCATTTTACTATTCATGGGCTCGTCTCGGCTCGGCTCGTGAGCTCGACAAGGCTCGAGCTCATTTTTATGCTCGGCTCGAACTCGGGTTCGATTATGGGCTCGAGCTCGTTTGGGAAATTTATTTTGCGAAAAATCCGCATATACCTTAGTTGAGATAATATTTCAAAAGAAATACTTAATTTTTAAAATATGGAGTAAATATTTTTTAATATAAAATATTTTTATAATATAAAGATTTTTTTTAGTATAAAATATTAATCGAGCTGTTCACGAGCTTTTCGAGCCGAGCTTTGCTTAGCTCAGCTAGGCTCATTTAAGTCTCGAGTCGAGCCTGCACAACGAGCCGAGCCCGAACTGTTCGCGAGCTTGTCAGGCTCATTATCACCCCTACTTATAGTTATATATGTACCTATTAGAACTATATATGACCTAACATGTGGCTAAATACGGGAAACTAAGTGAAATGAGCTTCGAAGGCCAAAATCGGCCCGAAATGCCCTTCATTTACCCAAAATGGGTTTCAAAGCATAGGAGTGAACTTTAATTGACTCTTATAGTTATATATATGTACCTATTGGAACTATATATGACCTAACATGTGGCTAAATGCGAGAAACTAAGTAAAATGAGCTTCAAAGGCCAAAATGGGTTCGAAATGGCCTTCATTTACCCAAAATGGGTTTCAAAGCATATGAGTGAACTTTAATTGACTCTTATAGTTATATATGTACCTATTGGAACTATATATGACTTAACATGTGGCTAAATTCGGAAAGAAAACAAAACTAAGTGAATTGAGCTTTAAAGGCTAAAATCGGCCCTAAATGACATACATTTACCCAAAATGGGTTTCAACGCATACGAGTGGAGTTTAATTGATTCTAATAGTTATATATGTACTTGTTAGAAGTGTAGATGACCTAACATGTTAAATGCGGGAATAACTAAAGAAATTGAGCTTAAGAGGCCTAAATCGACCTTAAATTAAGCTACATATATTAGTTATGTATATACCTTCTCAATATCCCCGACTTCCTTGCAACTTGAGGCTATATCGAACATGAACCTCAACACATAGTAGCCACACTCGGTTCCCCCAGGTTGCTGAGCACACTAATCATTGAATTACATAAAAAAAATCATGTAATTAAGAAACATACATGGTTGTTTTTTGCTAAAAGAAAGAAGTAGCTTAACTAATATGTATTACCTTCATTGCTTTCCATTCAGGTATTTTTCCCGTGCTCTTAAATTTCTTCAAAGAACTGTAGTTAAGTTAATTTCATGTGAGAAGTGGCCAAAGGATGAAATTAGTAAAAAGTGTAATGCTAAGCATTTTAAATAACAAATGTACCTATTTATGCATGATTTGAGGAATAAGTGTCGTGGTGGATCTTGAGCTATAGAATCAAAATGATATACTGTGTTGTTTGAAGGACAAATCACAACGAGCGACCAATGGAGACTAAAATGCCAAAAAAGTTAGGCATCAATCATGTGAGTACTTCTATTGTATATATAATGATAAAATGGTAAAAATAGATACAAGGTTAAGAACTATACTCTTCAAAACAAGGGGCAAGTATGAACTTATGTTGTGCACGTAGAGATGTTTTGATACATAGCCAAATATACTCCTTCACCTCATTTGTGTTTTGCAAACAATTGTCGGCTCGGGTGAAATTTGGACATAACCACCCAAATTGCTCTTGTATGCAATTGCGTCCACAACGATCATCTTAGAGTAATCTTTAAAGCACAACCAACTTCGTAACATAGATATATTATTGTATATTGCAAAGCATTTTTATTTACTTCAAAAGTACAAATGTTTTACCTCATGAAGACTTGAATCAAGGAAACATTCAACATCTCTCCGCAAAGGAACTCTTTCAAATCACCCTTAGACACCCATGTCGATGTATCCTCAAAGTAGTTGAATTGCATGGTACCCAAATTCACTTCGAGAGGTGCATCATCCGACATATCACGCGCCTTTGCATGTAGCCATATGCATGCCTTAGTGAGACACTCGATCTTTGGTTTCTAGATCCAAGTATCTTTAGTTGGTTTTTCTTGGTGACTTGAAACTTTGGAATCTTGCATTCCTGTACCCAAAATGGCCTTCTTTGGCCCGCTTGAACCCTTCTTCGCCTTCTCTAGAGGAGGTGAGTCCGCCTTGCTTTCTTTGGGCTTGTTTATTCTCTCCAAAACCTAATAATTCAATGGTAAAAACATTCAACTTAGTTAGTTAATAGGTATGAAACAAATCATTATGAATATGGATTTAAGTTGCTTCAATGTACCTCGTCTGAAAACCTCACCCATGCCGATGGCCACAACACATAACCACCACGAGCGTCGGTCAAGACATTTATATCAATTGACGGTTTAGGCAGCGGAAGAGCAAAGTCTTCGTAACCAGGAGTAATGGTGACTAAACTAACCGCCAAAGGCTCATTGTCCACAGGCTCATGATGGACTATTTCTCGTTCACTTCGTGGTTGTGCATTTTCTACAACCACCACAATCAAACCCTCATCTTTTACATCTAGTAAAAGCTGGCAAGGCGTTTCTTCCTTCAAAAAGTAAATGAAATTGAGGTTACGAACATGCAATTACAGAATATAACATGTTACTTAGTTTTAAAAATTACAAGGATAATAGTTACCTCTAACTCAAGTATAGATGGTGGGGATTTTTGTGTGTTAGGATGGCTAGCTTTGTCCTCCAAAAGACGATCCAGTTTAGGTTGATGTATCGCCGGTAAACCAAACTGTGAGAGGACCGCGTTGAAACTTTCCGTAATTTTCTCCGTGACTTTCTCCGTAATTTCCTCCGTAAGCTTCTCCTGAATAGCTTGTGTCATAGCTTCCATATCATATGGTTGAGAGCGTGATTTTGTACCCACAGAGTAATCTTTACGCTTTTGTCACATCTAGACGAATACCACCAAAACCCCTCAAACGTCTACTGTGGTCCTTTCCCAAAGTCTCATAAAGGGCATCTTTGTTACCGTCGGGAGTGAACTCGCTGCTAACCTGTTTTTGCTTGAGCCCCATCTATAGAGAAATTAACAACGGTAAGGTTTTTTTAAAAAAAATCAACATCATAAGCGGCAGTGGCGGGGGGTGGGGCAAAGACTGCAGGGGCGGAGCAGGGGGTGGGGGAGTGTGCAGGGGGTGATGGCGGTGTGCGGGGGTGGGGGGGGATTGTGCAGGGGGAGCAAGAGGTGGGGAGAGTGTGCGGGGGTGGGGGGATTGTAGGGGTGTGGGCGGTGTGCGGGGGGTAGTGTGCGGGGGGGTGGGGGAGTGTGCGGGGGGGGGGGCGTGCGGCGTTGGGGGTAGCAAGGCGGGGGGTTGTGCAGTGGTGGATTGGTAGTGCATGTAATAAAAGCTAGATTGGTAGTGCATGTACTTACAACGGCATTGGCTATCTTCAAGGTTCCTGGATCTGAAATTGTCATTTGATTGTTGATATCACGCCTCTGCAAGGAGCACCACCAATCAGCGACACGATCAACTTTGACAGACGACGCGACCTTTGAACTAGAAGACGGTGTTGTAGTTGTATCGGTAGAAGGGTAAAATTTTTCGTCAATCCACAACTTTCTCGCACTCACATAAGTTTGGGAACCCATATGATGGTAGTGCTTCCTCTGTCTTGCACTGTGTGAATGTTTCTCACGCTTAGCCTATAAATTCACATGGGTAATTAGAAAATACATCTAATTGTATTGAAAGTGAACATACAAATTCGAATATATATAGTTTAAAGTGCAATACTTACCACCATCTCCGGCGTAGTATTTTGGGCAACAAATGCCTCTCAATCTTCTGGTTTTATATGTCCCCAAATCTAATGAGGCAAAGAATCCGGTTGAAATGTCTCTTCCTCTCCCCCTTCCTTTTCTGTTTCTTTTTCGGCCTCCTTATCCGTCTCACCCTCATTTTGCTTTGATTTTTGAAATTTCCTCCTCTTTATAGTCCTCTTTATCCGTTTCTTGCTCCACCCACTCACTAGTTTGCTTTTGAAAGCTCTAAATCTTTCGGCCATCGCGGATAGAAACGCCGCCTTTTTTGCCTCATTAGGAGTAATATGGAACGTATTCTATAAAAACAAGAAACAAACAAATAGTTATTTCCATATACATATATATCAATGAAAACTCCGTTTCTCCGTTTCTTGATCCACCCACTCACTAGTTTGCTTTTGAAAGCTCTAAATCTTTCGGCCATCGCGGATAGAAACGCCGCCTTTTTTGCCTCATTAGGAGTAATATGGAACGTATTCTATAAAAACAAGAAATAAACAAATAGTTATTTCCATATACATATATATCAATGAAAACATGTGGCTATAAAATGCGGAAAGGAAAGAAAATTAAGTAAATTGAGCTTTAAAGGCCAAAATCGACCCGAAATAGCATTCATTTACCCAAAATGTGTTTCAACGCATATGAGTGGAGTTTAATTGACTCCAATAGTTATATATTTACCTAATGCAAATATATATGACCTAACATGGCCCTAAATGCGGAAAGAAAAGGAAACTAAGTGAATTGAACTTTAAAGGCCAAAATCAGCCCGAAATGGCATTCATTTACCCAAAATGTGTTTCAAAGCATATGAGTGGAGTTTAATTGACTCTTATAGTTATATATGTACCTATTGGAACTATATATGAGCTAACATGCAGCTAAATGCGAAAAACTAAGTGAATTGAACTTCGAAGGCTAAAATCGGCCCGAAATGGCCTTCATTTACCCAAAATGTATTTCAAAGCATATGAGTGGAGCTTAATTGACTCTTATAGTTATATATGTACCTATTAGAACTATATATGACCTAACATGCGGCTAAATGCGAAAAACTAAGTTAATTGAACTTCGAAGGCCAAAATCGGCCCGAAATGGCCTTCATTTACCCAAAATGTGTTTCAAAGCATATGAGTGGAGTTTAATTGACTCTTATAGTTATATATGTACCTATTGGAACTATATATGACCTAACATGCTACTAAATGCGAAAAACTAAGTGAATTGAACTTCGAAGGCCAAAATCGGCCCGAAATGGCCTTCGTTTACCCAAAATGTGTTTTAAAGCATATGAGTGGAGTTTAATTGACTCTTATAGTTATATATGTACCTATTGGAACTATATATGACCTAACATGCGGTTAAATGCGAAAACTAAGTTAATTGAACTTCGAAGGCCAAAATCGGCCCGAAATGGCCTGCCGCTATTACTGTTGTTGATGAAAAGAAAGACCACAGCTTCTAGGGTTTGTTGTTGATGAAGCGTGGAGGTGCGGCGGTGATGCTGCTAGTGGCCTCGGCGGTGAGCTATTGAGAAGGAAGGAGGGAGTTCGTTTTTGAAATTTCGAAGCTAAGGAAGGAGGGAGTCAGGGACTAGCACAGAAAAATGGATTGAGACTCGACCATTTCACGCGGGCTTTAGGAAAAACAAAAACAAAATAAACCGTTGCGGTTCAAAAAACCACAACGGTTAACTGACAACCGCAGCAGTTTCTTTTAACCGTTGCGGTTTTCTGAAGACCGTAGCGGTTTATTTCCCCACTTTTCCCCCCAAATTTTTCGCCGATTTACCGTTGCGGTTCTCTTAAGAACCGCAATGGTTTTCTTGTGACATTTAGCGTTTTTTCCACTAGTATATGCGTGAGTAGTTCTTTTATATATTGTTAAGTTGAATCCTAGTATGAATTAATTCATGATAATTTCTTAAATTCCCAAATTAATTGTTTAATTGTTCGATCTTACTTAATTGATTGTGCATATTCTAGTACTAGATTATGGATAACTAGTATTGTTATTATTCTATTGTCTTGATCACAACGGGAGTTGGGTTTTTGACGGATTTGGGTATTTCAATTAAGGACATGAAATTCTCCACGGAAGTAGGTAGAATGGATTGTTAAGAGGTTAGAGTATCATGTTTAATGTCTTTGATTTGCATGATTCCAAGGGAGTAGGCTTGAGTGCATATTAAGGAAGTCATAGATACTCGTGAGAGGTTTATGGTATTAATACTCGTGAGAGGTTTATGGTATTTTATAGGGTGTACTTTTCCTTGTGAGAATTTAATTGATTAGTTTGGGGTAGGAATTATTTTGTATGACTTCATGCTAGTGGGAATACTTAACTCTAGATTCTTTTATTTATTTATTGATTACTATAGTTGATTATACCATTCTTGACATTAATCTTCTTTAGTCTTACCATTATTTAAGGGCTATTCATAGAACAACTTTCTCTCTGTGGGATCGACCCTGACTTACCCCACTACATAGTTAGGAGGACTAGTTAGGTTATTTATTTTTGTTAGGCGCGCGACACACTTATCAGCACTAACATTAAGTGACACCAAGTTCAAAATGACAATATTTATTTGCTTTGATTACAAACTAGTTTTTGGACCCATGCATAATGCAAGGGAAGTTTTTTGTTTAATAAATATACTTAAAGTCCATTTTAGATACACATGTTACACCAAAAGTTATGATGTAACAAAGACTCACACGTGTGAAATATCCTTCACCTTTTTCTTCCAAAGGTACAATTGCCCACCCCAATTACTCCTCTTTCTCTCTCTTCTTCTCCAATATGAAAACCTAAACCTCTCTACCTTTGCATACAATCTTCAAATTTTCTAAAAATCTTCAAAATTCCACAATGAATTCAGATTGAAATCTGCAACAATCTCACCGTCGCTTTTGTAACACTGATGAGTCTTTTAGAGTTAATTATTTTTGGTGTTTGTGGATATGGCGATCACTTTGTTTAAACAAAGATTTGATCGACATAAGGTTTTTGAAAATCTTTTTTTCAATTGATTTACTAAAGTTAAAGTCATTAGATGATACAAAATTATGAGAATATTGCAATAATTTAAGACTATTTTTCCTCATAAAAACTGATATGATGTTGATGCAGATGACTTCTTTTCTAAAATGGAAGTATTACAAATGACATTGCCAAATGTATTAATGAGAGTGCTTCAAATTCTTGAATTTGTAAAAGTTGCAGATTGATATCTAAATATTTCAATTGCTTACTGAATTCTATTAACAATGTTGATGACAGCAAAATCTGCAAAAGAAGTCTTTCAAAGTTGAAATTATTGAAAAATTACTTGAGGTCAACAATGTCACAAGAAAGATTAAATGGTCTAGCAATATTAATTATTTAGAAACATATGTTGAAAAACATTGATGTTTGACACTATCATCAATAATTTTGCATCAAAAATACACTTTAAAGATTATCTTTCAATTGTAACGAGTTTCTTTTGTTTAATTTAATGAAAACTTTTCATTAATTTTTTTTTGCATATTTCGTTAAATATCTCATGCTTCAGGTCCATTTTCTAATTTTTTTACAATAGGTCTATAATATTTAGGAAAGGCCCTATATTGAGTGATTGAGTCTGCTTTCAAGTCAGTCATAGGGTGCCATTTTGAAAATTTTACCATTGTGCCGAAATTAAAGACATTTAAGAAACATGAATATGGTAACTTCAATAAAACATTCTCAGAATTATTTGAACTAATTTGTAGAGGAAAACATAGTTCTGAAAACAAATCCAAGCTCATGTCGACAACTTATAATCGGCTTGGGTGGTACAATCTGGAGGCCACTTTACTTAAACTTGGGTTGGATGCTCAATGGTGTGGGGGTGATAGAGTGTCAGCTTAAGCTGTGCTCATTAATGGAAGGCCTTTTGGAAGAGTTTGTACCGGAAAGGGGGGTTCGCCAGCCGTTGTCACCCTATTTGTACACACCAGAACTAGAACCTGTGACGGGCTGTGAGAACTAATCCTTCTCAATCTTCATGGCTTTGACTGTTAACGGTATTTGCCAATCGGGGCCATATCACCTTGTTAAAAGTTCAGTTCAAAGTGAAAGAAAAAGGACAACTGATTCATCCACGTTTTGGATTTGATATCGAACCCCTGGAACCCTTTCCTCAATTGAAGGGAAAGCCTAATTTCTGCACCTGCATCTGCTGGCGACTCGAGACGCAAGAAGCATAAGGGCCGGAACAGGAATCACACAGCAAAAATCTACGAACAGATCCCGCAATTTTGCTAAAAAAGCATTGGGCCAGGATGCAGCTCTCAAATGAACTGCATACAGTCATTTCAAGAGATAGATGGCACTGAAAAACACTGAATCCACCTGTGATTTCGGTGCTATGTGCTTCTCCTACAAACATTAAAGAACTTCTTTTAATACTAATACTAAGCTCAGTTCAGAAGAACTACAAAGAAGAGAAGTAACAATAGACAAAAAAAGGGTGAAACTCATAATACAAGGAACCATTGCTTCAGATAGATGCTTGCTCGTGCTAGTGCTAGTGCTAATGTGAATTCTCTCTCCACATATTAACGAAAACAAGAATTTGCACGTCTCTATTTTTGTTTCACTCTTGCATGAATTGACAGAATTCACCCATGATGGATAGAGAGGTCAGGTAAAATTATCAGATACAGTAATGTACTGAAGCCTCAAGGATACGAGAACGCTAATCACTGTACTTCTTTCCATAGTTCATGCAACTCTTCATTTCTTTTAAAATATCAAAGCAGGGAGGCAGTCAACATTTCAAATATTGTACTAAAGATGATTAAAAGAATTTGACAAGCTCCACCCGATGAAAATATAGATCAAGCTCCAGCTTGATAGCTATTGGCAACAATCCCAAGATCTAAAGATGGTTTACTTCACAAGTAAAGGCCAACTCCCCATGTGGAGACCAAGGGAGGCTCAGGGCTTGGACATAGAGGGGGACATTCTTGGCTACTAGCTACTCAAATAGCAGGGCATTTGTATGTAGGAGTGAGAGTTTGGGGATTATAGGGTGGATATAGAGACTGCTATTGTATATTGATGTAAGCTTGTCACAATCAAGTTCTAAGCTTAACAAATACTAACCTCTATATCTAAATAAGTGACACACTTCTCCCTTTTATGTGAGAGCTTCTTGTGAGAAGTGTGTCACTTATTTAGATACAGAGGAAGTACTTAGTAGCTGAGGTAAGAACACAAGCTAAGGTGCTAAATAGCCCAAATAAATTAAAAGACAAGATAGATATGTCAATCCAGTAGATAATAAATAAGAAGCATTTAGTAAACGGGACAAATTAAGCAACAAGAAAGAAAAATTAATGACATGACTGATGAGGGAAAATACAAGGAAAAATTTATGAGAAAAAAGAACCAGCAATCAGTTGAAATCACTATACATTTCAACCATCCTCAACGTACTTCTTTTCATTGTTTTTGTACTTCTCATTTTTAAAAAAAATTTGAGGCAGGGAGGCAGTCAACTAATAAAGATGATTGCATGAATTTGACAAGACCAAAAATATCCAAATCATCAGATTGCATACATAAAACCCCTCACCCAATACCCTTTGTATTTGTAGATTACGTAAAGGATCAATTTCAAATAAGCTACATACACTCGCATACACCTTCTGGCTCAAAATATCAATACTGTCAACTGGTGAAATGTCATGACTGTTCAAGGCTTCAAGCAATTACTTTACACTATTTTCTTCTTCAAATAAGCAAGAGTAGTAACCTCCTCGATCCAGTTGTGAAAATAGTGATCAAGCTCCAGCTTTAAAGCTCTTGGAGCTTTCCAAGACTACGATGGTTCGGTTCATAAAGTTCATCTCCCTATGTGGAGGGAAGGTCAGGGGCTTGCACATAGAAGGGAGAAATTCTTGGCTGTCAGGTATTCGAATACTCAACTTATGAATAAAAAAATAAAACTTATGTGTAGAAAAAAAAAAATCTCCTAGATCGGTAAACAATAGAAGAGCATATTTAGGGTATTTGAACAAATAGGGTATACAAACAGAAATTAAACTTATGCACCAAACGAGTCAATGTGCTGCATCAAGAAAGACAAACCAAATACACTATCGTTTGTAAATTCAGGTCAGGAAACCAGTGGTTGGTGAATCATAATACTTGTAGGGATGAAATCAATATACAATGCGAGACCATTTATGTTATTGACCAGTCATCTTAACAGTTAGATAGCAAGTAACATCATGCACGGCAACGGATATCCTTGGTGTCTCATAGTAATCATCAATATCGTAGGCACTGCGACACCTTAGTCATAATATGCTACCAAAGGCCCCAGGATATAACCTCAGTAGCACACAAGCAGTGTCTAACACAGTTTAATTTTGTTTCTACTTTCTAGCCAACCATCCCTAGTAGGCAGTTAGGCACTAGCCAATAGAATAGTCTTTCAGCCTATGTTGATATGAAACTTATATATTGGAAAGTTGGAAACCCTAATGTAGCATTCAAAGCTGTGAGGGCCTTTTAATGTCGCACGCTGTCAACATCATCTTTTTTCCTGAACTGCATCAAAGCTCCAAGTTATTATTTTCAGTTTCATAATTTCATCATCCAAGATAAATTGTATAGGCACCCTTGACCGATTACACAAGATTGTTAGTTTCACAACTTCTGATATTTGAGCTTTCATACAATTTATAATACTTCATATAACTGGCAATGTTAAAGCAACAATCCAGAGTCCAGACCATAGAAACTGATCAAGAAGATGCTTAGAATCAAGAGCAAAACATTAAATTAGTGACAAGACCGAAATCAATTTCACCAAAATCTACTCATCAAGTCATACCTCATTGGTATATGGCAGCTGAATCGAATCACTGAAACCAGAAATAGTGACATTGCATTAGAATCATAAGGTCATAAAATCGTCTTAACACCCGATGAACGAGAAGTCTCCCAAACTTCAACACCTTCAACACCTTCCCTACTAACAAAGAGCCTATTCCCACCACCTTCAATCCTTGCTATAATCCCCCTCTCGGAATCCTCCACCTTATCCACATAATTCCTTGTATACACACCCCACCTCCTCTCCCCTCCTCCTCCCTCAACCACAACTTCTGGGCCTCCCAGCCTCGACCAAGCTTCCAACTCCCCATCTCTCCCAACATACACATTCCCCTTGTAACAATGCACCACCACACTCCCCCCAGCCTTCCAATTTCCATTCAACCCCGGGTTGGAATCCTCCATATACAACCACGGATCGGAACCCAACATCCTTAGATCCGCCACACCCAAATCCCCTGACCTCGAACCCATCTTCGCCAAAAACAATCCTTCCGGATCAACATCAACATCCGCCATCGTATCCCCCATTCTACTACTCCTCACCATCCCACACGGCTCACTCATCTCCCACACCACCTCCCCCGACCTCGGGTCCCAAACCCTAACATACCCTGAACACCCGAAAGTACCCCAATTCACCGAGCTCCCTACCAACAACCCCACCTCCTGGACCCACCTCAATCTCTTTATACCCCTCGATTTCGCCGAATTCCCCGACTGTCTCCCTATCTCCCCCACAACCTTCAACGTCGACTTATCAACCACCAACACTACATTCTCCCCATGCCTACACTCAAACCCCACGTAACACACCGACTCACCCTCACTCACTGACTCAGAGATGGCGGTGACTCGGGATTTGTGGACCCTAGTGTCGGAATCATCGACCCAGTAAACCGAACCCACGTGATGATTACTGTACAGGTGTAGACCCGGGTAGGTGTACGACCCGGATCCGACGGCCGATATTTGAGCATGATTGGAGAATGAAGCGACGGTGGAGATGTGATCCAGGTGGGTGCGGATAGTAGAGGAGAGAGAAAGAGTGGTGGGGTCGTAATAAGAAATGAGGCCAGAATGACCCAGAAGGAGAGAGAAAGAGGAAGAAGCGGAGAAGGTGGAGATGATGGGGGAGCAAGGAGGAGAGAGAGAGGTGGTAAACGCGGCGTCGAAGGGACAGAGAGGTGCAGGAGATTGTTTGGTGTCCATTCAGAATATCTTGTCGATGATTTCTTTCACTTTCTAACTTTTGAACCTATCAATTTTATGAATTCAATGTTTTGAATTTGATTGATAAACCGGTGGCGGCCAGTTTTGTTTTTGGTAACCAAAAGTTTTCTGCCCTGTATTGTGATTTGTGAAGGACTAAAGGTTATGTTCAGTTCACCTTATTTTTGCTTATTTTAGATCAGATTAGATAAATTTTGATCATACTTATATTTAAAAACTTATTATTATTGTTGTTATTGTTGTTATTATTGTTATTGGTATCATGATTATTATGATGATTATTAGTATTATTATTATTATTATTATTATTATTATTATTATTATTATTATTATTATTATTATTATTACTTTATACGATTACTAATACTATTAGTACTGCTACTATTTACTAGTACATTTGTTCAAAAGGATTATTATTATTATTATTATTATTGTCGTTGTTGTACTTATTAATTATTAATATTGGTAATTATTATTAATATTGTAGCTAATTATTATAAATGTCATTGATATCACTATTTCAAGCTATTTGTGTTCAAGAAGAAGAATGTTATTTTGGCGATATTTGTATGTGCTCTTTTTTATATTTGTTCTAATTAACAATTTTGATATGTAATGTTCTTTTTTATGTTGTACATGTAAAGAGCATGATAATAGTATGTGATGTTTATTTTTTTTAACAATTTTGGCAGGATAATACTATACCTGATCAACTCCAGCCCGGCCCGGCCCGGTTTTTGGGCGGGTTTGGGCTGTTTTTTTGGGCCCGGCCCGGTCAAATTTTTTTTTTGGGCGGGCTTTGGACAAGCAAAAAAACACTTTTTAGCCTAAAATTTGGGCCCGGCCCGTTTTGGCCCGCAAAAGCCCGCTCGGCCCGGCCCGAAATACCGGGCTTTGGGCACAAATTTTTGGCCCGGATTTGGGCCCGGCCCGCAAGATGGGCACTTTTTTTTTTGTGCGGCCCGGCCCGAACCCGGCCCAGCCCGGTGTTTGATCAGGTCTAGATAATACTACCTCCGACCCAGAATAGTCTGAACACTTTCCTTTTATGTTTGTCCCAAATTTGTTTGAACACTTCTATTCTTGGCATGATCCCACCTTTAATATATTATTTCTTTTACACATCTTTAGCCCACACTCTACCTTTTATCAATAAAAAGTTACCCAACTTTCTCTCTCCTCTAATAAAAAAATACCAACTCCTATCACATCTACTTTTTAAATAAAATAACATTTGATAACCACACCACAACTTATCACCTTAAACTACGTGTCCCAACAAGTGTTCAGATCTTTCTGGGACGGAGGGAGTATAAAATATATGTTACTAGTTTATACTTCCTCTGTTTCTTTTTACTTGCAACAGTTTGACTTTCACGCTTGCCAATGCATAACTTCAACCGTTAATATCTTTAGTTACCGATAATTAAAAATTATAAAAAGTAGATATTTCAAATATATACATGGAGACGAATCTAACAAGATTCCACATGAATATGTTTTTCCTTAACTATAAATCACCAAACATAAACTAAGTAGAGTTGGTGAATAGTGTAAAAGTCAAACTGTTGCAAGTAAAAAGAAATGGAGGAAGTATAAAACATGAGTAGCAAGGGATAACCTAATGGTGCTGGCATCACCTTCAAATTTCCCCTACACGGGATTTCAACTTATCTTTAAAAACAAAGTTTATATAGAACAGGACAACGATATAAGAAGAATATTTAACAATTTTGTTCAAGATCATATGATTATATATATTTATAGGTTTATTTATAATGAAAAAAGAATAATTGATTGATATAACAAAAAAAATGTTGTTGGTTAAATCCAAACATGTCATCAATATAAAAATAACATTTATCTTTTAATTTTTTTAGGGGACATCTATCTTTTATTTTTAGAACGTGTAATTGAATATATTTTGTATGCTCTTTGAATATATGTTCTTTTTTTTATTATCATTATATGTTCTTTCATTACTACCTAAATTCCTATTATAAACATAACTTAAACATGAACAATATGTTCTTTTTACCATAAACAATTTTTTTTAACCTAAAATATGTGTTCTTTTATTTTCAATTGTATGTTCATATACTATGTGTTCTTTTAAATAAAATTAATTACGCTATTATTATTGTTATTATTATTATTATTATTATTATTATTATTAAATTATTAATTATTGTTATTATTATTATTATTATTATTATTATTATTATTATTATTATTATTAAAAGTTGTGCATAGTAATAAAATAATATTAATAGTAATACTAGCAATAAAATACAAAGTGATAATATTATTAGTAATAATATGTTTTATAAAAGATAAGTTCATATCAGATCAGATAAGTTAAGATCTGATCAGATAAATTCAGATCAGATCAGATAAGTTCAGATCAGTAAAAATAAGGTGAACTAAACATAGCCTAAGGCCCTGTTCTTTTGGACTTATTTTCAATTTAGTTCAGTTTAGTTTTTTCTCTGCAATTCAGTTTCTCTCAGTTCAGTTTAGTTCAGTTCAATTCAGTTAATTTCACTTCAATTCAGTTCAGTTTAGTTAATTTCGTTCAGTTCAGTTCAGTTTCTCTCTGTTCAAATGAACAGGGCCTAAGATGACATTTCTTTAAAACTCTAAGTCCTAAGAGCATACCCAATGGTTGATTTAAAATCTCATATCATCAAATATTTTAATACCTCATTCATGATCTACTATTAATTTTTATCTTCACCCTCAATGGATGATCTATAATTTTAGATCTTCACATTCTCTTTCATACTTTTTACCATACACCACCATATATTTTCTCTCCTCAATCTCCTCTCCCTCCCATCTTTTTATTTATTATGGTTTATTTAACGGTTTTTTCACCTGATACCCCCCGAGTTTTCAAAAAATTCACCTGGTACCCTCCATGTTTTCAAAATTCACCAGGTACCCCTCAGTTTCAAACTAATACACTCATATATCCTTAATGACTAACGGTGGTTAACGCCGTTAGTCTTAACCCCAATTAACCCCTAAATAAACCCTAATTAACCTAATTATAATTAAGCTAATCAAACCCTAAAACCTAACTAACCCTAACCTAACTCCTAAACCTAACCCTAACCCAGTAAGGAGAGGAAAGAGAACGCCAGTAAGCCGGGGTCAATCCCCTGTAACCACTTCAACATTGTAGGCCGGGGTCAATCCCCTGTAACCACCTACGGATAACATAATGGCCATAATAACAGAGTCCCTAGTGTGCACACCCCTTCTACTTGGATCACAACAAGATAGAAGGAAGACAGTAACAGAATAATCAGCATAATAACCAGAGAACCTGTAGGGGCCGCTGAACCTCTCATACAGGGCAACCTGTTCATCATTTCCCTCCGATATTTCACTTTACGTGATTAACATCTTTTATTTCAAGTCATCACATAAATCACGTACACAATTACGTCATCGTTGTTCAATCCAGTGTGAATATATTTCATCCATCATAATCTCAATCCATTCATAACGGTTTCAATAACTCATTTCACAACCGTCACTTGAGTTCATTTATCACTTCAGATTCATAATCATTTCATTATCACAAGTTCTTACCAATTTCAACTTTCATAAAGTCTCAATATTAATAACAATAATAATATTCATGATAATCATAATGATATATAGTAATAATAATAACAATAATAATCATAATAATAGTAATATAATAATAATAATATAATAATAATAATATAACAATAATAATAATAATCATAGCATTACTAAATGACATTAACCGGTTTTAATAACGTTATAATAACAATTTTTATCATATCGTACATCGTCCATAGTCATGATTCATAATCGAAATTGATAGTCGACATCCATTTTGTCATTCGTATTCATAATCCGCATTAAGTCGATAATCCATAATTATAGTCCATACTTATATATATATCTTATAAGCACATAATAATCACATAATTAATTCGTTTGACACTAACGGGATCTATGTTTTGATGGACATCGGAGATTACCTCGTGACGCGTGCCCAAAAGTTAAGCTCACGAACTGATTAACACTCTTGATATTCCTCGTCTACGCAATCGGAGTCTACATTAGACGTTAACGAGATCTAAGTTAGTTACCTAAGTAACCCCTTTTTATATATAAAATAAACAATTTAAATATTTCAAATAACTTAAAGAATTCTTAAAGTTTATGGTTTTCAAATTATTTATGAGATCATTTTAAGTACCTAATGATTATTTCAACTTAAGTTTCCTTAACCAAACAAGATGTTTTTAAAGTCATAAAGATTAAGTTATTATAATTATAAGATACTAATCCAAACTAATTAATCAAAATTAAACATTGTTTTGTTTTAAAAGTCAAAGTCATTTAAAAAGGGGGGAAGAAAGTTTACTGATTTCAAAAATCAGTTTTAACAAAACTGAAGGAAAAAAAGACGAAGAAGGCAGGAAGGAAGAACAGGGGAGGGCGAATTAGGGAAGAAGAAGAGAAGGGGGTGGCGCTGGTGGCGGGAGTCAGGCGGGGTGAAGGTGGTTCGAGGCTGGTTCGAGTGGTGGAGTCAGGTGGGGCTGCTGGGTGCGAGCTGGCGTCAGGGAGAAGAAGAGGAAGGCAGGCTGGGTTTCGGGCGGTGGAAGGTTCGAGGTGGTTCGATGGTGGTGTGGTGGGTCAAGGAGGTGCGGTGGTGGTTTCCGGTGGTTCATGGTGACAGAGGAGTATTGTTAATGGTGGTTTGAATTTTCATTTTCAATTTTCAAAATCAAAAATCAGAAATTAAGGAAGAAGAGAAATGAATTGAAGCAAACCTTTTGAGATTGTTTGCTTGAGTAATTTGGTGAGAGAACTTCGGTATTTATAGAGGAGTTTGGTCAGAAATTTTGAGCTTTGGTCAAGCTCCATTAATGGTGGATGTATGGTGTGAGATTTTGTTTTCTGATTTTGGGGGATTTTGTGCAGAAGAAATGAGGTTATAGTTGATTTTGTGCTTGATTTTCAAAGTTCTCTGACAAGAGTTGATGAATTGTTGAAAAAAAATTTCCCTTGGCTTGTTGATGTTCATACGTGAGGGTGAGGAGGGAGATGGTGATTTGATGATCACGTTTTTCTTTTCCTTTTTTTTTTGTTTTGTTTTTCCTTTTTTTTTTGCTAAGTATTTTGGGCTTATGGCTTTTGGACAAGGTATTGGACAATGGGCTTAGTATTACATTCAACATGGTTTAGTTTAGGGTACTTGTTTAAACAAAGTGAAACTTCAATAAAAATGGCCCCTAATTATTTAGGATAACGAAAATAATTGATTTATTTAAATAAAATACATTTCAATTAAATTATTTAAATAAAATACATTTCAATTAAATTATTTAAATAAACTCGTTAAATAATTCAAAACTAAAAATAATTATTATTTTAATAAATATAGTTATCAAATAAAATCGCATTATCATAAAATAAATTTTAAGTGGAAATAATGCTAAACCTTAATAAATAATAAAATAATCTTTGAAAATTCGGGGTATTACATTTACTCCTCCTTAAAAACAAAGTTCGTCCTCGAACTTTAAAGTTAGATGTTTAATTGTTAACGAAACAGTAGTTTTGCGCTTTGTTAGTATTACACTCCCCGCCACAGCAGCCCCACCACCTCGCCACAGCATACCCCCTCCCCGCTATAGCATACCCCCCTCGATTATACCATGTACAAAGTTCGATTTCTTCGCACTAGTGTCGTCTTTGATCGAAAATTCAAGGGGAGAGAGGGCTGCGGAAATCGGGGGGGTGGGGGGGAGGGGAGGTGCTGCGGGGGTGGGGGGGAGGGGGTGTCGTGGTTGCCGGGGGGGTTGGGTGGGGAGGGAGGGGGTTGCGGGGGGTGGGGGGGTGGGGCTGGGGTGGAGGAGGCTGCGGGGGTGGTGGGAGGGTGGTGGGAGGGTGGTTAGGGTTAGGTTTAGGGTTTAGGGTAAGGGTTAGGATTAGGGTTAAAATTAGAGGTTAATTAGGGTTTAAAACAGGAAATTAGGGTTAATGACTAACGACGGTTAACGCCGTTAGTCATTAAGGGCATTTGGGTGTATTTACATAAAACTGAGGGGTACCTGGTGAATTTTAAAAACATGGAGGGTACCAGGTGAATTTTTTGAAAACTCAGGGGTATCAGGTGAAAAAACCGTTTATTTAATAATCAATTAATGATTATTGAGTGCAAATAATTTATATGTTTGTGATTAAAAAATATTAGTAAGAATTAATTTCGTTAATATTGTACTTAATTAAGTAATATGGTAATTAAAGTAATACTATCGATTCAAAATATGTAATTAGAAAATATATTAATAATAAAATACTCCCTTCGTCCCAGAAAGACTTGAACACTTGTTGGGACACATATTTTAAGGTGATTTGTTGTAGTATGGTTATCAAATGTTATTATATTTTGAAAGTAGATGTGATAGGAGTTGAGTAACTTTTTATTGATAAAAGGTAGAGTATGTGTAACACCCCGAAATTTCGCTCCAAACTTTTCGCGTTATTTTTCCGTTCATTATTATTTTCCATTAAAATTAGAATATTTTACTTCTTAAAAATATTATATGTTATACTATTTATTTTTCAACTTTTAAAATGTTACATTTATAAAATTTATTTGATTAGAAATGATATATTTTCTAGTATTTAGAAATGCGCGTTTCAACTGGTATTTTTATTTTATCGTTCTAACACGCTGGACCGTCGTAACGATTTTTTTTAAAATAGTGGAACTTATATCCCTTCTAATGCCGTCCCAAAAACCAGATTTTTATGAAGTGTAAGGAGTGGCTTTTGGTCCTCTTGTAACCCCCAATTATTAGATAAATAAACCCATTATTGTAGCTCCTATTTACCCTTACTAAACTACCTTTTGTTAGTTCAGTTGAGCAGGGGAAAAAAACGTTAGCATTATCATCTTTGCAGTTGTTTAAGAGGAGAAGAAAAGCAAGGAAAAATCAGCCATCTTTCTCACAAAAGAAATCATCATTTTTCCTCCACTCTCACTCTAAATCACCCATTCTAGCTAAAATCTCCATCTTTCCTTATTAACTTTCTTGAGTTTGAGTCCGTTATTTTCGGCACGTAGGATGTGATCGCTTGGAGGGAGACGTTATGCCGCAAGAAGGGAACTAGACAAAGTTGCTTCACACCTCCAGTTGGCCCAGGTAACTAACGGTTTCCTAGAGCGGTTAGAATTCACATAGGAATTATTTTAGTTTTAGTAGTTAAGTTGGGCTTTATGGGTTTAGTTTAGTATCATGTTAGGTTGGGTAAACTTTTATATGCTAGTATGTAGTCGTTGTCTTGCTTATCTGTGAACTCTGTTTGATTTTTATTTTATGCGTATGATAGTACTCATAATATGTTGTTAGGCATGTGTGGGTTATATATGTTTTACTCTTCTCATGGCTATGGAGGTTGGGCTGTCAATTTAGTTAACCTTATTATGGTTTTTTTTTAAAGTATGAAGTTCGTAAGTTTATCTTGATTATTTGTAGTATGATTTAATTCATATAAATGTTGAGGTAAGAGTTATTGTACTCCCTTGCTGCGTTTTCCGATGTCGTGGTTCATAGACATTGTTCACAAGTAGCATTGTATGACATGGAAGCTGCTTGCTGCTGCTGCTATGGTTGTATGTGCAGCCACGAGTCGGTGCGTCTTACACCACATTCGAAGCCCTGCTCGCGGCAGTGGCTGTAATACTTGGTGCGCAGGTTGTAGCTCATGTTGTCTTTGTTTAGCTTGTGTTGTTGTCTTAAATTTTGTGTTGATGACGAGGATGATGATGACCTGATGTTGTGAGTGTTGCTAACCATTTTTTTTTACGGGAAGAAAATATATCATTAATAATAAGCCAAACGGCACATACAATGATAATTAAGATCTGAAAAATACAGATTTAGCAAATTGCAACAATTTTCACAATGGAACCAATTAATTTTAAGCATACTCGAGCACAGCTCCAACTCCACCGCTTCAAGCTTGACGCGAGCAGTGTACTTCGATGTCTTTGCATCTTTCCAAGTAGAGACCTTCACAATCTGATTCTGTGATATAATTTTTCCCAATGACGAAATGCCATTTTATTTTTGATTTATTTTCTTTTATTTTTATTTTCACTTAGTGAAGTGGATTCTTATGGATGTTAATACGTAATGTTAGCATGGCATGTTGTAGTGTAGTTTTGCTTTGTATTTATGAGTTTTATTAGTTATCTTGAGTTGTGAATTGTTTGGTTATGAGATTTAGAATATTGTTAAATATATTGTATAATATGGTTATTGTGGTCAGTTCTATTATTATTATTTTTTTGTTTTATGATGTGTTAATTCATATTTTATTGCATTATTATTATAATTATTTTGAGATGAGTTTTATTGGGAATTGAAATCTTGGTTTGCGATCCTAGATTTCTGCTGATTTGGTGTAAGGCCTTAAGGGCATCCATGTAATTTGGTGATTGATATTATTTTATTATTACTATTTTGTTTGAGAGCAAGATATCCGGAGGGACGGAATCCCAAGGTGAAGAACATGCAAACCATAGGACGGAATCCTAGGTATACCTTGGTTTTGTTGTCGTCCGAGAGGTCGGTGAGGACGGAATCCTACACTGCATCGGGAGTATGGCCATTCTTAGACACATGTAGTGGAGAACGTAACCCATAGGCTGTCCTGGAGGTTGCGATCTGACATTACCATAGGAAGTGGGTTGCGATCCACTAGCGTTCAGTTCTCTCTCAAACTAATTATATTATTTTATTACTTTAAATTTTGATGGTTTATGTTGTTGATACTTGAGTTTATATGTATAGTTATTTATCCATTTTGTTTATTCAGTTATTTTACCCTATTTATGTTAAGCATGCTGTATTATCGTTGTTATTGATTATCTGAAGTTTACTATTGAGATGTTTTTGTGTGACTTGATTATTAAGTCTTTTATAATTCTTATATGGATCCTAATTGGGTTGGGAGAGCTGTTAGTTACTCCCCACTGATTGTGGATGTTGTTATATTTTGCAGGTTAAAATGAATAGTAGCTCTTTTGGGTTGTGGGCTGTGAGGGAAAGATTTATTAGGCTTATAAGACATCATATTCTATTTCTTATTTTTGTTAGATTGGGTTTATGAGGTTGTTTTACCTCCTTTTGGATATTTAGTTTAAATTAATTTTGGGGATTCAAAATTCAAGTTTTATTAGCTTATTTTGAACCATAGAGTGACATATCCGTCTTGATGATATTTCCGCTATCGTCTTTTCTTTAATAAAATGTCTACATTTTCTCTATTTTGTCTTATCAATGGACGGAGTGTTACAGTTGGTATCAGAGCAAATGATTTAAAAACTCTCATTGAGTTGCTACATATTCCGTGGTAAATGTGTAGTTGTTGTAGCTAGGATTATTAGTTTCTTAAGCTTCAAGAAAAGTGCTTAGTGTGAGTTATTTGGGTAGGAAGAAAGCCATGTGAACTATTTTGTTATATAACGTGATATGTGCCTTTATTGCGTGTGATTATAAACTATATTTTATTCCAACACACTCCCTTTCTTCAAAATTGGTCTAAATTTTCATGGAGCGCATCTCTCCATTAACATATCAAAAACTTCCCTTCAAATTCTATGATGCACATCTCATGCATACATATCTAATTTATTGATGCACATTATCACAACCTTCATGAGCTAGAGCACTTCTCTCCATACGACCTTGTGAAGCACTTCTCTTCACCATGATGCACATAATCATCATCAACCACTCTTGCCTTGGTGGTTTGCCTTTCTTTCTTTTTTTTTTTGCTCATAAATTAGAAGATGGCCTGCAATGGCTTACTTCTTATTCTCTCTCTCTCTTCGGAATCTAACCCGGCGCTGATGCCAATTTGTTGGAGATAAGAATGCAAAGTTCAAAGAAAATATTGGAAAGAAAAATTATTGCATTCTCATTCAACTAAAACACATAATAACAACCTATTATATAGGCATACATAAGCTGAAAAATAGGAAAAACAACCTAAGTGGGATAGTGACCCACACATGATTTGCATCCACTACTAGCAACAATAATCAACACATGATGAAATTAACTTGACTGACTCTTAACAAACTAAGTTAATTATCCTAAACTTAAGGAAGCTAATTAACCACTAACTTGAAGCACTAACTTCAACACACCCCCTTGCTTCAAAGTTTGTAATAATTATGAAGCACATCTCTTCAATATTTGATGCACATTTCATCACCGTTATATTTTTTTAAATCTTCAATTCATGGAGCATCACTTCCCTCCATTAACATGGAAGCACTTCTCTTCCTAATTTGTTGATGCACATTATCACCAACACCATATTTTGATTTGTTGATGCACATTCTCACCAACGTACTTCACCAAATGGAGCACTTCTCTCCATAAACTCTCTTCGATGTAGTCTTGCAAATTTGACCACATCCACTACCACAACTATGGAAACCGTCTCTGCATTGAATACGACTTCCACCATTTTCAGATTGTCAATTTCTGATTTGCTTGTGAAGACTGCCCTTCACCTCAAATGACTTGTCTCCCTCTTTTTATAATAACCAAAAATCTTATCTTCATGGGCTAAAAAGGAACCCATCCATACATATTTAATAAAAAAAACCATTACTTGCCATGGTTAATCACACACTCACAAATTTTTTTTTGTTTCTATAATTTTCTGGCCTAACTTTTTTTATCTCTCTTGCTCTCCTTTCTTTTTCTTTTTCTTCTTCATTTTCTTATAGGATGCCTCTCCGTCATAGTCTGAGTGCTCGTAAGGAAGCTGCTCGTCGTAGGCGTCAGGCATTAGAGAATGCCATCATATCTTTGGCTAGCCATATCTGCCCCTTCTAATGGGCTATCTGTCTTTGATCGGTTGACCGTCATCGGCCGCCTACTTACGCGGGTTTTGCTACCCCAGGGTTTGGTTGGACTCAGTTTACTCAAAAGTTGAAGGAAAGGTTTTATCCTGATGAGCTCCGCTGGCAGAAACAAGAGGAATTCCTTACCTTATCTCAAGGGTCTATGTCAATTCAGGAGTACACGGACAAGTTTACTGAGTTGTCCCGATTTGCTGCTACTGTTGTACCCACCGAGGCTGAGAGGGTGAAGAGGTATATCAAGAAGATGGATCCGAAAGTTAGGACCCATGTGTTGAGTTCTGGAGCTTCTACGTTTTAGGGAGCGTATGAGATCGCTTTGAGTATTCATGCTTCTATTAAGGAAGAAGAGGCTGCGAGGGATGTGATTGTTAAGAAGCCTGTTGTTAATTATGTGCAGAGTGAGGCGAAGAAGCCGAGGTATGATTCTGGTAACGATGGTAAAGTTTAACAGAGTTCTGGGTTTAAACAGAGCTATGATCCCTCTAAGTGTCGGAAGTGTGAGAAGGCTCTTCATGCTGGCAAAAATTGTGATGGCACTATTATCGCTTGCTATTACTGTAAAAAGGTCGGGCACAAGGCTTTCCAGTGTCCTAAGATAATGTTGTGACTGCTTTCACTGAGATTGCTACGTCACCCGGATCCTCTACTCCAGCAAGAACAGAGTTTACGTGATGACTCGTGCGAAGGCGGATGTGCATTCTGGTACTTTTCTCATGATTCTCCTTCATTCTTTCGTTTGAAATTTTATTATTTCAAGTTTCGAGGACGAAACTTTCTTAAGGGGGAGTGATTGTAACACCCCGAAATTTCGCTCCTAATTTTTCGTGTTATTTTTCCGTTCATTATTATTTTCCGTTAAAATTAAAATATTTTGCTTCTTAAAAATATTATATCTTATACTATTTGTTTTTCAACTTTTAAAATGTTATATTTATAAAATTTATTTAATTAGAAATTATATATTTTCTAGTATTTAGAAATGCGCGTTTCAACTGGTATTTTTATTTTATCGTTCTAACACGCTGGACCGTCGTAACGATTTTTTTTAAATAGTGGAACTTATATCCGTTCTAACGCCGTCCCAAAAACTAGATTTTTATGAAGTGTAAGGAGTGGCTTTTGGTCCTCTTGTAACCCCCCTTGTAACCCCCCAATTATTAGATAATTAAACCCATTATTGTAGCTCCTATTTACCCTTATTAAACTACCTTTTGTTAGTTCAGTTGAGCAGGGAAAAAAAACGTTAGCATTATCATCTTTGCAGCCGTTTAAGAGGAGAAAAAAAGCAAGGAAAAATCAGCCATCTTTCTCAAAAAAGAAATCATCATTTTTCCTCCACTCTCACTCTAAATCACCCATTCTAGCTAAAACCTCCATATTTCCTTATTAACTTTCTTGAGTTTGAGTCCGTTATTTTCGGCACGTAGGATGTGATCGCTTGGAGGGAGACGTTATGCCGCAAGAAGGGAACTAGACAAAGTTGCTTCACACCTCCAGTTGGCCCAGGTAACTAACGGTTTCCTAGAGCGGTTATAATTCACATAGGAAATATTTTAGTTTTAGTAGTTAAGTTGGGCTTTATGGGTTTAGATTAGTATCATGTTAGGTTGGGTAAAATTTTATTTGCTAGTATGTAGTCGTTGTCTTGCTTATCTGTGAACTCTATTTGATTTTTATTTTATGCTTATGATAGTACTCATATTATGTTGTTAGTCATGTGTGGGTTATATATGTTTTACTCTTCTCATGGATATGGAGTTTGGGCTGTCAATATAGTTAACCTTATGTTCCGGTATGGAATAAATGGTATGAGGTGAACCGGTATCTCCTCTATGTAACAAGCCGGTTTGATGTCCTGCAAAACAAATAAACTAACCTCGGGGGTTGATCCGAGGAACGCCCCTCCGATGCCTAAGTCAGTAAAGGGTAAAGAGGAGAGGTCTCAAGTAGAATGTATTAGTCTCTGTGAACGTACCTTATGACTCAGATCGTGGGGGTATTTATAGGAGCCGGCAGTGTCCTTAGCGAGGTAGGACACTGCTCCCATTGGTTGGATACATTCCTATCCTCTTCTGATACCTATTTTTAGGCCCATAGGCGCATTGAGTAAGTATTGGATCAGCCCAGGCCCATTCAATCGATGGCCCATATGATGGACACCGATAAGGTATACTGATGTAGCCGGTATCTGATACGATCATACCCAATTGAAATGGGGTTCTTCAGACTGAGTTGACCATACCGGTCAAGGGTGGTTTAACCGGACCGGTAGGGAACTTATACAGCCCCCATACAACTAGCCCCAAGCCGGTATGCCTGGTACAGGGATATCCAGCTTAATCAGCATTGAGCCGTCATGGATGGTATGAAAATCATGTTTTCATCCTGAAGCCACTTAGAGATATCCGGAAAATAGGGTCAGTTAACGGAATATGAATCGTCGCGTTGATTCTTGTGCTGATTTGACTAGGGTGTTAGTAACTGCTCACAGCTGTTTCTGAGCTCAAGGTACACGTGGCATAATCGAGACGGGAAGACGAAACGTCGCTCAATCCGAGCCATGAAGCTCGTTATAAATAGTGTTTTACCCAGCGCATCTTCACATTTTCACATCGCTTTCGAACCTTCAAGCAGTTGCTCTCATTGTTCTTTTCGAGACCTAACGTCCTTTCAGTTGCCAGTCTTTCGTCGTGATATTCCGAGCTGTGACCTAACTCTCTTATCGGCCATTTTCGGTGCCAGCTACCGCTCTTTCCCTTCTTTCCAGGTATTTCGCCAAACTTCTTCTTACTCAATTTCTTCAAGTAATCATGTCTTCTCATTCTGACTCACAAAACATTTCTGAAAGTCCCCAATCTTTGACAGATAGCGACTTTAAATCTGATAGCAAATCCGCTAGTCTCACCATATCCAATAACTCACCGGTAGTAAACCTCCCCAATGAACGTAGGAGTAAATCCGGTCACGATTGTAGTACTTCCGGTAGGGCCCCTGAAGAGCTAACACTGCATGCCTCCCCCCTCACAGCCATTAGGGACTTTGGAGAAGCCGTAGGAGTGCCGGTATCTGGCCAATACGGTACCATGCTGGGCATAGCGGAACGCTCATCACTACTGTTCCCACCTGTGGCCGACACCTCTAAGGGTCCCCTTAATGAACCCTCACCCCCCACGCCGACAGAGAAACTAGGGGAGAATGCACCCCACTCCATCTCGACTGGAAGCTATGGGGATGATGATGCCGGCTTGGAGGATGAAGCATCCTCCGTTGCCTCAGAAGATGTCGCTAGTGTCGTGCGTGACATGATGTCAGATGAGGAGTCGGTATCCCTAGAAGCCGACTCCGACGAAGAACCGCCAGAGATCATCCCGGAGGATGATGACGAAACGCTCGACGACCTCTACATGCCCCCTTGTGAAGCCGGCAGTCCGTCCTTCGTACAGATCGACAAAAACTGGAGAAGGACGGCATTGAATATCGACTTTTGTCGGAAAGGAGTTGAATATTTTGCCTTCCCCGATGAGTATGGATTGGTGATGCCATCCGAGGGATGCTTGGGGTAGCAGTTGCCCGCTCGGTCATGTGGCGGTCTATGCCCATATGCTAGACTTTGGGCTAAGATTTCCTTTGGACCCTTTTATAGTAAAGATCTTCAAGGCCTGGAACATTTGCTTGTCCCAGCTAACACCGTTATCTTGGCTTAATCTCATATGTTATGCCTGGATCGTTCGATATAAAAGATTTCCGGAGACCCTGAACCTCTTCCGGAAATTACATTGGATTAAAGAGGACGGCTCCGCGAAGGGCAAGGGGAAAGGCAAGAGGAAACAATCACAGGCCGAAAGGGAACTCGGCCAGGGTGGATGGATGTCGATGTATACCAGGCCCAAGAAGCTAACGGTGTACCCGAAATTAGCGTCCTTAAAAAACTGGCAGCCCCGCTTCTTCTGGGTTCGGGTGCCGGCTAATTTTCCTTTGCGCCGGTACTGGACAAGGCCTCGCCCAAGGATGGAACACCTCCCTGATAGGCGTTTGACACGCCGGGAGTTGGAGGCTTTCACTTTCTTTGAGGCCTCTTCTAAACCGGGACCTAAAGGGGGGAAGCATGTTCCAATGCCTCTCAATTGGCTTCCTCATGCCAATTACATCTTAGACAACGCACCTCTTTCTGCTTTGGGCTTTTGCCAATCTGAACCTACTGGTAATTAAGTATGATGCCGGTACTTGTTTTGCATATTACCCTTTTGTTTATTGCCGACATATTCTTATTTTCCTGAATTCAGGCCGTGAGCACTAAATTCGGCAGGCTCTTCATCTCAACCAAAACTACATTCCGATTAGCAATATGCCTCCCAAGCCGGCCAAGAAGTTCACGTCTATTCCCCCTCAGTGTTGGCGGTCGTGGAGGCAAGACTCGCGGCGTTGGCCGTGGTGATGGTGGCGACCAGGCTCCTGGGAAGGCTATCCAGCCCCCCACAAGAAGGTTACCCCAGCTCCTGCCAAAAGGAAAGCCGAAGGGGAGGCTGAAGCGTCGAGCGGCCTCAAGTTAAGGCCCCCAGAAAAGAGCAGGATGAGAGGGAGATAACGGTGTCTGAGAAGGAGCCCAAGAGCAAACTGTCCGAGCGGATTGCTGAGGTCGGCACCTCCTCCCTGAGGCCCAAAATTTACAAACAACTGACTTTGCCGGCTATGATTCCTGAATTGGAACATTATGCTTGGCCGCGAAAGTCCTTCGGAAATGATGGGTCCGATCTCCGGTTCGTGATGGGGCACTCTTTCAGCCCAAGCTTAACGTCCTTGATGACGAGTCTCTGCTGCTGGACCGTCCTCTCGAGGGTGGTAACTTGGGGTACCGGCTCCTGAAAGGGCTCCAGCTGAAATACGACATGCCTGTAGATCAGATATAGGCTGCCGCTGCTGTTCATGCGCATAATTTGGCCGTGGTAAGTTTTTCGGCATTAGCGGCCTTATTTGTTCTTTTCTTACGTTTATTACCCTTGTCTAACTCTTTTTATGCTTCATCTGTTGCAGACGGCTCATTCCGGTAAAGAACTCTGCGATCTTTACCGGTACTTCAAGGGCGCTTATTACGGTGAGGTTGAGGACCACCAAGCCACCCAAGACCAGCTTACCGCGAAGAATGCGGAGTTGGTTAATGTTTACAACGAAAGAAGAAACTGAAGACTGATTTGGACAAGGCCAATTCTGACCTCCAGATTGCTAAGGTGGATGTCGCCAGCAGCAAGCTCCTTCTGAAAAACAAGGACGTTGAGCTCTTGAGAGTGAAGGAGGAGCTGACGGCTGCGAGGGGCCGGGAAGCCGACGCAGTGGCCGAGTACCGACGGTCCATTGACTTCGTACACCGGTTAGCGAACCGGTATAACGGGGGTTGGGCCACCGCTATGCGGTGCACCAGGAACAATTTCCTGGATCTGGACTGGAGCCGTGTCGAGGAGGCCCACAGCCGTCGAGAATTCGAGACCCCGGTGGAGGGCGAATGTTTGGACTTGGGGGTGACTGAAGCTGACATCGCCAATGCCGATCCTCGAGTCGAGTTCGAGGAAGCTGAGCCTGAAGCTACCGGTGAACAGGCTGGTTTGGGAATTATGGATGACCCGACTGACAGCGTTGTCATTCTTGACAAGAGTCCTGTCGGCTCCAACCCTAAATCGGCCACAGATGGCGGCAAGGCTCCCACCTCTGAAGCTGCCCCAGTTGCTTAGTTTAGGTTTTCATCTTTCTTCATCTGCTTCTGATCCGGCAGCTTATGGCTGGCCTGATTTCTTTTTGTTAGAATAGGATGTAACTTCTTTTGTTGTTAATGGAATATATCTTGCAAACACCTGTGTCGGTTATTTTAATTGCCTTGCTGTTTTATATTTTTCATTTATTTCCGTCATTCCGGCAGATCCGCTATGGTTCATAGACCGGCAAATGGTTTCAACTTACTATTTTATTCCAGCAGATCCACTAGGGTCATTGACCAGTTATGAGGCGGGATATCCTCCTGCCGGCAGCGTACTCCTTGGGTTGGCAGATCCTCTAGGGTCATTGACCATCCCCAAGAACATGCAAACCGTTAGCTCCTCTTGACGGCAGATCCAAGCAGGTCGTTGACCGTCAAGGGGTTTCGCTTTGTTATTACCAGTATTACCAACCGTAAGGATTAAAGGAATAATTTGCATACAATAAGCTCATGGAAATTTATCTTATTGAAAATGAACAATTACTAGTTCAAACTAATCAACTCCGAAATCGGCAACACTGCCATGTTGTTATTGTTATGATAAATGAACTAAGAAACATGCTTAAACAAAATATTTTTTGAGAACGCTGGCGTTCCAGCTGTTCTTGAGTTACTTGCCGGACATATCTTCCAATCGGTAAGCGCCTGGGACTATTTCCTCTTTTACCAGGTATGGTCCCTCCCAATTCGCTGTCAACTTGCCATCCGCGTGTGCTTTACCGGTGGCGGTTGTGCGTCTGAGCACTAGGTTGCCTTTCTCAATCGGCCGGCTTCTTACTCTTTTGTTGTAGGCCCTGATTATCCGGTCTTTATATGCTGCCGATCTAAGTTCCGCCGCGAGCCTGACCTCTGGTAAGAGATCGAGGTCTTCTCGGTGCAATTTGTCATTCAGTGTTGGGTCGTAGTTCAGGATTCGCCAGTTCGGTAATCCGGCTTCGACCGGTAACACTGCCTCAGCTCCGAATGCCAGCCTGAATGGGGTCTCCCCCGTCGCTTCCTTTTCGGTGGTTCTGTTGGACCATAGTACCGCAGGAACCATGTCGGCCCAGGCACCCTTCAAATCATCCAACTTCTTCTTGAGGGCATTCAGAATTTGTTTATTAGCGGCTTCGGCCTGTCCGTTACTCTGGGGATGGCATACAGATGAGTATGCAAACTTGATGGCATACGGGTTCAAGAAGCTCTTTATCGGCTCGCAATCAAACTGGATGCCATGGTCCATGACTATTCCCATGGGAATTCCAAATCTTGTGATGAGGTTTTGCCAGATGAACTTCCTAACCTGACTAGCAGTTATCTTTGCAGTTGGTTCGGCCTCAATCCACTTTGTGAAGTAGTCTATTCCGACTATCAGGAACTTCCTTCCTCCGGATGCAGGCGCGAATGGTCCTATGATATCCATCCCCCACTGAGCAAAAGGGATTGGGTTCAGGATTGGCTGCAAATCGTTTGCCAGCTGGTTAATGACTGGTGCGAACCTTTGGCACTTGTCGCATTTTTTTACGTACGCCTGCGCGTCCATCAGCATTGTCGGCCAGTAGAAGCCGGCCCTTAAGGCTTTTAGAGCAAGCGCTTTTCCACCGATATGATTTCGGCATACCCCTTCGTGTATTTCTTCGATTATTTTTGTGGCCTCATGGGCCGTTACACACCTCAGGAGTGGTAGTGAAAAACCCTTCTTGTATAGTTGGCCTTGGAAAACACAAAACCAGAGAGCCTCTCGCTTTAGCTTTCTTGCCGCCATCTTATCAGTAGGCAAACTTTCAGTCAATTTGTATGCCAGTATGTCGTCGTACCATTCGCTCTTCTGAGCGACTTCGTTTACCTCTGCCTTGGCGGTCTCTATGCTTCTTTCCGGCAGTATTTCCACCATGACTCTCCGTTAGATATCTGTGGTGCTTGAACTTGCCAACTTTGACAGAGCGTCAGCTGCCATGTTTTCTGTGCAGGGGACCACCACTATCTCGAAGTTCTGTAGTGGAGCCGTTATCTGTTTTACCTTCTGCAGGTACTTCTGCATTACCGGTTCCCTGGCTTCGTAGGTGCCCTCGATCTGGCTTGATATGAGCTGGGAATCCTTTATCATTCGTATTTTCTTTGCTCCAGACGCTATGCACAAACTGATTCCCGCTATTGCAGCTTCATACTCTGCCTCGTTGTTGGATGCTTTGAACCCAAAGCGGACGGCATACTCGAAAGTGCCTCCTTCGGGAGACGTCATGACCACGCCTGCGCCTGCCCCTGCCCCTGTTTGGGCCGCTGAGCCGTCTACAGATATTTGCCAGGTGCCGGCTGGCCCTTCAACTTCATCGTAGGTGGTCTCGACTATGAAGTCGGCCAGAGTTTGCGCCTTGATAGCTGTTCTTGGCCGATACTCGATGTCAAACTCGGACAGTTCTATCGCCCATTTGAGTAGCCTGCCGGTTGTATCTAGCTTGTGCAGCGCTTTTTCTAGCGTCTGGTTTGTGAGTACCTGGATGGTGTGCGAATCGAAGTATGGTTGCAATTTTCTAGCCGCTATTAGCACGACATATGCCATTTTCTCCAGCAACTCGTACCTCTGTTCGGCCCCAGCCAAGACATGGCTCATAAAGTAGATAGGATGCTGTTGCTTACCCTTTTCTACTAGTAGTACTGCTGCTACCGTCTTGGCCGACACCGAGACATATAACTGCAGCTTATCCCCCATCTCGGGTCGGGTAATAGTCGGTAGCCTCTTGAAATGCTCTTTAACGGCCTCAAAGGCCTGCTTCTGCTCATCCCCCCATTCGAACTTCTTGTTTCCCCTTAGAACTTTGAAGAACGGCAACGCTTTCTCCGCCGACTTGGAGACAAACCTCGTTAATGCCGCCATCTTACCGGTCAGCTTCTGAATGTCGCGGATACTCTTTGGCTCCAGCAAGTCACTTATCGCCATGATCTTATCAGGATTGGCGTCTATTCCCCTTTCACTGACCATGAAGCCAAGGAATTTTCCAGATCTTACCCCAAATACGCACTTCTTAGGGTTAAGCTTCATCCGGTATTTTCGCAAAGTCGCGAAAATTTCCTCGAGGTCTGTGACGTGGGCCTCCTCAGTCAAGCTTTTGACTATGCTATCGTCCACGTAGACTTCGACATTCCGGCCTTTTTGATGCGCGAATATTTTGTCTACCAGCTTTTGGTAAGTAGCTCCGGCATTCTTTAGGCCGAACGGCATGGCCTTGTACGCATATACCCCGGCTTCCGTTATGAATGCCGCCTTGCTCCTGTCTGCCTCTAGGAGGCTGATTTGATGGTACCCAGAGAAGGCGTCCATAAAGCTCAGCAGCGCATGGCCGCTAGTAGAGTCAACCAGCTGATCGATCCTAGGTAACGGGTAGCAGTCTTTTGGGCAGGCTTTGTTGAGGTCGGTGAAATCCACACACATCCGCCAAGACCCATTGGCTTTTTCAACCATTACCACGTTCGCCAGCCATTCCGGATAGCCACATGGTTCGATGAAGTCGGCCGCTAGCAATTTGTCAACCTCCTCCTTGATGGCTGCGTTTTTCTTGGCTGAGAAGTTGCGCTTTTTCAGCTTTACCGGCCTTACATCTTCGTTGACATTTAGCCGGTGTACCATAAATGTGGGATCTATTCCCGGCATTTCATCCGCTGAGAAGGCGAAGACGTCAGCATTGCTTCGCAGTAAGCTGATTAAGTTGACTTTGACATTATCGGCCAAATCGGCCCCAATTTTGACTGTCCTTTCTGGCCTTTCTAACTCTAGGCTGACTTCCTCGGTCTCTCCCTCTGGGCTAGGTCTCGGCAAATCTGCTGGCCTTCCCTCAAAGTTCTCCATCGATAAATCTTTGCTTGCTTTGCTCTCAGCCCTTCGCCTCTTTCTTTCTGATGGTGGAGACTCTGCCGGCCGCTTATGATTAGAGTTCTTCAGAGCCGTCAGGTAGCAGGCCCTGGCCGATTCTTGGTTCCCCTTCAGCCTCTCCGGCTTTCCACTATTTGATGTATAGATCATCGTCAGGTGATAAGTCGATACTACCGCCTGAGCGTCGCGGATCAGTGGTCTTCCAATAATGGCATTGTAGGCTGCTGGTACATCAACTACCAGGAACTCAACCATGAGATCACGCGAATGAGATCCTTCTCCCAGCTTCACCGGCAGCTTAGTGGTACCCTCAGGGACGACTGATGCTCCGGTAAAACCGATTATCGGGTATGAGACCGGCTTGAGACAAGATCTCCCTAACCCCATCTTCTCGAATGTAGGCATGAAGAGAATATTAGCAGAAGCTGCCGCCATCCACCGAATGCGGTGGACCATTCTTTGTTGAAATCTGCAGAGATACTACCAGTGGATCATCATGAGGGTAGATAATTCCTTTGGCGTCCTCCGCTGTGAATGAGACGGATGGCATGATTGGTGGCGCCGGCCACTTGCCGGTGTTATGATAATTCACTTGGTGTCTTACCTATTTAAGACTGGCTTTGGCACCGTGAATACTTCCGCCATGGACCGGGCCGCCCGATATAACGTGTATCTCCGTTATTCTTTCTTTAACGGATTTCCTCTTACCGTCCTCTTCTTTGGGGGACCCTTCACGGCGATCCGTTCTCGCCTGATACTGCTTGAAGTAGCCTCTCCGTATCAGGTCTTCGATCCCGTCCCTCAGGTCCTTGCAATCTTCAGTAATATGACCGTGATCCTTGTGGAAGTCACACCACTTGGATCTGTCCCGGCCTTTATAATACATCTTCCTGGGTCGTTGCCACTTGTCATCTTATTTGTGCAACTCATATATTTCGGCCCTGGACATTGTTAGGGGAGTGTAGTTGTGATAGCGGTCTGGTCGTCCTTCCTGGCCCTTCTTGACCGTGTTGCTTTCCTCCATTCTTCCGGATTTGTCGGACTTTCTATATCTCCGGTTTTTATCTTTCTCTTTCTCCTTTTCTCTTTCCTTCTCCTTGCCATCCCCTTCAGACCTCTTCGAGGTTGCTGCCTTATCGAACTCTTCCCCCCGGATAAACTCGTTAGCTTTTCCAAGGACTTCGGTCAAACTGGTCAACTTCTTGCGGCCTAGGTAAAATCTGAAGGCAGTTCCCTCCTTCAAACCGGTCATTAGTGCCAACACCGCGACCTCTTGCTGCAGGCTAGGGATTGTAACGTCTTCGGAGTTGAAACGACCAATGTAATCCCTCAGGCTCTCCTTTTCTCCCTGCTTGATGGACATCAGTTCGCCAATGGTTTTCTCTCTTCGCTTATTGCTAACGAAGTGTGTCACAAACATGGACGTGAGCTGGCGGAAGTCAAAAATAGTTGCCGGTGGTATGCTTTTATACCACGTTTGTGCCAAACCCGCCAGGGTTGAAGGGAACACCTTACACCAAATTGAGTCAGTGTCGGTGTATAGTAGCATGTGTCCTTCATATGCAGAGATATGGTCCTCAGGATTGGATTTCTCGTCATACTTGCAAGTTGGCATTTTAATCTTTTCCATAGGTTCCTGCAATATGGCTGTGGAGAACGGAGAATTCCGCAGCGATACCGGCGCTCTGCGTCGAGCGAACTCACTTTCTCTCCTGTACCGGGATGACTGTTGAATCTTAGTCTCCTGGTGATCTTCCTCACCCTCTTCCTCCATAGGCTCTGTAGGAGTCTTCGAGTTCTCCTCCTGATCCTGATCATGCCGGCTTAGGATACCCTGTCGGCCAGTCGCAAGGGAACGCATCTTTCTCACTGGACTGTGTGGCCTGCTCAGGGAACGCTTACCAACATGACCGGTCGGTTGAGTTTGACTCGCCATGGCCTGGAAGACCTCGGCAGCACTCCGAAGCTGTTCAGGGCTGAACATATGTTGCAAGGCTTCAAATATGTTAGGTTGAGGGGTCTCAGTGGCCCTCTTCCCCTTGTCGGCTGGTGGTTGGGAGGACCCAATCACCGGTTGAGGAGTGTTGAAACCAGGAGGCCCGCCCCCCGCAGCGGCGTTGTTCTCGTCTGTTTCCGGCATCCCAAAGGTCTGCTTAGGATCCATGAGGCGAATGAGTAGGCTGGATAAATCGCGGCTTAAGACCAAAGTATAGTAGTCCCCTCCTTCTAGCGCCAATTGTTCCGGTATGGAATAAATGGTATGAGGTGAACCGGTATCTCCTCTATGTAACAAGCCGGTTTGATGTCCTGCAAAACAAATAAACTAACCTCGGGGGTTGATCCGAGGAACGCCCCTCCGATGCCTAAGTCAGTAAAGGGTAAAGAGCGAGAGGTCTCAAGTAGAATGTATTAGTCTCTGTGAACGTACCTTATGACTCAGATCGTGGGGGTATTTATAGGAGCCGGCAGTGTCCTTAGCGAGGTAGGACACTGCTCCCATTGGTTGGATACATTCCTATCCTCTTCTGATACCTATCTTTAGGCCCATAGGCGCATTGAGTAAGTATTGGATCAGCCCAGGCCCATTCAATCGATGGCCCATATGACGGACACCGATAAGGTATACTGATGTAGCCGGTATTTGATACGATCATACCCAATTGAAATGGGGTTCTTCAGACTGAGTTGACCATATCAGTCAAGGGTGGTTTAACCGGACCGGTAGGGAACTTATACAGCCCCCATACACCTTATCACGGTTTTTTTTTTAGGTATGAAGTTCATAAGTTTATCTTGATTATTTGTAGTATGATATAAATGTTGAGGTAAGAGTTGTTGTACTCCCTTGCTGCGTTTTCCGATGTCGTTGTTCATAGACATTGTTCACAAGCAGCATTGTATGCCATGGAAGCTGCTTGCTGCTACTGCTATGGTTGTATGTGCAGCCACGAGTCGGTCCGTCTTGCACCACGTTCGAATCCCTACTGGCGGCAGTGGCTGTAATACTTGGTGCGCAGGTTGTAGCTCATGTTGTCTTTGTTTAGCTTGTGTTGTAGTCTTAAATTTTGTGTTGATGACGAGGATGATGATGACCTGATGTTGTGAGTGTTGCATGCCATTTTATTTTTAATTTATTTTCTTTTTATTTTTATTTTCACTTAGTGAAGTGGACTCTTATGGATGTTAATACGTAATGTTAGCATGGCATGTTGTAGTTTAGTTTTGCTTTGTATTTATGAGTTTTATTAGTTATCTTGAGTTGTAAATTGTTTGGTTGTGAGATTTAGAATATTGTTAAATATATGTATAATATGGTTATTGTGGTCAGTTCTATTTTTTTTTTTTTTTGGTTTTATGATGTGCTAAATCATATTTTATTGCATTATTATTATAATTATTTTGAGAAGTGTTTTATTGGGAATTGAAATCTTGGTTTGCGATCCTAGATTTCTGCTGATTTGGTGTAAGGTCTTAAGAGCATCCATGTAATTTGATGATTGATATTATTTTATTATTACTATTTTGTTTGAGAGTAAGATATCCGGAGGGACGGAATCGTAAGGTGAAGAACATGCAAACCATAGGACGGAATCCTAGGTATACCTTGGTTTTATTGTCGTCCGAGAGGTCGGTGAGGATGGAATCCTACACCGCATCGGAAGTATGGCCATTCTTTGGCACAGGCAGTAGGGAACGTAACCCATAGGCTGTCCTAGAGGTTGCGATCTGACATTACCATAGGAAGTGGGTTGCGATCCACTAGCGTTCAGTTCTCTCTCAAACTAATTATATTATTTTATTACTTTAAATTTTGATGGTTTATGTTGTTGATACTTGAGTTTATATGTATAGTTATTTATCCATTTTGTTATTCAGTTATTTTACCCTATTTATGTTAAGCATGCTGTATTATCTTTGTTAAGTATTTTATTTAATTATCTGAAGTTTACTATTGAGATGTTTTTGTGTGACTTGATTATTAAGTCTTTTATAATTCTTATAAGGATCCTAATTGGGCTGGGAGAGCTGTTAGTTACTCCCGACTGATTGTGGATGTTGTTGTTATATTTTGCAGGTAAAAATGAATAGTAGCTCTTTTGGGTTGTGGGCTGTGAGGGAAAGACTTATTAGGCTTATAAGACATCATATTCTATTTCTTATTTTTGTTAGATTGGGTTTATGAGGATGTTTTGCCTCCTTTTGGATATTTAGTTTAAATTAATTTTGGGGATTTAAATTTCAAGTTTTATTAGCTTTTTTGAACCATAGAGTGACATATTTGTCTTGATGATATTTCCGCTATAGTCTTTTCTTTAATAAAATGTTTATATTTTCTCTATTTTGTCTTATTAATGGACGGAGTGTTACAGTATGAGCCAAAGGAGTATAAAACAAATAATATATTAATAGTGGGACCATGCCAAGAATGGAAGTGTTCAAACTAATTTGGGACAAACATAGAAGGAAAGTGTTCAAACTATTCTAGGACGGAGGGAGTATTGCATTAAACAATAGAAATCACACGTACATATAGAATTACATAACATATTAACAATAAAAAATGTAACAGTTTAATTAACCCCTATGTTGCCCGGATTAAAGCCAAATATTTTCTACGAGGTCTGCTTTGAGACGTCTATGCACAACTTGGTCACGAACTCAACCCCTATTGTTCATATATAGTTCCAGACTTGCTATGCAAATCTCAGTAGTGTCGTATGCCAAAAGCTCATCAGAGGTCCCTGCATTCCTTTGCGTTGAAGTAGTAGGGCGTGGAGGTTATTGGTCATAATCATTATGATCAAAATGAAGGGAATATGAATCTCGTTCATCTTCAACTACCATATTGTGGATAATAATGCAGACGATTATTATTTTCCCTAACATTTCTTCATCACGCGCTAGAGCTGGTTGTCGAATTATAGCAAAACGAGCTTGGAATATTCTAAATGCACGTTCTACGTCTTTTCGTTTGCACTCTTGGTTTTGGTAAAATAGACTTTCTTTTTCATTTTGCGGAAGACTTATTGTTGGAATAAATGCAGCCCATTGAGGATATATACCATCTGCTAGGTAATATCCCATATCGTATTGGTGCCCGTTAACAACATAGTTAACTGCAGGTGCATGACCCTCAAAAACATCATTAAATAATGGAGATCTATCAAGAACATTAATATCATTACACCTACCTGGCGTTCCAAAGAAAGCATGCCAGATCCATAGATCATAAGAAGCAACGACTTCTAAAACCAATGTTGGCTTACCTGGTCTTCCCGAATAGAGTCCTTTAAATTGAAGTGGACAATTTTTTCATATCCAGTGCATGCAGTCGATGAAACCCATCATTCATGGGAATCCTCTTTCTTCAGCGCGTATAACAATATTCTTAGATCTGCTTCATTGATCTTTCTTAAGTATTCATCCCCGAAGTGGGAGACTACCCTTTCTACAAAAAGTCGTAGTGAATCTCTAGCAAGAGATGCACTAATTTTTAGATAATCGTCCACATAATCCACCGCTCCCCCGTACGCTAACAATCTCATAGCAACAATGCATTTTAACAATGATGATGCACCAAGTTTACCCGCGGCATCTCGCCTTTGTTGGAAGAATGGATTTTGCGAAGTCAAGACTTCTAATAATATGCGGAGGAAGACATGTTTTTGCATGCGAAACCTCCACCGAAACATTTGTGGGGGACAAACGGAATTCTCGGCAAAGACTCATTCCGTAACCGGTTGTGCCCCTCATTACGATCCCTTGTCACTACAGTCCTTGGTGCTCTTGGAACTTGAGTTACCATTGCATACACTTCAGTTGGATTGGCCATCACAAACCTTCCCATCATTTGATCCATCAACCGAGTTGTTTGTATGCGCCTTTCGAAACGACGCCTGTACTCATTGTTGCGGGGTATTTGGATTTTTGTAAGAATTCGGATCATCAGAATTCGAAGAACTAGAATAAGAAATATTGCTATTGTAACTCGATTCGATGACATGGTTTCAATATTTCTGTAGGGGTAGAACAGGTTTTGTAGGGTAGAATGGTTTTGTGTGGATGGTTGAGTAGTTAGCATTGTAAGTTATATATAGAGAGAAGGTGAATTGTCAGCAGTATTGGACTCATATTAAAGTGAATTGTCAAGTCATCACATTGTTTCAATGTCTTTATTTTAGCAATAATAATTTGAGTTGTGCAAAGACCAGGGTTAGACCGAAATCTGGACCGAAATTTGGACCGGACCGGACCAGACCAAAGATTTCGGTCCGGTCCTCGGTCCACACAAAATCCCGATTCCGGGTTTCCGGTCCGGTCCGGTCCAAACCCGGAAAATTCCGGTCCAGACCGGTGGACCGAAATTTCTGTTTTTTTATTAGAAAAAAAGAGTTTATATTTTAAAAAAATTATAAATGTAGAAAGTTAGAAAGTAAAAACCTACAATTTATTACCTTAAGTAATATTTTTATTAAAATGATTAAATTTAAATGTATTTAATTTATAAATATGTTTAAATCAGATAAAAAAGTTTTTTTTTTAAATATAGATTCCGGTCCAACAGGTCCAAGACCGAATCGAACCGGAAAAATTCAGGTCCAGACCGGAAATTTTCCGGTCCTGTCCGGTCTGGTCCTGGATCGGTGAACACCCCTAGTAATAATGCACTGATATATGTAGGGCATTATCAAGTCATCACATGGTTTCAATGTCTTTATTATTGCAGTAATAATTGACTGATATATCAAGTGAATTGTCAAATCAATATCTTTATTATTGCAGTAATAATGGACTGATATACGGAGTGAATTGTCAAATCAACACATGGTTTCAATGTCTTTATTATTGTAGTAGTGAGTGAATTGTCAAATCAACACATGGGTCATTAATAATATCATGATTTGAATCATTTGATACATATATTAAAACATTAAAAACATTTAGATTCATTAATTTGATAATTTCATACAACAACCGAGCCTAAGACTAAATAATGAACTAAAATGACATTACATTGGAAAGTAGGAAATACAATAAATAACATTAATCTTACTAAAGGGAAATTAGGAAATTACATTGGAAATAAAAGCTTAACTAAGTCTCTCTCAAGTTGTTGTTTTTCCTCATTTAAATCATTCCTTGCTGAATGCAACTTGAATAACTCCAAATTAATCTTCCTGTTTTTAATTGCAATTTTCTCCTTTCTAGCTGCGCCATCTCACTGTTGCTTTCTTTTTCATTATTAATCCTTTGGATCTCGACTTGAAGTTCATTGTTTTTCTCCAAATTTAATCTTTGGACTTGATCCATCCACTCTTAAAAGGCTTCTGCAGGCATGTTCAAAACCTTTCCTTTGCCTTTGTTTTTGGTGAACCCATCGTTGGGAGTAGTTAGGTCTCCACTGCTTGGTGTATTTAGCTCACTTGAAGTGGATTAGTTGCCAGCTTCATTGATCCTCCATCTCTTTGAGTCACTTTCTTTATTAGCCGTCTTCTTTTTGCAAGCTTTGACAGTATCTCCCATAGGCTTCCATACATCATTATGCCTCATAATGTCCCAACAATGAAGTGTTTATTGAAGTATGTTTTATTATCCTTTTTGTAGATTGCAAGTGCAGTTTCCATGACGTTGTCATCGGACTCACCACTTTTCCGACGAGCCTCCGCATGAGCATATGCACCAACAAGTTTGGATACTTTTGCATGTATTCTTTTCCAGTGACTTTGTATTTGACCCAACTCTCTGTCAAATGGTAAGATATCAGAGTCCTTGAAATCGTCAACTCCTTCTTCCCAGCATCGATCTCTAAAACACTTAACTTCCTTACACATACCAGTAATTCTTGTCCATAACATAATTGCTGTTTGTTTAGTATTACTACATTTATCTTGGCTTATCGTTAGTCAAGCCTTCACGAGAAACTCTTCTTCAGATGGCCTCCAGAATTTCCTCGACCCTTTATCTTCTTCGTTGTTGTCATCATCACACTCAACCGATGCAGCTCGAGACTGATATGAACTACTAAAGTTCGGAAGTGGCCCTTCACCTTGTGACTGCTGGTAATGTTGAGACATAGGAAATGATGTTTCATCAACGATAATTCTCATCCGAATTGTACTGATTTTCTTGTGAATGTGGAGCAAATTGGGAGTCAAAAGGTGTATTTGAGAAGCTCATATTCTTTAGGGGGAATTGTTGGTTAAGTTGAGTAGGATAAATCATATTTGTGAGTTGTATCCCATATGAAAATTTGGATCAGTTTGAGAAATGAGATCAATTTGGGAACTAGACGATTGAAAATTTGGATTAATGTGAGGTTGTTGAGGTCTTTTGGATTTTAGAGGGTTTCTTTTTCTGCCGGTTTTAGGATCCATAACTAATATTTATTATGAGAGAATTTATTTTTGTGGGGTGGACAAATGATGAAAGGAAACAAATATGACTTTCAATAACAAAATGAGCTCAAAAATAAGACGTGTAGAAGTAGCTCAATATTGGTCTCTTTTTATAGACAAAAAAAAATATATTTGTTGGTGTTTTTTTTTAAATAAAATATTTAAACAGTAGATATAGCCGTTGCAAAAATTTGCAATGTTACTAATTCAATGCAATATAGACCGTTAGATTGATGAAATGGGGATGGTTAGATATATGCCATGCAACAGAAGTGGGACCCGCATCAGTTTTCTCCTTCTCTCACTATGCGCCATGTGTACAATGAACCAACTTTTTTTTGTTGAGTTTTAGATCGTTGCAACGATCAGACCTTCCATCTCTTTTCCCCTTTTTTCTCTCTCTCCTTTTTTTTTATTGCTTTTTATACCTTCTCTCCTCATGATCTATAGCTTAGATCAACCAATGACCATACTCTAAGAGCATGGCCACTCATGCCACAAAAAACATGCCATCTCTCTCTCATCTTGTAAAAGTTAATCATGCTTTATGACTGAGTAAAATACACTTTTGGGACTTACCTTTCATACTTTTCATCATTTGGGGACTCACCTTTTATCTTTCATCGTTTGGGGACTAATGATGGCCGAAAAATAAGATTCCGGTGAGCTTATTAATTTTTTTAAAATAAATACAGTATATAATTAAATAATATAAAACAAAAATACAGATTTTTTGAGGATTGTTAGCTACCAACTGCAATCCAAAATCAAATCACAATATTGACCACTAAAATATGAATGTTAACACAAAATGTGCCTAAGAAATTGCAGCTAGTCTACATAGATTGTTCTTCACGCTATTTAGTACTCCATACTATTTATCTAACCAACTTAAGTCTATAATAGTATAATAGGTAAGATTACAAAATTTCACTCAAAAACATTGACATTCTCGCTTAGAAGCCGCTAGTTTGTTGGGGAGATATTGCATGTGAAATGTAGCATGTACCTAAAGATCATGAAGATTTTATAGAGATGATTCATGAATTCCTCTTTGCAAAGAAAGAACATGAACTGATAGTAGTCTCATAGTAAACGTTTAATAGGTTTTATTTTTCCCTGTTTTAAAGGTAAGCGTATTACAAGAAAGTGGGAAAAAAAAGATTTTTTTTGAAATCTCAACCACACCGGAATTTAACTTTCCCCATCGTCAATCCCCAAACGATGAAAGATAAAAGGTGAGTCCCCAAATGATGAAAAGTATGAAAGGTAAGTCCCCAAAAGTATATTTTACTCCTTTATGACTCATTTTGACAAATGCAGCCATTCATGACCTAAAAAAACATCATCCTTCTCTCTCCTACTTTTTATTATACCTCACCCCATTTTCTTTCTCCTACATCAATACATTATTTGTACCTTTTGATATCTATAATATTATACAAGATTATAAATAAAATTATTTTATGTATTTATGATCCTAATTAAATTCATTTTGTTGTAATTAATTTTGGATTAAATAAAATTAAGTTTTAGTTGGGATTTTTCACTAGAGCAATCATCATTTAAGTTTACATATTTAACAACATGATAATGAAACAACAACTTCGACACAAAAATCATAAATAACTGCTACTACAAACTACTTAAATTTAAAGGCACAATAACTGCTACTACAAACTACTTATCTTAAATAATCCAGATATTAAGACTATTATTCATTATTAAGACCATATCGTTGCCAAATATGCTCAATTAAGTCTGATTTAAGAGAGACATGGGTTGGCTTTCGCGTATTGCAGCCCTTGTAGCCAAGTATTGATCCATGTTAAAAGGACGTTCGTTGCAAATTCAACTAGGACCTCGACACTAGTTGTCGCACTTGCACTACCCCTATTTTGAGGCCGATCTTCACTGAATTTTGTGGTGGTTGCATATTGAATATATGATTCTCGCTCATCCTCAACAATCATGTTATCATGATGATGCAAGCAACCATGATATTGCTCAATATGTCTTCATCCCAAGCAAGTAATGGTTTACGTATAATAGCATATATCGTTTGTAAAACTCCAAATGCACGCTCAACATCCTTGCGCACAGCTTCTTGACGATCAGCAAATACTCTTTGTTTATCAATTTTTGGAAGGGAAAATCCTTGGATAAAAACAGCCCATTGAGGATAAATACCATCAGTTAGGTAATACCCCATGTTGTAATATTGTCCATTTACCAAAAAATTAACTTCAGGGACACTGCCGTGGAGGACATCGTCAAAAATAGGAGAACAGTAAATGACATTAAGATCATTACACGAAACTGGAATCCCAAAAAAGGAATGCCAAATCCAAAGATCTTGCGACGCCACCGCTTCGAGAATGAGAGTTGCTTTCCAACTACGATCTTGTTAATGAGCTTTCCACGCAGAAGGGAAATTTTTCCACTCCCAATGCATACAATCAATGCTTCCCATCATCCTTGGGAAGCTAAATCTATATTTGTTGGCCTTCTCAAATATTGCTCGCAATCACCCCTTCAGTGAATTTTAAATGGGATGTCATAGCACTGGTGCGACCTAAATGCAAGTACTCGTCAACTGCATCAGCTGACATGCCATACAATAACATTCGTATGGAGGCTGTGCATTTTTGCAATGGAGATAAGCCCATTCTTCCTGTCGCATCCACTCTCCGTGTAAAGAAAGATTGATTGGATGTAGCAACCTCCATGATACGTAGAAACACACGTTTTTGCATGCGGAAGATGTTATCACCACAGACATCATTAATAGCGAAGTAATCATTATATAGTTGAATGTGCACTTGTTCTCGACCTCTATCCATGGTTGGTAGTGTGAGGGGAGCTTCAGGATGTTCATCTCGCACATCTTATAGTGGTTGACGTCGTCATCGATGGGGAGTTTGCTCTAGTGTTGTATTATGATTAATGAAATAATCATTAATTGCTTCATTAATGGCTTCGTATTGTGAAGCAGATTCAATATCTGAATTAGAAGAACTAGTACTAGAGATTTGAGACAACATTTTGTTGAAGTGTTTAGGGTGGTACTAGATGTTTATTTGCTTGTCCACTACATATAAGTATTTATACAAGTATATGGTTGTGTGGTCACCATACAAGGGTGAGTCCATTGAATTCATTCTGAAGTCACCACACAATGGTGAGTATAGTAGGTTAAAGGTGAGGTGATCATATAATGCAATGTGTAGTGGATTAAAGATGAAGTGATCATACAATGCAAAATACGGTATGTTACTAGTGAGGTGACAATACAATGCAAAGTATAGTAGATTAATTTTGAGGTGACAACACAATGCTATGTAGGGGTGTTCATAACCGGGGTACCCGACTTTGCGGGTACTTGAAAAGCCGGCCCATGACCCGACCCGGGAAAATCGGGTACCCGGTTTTCTCGGGTTGGGTCATCGGGTACCCGGTTCGTTGATCCCCTTTTTTTTTTTTTTAAAGTTGGCCGTTAGTAACTTAGCAGTTACTATTTAGGTAGGCAATAGATTTAGCCCACTGCAATGCAATATTGCGCCATTAGTTTGTAAGTCCACTGCAATTGCAAATATGCAATACAAATAGTCAAATATTGCTTGCTTCTATGTTCTAACATTTCAAAGTTCAAATACCTCATGGAGTCATGGCTCATGCACTTCAAATAGTTGCTTCCCACAATGTACAATGACTCAATGAGTACTATCATCTATGAGATGCATCTCAAACTACTCAAACTAAGTGCTTACAAGTTACAAACTTTAAAGTTCAAAGTTTCAAACATCACAAATTCACAACCCACAAAATAACACTAAAATAGTTTTTCCAAACAAAAAAAAAAAAACACAACTTCAAAGCTCATATTCATTTGTGAAGTCCGAAGCATCGGTGGTCTCATCAATTGCAATTGTCGGTTGGTCGGAGACCAACTCTTGCATGCCTACAAACAATAGAAAAATGTAGATGTTACAAATTTACAAATTAAAAAATATGAAAAAAGAAAATATTTAAAATGAAAGTAATTGATGACAAGATAAATTACTAATCTTTTTCCATAATCTCCAACTCTAGCAAACTTTCCTCTATAGTAATTGGATCATAAGAGGTGCGCATCCAATCTTGAGAACAAACAAGGGCTTCAACCATCCTTGGAGTAAGAGAGGTGCGAAAGGAATCAAGAACACAACCCCCCGTGCTAAAAGCGGACTCCGAAGCTACCGTTGAAGCCGGAATTGCAAGTATGTCACGTGCCATTTTCTTAAGAATGGGATAAGTCTTACTTTGTGAAGCCCACCAATCCAAAATATCAAATCCCTCATCATCATCGGGTTCGGCTTGGTCACTCAAATACTTGTCCAACTCTGTTTTTGTGTTATAATCGATATTCACATTATCCCTCCTATAATCCTTTCTTAAAATTTTTCTCTTAGATCCATTTCCACCACCATCACAATGAGTCATAGAAGAGGTTTGAGCGGTCGAAGTTGACCCCATTTGTTTTGTTGGAGGTTCGGATGATGCATAACAATCAAACAAAGATTCCAAAACATTTCTAATCTTTTGACATAAAAGAATAGAAGAACTAGTGTCATACGATCGACGAACAATGTACTCCACATAGTTTAACTTATGCCTAGGATCAAGAACTAAAGTAATGAACATCAAAACATTGACATTATTAACATTTGACCAATACTTGTCAAATTTGAGCTTCATTTGTCTTGCCATGTTCCTAAGCTCATCATCATCATGACTAAGATAATCAGAAATTTCATATCCAATATCATATATGTCCTCTACAAGTGTATTACCGGTCACATACCGAGATCCCGACAATGTCAATGTAGCTTGATAGAAAACTTCAAGAAAAGGCAATAAACAAGCAACTTTGTCCCAATCCTCATCATCCGGGGCCCCACCTATCCTCCTAAGCTCTCTAGTGTAAGGAGTGTACTTAGTTTTCAAATTTTTGAATGCTTTCCTAAACACCAAAACCGACTTAAGCATCAAAAAAGTGGAATTTCACCTTGTTTCAATGTCCAAACACACACCCCCTTTGCTTTTTATATTTTCCTCATCAACACAAGACCTAAACTTTTGAAGTCTAGTAGGAGAAGACCTCACATATTTCACAGCAGCACGAACTTTCAAAATGGAAACATCAACATCTTTCAAACCATCTTTAACCACTAAGTTCAAGATATGTGCCACACATCTCATATGCAAAAACTCAGCATTCAACACACATCCATCCCAATGGTTAAGAATTTTTTTCAAGTATTGTATTGCTAGATCATTAGAACTAGCATTGTCAACAGTTTACAGTCAAAACCCTTTTGAGACCCCATTCTAGCAAACCATTTTCAACAGTTTTACCAATAAGTTCCCCGGAATGACCACCAACAGGACAAAAGTTAATAATTCTTTTGTGCAATTTCCAATTATCATCGATGAAATGAGCAGTGAGACACATATAAGACAAATTTTGACCTGAAGTCCATGTATATGTGGTAAGACATACCCTAGAAGAAAAATTCTTAAAAACCTTCCTTTTTTCAATAAAAGGCCATAACAATCCCTTGTAATGGTAGCACGTGAGGGAGGAACAAAATCAGGAATGGCAACCTTGCAAAATTGACGAAAACCTTCACGCTCAACAAAGTTAAAAGGCAACTCATCAATAATCAACATCTTAGCAAGTGATCTTCTAATCTCATCTTGATTAAATCGTCATGCCCTAGGAATACTAACAGTCTCCATAGTCCCATCAGTTCTAACTTTTGTCCAAGACTCAAAATCCAAGATTGTTTGTTTTTGTCCAAGTTAAAAGGAGCTTTCTTACATCTAGAAATGTGGCGTGACATGGCATTGGTTCCATTTTTAGATGAACAAGAAATTTTAGCATTACAATGTACACATTTCGCATAATCCTTATCATTCACAATCTTCTCAAAATGATCCCAAGCAGAAGAAGTTTTCTTTCTTTTACCTCCTTCGCTAGATGGTTGCCCTTTCTTTTTCTTCTTAGCTTTTCCCTTAGTCTCCATCACTATCTCCGGCTCGTCGGAATCTTCATTAGTTTCTTTAGAGTTGACCTCCATTAGATCATCATCACTATTATCTCCATACCTTGACATATTCTATATGAAAAATGAGAAACTCATTACAATTTAGAATTTACCAACCAAACTACTACTTACTAGCATAAATTAAATCATACCAACTTACCAAGTCACCAACTAAATTAATTGAGCATTATAACAATCAAGTGTACTACTTACTAGCATAAATCAAGCTAACTTAAATCAAACAAATCAATCTCCTTTTTTTATTAGCAATTAGTTTAACAACTTTAAGAAAATACTAACACTAATAACAACAAAATGACAAATGAACTAACAAACACTAACACTAATAACACTAACAAAGCAACTAATAACACTAACAATACTAAACATACAAAAAAAACTAGTAAACAACAAATACTAACACTAATGACAAGTTAACAACAAATAAACTACCAAAAACATACAAAAAAAACTAATCCATGAAAATACTAACACTAATAACAAATACTAACACTAACTAACAAATACTAACACTAATAACAAATACTAACACTAACTAACAAATACTAATCCATGAAAATACTAACACTAACTAGTAACTAACAAATACTAACACTAATAACAACAAATAAACTAACAAAGCAACTAAACATACAAAAAAACTAGTAAACAAAGTCACTTCATTAATCCATTATTCAACAACCAAAAACATAATTAATCAATTATTCGATTATTCAACTACCAAAAACATAATTAAACAAAGCAAAATTAACATAAAAAATAAAAAGAAGGAGAAAAGAAGACTGATTTGTTTGATTTATTCAACTACCGAAAACCCTAAATTGAAGGATTGAAGGAGAAAAGAAGAGTTAACTTACGGTGGTGCGGCGCTCGACTTCGCGATGTGTTGGACGTGGTGCGGCGATCGACTTCGCGGCGGACGGTGCGACAGAGATGGTTGGACGGTGCAGCAGTGAGGGTGACTGGATGTGGGTGAGGGCGTGAGGCAGAGGCAGTGAGTTGTGAGGGTTTTGCTTTCAAATGGATGAAATGGGCCAAAACAAAATAAAAGGGCTGCTGGGCTGGACCGAAATTATATATATAAAAAAGAAAATCAAATTTAGCCGGGTACCGGGTACCCGTATGCCTGGTTCTCCGGCCCATGACCCGACCCGGATTTCTTTGTTTTTTTCGGGTCGGGTACCCGGCCTGGTAAAATCCAAAAAAAAAAAAACAGCTTTTGACCCGACATTTTTTGGTCGGGTCAGCGAGTTTTGCGGCTCGGGTTTTTCTGAACACCCCTAATGATATGCCATGTAAAGTATAGTACTCCCTCCGTAACACATTACTTGCAACATTTGCCAAAAATGGGTGTAATATATTACTTGCAACAATTTGAAACTTTCCATATATGGCAAAATTTAGCATGTTAAATGTCCAACCTATGTGATTTCTCTCTCCTACTTGTGCATAATTAATCTCCTTAACCCATGTGATTTCTCCCTCCTACTTTTTCTTTCCTCAACCCATGTGATTTCTCTCTCCTACTTTTTCATAATTAATCCCCTTTACCCATACTTACCAAATTTTGCCTAGGAAATCCCCCTAGTCCAATTGTTGCAAGTAATGTGTTACGGAGGGAGTAGATTAATTTTGAGGTGACTACACAATTATAATAAGTAACGAAAATAATACTACATCTTAGAAGACAACAATTTTAAATAGTACATGTGAACATCCATTGCAGAAATAGCCACATAACACAATACTTAAAACATTAACTACTAAACATCAAATAAAGTGATGATAAGAACCTATTACATTATTTACTAGAAATAAAGTAAAGAAATAGCAACAACAACAAACATGATAAACTAGTAGTCTTAATAAGAAAACAAAGTTAATCTTCCGCACCATAGATTTCAGTGAATAATTTTTCCTTCAACTTCTCCTCTCGTGGAGTCAATGAAGGCTTCATCAGTAGAGAATTTAAGAGATCAGTGTTGATCTTCAACTGCATTAACATCTAATTATTTTCTTCTAACTTAACCATTCTTGCCTTCCTCCTCTCTTTGGACCTTTCAATTCCAACATTTCTTTTTCCAAATTGATGTCATCTCCTCTCATTTCAGTATGTAGTGTAATTCTTTCACCCAAACTCCTATGATCCTCAGACGAACCTCCTTTAACTCTTCTTTTTGCTTTGACCTTCTTTACACCATATGGACGCTTATCTCCACCGAATACAAACCCACCGGAAGCAACATCGTCTTCTGCTTCATCATTGTCATAATCGACAAAGGTTGTTGGTTCTGCTATAGCCTTTCCTTTCTTAGGTTAGAATAGTTGGACTCTTGGTTGCCATTTCGGATATAATTTAAAATTTTCCAAACCACGCTCAAATAAGAAGTTTTTGTTAGTGGCTTGCCGGTAAACTATGTGAGCATTGCGAATAACATCTTCATCATTCATCCCACTCCTCTTTAATCGAAGTGCTTCTTCATGGCATCCAACCCACCTCATCACTTCTGGACACATTCTTTTCCAATGACTCTTCATCATGTCAAAACTTCGAAAGGGAAACTCATAAGGCCTTGAAGCCCGAACCGCTTCTTATGACTGGTGTATGTTTCTCCATAATTTAGCACCAATCACGTTGGTTGACATAACCTCATCAGTAGAATGCTTGAAGAAACAAGCAATAAGAGCTTCGTCCTCTCTATTTGACTATTGCGTCTTAGGGGTTGATCCACCAACTTTTGTTGTTTCTATTCTTGATGGATTAACAGGCATCGCAGGTGAAAGGATCAGCTTAGTTGCGGCACGGATGATTGGTTCGACAACATATTTTTCGTCTCCTGAGCTTGTCCCAATGTTTGGATTTTCCTCATCATTTGCAGGAGGACTTGGAAGTTTGGATGAGAGGCAAAGGACGGGTTGAAAGGGAAGCCAAAGCTTTCCGAATCATTAGGGTATATTGTAATTTTTCCTAAGTATAAACATATATTATGATTAGTAAAAGAAGAAACTATCATAACACATTAAAATCCCACATGTGAACACTAGTAATATATATTTGAAACTAGGTCAAAAGTAATATTATTAATTAGCAATAATTTTTATAAAAATAATGTTTCTAAAGTTCTCAACAAGTGCTAACAAATTTACGTGTTAAACATGATTAGTATTCTATATCATAGCATTACATTATGACATATACCTAAAATTGAATTATTAATTTATCACAATGCTTAATATAATTTCCATAATAAATAAAAATTTCTTTTAGAATTTGAATAATAAATAATAGTTTTTTTATAAAATTCAACAAGTGTATAAGAAATTTACACATTAAACATAATTAGTATTCTATATAATATCATTTGATTATTATATATAAATAAAATTGAATGATTAATTTATGACAATGCTTAATATATAAAATTCAAAAATTAATAAAAATTCAGTAATTAATAATAATAACTTTAAGAAGTTCAACAATTAATAACAATTCAACTATATAAAATACGAAAATAGATAAATATAATTTTTGACTCAGCTCAATGGTCTTCAATAATAATTTCTTTAAGAATAAAAGCTTCTAAAAATATATATTCAAGTGTGTATAATATAGAGAGAAAATAATTAATTTTAGAAGTGTGTCAAAATATAACAAAATGCATGTTTATTTATAGATCTCAAGAAAATATGACCCTTGGTGATTTTTTTTTATTTGTATTTTTAAAGTTATTCAGATTACAAAATCTGAATAACCAAAATAATCGCTGTGATTCAACATCTACATATCAACAGATATTGGCTGGGCACGCTGCTCAATGCTCACTCTCTACTGAAGCATGACAGAAGTTGCTGCCATTTGCTGTTGAACTCATGCACGCGTGGCACCATTTCATTGGCTCTTATGAATTTTCCCCCTCAAACTCACCGTTTTGAAATTTTCCCCAGCCAAATTTCTCCTACTTTTTCGTGGTCCTACCCATCTTCTTTTACATGACTTTCTCCATGGTTTGGGTCATAGGATGCCCAAACATAGACTAAGTCATTGTATGACCCAATTAAAAACATCAAAAAACCATGGATGCAATCCAAAGTTTTTTGAGCTAGGTTGATGACCCAATTTTATGGCCAAATAAACCATGAGTGGGGATGCTCTAAAGGCCCGTTTGGTTCCTAATTTTCAGAAGTTAGAAATGTATTCAGTTGTTTAATTGGGGCTCTAATTTTTTTTTTATAATTGTTTCTAAGTTAAATCTCAATCTCTCATATTGGTACCCTAGTCTACCGCAAGATATCATATCATGTTATCGGGCAGAATTAAAATCTAAGCCACTAAACACATTATTGCCAAAAACTACCTCCTGCAGTGGCTGGAATTACAAGCCGATTACAAAGAAAAGAGACTCAATAGATCTCGAAACAAGGTGATTGGCGATAGCTTAGAGATTGAGGAGCGTTTAATGGAGAGAAAAAAGGAAGATGCGAAGAGGCGTTTAATTAAGTGAAATAGTTGAAAAGAGAAGTTAACCAAGCATATTTATTAACTAGTTTTTTAAACCATGAAAAATGCACGAAACTTTTTTTTGCTTTATAATTTAAGATTTTAGGATGTTTATCTAACATCATGTTGTAAATATTAGCTTGTCATTTAAAATTTTTATGATCATATCGTGTATTAAGAGTATTTTAAGATTGACTTATGACCCGTGCATTCAATTATTGGTGTAGTTAATATTATGGTAAGACATTTCCACAGGTACCCCTGAAGTTTGACGTAATTCTCAAATTACCCCCACATTTGAGGAATTTCTCAGATATCCCTGAACTTTGACGTTGAGCTCAAAATAACTTTACTATTAAGAGATCCCTAACGCCATTAGGTTTCTCTCACTCTCTCTCCCCTCCCCCAATTTTCTCTCTCATCCCACCATCCTCCATTGATGAACCTCCAAGCTGTCTCTCTCCTCCCACCTCCATGATTTCTCTCTCCCCTCCATGCTTTCTCTCATCCCATGCATAGAATCCCATCATCAGTGATGGCTCAAGCAAAACCTCAATTTCGACTTCAAGCCATTTGCGGCCTCCACAAAGAGCATCAAAATCTGTCCTATTATCCTGAAAAATTCCGAAAATTCATTGAATTCTGAGCCATCAATTGACCAATCAACACCATCACCCTCTTTATATATATATATATATATATATATATATATATATATATATATATATATATATATATATATACCCTTTTGCTCACTTCGCCTTCATCATCATATCCAGCTCTTTTTTCCTACCAAAGATAAATGTTTCAACAAAAAATATAAAGAAAGCCCAACAAATTAAGCTCCAGTTCACTTCTTGTGATAAATATGAGTAATAACAAAAGAAAAAAGGGAAATAGAAGAAAAACTTACTGTGAATTTATGAGAAAGAGAGTTTCATGTAAGTTTTTAAGATGGCGTTGAACATTCAAGTAGTCCTAGAAAGTTCTAGAAGCAGGTGGGTTAGGAGGAATTACTTGGCCCCACTGCTGAAGAGGTGCCATTAGTTGATACGAACTTGGTTCATTGCTTTCTCTCTCCTCCCACCCTCATATTATAATTTGAGCTAACTACAACAATTAACCAAAGATAAAGGATAAAAAGGCATGGAGGTGGGAGGAAGAGAAAGCTTGAAGATTCATCAATGGAGGATGGTGAGAGAAGAGAGAAAATTGGGAAGAAACAGAGAAAAACCTAATGACGCTAGGACTTTGTCAATAGTAAAGGTATTTTGAGCACAAAGTCGAAGTTTAGGGGTATCTAAAGAATTCCCCAAATGTGAGGGGTAATTTGAGAATTAAGTCAAACCTCAGGGGTACTTGAGGAAATTTCCCTTGCAAGAATGAAGTTCATTCTTTCCCAAACCATATCCAAAAAGAGTCACACAAAAGGAAAGATTTAATTGTGTATACAACATGGTGCACATAGATGAGAAGTGGTTTTCCATGAGCAAAGTAACCCAAAGGTTTAACCTACTGTCAGAGGAGGAAGATAGAAGACCCATACAGAGCTTGCCAATCAAAAGCTTTCATAACCAAGATGATGTTCATGGGTGCAGTTGCAAAGCCATGGATAGGGGACTTAGGTGAAATCATATGGGATGAGAAGTTGGGAATCTTCCAATTCATATAGGAAGTTGATGCTCAGAGATGGTCTTGTAATAGGCCAGTAGGTACCATAGAATTAAAAGCCAAGCAAAGCATCACAAAGGACACAATCAGGCAGATGTTGATCACAAAATTGTTGCCAGCAATAAGGGAGAAATGGCCAGCAGATGGATGCAAGCAAATATGGATCCAGCAGGACAATGCAAGGCCTCACATAGGGCCAGATGACCCACTGTTTCTACATGAAGCTAACAAATATGGGTTTGAAATGAAACTCATATGTCAACCAGCTCAATATCTTGATCTCAAAATGCTAGACTTAGGTTTTTTTTAAAAGCAATCCAATCAATTCAACACCAAACTTTTCCAGATTCAGTTGCAAAGTTGGTGTCAAGTGTGGAAGAGGCCTATAATGTGTATGATCCAAGGTTGATTAACTACACATGGTTACATTTGATGTATGTTATGCTTGAGGTCCTTAAAGTGAAAGGTGGAAATAATTACAAAAACCCACACATAGGCAAGAAAAAGCTTGACAGATTGGGTCTTTTACCAACTTTTATTGAATTACCAGATGAGTTAGTAACTGACACAATCAAGGAATTGAGCCTGGACATAATTTTTTGGGGCATCATGATTTCAATGCAAGTTAAAGACAAATAGAGGCCACTCAAGAATACCAAAGAGGGTCAGAGAAGTAGCAGCAGCAAGCAGCATGTGAATGACTGTGTGCAAAGTAAGGCAGCAAGAACAACACAACGTTTGAGCAGCAAACAATAGCCTCATCATCAAAGAAAATAGGTCTTTTTGTAAACATTTTTTGTATGTATAGCCTAGTAAAGAAAATAGTGATAGGCAACACAAAATTTTTGTAAAAACAAGTAATTTTTTTGTAAAGTGTGTATGAAATGAGAGAAGAATATCTTTTTGTCTGAAATTTCATCATTTGGTTTCCATCTTACTGTTGAAAAACACCAAAAAACTTTTAAGCTTGGCCTGTCCTCTCAGGAAGTCCCCAATCCATATACATAGCCATGGCAAAACAACAATAAATAGCCTCACAACATGAAACAAGGAGGATGCAATGGTGGCAGTTAATGATGATTGGGCCATAAGGACTTCATGCAATCATACGAAGCTACTGACCTCATTCTTCATAAAGGAAATGACAAACAAAACCTCTCAGGACATATAGTTTCATGTAAATGCAACAAAAATTCTTAATCACAACCATTAGATCATTTATCTTGCCTCCTAATTGCAATACCCTATTCATGGTGGCACATAAACTGAGTCTAGCCTAGCTACATGTTTAGTCAAAATTTCATCATCATAGAGGAGACCAACTTTCAACACACACTACAACATTAGTTTCCCATGCATTTTTTCCAGCCTCTACTTCCAACCAAACTGGATCATTTAGTTGCAAAATGAAATCAGTTTAGCCGGAAGAAGGGGTGGCAAAAAAAGGAGGGAAATCATAGAGCACAAAAACCAGGAGCTAAACATGGTAATCAAGGAACCCTAACATCATAGAGCACAAAAAACAGATTCTCAACATGATAATGAAGCCAACAACACCACAAAACATCATAGAGCACAAAAACCAGAAGCTAAAATCATATAGCACAAATAAAGCAGAATGTCAACACGATAATGGAGCTAATAACATCACAAAACATTATAGAGGACAAAAACCAGAAGCTAAAATCATACAGCACAAAAAAGAACCTCAACATGATAATGGAGCCAACAACATCACAAAACATCATGGAGGACAAAAACCAGAAACTAAAATCATGGAGCACAAAAAACCAAGAGCTAAACATGATAATCATGGCCGAAATCCTAACATCATATATAGAGCACAGAAAAACAGAACCTCAACATGATAATTGAGCTAAAAACATCACAAAACATCATGGAGCACAAAAACAAGAGCTAAACATAATAATCGAGGAACCCTAACATGATAGAGCACAAAAACAGAACCTCAACATGATAATGAAGCCAACAACATCACACAACATCATAGAGGACAAAAACCAATAGCTAAACATGATAATCATGGAATCCTAAATCGTAGAGCACAAAAAAAACCTCAACATGATAATGGAGCCAAAAACTTCACAAAAAATCATATAACACAAAAACCATGAGCTAAACATGATAATCAAGGATCCCTAACATCATAGAGCACATAAAACAGAACCTAATAAACATGATAATGAAGCCAAAAACATCACAAAACATCATAACGCACAAAAACCAGGAGCTAAACATAATAATCAAGAAACCCTAACATGATAGAGCACAAAAAACAGGACCTCAACATGATAATGAAGCCAACAACATCACAAAACATCATAGAGGACAAAAACCAGAATCTAAAATCATAGAGCACAAAAAACCAAAAGCTAAACATCATAATCATGGAATCCTAACATCATAGAGCACAAAAAAACAGAACCTCAACATGATAAGTGAGCCAAAAACATCATAAAACATCATGGAGCACAAAAACCAGGAGCTAAACATGATAATTAAGGAACCCTAACATGGTAGAGGACAAAAAGTAGAACCTCAACATGATAATGAAGCCAACAGCATGACAAAACATCATAGAGGACAAAAACCAAGAGCTAAACATGATAATAATGGAATCCTAACATCATAGACCACAAAAAAAAGAACCTCAACATGATAATGGAGCAAAAACATCACAAAAAATCACATAGCATAAAAACCATGAGCTAAACATGATAATCAAGGAACCCTAACATCATAGAGCACAAAAAACATAATCTAAACATGATAATGAAGCCAAAAACATCACAAAACATCATAGAGAACAAAAACCAGGAGCTAAACATGATAATCAAGGAACAGTAACATGATAGAGCACAAAAAACATAACCTCAACATGATAATGAAGCCAACAAGATCAAAAAACATCATAAAGGACAAAAACCATAATCTAAAATCATAACAAAAAACCAAGAACTAAACATGACAATCAAGGAACCTTAACATGATAGAGCACAAAAAACAGAACCTCAACAGGATAATGATGCCAACAACATCACAAAACATCATAGAGGACAAAAATCATAATCTAAAATCATAGAGCACGAAAAAACAAGAGCTAAACATTATAATCATGTAATCCTAACATCATAGAGCAAAAAAAAAAAAAAAAAAGAACCTAAACATGATAATGAAGCCAACAGCATCACTAAACATCATAGAGGACAAAATTCATAATCTAAAATCATAGAGCACAAAAATCCAAGAGCTAAACATGATTAGCAAGCAAAAAATATCATAAAACATCATAGAGCACAAAAAACAGAACCTAGACATGATAATCATGGAATCCTAACATCATAGAGCAGAATCACATAAGTTAAACATGATAACTAAGGAATCTAACAATCATAGAGCACAAAAAATATCATAGAGCTAAATCTCATAAACAGGGCTGTTGATATTGGTTAAACTAAAATTGTATGGGTCAAACCTTAAGACAAATGCAGCTGAACTAAGCTAATCTAAAATTTCAATCAACTACATTAGATAGAAACTGGAAATGAAAAAGTTGTAACATAACCAATTCATGGAAAAAAATAACAAAAGTCAAATGAATTGAATTAAACTGAATTATTTGGTTCGAACTAGAAATGAATTAACAGATTCAATCGATACCTCTATTTGTTTTCATATATAAATTGACCTTCTAACGTTGAAATGAAATGTTCTACACAAAAGCTTGCAATACCATTACAATTAGCAACCAAAATTTGACTAACTTTTCACTAACTTTTCTCTCCAAAATACAAAAAAAAAGTTGAATAATCAAAATGTTGGCAGTGAACTTTTCACCAATTTCTAAACTTTTATGCTGAAAGAGAAAATCTAATATATAAATTAATAATACTTAGAGTAACAGTTAATGGTTAACCGGAAAACCGTACCGAAGAAAATGTTAACCGCCAACGGTTACTAGTTAACAAAAATGGCGAACCGAAACTTCTGGTTACCGAACCAAAAATGTAGTTTCGGGACGGTTAACTACCCATGAACACCCCTAGTTAAAACTGATCAAGTAATAAAAAAGGGTGACTGATGTGTTATTTAATTTTTGTTAACTTTGTTTATCCTATGCAATGTATTTGGATGATTAAGAATTGAAAATATGGAATTGACCCAAATTATTGGTCAACTTAAAAGTGCACATTACATTGGGGATCTGAAATTACAAATCAAATCATATCATTTCAAATTCTTAAGTTTAAATTCAATTGGCTTGCCAAATTTTATCACCTTTTCATTCTCTTTCTTCAATTCTCTCGTCCCTTCATCTCCTCTAATACACCAAATCTCTATCTCTATCTCACATCGCCATTCTCTCTAATATATATAAAAATATAGCTACTTATAATATAATAATAAATTTTTGATATAATATCCATAAAAAATACATAAAAATATTGTAAAATTAAATTTTATATAGAAGTTATGTAAAAGCTAAAAAAAATATTATTATTCGCGGTCCGGACTGAAGATCAAAACTTAAAAAAATTCGGACCAAACAACTGTTTATTTTTTCGGTCTGGACTGAAAAATCAAACATTCAAAAACTTAGACCTAATTAGGGCCCTAATATGTAGGTTCTCCCTTAGGCCTCCAAAATCTCAGAAACGGGGCTGTTGATAGTGGTTAAACTAAAATTGTATGGGTCAAAGCTTAAGACAAATGCAGCTGAACTAAGCTAATTTAAAATTTGAACCAACTACATTAGATAGAAACTGAAAATGAAAAAGTTGTAACATAATCAATTCAGGGAAAAAAATAACGAAAGTCAAATGAATTGAATTAAACTGAATTATTTGGTTCAAACTAGAAATGAACTAACAGATTAAAACGATATCTCTATTTATTTTCATATATAAATTGACCTTCTAGCGTTGAAATGAAATGTTAAAAGCTTGCAACACCATTACAATTAGCAACCAAAATTTGACTCACTTTTCGCTAACTCTTGTCTACATAAATAAAAAACAAAAAAGTTGAATAATCAAAATGTTGGCAGTGAACTGTTCACCAATTTTTAAACTTTTATGTTAATAGTGAAAATCTAATATATAAATTAATAAAACTTAGAGTAACAGTTAATGGTTAACCGGAAAACCGTACCTAAGAACATGTTAACTGCCAACGCCTACTAATTAACAAAATTGGTGAACCGAAAATGTAGCTTCGGGACGGTTAACCACACATGAACACCCCTAGTTAAAACTGATCTAGTAATAAAAAAATGTGACTGATGTGCTATTTAATTTTTGTTAACTTTATTTCTCTTTGCCTTCTCTCTAATTGTACCACCCCGTATTTTTATACCCGTTTAGTAATTATTTATATTATTTTAGTTTATATAAAAAAATTAAAATATTCTTGCGAATTTTGTCAAAACAGACCTTGTATATATCACTTTTTGCGAGAAACAACCTTTTAAAAATTTTCTAGCAACTTACGACATTGAACATAAATTTATTTGTGGGAAACAACCTTTCTCTACTTTCCGACGTTGACCAGCTCGATTCCGGCGTTGACTCACATAAGTTAGTCACGTGACTTGCACGTGACTCGTGTTTTGCTCCATTTGAACCCTTTCCCTCCTCCCCCACCCCTACCCACCTGAACCACCCTCACCTCATTCCCAGCCCCACCCCGAAACCATCCCCACCCACTTGAACCACCCCACCTGAACCACCCCACACACAATTTGTTTCACTCTTCACAAAACCCCAAACCCACCAACGTCAACCGCACCACCACCAACAACAACATCGAAACCCATCGACCATCATCCCTCTCTTCACCAAACCCCTAACAACCTTCAACCATAGCACCACCACCAACATCGAAACCCTAACCCACTATCTTTCTCTCTCTCTCTCTCTCTCCCTCTTCACAATCATTTCACTTGGTGGTGGTGGTGCATGTTGAGCGGTTTTGGTTCGAATTTGATGGTGGTGGCGATTCGAATTGTGGGTTCGAATCTGATGGTGGTTGTGGTTTGAATAGTGGCTCCATTTACATTTAAGGTTTTAAGTTGCCAGAAAATTTTTAAACGGTTGTCTCTCGCAAGATGTGATATATAAAAGGCTTGTTTTGGCAAATTTTCCAATATTCTTTTATTAAATATTTTGTTTCCCACATGTTGACTTTGTCTTATAAGGTCAAAAACTAATTCCTAAATTTCCTAGGTTAAACACCCTAAGTTACCTAACTGTTATATAGAGCATCCACATTCATTAACATCCCCTTAATTTCTCTTTCCTCACCTCATTAGTCCACATCACTTTCCACTAACTTTATAACCCACCCTCACTATTTCACAATTCCATACCTACATTCATTAACCTCCCCATTTAACTTCTCTCTCCTACTTTTCCATACCCCACCTCCTTTTCTCTCTCCTACTTTCCATACCCCTCCAATATCAATAAAATAATTTGATTCATCACATTAATTTTAGATAATATTAATTAAATCAAAATAAGGTAATTATAATTAAATAATTACCTTCTAATCAATCGGATTAATTCATTAATTATATTACGTTAACAAAAAAAGCGTTATTTTTAATTACACTAGTTTACCCATTTTTCCTTTGCGGTTTAATTTGACAATTACACTAATTGCTAATTCACCTAATTTACCTAATTTTAACGTTAATAATAACGACAAATAAATACGCAAAAAAACACTAGAAATTCATTTAAAAAAAACATAGGTGAAATTGAACAAAGTACCATACAATTAATTTTGAATAAAAGATTGCAATAATTTAGATATTCAATCGTCATCGCTAGACTGGTGATTAATTTGCCAAATATGTTGAGCCAAGTCTCGTCGTAAGGTGTTGTGCAAATTTCTATCCCATGCATCAGCTCGCCTTTCCATATATCGTTCCATTCCAATATCATTAATTCGACCAGGTTGCACAGAATAGTTTGTACGCGTTGATCCGCTAATTGATGTCCTATTTTCTTGCTCGAATTCTGACATGTCACCATAATTCTGATATGTATCTCACTCATCCTCAACAATCATATTATGAAGAATTATACAAGCCAGCATTATCTCCTACAGCAAGTCTTCATCCCATACAAGAGCTTGTTTTTGTATTATTGCTAAACGTGATTGAAGAACGCCAAAGGCCCGCTCAACATCTTTTTGGACCGATTCTTGTCGCTCAATAAACAATTCATCCACGGGATTCATTGGGAGTCGAATCGCTGGGATGAACACTGCCCACTTAGGATATATCCCATAAGTTAGATAGTATCCTTTGTTATATGTGTTCCCATTGACTGTAAAGTTCACTTGAGGGGCTTTACCTTGATATAAATCATCGAACATTGGAGATCGTTGTTGATGTCATTGCAAGTTCTAGGTGTTCCAAAAAATGCGTGCCATATCCATAAGTCACCAGAGGCAACAACTTCTTAGATAACAGTTGCAGATTTACTCCTTCCTTGGTATAATCCTTTCCAAGCACGCGGACATTTTTTCCATTGCCAATGCATGCAATCTATACTGCCCATCATGCCCGAAAATCCCAGTCTTTGTCCATCATATATGAGGCGCTGCAAATCTATAATGGTAGGCCTCCTCAAGTACTCTTCTGTGAACGCTTCTCGAACCCCTTTAACAAAGTGAGCAAGGCTTGCTTTTGCAGTTGACTGAGCTATTTTGATGTACTCATCAATTGAATCAGCTGCTACCCCGTACGCTAGCATCCTCAACGCTGCTGTGCATTTCTGGATAGGAGTGGCTCCTAGTTTCCCAGTAGCGTCGTGACGTTGCTCGAAGTATTTGTGTTGTTTCGCAGTAACTGCCTCCACAACTCGAAGGAATAGAGACCTACGCATACGAAATCTACGTCGAAACATAGATTCTGAGTATAACGGACGATCAACAAAGTTATCTTTCATTAACCTTGTCTTTGCAGCTTCACGATCTCTATCAACGTACTTAAGCTTCTTGTAAGATCATCTTTTGTTGCTGGATTCTTCTGCGACTGGGGCAACAACCATTTGAGCAGCTTGCTCGATTATGTAATCTTCTTCTTCATATAGAAACTCATTCACAGCGATGATGTTGTTGACATAGTCATCAAAGAATTCATCACTTGAACTAGAAGAATTTTCATTTGGGTTCATGTTTGTGAGAAATTTTAAGAAGGGGAAAGCTCTAGTGTTTGTTGGATGGAGAATATAGTTCTGAAAACCAAATGCAATGTAACTCTTCTTTTATAGACATATATAGATAAGATTGCAATCTATATCTATGGACAAGATTGGTTTTATCTATGCGGATAAGATTGCAATCTATATCTAAGGATAAGATTGGTTCTAACTTTACGGATAAGATTGCAATCTAAATCTACGGATAAGATTGGTTCTATCTCTGCGGATAAGATTGCAATCTATCTAAGGATAAGATTGGTTCTAACTCTGCGGATAAGATTGCAATCTATATCTACGGATAAGATTGGTTCTATCTCTGCGGATAAGATTGGTCCTATATCTATGGATTGCAATCTATAACGTTAGAGAATAAGATAAGATGCAGTCTATAACGTCAGTGGATAAGATAAGATCACATTTAGCACTAAAATACAAGTACATTAATCATAAATATTGGTACATGACTCATTAGAACACAAGTCCATCAACTAAAACACGCTTACATTTAACAATTTAAACAAGTACATTAATCATAAAACAATACAACATTAACCATTAAAACACAATAACATTTATCCAAAAAACAGATGAGTTATTTCATGAACTCTTCCTTCAGCTTTGCAAGATACTCTTCCTCAAATGATTCAAGATACGATTTTCTCATAACAATTGAAACATCTTAAACCTCATTTTAGTTTCATCTCGTTGTTTTTGGTACTCGAGCATATCAAACATTTCCTTCCTCATTAAACCTCGCTCATTTTGCATACCGCTTAAAGTGTTGTTGAATTCATCCAAGCTTGTTGCAACACCTTTCAATTTGTTTTGGGCTTTCATTTTCTTCACACCGTCGGGACGTACAGTTGTTCCGGCTTCGTCGCTTGATCTCTTAGAACTCCCTTCACTCACAACAGTTGAATCTTTACCATACATCCATCTTGGAAGGTGTTGCATTGCTACCCAACAATGGTAAAAATCGAAAGCTTTATCCTTTTTTTGCCTTTAAAGATAATGTGCTTTAGCCTCTATGTCGTTAATAACCTCACCACTAGCTTGCATACGCTCAGCTACCGCAAGTTGTGCTACCCATAAAGTAACACCTTCATTGATTTGACTCCAACGCCTTTTAATAGCTCTCATGGTTCTTTTGTGCATCACATTCTGTATTTTAGCAACTGCTGCGCCGTAGGCCACTTTGATTTCAAGCCATAACACTCCATTTTCCCGATCTGTTCCTTGCTTAGCATTACCGGAACAATTAAGGTAAGCGGACACCAAGTGTTTATCTTCTTCTGCAATCCACCTGTCTTTCGGGTGCTTCACTTATTTACCTATAGTTACTTCCGGTTCTGGAACTTTAACTTGAACTTGAACTACATCTTCATCATTACTGAGTGATTGCGTTGGAAATTAGTTTTCAATTGGCATTCTATTGCTACTCCCATCTCCTCCCGGAGTTGTGGGATATGGATATACGCGTTGAGATGTTGGATGAAGTGTGCCAGGTGACGAATTTTGGGGAGTATTTTGGTTTACAAAGACTTGGAACATAGCAAGGAATTGAGGATTGTTTAGCTTGTTTGGATCAAAAGGAGTATTTGGAATTGGTTGGGAATTTGGATTTTGTTGGTAATTTGGATTTTGTTGGGAATTTAGATTTTGTTGGTAATCAGAATTTTGTTGGGAATTTGGATTTTGTTGGTAATTCGCATTTTGTTGATATTTATTTCTATAATTAGGATGATTGGGATCCATAATTATCAAATAAGATTTATGAAATACTTAATGAGAGAATATGATTTTTTTGAAGAGTTGAAAATACATCAAGATTGGTCTGGCTGTTGGCATAATTTTTTTTATTCATTATAAATAAAAGGGATATTATCTCAGATAATCCTGACTTATAGGCCTTTTTCCAATATAACCTCGACTTTGGCAGCCCTGTCTCCGATAACCCTGAACTTGATTTTTGTCATTAAACCTGACGGAATTGTTAACGATGTTAACTATTTGACATTTACAATTAAAAATCTATTTTTTAAAAAAGAAAAAAAAGAACTAATTCATGTGTTTCATCCCCTCTCTCTTGTTCTTCATCCTCTCTCCTCTCCTTCTCACTGTGTTCTTCATCCCCTCTATGATGTCTTCATTCTCTCTCCTCCCCTTCTCACTATGTTCTTCCAACCTCCTCTCAACTTGTTTTCCACCCAATTCCAATTCCCCACGAAACCTTGTCTCCTTCTCCCTCCGACACCCACTGCACCACCACCAGAGCCGGCACCTTTGGAATTCCAGCCTCCTACCACCGTCCCCTCCTGTTCTGGGCAGCAACCCAATGAACCACCCCTGCTATCCTCTTCTCGCCCGCCTTCACCGTTTCTCTCACCAGCACCCACGCCGGTCGATTGTTTCCCAGGAAATACGGTTTTAAAGGGTATTAGGGCGGAGTGAGGTGGGATGTAACACCCCGTCCTTCTACTACTAAGATACTAAACCTTATCAATTTAAGAAGTACTAAAATGACGTTAGCGGAAATAACGTCGGGACGGTATGCTACTCTAAAACAATAAATAAAGATAATAACTCAAAATTCATAGCTTAAAAAGAGAATAAATCTCCGAGTAAACATCATTGTTCTAACATAAAAGAAGTATCCCAAATTGTATCATACTGTCAAATCCAAAATACCATGAGACATGCAAGTCTCCCGAAATAAACTTAAATAAAACTAATATCCTTGAAAGCAATCCAAAAATACGTCTTCCTATGGCCTATATAGAGTTCATCTACCAAAAACAGAACTATAAGCTTCTTCTCACAACCAACTCTCACACTGCTAGCCCAGGCAATCACAAGCCTAGCATTCATTTCCATCTGCAAGATTATATTACATATTTCCACAGTCAGTGGGGAGTAACTAGCAGTTCTCCCAGAACAATAGCAATCAAAGCACCATTCAGAGCTAGATTACTAAGAAAGGAATAACATGCAATCATTACATCATATCAAGCACATAGAAATCATAAAGCTCATAGATAAATCAAGAGATCATTAGCAATATGTAAACATAATATAGTGAGTGACATAATTCCAATATAAATAAATAATAATAATAAATCGAAACACAACAAGTTATTGAGTCAGAAACCGAACGCCAGTGATTCGTAAATCACTTCCTAAGGTTTGTCAGATCGCAATCTCCAGGTCAGTCTATGGGCTTACGTTCCCCACTGCCTGTGTCTAAGAATGGCCAAACTCCCGATGCAGGGTAGAACACGCAGAACTCCCTGACCTCTCGGACGACAACAATTAACCCAGGTGTACCCCTAGTTCGCAAACCAGGTGGTTGGCATGTTCTTAACCGGGGACTACATATATCCCACCTGATATTCTTATCTCAAAATACAATCATGCATACAAACTAAGTATCATTCATCAAAATATTCGTCAAAAGGGGATGCCACCCGGCCTTATACCCACAGTTCATCAAACAGTTCTTCATAATTCCTCAAAATAAATCACTTATAAAATATTCAACAAATAACTCTCACAATAACACTTGAACATTCCCAAACATCAACAACGACAATATACTGGTTTTTACAGCAACCACACTCAATCACAAGTACATCACCAATTAACTCTAAATCATATTCATTAAAAGAGTAATAACAATTAAATCATTTTATTCCATAAATCAAACCTAAACATGTGGTTACTCAAATGATGCATACTGTATACTACTAAAAATCAGAAACCCAAAATATATTAAATTATAAATTATGTCTGATTTACAAGCCCTCAAACAATTTAATAGTGTGTCCTCAATTTCATCACAAAAACACCATAATAATTATGAAACTAACAAATTCGAGCAGTAAAATCACACAAAAATTATCATATAACCCTAATAGCTCTACTGACATGATAAAATTTTTATTTATAATTTTCGGACAAGAAAAGTATTTTTAACAGTTAATCTACAGATTCCTCAAATAAGCCATTATAATAATTAAAAATATAAACAGAAGCCCACATATTATCAAAAATTCTCATAACATGTAAAAACTCACGGAAATACATATTATTCAAATAAATTAATTTTTCTGCCACTATAAATAATTTTCATGAATTATATACTGACTGAACAGAATTTACACAAACAGATATATCAATTAATTAAAACAGTAAACAGTAGATAAAAATTATTCTAAGGCATGGAATACATTATACGCATGTAACATGATCTAAGAAAAATGATTTCATCAATTTTAACAGTCGTTCAATAATTATTATGAAATTTAGCCAAAAACGCACAAAATACTAATTTAAATCAAATAAATATTAAATATCATGCGAAAATTATTTTTCTCTACACATTATTCACATAGCATGTGTCACGTATGTTCATGTATAATTTCGTCAAAAATCTCATTCAAAAAGTATTTTAGATAATTCCTAACGTATTAATCTAATACCGAATACTACTCTAATCACTATGATTCTAGGATAACAACTAGTTACCTGGATCGTCGGAGGCGAGCTGAAAAACTTCTGGAAATCCCCACAGTAGGCGTGTGACCCTCTTCTTCTTCAAATTCCAAGCACCAAGTATAAGGAAAAAGCCACAAAAATAATTCACGAACAATTATCAAAGAGAAGAAATGAAGAAAATTTGAGAGAATGAAAATGGTGATGATGATGATGATGATGATGATGATGATGGACGAAAATATGGAGAATGGCAGCCAAAGGATTCTAATTTTCTAATCAGAATTTGAAGTAAATTAAGAGGTTTGATGAGGTTTAATTAAAGAAATCATTAAGGGGGGGTTATGGGGGTTATAAGGCATCAAAGAGTCTTAAGGAAAACAAATGAGAAAAGAAAAGGAGAAGGCTCTCCTAATACTTCACTTGGCCGGCTGCCCCAAGCCCAACACCCACACAAAACTTTCAGCCCAAATTCAACAACGATCCATGCTCCGAAAGCCCGATACGCGATAAAACGGTTAATTCCTAAATCGCGCCTAAACGTCGAAAATACTTAATAATAAAAATAATTCTAATAAATTATATTATAAATATAAATATAATGCACACATTAACACACCATATAATAAAATAATAATTCGGCTCCCAAATTATAAAGAATAAAAATCATTGATCTAGAGAAAATAATAAATTATTTATTTTTTTACGAAAAGAATATCATTTTAAAATAAACTAACACCAAAAATAAAGAGTGAAAATTACGGGGTGTTACAATCACTCCCCCTTAAAAGAGTTTCGTCCTCGAAACTTCAAAACAACCAAGAGACAAAAGAAAATATTCCAGATAAAGAACATTAAGAAAACAGAAATCGATGGATTTTAGTTAAGAACTAAACAACTTTGCAGGTATAAAATTTGATAACTCAAATAATATATAATTTATTTTGGAAGACCAAAGAGTTGTAGTAAAGAAGTACGGTAACAACCATCATTTTATAAAATGTGAAAGAACCAAAGACAAGTATTAGAAAGTTTAAGGTAAAAACCTTTGCACAATAAAGTATAGGTAATTTTGTAAAAGAAGCAGGAATAAATATTTACGTAAAATTATAAAAGAATAAATCCGACCATACATAAATATTTTTAGAAAAGAAACGAAGAAGAAAAAGTTCGTAAATAGATAGCCAAATCAATTTAAATAGAGGTAACCACACGGGCTTATACTCCACTTAAAGAGATAAGAATACTTTAATAAAGAGTAGCTAGCTGCTTTATTAAAATAGCACTTACGAACACAAGTCATGACATATGTTATAAGAGCGTACGCCTCCTAAACATATATATGAAAATTAAAGTTCGCAAAAGAAATTGAAAATTTTAAAATAAATTTCACAACGACGAAACACTAATAATAAATAGGCGATAAAGTAATAAATTATAAACAACAATTATAAAATTTGCTAAGTCGACACAAATGCGCATGGAACCACCCATTGCAATCTAGTATCAACAAAACAATATTTGAAAGCCTTCTTATCAAATCAACATTAAAGTTTACTAGAATCACCCAATATAAACTTAATATCAACTCAAAAAGAAAATTAAATCAAAACAGATAAAATGCGTCAACTTATCAAATTGACATACAAGTCACAGGAATCACCCATTATGACTCAATATCAACTCAAACAAGTTTAAAATTTAGACTTATCAAATTGACATACAAGTCAAAGGAATCACCCATTATGACTTAATATCAACTCAAACAAGTTTAAAATTTAGACTGAGTAAATAGATTTCCTTTTCAAAGAATATAAAACAGATCAGTCAAAATCAGAGAATTAAATAAGAAGTAATGAAAACAACCAAAATTTTGATATGAAATGAGAAAGCAGTAAATATTTAAACAAGAAACAACAAATAGTAAACGAGATCCTTTCACCTATTTGAGTTTGAAAAATAATGCTAATAAGAAAACTAAATTAGTATGTAAAGTAAACGTTGTTGAATGCTAACCTTTAAAACAAAATAGTTTGCGTCTACATTTCAATCTAACACCAAGACAACTCATTAAAGTACTTTTATTTTCAAAGACTACAAAACTTATTACCATAACTAAAGGCTGAACAAGGATTAGCATGAAAAATAAAAATATTAAAAGGAAAATTTTTATAAATATAGATGGTCAAAAAACGGTAAGAGAAATTTGAAGACAATTGAAATTAAACGTTTTTCAAAAGAGTATGTCAAAATATTAACAATAACAAAATTTGAAAGTCAGAAAATAACTCTAACATAAGTATAAAATTTATTAAGTTCAAAGATCTAAAATATAATTTGGAATATAAATTCAAACTAGAAAGTTTTGTAAATAATAAAACAGATACGTAGTACTCACATAAAAACAACACTCATATGAAAAAGAACAGAAAATATATACTGTCTCACATAATAACATATACTATCAAGCATCTAGCAAATAAAATAAATGCAATGCAACACACAAGACTATATTAAAATAAAATTAAAGCTTATTTCTAAATTGCAAAACACAAAACAAATTAAACACAACGAAACCGAGAAGGCCATAAATTACTTCTCTTTCGCTGCGCACTCTAATAAAAGAGAAAATAAATTACATGTAAGCGGCCCTGCAAATAAGATTAGCAAATTGGTAGACTAATTCCACCAATAATACACGTAACTATACATATAACATATGCTCCATAAGCATGAGAGCACACCACATTCCCATAAGGCTTCCCTTTACTTATTCTACCCATCACACTCTCATTATAGTGAAACAACTAAACTTAATTCTAAACAAATTTTATATCCTATGGCTAACTAATAATTCTAAAGAATCATTAGCAACTCTTTTAAGAGTTTAGGAGCGTTTTGCTCTGATACCAACTGTACACCCCGTCCTTCTACTACTAAGATACTAAACCTTATCAATTCAAGAAGTACTAAAATGACGTTAGCGGAAATAACGTCGGGACGGTATGCTACTCTAAAACAATAAATAAAGATAATAACTCAAAATTCATAGCTTAAAAAGAGAATAAATCTCCGAGTAAACATCATTGTTCTAACATAAAAGAAGTATCCCAAATTGTATCATACTGTCAAATCCAAAATACCATGAGACATGCAAGTCTCCCGAAATAAACTTAAATAAAACTAATATCCTTGAAAGCAATCCAAAAATACGTCTTCCTATGGCCTATATAGAGTTCATCTACCAAAAACAGAACTAGAAGCTTCTTCTCACAACCAACTCTCACACTGCTAGCTCAGGCAATCACAAGCCTAGCATTCATTTCCATCTGCAAGATTATATTACATATTTCCACAGTCAGTGGGGAGTAACTAGCAGTTCTCCCAGAACAATAGCAATCAAAGCACCATTCAGAGGTAGATTACTAAGAAAGGAATAACATGCAATCATTACATCATATCAAGCACATAGAAATCATAAAGCTCATAGATAAATCAAGAGATCATTAGCAATATGTAAACATAATATAGTGAGTGACATAATTCCAATATAAATAAATAATAATAATAAATCGAAACACAACAAGTTATTGAGTCAGAAACCGAACGCCAGTGATTCGCAAATCACTTCCTAAGGTTTGTCAGATCGCAATCTCCAGGTCAGTCTATGGGCTTAAGTTCCCCACTGCCTGTGTCTAAGAATGGCCAAACTCCCGATGCAGGGTAGAACACGCAGAACTCCCAGACCTCTCGGACGACAACAATTAACCCAGGTATACCCCTAGTTCGCAAACCAGGTGGTTGGCATGTTCTTAACCGGGGACTATATCTATCCCACCGGATATTCTTATCTCAAAATAAAATCATGCATACAAACTAAGTATCATTCATCAAAATATTCGTCAAAAGGGGATGCCACCCGGCCTTATACCCACAGTTCATCAAACAGTTCTTCATAATTCCTCAAAATAAATCACTTATAAAATATTCAACAAATAACTCTCACAATAACACTTGAACATTCCCAAACATCAACAATGACAATATACTGGTTTTTACAGCAACCACACTCAATCACAAGTACATCACCAATTAACTCTAAATCATATTCATTAAAAGAGTAATAACAATTAAATCATTTTATTCCATAAATCAAACCTAAACATGTGGTTACTCAAATGATGCATACTATATACTACTGAAAATCAGCAACCCAGAATATACTAAATTATAAATTATATCTGATTTACAAGCCCTCAAACAATTTAATAGTGTGTCCTCAATTTCATCACAAAAACACCATAATAATTATGAAACTAACAAATTCGAGCAGTAAAATCACACAAAAATTATCATATAACCCTAATAGCTCTACTGACATGGTAAAATGTTTATTTATAATTTTCGGACAAGAAAAGTATTTTTAACAGTTAATCTACAGATTCCTCAAATAAGCCATTATAATAATTAAAAATATAAACAGAAGCCCAAAAATTACTAAAAATTCTCATAACATGTAAAAACTCACGGAAATACATATTATTCAAATAAATTAATTTTTCTGCCAATATAAATAATTTTCATAAATTATATACTGACTGAACAGAATTTACAAAAACAGATATATCAATTAATTAAAACAGTAAACAGTAGATAAAAATTATTCTAAGGCATGTAATACATTATACGCATGTAACATGATCTAATAAAAATGATTTCATCAATTTTAACAGTCGTTCAATAATTATTATGAAATTTAGCCAAAAACGCACAAAATACTAATTTAAATCAAATAAATATTAAATATCATGCGAAAATTATTTTTCTCTACACATTATTCACATAGCATGTGTCATGTATGTTCATGTAAAATTTCGTCAAAAATCTCATTCAAAAAGTATTTTAGATAATTCCTAACGTATTAATCTAATACCGAATACTACTCTAATCACTATGATTCTAGGATAACAACTAGTTACCTGGATCGTCGGAGGCAAGCTGAAAACTTCTGGAAATCCCCACAGTAGGCGTGTGACCCTCTTCTTCTTCAAATTCCAAGCACCAAGTGTAAGGAAAAAGCCACAAAAATAATTCACGAACAATTATCAAAGAGAAGAAATGAAGAAAATTTGAGAGAATGAAAATGGTGATGATGATGATGATGATGGACGAAAATATGGAGAATGGCAGCCAAAGGATTCTGATTTTCTAATCAGAATTTGAAGTGAATTAAGAGGTTTGATGAGGTTTAATTAAAGAAATCATTAAGGGGGGGTTATGGGGGTTATAAGGCATCAAAGAGTCTTAAGGAAAACAAATGAGAAAAGAAAAGGAGAAGGCTCTCCTAATACTTCACTTGGCCGGCTGCCCCAAGCCCAACACCCACACAAAACTTTCAGCCCAAATTCAACAACGATCCATGCTCCGAAATCCCGATACGCGATAAAACAGTTAATTCCTAAATCGCGCCTAAACGTCGAAAATACTTAATAATAAAAATAATTCTAATAAATTATATTATAAATATAAATATAATGCACACATTAACACACCATATAATAAAATAATAATTCGGCTCCCAAATTATAAAGAATAAAAATCATTGATCTAGAGAAAATAATAAATTATTTATTTTTTTACGAAAAGAATATCATTTTAAAATAAACTAACACCAAAAATAAAGAGTGAAAATTACGGGGTGTTACATGGGAACTGAATAGTAGCAGTAGGAAGAAGATGGCGGTGAGAGTACCTGCATATCTTGTTACAGATGAAGACTTGAAGAGTACCTGCAAATTTGGCTGATGTTTTACGAGATGATTTGTTACTTTTGTTTTTGGAATAACGCTTAGTTTATAAAGAAAAATTATAATGTGTTCTAGCGATGAAGATTAAAAGCTTCATTCAATTTCTTCTTCGAATTTGAATTTTTTCTCTCTCCTACTATATCTTCCTAAAATGCTGATTTTGAGTTGTTTGAATTTGGGGCCTTTTGTATTCGAATTGGGGATGTTTAGGGTTCAAATTGGGGATATTTAGGGTTCGAATTTGCCTAGTTTAGGGTTCGAATTGGGGCTGCTGGGTTCGAATCTTCCAGCAAGAATTTTTGGGTAGCCAATTATAGTGGTATTGGTGATGGTGGTGATGGTAGTGTGGAGATGAAGAATAAGAGAGGGAAGAAGATGAAGAACAAGAGAGAGAAGAAGATGAAGAACAAGAGAGATAATCTGGGTTTAATTAAAAAAAAGTTAACACTGTTAGATATCCCGTTAAGTTTAATGACAAAATACAAGTTTAGGGTCATCTGGGAAAAAAATAAAATGTCAGGGTTATTTGGGAAAAGGCCTATAAGTCAGGGTTATCTGAGATAATATCCCTAAATAAAAAGTTATGTCATTCTTAATAAACGGCAATATTACCGTTGCAAACATTTAAAAAATTGCCAAATGGCGCGCTTGGGTTGGCTGCAGCATTAACAACTACTTTTTCTCACTGCACTGCCAAGTGGTGCGTTGTAATTGGGCTGCGTCAGTTTTTAAAAAAAAAAACTGATGGAGCGCTGCTTCTATTTGCTTCACGTGGGAGTTTTTTTCCCCAAATTGCTTTACACATGTCGCGCTTCCGTTCATCCTCAATATGTGGAGGTTCCCAAATTGAGGGTGTTCCCCATTTTTTTCCTATTAAGAGCAACATACTTACATTGGTGGGAAGGTTCCCATTTTCATTTTTTCAGAATTGCGGAAATTGATTTACCTACTAATGTAAGTGCTCTAAGGAGAGAGAAAAGTTAAGAAAACAAAGCCAAAAGTCAAAAATTAGAAGAGCAACATTACTGCTCTTCCTCCCAGTGTGCATATTCCCTAAATTTACCTTCCTTTTCTTTTTTCTTTTTTTTCCTACTTGCTTCAACCAAGAAGTCCATTAAATCTACAAAAGAACTTATCATCCATCATCAAACATCATTGTTCATTCATCTTCATTATATCTCGATTTTGTGGGCGTTTTGAAGAGGGAGAATCGAGTTTTGGCTTTGCAAATTTCGGGTTGAAAAGTCGGGTCAAAGAAAATAAGTTCGGGTCCTTTTCTGAGTAATACTACTCTATTACTTCACCTTTGTCAAGTAAGTTCTAATCCTAAGTTTCAATTTCGATTTTATTTGATTTTCGAAATTGAGGATCTGTTAAGTTATGGTTCTTAAATAAATTAAATTGGGGGAAATTTATGGTGTGTGAATTTTACATGAGTGGTTCATGTTTGATGCTTAATTTGATGTATTTAGCATATTTTCGAGTTTAATTTATACAATTATTAGGTACGAAGTTTATTCCAAAATTCTTGTTATTTTGGATGGTTTGTTAGTTTATTAGTAGTTCGACTTAGTAATACAATACTGTGGTTGTTTGATTAATTAAATTTATAAGGATTAACATGAATGGTATGTAGTTTAATGTTATGTTATGAGTAATTAGCATGAAAATTGTCATGTCTGATTCATTGTTATGTGAACTAAGCCATGTATACCTTGTCAAAAAGAAATGAGTTGTCAATTTGTATTCATATGCTTCATGGATGTGCAGTGTATTGTCTTCTCAAATTTGTTTTTTTTCTCCACTTAATATTGTGGGTTGTGAATGGTAGTTAACCTTTGTCAAGTTGGTAATAATTAAAATGGCCTTATTAGAGAAAATTAACACTGATACGTATTATATATACGTAATATGTCTATGGTTTTGTTTTATACTGGATAATATGAAACTTTATTGACTTCTTCAGTCCAATAACACTTTAAGATCTGGGTAGTATATGATTATATAAGAGGTGTATTGTGTTTTTTTATGAAGTTATACAGTGGGTAAAATGCTTGCTAGGAATGAATTAAAATACTTGCTCTTGCTAGCAAAATAGAATAAAGTAGAACGAATCGCGAGATGTTGTTATTGTTATATGTGGTTGTGTTCTTTTAATATGGTTGAGTCGTTTTAGGAAAAATCAGTCAAAACTCATTGACTAGGTTATGTCGTCTATAGGTGAATTATGTGAAGTATAGTCAAGTGACTTATACTATATTATTATATTGTAGATCGCGGTTTCGTAGAGGAACCTTTTTGACTTGAGATTAAGATTCATTGACTGTGATTGCTGATAAGGTAAGATTTCTTACTATGCTTGTACATATGAGTTCAGAAATTGTTTATCTTGTTTTAGAAATATATTTTGAGATTGAGATCGTTTTTATAACATTATATATTGAAACTCAGATTTTGTTTCTCGATATTTATAGTGAAAGAGTTGAGAATATTTATGAGATTTATATTGGAAAAGAGGAAGTTCCTCATTGTTACCAAGTTTTAATTAAATTGTGGGGTTGCCGGTAAGCAGTATTTCTCGAGTATAGAAGTATGTTGAGTTAACAGTGTCTCAACAATTTATTTTAGTAGTTGGAAGTATATTGATCAATACTCTTGTCATTTGTCTTCCTTCTTGGTACGTTATCAAGTTAGGGGTATGCATACTAGGGACTTTGATGTTTACCTTATCTAGTGAGCCTAGCTAGCTCATTGGACTTTTAATACTTCCTACTCACAGGATACAAAACATTTATATTAATGTTTTGCAGAGTTATTTATAAAGAAAGAAAGAAATATTAAATTTGAAGTTGTTGGAAAGTTAATATATTATATATATATATATATATAATATGTACAGCTTTTATATGAATTTGCAAGATATTCCTATATGTATTGCCTGCACATTGAATAGTTTTGTTTTATTACAGTATTAAATCTTGCTCAGACTTTGGCTGATATTACAGTATTTAATGTGCAGGGACTTGAAGATAGTTAGCTTCTGGTTGGGTTAAAGAGTGCGTTTGGATCTCCTTTAGCTTAATAGAACTTAATAAGACTTATGTTGTTATTTGTTTGACTTTAGAACTTATATTGGCTTGTAATAATTATTTACATTCTATTAGTTGGTCTGTAATAATTATTTAAAACTTATTGTTTATTATTTCTAATTGGAACCATTAGCCTTGCGATTATTATTATTAATTACCGCGCCGTAGCACCTTTGGATTTTCGAGTTTATTTATTATAAGTTGTTTTAGAATTATTGGAAATTCAGGGTTGTTACACTAATCCTATGTAATGTATTAGGATGATTAAGAATTGAAAATCTGGAATTGACCCAAATTATTGGTCAACTTAAAAGTGCACATAACATAGGGGATCTAAAATTACAAATAAAATCATGTCATTTGCAATTCTTCAGTTTAAAGTCAATTGGCTTGCAAATTTTCTCACCTCTTCATTCTCTTTCTTCAATTCCCTCGTCCCTTCATCTCCTCTAATACACCAAATCTCTATCTCTCTCTCAAATCTCCATTCTCTCTAATATAAAAAAAAAATATAGCTACTAATAATATAATTTTAATTTTTTGATATAATATCCATAAAAAATACATAAAAATATTGTAAAATTAAATTTTATAAAGAAGTTATGTAAAAGCCAAAAAAAAATTATTCGCGGTCCGGACTGAAGATCAAAACTTTAAAAAATTCTGACCAATCAACTGTTTATTTTTTCGGTCTGGACTGAAAAATCAAACATTCAAAAAACTTAGACCTAATTAGGGCCCTAATATGTAGGTTCGCCCTTAGGCCTCAAGAATCTCAGAAACGAGCCTGTTGATATTAGTTAAACTAAAATCGTAAGGGTCAAACCTTTAGACAAATGCAGCTGAACTAAGCTAACCTAAAATTTCAATCAACTACATTAGATAGAAACTAAAAAATGAAAAAGTTGTAACATAATCAATTCAGGAGAAAAAATAACGAAAGTCAAATGAATTGAATTAAACTTAATTATCTGGTTCTAGAAATGAACTAACATATTAAATCGATACCTCTTTTATTTTCATATATAAATTGACCTTCTAACGTTGAAATGAAATGTTCTATACAAAAGCTCGCAACACCATTACAATTAACAACCAAAATTTGACTCACTTTTCACTAACTTTTGTCTACATAAACAAATATAAAAGTAGAATAATCAAAGTGTTGGCAGTGAACTTTTCACCAATTTCTAAACTTTTATGTTGACATACAGAGAATATATATATATTAATTAAGAGTAACAGTTAATGGTTAACCGGAAAACGATACCGAAGAACATGTTAACACCAACGGTTACTAGTTAACAAAAATGGCGAACCGAAACATCCAGTTACCGAACCGAAAATGTAGTTTCGGGACGGTTAACCAGCCATGAACACCCCTAGTTATGATCAAGTAATAAAAAAAATGTGACTGATGTGTTATTTAATTTTTGTTAACTTTGTTTCTCTTTGGCTTCTATCTAATCCTATATAATGTATTTGGATGAGTAAGAATTGGAAATCTGACATTGACCAAAATTATTGGTCAACTTAAAAGTGCACATTACATAGGGGATCTGAAATTACAAATCATGTCATTTGCAATTCTTCAGTTTAAAGTCAATTGGCTTGCAAAATTTTCTCACCTCTTTATTCTCTTTCTTCAATTCTCTCGTCCCTTCATCTCTTCTAATGTACCAAATCTCTATCTCTCTCTTTTATCTCCATTCTCTCTAATATATAAAAAAATATAGCTATTAATAATATAATATTAAACTTTTGATATAATATCCATAAAAAATACATAAAAATATTGTAAAATCAAATTTTATATAGAAGTTATGTAAAAACCAAAAAAGAAAATTATTCGCGGTCAGAACTGAAAATCAAAACTTCAAAAAATTCGGACCAAACAACTGTTTATTTTTTCGGGCTGGACCGAAAAATCAAACATTAAAAAATCTTAGACCTAATTAGGGCCCTAATATGTAGGTTCGCCCTTAGGCCTCCAAAATATCAGAAATGAGGCTGATTACAATCATCAACATAATTGACCACAAAACACAAGCAGTCATCAAGCACTTCTAGGTGAACACGCATATGAATCTTTGCATGGTAGTTAGGCAATTCCATGGAATCAAAACTTTCGTCACTGAGCTTAAAGCGAACAATAGAAAGGGGCATTGTGTTCTCATCCATGGTCCAATGCAGATATCCATCCAGATAGACACTACATTGATCATAGCAATAAAAGTAGTAAGGAACATCACAAGCCCCCCGCTTCCAAGAATCGTTCCTCAAGCTATACACCATAACTTGACTCATGAAAGAACCCACTTCATGTTGAGGTTTATGCAAAAGAATTCTCACACACTTGTAGTCATCAGGAACATGATCATAACCAAACCCAATATACGAACAATTGGACAAGAGCATAGGGGTAAAAAAGGGAGTGTTTTGTGTGTTCGTGTCATCGGGTTGTACAAGTAAATCGATTGTAAAACAGTGCCCATAGACAAGCAAAGGAAGCCACGACATGATCATATTATACTCACATCTTCCTAATTCTTCTAAGGGTGATTTAGTTCAATAGGGTTACCAAATGTGTCATAATCACTCCAATAAAGAACAGGGGTTTCGAAAACAATATGCAAATTCATATTTGATTTCGATTAATCACAATGGAGTCTCATGAATTCGCGTTCACTCATAATGTGATACCATAACTTGCATACACTCTTGAAGAGTAGCACACTTTTTACCGGTAATCTAAGCATAATTTGTATAATAACATCTTCAGGAAGGAAAGACATACTGTAATAATCAAGTTTTCTTTGATTGCTAGAATCCAAAAAGATAACTAAATTTAGGATTTATGAATGATCCAAAAAAGAAATGAGAGTTGAGGTTGTGAATTACCCATGATAAGGGAAAGAGAGTACCGAAAGAAAGCAATTTATTTGGAAGAATTGATTTTGATCACCATGAAAATGAAAAGAGAGAGACGCTGGAACTTCATATAATTGATGCCGCCATTGTTTTAATTTTTTCTTTTATTAGTGAGGAGAAAAGGAAACATTAACAAAACATTTGGGTTTCTTTTGTTCACCTTATTATTTTCAATCTTTATAACAAAATATAATTTCAAGTTGAGATAATATCTAATAGGGATTAAGAAGGTCTATTAAGTTCATATAAATTTTAGTTCAGTAAATATAAATAAGGTTTGACTCTCTAACAAAATAAGAACTAATAAGGATTAATAAGGTCAAATAAGTTCAAATAATTTCATATTAGCAAATAAAAGTTGTAAGAATATACACTTTATAGATTAGAATATGTGATTTGCTATTTACCATCATGATTTAACCAGCCACCACCCTACTTGGTTAATATTTTCCCTCCACATTTACTCTTGCCTACTCACTCATCTTCTTAGTCACTGGAAGTCTGGAAAGGGCGCAATATGGACGGTGACAACCTGACGGCGGAAAGGGAACACTATAAGAGGGGGGTGAATTATAGTGTGAGATATAAGCGTAACTTTTCACGGAATAAAAAGCTACCAAGGGAACACAGAAAGGGAACACAATAGATTCTTACGAGGTGACTCCCTATCTCAATATAAGGAGAAAAACCTCGACCATTTGGGACTTTAACTCTCTTTAGTATAGTAGGTAACCTTTTTGTTACCCCCTATTACACTTCTCCAAGTGTTTTCTTATCTCAAGTTCCACTAAAAACTCAAGTTCCCAACAATAGCTTCCACAACTATTGTTCTTTTCTTGACTTAGCTCTAAGCCTTCACTTTCTTCTCTCTTTTATCACAGTACAAAGGATTTCACTCAAAACCCTTTTAGCTCAAAAGAAATACATTTTATGATAACTTTGGAAGATTGAACACAAAAACAATAAGTATGAACTCTCTTAGTTACAAAGACACTGACTTTTTTGACAATTAAAATATTTTGGGAAGTTCTACATGGTAGCCCCCAACTTTTAGGTTTTCTACATGGTAGCACTTCTTTTTTTTCTTTTTTTTTACACTTGGTATCCCCGAAATTTTAGGTTTTCTACATGGTAGCACTTTTTTAGTGAATTCCGTTAAGTTGTCGTTAGTTTTGACATTTATTAGTCTGGCACGCAAATCGAGACTTTTTCGACACCAAAACGAGTATTTATGATCATTTTTTGACAATTTCGACCTCAAATCGGGTTCTTAAGGACCAAATTACCCCCCCTAAACCTAGACTGAGTAGTTTTTCTAGACATTCAAACTGCGACGTTTCCATGCACGTAAATTGAGGTAATTTTGGTTGTTTTTTGTTAATTTCTAGACATGCAAATTCTCTTCAATCTATGTTTAGGGGATCAATTTGGCCCTTAAGCGCTCAACTGGAGGTCGAAATTGTCGTAAAACAACTGAAATACCTCGATTTACATGTCAAAAAATGTCTCGACTTGGGATTTAGAAAACTAAACAGTTTGCATGGCTAGAAAAACTACTCAATCTAGGGTTTAGGAGGGAAATTTTTGTCATTTAGGGCTTAATTTGAGGTTGGAAATGACAAAAAACCACCAGAAATACCTCGATTCCTGTGTTGTAAAACCATCTCGATTTGCGTTTCGGAAAACTTCTCGATTTTGTGGCTAGAAAAATTATTTATTCTAGAGCTTAGGGGGGCAATTTTGTCCTAAAAGGCTCGATTAAAGGTCGGAATTGTAAAAAAATGATCAGAACTACTCGTTTTGAGTGCAAAAAAAGTCTTGATTTGCGTGCCAGACTAATAAATGTCAATACTAACGACAACTTAACGGAATTCACTTAAGAAGTGCTAGCATGTAGAAAACCTAAAAGTTCGGGGCTAACAAATGTAAAAGAAATTTAAGAAGTGCTACCATATAGAAAACCTAAAAGTTGGGAAGTCTCGATTTGATCTATTTATAGGCAAACAAGTACGTAGTTACTTCCTATAATTTAGACCACTAACTTTATGATCTCTTATTACTTGGGGTGGTACCCGATTTTTGACTGTCTTAATTAATGGTGTGAATCCCACGAAAGTCTCTTATTGGACTATGAGTTTTAGAAAACTTTGAAGTCGCCACCCTATTAATATCTGAATAGGGGCAGATTTATTTAATAAATCATTTTAAAATCAATTTCAAGAAATATCATTTAAAACGGTGATGACTTCATATGGATAAGGCTTTTTTGAAAATTGGTCTTTCATACCATGAGATAGGGTTCGGGGTTTAGGTTAAGAGGTGCAAATGTCTGGAACTCGTCTCCTCTTCCGTTCTAAAGAACGGGCTCTTACTAAATGCGTTATTTTCCATTTTAAAGTAATCATGGCTATTAAAAAGAAATAAAAATCACATATTTTGCACATATACACATCAACCATTTATATTTAGGACCAATATATTATTTGTACATGGTAGGTTTGAGCACCGAAGTTGCATTACGTACCAATCATTGCGGGATTGGAATCCACTCATGGATCAAAACCATCGTAGTTCGGTCTTATGTCTCACCCTAAATGGCAATTCCACTGGGGAAGAAAAGGAAAGAATAGATTATGAATAACTCGCCTTTTAGAATTAGACAAATCTATTAGGAATAAGATAATCACTCCAATTAGTGATTGAAATGGGGTTAAGAAAATCACTTTAATTAGTGATTAAATATGAAGGAGGATCAAGATAATCACCTTAATTAGTGATTTAGAATGGAGGTTAAGATAATCACCCTAATTTGTGACTAAACTTAAGAGGAAAGATAATCACCTTGATTAGTGATTAAGAATGAAGATTATAAAGTAATCACCCTAATTGGTGATTATTCAAGGTTTATGATAATCACCCTAATTGGTGATTAAATGAGAAAAAATAATCGCCCTAATTAACGATTACTAAGGTTTAGAGAAATAATTGAAGATTATTAAGTCATTTAGAGAGAAATGATCAATTTGAGATCAAATTTGGAGATAGTGTTTGGCTAATTGGAATTTGGCCATTTAAAGCGAGACACGTGAAACGGCCTAAAATCAATTCGGAGATCATAATTACTAATCTAATTATGTCAAATTATATAATTGATCCATTTGAAGATTATGGAGAACAAATTTAAAATGTAAGATGGATCATCATACAATTTAACTTAGTTAGATTTGCAATTTTTCCTCTTAATTGAGATTGGGTCATTTAATTCATATACAATGATATATTGGGCCCAACATGCACAATTTGTAACATTGGTTGCTCATTTTATTTAAAAAGAGTTGTGGAATTATTCATGAAAATTATGCATAAACATCTCCATTTTTTTTTCATTAATGAGTGATGTAATAACTATTTACAATGAAACTATTATTACAACAATATGTACAAATTCTATGATCTAGACAAATATTCAATCTTGATCTTCACCACAATGTTCCTTGATCTTCATCTCCTTGAATGGGCTTTGGAATTCATGTTTATTTGCAAATTTGTGAAAATTAGAGATTAATTAACCTCTTTGATTTTGATTTTTATGACAATTTTTTTTGATTTCATTTACATGGTAAAATGAGTCATTTTAAGAGAAACTTAAAATTTCATGATTTTTAATTAACATTTTCGTATCAAGAAAACAATTTTTTTTTATGAAAGTTGAGTTAATCACTTTATTTCATTTTTCAGATTGCACTTTTGTTCTTGTTCTAACTTATAAAATTCATAACTTTATGTAGAAAGCATTAAATTGAGTATGTGATACATCTATGGATAGGTCAATGATTTCTTTATGCTGTGTCACTTGAATTGGACAATTTTAAGACCCTTTTTTTATTTATTTTCTTAACTAAAGAGAAAATCTGTTTTCTGAAATTTAGTGATTTACAGGAACGGTTTTGTAAAAATGAGATAAAATAGTATAAAATTCATATGAACATGATTTTTATGTTTTTGGAAAGCTACTGATGTCTTCTTTAAATTTGATGTTTTTAGTTTTGTCTAAATGAGTCTATTTTAAACTTTATTAATAAGAACAAGCTTATGTGATACTAGACAAAATCAGTTTTGCACAACAAAGTTGTATGATATTTAACTATTTGTACAAAATTCCTTTTTTAGAAATTCCAAAGCCCAGCTACTGGAAACATCTTACAATTCATAGAAAAAATATCAAATCCTATCAACTATTTAGTTAATGCATACGAAAAATGAAATAAAGTACGAAATTAAAACTGATTATAATTACAGCATCACATTTTTTATGGAGATGTTTATGCACAACTCTTCTTGAATTTTTTTATATAAAAACACGTTTTTGGTGATGAACAACAACTTGATTAAGAAAAATCATATAAACACATTGTTTCCTAAGAGTCTCCCCATTAGAGTTGAATATTCTAGGTGGGGTGATTTAAGGTTGGGAACCTTTTTTTTTTTTTTTTTTTTTTTGAAGGGTAGGAGAAGGTTGGGAACCTAGTAGGACTTCCACATACCCAAATCACTCCAAATATTAAAAAATGATAAGAAGAAACAAGGAGAAAGTTAGTATGTGATTAAGAAGATTATCAAGAAAAAATAACAAGAGATTTAACTTTACCTTGCTAGCTCAATGATGCACTTCCTTTTGGAAAATTTTCTACCTTTTTTTTTTTGTGAATTTCTTAATTTCTAAGTGAGTTTCTAAATCCACTTAATTAATAAGTTAAACCCCTTTTTTTTTATTTGTGTTTTTCTTTTGAAGATTTTTTAAAGGAAGGAAGTAGAGAAGATGAGAGTAGTATTGAGAAGTAGTGAAATTAAGTTGATTTTAGCTCAACTTGGTTTGAAGTAAAAAAAAGAGGGTATTTATAGATAATTGAGGTATATGAACTAGGTTTTCAAAGAAGTAGAAAATCAGATTTTTAACCCAAAAAATCTGATTTTTCCCATCCTTAATCACCCTAATGACATCACTCTAATGGCCTCACCCTAATGACATGATCAGATATCTTTGGAAACACAAATATTCTTATTTTTTTGGATTTTTTCATGAATGAGGCAGAATTAGATTTTCATAAAATATTGTTCCCAAAATACATCCTAATACGTAAAAAATGCATCAAAAAACGTGAAAAAAGAAACTGATTAGATCACTGCGCCAAACGCAGGAGCCTGCGCTAGGCACAGCTCCGTGCGCTAGGCGCAGGACCCTGCGTCTAGCACAGGATGCTGTTGTGTGCTAGGCGCATAACCATGCGTCTAGCGCATGATTGTGTTCCTGGCGCACAACTCAAATCCATTAGAAAAAATATGGATTCTTGCCTCTTACACATGGGATTCGATTCTTATTGTCACTCCTTTTCATGATTCTTATTCCCTAACTAATGGATAAACGATGTGATTAGTGAATATATTCTTATTCTTTATTCAATGAACAATGACTTGACCATCCAGAAAACTGATTACTATCGGTTTTGGGATACGATTAAAATCCCGACGCCTAATTGCGACTCGTTTTTTTCATTTTTCGAAAGACTAACTTAAGACAATTAACGAAAACTCGTCAAATTAGTATATACGAGCTTGATTATACTACAAATCATTTTATTAAACCGGTGGTTTTAATTATTGACTACGACTTACGGAAAATTGCATTTCTAAGCCGGAATTGTATGACTAAAACGCGAAAAATGGAAAATCATATGATGGAATGAAACTCGCGTTTCGGGACGAAACATGCCTTTGACGGGGCGTGCATTCCACAATTCTTGACGGTTTTCGTTATTTTTATTTCTTTTCAAAATCTTTATTTTAAAATTTTATACGAAAAAAGGGATCAAAATGTAGTGTCTACACTTGGGAACCAAGAACCACTAACTTCATAACTGATAAAACGTGACGCTTGAACGTAAGATGAAAAACATGAAAATAAAGTAAATGTAATTAATTAGGAACACACACTTGTTTTATGTTGTTTTAAGTAAAAACCGAATAATAAATAAAACTCTTTTCTCCTATAAAGACTCTAAAAAGATTTTACAAAAAATCTTTTTTTTATTTATTTTTAAAAAATGCTAATTAAAAGATATCTTCTAACTAATTTCCTAAATTAAGGAATTAGATTTGAAAACATTTAGAAAATAATTACTAACTTATTAAACCAAAATACATGTTATAACAAAGAATCACTACTTAATAATCCCTTACTCACATTTATTTGTTAACATTGTTCCTAAATTGTCTTCCTTAGACCAAGTGCCATGGGCGGAGGCAGTAGGGGGACATGAGGACAGGTGTTCCCCCACTTTGGAAAATAAAATTCACGGACTTTAAAGAAAAAAAAAAAGAAAAAGCAAACAGGTAGGAGCAATTAGCACGCGTGCATATGAAGAGAGAGGAAACAAAAGAAACAACTCCAAAACGAAGAGAGAAAAACGAAGGAACCCACAAGCGACCCCAAAACGCGTGAAGTCGACAAGCTGAGAACCCCAAAGTCCAACCAGGTGACCACTAGTCCGCCGATCTCCCCAATACAATTGCCACCACCACCCTGCAAGTCCGGTCGTCGCCGCCCAAGTGAGTTGTTCTAAAGTTTAAACCTTAAGTTTTAATTTCATTTTTTTTGAGGTAATATTTGTTAATTGTAGAAGTGTAAATTGACTTGTGAATTGTTATTGTTATCATTGTTTGGTTGTGTTATGGTTGAATACTTGAAGTGATTTGTTGTTGTTCATGATCTGTTCATTCATGTTTTAGGTTTATTTGGTTTGTAATTTGTAAATTGTAAATATGAGTTGATTTGTAATTAGAATTGGGCTGATAATATATTTGAATTGGAGTTTGGTTTGATAATTATGTAATTGATTCATATTTATCAATTTAACTAGGAAATGTCAAGTGATTCACATTCACCTAATTCAAACAAGTCCAATGCTAACGGAAAACAACCCGAAGGATGCATTTGTAATTTTAATTTTTACTTTATGTATTTTTTTCATTTCTCTTTGGATTGTAAACTATAAGCATTTTGGAATTTTGGATGTAAAACATTAAGTATTAAATAATTTGTGTCTTAAATTTTTGTTTTCTAAATTTTTTATCCGAATTCCCGACGTCCATACTTCGTCCCCCCCACTTTAAGAATCCTAGCTTCGCCACTGTAGCAAGTGCCAAGGTTGGGAACATAACCCAATTCCTTTAAAAAATCAAATTAGTTCATATAAGTAAATAAAAGTTGGAAAAACATACACTCTATATATTAGAATTTGTGACTTGCTATTTACCGTCATTATTTTAACCAGCCTCCACCTTACTTGAATAATATTTTCCCTCCCACTTTCTTTACTTTTCCCTCCTCACTCATCTTCTTATCTCTTTCCACTGCCACTGGAACTTAGTCATCGGAGAATGGAACGGCGTAATATGGATGGTGACAATCTAAGGCCGGAAAGGGAACACTATAAGAGGGGGGGAAATTATAGTGTGAGAAATAAGAGTAAACTTTTCACGGAATAAAGAACTAGCAAGGGAACATGCAAAGAGAACACAATAGATTTTTACGAGGAAACTCCCTACCTCAATATAAGGAGAAAAACATCGATCACTTGAGATTTTAACTCTCTCTACTATGATAGGTAACCTCTATGTTACACCCTATTACACTTCTCTAGAGTTCTCTTCTCAAGTTCCACTAAAAACTCAAGTTCCCAACAATAATTCTCACAACTATTGTTCTGTTCTTGACTTAACTCTAAGCTTTCACTTGCTTCTATTCTTCTCTCAATACAAAGGATTTCACTCAAAACCCTTTACCCCAATAGAAATACAATTTCTGATAACTTTAGAAGATTGAAAACGAAGACAGTAAGTATGACCTCTCTTAGGAACATAGGCACTAACTCTTTAGACATTTAAGTATTTTTGCTCTTAGTCAAATACACTTAGAAAAAAATTACATTGATCTATTTATAGGTGTAGACAAAAAATCGTGTCTCCTCGTTCAGTACGTACCCAACGATAAAACATACCGTCGTCCTAATTAGTCCGGTCCAAAGGAAGAGCAATCAAACAAGCTAAGCCCAAAAGCATTTCGAAAATATAAAGTCTATTTATTAAATTCAAGCCCAAATTTAAAGTCCCAATTACTCCCTCCGTCCCAGAATACTCTTGACACTTATCAGGGCACATAGTTTTAGATGATAAGTTGTTCTTTGGTTATCAATTGTTATTTTATTGAAAAAGTAGATGTGATAGGTGTTAGTAGGTAATAAAAGTAGTATTATTTTATTTGGTGGAGAGAGAGTGTGGGCCAATGGTTAGAGTTGGTAGGTAGTAGGAGCGGTATTATTTAATTTGGAGGAGAGAGAGTGTGGGCCAATTGTTAAAATGTAGAAGAATTAAAATAATAGTGGGTCATATCCAAAAATAGAAGTGTAAAGAGTATTCTGGGACAGATGAAAAAGGAAAGTGTAAAGAGTATTCTGGGACAGAGGGAGCAATTATTCCTGATAATAAATTGTATTTTCAATATTTTAATATCTATTATTCTCGATAATTAAATTTTAAAGGATATTTCAAATATCAGATTTCATTCCTAAAAATAGTTGATTTCGGATTTCAAAGGATAAATTTTATCAAAGGATAAAAAAGAATCTTAAAAAAATAAAAAAAGGCCAGAAAGTAAGTGCATGTGGCGCAAAGCTGTGCGACTGGCGCACAACTGTGCGTGTGGCGCAAAGCTGTACTTCAAGCGCACAGCTGAGCGTGTGGCACAAAGCTGTGTGTCAGGCGCATAGGTTGTGCGTATGGCACAAAGCTGTGCGTCAGGCGCATAGGTTGTGCGTGTGGCAGAAAGCTGTGCGTTAGGCGCATAGGCTGTGCGTGTGGCGCAAAGTTGTGCGCCATGTGCACGGTTTTATTTTATCCTTTCGGTTCGTTGTCGGTTTCCTTTGCCTATAAATACCTCGTTTCTTCAAAGACTTTTTACAATGCTTTCCTACGACTTCTACACATACTCTCCTATTTTCAAACTCATATTCAAACACTCAAACTCATATATAAATACATTCAAATACATTCATACCTTCGAATTTCATATTTCACGCTTCAAGATTGCTCCTCCTGAAGACCGTAATACAAGACCCAGGCGACAAAGGTATGATTCCTGAGGGTCAATTCCAACTTAATTCTTTTTTTTCACTAAAAATTTACTTGTCACAATGTAGATCTTGAAAGAATTAACGTTCTCTTGTACATTCTTTCCTAAATCTTCTCTTTTTATTTATTTTCTTTATTATTCATATGCATGATTGTATGTTTTAATGTTTTCATCACCTCACATGATTATTATTGCTAATCAAAGACCTAAAGAACCGTTCTAACATTAAGTTCAGATAATTTGGACAACCTGTTAGGTTCCCTGTAATTTGATTGCTTTAATAACCTATCACCAAAAATTAGTCTTTTTTTTGTTTAATGAATCAACATAGATTAATTATTAGATTGCATTAAAATATTATGTGGTTTTTATTTTCATAAATATAGATATGAATCGTTATTAAGTAGAGGCCATCAATGGGCGAATTTGATTCCTGATCTTATTCATACCCTTACCCCCGAACTCAACCTATGGTTCATTGACCATTAATGGAGTCATGACGGGGAAATCTACATTGGATAAATCCCTAAGTTGTCCCTATGATTTTCCAATATCCAATTAGGTTTATGAGTCTTCCTTTAAAGACTTGTTGGCGACTTCAAAACATTTTTCAATAAACCTTTTCAATGAGGTAGTCAAATACACACTCATCCCGCGTAGACGAATAAAATACGCCTACAATAGGGAAATAAGAACATAGTTACTTCCTATAGCTTAGACCACTAACTCAATGATCTTTTATTACTTGGGAACCAAGAACCATTAACTCTATTAACTGATAAAACATGATGCTTGAACATGGTATGAAAAACTTGGAAATAAAGCAAACATGATTTGATTAGAATTGTACTTGTTTTATTTTGTTTTAAATAAAAACTGAATAATAAAACAATTAGAAGAATCCTATGTTAAATAAAAATATTTTCCTAAAATGACTCTAACAATATTTTCACAAAATCATCTATCTATCTATTTACAAATGAAAATCTAATTAAAAAAATATCTGCTAATTAATTTCCTAAAATTAAGGAAACAAATTTTAAAACATTTAGAAAATAATTACTGACTAATTTATTAAACCAAAATACATGTTATAACTAAGATTCACTTCTTAATCCCTTAGACACGTTTATTTGTTAACATAACTTAGTGTGTTCATAAATTATCTTCCTTAGACCAAGTGCCAAGGTCTTTTCCTAACTTGAAACAAAACCAGTTTCTTTAAAAATTCATAACTATCTGTCTTCACCTTCTTTCTACCATTACATGAAGATCTTTAATACATCCTAATGCATACTAATCTCCGTTCCTTGCTTGATTAACATATTCATTTCAATCTTGATTAAGTCTCTTTACATTAATCTTGATATGAGTATTCGCTTTGTTCTTCAATGATTAACCATGCATTTCACAAATAAACTTAAATACTCATTAAATAATAACTGGTACGTATTTTATTAATTTAGTCATCTTCAAAACTTAGGTTCAACAATTTTCCCCTTTTTTTAAGATGGCAATAAAAGGCATATAATATAATAATAAGATAAATTAAACAAGCAATATAAATAAATTTAACCAAGTTAAACCAATTTTAATTGACCACTCTTTTCAAGCTAACTTATTAGCAAAACTCAGATACTTAGCTTGAAATAAACTACTGAATAGAAAACTTAGGCAAAAGAAATTTAATTTACTCTAAACTGCCTTTATCTTTCCCCCTTTGGCATCTTCAAAAACGAAGTCCAGTGTTACAGACTGAAGCTCTTATCCATGGAAATTCATCGCACCACCAAAAGATGTTAGAAACATTTTGATTAGTATAAGAAGTAAATGCATCGAACTCTCAAAACCGCAATCTAGTAATATTAGCCATTGAAAGACAAGTTAATGCACACAAGAGACTGACAAGAGTTATTAGATCAATTTATATTCCATTAAGCACCAAAAAGGAAAAGAAAATTCAAGACAAAAGAAATTAAAAAGGCCAAAAGTACTAGTCTAAAAAATAAACAAAGCCAAAGAAAAGTTTTATGGTTTAGGAGATGTAGGTGATGCAACTACTGCTTCTACCACATCTTCCAACTTCTTTATGACCTTTTTTTGATATCCTCCAATTGCACCCGCAAGATGCACAACCATATTCTCCAAGTACCACCTTGGCATTGAGCTTGTTCACCGCATCACACATTGTATACATTTGAGTGAAAATAATCTTGTTGAGTTCCAGTTGTTCTTGCATATCCTTCACTATAGCTTCAATCCACGAAGCTTGTTTCCCAAAGTCAATAAACACTTTTGCACTATCCATAGTGAGACTAAAGAGATGGTCTAAAAGAGCAGCATGCTCTTGAGTGTAGATAGTGTAGGCACGAAAATTTTATTAAATGCCACATCATCATTTCGACTCATTAAAGTCAATATTATGGACTTTTATAAAAAAAAAAAAAAATGATAAGTAAAATTAATTAATTTGGGCCTATGAGTATATTTGGTCTATTTTAATTGATTATCATTTATAATGCATGGGTCAAAGTCCAATAATAAGAAATGGGCCATTTAAATGTTGACGGCCAAGAGAGGGGAACTATTCAGAAACCCTAAACCCTAGAAAGCTCTATAAATAGAGTTGCCCACTCTTCATTTAGAAAAGAGGGGAAGAAACCAGACTCTAGAGCCAGGAGGGAGAAATACAGAAGACTACAGAGAGAGAAAGCTGCTCCAGAGACTCTCTAAGTCTGCACATCCAAATCAAATCCTCAAACTAGAAGAAGAACAACAAGCATCAAAGCCGTTCAATTCTAGACGACGAAACTTGAAGAAGATCAAGCCCGGAGGCCCTTATTCAAGAAGATCATATTTGTTTGTGAGCAACTACAAATCAACATCAAATCATTTACGTAGAAGAAGAACAACAAGTATTCAACGTGTCGTTCTACTCTAGAAGTTCTACCTTGGACGAGATCAAGTCTCGATGGCCCTCATTCAAGAAAGTCAAGTCAATAGTTCGTGAACTCACCAAATTAGTTCATGAATTAATTAAATTTAAGGGGAGATTGAATCAGAGGAAAAAAATTAGAGATTGTACTCATAAATTCAAATCAATAAAATTGACTATTTTGTTACATTTATTTTGACTTTGTTTTGCAGACCATTGTTAAAATTTGTGATTACAAATTTGGCACGCTCGGTGGGACAATCTCTACCTCTCATCTCTCTCTCCGTTCAAGCAATGAAGCAAATTCATTTAACCATGGTGGCCAAAAGAAGATATGTTCATGACAGCAACAAATCCTTTCCTCCAAGCGTGGATCCTTCGACGGAGTCAATCAATGGAGCGACGGACGTTGTTAATGCAAGTGTCATGACCATTGAAGCAAATACCATGGAGGAAGAATTAGCAAACATGAAGATGCTCATTCACAAACTCGCCAAAGAGAATAAGGAAAAAGAAGCACAAATCAAACTCCAAAGCAAACAACTTGCTGCTCTGACAAAGAAACTTGAGAAACGTCCAACTGATGAAAGCGAAGGCGATAGTGGTGGATCCGTATCTAGCAGGAAGTCAAAGCCTAGTGCAGAGGATGAAGCGCTCCATGGCGATTCATTCAATTTCCAACAAATTCAAGATATGATAGCCACCGCTGTCAAACGCCAACTTGATGGAGATTTTGACGGGTACAACAGCCGTTCAATTCTAGACGACGAAACTTGAAGAAGATCAAGCCCGGAGGCCCTTATTCAAGAAGATCATATTTGTTTGTGAGCAACTACAAATCAACATCAAATCATTTACGTAAAAGAAGAACAACAAGTATTCAACGTGCCGTTCTACTCTAGAAGTTCTACCTTGGACGAGATCAAGTCTCGATGGCCCTCATTCAAGAAAGTCAAGTCAATAGTTCGTGAACTCACCAAATTAGTTCATGAATTAATTAAATTTAAGGGGAGATTGAATCAGAGGAAAAAATATTAGAGATTGTACTCATAAATTCAAATCAATAAAATTGACTATTTTGTTACATTTATTTTGACTTTGTTTTGCAGACCATTGTTAAAATTTGTATTTACAGATAGTACCAACAGTTGGGAGAAATGAGGAGGGAAAATCAATTTCACTACAAAAAGAAAGGCTTTACCGACCAAATGAATGCGTTGCTAACAAGGACAAATTTGTCGTGAATCGGGCTAGTGGCCAAATTGGCTACCAATCCAGTTGGTCATTAACTCCCTTGTTGCCAACCACAATAATTATCGACCAATACCCATCATAAAACATTGCTAATTTAGCGTCCAAAATTAGTTTAGTTGCTAAAGTTAGAAAGCAACTTTTACAGATTGATCACTATTTTAAAGGCTATTTCTTTACATTCTGGTCACTAGTTTAGCAACTACTATTCAATTTGGTCCCTAAATTAGCAACTATTTTCATATATTTGGTAGCTTTTTTTTTTTTTTGACCGATATTTGATAGCTATTTTTAAAACTGGTTGATAGTCTATTTATACATACATCGACCAAACTTGTGTTTTAGATGCAAAAATGGCGACCTTCAAATTTCATCAATATTTTTTGATATGTTTTGTTGCTCGTATTAATGTTACAATATGGGCGTTACGACAACTTTCAGTTTCATCCTATTTGATTATGCATATATATCAACAAGGCAATAACAATTTGTAGTCAGCAAGTTTATTAATTACTTAGCCACTATAAAATATATGGAATGTCATTAAAATACAAAATAAGTTTTTGTTCTTTACTAAAGAACACACTTAGACTAGAAAAGACCCATAAATCACAGTTATATTGTTCATATACAAATAACTATACCTAAAAAGTTACCCCCAACTATACTATACTCCAAAATAACAAGCCATGACCACTTGTGTGTAATCTTTTGCCATTCAACCAAAAAAACACAAAAGTTACTAAGTTATGTATATCCACAAAAATAAAGGGAGTTAGGTTGGAGTAATCATGAGGGCAAACCACAATTCATGGAAGCATTCCAACGTCCATTCAAGATAAGTTGGAATTGTTCTAGAAGAGTCTTCACACTTTGGTTTGTTAGATTATAGTTGCATCAAGTCCTTCCTTTGTGTCAGTTAGCTCAGTCTTTAATTGCATATTCTCATAAGTGAGCTGCTCAGCTTGACTTTCCAATTGATGAACCTGATCAATTCGTGCTTTCTTGGCGTCTTTATTACCAATCTTATAGGTATCTCATAAAACTTATTAGCAGTTGAATCTAAACCGTATACTTTTCTAGCTTTCCACCAACCGAGAGCTTCCAAGAATATGTCATCTTCTGATTTCTTTTTAGTAGCTTCCAAGTTGGCAACTTTCATGTTCTCAAAAATTTTCTAACATAACATTAAAGAAAATTCAAAGATCAAGTATTAGGCATCATAAAAGCCACATCTCCACACATTATAAAAGGTAGCAACTGTCATCACTTGTTGGAAAAAAATTCAGCAGTAACAGTTCATGAATTCATTAGGCAGCAAGAAGCAATCTCAACAAAAAGTGGTTCCACCAATATAAGACAACAAGAAGCAATAGCTATCAAAGACAAATAGTAGGCAACAATATAACACAACAAAAAAGGAAAACAGTAGATTACATTTACAGAATAGTTAAGCATTGTATAAATAATAATTAGACTAAAAATATATGTATATCAGCATCATAAAGCATCTCATAAAGGCAACGATTTCGTCTCACCCTTGCTGATACTAGGCAGCAATTTATAAGAAAAAAATGATAAACAATCCACACTTTTTCAGGTATTTTGTCTCTTCTTCCTAACTATCAAAGAACTGCCCGTTGTTCAGAGTAAGCAAATCAAAGAATGGGCAAAATCTAGCTCTCTTAAGTTACAGAAATTTGACCAAAAGATACACAAGAAACGCAATATAGAAAACATACCAAAATAGTTTCAACCTCCTTGTCCACAATTTTTCCCCTATTGATATGACCTTTGTAATAAACCTCAACAGGACTCACCTTACGCTTCAATTATTGCTCCTAATTTTTTTAATTCAAAAAGAACAAATTGTGAAAATACATACCAATTAACAGAGAGCATATAAGATTTGTAAAGATCAACAAATTATATAAAGAGTAACTTACAAGTTCATTCGGTATATGTTGTTTAGTATTTCGAGTTTGTTTTAGTTTTGGGCTTAGGCTCATATGCTTAGGTTAATTAGTAGGGTACTATATAAACCCTATAATTAACTTATGCCTCCATTTTCTATAATTTGTACTCTTTCTCCCCTAAACCTAATAAAATATGTTCTCCCTGCTATGCAGACGTAGCTAACACATTGTTAGTGGACCACGTTAAATTCTTGTGTGTATTGTTCTTTAATTCTTTGTTGTTTTATTGCGTTCGTCACAACAAACAGTTATTAGAGTCGGATTATTAGGGTTTGCAATTCAATAGCAAAGATGTATGATTTGAACGTGAAGATCGACAAGTTCACTAGAAGGAATAGTTTCGGTCTATGGCAGATCAAGATGCGAGCCTTGTTGAAGCAATAGGGGTTATGGGTGCCTCTTTCTGAGATAGGGAAGAAGGCAGGCACGGATGATGAAGAATCGAGTAGCCTGGAAGAGAAGGTTCACTCGACAATCATGCTATGCTTGGCTGATGATGTCATCACCCTGATGAATAATCTGTTGCTGGTTTGTGATTGAAGTTGGAGAGTCTATACATAACGAAATCTCGAACCAAGTTGCTTTTGAAGGAACGTATATTCATCATGCATATGCAGGAAAGCACGCCTCTTAGGGATCATTTAGATCAATTGAATACTATCTTACTACATTTTCGTAATATTGATGTTAAAGTAGATAATGAGGATCATGCTTTAATTCTGTTAGTATCTCTGCCTTTGTCGTATGAGAATTTTGTGGATTCTTTTATTGTTGGGAAAGATAGTCTGTCTCTGGAAGAAGTAAGATCTGTTCTCCGTACTAGAGAGGTCCGTCATAAGGCATCTGGTTCTGGTACAGAAAATCAGGCATCTGGATTAGTTATTAAAGTGGGTAAGGGATAAGGAAAATATGGTAAAAAGAAATCAAACCATAAAAATTCGAATTCTAAGGGTCCTAAAACTAATGATGTCTGTAATTACTGTAAGGAGAAAGGGCTTTGGAAAAATGAATGTCCTAAGAAAAATAAGCAGCAGGAAAAGAATGAAGGTTCCACTGCTTTGGCAGCAATATATGGTAACTCTGAAGAAGATTTGGCCCTAGTTGCTAACATCCAGTCACATTATAGGGATGTGTGGATTCTTGACTCTGGGGAGTCTATCATATTAGTTCATGCAGGGAGTAGTTTTCAACTTATGAGCAGATAGATGGGGGCAATGTTTCTATGGCCAACAGTGCTGCCTGCAAAGTAGTTTGGAATATGCTCCATCAGGTTGAGGACTCATGATGGTACATTCTGCACCTTGAACGAAGTTAGGGATTTTCCACTGATGACTAAAAATCTGATATCTTTAAGTCTTCTCGATAGTAAGGGTTTCAGAATCCAAGGTGAAGCTAGAGCTATAAATGTCTGCAAGGGTTCAAAGGTGGTTCTGAAAGGTATTAAAAATAGTACCTTGTATCTCCTACAAGTTTATATTGTGACAGGTTCCGTTGCTGTTGCATCATCTGAGGTTCACAAAAAGAATATGACCAAGCTTTGGCATATGGGGCTTGGACATACGGGTGAAAGGGGGATGCAAATTCTGTTAAAAAGTGATATTCTTTGTGGGCACAAGGTGCACGATCTAGAGTTCTATGAGCATTGTACGTTGGGGAAGCTTCATCTCAGCAAGTTTTCCAAGGGTGTTCTTAGGACAAAGGTGTAATTCCTCGACTTTCATGCATCCTTATAAGTTAATTAATCAAGATTAGCAGCGAAAAGACCTAGCTTAGTTGGTGCGTTACTGTCATATTTTCCACTTGAGGAAAATACATGGCGACATTCAACATCTTATACAGTGACATTACTTTGATTCTCCACTCTTTAAAGAAATACTTTAATAATGGAATAATATTTTCTAAAAATTTCGATAGAGTTTTCTTTGTAAATTGGATAACCCAAAATGGGAAAATGCTTGAAAAACATGTTACAATTTCAATATAAAAACATTTCTAAATCCAGAACTCAACGCTTTCGCGGAGCAGCAGCAGAAGAGCTTCGGGAGCACTTTCGCTCATCCAGAAACAGAAATAAAGACTAAAACATTAATTATTATCTATTACAAAATGGAACATCCTCTCCTCGAAAATGTATAAATAAGTACATTGAATCCAACACATAACTGCTTCTATCTTGGAGAAGATGCTCAAGAACTTCAACCTGAAACTATTGTAACACTGCCACCCACCAAGTAACTGGCCATAGTAGTGACAAAACAAAACAATGACAAACACATCAGCACAACGCTGAGTACTTACCCATAAAACATATTTAACACATGCTTTGGTGTCTATGACTCACGTAATCAACACATTCGTATCATTCAAAACCACATTACATCAACATAGTAACATTCATATTAATGCATACATTTAACCATCTTTATTCTTTCATTCATTCACCTTTTACCTTACACGACTTCTACTCGTTAACCAAGTATAGCATGGAGAAAGTACATAAATGTCTTTATTCCTTTCTAATAGCTCTTAATTCGGAATCCCATAACAAATAACCTTTTATGATACCCATGTCCTGAAATTACCTTGATGCATTACTTTCTGATACTTTCATACAACCACTACCCTTTATCAGAAATTTAAGATAACGCGGCATTGATCTACATACCTTGTTACTTTAATCTCATGTTAGAAAACTTATAATAACATAAACATCTTATTATCAAGATTACAATTCATACTGTAACTCATATTGTAATTCATATTGTAACTTGATTAGTGTCTAGACTTTGTAAAACAAGAGGGAGCATACGTTTAACAGAGGGAAGAATAACATAAACCATTTCATATCATATCAAATTTCATCATTATCTTTTCATCTTACTTCAATCATGTTGGTAACTTGGCTATTACCATTAATCCGTTGAGCGGTCACAACATAGGTGACGCTTGCGGTGCCCGTATCATTAATCCGTCGAGCGGTCACAACATAGGTGACGCTTGCGGTGCAAGTATCATTAATCCGTCGGGGGTTCACAACATAGGTGACGCTTGCGGTTCCCGTAGAATACTGCCAAGAACCATCTTTCACTTAACTTTATCATGTTTCGTTGCTTTTACGCACCACAATTACATTACATAATCGTAATCGTAATCATGATACGTAATCATTATCATAACGTAAACATAATTACATTACATAACCGTAATCGCAATCACAAAACATAATCGTCAGTCATAACGTAAACATAATTACATTACATAACCGTGATCATAATCATGAGACGTAATCTTAATCATACATAGTCGTAATCATTATCATAACGTAATCATAATCATACTTTTGTGACATTATCGTTATTTCATGAAATTCATCATAACATCGATAATCATCATACTCATGGAAACATTTCATATCGCACAATCCATGTAACAATAACATAGCGTGAGATATCATAAAACATACTTATAAGGAATTGTAGGTGCTAGCACTAGATGTTACATACTTTTCATAGCATGAGGACTTCATAGAACATGTTTTCATGAACAACTTTTCGTTTCCTTTAATTACTTTTCATAAATCATATAAATGTCATATCAAATCATTTTTAGATAAATCATAGTTGTCATTGCATCAAACTTATCAACTTAATTTGTATAAGACATTTCATTTCCCGCACACCATACATATCATAGCATAAATCTCATATACAAGAATCATAAAACATAGCTGGAAAAAAAGTGCGGGTATTAGCAGTGGACGTTACTTTCCATACTTTCAGATCGTTTCAGATGATCATAACGTATTTTTTTGCATAATCGAAAATTTGTAAACATATACAATTTAATTCTATACTTCCTCGTGTCCATATCAATAAGCTTATTAGCGATATAATTCACATAACCGACTATCGTCATTAAACATAACTCAACTCTATATAGTTCTCGCAATAATCCAGTGATACACTTTTCTTATCTTTCCAACTTACTGAAAATCTGAAATTTAATAATAAACGTGATATAATTAGCAAGTGTACTTAAAGTGGTCATGTAATACCAGGATTGTTTAAAAGCCAATATTTTATCTCAATTCCAAACATAGTACGGCTGAAAATAGTTGGTCAAAACACTTTATGCAACCTCAAGTTCATCAACACAATAAGACATGACCAAGGTAAACAAATTTGTGTTCTTTATCATCTCAATTCATCCTCTAACCCTTACCTCATTTCAACCTTGTGGACGAATACTTATTCGTCATGTTGAGTACATCTCTCCATAAAAGAGATTAAGCAATTCACTAAAGTCTTTTCACAAGTAAACTTAAAATCTCCTCACTAAGTGATTTCCATTAATCCATCTTTAGCAATCATAATACACCATTACTTCAAATTCCACAAATAATATAGTTTTAGGCTCACCTAAAGCATCATAATTCGTAAATATGGGTTTACTAGGAAAACAACAGAATGACTTCTATTGTCATTAGAGTTCACCCATCAATTTCATCAACTCAACCTAATCCACACCGAAACTCCAATTTCCTCAAGGTTTAACATACATCAAACCTTACAGATTAATTCAAGTAATACAAGAAATTAACATAGTTATAATACTTGCAATAATCAAAGAAATAAGAGCATCAACAAGTAATAACCAAACTTCAGAATTTACAATTTCATTAATAATCCTCCAATATGAGGAGAATGAAAAGAAGAATAAGAGAAGGGTGTACCACTGAAGAAGCAGGGAAGCGGCGCATCACCCATAACAACAATCACCACCACCACTAACTGGAGAAGAGAAGAGAGGAGAATAGCGGCGACAGCGAGAGAACCACCAGCTGAATACGAAAGACAGGAGCAGGAGAGAACAACAACGAAATAACCACAACAACAACGCCACCAGGGTAGCAGCGACGCAAGCAGAAGGGAAATAAACTCCGGAAGTAGCGCGTAGAGTTCCGGCGACCTCAGGCAGGCAAACGCCAACGGCGAACACGACACAAGGAGAGAGAGAGTCGAAGGAAAGAGGAGAATTGGGCGTGCGATGCGGCGCGACACGGCAGGGCTGCAGAGTGCAGCGCAAGGCCGAGGGGAGTGGCTGCGCAGGTGGTTGGCGCGACGCACGAGAGGGAGAAGGGGGTAGACCAAGCACAGAGCAGAGAGAAAGGGTTTTGGATTTGGGTTTTCACCAAGAGAGAGATGGGGTTTCTTGAGGTGGGAAGAAAAATCGGGGAGAGAGAAAGAATTTGAGGGATTTGCCGACAAAGGCAACCAAAAGGGAAGGAAACCGACCCAGTTTGATAAAATGCAACAATTTGGTTTCTTATTTTTGGGTAAATGCTACTTCGACAAATTCTTTAAATAATTGAAACCCAAAATATAAAAAAATAATAATAATAACTTAGCAGTTATAATTAACTCTAGATAAAACGCTTTTAAGAATCGGGGTATTACAAAAGGGCACACTTGATTATATCCATTTTGACTGTTGGGGTCCTTCCCGAGTTGAATCTATTGGAGGTCATATGTATTTTGTGTCTATGATCGATGATTATTCAATAATGACTTGGGTATTATGATGAAGCATAAGAGTGAGGCTTTCAAGTATTTAAAGCAGTGGAAGGCTTTGGTTTAAGATCAAGCTGGGAAGAAGATCAAAAGGCTGCGAACTGATAATGTTCTGGAATTTTGTTGGTTAGCGTTTGATGAGTTCTGCAAGAATGAAGGGATTGTTCGTCATCATACAGTCATTCTACAACAGAACAGGGTAGAAAAACGCATGAATCAGACATTGTTGGAGATAGCGAGGTGCATTAATGTTAGGTTAGTAGAAGCTGTAAGTACAACTTGCTATCTGATTAACCATGGAGCTTATACATGTATTGATTGTAAAACACCTTATGAGGTGTGGTCTGGTAAGCCTGCAGATTATTGTTTGTTGAGATTTTGGTTCTACTATTTATTATCATGTGAGTGAGGGTAAGTTAGTATCTAGAGCTAAGAAGGGTGTATTTGTGGGTTTTGGGAGTGGAGTTAAGGGCACATTAGTATTATCACAATAGATGGGAACACAATTAAAGTAGATTCCATCGTAACGTAGTTGTTATTTTATCCAAAGCATTTGGGAACAGCATGTTGCTGCTTCAACATATTCTGCATCTGCAGTGCATAAAGCTATTGTGTTTTGCTTCTTAGTGCTCCAAAAAACTAAACTATGACTAGGGAAGTGAACCATACCTGACGTGCTCTTTCTATTGACCCTTTTGAGCAGAACAAACTTAAATCATCTATTTCCTTGAGGTGTCTTAGAATTCTCTTCACTGTTGTGAGAGGAGATTCATTTGGATTTGCTTGGAACCTTGCACATAAACCAACAATAAAAGTAAGGGATATTCTCATTGGTAACCTTGTGCTATTGAAAATTACATTTGGTAACCATTTCTAAATTTGTATTCAAAAAGTGACCTTATAGTTCTATTTTATACACATGCGTGACATTAATGACGTTTTTGGTTAAATTTTCCGCTAAATAGAGCTGGTTGCTTGGTATTTCTCTTTCTTCGTTGTTGGCCACCTCTGCTACTACCGCACAATCAGTGCTGCTTACGGTGGCTCTCCTTCTCTCTCCTTGCTTTTTTCAACATTCCAAATCAGACACCACTCTCACCACTATATTCTCTCGCTTTCTCTCTCCTCTCCTTCTTTTTCTCTCTCTTTCTCTATCCATGGAAATGAAACGAGATCCACCACCACCAACCTCAATCCCTAATCCCAACATTAATGGCAATCCTACTAAACCTTCTTCCAATGGCAATCTTACCATCACCTCTGCGAATTCCACGCTCTTCACTCCTTCTCTCAGCCCGAACCCGTTCTGCGGCCCACACCATCGTCGCGCACATTCCGAGGTCAGTTTTGCTTCTCCGACGACATGGATATCTCCTCGGATCCATTCACTGGATCCTCCACTGAAGAGATCGGATCCGAGGACGACCTCTTTACTACCTACATTGACTTCGATAAACTCAGTACTTATGGAGGGAGGCGAAGGAGGAGGAGGCGAAGGGGGGGTGGGGTGGTGATAAGAGGGTATGTGAAGGGGGGGGGGAAATGGGCAGACAACGGCGAAAGAGGAAGGAGAAGGGTAGGGTGGGGGGGGCTAGCGGCTGCGGGAATGGGGTGGGGGAACTGTAGAGGGGGGTCGTGGGGGGTTGTTGTGGGGATGGGGTAGGGGTTGCGGGGGGTGGGGTGCAGGGGATGGTGGGGGTGACAGGGGTCGGCAGGGGTGGGGTTGGAGTGAAGGCTGGGCAGTAGAGATGGCAATGGGTCCTCGACCCGCCCCAGACCCGCTAGGACCCGACCCATTTATAAGGGTCTGGGTCCAGAAATTTTAGACCCAACGGGTCCGGGTCGGGTCTGGGTCCCGAAGAGCATAGGTCAGGTCTGGGTCCGGGTCCACGTATGCCAGACCCAGACCCGCCCCGCAGACCCATTTACATATTTAAAAAAAATTATACCTAAACTCTAAGGTTTTATGAGTTGTGATTTTGTGAACTCGTTAGTGTTGTAACTCCATCTAAGACTTGTAACTTTGTAAGTTGTAACATTTTAAGATTTTATGAGTTACTACCTCCGTCCCAGAAAGATCTGAACACTTGTTGGGACACGTAGTTTAAGGTGATAAGTTGTAGTGTGGTTATCAAATATTATTTTATTTAAAAAGTAGATGTGATAGGAGTTGGTGGGGTATTTTTTATTAGAGGAGAGAGAAAGTTGGGTAACTTTTTATTGATAAATGGTAGAGTGTGGGCCAAAGATGTGTAAAAGAAATAATATATTAATAGTGGGACCACGCCAAAATTGGAAGTGTTCAAACTAATTTGGGACAAACATAAAAGGAAAGTGTTCAGACTATTCTGGGACGGAGGGAGTAATTTTTAAAATTTTGTTTAGATAATGCTTTACGCATGGATGCATGATCTATATATATTAGTGCGAATTTTTTTAATTACATAGATTCAAAAATGTGATGAAAACTAAAAACTAAGAAGGACCCATTAAGGACCCAGTTAGGACCCATGGACCCGCTAGACCCAGCGGGTCTGGGTCTGTGTCTGAAAAATCTAGACCCAGCGGGTCTGGGGCTGTAAAAAATAAACGGGTTTGGTTCTGGGTCTGGGTCTAGGTGGACCCGACCCAGACCCGACCCATTGCCATCCCTAGCTGGCAGGGGTGGGGATGATGTGTTTAAAGATGACATTTAACGGAAAAGTTAACCAGTTACCTCATTAATGTCACGTCTGGTAACAATGTACTAACTAAGAGGTCGCGTTTTGAATAAAATTTTGAGATTAGTTACCAAATATAATTTTCAACAACAAAGGATTACCAATGAGAATATGCCTAAAAGTAATATCTGGTCAACTTGCAGTTAGATACAATAAAGAGCCAATCATACCTCTATATTTAATTTGATCCACACTTGTTCCTATATAATCTTCATCCAACCTAGTAGAAGTTCCCATAGGTGTATGGTTTATTTTGGGAGTATCATCAAAACCATATTTTTTCAAAAGTTCTATATATTTTTGTTGATGAATGTAAAATCCTTCATTTGTTTGTTTGATTTGAAGACCTAGAAAGAAGTTGAGTTCACCAATCATACTCATTTCAAACTCTTTACTCATGAGATTAGCAAAATCCTTACACAAAGCTTCATTAGTTGCACAAAATATAACATTATCAACATATATTTGAACTACTAACAAATGCTTTCCTTTTAATTTCAAAAACAAGGTTCTATCAACTTTACCTCTTTCAAACTCATTTTCGAGAAGGAATTTTAAAAGTCGTTCATACCGTGCTCTAGGAGCTTGCTTCAACCATAAAGAGCTTTGGCAAACTTATAGACATGATTAGGAAAAATCTTTATTTCAAATCCATAAAGTTGTTCAGCAAAAAATTCCTCATTTAAATAACCATTTAAAAAGGTACATTTAACATCCATTTGATACAATTTAAAACCCATAAAAGTGGCAAGGACAACAAATATTCTTATAGCTTCCAATCTTGCAAATGGACCAAAAGTTTCCTCATAATCAATCTTGTATCCTTTTACAACTGAACGAGCTACAATTGTTCTGAACTCATCCAATTTGTTTCTAAACACCCACTTCAAGCCAATTACCTTGTGGTATTTGGAATTTGGTTGAAGATGCCAAGCCTTGTTCCTATCAAATGGGTGGAGTTCCTCTTGCATGGCAACAATCCGGTCAGCATCAGTTAGTGCTTCTTCATGGATCCTGGGCTCCATCATAGAAAGAAAAGCATGAAAAACACAAAAGTTTCTAAGTTGTGATCTTGTTTGAGTTCCCTTGTTGATGTAACTGATGATCGGATCCATAAGATGGGAATGTTGATGCTTCCAAGGGTTTGGTTGGGAGTCTTGGATGGGAACTTGATCTTCTTTAATGTTACAACTTCTTGAACTTGGAAACCAAGCTCAACGAAAATAGAGGCATTTAATTTACATGTGCATCATCACCTAGTTCTTCCTCTTTGGGAACAGGAACAAGAGGTTGTTCCTTAAGCTTTGTTACCATGTCTTTTTATTCTTCAACAATTAGATATGTCTAATTAGAACTTAATTCGATCTCTCACAAGTCCAATCTCAAGTCATCTTCAACCTGTGTACTTGAATTATACTTGTCAATTTCATCGAATATAACATCCACACTTTCTTCCACACACAAACTTCTTTTATTATAGACTCTATAAGCTTGCATATCCTAGAAATATAGCTTCATCGCTCCTAGAATCAAATTTTCCAATATTATATTTCTCATTATTATGAACAAAACATTCACAATCATGTTTTGAAATATGTAATATTGGGTTTTTTTTACCAAAATATAGCTCATAAGAAGTTTTATTTATCAAAGGTCTCACCATGGCACGATTTATAATATGACAAGTAGTATTCACAACTTCAGTCCAAAAGTTCATTGGAAGACCACTGGTATCAACAATACTTCTAACCATATCCTCCAAAGTCTTTTTTCTTTCTTTTCACAACACCATATTGCTGAGGTGTCCTTGGAGCTGAAAAATTATGGTCCAAGTCATGTTTCCTACTTAAATCATAAAATTTCCCATTTTCCAATTTTTTGCCATGATCAAATCTAACATGCAGTAATTTATTACCACTCAAATTTTGAACACTCTTAGCTAATACAAGGAACTCATCATAAGTCTCATCCTTGTGAAAAAGAAAATAACCCAAGTACAGTGCCGACTCTTAGCATGAATAGGTGGAGCGACAGCTTTGGGCCCCACTTTAAGTGGGCCCCGATTTTCATAAGAAGTATATGTAGTTGTTGCAAAGGAAACATCCATCGTTGGAGACTTGGAGTAATGGTAGCTGAGAGTTTGCAAAGTCTTTAACTCTTGCAGTATTGTAAGGTTCGAATCTTATAAATGGTTTTTTAAACTTCCAACATTTTTCTTGTTTTCCCATTTATGATTTGTGGATGTCAAGGGCCCAACTACTCGAAGTTGTCAATATATATTCTTCTCCCCTCTTCCCCCATTTCACGAGTTAACTATTGTTGTTCTAAAAGCTCTTAATTAAGCAGCTACTTTAATTTTCTCCCCCCCCCCAATTAAAAATCTTCAACCTCCATTAATACCAAGCTTGGTCATTATAGAGATTTTGGATTTGAGAAAAGGAGAAAACTCAAGAAAAGTATTGGTTGTTTTTAGAGAAAGAAGAGTCTATGAATCTATCATTACAAAATAATAAAATGAGGAAAAGATTCTATATATACAAAACCTGATCAAGTGGAAAATATTAGGCTAAAATTAGAATAAGTTTCATGAGTGAAGGTACCAAGAAACAAACTCCACCAAGTTTGTCGGTGCAGCAATGAGGAGGCATAACCCATTTGTTAGTACAGTGATGATGTTTGAAATTGTTTCATATCTCATTCAAAGGATTGAACACTATTAAGTCGGAATTATATATTATAGATTATGTACTTATTTGCTGATTATCTTATAATTCTATATAAATACTGACATTTTCAATTTCTTTATTCAAATATTATAAATTTTGGCATTTTTATGTGGTCACTTTTTATTTTTAGGTTATACTTGAGGGCCCCATTTTAGCTTAGTAGCTCAGGGCCCCCTAATTCATTGAGTCGGCACTACCCAAGTAAACCGTGAGTAGTCACCTACAATAACCAACACATATCTCTTACCATTTCTACTTTGAATCCTCATAAAGCCACACACGCAATATGAATTAATCCCAATGGCCTTGTGGGGCTCACAACATTCTTAAATTTGAAAGAGGATCTTACATGCTTTCCTTTGGCACATGACTCATACACTTGATCAATATACAATTTAATGGAAGGTAGACCTAAGACTAGATATTTTGATCGAAGTTTGTCAAGCATGGAAAAGCTAGCATGACCAAGGCGTTTATGCCATAGAAAAGGATCATCTTCAATAGCACAAAGGAATATTAAGTTGTTCTTAGGAACCAAGTCAAGATCCATAACATATGTGTTCCATTTCCTTGTTCCTTCCAAATAATATTCTTTGTGCTTTTGTTAACGATCAAACACTTTTCATTATTAAACTTAACACAATTTCCCGTATTACAGAATTAGGAAACACTTAAGAGATTATGCTTCAAACCATCAACTAGAAAAAATTGTCAATGGAATGTGATTGTGACTTACTAAATTTACCTACGGCACCAATGTTACCATTCATGTTGTACCAAAAGTCACACTTCCACCATCATATATGCAAGGAGTGAGAGAAATTTTGTCTTATCTCCAGTCATATGATTAGAACAACCATTGTCTAGGTACCATGTGTTGTTCCCTCTAACCTTAGCATGCATGAAAATCAATTAGGAAAAATTGATGTTATGAGGTTCTACTATGAGCGGTTTTCTTTAATAGGTCTCAAGTATCAATAATCCAGTGGAGGTCCTAACTTTGTATGGCATTGTCTTTTATTGGACCCAGATGACTTATGACTTGCTGGGTAGGTAAACTTTTATTTTTTTTTAAAAATTCTTAAATCTTGATTTTTACTCCCCTTCTATGTGTCATTCTTCTTTCACTCTCCACCCATCGTCTGGCCACAACAATCCCAAGCTAACCCACCATGGCCAACCAGACTTCCTACCCCTTTGTAAAACCACCAATCCACCCATCAAAAATTACATCCCATGATCCTACCACTAGCAACAACCTATGAAAGGAAAAATCAAATTTTTATTGAAATATGAGCAAACTACTGACATTATAGAATACACATCTGATCATTAAACTTTACTTAACTGAATCATATATAGCATTGTCTTCAAGCATAAAAGGAAATTCACTATATATAATTAGGCATCCAATAAGAATCGGGTTGTTCAATCATCAACAAAAGAAAACCCTTTTAGAATTTGAACAACATTCACCATCATTATAGCTACAAACCATGAAAGAAGTTTAGATGTTCAATTATTAAACAGAAGGACATAATTCAAATAAATTTCCATTTCAAATTCACACAACATTTCAACTATAAACCCCCTGCTCCAAAACTTGTTTTACAAACCCGTCATTATTTCAGAAGCCATCATGCATCAGAAATCAGTACACGTTCTATCAAACACTTAGCAGGCGTGAAAGAATGTCAATAATAAACGCATAAAACCTAGAACATTTACCAACCCATTACATTTATAACGATTATGAATTCAAGTTTGACAAAATTAATTAAAGTATATGTTTTTGAAGATTAAATCAGAGCAAATGCAATATAAATTCTCATAAATAAAGAAGAGAGAGAAAGGGGTTGAATTATTAAGTCTTGCTAATGTGGAGTAGGACAGTCACAGGAACTCCCCAGATTTTGAGCTTGGATTGCTTGAATAATTAGCAAGATATTCCCTTTAATTGTCTTTTTTAGAGCTACTTCTTTATTTTCATTTTCCTGGCATTATCGTTGCTGTTATCTTATCTGTCATAATTTAGCGAGAGAGTAAAGTATTGCTTGCAAAGAGTGTCCCAAACCCGACCTAAACTTAAGCTCCACATATTCTCCTCTGTGTTCATGGGCGCTGCCACCATAATTTGGTGCTGCAGTTGATGTCGTAGTTGTTATCGTTCGCCACTGGTGCCGCCGCCTGGAGTAGTTGTCGACCCTGATGGGTGTTCTTACTGTTGGCGTGGCTCTTTATTGAATTTGAATTCATTTTGCTGTGGAATTTCTGGGTTGGAGATGAGAGATAATGGGTGGGTGTAGATTTTTGGGTAACTAAAAGATGGAGGAGGAGAGGGCTAAAGAAAGAAGAGGGAGAAGCTAGTTAAAAAAAAGGGTGGGGCTGGATTTTAAAGTCACGTGATGTTATTTGTAACACCCCGTCCTTCTACTACTAAGATACTAAACAATATCTAATCAAGAAATACTAATATGACGTTAGCGGAAATAACGTCGGGACGGTTATGCTACTCTAAAACAATAATTAAAGATAATTCTTCAAACCAAAGTTTCATAACTTCAAAAGAAAAGTAATATCCGAGATAACAACATAGTTCTAAATAAAGAAATATCCCAATTGTATCATATTATCAATCCAAAAACTATGAGACATGCAAGTCTCCCGATAAAACTTAAATAAAACTAAATGTCCTTGAAAGCTATCCAAAAGTAAGTCTCTCTGTGGTCTACATAGAATTCATCTACCAAAAACAGTACTAGGAGCTTCTTCTCACTACAAACCCTCACTCTGCTAGCCCAAGCAGACACAAGTCTAGTTGTCATTTCTATCTGCAAGGATATATTAAATACTTTCACAGTCAGTGGGGGAGTAACTAGCAGTTCTCCCAGAACAATAGCAATCAAAGCACGATTCAGAATTAAATTATTAAGAAAGGAAAATCATGCAATCATTACATCAATAGCATGCACCTAACACCATGAAGCTCATAGGTAAAACAAGTGATCATCAACAATAAGTAAACATGATATAGTGAGTGAAACAATTCTAATATATATAAATAATAATAAATTAAGAATTCAACAAGTTATTGAGTAAGAAACCGAACGCCAGTGAATCGCAATTCACTTCCTAAGGTTTGTCAGATCGCAATCTCCAGGTCAGTCTATGGGCTTATGTTCCCCACTGCCTGTGTCTAAGAATGGCCAAACTCCCGATGCAGGGTAGAACACGCAGAACTCCCCGACCTCTCGGACGACAACAATTAACCCAGGTGTACCCCTAGTTCGCAAACCAGGTGGTTGGCATGTTCTTCACCGGGGACTACATCTATCCCACCGGATGTTCTTATCTCAAAATACAATCATGCATATAATCCAAGTATCATTCATCTAAAATATTCATCAAAAGGGATGTCACCCGGCCTTATACCCACAGTTCATCAAAACAGTTCTTCATAATTCCTCAAAATAAATCACTTACAATTTTTCAACAGATGTCTCCCACAATAAACACTTGAACATCTCTAAACATCATCAATGATATTATACTAGTTTTTACAGCAACCACAATTCAATCAAAAATACACCACCAATTAACTCTAAATCATATTCATTAAAAGAGTAGTAACAATTAATCATTTTCTTTCATAAATCAAACATAAACATATGGTTACCCAATGATACATACTGCATACTACTAAAAATCAGCAACCCAGAATATAATAAGTTATGAATTATTTCTGATTAACAAGCCCTCAAATAATTTAAAAGTGTATCCTCAATTTCACAACAAAAACACAATAATAATTATTAAACTAATAAGTTCGAGCATTAAAATCACAAAAAAATTAGCATACAACCCTAATGTCTATAATGACATGGTACAAGTTTTGTTTATAATTTTCGGACTCCAAAAGTATTTTTAACAGTTAATATACAGATTACTCAATAGAGCCAAAATAATAATTAAAAATACAAAACGACGCTCAAAAATTACCAAAAGTTTACATAACATTAAAAAACTCACGAAAATACATAATATTCAAAGAAATGAATTTTTCGGCCTTTAAAAATAATTTTCATGATTTATATACTGACAGAAACGAAATTACAAAAACAGATATATCAATTAAATAAACCAGTAAAAAGTAGGAAAAAATTATTATAAGGCATGGAATACATACTACGCATGTAACATGATCTAATAAAAATAATGTCATCAATTTTAACATTCGTTCAATAATTATTATGCAATTTAGCCAAAAACGCACAAAACACCAATTAAATCAAATAAATACTAAAAATCATGCGAAAATTATTTTTCTTTACACAATATTCACATAGCATGTATCAAGTATATTCATGTCAAATTTCGTAAATAATTTCATTCAAAAAGTATTTTAAATAATTCCTAGCGTAATAATCTAATACCGAATAATACCCTAATCACTATGGTTCTAAGATAACAACTAGTTACCTGGATCGTCGGAGGCGAGCTGAAAACTTCTGGAAAATCCCAAAATAGGCGTGTGCTCCTCACCTTCTTCAATTCCCAAGCACCAAGTATAAGAAAAAGGCAAGAAGAACAAGTCACGAACAATTAACAAGGAGTAGAAAGTGAAAAATTTAGAGAGATTGTGGAAGATGATGATGGCCGAAAATCATAGAGTGTGGCAGCAAGGAGTTCTGATTTTTTTAATCAGAATTTGAAGTGATAAAGGTTGGTTTAAAGAGGTTTAATTAGGAAGAATGATTAAGGGGTTATGGGAGTTACAAAACAACAAAGAGTCACAAGGAAAATAAAAAGAAAAGAAAGAAGAGGAGGCTCTCCTTCTCCTTCACTTGGCCGGCTGTCCAAGCCCACAACCAAACAAAAAATTTCGGCCCAATTCAACAATGATCCATGCTTCAAAAGTTCGCCACGCGAAAAATCGATAACTTCCTAAACCGCGCCTAAACTTTGAAAATATTTAATAATGAAAATAATTCTAATAAATTATAATATAAATATAAATAGAATAAACACATTAGCACGCCATAAAAATAAAAATAATAATTCGGCTCCCAAAATTATAAAATAAAAATAATTAATTTAGAGAAAATAATAGTTTTTAGAGAAAATTTTTGCGAAAAACTAGGAGCAAAATTATGGGTTGTTACATTATTAACCTGAAGTAGCAGGTTAAATGACCTGCTAGGCCCAATTAAAAACGAGTCATGCAATAGTTGGACCTGCTACTGGATTATTGATAGTTGGGACTTATTAAGGAAAACCGCTCATAGTTGAGCCCCATAGCGTTAATTTTTCCAATCAATTATTGTCAATGTTAGGAACCCAATCTCTCTTGGGTTCCTTGTCTTTAGGAATAATAGGTTTCTCTTTCCATTGTAACTTGCTTACTTTCAAATTCTTGTTGAAAAGACCAAGTCTTATAGGATATATTTTATGATTAAAGCCAATACTTTATGTACATCTAGTTTATGAGTTTTTAATCCAGTTGGGAACCAGCAAATTTTTTTTCTTGTTCCCAACAAAGTTCAATTCCCTTTCAAGATCTTTCTTATCTTCTTCTAAAGATAGAATATCATTTTTCCAATCTTCAATTTCAGATCTAAAGCCTTATAAGGGAACTAACTCTATATTAGAGGAACTCACTTCAGGAACAAACTCTTTTAAGTGATATAACTCAAGACTTAGCAAATAATTTTCATTTTTTATTTTTTCGAAACCTTCTTTCGAACTTAGATTTTCAGTAAACATTTCAAAAAAAATCTTTTCTCAATATCAATTCGAACACTTTTAAGCCAAGAGATATGTTCCTTAGCAATAATTAAGGTATGTTCACTATGTCAAAATTTAGTGCACTCATCTTTACAAACATTAATAGCACCAACTATAAATTCAAATAATTGTTCCTCAATTAAAGAATTTAGACAAGTTTTAATGGTATCTAGACTTGCCTCTAGAGATTCATATTCATCATTTGATTTAGGATCATCAATATCCATGAGACAAATGTTTGTTGTCTCATTACATGGTTGAGTGTCTCCTTCTTCTTCAAAGTCATTGTCTCCTCATGCAACAATCATAACCTTCTTCATGTCAGATTTGGTATAAGAACTCTTATACTCCTTGTACATATCTTGCTTCGTTCCCCTCCTTTGCCCTTCTCTTGTTCCCATTGGGGACATTCGTTGATGAAGTGATATGCACTGTCACACTTATAACAACCAAATTTGTTAGTGTATTTCTTGTTCTTACCTTTGAAGTCTCTACTCTTCATGTTCCTAAACATTCTCTTGAATATTTGGACCATGAGAGTAGATGCTTCTTCATCAATTCCAGAGTCATCACTTTCATAAGCTTACAAGGCAATAGACTTCTGCTTGGAAATGTCTCCTTCTTTGTGTCCAAGTGTAACTCGTGAGTCATAAGGGAACTAGCAAATTGTTTCAAATTGAACTTAGTAAAGTCCTTAGTTTCATGCAAAGCAGTTTCTTTAGACATTTAAGGATCCTTAGGAAGGCTCCTTATGACCTTGCATACTTGTTTCTCAGAAATAATCTCTTTACCAAGAGAGGTAAGCTTATTCCCCCTTCGTATTTTGATGATGACAACATAATAAATAATATAAAAATTTCATTTAAGTACGTTTTAGCTATGAGTTCCTGTGTTAGAAAAAGGTCAAGAGTAGTTGAGTTCCTGAGTTGGAGTTTCCAGCAAAGGACCTAAATAGTAGCCTAACATATGAAGTGAAGTCAATATGGAAGACAAGGAACATTGCAAGTATCAACAATATAATCATATATTTATATCAAAGTTTCTTGAAGAGAAGTTTGAGTTCTTGTGCAGTTACTTGGCAAGAAGCATAAGAGTTGAAGCGTCAAGAGGTGAAGACATGAAGACTAAATTAAGAGTTTAATTTTAGGAATCATGTAAGTGTTTGCAAGTATTAATTAAGGTATTAAGCAACAAAGGAACTCGTACAAGCTTATGGAATTAAAAACGTGGTTTTAGAAAATAAAGATAGAAAATGTTTTACGAAAATATCTTTACTTCTGTACCAAGCAAGAATATCACACGTTCCCTTAAGAATCTCTAACAGATGCGTAAGTGACATTAGTGAAGATTGTGGGTGAGTGTTCCCCAAGCAAACTCAACTAACTAACTGACTGCCTAAAATTAAGGCACGAAGTCAGTTAGTGGATAAAGACTTGGAACGACGCTCATTTGTAATCTTTGCACCCCATCTACAAATAGGGATGGGTATTCAGCTTTGAAACACAACAACTAACATTTTTTAAAAAGCACTATTGAGTTAAAGTGTTTAGAAAATCCATAAGTTCTCTTGTCAGTTTCAAGTTCCTAGTACTTTACTTAAACTTCTAAACACTAGAGTTTTTCTTCCTACAGAGTTGTATTTTGGGAAAAGAGTTGTAGGAACTCTTGAAAGGTTTTGAGTAAAATCAGAGTATTGAGAGAGAGAGAGAGAGTAGCATAGTGATAAAGTTATCATTGTGGGGTAGTTAAGTTCGTAGTGGAACTTGAGTTGAATAGTGTATAATAGATTGTAACTAGGTCTTCCTCTATTATAGTGAACGAGTTGAAAATCCCTAGTGAGTCGAGGTTGTTCTCCTTATATTGAGATAAGGAGTTTCCTCGCTAAACTTGCATACTTTAAGTTCCTATTGCTTTTTAAGTTCTTAATTCCGCAAATAAAGTCGAAAATTCTTGATAGCAACTCTCACTACAGTTCACCCCCGCTCTTTTAGAGTTCCCCTAGAGTAACATAGCTCATCAATTATATTAGTAAAGAGTGTAAACATCTCTTGAATATATTCCTTAGGTTTTCGTCTGAAAGAGTTCATATTGATTCATTAATAGATTAATTTTCGATCTCTTAACTTCATTTGTTCCTTTATGATGAATGCCTTCTAAGAGATCCCATATTTGCTTCTCGAATCTGCATCCCATGGCACGGTTGTGTTCATGAGGTGCAAGACTACAGTGCAACGGTTGAACATCAAGGGCATTAACTTTCATCTTTTCAAAATCTTCTTTATCATATTCAATTATAGATTTAAGAACTACCTTATTCTTGTCGTTTGTGGTAGTGACTTCAAAATCACATACCTCAATGACTCACTCTCTATACCTGAGAGTTCTCATCTTTAATGAAGATCTCCATTATGTTCTTACAGTAGGTGTAGAACTTGTCGTTGAACATAGGTGACCTTTTGATAGAGTAGCCTTCTTCTAGTTTCTCTCTAGTATTCATATTCTCCAAGACCTTTTAACTCAACAGGGTTTCCTGATTTTTTGTGTGGCTCTGATACCAATTGTTGTTTGATTAGCAACATTATAAAAGGGGGGTGAATTATAGTGTAAAATAGGTGTAACTTTGAATAAAAAGCTAGCAAGGGAACACAAGAGATTTTTAAGAAGAAACTCTCTATGTCAATATAAGGAGAAAAACCTCGACCACTTGGGATTTTAATTCTCTCTACTATAATAGATGACCTCTCTTTTACACCCTACTACACTTCTCCATAGTTCTCTTCTCAAGTTTCACTAGGAACTCGAGTTCCCAACAATAGTTCTCACAACTATTGTTCTTCTCTTGACTTAACTTTAAGTCTTCTCCAGCTTCTCTCTTTCTCACAATTCAAAGGATTTCACTCAACCCCAAAAGAAATACAATTTCTAATAACTTCAAAAGATTTAAAATAAAGACAGTAAGTATGAACTCTCTAATGAACAATGGCACTGACTCGTCTTTAGACTCTTAGAATATTTTTACTCTTACAGAACAAAAATTCATTTTTTTACTTATTTCATCTATTCCATGACCGAAACAGGGAGGATACACATTACACCACGATTTTGAATCCGAAGAGAAATTTCAAGAAATGGCAGATCTATTCACTCTTAGATACTTTTTCAGACCTATTGCCGATACTAAGTAGCAGTCAAAAATTTGACACACTTAGAATAGAATTACGTTGATCTATTTATAAACAAACAAGTACATAGTTACTTCCTATAATTTAAACCACTAACTACATGATCTCTTATTACATGGGAATCAAGAACCATTAACTCCATTAAAAGATAAAACGTGATGCTTGAATGTGGGATGAAAAACTTGGAAATAAAGCAAACGTGATTTAATTAGGAACATGTACTTATTTTAAATAAAAACCAAACAATAAAACAATAGAAGAATCCCATGTTAAGTAAAATTATTTTCCTAAAAAGACTAAAAAGATTTTTGAAAAAATAATTTATTTATTTATTTAAAAACAAAAAAAAAACTAATTCAAAAAATATATTCTAACTAATCTTCCTAAAATTAAGGAAACAAATTTTAAAACATTTAGAAAATAATTACTAACTAATTGTAGGCGTGTTTTTATTGCCTACGCGGGATGAGCGCGTATTTGACTACGTCATTATAAAGGTTTTGTTTTGAAATAAGACTCATAAATCTAATTGGATATTGGGAAATCTTAGGGACAACTTAGAGACTTCTCCGATGTTGATTTACACGTCATGACTCCATGAATGGTCAATGAACCAAAAATTGAGCTCGGGGTGAGGATACAAATATGGTCATGATCAAATTCGCTCATTGCTGGCCTCTGCTTAATACGATTCATGTGGAGTGTTATGCAATTAAACAATCAGGGAATATGTTAACGCAATATAAAGTTTGGTCTATGTCGGTTCATTAAACACGCAAAAGACTGATTTTTGGTGACATGTTATATAAACAATCAAATTACATGGAACCTAATCCAACTGTCCGAATTATTTGAATTTAGCATTAGAACATTTATTTAGGTCTTGATTAGCAGAAATAAACAAGTGAGGTGATGAAAGCATTAAAGCATATAACATGCATATGAACAATATAATAAAAATTTATAAAGAAACATTAAATAAATATAAAAAGGATAGGTTTAGAGAAGAATGTACAAGGGAGCGCGAACTCCTTTAAGATCTACATAGTGACAAATAGATTGTTAGTAAAACAAAAATTAAATTGGAATTGACTCTCAGGAATTATACCTTTGCCGCATGGGTCGTGTGTAACGATCCACAAGAGGAGCAATTTTGGAGCTTCAATGGAATTTGAATGTAAATTAATAGAGTTTTACTTTAGATTTGAATGTGTTTTAGATGTGTTTCTCTGTGAAGGATGAGGGATAATGTCGTATGAAAGTCGTGTCAAAGAGTATCAAAGTCGTTTGTTCGTAAGTATGTCAAAGCATATTAAAATGTGTAAAAGTTGTATATGAAAATCTTTCGTCGAAAACAAGCTATTTATAGGAGAACCAACTCGAAAAACACGCAGAGAAGATCATAAGGAAAACCATGCGTCCAGCTAGGGATGGCAATGGGTCCAGGACCCTACCCAAATCCGCACAGACCCTACCTTGAAATTAGGGTATGTGTCTTAATTTTTTGGACCCTACGGGTAAGGGTAGGGTATGGATCTTGGTCCCATCGGGTCAGGGTAGGGTAAGGGCCCGCTCCTCAAATACCCAGACCCTACCCAGACTCTACCCATAGACCCATCTAAACTAAAATATATATTTTTTTATTTTTTTTAAAATTAAAATAAATATATGTATAAACATATCCTTCCAGAGTTCCAGCAGACTTCCAATAAAATTTAAACCCTCATTGACAACAAAGTAAATCGCAAGCACGCGTGAAAATATATTTATTTATATTTTGATGTATGAGACTTTTGGAATGTGCAAAAAATATGTATTGGTATGGAATGTACGTGATATTATGTGTGTTAATTGCAATATAATTAATATTTAAAATTGTGCTTAACGATTATATAAACATGTGAAGATGTAAGCGGATTTTTTTTTTGTGTTGGACCCATTTTAGACCCTAGACCCTACCCAGACCCTACGGGTACGGATAAGGGTCCTAAAAATTTTTACCCTATGGGTATGGGTAGGGTATGGGTCTACATCCAAAAATTAGGGTATGGGTAAGGGTCTAGCCTTACCCTACCGAGACCCTATCCATTGCCATCCCTACGTCTAGCACATGGCTCGCAGGCTTCGATGCTTTTCTTTGTTTTTGTAAACTGTCTATCTTTTGCGTCAATGAATCATAGTGCACTTGACACAACGCTTTAAGACTCCTTTTTATCTTTGATTAAATTTTATCTTTTGAAGTCCGAAATCGGCTATCTTTAGGAAAAAAAATCAGATTTTCATAACATCATTTAATAAATGATTATCAAGAATAATAAATAAGAATAATTATTGAAACTACAATTAAATATAAGGAATAATTAATTGGGATTTTTTAAAATGGGCTTGAAAATACATTTAATTATCATGAATGATTAATTGAGCTCTTAAAAGTAGGCTAGGAATTGTTTTAAACAAATAAATAGACTTTAGTTTCTTAAAACGATTTTGGGCATAGCTTTGACGATCACTCTTCCTTTGGACCGGACCAATTAGGACGATGGTATCATCATTGGGTACTTAATGGGGAGAAATGATTTTGTGTCTACAAAAGCCCCCACTTTGACTGAGGTTCGTGAAACCGAAAGTCAAAGTATTCTATGTCGAGACGAAGAATGATTCTAAACGCTCTACAGTCTAGAATTGGTCTATATATCGCCAGTTTCTGCAAAATAAAGTGAGTCTGCATGCAACACGATAACTACAAGCAATCCGATCACCTGCAGGAGAAGATGTTAGCAGATAGTTGTAGACAACTCAAATAATAGTGCACATAATGATGCAATAATGTAAACTTATACTCTCTAAGGATGCATGAGATGCTATGCAAGGATCAGGGTTATGCAGAGCTGAAAAAGATAGATAGAGTGAAGGAAATGTCATGTAAGGTCAGGGTTTTGCAAAGCATGGAGGTCTGGAGTGGTAGAAGGAGATAGATATAGGTTGCTTTTCGAGACCTATTTTGATAAACAATCGGAGTCCACAAGTGAGATCCGTAGATTACAACTTTTCGGAAGTTTGATTTGGAGGAACCACCACATATATAGGAAGCTCCCACTTTGGGAAAGATTGGCTTGACTTAGGCACTCAGAGCCTATATTTGAAAATAGTTGACTTGAATTGAGCATTTAGAGGAGTGTTCGAAGTTTCTTCACTGGGGAGTGGATGTAGGCAAAGTCAGTTATCGCCATAGACCATGGAAGTATCAGAGAGTCCTTCAAAGACAAGGAGAGTTGGTATTGCAAAAAATAAAATGTTTGATTTTGTTACTCAAATAGGTAGAAAAAAGCTTTCACGTGGCTAGGTTCAAACTCGAGTCTATGTCGGGGTCTAGAAAGAGAAATGCTTCTGAATTCTAGAAAGTCAAATCATTAGACCTTGATTAGTTTATTTTATTGAGGCGGTCGGGCCTAGAGATGAGGATTCCTATGTATCCTTGCGGAATCAGACCATTCGTAGTTCTTGATCTAATTTTTTTTTGTGCCCTAACTTTTGTCTAGGCCGCCCTTTCAAGTTTTCAACCTAGAGGTCTTGAACATACCTTGAAGAAGGGGTTAGGATTGATATAGAAGGTTAAAAAGTTTAAGATTTGAGGTTTTTAGGAATTTGGATGAAGGTTTAATTGGATGGACCAAGGTTGAGTTTATGGGTTGTATTTTTTTGATGGATTGAACGGGTTGGATTGAGGGGTAGAATTTGTGTGCAAGCCCCCAAGCTTGACTTTTTTGCCTTTGGCTTTTTATTTTTGCTTTTGCATTTGCTTTGTGCGTTTTATTTTGCTTTTACATTTTCAAATTTTTTCGCACTTCAAATTTTTTTTTCATTTTTTATTTTGTCCGGCATTAATTTTTTTAATTAGGTATTGAAGCTTGCACACAAGTTTTTGCCGTTTAGGATTATGGAAGATTTGAAGGCTATTTTGTAATGATAGAGGGAAGAGGGAAATAACTCATAATCCAAAGTATGTCCATTTATTTTTTTTATTAACCAAGGTCATTTGATTGATTTAAATTTCATCATGGAATTAGAAGCATAAGAAATGATTGAAGGCCAATGAATATGAAAATAAAATGCAGTGATATATTATTAATTTGAATTAAATAAATAGAAGGCTTTATAAAAGAAATTCCTAAAGTGACAGAGACTCGACGGGAAGGAAATAAAAGAACTAGGGAAGGGATTCTCCAACTCAACCTAGAAAACTGGTGCTAGATAACTAAGCCCCTCTGCACTGTTGAGACAATGCCCAATGGGTTGTTGTTGTTGTTGTTGCTGACTTTTACTGCAGTAGGAATCGGAAGTGTACTAGTGTCAAGCATATCTTGCGGAATATTCTTTAAGGTCCAACACACAGATGTTAGATGTTCGTTCCCTTGGTGATATTTGCAGTGCGAGTTTGGATTCCGTTTCGGAGATCACTTCTCAGGTGCAGAGTCTGGAGCGGGACCAATAGGCTGGAGTGCTCCTCTTGCATGAAGCATATTGAAGGCTTCCTCCAAAGTCATGCCTAGGGGAGTGAGGGTTCTTTGGGGATTTCGTTTTTGATAACCCCTTTTGTTGGCGTTCAGGGCATTGATTTCATTGCTCTTGGAGCCAGAAGGATCATTGTTACTCTTCTTGGACAGAGTTATTGTTGTTCTAACCCTTATTTTTAGAGGCTTGTACCTCTTCTTCAATCAGTAGACCAACCAATATGATCTCTGTACTTGGGCTGCAAGTTACGGATCACCAGTCGGACTTGATCCTCTTTGCATGGCCTATTAGTAATTTGAGCGGCCTTTTTCATCCACCTATTAATGAAGGTGACGAAGTCTTCATTATGATTTTACTTGGTTAATTCCAGTTCACGCAGACCAATAGGAAGCTGAGTGTTGTATCAGTATTGCTTGGGGAACTATTCCTTGATATTGTCCTAATCATTCAGCTTCGTTTTGTTCAATGATCTGAACCACTTGGATCGATGGGCATCAAAAGTTAAGGGAAAGACATAAACAAACAGGTCCAAGCTCATGGCTTTGAGAGCCTTGGAAATGGAGAATGCTCTCAAATGATCGTCTGGGTCTTCGACCCCCTTGAATTTTAGGAGGTCACCCAATGCTACCTTTTTATGAAGCTTTTCCCTCAGTTCAGAATCAACGACGTCATGGACATGAGCTTGACTCTCGATTACAGGAATTGACTAGATCAATTGCTCGAGTTTACAATCCTAAGTTTAGTCTCAGACTTAACAACAGGTGATGGTGATGGAATTTCCCGTTCTTTTTTCTCAGTTGTCAGTTTTTCCATTAGTAGTTTGATCTCTTTGTCTTGTTCCTCAAGACGAGAGCTCATCAGTTGGAGTTGAGTCATCATGGCATTAAGTTGTTCAAAAGTATCTGCCATTTCGTATAATGATGAAGAGGTTTCAGATGACTATTCTGAAAAGGTAATGGTTCTTTTGACGAGTCTAGTAGTGGGTTGGCTTTATTTCCTCTCTGTTGGGTGTTCCTAAGTTGTAGCCTCACGACCTGTCCTAAACATAAATCAAATGGACCTGACTTGTAAGTTTTTTAGAAATGATTTTGAAATGAAAAATGGAAATGAGAAATGGAAATAGGAAATGATTTTGAAATGGATATGGGTTTTGGAATAGTATGGGCTCGACCATGATGGATACATGGGCCTAACTATATGCATATGTAGACATGGACTGAATTATGCAAGCAGACTGACTCAATGACTGGGTTTTGGGGAAGACTAGACTTTAAACTTACAGGTAGAGTAAGCAGATTAGACTCAACAATTGTGCATTTATGGACTTAAGGTGTACTAGACTTTGAACTTACGGGAGAGTAAGCAGACTAGGCAATAGAGAAGACTAGGAGAATAGACATACAAAAAAGACTAGACCTTGAACTTACATTATTTTAGAATAACCAAGCTAGACCTAAGGTGACTAGACTTTGAACTTATGGGAGAGTAAGCAGACTACAGAAGATAGGATAAAGAAACAGACTAGGAAGACTACACTTTGAACTTACATTTAGAATAAGCAGGCTAGACTCGAAGATTGGTTCATCATGTAGGGAAGAGTAGCTTTGCTAAACTCGAGAATTTGGGCCATTATGGACTTAATTAGGGTATACTAGCTTCGCTAGGTTCAAAGGTTGAGAGGTTTTAGATTTTGGACCTCTTCCTGTATGAGTTTGAAATTGGGCTTGACTAGGGCTTACATGGAGATGCAAACTAGACCTAGGATTTGAATTGGGGATATGTGGGCTTAAATTTGGACTTAGTCCTATATTGGTTTGGAATTGGATTTGACTAGGGTTTACATGGAGATGCAAACTAAACCTAGGATATGAACCGGGCCTTTATGGATATAAGCTTCGGATTGGAATTGAGTAAGGTTTACATGGAAATGCAAACTAGACATAGGATTTGAATTAGGCCGATATGGACTTCACATAGACTAGGATTCACATAGAGATGCAAATGGACCAAAGATGGACTCTAATGTTAGTGGGCCTAATATGAATGTATATGGGCCTAGAATGAATGGAAATGGATTGGAATTATGTTAATTGGATTGGAGTTGTTTGCATTGCTTTGATTGGATTGGACTGGGCTTATTTTTCATTTTCTGAAAGGGGCCCCTCTGTTTTTATCTTTTATTGGAAAGATGATAGTGATTAAGGATAGATTAATTTTGAAAATGACTTTTTTTGGACGTGTGGTAGGATGATGACAAGTAAATGTTTTCGATAAAGATAGAATAGAAGAGGGTGTGAGATTGGTCTTGAAAAATATATGTTTTTGAAATGGATGGGATATGATATGATAGATATGTTTAAAGAAGATTGGTTGGATAGAAGTGATAAGATGGGATAGGATGACATTCATGGTGACTCGAACTCTATCATAACCACTTATCTAGATGCACTTTTTAGGATAGATCAACCTTAGGTGATAAAAAATCAATTTTTATATTTGAATTAAGTGAGTTTTGTTTCAAAAAGATGACCTAAAAGTGATCATGAACGATAATATGAATCGCAAACCCGACAAATAAATCGTCGAAAATGAACCACAAAGTTGTTGAGAAGCTTACACGACACACAAGCATGTCGTGTGCCACGTAAGTTACTTTCCCACATGCAAAGTATTGTGTCAGGCGCAAGATGCTTTCCTAAGACGCAAGTTTCTTGCGCTTGGCATAACAATTGGCGAGGTGGAATTTTGTTTTCGACGATCTATTTGTCATTTTTCGATGTTTCTAGCCTACTTCGAGGGAAAAGCATGTTGAACATAGCAAACAAGCAATCGATAATGTCATATAGGTAAGAAAAAGTATGCAATGCCAACCTAAAGTCAAGATCCATGTTGAATACTATGGTCATACTTCGGTTAAAGCTTAAAAGGATCTATGACTAAGAGATTGATCCCACGCTTCATATCTTTGCTTTAAAAGATGGCTACGTGTAGGACGTAAGTCTCAAGTCAGTAAGAAGATAGCAATGTCATGGTTGGGTAGGTTTCCTTATGACTAATCCAACACTATCGGTCAGGAATCTTTTTGGAGGGAAAATGCAACCCCCTCCCCCGGGGGTGGCCTTATGCATAAATTATGTGCTAATGAGGCAAGGATATAGAAGTTATAGTGGCCCAGAAGAACAGACATGCATATGCAAAACTGTAATGTCATTTGAAGGGATAAAACAAGTGTGAATCGTATTTTTTAAGTTTCACCCACTCATTAAAAATTAAGTTTACATCCTCCTCAGTGAAGTCACCAAATTGTAGACGTGTTTTTATTGCCTACATGGGATGAACGCGTATTTTACTATCTCATTGTAAAGGTTTTGTTTTGAAATATTTTTTTAAATAAAGAAGTCGCCAACAAGTCTTTAAAGGAATACTCATAAAACTAATTTGATATTGGGAAATCTTAGGGACAACTTAGAGACGTATCCAATGTAGATTTCCACGTCAAAACTCCATGAATAGTCAATGAACCAACAATTGAGTTCGGGAGTGAGGGTACGAATATGATCATGAATCAAAATCGCCCATTGCTGACCTCTACTTAATACGATTCATGTCAAGTGTTATGCAATTAAAAAACCAAGCAATATGTTAATGCAATATAAAAAGAAATCTACGTCATTTCATTAAACACTCAAAAGACTAATTTTTGGTGACATGTTATTTAAGAAATCAAATTATAGGGAACCTAATTCAATCGTCCAAATTATCTAAATTTAGCATTTGAACATTTATTTAGGTCTTGATTAGTAGAAATAAACATGTGAGGTGATGAAAGTATTAAAGCATACATCATACATATTGTAATACTCCGTATTTTTGGAGCTATTTGGCTATAAACAAGAAAATATAAAGTAAAAGTGAAAATAAATTATAGTATAGTTTAGGTAAGCCTACAGTTATAATTTAAATATACAGTTATAATTTAAATACACAACCTACCTTGGTACCTAATTATATTTTAATTCGGTTTTGTTAAGTAAATCAGAAGTCGATTTGGAAACGAATCCTAATAAACTAAGGTTTCTCATGCTATAAATAGGGAAAAGAGGGAAAAAAAAAGAAAGAGAAAACATAATACAAACCCTATACTCACCGTGTTTTTTTCTCAAAGATTTTTCTCTCTCCTCCTTCCTTCTCCTCCCACGTTTCTTCTTCCCTCTTCGGTCCTCCTCCACCGCCGCTCGTCGGTCCTACGGCTTCGTCAGGCACGGTTGCTCGTCGGCGAGAACTCGAGCGCAGTGCGGTGGTCGCCAGCAGGAACTAGAGCGCAGGGCGGTGCTGCCGGAGTGCAGTCTCGTTCGCGACTGGTGGTTCACGAGCGTTGGGGTTCGCGCGAAGTGTGGGTCGAGCTTCGTTTGGTTGTTCGAGTGCGCCATGGTCTTGTGCGAACCAGTGGTGGTTGCCGGAGTTTGGTCGCGCGTCCGCCGGTGGTTGGTAGTCGTCGGTGGCTGCGGTATGCTTTAAAAAAAAAAAAAAAACTCTCTTTTCTTATTTAAATTAAGTTATATAATCTGATTTTGGTTATTCTTTGAGTATCTTTGATTAAATTTGATGACTTTAAACAAGGCATAATGTAAAGAATATAAATCAGATTTAGAATTATGTTATAGTTCTTATGATAATTATATTTCTTAATCCTGTTTTTAGCATCCTTATGTATATTGGTTTAAGTTTGTGACTTAAATAGAAGTATATTATGAACTAAACAAAATCAGATTTATTACATATATTACTAGTATTACTTTGGTTTAGTTCTTCAAACCTGATTTTGTATTTCGTATATAGGTATTTAGTTAAGTTTTGGGTATTGCAAACAAAGTAGTGTAAAAGTTAAACAAAAATCAGATTTATAAGCACCTCATTAGTAAGTAATAAATATGTTAGTTCAATAAAGTTTATGAAAGAAAAGTCTAACCAACAAGAACGTTTATTTTATTCGTTTAGGTCCCAATTTCATAAGCGGAACGTTTTAATAATCAGCAAAGATTCTCCGTTACAAGGTACGTACGCGTACTAGTTCGATTCGATATATTAGTATCATGTTTAGGTTGTGATTGTTATATTGGAACCTAGAACCATGATAGGGAACTGTGGTTGATTTTGATTGATGAGATTGTTTGGTAACATGAAATCAATGGGAAATTTATATGTATTTCCTTGTTGTATGACTTGTGAGTTGGAATGAGTTATTATTGGTATGCGTAATTCTATCGCATTACAAGCATGAAATGAGAATTGGATTGAAAGCATATGATTTATTGTTGTAACAAGGATGTTGCAAGAGATTGCTTTAATTAGAGAAGTTGAGCAATGTACCTAAGAATTTAACGATTATATGTTCGATGTTGTATGAATGAATATTATTAAGAAGGATATTGGTGATAACTTGTAGTTGGACTCCCTACAAGTAATGAACAATGGGGGGAGTGTTTGACTTGTTCTACACTCCTACGCAGGCCTACTGTGACGACAGTAGTGTCCTTATAAATTTTGATAACTCAAGTAGACGGAAGGTTCCGTACGATCTTGGGGGGTATGCATACTAAGGTGATGGATGTGGAACGGAACGAAACCGTATTTACATTCCATCTAATAGACCAAGTTGTCTATTAAGGATTCAGTAGCCCGTATGATTCTAGTAAGATGACGGTGCCCGTTCGCTGCCAACTAAATAAAAAGTAAAGAATGTAATGCTATGGTTGTATCATGTCTAGGAATGATCCTTATTATTCTGTTTATGCTTTGTATGCATTTACTGCTTTATTATGTACTCAGCATAGCTGATGGTGTGTTATTGTGTTGTTTGTTGACCTGTGATGAACCATTGATGCTTCAATGGGGAGCAGACTAGGTGTGCTGGTGTTGCTGCATGAGTTTGGCATACGGGGAATATTTTCTGGTTTATAAGCTTTTAAATGTTTTATTGAACTTATAGAACAATTAGTATGAATAGTTAATGGTTTGAATAAAAGGGGTCTATGGTGATTCCCGAGTTGTAGTTGGAAGTGAACATTTTATTTCCGCTGCAATGTAGTTCTTATAAAAGGAGTTGTTAACGTTTTGATTTTATCATGCCTTGCGTTTCACCACGGCGGTAACACTTCCAAAGTCGATGCAACGTAGTTTAGACTTGTATGGATTTTGGGGGTGTTACACATATGAACAATATAATAGTTTTATATGAAGAAATATAAAAAAGAGTGATTTAGAGAAGAATGTACAAGAGAGCGCGAATTAAGATCTACATAGTGACAAATAGATTGTTAGTAAAACAAGAATTAAATTGGAATTGACCCTCATAAATAATACCTTTGTCGCATGAGTCTTGTGTAACGATCCGCATGAGGAGCAATTTGAATCAATGTAATTGGAATGTAAATCAATGGAGTTTTAGTGTATATATGAATGTGTTTTAGATGTGTTTCTCTGTAAAGGATGAGTGATAATGTCGTATGGAAGTCGTATCAAAGAGTATCAAAGTCGTGTGTTCGTAAGTATGTCAAAGCATATTAAAGTGTGTAAAAGTCGTATATGAAAATCGTTCATCGAAAGCAATCTATTATTTATAGGAGAACCAACCCGAAAAACACGCGAAGAAGATAAGGAAAAACCATGTGTCTGGCGCACGGCCATACTCGCGCACACTGGCAATGCGTCTAGCGCATGGTTCGCAGGCTTCAATGTGCTTTTTTGTTTTTGTAGACTGCCTCTGTGTTGCGTCAACGCATTGTAATGCTCTTGACGCAACGCAGATTTGTGCGGCTTTCATTTGTGTAATATATTCCTTTTTATCTTTTGAAATCCGAAATCAACTATCTTTAGGAATAAAAATCTTATTTTCATAATATCCTTTAGAAAATAAGTATCAAGAATAGTTAGTAAGAATAATTAGAATTTTTTTGCCACATGCAGCCTTTTAAAGTTGCCATTGTTAATTGCAGCCCTTTCATTTCAATCTCTTCAATTGCAGCCTTAAATGAACCAAACACGTTTAAGTTGCAGCCCGAATGGCATGAAGATAGGTTGGATTTGGGCTGCAACTTAAAAGTGTTTGGTTTATTTAAGGCTGCAATTAAAGAGATTGAAATGAAAGGATCGTAATTAATAAGGTGGTCAATTTAAAGGGCTGCATTTGGCAACAGGTCCATATTTATTGAAGATACAATTAATTATCAGGAATAATTAATTGGGCTTTTGAAAAATGGGCTTGAGTAAAATTAATTATCATGAGTAATTAATTGGGCTCTTAAAAGTGGGCTCGGAATTAATAGTTTTAAACAAATAAATAGACTTTAGTTTCTTAAAACTCTTTTTGGCTTAGCTTTTCAGATCGATCTTCCTTTAAACCGGACCAATTTGGACGACAATATGTTTCATTATTGGGTACTCAATGGGGAGAGACGTTTTTGTGTCTACACTAATTTATTACCCAAAATACACGTTATAACTAAATTCACTTATTAATCTCTTAGACCAAGTGCCAAGGTATGTTTCCAACTTGGGAACAGAGCATAATTCCTATAAGAATTCATAATTGTTTGTCTTTACCTCATTTCGACCAATACATGAAAATCTTTAATACTACCTTCGTTCCTATTTAATGTACACGGTTTGCTTTTTACTACAACCAAGGAAAAAGTAAAAAAGTAGGAGAGAGGGGAGATGAATTATGAAAAATGGGGAGTAAGAAGTACAAAAAGTAAATTAGAGGATAGAGAAAAATGGGGTAGGTGAGGGTTTTAATTCGGTTAAATTATTTGGTGAGGGACCACATAGGGGCAAAAGTGGGAGATAATAATTGGCATTTTACCTTATATAGATAAAGTAACAGTTTAATCATTAAAAAAGAACGGTCCGAAAAGAAAAATGTGTAGATTAAAAAGGAATGGATGTATTACATCCTTATGCATACTAATGTGCATTCCTTGCTTGATTCATCATTGAGGGAACATCTTCACTTCAATCTTGATTAAGTCTCTTCACGAATCTTGACTTGAGTATTCTCTTTTGTTATTTAATGATCAACCTCGTATTTCACAAACTTAAACACACATTAAATAATAACTAGTATCACTAGAGGAAAAAAGCCCAAGGGATGCGGTCAAAATGGGCCCAAGGGCTGCGTTTTTTAACCGCAACCTTTAGACTAGCAGCCCTTGGCCCTTAGCGCTTTAGGGATTGCGGTCAGGGCCAAAACCGCAGCCCTTGGTGGGTTAAGGGTTGCGGTTAAGGGCCAAAACCGCAGCCCTTGCTTGAGTTAAGGGTCTGCGGTTTTGGCCCTTAACCCACCAAGGGTCGCGGTTTTTTTTTTTGCATTTTCTTGTCCTAAATGTTCCCAAACAGTTATATATATATATATACATATATATATATATATATATATATATATATATATATATATATAAGTATCATTTTTCATTACAAATTATGTTTTTCACACAAATATAGTGAAAATAATAACCGAATTACATTAGTTCGATGTCGCCCTCGATTGTTCGAATTGCTATATATGAGCAGGATCACAACCATTAGAAAATAAATCAACCAAAGAACAGCCATGAAGGCATTACAACTACTCCACCAAGACTAGCATCTGGATCCCTCAAAAGCAACTTCTCCGAAAATGATAAAACCTGGCAAATAAAACCAAAATTGCTATAATTTAGAGGTAAACCTGGGGGTGTAGCAAGGGGGGAGCAGGGGGTGCTAGGGGGGGGTCAGGGGGGAGCGGCGAGGGGATGCTTGGCAGGTGGGTGTGCGAGGGCTGCGCAGAGAATCAAGAAGAGGCAAAGGCTGAAATCGGGAACCGGCATTGCCATGAGTGCCTAAGTAGGACAAACAAGCAAACAGAAAGATAATTTATCAACAAAATAAAGCCATAAAGATCACTGAAAATAACAAGCCTCGTCTAGACAGTATTGAAAAAATGAAATACACAAAATGGTGGAGCTAAACCTTGATCAAAACGCAAGCACATAAACCAATTCTTTCCAAACCAGCTAAGTAGTGCCAAGCTTGAATTAAGAACAAACTTTAAACTGATATTTCTTTCTTTTATAAAACCAAACTGCATCATAAAAGTAGAATTCACATTATATGTTATTGTTAAACTAAAACCATCCATTCACATTTCAAGTTCAGAGACCAAAAGAGAGGCTCTCTTCATTGACAAAAAGAAAGAGGGGGGAGGCGGGGGGCTGCGGGGCCGGGGAGTAGCGGGGCGGGGTGTGTGGGGGTGCAACAAGAATCAAGAAGAGGCAAAGGCTGAAATCGGGGGCGGCATTGCCATGAGTGCCTAAGTAGGACAAACAAGCAAACAGAAAGATAATTTATCAACAAAATAAAGCCATAAAGATCACTAAAAATAACAAGCCTCGTCTAGACAGTATTGAAAAAATGAAATACACAAAATGGTGGAGCTAAACCTTGATCAAAACGCAAGCACATAAACCAATTCTTTCCAAACCAGCTAAGTAGTGCCAAGCTTGAATTAAGAACAAACTTTAAACTGATATTTCTTTCTTTTATAAAACCAAACTGCATCATAAAAGTAGAATTCACATTATATGTTATTGTTAAACTAAAACCATCCATTCACATTTCAAGTTCAGAGACCAAAAGAGAGGCTCTCTTCATTGACAAAAAGAAAGGCAGGGGGAGCTGGCGCAGGGGGGGGGCTGCAGGGCTGGGGGAGTAGCGGGGGCGGGGGTGTGCAGGGGGGTGCAACAAGAATCAAGAAGAGGCAAAGGCTGAAATCAGGAGCTGGCATTGCCATGAGTGCCTAAGTAGGACAAACAAGCAAACAGAAAGATAATTTATCAACAAAATAAAGCCATAAAGATCACTGAAGATAACAAGCCTCGTCTAGACAGTATTGAAAAAACGAAATAAACAGAATGTAGGAGCTAAACCATGATCAAAACACAAGCACACAAACCAAATCTTTCCAAACCCGCTAAGTAGTGACAAGCTTGAATTAAGAACAAACACTAAACTGATATTTCTTTCTTTTATAAAACCAAACTGCATCATAGAACTAGAATTCACATTATATGTTTTTGTTAAACTAAAACCATCCATTCACATTTCAAGTTCAGAGATAAAAAGAGAGGCTCTCTTCATTGACAACAAAGTAAATTGCCACTTTCTAACATGCCAAACAAACTATCCTCGCTAACATGCTATTTTTTATCATTACATTACTTTCCGCTTTTTATCAATATACTATAAATTGACATTTACATTTTCTTTAGGTCAGAATAGCGAGTAAAATACGTTCAGTAGCCAACATCAAATCACACAGGAGGTGATACTTGAAAAAAGAACACCTCAAGTAGCATAGTGTGCGCACGTGCACACATAAATTCCACAACACAAGAACGATAAGCTTGAAACAATTGCTCACTTCTCTTTTATGTCAATTATCTTAGTACTATATATTTGAACTAAAAGTGTGATCTTTAAACATATCAGCAATATAAATCAATATCTTATGGTTATGTATAAACTCCTTACCTATAGTCAAGGCAGGCCACTATGATGTCTCTCTCTACCAATTGAAATCCAAGAAGAGAACCCCATGCTTTGTACCTAAATCAAGAAGAACAGGAACAAAAAACATCAACATGGAGGAAAAAAACAATAGCATGGGGGTAAAAAGAGAGGCAACACTGCAGAGTACAATGTTCCATGTCACCAATTGCGCTTGCATTAATGCATACATAGAATTCTTCTATCCTAATTTAATGCATACATAGAATTCTTCTATCCTAATTTACTAGCTCAAAGTGATTCCTTGACGGTTTCTGACCCGATAACCCGAGGCTCCGCCGCTATAGATAAAACATCGGAAAAAGAGGTGAGGTCGGCGACCTTCACGGCTGCGAGAAACAACATTTAGAATTGAATGAATTATATTATAAAGCTCCTACAAGTAATTTATCGAACGTATATCAGAGCGCTGAAACTACTAGGGGGACCCTGCCAAAAAATAATCTCAGATTACTTCATCGTCCAGCTAAAACTTTATCAATTCTTGAACACTTTAGACTAGTACTGGGAAACCACGCTATTACCATAATAGTACGTGCTGGAAAACCACGCTATTACCTTAATACTTCAGATTTCCCTAATTCACTAATTTGTATATGGAACATCAATGTTAAAATACTTCAGATATACAATTCAGAACTCCCTATTTAACTAATGCGACTTCTAAAAAGTAGTTTCTAAATGATTGATAAATACACGCTTTAAACCCACATGAGAATGTCATTTATGTCAAACTACAAGAAGCAAATTAGAGGGAAGAAGAATCATGAATACATGACTAACACAACACATAATTAGTTTTTCTAATGTTATTTTCAAATATCAACCAATGTGCGTCTTTAATTAATTCCTATGTAATGATCTAATTAATCACATTATATAACCTACTCTGGCATCTTAACATGTCAATTGAAGTTAATTAGTTCAAATCATCTACATTTCATAGCTACTGAACAAAAATCTTGCAACTAAACACCTAAAAGGAAGGATGAAAAACACAGAGAAACCAGTACACATTTCCATTGACATATACCGGAAACAAGGCCATAGTTAATGATTAACACTGCCGGTGCACATACTAACAAGATCCATCAATGTAGAGTACGATGCCTCCAAAGACAAATGACCTAAGAACCGCCTAGAAGAAGACTCACCATCAGGAAGATCTGCCTGAAGTGGGTGCTCCTCAGTAGACCCGTCCTCCACCATCAGCCACCAAGAGAAGCATTCCAGTTCATCTTCCGGATCAACATGTGCAACTAAGCTCAGCTTCTCACCTTCTTCAAGCTCCAAGGAAAGGCAGAGAAAATCCCGGTTTGTTTTATCCCCACCATCAATGCCTCCTCGTGAAGCCAACATATGATCTGACTAGCTATATGTCATTCAAAGCCACAAACCTCAGCAATAAAAATCGCTTATACAGTTCACATCTCAACATAGAAAGTAAACAACTTGCTCCTGCAATAGTTAAGAGGTACAAGCTTACCTGCAACAGTAGCACAATCGGAAGATCTACTAAGTCACAATTGAATCTGTTCTTGGAGCCCATAGCATCAGGATTATCTTTGAACCTAAAGCTCCATCAACTTGCTAAACTCCCTGAGAGGAAATAGACAACAGTTTATCAAGGCCTGAGAATGTTAATTCATGAATTTTGGGCAACTGAGAATGGCATTGCCTGACAACAAGTAACCTATAATCCCCCCTCCCATGCGCGCGCGCACACACACACACACACACAGCCCCACAATCAATGTAAAAAAAAATAGCTCTTTGCTCAGCAGTCTAGGTCCTATTATGTAGATTAACAAACTATATTATACTTGTAAAGCTGAAACTTTCATCTATAAATCTTACAAAATTGCTCAATTCACTATGAGTAGATGGTCAATTGGTCAATTGGTCAATTGGTCAATTGGTCAATTGGTCACCAGTCTTTAGGGTGCCCAACTATGTACACTAACCTTATATAATCTGATCTAATTTGGTCTCATGATCTCATCAGATTTCTCTGGTCTGATCTTAAAATCTTCCAATTGACCACAGCCACCATTGACTTCTCCAATTTATCCTTAGCCTAAATAAATTAATTCAAACCGACATGCCCCAGTTCAAGCACTAAAAGCAATAAAAAGAAATCACAAACTAATTTTTTCTTAAACCTTACCCAATTTAATAAGATGATTACATTCTTCATCGGTAAAAAATGCCCTAAAAATTCAGTAACCAGCACCGCCACCGGCCAAGATCTGCACAACAAGCGAGAGGAAGGAGGAGTAGAGCCATGGCAACAACAAGCAACGACAACAACCGCGCATAGGAGAGAAGGGACATCAGTTGCATCGTCAACACCAACATAGGAGAAACACCACCACAAGGAAAAAGATAGAGATGCGACGAAAACAAGCAGCACCAACCGATGCCGTTATAGGGCACGAAAGCAGTGCCAGTCTAAGATCCGGAAAGTGGCGGTGAGGCAGCGCACACCGGCGAGCCAAAGGAAAGAGAGAAAGGTGAGAGAAGAGAGAGGGTTTCGGGGTCAGATAGAAGCGAGGAGAGAGAAGGCGGGTTAGGGTGTTTCGTGGATTTTTTAATTCTCGCACACATTGAAGAGAGAGGGAGATTGCGCAGAAACGCAAAATTGCTGATACCCTAAAAAATTATGGGTTTCCACAAACTCAAACTCAAAAATCAATGACCGGAATGTTGAAGCAACGGGTTTAATCTGTTGATGGAATGTTGAAGGTGATTTAGACGGCGATGGTCCATTCACATAGACTAGGATTCACATAGAGATGCAAATGGACCAAAGATGGACTCTAATGTTAGTGGGCCTAATATGAATGTATATGGGCCTAGAATGAATGGAAATGGATTGGAATTATGTTAATTGGATTGGAGTTGTTTGCATTGCTTTGATTGGATTGGACTGGGCTTATTTTTCATTTTCTGAAAGGGGCCCCTCTGTTTTTATCTTTTATTGGAAAGATGATAGTGATTAAGGATAGATTAATTTTGAAAATGACTTTTTTTGGACGTGTGGTAGGATGATGACAAGTAAATGTTTTCGATAAAGATAGAATAGAAGAGGGTGTGAGATTGGTCTTGAAAAATATATGTTTTTGAAATGGATGGGATATGATATGATAGATATGTTTAAAGAAGATTGGTTGGATAGAAGTGATATGATGGGATAGGATGACATTCATGGTGACTCGAACTCTATCATAACCACTTATCTAGATGCACTTTTTAGGATAGATCAACCTTAGGTGATAAAAAATCAATTTTTATATTTGAATTAAGTGAGTTTTGTTTCAAAAAGATGACCTAAAAGTGATCATGAACGATAATATGAATCGCAAACCCGACAAATAAATCGTCGAAAATGAACCACAAAGTTGTTGAGAAGCTTACACGACACACAAGCATGTCGTGTGCCACGTAAGTTACTTTCCCACATGCAAAGTATTGTGTCAGGCGCAAGATGCTTTCCTAAGACGCAAGTTTCTTGCGCTTGGCATAACAATTGGCGAGGTGGAATTTTGTTTTCGACGATCTATTTGTCATTTTTCGATGTTTCTAGCCTACTTCGAGGGAAAAGCATGTTGAACATAGCAAACAAGCAATCGATAATGTCATATAGGTAAGAAAAAGTATGCAATGCCAACCTAAAGTCAAGATCCATGTTGAATACTATGGTCATACTTCGGTTAAAGCTTAAAAGGATCTATGACTAAGAGATTGATCCCACGCTTCATATCTTTGCTTTAAAAGATGGCTACGTGTAAAACGTAAGTCTCAAGTCAGTAAGAAGATAGCAATGTCATGGTTGGGTAGGTTTCCTTATGACTAATCCAACACTATCGGTCAGGAATCTTTTTGGAGGGAAAATGCAACCCCCTCCCGGGGGTGGCCTTATGCATAAATTATGTGCTAATGAGGCAAGGATATAGAAGTTATAGTGGCCCGGAAGAACGAGACATGCATATGCAAAACTGTAATGTCATTTGAAGGGATAAAACAAGTGTGAATCGTATTTTTTAAGTTTCACCCACTCATTAAAAATTAAGTTTACATCCTCCTCAGTGAAGTCACCAAATTGTAGACGTGTTTTTATTGCCTACATGGGATGAACGCGTATTTTACTATCTCATTGTAAAGGTTTTGTTTTGAAATATTTTTTTAAATAAAGAAGTCGCCAACAAGTCTTTAAAGGAATACTCATAAAACTAATTTGATATTGGGAAATCTTAGGGACAACTTAGAGACGTATCCAATGTAGATTTCCACGTCAAAACTCCATGAATAGTCAATGAACCAACAATTGAGTTCGGGAGTGAGGGTACGAATATGATCATGAATCAAAATCGCCCATTGCTGACCTCTACTTAATACGATTCATGTCAAGTGTTATGCAATTAAAAAACCAAGCAATATGTTAATGCAATATAAAAAGAAATCTACGTCATTTCATTAAACACTCAAAAGACTAATTTTTGGTGACATGTTATTTAAGAAATCAAATTATAGGGAACCTAATTCAATCGTCCAAATTATCTAAATTTAGCATTTGAACATTTATTTAGGTCTTGATTAGTAGAAATAAACATGTGAGGTGATGAAAGTATTAAAGCATACATCATGCATATTGTAATACTCCGTATTTTTGGAGCTATTTGGCTATAAACAAGAAAATATAAAGTAAAAGTGAAAATAAATTATAGTATAGTTTAGGTAAGCCTACAGTTATAATTTAAATATACAGTTATAATTTAAATACACAACCTACCTTGGTACCTAATTATATTTTAATTCGGTTTTGTTAAGTAAATCAGAAGTCGATTTGGAAACGAATCCTAATAAACTAAGGTTTCTCATGCTATAAATAGGGAAAAGAGGGAAAAAAAAAAAGAAAGAGAAAACATAATACAAACCCTATACTCAGCCGTTTTTTTTCTCAAAGATTTTTCTCTCTCCTCCTTCCTTCTCCTCCCACGTTTCTTCTTCCCTCTTCAGTCCTCCACTGCTGCTCGTCGGTCCTACGGCTTCGTCAGGCACGGTTGCTCGTCGGCGAGAACTCGAGCGCAGTGCGGTGGTCGCCGGCAGGAACTAGAGCGCAGGGCGGTGCTGCCGGAGTGCAGTCTCGTTCGCGACTGGTGGTTCACGAGCGTTGGGGTTCGCGCGAAGTGTGGGTCGAGCTTCGTTTGGTTGTTCGAGTGCGCCATGGTCTTGTGCGAACCAGTGGTGGTTGCCGGAGTTTGGTCGCGCGTCCGCCGGTGGTTGGTAGTCGTCGGTGGCTGCGGTATGCTTTAAAAAAAAAAAAAAACTCTCTTTTCTTATTTAAATTAAGTTATATAATCTGATTTTGGTTATTCTTTGAGTATCTTTGATTAAATTTGATGACTTTAAACAAGGCATAATGTAAAGAATATAAATCAGATTTAGAATTATGTTATAGTTCTTATGATAATTATATTTCTTAATCCTGTTTTTAGCATCCTTATGTATATTGGTTTAAGTTTGTGACTTAAATAGAAGTATATTATGAACTAAACAAAATCAGATTTATTACATATATTACTAGTATTACTTTGGTTTAGTTCTTCAAATCTGATTTTGTATTTCGTATATAGGTATTTAGTTAAGTTTTGGGTATTGCAAACAAAGTAGTGTAAAAGTTAAACAAAAATCAGATTTATAAGCACCTCATTAGTAAGTAATAAATATGTTAGTTCAATAAAGTTTATGAAAGAAAAGTCTAACCAACAAGAACGTTTATTTTATTCGTTTAGGTCCCAATTTCATAAGCGGAACGTTTTAATAATCAGCAAAGATTCTCCGTTACAAGGTACGTACGCGTACTAGTTCAGTTCGATATATTAGTATCATGTTTAGGTTGTGATTGTTATATTGGAACCTAGAACCATGATAGGGAACTGTGGTTGATTTTGATTGATGAGATTGTTTGGTAACATGAAATCAATTGGAAATTTATATGTATTTCCTTGTTGTATGACTTGTGAGTTGGAATGAGTTATTATTGGTATGCGTAATTCTATCGCATTACAAGCATGAAATGAGAATTGGATTGAAAGCATATGATTTATTGTTGTAACAAGGATGTTGCAAGAGATTGCTTTAATTAGAGAAGTTGAGCAATGTACCTAAGAATTTAACGATTATATGTTCGATGTTGTATGAATGAATATTATTAAGAAGGATATTGGCGATAACTTGTAGTTGGACTCCCTACAAGTAATGAACAATGGGGGGAGTGTTTGACTTGTTCTACACTCCTACGCAGGCCTACTGTGACGACAGTAGTGTCCTTATAAATTTTGATAACTCAAGTAGACGGAAGGTTCCGTACGATCTTGGGGGTATGCATACTAAGGTGATGGATGTGGAACGGAACGAAACCGTATTTACATTCCATCTAATAGACCAAGTTGTCTATTAAGGATTCAGTAGCCCGTATGATTCTAGTAAGATGACGGTGCCCGTTCGCTGCCAACTAAATAAAAAGTAAAGAATGTAATGCTATGGTTGTATCATGTCTAGGAATGATCCTTATTATTCTATTTATGCTTTGTATGCATTTACTGCTTTACTATGTACTCAGCATAGCTGATGGTGTGTTATTGTGTTGTTTGTTGACCTGTGATGAACCATTGATGCTTCAATGGGGAGCGGACTAGGTGTCTTGGTGTTCTTTGCATGAGTTTGGCATACGGGGAATATTTTCTGGTTTATAAGCTTTTAAATGTTTTATTGAACTTATAGAACAATTAGTATGAATAGTTAATGGTTTGAATAAAAGGGGTCTATGGTGATTCCCGAGTTGTAGTTTGAAGTGAACATTTTATTTCCGCTGCAATGTAGTTCTTATAAAAGGAGTTGTTAACGTTTTGATTTTATCATGCCTTGCGTTTCACCGCGGCGGTAACACTTCCAAAGTCGATGCAACGTAGTTTAGACTTGTATGGATTTTGGGGGTGTTACACATATGAACAATATAATAGTTTTATATGAAGAAATATAAAAAAGAGTGATTTAGAGAAGAATGTACAAGAGAGCGCGAATTAAGATCTACATAGTGACAAATAGATTGTTAGTAAAACAAGAATTAAATTGGAATTGACCCTCATAAATAATACCTTTGTCGCATGAGTCTTGTGTAACGATCCGCATGAGGAGCAATTTGAATCAATGTAATTGGAATGTAAATCAATGGAGTTTTAGTGTATATATGAATGTGTTTTAGATGTGTTTCTCTGTAAAGGATGAGTGATAATGTCGTATGGAAGTCGTATCAAAGAGTATCAAAGTCGTGTGTTCGTAAGTATGTCAAAGCATATTAAAGTGTGTAAAAGTCGTATATGAAAATCGTTCATCGAAAGCAATCTATTATTTATAGGAGAACCAACCCGAAAAACACGCGAAGAAGATAAGGAAAAACCATGTGTCTGGCGCACGGCCATACTCTCGCGCACACCGGCAATGCGTCTAGCGCATGGTTCGCAGGCTTCAATGTGCTTTTTTGTTTTTGTAGACTGCCTCTGTGTTGCGTCAACGCATTGTAATGCTCTTGACGCAACGCAGATTTGTGCGGCTTTCATTTGTGTAATATATTCCTTTTTATCTTTTGAAATCCGAAATCAACTATCTTTAGGAATAAAAATCTTATTTTCATAATATCCTTTAGAAAATAAGTATCAAGAATAGTTAGTAAGAATAATTAGAATTTTTTTGCCACATGCAGCCTTTTAAAGTTGCCATTGTTAATTGCAGCCCTTTCATTTCAATCTCTTCAATTGCAGCCTTAAATGAACCAAACACGTTTAAGTTGCAGCCCGAATGGCATGAAGATAGGTTGGATTTGGGCTGCAACTTAAAAGTGTTTGGTTTATTTAAGGCTGCAATTAAAGAGATTGAAATGAAAGGATCGTAATTAATAAGGTGGTCAATTTAAAGGGCTGCATTTGGCAACAGGTCCATATTTATCCATATTTATTGAAAATATACAATTAATTATCAGGAATAATTAATTGGGCTTTTGAAAAATGGGCTTGAGTAAAATTAATTATCATGAGTAATTAATTGGGCTCTTAAAAGTGGGCTCGGAATTAATAGTTTTAAACAAATAAATAGACTTTAGCTTCTTAAAACTCTTTTTGGCTTAGCTTTTCAGATCGATCTTCCTTTAAACCGGACCAATTTGGACGACAATATGTTTCATTATTGGGTACTCAATGGGGAGAGACGTTTTTGTGTCTACACTAATTTATTACCCAAAATACACGTTATAACTAAATTCACTTATTAATCTCTTAGACCAAGTGCCAAGGTATGTTTCCAACTTGGGAACAGAGCATAATTCCTATAAGAATTCATAATTGTTTGTCTTTACCTCATTTCGACCAATACATGAAAATCTTTAATACTACCTTCGTTCCTATTTAATGTACACGGTTTGCTTTTTACTACAACCAAGGAAAAAGTAAAAAAGTAGGAGAGAGGGGAGATGAATTATGAAAAATGGGGAGTAAGAAGTACAAAAAGTAAATTAGAGGATAGAGAAAAATGGGGTAGGTGAGGGTTTTAATTCGGTTAAATTATTTGGTGAGGGACCACATAGGGGCAAAAGTGGGAGATAATAATTGGCATTTTACCTTATATAGATAAAGTAACAGTTTAATCATTAAAAAAGAACGGTCCGAAAAGAAAAATGTGTAGATTAAAAAGGAATGGATGTATTACATCCTTATGCATACTAATGTGCATTCCTTGCTTGATTCATCATTGAGGGAACATCTTCACTTCAATCTTGATTAAGTCTCTTCACGAATCTTGACTTGAGTATTCTCTTTTGTTATTTAATGATCAACCTCGTATTTCACAAACTTAAACACACATTAAATAATAACTAGTATCACTAGAGGAAAAAAGCCCAAGGGATGCGGTCAAAATGGGCCCAAGGGCTGCGTTTTTTAACCGCAACCTTTAGACTAGCAGCCCTTGGCCCTTAGCGCTTTAAGGGTTGCGGTCAGGGCCAAAACCGCAGCCCTTGGTGGGTTAAGGGTTGCGGTTAAGGGCCAAAACCGCAGCCCTTGCTGAGTTAAGGGCTGCGGTTTTGGCCCTTAACCCACCAAGGGCTGCGGTTTTTTTTTTTTTGCATTTTTTTGTCCTAAATGTTCCCAAACAGTTTTATATATATATATATATATATATATATATATATATATATATATATATATATATATAAGTATCATTTTTCATTACAAATTATGTTTTTCACACAAATATAGAGAAAATAATAACTGAATTACATTAGTTCGATGCTGCCCTCGATTGTTCGAATTGCTATATATGAGCAGGATCACAACCATTAGAAAATAAATCAACCAAAGAACAGCCATGAAGGCATTACAACTACTCCACCAAGACTAGCATCTGGATCCCTCAAAAGCAACTTCTCTGAAAATGATAAAACCTGGCAAATAAAACCAAAATTGCTATAATTTAGAGGTAAACCTGGGGGTGTAGCAAGGGGGGAGCAGGGGGTGCTAGGCTGGGGTGGGGGGAGCTGGCAGGGGATGCTGGCAGGTGGGTGTGCAGGGGGGTGCAGCAGGAATCAAGAAGAGGCAAAGGCTGAAATCAGGAACTGGCATTGCCATGAGTGCCTAAGTAGGACAAACAAGCAAACAGAAAGATAATTTATCAACAAAATAAAGCCATAAAGATCACTGAAAATAACAAGCCTCGTCTAGACAGTATTGAAAAAATGAAATACACAAAATGGTGGAGCTAAACCTTGATCAAAACGCAAGCACATAAACCAATTCTTTCCAAACCAGCTAAGTAGTGCCAAGCTTGAATTAAGAACAAACTTTAAGCGATATTTCTTTCTTTTATAAAACCAAACTGCATCATAAAAGTAGAATTCACATTATATGTTATTGTTAAACTAAAACCATCCATTCACATTTCAAGTTCAGAGACCAAAAGAGAGGCTCTCTTCATTGACAAAAAGAAAGGCAGGGGAGGGCGGCGGGGGGGGCTGCGGGGGCGGGGAGTAGCGGGGCGGGGGTGTGCGGGGGGTGCAACAAGAATCAAGAAGAGGTAAAGGCTGAAATCGGGAGCGGCATTGCCATGAGTGCCTAAGTAGGACAAACAAGCAAACGAGAAAGATAATTTATCAACAAAATAAAGCCATCAAGATCACTGAAGATAACAAGCCTCGTCTAGACAGTATTGAAAAAACGAAATAAACAGAATGTAGGAGCTAAACCATGATCAAAACACAAGCACACAAACCAAATCTTTCCAAACCCGCTAAGTAGTGACAAGCTTGAATTAAGAACAAACACTAAACTGATATTTCTTTCTTTTATAAAACCAAACTGCATCATAGAACTAGAATTCACATTATATGTTTTTGTTAAACTAAAACCATCCATTCACATTTCAAGTTCAGAGATAAAAAGAGAGGCTCTCTTCATTGACAACAAAGTAAATTGCCACTTTCTAACATGCCAAACAAACTATCCTCGCTAACATGCTATTTTTTATCATTACATTACTTTCCGCTTTTTATCAATATACTATAAATTGACATTTACATTTTCTTTAGGTCAGAATAGCGAGTAAAATACGTTCAGTAGCCAATATCAAATCACACAGGAGGTGATACTTGAAAAAAGAACACCTCAAGTAGCATAGTGTGCGCACGTGCACACATAAATTCCACAACACAAGAACGATAAGCTTGAAACAATTGCTCACTTCTCTTTTATGTCAATTATCTTAGTACTATATATTTGAACTAAAAGTGTGATCTTTAAACATATCAGCAATATAAATCAATATCTTATGGTTATGTATAAACTCCTTACCTATAGTCAAGGCAGGCCACTATGATGTCTCTCTCTACCAATTGAAATCCAAGAAGAGAACCCCATGCTTTGTACCTAAATCAAGAAGAACAGGAACAAAAAACATCAACATGGAGGAAAAAAACAATAGCATGGGGGTAAAAGGAGAGGCAACACTGCAGAGTACAATGTTCCATGTCACCAATTGCGCTTGCATTAATGCATACATAGAATTCTTCTATCCTAATTTAATGCATACATAGAATTCTTCTATCCTAATTTACTAGCTCAAAGTGATTCCTTGACAGTTTACTGACCCGATAACCCAGGCTCCGCCAGTTATAGATAAAACATCAGAAAAAAGAGGTGAGGTCAGCGACCTTCACAGCCTGCAGGAAACAACATTTAGAATTGAATGAATTATATTATAAAGCTCCTACAGTAATTTACTGAACGTATATCAGAGCGCTGAAACTACTAGGGGGACCCTGCCAAAAAATAATCTCAGATTACTTCATCGTCCAGCTAAAACTTTATCAATTCTTGAACACTTTAGACTAGTACTGGGAAACCACGCTATTACCATAATAGTACGTGCTGGAAAACCACGCTATTACCTTAATACTTCAGATTTCCCTAATTCACTAATTTGTATATGGAACATCAATGTTAAAATACTTCAGATATACAATTCAGAACTCCCTATTTAACTAATGCGACTTCTAAAAAGTAGTTTCTAAATGATTGATAAATACACGCTTTAAACCCACATGAGAATGTCATTTATGTCAAACTACAAGAAGCAAATTAGAGGGAAGAAGAATCATGAATACATGACTAACACAACACATAATTAGTTTTTCTAATGTTATTTTCAAATATCAACCAATGTGCGTCTTTAATTAATTCCTATGTAATGATCTAATTAATCACATTATATAACCTACTCTGGCATCTTAACATGTCAATTGAAGTTAATTAGTTCAAATCATCTACATTTCATAGCTACTGAACAAAAATCTTGCAACTAAACACCTAAAAGGAAGGATGAAAAACACAGAGAAACCAGTACACATTTCCATTGACATATACCAGAAACAAGGCCATAGTTAATGATTAACACTGCCGGTGCACATACTAACAAGATCCATCAATGTAGAGTACGATGCCTCCAAAGACAAATGACCTAAGAACCGCCTAGAAGAAGACTCACCATCAGGAAGATCTGCCTGAAGTGGGTGCTCCTCAGTAGACCCGTCCTCCACCATCAGCCACCAAGAGAAGCATTCCAGTTCATCTTCCGGATCAACATGTGCAACTAAGCTCAGCTTCTCACCTCCTTCAAGCTCCAAGGAAAGGCAGAGAAAATCCCGGTTTGTTTTATCCCCACCATCAATGCCTCCTCGTGAAGCCAACATATGATCTGACTAGCTATATGTCATTCAAAGCCACAAACCTCAGCAATAAAAATCGCTTATACAGTTCACATCTCAACATAGAAAGTAAACAACTTGCTCCTGCAATAGTTAAGAGGTACAAGCTTACCTGCAACAGTAGCACAATCGGAAGATCTACTAAGTCACAATTGAATCTGTTCTTGGAGCCCATAGCATCAGGATTATCTTTGAACCTAAAGCTCCATCAACTTGCTAAACTCCCTGAGAGGAAATAGACAACAGTTTATCAAGGCCTGAGAATGTTAATTCATGAATTTTGGGCAACTGAGAATGGCATTGCCTGACAACAAGTAACCTATAATCCCCCCTCCCATGCGCGCGCGCACACACACACACACACAGCCCCACAATCAATGTAAAAAAAAATAGCTCTTTGCTCAGCAGTCTAGGTCCTATTATGTAGATTAACAAACTATATTATACTTGTAAAGCTGAAACTTTCATCTATAAATCTTACAAAATTGCTCAATTCACTATGAGTAGATGGTCAATTGGTCAATTGGTCAATTGGTCAATTGGTCACCAGTCTTTAGGGTGCCCAACTATGTACACTAAACCTTATATAATCTGATCTAATTTGGTCTCATGATCTCATCAGATTTCTCTGGTCTGATCTTAAAATCTTCCAATTGACCACAGCCACCATTGACTTCTCCAATTTATCCTTAGCCTAAATAAATTAATTCAAACCGACATGCCCCAGTTCAAGCACTAAAAGCAATAAAAAGAAATCACAAACTAATTTTTTCTTAAACCTTACCCAATTTAATAAGATGATTACATTCTTCATCGGTAAAAAATGCCCTAAAAATTCAGTAACCAGCACCGCCACCGGCCAAGATCTGCACAACAAGCGAGAGGAAGGAGGAGTAGAGCCATGGCAACAACAAGCAACGACAACAACCGCGCATAGGAGAGAAGGGACATCAGTTGCATCGTCAACACCAACATAGGAGAAACACCACCACAAGGAAAAAGATAGAGATGCGACGAAAACAAGCAGCACCAACCGATGCCGTTATAGGGCACGAAAGCAGTGCCAGTCTAAGATCCGGAAAGTGGCGGTGAGGCAGCGCACACCGGCGAGCCAAAGGAAAGAGAGAAAGGTGAGAGAAGAGAGAGGGTTTCGGGGTCAGATAGAAGCGAGGAGAGAGAAGGCGGGTTAGGGTGTTTCGTGGATTTTTTAATTCTCGCACACATTGAAGAGAGAGGGAGATTGCGCAGAAACGCAAAATTGCTGATACCCTAAAAAATTATGGGTTTCCACAAACTCAAACTCAAAAATCAATGACCGGAATGTTGAAGCAACGGGTTTAATCTGTTGATGGAATGTTGAAGGTGATTTAGACGGCGATGGTGCTGAATGAAGATTTGTGATGGTGTGAAGATTTGTACGTAGTAAACCCTAGCAACCATGAGAGAGGAGAGATACGAATGAGAGAGAAAGATGAGAGTGAGGTGTGATTTTTTTGCGCTCAATATATGTTCACTTAAAAGTATATAAGCCCAGGCCATCAGCCCATATGCGCTTATAAAGGGCTGCGGGTTGGCCCAAAACCACAACCCTTTAGTAATTAGGGGCTGCGGTTTGGGCTAACCGCAACCCTTCACTATTAAGGGCTGCGGTTAGCCCAAAAACTGCAGGCCTTAATTACTAAAGGGCTGCGGTTTTAGGCTAACCGCAGCCCTTCACTATTAAGGGCTGCGTTTTGCAATAAACCGCAGCCCTTGCACGGCAGCCCTTGCGTTTTTTTCCACTAGTGTATGTCTTTTGTTAATTTAGCCATCTTCAAAACTTAGGGTCAACAATGTTATTTTTGGTGTATTGTTGCACGTTTACTGTAATTAATGTTGTCGTTTTGGAGTAGGTGCACCGTCTAATGTGTGGTCTATGCTCATACTGTTTTAATGAAGTTACTAAAAAGATTTAGGGGATGCAGTGAAAAATGTACGGTTGCATATTAGAGTACTTGTTTGTTTCTAGGATTTTGAACTAAAATCCACACCTTAATGAAGTGCCTATTCTCATAACTCCCCTAACTAAGAAAAGTAAAATAAACCACCCCTAAATGAATAGTCTATTCTCGTAACTAATCCTAACTAAAAAAAGTCATATTTGTCGATGTCCTAAAAGTTAAATAAGTCTTATATTATTGGTGTCATCATTTTCCACATAGTCAATTTTGTTCAAATAATTGTTAAGGTTTTGCAAGTTTAAATATCTAATTACGGACATGAAACAGAGCTTTTATGCCCAAATGTTTAGGGTTTCAATTGGATTTCGTTATGTTTATAGTATATAGATAATTTTTATTGCTGAATTTTGTCAAAAAGATGAACTTGCGAGATGTATTTCTAATGATGTGCCACACCATTGTTGATAATTTAACACGCAATTGTTGGAAACTCGATAAAAAGATACTACTCCCTTCGTTTTCTATTGTTGTTCTTGTATTTCCTATTGGGAAATGTCAATGTGTTGTTTCTATTTTGAATCTTTCCCTACATAGTGTAATTTTATGACTTAAATCTCCATTGGTTTTAAAATGCAGTAAATGTGTTCACACTATTCAATATTCAATTTTTACTCTACCCCTTAAACTTTTATCTTATTGGTTACCTAACATAGATTAAGTGATTAACTCAAAGGTTTAGAATATTTATTTTTATTTAAAATAGTAAAATCTTGTCCATTTTTTAAGTTGTATTGATTTCTCCCCATTCCAAATAGGAACAAAAAAGAAAACAAATGAAGTACTACTAATAAAATTTTCCATAATCGTTTTCTTTTCAATATATACCTAAAGCAATCAAAATTGTATATGTACAAAGAAACAAAACAAAAAAAAGGAATACTAGCACTACCAATATAATATGATCAATTGATCATCATGCCAGCACCCAAACCAAAACTTTTCGGATGAGGCTACACTTCTAGCTAGGCTAAGTCAAAATTTGTTAAAAGCCCATTACTTTTGAACTTATGTTCAGCAAAGGCTCCAATGCGCTAGGATCGAACTTACGAGCAAAGAGGTAACAAATAGGTGTTCTTTGAAAATTATACCAGCACTCTGTCCCATTATTTCTGATATTCTGTATGAAACCTTCTGTAATATTTTCTCTCCCAAAACTCGCCGGATGAGGCCCCCCCAGAGACCAATCCACCCAAGTCACTGTACGATTAGAGTTGAGGAGTGGATGAAATATTTGGAGGTAAGTGGGAATATAGTGCTCATCAGGGTAGCAAGAAGGATGGCAGTATTTCCTAAAAAGATCATAGTGCTTGTAGTCTGATATAATTTCAATCGCCAATAATCTGGTAATCTCAAACCACTGAGACCCTTTTCTCCATTGACGGAGCTTAATATCAGGTCCCATTCGCCGGCTGTAGCGCCCACGACCATAGCGCGAGGGATCATCATAGGACTCTACAAAACTGTGGACGGATTCCGTGATGTATTTGTACACTGTTTGAAAATTGTAGACAGGGATGCAGCTTTCAGAGATTAGCACGAACCGTTCATTGGAGAAGTCAAGGAGAGCGTTGGCCAAAAGCCTCTTCTCTGCATCTGCCAGAGATATATCACCCCAAGAAACTTTCTGCAAGCATCAACGTAAAGATCAAATCTTAAACTCAGAAACATCAGATCAATTTCAGAGAATTAAAAAAATAAAAACATTAGAGGTCATCATAGACATGGAGTCATGGACAAGAGAATAATTGATGGGCATGTGGCTTGAGATTGACACATTTTTGCACCATGAATTAATCAACATCAGTAAGGGAAAGCTCCGAAAGGGGATGAAGCAATGTAATCCAAACTGCATTTGTATCTATCTTACACTTGGTGTAATAGTATCCAAAAGATTTGGAAGATGAACTGTGCAATTCATTCACTGACATACACGTTATCTAATCCCACTACTAATGAGGTAAGGAAGGGATTCACAAATTACTTCCGGCAGATCAACCACACATGGAACAAGTTATAGAAATACTTCCAGAACTTCAAGTAGAAAGTTGCTCCATGTTTTTAAGACAGATTACACAACAAAAATCTGACCTATGCTTGCATAACCGATGATGACTCAATTGATAATAATGCTTCATGTTCAAAGCAATACTTGTAGTGTCAGACACAGAATAAAAGCGGGTGAAAAATGATTTTTGTTTTGTAGCCCAGCAACAGTCATTAAGTTGATATAACAGACTGATATGCATGAAGCACACTATGAAAGAAACTTTGGTTATGATAAGAAAAAAGAGGAAAGACCATATCCACTGCATGTCTAATCTTCACCTAGCCACAGACCACCATTTGGCCGAGAGTAACATGTGACAAAAAAGGGATATTTTAACAGGTACATCATACTTCATCAGGGTCCCAACACCATCCTAATGCTTACATAAACCCCTCCAACGCCCATGAACACTAACTTTTCCAATGTTCGAGAGCCACTGTCAGTAATTCATAGAAGAAAGTCCAGTACCTCCTTCGCAGTATGCTTCATGCAGGGAACAGATATGGGAACACAATTCACTACCCATGTACCTAGTTTTGTTATACTAGTTGAAAAGTGTACCATTAAACCAATTGGCAAGTTTTACATCATAGTTCACAAAGGGACTAAGCAAATCAAATAAAAGAAAAAACTAAACCACAAACATAAGAATAATGCTGTAACACGAATATGATGAGGACAGAAAATTCAGTTTTTATCTTATTGTTAGCAAATATGAAAATCCTTCACATAACAACTTATATAGCTAGACTATATTGTATAATCAATATCTCCAATCATCATACTTCACTAATGAGCCTATTGACAGAACAGAAGGCTGGATTGCATTAGGTAGCTATCATCAACCCTATCCCAACAAAAAAAAAAAAACGCAGGAGCTTGCTACACCGCAACACGTTCTAGGAGCTAGTTAAATATTGAAGAACATTGTAACACACACAGAATAGAGAATAAAGGGATGGTTTCCTTTCACTTCCATTGGCACCTCAAATACTAGAATTTCATCAGGCAAACATGTTTTTGTCCTTTACATGGCAGTGTCACTAATGTTTTCAGATGTCCCAAAGAAACAAAGTATAACCGTCAGTATATTTTTATTATACTAGTGAAATGAAATCTCAACCAGGGAAGGAATTCATCTTAGCTAGCCATCCTTCAAATGCAACAATTCTGCACCAAGGTAATTATACCCACGACTCAAATGAGAACTAAATCCAGAAATCAAGAACCAAAATATCAGACATCAGAATCCCCTTATTCACCAAATCTCAACATCCTAAGAGGCTGGAAACTTTTGACTTATGTCATGAATCATGATATACTGCTACCCCAAGGAACCAAATCACATAATCTAGACTTATTTTCAGAATCTGCATACTTAAATTGCACTAATAATAATCTCATAATCCACCAACAATAAACCAAATCACCACGGTTTTTGGTGTGTTCTATTTAACTGAATTTGACTTATCTTAACTAAACTTATCCGAACTGACTTTTTCTTAATTAAGTCAATATAAGTCGAAATCGACACTACCTTAACTTCCTCCTGCCCCCATCTTATAAAAAGTGCAACGATCCACCAAAGCGAGAGCCACGAGCCCAAGAGCCACATAACACGGCTGAGATTAACCTTCCAGCAATTAAGAATAATATTTCTCCATCGATTACAAACAATCACTAGTCATTCATAGCTACAATTGTAATCCATAAAGACTAAATGGATAGTGATGCAAGGACTATAAACTCTAAACCCAGAACTATCTCATACAATTCAAACCAAATAAACTCACCCCAAGGGTCACATCATTGTTCTTTGAACTTTCTCTTTAATTACATCAAATCATCAATTATTGATACACAAACCATAATAAAACAAAATCATACCACTCCAATAACACAACCACATATGCATCCAATCCACATTAAAAAGTAAACAACAATAACAACAAACAACAACCACAACAACAAACAACAACAACAACAACAACAACAACAACAACAATAACACTAACAATAACAAAAACAACAACAAGAACATACCTGACTCGGAATTTGGCGGCCGAAAAAGACGGAGTGAGGAGACACATTAAGCATACAGCCAGGTAAAGTATGAACATAAATCGAAAAAAACTCCTGATGTCCAGCAAAAAACCTCTCCCACAAAGGCAAAAAGGGCAAAGGACCTCTAGTTAAGAACATAAAAGCCACTTTATTTACCCTCTTAAAAGGGTACTCCGCAATCCTAGGCACCATTGATGCCCTCCAAAATAACTCTTTATCATTTAACCCATGATTTATCTCCCTTGGTTTCACCAAATTCTGTAAACTCAAACAATCAACTCTCTCACACTTAACAACACTTGTTTCGGTTGCTGTTGGTGTTGTTGCTACTGTTGTGCAGTTTCTAACAACAATGCTATCATCAGCAAAACCACTCTCCTCCTTTACGACACCGTTTTGGCGGTTGTTGTTGTTGTTGTAGTACCAATCAACATCGATATGTGAGCTTGAAATTAATCCTATAACTATACCTGTAACAAAAATAACTAAACATAATACAACCCGCATTATTCTGCACGATGCATCCTTCATATGATTATGATTATTATTAGTATGATGACAATAATAATTATTATTTCCTAATTTCTCTAAATCATCTTTTTCTCCCCTATTTCTCACCATTCTAATTTGGGATTAGTAAAAGCCGATCATGGAGTTGTTGGATATGACGGAGATCCGACAGTGGAGATCTCGGTGGAGAATAATTTCAACCGGCGGAGGGAAGGTGGCTGCTCGGGAGGAAGGAGAGAAAGAGAGAGGACAAAGAAGATCTGTCTATGTTTTTTTTTTTATTTTGTTTGTTTGTATTGTCAATTGTGTGTTTTTTCTTGTTTTTGTCCTTCTTCTTATAAATAAGATTAAGAAGAATCCGTTTAAAATCCGAAACATAAAAGGAGTTTAAGAAGGTCGTACCGTGTTCACCTATTGATCTGAGACTCCGAATGCTATCTGGAAAAAGATGGAAAACATCGTTTGGGATCCTTCCCTCATAGGTAAGAATCAAACCCCCGTTAAAAGAGTTTGTTAATCTTAATATATCATATCATATCCGATCATATAAATAAATCATATAATTATATAACTAAAATATAAAGTAGAACGCAAAAGACAGCTCACGAGGTCGCGGCATTTGGCGTCCTCATTGGACGCCATTTATCGCTCTCATTAAGTGTAATGTCATTTTTTTTAAGATAAATAGATTTCTAAATTGATTATAATACAAATATAGTTGAAGATAAGAATAAATAGAGTTGGGTTCACAATAAAAAACTTAAATATAATAAATTGATTATAACTTTGAATATATAGTTCGTAAAATTATAATTTTTGTACCATTGGGAAGTGTTTAAAAAGTACTTTAAAATAAGATTCATTTATACTATATCTAAAATTTTATATTAAAGTAACATATAAAAGAAAATATTGACTATACTGACGTATTAAAGTAACCTATTGCAATTGGAATTAGCGATTCAATTAGAATTAGGGTTAAAGTATTTCACGAGGTCGCGACAATTGGCGTCCTCATTTGATGCTATTTGTCGCGCTCATTAAGTGACATGTCATTTTTATCTGAATATAAATAGAGTTCTAAATTGATTAAAATACAAATAGAGTTTAGGATAATAATAAATAGAGTTGGGTTCACAATGAAAAACTTAAATATAGTATATAGTTCGTAAAATTATAATTTTTATACCATTGAAAAGTGTTTAAAAAGTACGTTAAAATAAGATCCATTTATACTATATTTAAGATTTTATATTAAACTAAAAGGAAATATTAAATATACTAATGCATTAAAGTAACCTATTGAAATTGAATTAGCGATTCAATTAGAATTAGGGTTAAAATATTAAAGTAACCTACTACAATTGGAATTAGGGATTCAATTAGAATTAAGATTGTTATAAGAGATTCAATTAGAATTAGGGTTGTTCTACAAAACCTATTCATGTTAGAATTAGAATATTCAAAGTTATATATACTAGATTGTCAGTGGTCAACTTTGCACATTGAGTTTTCTTCCCCATATTTTATTTCCACTTAAGCTAATTATGTGAACTACATATTATAGATTTTTTGCGGTCCGCTTTGCACATTGAGTTCTTCCCCAAGTACGGTTTCTAATAAATATACTCCTCATATTTTATTTTCCTGTGATAAGAAACAAATGATGCATCCTTCGTCTCCTACAAACATGAATGTTGGATAAGATTGAACATTGTCAACATATTAGAAAGAGGGTCTATATTGTTAATCATGTTGGTCTATTGAGGTTGAAGGGCACCGTAGCAACATACCGTAGCAACATATCGTAGCAATATTACCAATCCTTCATAATTTAACAAATTGTTTCATATTTATATGACATGTGCTTTAATTTGATTTGTAAACACAATGAGTACTAAAGAAAGGTAAGTTTTATCTTGAACTTTCTTCATTAACTTTTCATTGGTCTAGAACATATATTGATGACTTAAGCATTGGAACAAAAAATAAACTTATGTGCTATGCTATTATAAATAAAAAGGTCAAGGATATCAATTGAACCAATCAGGTACAATCTGATCAAGGATTTGAGCAAAGAAAGGCAAGATTGGACTCTGAAAGTTAGGGTCACTAGAATGTGGGATGCAATAAACCCGAAAACCAACAATTTTATTGGTGTTGAAACAATACTTGCAGATGAGGAAGTAAACCCCACTATACAATTAACACATTATCTATTTTTGTTTTATTTTGATCTAACCTTGCGAACTAAATGGCCTACTAAAATAGGGAGATCACAATCAAGGCTCTATAAGAGAAGATGATGCATCAGACTACAAACGCACGCTCAAGGAGGGGAACATCTACATAATTAGAAACTTTAATGTGACAACCAATAAAGAAGAATATAGAACTGTCACAAATAAACAAATGGTATATTTCAACTTTTCAACCTATATATAGTATGTTTCTGAGTAATATAGTGAGTTTCTTCATGACAAATAAATTAGTAACCAACGTCAAAGATTTTGTCATATTATAACTTTTAGTTGTTCTATGTCAGACAAAAATTACAGCAAAAAATAGGGTTGTAATTATTTAAAAACTCTATCTCTTCTTCACGAAAAAGCACGGACCTTTGCCCGGGTCCCAATACTAGTAACTAATATATAAAGCAGAGTACAAAAGCCAGATCACGAGACCGTGACATTTGGCAAATGCCAGATCACAAGGCCGCGACATTTGGCAAAAGCCATATAACAAGGCCACGACATTTGGCGTCCTCATTGGTGGACTCATTGGTGGACGCCATTTGTCAAGCTCATTAAGTGCCATGTCATTTTTTCTTAAATATATATAGAGTTAATTGATTAAAATACAAATAGAGTTTAGGATAAGAATAAATAGAGTTGGGTTCACAATGAAAAACTTAAATATACTAAATTGATTATAACTTTTGATATATAGTTCGTAAAATTATAATTTTTGTACCATTGGAAAATGTTTAAAAAGCTCTTTAAAATAAGATCCATTTATACTATATGTAAAATTTTATATTAAAGTAACCTATAAAAGGAAACATTAACAATATACTAACGTATTAAAGTAACCTACTGCAATTGGAATTAGCGATTCAATTAAACTACTGCAATTGGAATTAGCGATTCAATTAACCTAATGCAATTAGAATTAGGGATTCAATTAGAATTAGGATTGTTATAAGGTGTTCAATTAGAATTAGGGTTGTTCTACAAAACTTATTCATGTTAGAATTAGAATATTAAAAAGTCTTGCCAAAAATATCATATCATATAACTAATATATATAGTAGAGTACAAAAGCCAGCTTACGTGGTCATGACATTTGGAGTTCTCATTGGACGCCATTTGTCGTGCTCATTAAGCGCCATGTCATATTTTTTTTTTTTGAATATAAATAGAGTTTAAATTGATTAAAATACAAATATAGTTTAGGCTAAGAATAAATAGAGTTGGGTTCACAATGAAAATCTTAAATATACTAAATTGATTATAATATTTAATATAAAGTTCATAAAATTATAATTTTAGTACCATTGAAAAGAGTTTAAAAAGTACTTTAAAATAAGATCCATTTATACTATATTTAAAATTTTATATTAAAGTAACATATAAAAGGAAATATTGACTATACTAACGATTCAACTATATAAGATCCATTTATACTTCAATTGGAATTAGCGATTCAACTAGAATTAGGATTAAAGTATTAAAGTAACCGGAGGTACGGTTTCTAATAAATATACTCCTTATATTTCCTTTTCCTTTGATAAGATTCAAATGATGCATCCTTCATCTCCTCCAAACATGAATGTTGGATAAGATGGGACATGGTCAACATATTAGAAAGAGGGTTGATATTGTTAATCATGTTGGTCTATTAAGGCTTGAAGGGCACCGTAGCAACATACTATAGCAATATTACCCATCCTTCATAATTTAACAAATTGTTTCATATTTATATGATATGTGCTTTTATTTGATTTGTAAACACAATGAGTATTAAAGAAATGTAAGTTTTATCTTGAACTTTCTCCATTAACTTTTCATTGGTCTAGAACATATGGTGGCTTTATTTTTAATGTTTTAACATGCAGTAAGATGAAGGTTGTGTAGTATATTGTGACATGTGCTTTTAACATATAAAAACATGTAGGTTCCGCATGATAGAGTGAATGTCTGAATTATATAGTGAGTTTCTGCATGATATAGTGAGTGTCTAAATAATATAGTGTAACACCCCCAAAAACCATGCACGTCTAAACTACGTTGCATCAACTTTGGGAGTGTTACCGCCGCGGTGAAACGCAAGGCATAATAAAATCAAAATGTTAACAACTCCTTATTAAGAAAACTACATTGCAGCGGAAATAAAATGTTTACTTTAAACTACAACTCGGAATTCACCAAGGACCCCTTTTATTCAAACCATTAACTATGAATACTAATTATTCTATAAGTTCAACAAAAACACTTAAAAGTTTATGACCCAGAAAATATCCCCATATGCCAAACTTATGCAGCATCACCAGCATACCTAATCTGCTCCCCATTGAAATATCAATGGTTCATCACAGGTCAACAAACATCACAAATAACAAACAATCAGCTACGCTGAGTACGTACATAATCAGTTAAATAATACATCAAACATAAACAGAATAATAATAATCATTCCTAGACATGATACTACAAGAATACTACAATTCATTTTTATAGTTTAATTGGCATCGAACGGGCACCGTCATCTTTCTAGAATCATACGGGCTACTTAATCATTAATAGACAACTTAGTCTATTAGATGGAATGTAAATACGGTTTCGTTCCGTTCCACATCCATCACCTTAGTATGCATACCCCCAAGATCGTACGAAACCTTCCGCCTACTTGAGTTATCAAAATTTATAAGGACACTACTGTCGTCACAGTAGGCCTGCGTAGGAGTGTAGAACAAGTCTCACACTCCCCCCATTGTTCATTACTTGTAGGGAATCCGACTACAAGTTTATTGCCAACAATCCTTTTTAGCGATACTCATTCATACAACATTAAACATATGATTTCTATAACATCATATAAAATCCTTTAGTTTAGGCAATCTCTTATAAATCCTTGCTACAATTATTAATCATAGCATTTCAATCCAACATCTCATTTCATGCTTGTGATACAATAGAATTACGCATTCCAATAACAATTCATTATGTTTCACAAGTCATACAACAAGGAAATACATACAGATTTCCAATTGATTTCATGTTACCAAACAATCTCATTAACCATAATCAACAACAGTTCCCTATCATGATTCTAGGTTCCAATATAACAATCATAACCTAAACATGATACTAATATATCAAACTGAACTAGTACGCGTACGTACCTTGTAACGGAGAATCTTTGCTTACTATTAAAATGTTCCGCTTATGAAATTGGGATCTAATCGAGTAATGAAAGTATTTCAGTGCTAAATCTTTGATAATATTAAATAAAAACCAGCTTAACTAACTATGTAAAACTTTGTGATTCGAATAATAAAATAAACGTTCATGTGGGTTAAACTTTTCTTTCATAAACTTTATTGAACTAACATATTTAGGACTTTAATCATATGTTTGCAAATCTGATTTTTTTGTAACTTATATTATACTTGGTTTATAATACTAAAACTTACACAAATATTCATAAGTATAATTAAATCAGAATTAAGAATTAAAAACGTCCTACGGACTAATAGTATAGTCAAGAATATGATTTTCCTTAACTTTTACTACTTAATTTACAAAACCAACCTAAACCATTATATACACAAGTAAAATCAGATTTGAGAAATAGGATTATCATAAGAACTAAAACATAATTCTAACTTTGATTTCTTTTACTTATTTTATACTTTACTTCCAATACAACTTAATCCAATGTATATATATACGAATTACAAAAATCAGAATTAACAAATTAACTAAAGTAGAAAAGAAGGAAGTTTTTTTTTTATAGTACCGAAGTGACTCGCCGGCGACAACCACCGGCGACGTGAGGAGCTCCGACCACAGCAGCAGCCACACGCACAACACACACCGCATGACAACCCACAGCACGCAAGCCACGCACAGCCTCGACTTGCCGCACACTCGAAGCCTCGACTCGCGCAAATCCTGTTCGCACTTCGCACCACACACTCGAGCCACACACACGCTCGCACAACACCCTCGACTAGCACGCACAGCCTAGCACACACGCAGCAGCACTCGACGGCCCGCCCTCGAACACTCGCAGCGCTCGTCGACCCGCACAACACCGCACACACCCTCGAGGCCTCGGACGACCCACGACAGCACAACCTCGCACACTCTCGAAGGTCTCGCACGCCACACAAGCTGCATAACCCTCGCACAACACAGAGGGGAGAAGGCGTGGGAGGATGAAGAAGAAGTGCAGAGGAGAAGAAAGAAAAGTGACGAGGGAGAAGAAGAGAGAAGAGAGAAAATTCTTTGGGGTGAAGGAAGAAAAACGGCCGATGGATGTAAAGTGAATAGGGTTTTAAATTTTTTTGTTTTTCTTTTTTTCTCTCTCCTATTTATAATATGAGAAACCTTGGCTTAATAGGATTTGTTTCCCAGTCAAACTCTGATTTATTAGTTTATTTGGAAAATAAAACGAAACCAAACTACAATATAATTAGGTACGAAAATAAGTTGTATAGTTAGATTATAACTGTAGGCTTACCCACACTATATTATTATGTAAATAATATTAAGAACACTTTCAACTTTATTCTTTATATTTTCTTATTTATTAAAGAATAACTCCCAAAAATACAGAGTATTACAGGCTTCCCCCCTTAAAGGAAGTTTCGTCCCGAAACTTTGAGGTTGCCAATCTTAACGACAATCTTTTGCACTTCTAAGTCCCAATATTTCACAAGCGTTTTCTAGTTTTTGCAAGTCACATAAGCAATAATACACATAAATAACAGACTTAAGCAAACTTTAGGCGAAGCGCGAAATTCTATCGCATTCTCCCCCCCCTTAAAAGAAAAGTTACGTCCCCGTAACTCGCCTACCTCTTGAAAAGCTCAGGGTACTTCAGACGCATCGCATCTTCTGCTTCCCATGTGGCTTCTTCAGTATTCTGATTTCTCCACAACACCTTCACGATTTTGACGTCCTTATGTCTCGTACTACACACCTTGTGGTCTAGGATCTTGATGGGTTTCTCCTCATAGGACAAGGTTTCATCTAAATCGACGTTTTCAGGTTCTAGGACATGCGACTCGTCAGGTTCGTATTTCCGGAGTTGGGATACGTGAAACACGTTGTGAACCCTTTCTAACTCGTTTGGCAATTCTAAGCGATAAGCCACTTTGCCTACTCTCGCTAAAATCTCATATGGTCCTATGAACTTAGGGCTTAGTTTCCCTTTCTTCCCAAATCGCATCACTCCTTTCATTGGAGACACCTTAAGCAGCACTCTTTCACCAACTTCATAATTCTCTTCCCTGCGCTTCTGTTCCGCATAGGACTTCTGCCTGTCCTGTGCAGCCCTAATCTTCTCTTGAATGACTCGCACTTGATCTACAGTCTCTTGAATCATTTCAGGACCTAACACCACAGTCTCACTAATATCGTTCCAGCACAAAGGACTACGACACTTTCTCCCATACAACGCTTCAAATGGAGCCATTTTGATACTAGCATGATAACTGTTGTTGTATGAGAACTCTATGAGGTCCAAATGGTCTTCCCATGATCCCTGGTACTCTAAGGCACAAACTCTTAACATGTCTTCCAAGGTCTGGATGGTTCTTTCTGTTTGACCGTCTGTAGCTGGGTGAAAGGCGGTACTTATCAATAGCTCACTATCAAATGATTCCTGGACCTTTTTCCAAAAATTCGAAAGGAATCGCGAATCCCTATCAGACACTATACTCGTGGGTACTCCGTGCAGTCGAATGACATGTTTAACATATGCTTTGGCTAGAGCTTCCATACTCCACGTGTCTTTCATGGGTATGAACCTTGCAGTTTTGGTCAATCGGTCCACTATCACCCATATTGTGTTATTGCCTCCCCGACTCCTAGGTAAGGCTACGACGAAGTCCATGGATATCGAATCCCACTTCCATGTTGGAATGTCCAGAGGTTAGATTTTGCCTTGAGGTCTCTTGTGTTCACTCTTAATCTTCTGGCACGTCAGACATTTGGAAACAAACTCGGCTACTACCCTCTTCATTCCAGGCCACCAAAACATCTTTTTGAGATCCTTATATAATTTATCCCCTTGGGTGGACGGAATAACTCGTATTATGACCTTCACTCATTATATTTTGCTTCAACTCCTCACATTTTTGCGGTACACACCACCGACCCTTGTAGCGTATACTCCCATCCTCATGGATTCCAAACCCTTATGCTTTTCCCTCCTTAAGTTTCACTTTGACCCGCTCAAGTTTCACATCCCCAGGCTGACCCTCCCTTATTTCATCTAGGAAGTTGGGCTGGATGGTTAGGGCACTCAATAACTTTTCCACTTTACCTTCATGAACCACTTCGATCTGGAGTTTAGAAAATTCTTCACAAAGTTTGTCAGCAACTACCAAGGTGTTCAGGCTATGGCTAGACTTACGACTCAATGCATCAGCAACAACGTTTGCTTTACCCTCATGGTATTGAATGTCTAAGTCATAGTCCTTAATGAGCTCTAACCACCTACGCTGTCGCATATTAAGGTCTTTCTGGGTGAATATGTATTTGAGGTTTTTTGATCGTTGAAAATTCGACAAGTCACCCCGTAAAGGTAATGTCTCTAGATTTTTAAGGCAAAGACAATTGCGGCCAACTCTAGGTCATGTGTTGGGTAATTAACCTCATATGGTTTTAGTTGACGGGACGCATAAGCTATAACTTTCCCATTTTGCATAAGAACACAACCCAACCCATTCTTTAACGCATCACTATAGACATCATACCCCTCATCCCCGTTAGGCAAGGCTAGAACAGGTGCTGAGGTTAATCTCTCTTTGAGTGTTTGAAAGGCTTTCTCACTATCTTTAGTCGAGTTAAACTTGCAATCTTTCTTCATTAAGTTAGTCATGGGTTTTGCTATCTTCAAAAAGTCTTTAACAAACCTCCTATAATGACCGGCTAAACCCAAGAAACTCCTTATATCTGTGACATTCTTTGGTGTAGGCCATTCACTCACAGCTTTTATCTTTGCAGGATATACTGACACACCCTCCTTAGAGACGAAATGACCCAAAAATGACACTTTTTCTAACCAAAACTCACACTTTGTAAACTTTGCATACAGTTGGTTCTCCCTAAGTGTCTGTAAAATAAGCCTCAAATGTCCCTCACGTTCCTCCTTGCTCCTTGAATAGATGAATATATCGTCTATGAACACGACTACGAATTTATCGAGATAGGGTCAAAAAATCCTATTCATGAGGTCCATAAAAACAGCAGGTGCATTGGTTAACCCAAAAGGCATGACGGTAAACTCATAGTGTCCACACCTAGTCCTGAAGGCAGTTTTAGGTATATCTTGGTCATCAATCCTCAACTGTTGGTAACCAGACCTTCACTAGTGGAAAAAAGCCCATCTGATGCGGTCAAAACCGGGCTTACTGCTGCGGTTTTGGGGCGCATCAGGTGGGCTCGCAGCAGATCACTAATGTTTTCTGATGCGGTTTTACCTAATAACCGCATTAGTTTATTTGATTAACTGATGCGGTTTTAAGGTAAAACCGCATCAGATTATCGTTTTCTGATGCGGTTTTACTATAGAACCGCATCAGTATGTAGTATTGGATGTCAAAAAAAAAAGTTGCAGACCTGCAGCAGGTCTGCACATTTAACAATGTGCAATTTTATGTAACTCATCTCAATTTTTGGCGCAATACTTTCCCACTATATTAGTCTAAAAATATACCAAACCAAGCATATAATACAACAATAATAAATTATACAGAAACAATATTATACAAAATACATATAAATAAGAATTTATACATAGAAACTAAATAAATTCATAGAAATAACATTATGATATAAATAAAGAAAATTACAGAAACATACAAAAATAAAAATTTAACATATATACAGAATATTACAAACCTAAAAATTTAGAATATACAAAAATTAAGAACTAAATCCTAAAATAATCGATAATAATGAGAATTTATATATAAAAACGAAACGAAAATTAGATCTAAAAACTCATTATACGAAAATTGCAATATACGGAACGAAATAATTGAAACGAAATCGAAAATTAGATCTAAAAACTAAAATTAGTAAACGAAGGAATTAAAAACGAAAATTAGAAAAAAATTAAGATACGAAAAAAAAACGAAAATTAGAAAACGAAGGAACTAAAAAAACACTACCTAGATAAAACGAAAATTAAAATCGAACAAAAAAATCAAACGAAAATGAAGCCTAAAAAAAACGAAACGAAACGAAAATGGATTCTAAAACGAAAAACGAAATAAAAACCTAAACCAAAACCAAATCTAAAAACAAAATCCAAAATAAACGAAAAAAAAACACCTAAAACCAGATCCAAAAACTAAATCCCATAAAAACTCAAACGAACCAATTTCTTGTGTATCTTCGATTCTTCGTTTTGCTCGTCATTTTGTTCTTCATTTTCGATCTTCAATATTCGCTCTCCATTTTGTTCTTCATTTTCACCCTTCTTTTTCGATCTTCTTAATTGCGATTCATTCGTTCTTCGCTCTTAATTCGTTCTAATTTCTTCGCGATTCTTTCGTTTTGTGAGGGAAGAGTAGAGAGGAGGGAGAGAGGTGAGTGAGAATTTGGTCTGTGAGGGAGTTAGGGTTTGAGGAAGTGGCTGGGACGAAGAGAGTGAGAGGGAGGAGAATGGAGGCTGCGTGTGAGGGAGGTGTAGAGAGGAGGGAGAATTTGGTCTATGAGGGAGTTAGGGTTTGAAGAGGGACGAAATGAATAGAGGAGAGAGGGAAGAGAATGGGCCGCGCTAGGACGAAATAAAATGAGGCGGAATTTGGGCCGCGCTGTATGGTTTAAGTGAATGCTTCATTTGGGCCGCACATGTTGTTTCATGGGTTGTTGTATTGAACGATTTTCGGATGCGGTCCTATGAACCGCATCAGGCTCATGAAAAACCGCATCAAATTTAAAATCTGATGCGGTTTTTTAAGGACCGCATCAGATTTTGTTTGGCAAATTTTCCTTATATTTTTTGGTTGATTTTCGGATGCGGTTTTACAAAAACCGCATCTGTTACTAAGTGACATATATGGTTTTTTCCACTAGTGCTTAAATCTATTTTGGAGAACATCCTTGCACCCTGAAGTTGGTCAAACAAGTTATCTATCCTAGGTAATGGATATTTGTTTTTCACAGTGACATTGTTCAACTCACGGTAGTCTATACATAACCTCAAACTACCATCCTTCTTTTTCACAAATAAGACAGGGGCTCCCCATGGTGACATACTAGGTTTAATGTACCCCTTCTCTAGTAGTTCTTCCAACTGATTTTTCAACTCGTTCATTTCTGCTGGAGCCATTCGGTATGGGGCTTTTGAGATAGGTCCAGTTCCAGGTACTAAGTCAACAGTGAACTCTACATCTCTCCTTGGCGGCATACCAGGTATTTCTTCAGGAAAAACATCTTGGAATTCGCTAACTATAGGCACATCCTCAGGTTTCAATGGATCATCCTCAACCCTTCTTACAGAACACATAAATAGAGGCCATCCTTTGTCTATATAACCCTTAAGTTGCAAGGCATTGATTACCTTAATCCCAGGTTCTCGAGGTATTCTCCTATATGACACCCTTTTTCCCGAAGGATCTCTCAGTTCCACTTTTTGTGCATCACAGTCTATCTTACCCTTGTACTTCCCAAGCCAATCCATCCCCAAAATGACGTTTAGGTTCGATAAGTTAAACTCTATTAGTTCGGAAGGAAAGAAGCCCTCCCCTATTTTCAGTGAGACATTAAGGAATTTCTTAGAGCAATTAACAGTATCCCCAGACAGAATAATTATAGGCATAGAAATTGACTCGGACTCAACCAGTGCTAGAGTTATAACAGTTGTATGGGCAATAAAAGACAAAGATGCTCCAGAATCAAACAATGCTTTAACAGGAATTGAGTTGATAGAGAAAATACCAGTGACAACATCTCTACGAGCTTCCTCTTCACTAGCCGTCATCATATACAACTTCCCTTTGCCCTTATTATCATTGTTGTTGGTCACATGGTTCCCAGATGGTGCCTGGTTATTTGCATTAGTTGGTGGTTTGGAGTAATTAGAGTTTCCTGACCCATTGTATGCATTTCCACCATTCCCATTCCCATTCCCATTCCTAGGCTTTTTTCCATAGTTCCCCTTCTTCTGACCGTTGGGGTTAACCTTATTCTTTGAGTAGCATTCATATGCTCTATGCCCCAGTTTTCCACATTCACGACACTCCACCTTATTACCCTCGCAATCTCTCCCAAGATGGTTGTTTGGGCGCTTCTTACACCTGTACACACGCTCATGTCTGCGGTTGTTGGTGTTATTGTTGCGGTAATTCTTATTGTGTTGTGTGTTGTTGTTGTTGGGTCCCTTACCAAAGTTTCTTTGGGAGGTTTGATTGTTCTGGTTCCCATGGTGTTTCTTTTCAAACCTTTGAACTTCGGGGTTTGGATTCTCCTTTCGCTTCTCACCTTGTTTACCCCCTTCCTCTCGTTTCCTTATCGCATATAGGTGGGCAGCTTTGCCAAAGACGTGGTCCAACGAGGTGAAAGTATCTCCCCCCAGTCTCCCGTGTAGGTCAAGGGTGAGACCTAATTCAAAACGTGAAGCCTTAGCTTCCTCAGTAGGGGTAATTTCAGGAGCAAACCTCATCAACTCAATGAATTTGCGGTAATACTCCTCAACAGACAGGTTCCATTGTACTAGCATTATAAACTCTTGGGCTTTCTGCTTTTTGAGGTATGGTGGGTAATACTTATCCATCAGGGCTTTCTTAAAGGTTTCCCACCCAAAGTCAGGTTGTTTAAGGAGGTTGTCCTTAGCTTGGGTCCACCAAAAGTGGGCATCCCCCTATAGGTAATAGCTTGCTAAGAGCACAGTCTTGTCATATGGACAGGAGAGGGTAAAGAAAAGCTTATCAAACTCCCCAACCCAGTTTTCCAATTCTTCGTGTCCCCCTTTCCCATTCAGTACTGGTGGGTTCCTACGGGCAACCTTTTCAGACAAGTCCCCATCCCGGTTATGACCTTGGGCTAGGTTAGCTGTGATCTGCACTAGATCACGAATCGATTGCTCGACATTCAGAGAGGTATCAGGCGTGCCGCCTTGACGAACCATTCTGCGCTGAAAAATGACACAACGGCTGTTTCAGCGACATGCACATAGTTGTTTATTTAATTAACTACTACACATTGGCACGTTTATATAACACGTTTTTATTGCGAACAATCATTAAGTTTCTATTGACTTGCAATATAAACATCTCAAATAAGACGTTACATCAAATAAAAGAGTAAAACTGTTGTATTATTATTGAAAAGGGTAAAATTTATTGTTTCCAAGGAAAACATAATATGAATAAATAAAGGAATAAAAGAATACTAATTTGCTACTTGGCATGCAAGCCTTATTAAAACTGAAATAAACGAATAAAATAATATTCTAATCCTAATTATATAATCAAAAGAAACTAGGGACCATAATGGTGAGCTTCGTCATATGAGTTAGGATTTTCTATTCCTTCTTCCATGTCAGCTTCGTCCTCAGAAAACTCGTCATCCTCTATAGGTTCATCTTCCTCCAGAGGTTCTTCTTCTATGGGCTCTTCTTCTTCTTCTTCTTGGTCATTTTCCTCAATCGGATCCCCTTCAGCAGGCTCATTCTCATTAGGATCTCCCTCTTCAGTAGGCTCATTTTCATTAGGATCTCCCTCTTCAGCAGGCTCATTTCATTAGGATCTCCCTCTTCCTCATTTTCTAAGTCAAGTATAGGTTCAGCATTATCTTCCCCAATCACTGCGATGAATGTCCTATTATTCCCCTCATCATCGGAAATGTAGGTAACAGTTCTGAGGTTTGACGCTATGTGGTAGTCCTCGGGTATGAACTCATCCTCAAAAGTTTGGTACATAGCTCTTTTTGCAGCTCTAAATGACGCTTGCGGCTCAGATTTAGCTCTAGGGTTCTCAGAATTCACATTAGTTCCCGAGCTTTCCCCCACATGATAAGTTCCTCTAACTAGAGGTGATGAGGTAGAGGGCTCCCAACTTCTTTTCTCAAGAATTCTCCATTCATTTTCACAGTATTTAAGATTAGTAATGAAATGTCCTACAGTAGGAAGGTATTGGTTCCCGTATGTGTGTTTAGCTCTATTAAAACCTCCATTTTCTTACCATATATCCCTATATCTACGGTGTACGAAAAGATAGGGCTCCTCCTTAGGGACGTACTACAGCATAAAATATATTTTTTCCATTTTAGTTCTTAGTCTAGTATCTCCCTGTAAGGTCCTATATTCCAAAGCAGTTTTCATCTTATGGGCCCAGATGTCCCAATCTTCCCCTACGCGGTGTTTCATCAAGTATTCTTTAGGATCTATGTCGTAAACCATCTGCGAAATTAAAGAAAGAATAGTCTAAGTTTTGTGAATTTAAGGTTTTTAAGTATACATCATATATAAACATATATAAGAGGTAAAACGATTATGTTCAATTTTAGAACTCCAAGTTCAAAATATTTATAACAATTTATATGGTTCTTTCCTAAAATATTCGAAATAAGGTTTTAGTTCAATACTTTTTTTTTGAAACATCTTTGGAATATTATATTAATTCGAAATTTTAGGGAATAAAATAATTCACTATCGAATTTAGTGCTTTTAACCACTATCTACGTACCTATCCTTGTACATTCTCCTACTCTATTCACATTTCGAAGATTTCAAAGAATCTTTCACCAATTCAATCAAGCAAACCACACCACATTTCATATAATCAGACATCTGATTCATTCTACAGTATTTGCATGCTTTTTATAAACATATCAGGCAAGTAAAGGCAAGAAAGGCATTACAAATAAAATTATTCCTATGATTTAATGCACGCAAAAGTAATCTATATGCTCTTATCCCATACTACCCATAATACCCCCAAAAACCATGCACGTCTAAACTATGTTGCATCGACTTTGGGAGTGTTACCGCCGCGGTGAAACGCAAGGCATAATAAAATCAAAATGTTAACAACTCCTTATTAAGAAAACTACATTGCAGCGGAAATAAAATGTTTACTTTAAACTACAACTCGGGATTCACCAAGGACCCCTTTTATTCAAACCATTAACTATGAATACTAATTATTCTATAAGTTCAACAAAAACACTTAAGAGTTTATGACCCAGAAAATATCCCCGTATGCCAAACTCATGCAACATCACCAGCATACCTAATCTGCTCCCCATTGAAATATCAATGGTTCATCACAGGTCAACAAACATCACAAATAACAAACAATCAGCTACGCTGAGTACGCACATAATCAGTTAAATAATACATCAAACATAAACAGAATAATAATAATCATTCCTAGACATGATACTACAAGAATACTACAATTCATTTTTATAGTTTAATTGGCATCGAACGGGCATCTGATAAGTGCGTTTCTAACATACTTTATGAGCTCTTTTTGGTTTGGTTTGATCCTCTTTATACCCTTTTCTTCCCTCTTTCTTCTACCTTTCCCCTTCTATTTCATTCACTTGATCATTCTTGATCATAGTGACATTCTGCTAGATTTTCAGTCATTTTTGACCGAATTTCTAGTACATTTGCTTTCACCCTGTTTTGCCATGTTCTTAATATAGGTGGAACTACTAAGATGGCTATGTGTTGTAGAGTTGGCAAAGGAAGCAATGAAAATAGAGCACACGTTGAGAAGTGGTGCGCTTGCACCATGCCCCTTGTCCGCTCGCACAAAGGAGCACATTGCACAGTATAATCTTGAACAGAGAACTTCAAATGGACATAACTTTCAAACCACAAATCGGATGAGGGTAATTCTAGTTGGCGGTAAAAGCTTGTTTCAATAGCTTTCCAACGACTGGTTATAAGCTTGATTTGGATCTAAAATGAAAGAGTTATGCACATTTTAAGTTGAACTGTCCAACCAGAGCAGAAGAAATGGTGCGCCCGCACCGCTCTGGTGCGCCCGCACCATTCCTGCGAAGTTTGGCAACCTGAATCAGTAGCCTTGGTGCGCCCGCACCACCTTTTTCCGCCAGAAATTTGTAATGCCCGTGGCTATTAAAAACAATAGAGGTTATTATTTTCGAGGGAGGCTTTTATTCTTCTTTTTAGAGAAGATTATTAGGGCTTGCTTTAGAGAGAATAACACTTAGTTTTGGATCAAGATTTGAGAATTCTTGATCATAGTTTGTGATTGCTACAACATTGAAGGTATATTAATTCAATTAGTTTCAAAGTTTCAGTTTTTATTATCTCTTTTCATTGCTATTATTTGTTCTTCCCTTTTATTAAATCAACTTTATTATAGTTTCATAATTGTTATTTTAAATAGACTAATTATCTCTTAATCATGTTTAGCCCTAGATTAGTTATAGATTTCCTGTTTTATTGCTTAGATTCCATGATTAGTGAGTAGTTCCCTATCTAGGGTTAGGGTGAAAGTATGGATTCGAGTTTAAATGTATTGTTAATGTGATTGTGATGATTCAATGACGTTTATGCATTGATCTTGGTGTTTTGAGGCCTTAGGATAGATATTGATCACATTTATGCTCTGGTACTTTGAATTCAAATGTTCTTAAATCGAATTTTGAACTCTTTTATCATCCCCAAGAATCAACTTAATTTCTAGGCCAAGATATTGGGTAGAAATTAAGGGGATCCTTTACTAGGGGTTTTCCGAATTCATTGGATCTCTTAATCAACTGACTAAAAACCATTCGAGAGAGGATTTAGTTGATTGATTAAGCGATCATTCTCGAGGACCACTCGAGAGAGGACTCGAGTATTTTAGAGGAAAATTAAACCTTGCATAATCGTCTCCGTTACTTCACAATCGCATTAACATTCATTGTCCATTCTTATTCATATTAGTAACCTCAACTCTAGTGTCTTCCTATCTGATTCTTTAATTCAAGTTATTTGCTAGTTCTTGTTATTAGCTAGACATAGTTGTTACCAAATCTTTTCAAACCCCCAAATACCCTTCAATTAGGTAGTCTAGACTTAATAGACTTTGATTAATCCCAATTTCCCTGTGGATCGACCTTGACTTGCCTTTACTACGTTCTTAGTACGTAATTGCTTGTTAGGAGTTATAAATATTGTTTGAATAGCGATTTTTGGTATCTTAACGACACACTAAAAACCTCTTATCAAAATGGCGCCGTTGCCGGGGAAATTGTGCTATTAATTGAAGTTTGTTTTAGTTTAGCTTTGCTTAGTTGATTTTTCTTTTCTTTTGGACTGTGGTTGTTATTTGCTAATCCTCTACTTAGCTTTGTTGTTGTTACATGAGAAGAAGAGCTCACGGTTCACCCACCTTTCCTCTAGATCCAGAAATTGACCGTACATTGCGAAAGCTTCGGAAAAATTTGGAAGATTTGTCTTTGGGTTCCGAACCATCTTCACCAGCCTCAAGTACAACAAGTGAAGTTCAGTCAGAAATGGGTGAAGCAAATCCACAACTCTTTAGGGATTTCGGAAATCTGGGTTTCCTATGTTCTTCAAGGTGGCATTCGACTCCCCACCACTACTACAAATTTCAGCATTCACCCTCAGTTCACTCGGATGGTGAGGGCAGAACAATTCTGTGGAGGGTCGGATGAAGATCCTCTGGACTATCTTGACAGGTTTCTTGAGATCTGTGCCATGATAACCACAAATGACGTCTCTCCAGACTACATCAAGATGCATTTGTTCCGGTCTTCTCTTACCGGAAAAGCAAAATCATGGCTCAAGAGTTTACCTGCTAACTCCCTCACTACATGGGAGGAAGTCACAATGGCTTTTCTGAAGAAGTACTTCTCGGAGTGGAAGACGGCAGACATAAGGAGGAAGATCTCCTCATTTGAGCAAGAGAACGATGAGACACTTGCGGAAGCTTGGGAGCGGTTCAAGGAGATGAGCCATTCATGCCCTCACCATGAGTTCACCAAGAATCTACTCATGCGATTCTTCTATGATGGCCTTGATCCTATATCACGTGCCAATCTTGATGCTGGAGCGGGAAGTCAACTTTCTAAGATCCCGCAAGATCAACTTGAGTCCACCATTGAAGAAGTAATTAAGAACTACTCATGGGGTGGACGTCGAAGAGGTGCTCAACCTAAGAAGAATGGAAAGTTTGAATTAGATCCCATGGATCAAATTCAAGCTAAGATGGATCAACTTGACAAGAAGCTCTCCAAGATCAACCTCGCATCATCTAATCCATCACAGGTAAATTCATTTTCTTGTGGTATTTGTGGAGGTACTAATCATGATACTTCTTATTGTGGAGGTACAAATTCGGAACATGTGGCGGCAATAAACTCTGGAGGAGATGGTTATCTAGGAAACCAAGGGTATAGAAGCAATCAACAAGGAGGTTGGAAACAACCTCAACAAGGATGGAATCCACCTTAACAAGGGTACAACCAAGCTCAACACTAAGGGTATGTGCAAGGGTATAACCAGAACTACAATCAAGGTGGTTCGTCCTCACAAGGTTCTAATGTCTACCAAACTCCTCATCAAAGAGCCAATGCCCAAAATCTCCCTCTAACCCTCTATTCCCCAGACAAAATCCCGAACCCACTCCATCTCCCGATCCAACCTCTCTCCAAATTCTCCAACAACTTCAATCCATGAACCAAATCCTCCAAAACCATGAGCAAAGGTTTCAAGAGCTACAAGCCCATAATAAAATGCTTGGAACCCAAATTGCCCAAGTAGCCGAAAAGAATCCTTATACTCCCACAAATCAACTTCCGGGCCAACCTATTCCTAACCCCAACCTCCATCAAGCCAAAGCCATCCATTTGAGGTCGGGAACTAGTTATGAGGGTCCCAAGATGCCTAATGAGGAGGTAGAGAAGGAAGAAAAAGTTGAAGTTGTTGAGAAAGATGAAATTGAGGAGGGTGAGAAAGGGGAGAATGTGAAAAAAAAATAGCCACAAGTCCAAGTTGGTGATAAAGCTTCATTGCCATCATCTTCACCACCTAAGACTTATGTGCCACCGGTTCCATACCCTCACAGGTTGATGGAGAGGAAATTGAGTGATAAGTTCTCCAAGTTCCTCAATGTAATAAAAGGCCTTCAAATCAACATTCCTTTCCTTGAGGCAATGTCTCAAATGCCGGCTTATGCTATGTTTTTGAAGGAAATCCTCTCCAACAAAAGGAAACTAGAAGATGAGCTCATCACCTTGCCATACCAAGTAAGTGCTCTAGTGCAATGTGCCATGCCCAAGAAGCAAAGAGACCCCGGAAGCTTCACCTTGCCGGTGAAGATAGGTGACTTGGAGCCTAAAGGAGCATTGGCCGATATAGGAGCAAGTGTGAGTTTGATGCCTCTATCCATAGCTAAGCACCTAAATCTTCCACTTCTTCCTACGCGAAAGACTATTCAATTGGCGGATCGAACTGTGAGAGTGCCACATGGTGAGTTGGAGGATGTGCCAATACAAGTTGGGCATGTGTTTGTGCCATGCGATTTTGTAGTAATGGATATGGAGGAAGATCCGGAGACTCCTCTCATTCTTGGAAGGGAAGCTCTTAAGACATTGGGTGCCGTGATAAATTGCAAAAATGATACAATCACGATCGAGGTAGCCAATGAGAGGGTTGTGTTCGAGTTCTCAAAGACTTTTAAGAGACCCATGGTAGAGAAAGTGTGTCGGGTCAATCTAGTAGAGGGTGAGACGGAAGATTTTGAGAAAGTAGTAGACACCGGGGACAAGCACTATGCTTCTATTACCGATGCCTCGAGCTTGGACATGGAAGAGGTGAATGAGTTCTCCATGCTTCCTGATAGCACTACCGTTGAGGAGGCACATGAAGAAACATTTGAGTTTCTTACAACATCCACTGATAAAGAGGAGAGTTCTAAGCCTCCTCCCAAGGTAGAGTTCAAACCCCTTACCTCCACCCCTACTTTCTCTTTGCTTGTCAACTCCGAGGACGGAGTTTGTATTAAGCTTGGGGGAGTTAGCATGTGTTCGCTCTATCTCAAAATTTTCTTCCTCCTCTTTGTAATTAGGTTTATATTAGTATATTTGCATGTTAATTAGGTTCATATTAGGGTATTTACATGATAGGTTTGCAAAAAAAAAAAAAAAAAAAAAATCTTTTTCATTTCTTACTTTCTTTTTATGCATTTAGTTTAGTTTGGTTGCATGTATGATATGTTGCTAAGAGTGTTCATAACTTGATTCGAAGACCTTCTTTGCATTTGACTTGATGGTTTTGGAAGCCTTGCTGTGGCTTTAGGTGATCTTTGAGATCGGTAACTTTTGGTAGAGTCTTTTTGAAATTAGGCGAGTTGGTTGCTTGGATTGCCCTATCCCTTGTGCGATGAACCCCGAAGGAGGGCCACGAACCTCGTAAGACTCATTTACAAGCCTCACCATTGATCGCCTAACTTGTGACTTGCATTTTAGCTCCCCAAGATTGCATAAGACCGAGCCTATAGAAGAATGATTTAGGGCGTTTCTTTTTGCTAGAAATAGGAGCTCAAAAGCCAAAAAGCCTATATACCTACATAATTGTCCGCTTCTCAACCTATTTGAGCCTTTCTATCCTATTTTTGCTTAACCCTCATAATAAGTCATGGCCAAACTTTCCCCAAAGTGGAGTATATGTCTAGTTTGTCTGGAGTTGAGTTATTTTGATACTGAGTCTTTGGTTGAAAGTGAATTGTTGTGTGTGTATAATTGCAAAAGTTGAAGGAAATTTGTGAGAAAGGAAAAAAAAAAAATAAAAGAAAGAAAGAATGCTCTTAGTGCTTCATTTGGATTTCTATTGAAAAGAAAGAAAGAGCAAATTTATGTGTTCAAAAAGTGAAATCAATGTTTCAAAAAGTAAATCAAAGTGACAATCAAAGATGTGCGAGATTTCGTTTTGAGTTGGTGTTTGGACTAGCTTGGGGGAATTTTTACCCCCTATTGTGCACTCCACTTTAACCTTTTTGCACCACATTCCTAAATTGTTATCCACACCCTTTAACCTAGCCCCGTTACAACCTAAACAAAGTCCCTTTTGACTTCTAGATTGGACTTGGTCGATTAGTAGTGGCGGGTGAGATTTTGTGTAAGTCATGATGAGGGTCATCGAAATGTGGTAGAGGCGAGCTATTATGGTTGAGCATCCCTAGGGGGGAGTCAAACTCGGGACTTGGAAGTGGAGAAGAGTGAGTAATCACTTTTAGGAACCCTATTTTCAAGGGGACTCGGTTGTTCGGTGGATTAGATCCCTTAAGTCACTCTTGTGCTTCCTAATCATCTTCCCTCTTGTGTTTGGTTGGTCTCCTAAATCTTGTTATGAACTCATTTAGCTTGCATGTCATATTTGTAGCTTTGCTTTTAGAGCATTTAGATTAGTTTGTTGCATGATTTTTCTTTTTCCTCTTTTTCACACCTCTCTTCTTTCTTTCTCATTCTTGGTTTACTTGAGGACAAGCAAAATGCTAAGCTTGGGGGAGTTTGATAAGTGCGTTTCTAACGTACTTTATGAGCTCTTTTTGGTTTGGTTTGATCCTCTTTATACCCTTTTCTTCCCTCTTTCTTCTCCCTTTCCCTACTATTTCATTCACTTGATCATTCTTGATCACAGTGACATTCTTCTAGATTTTCAGTCATTTTTGACCGAATTTCTAGTACATTTGCTTTCACCCTGTTTTGCCATGTTCTTAATATAGGTGGAACTACTAAGATGGCTATGTGTTGTAGAGTTGGCAAAGGAAGCAATGAAAATAGAGCACACGTTGAGAAGTGGTGCGCTTGCACCATGCCCCTTGTCCGCTCGCACAAAGGAGCACATTGCACAGTACACTAGTGGAAAAAAACGGAAGGGCTGCGGTCAAAAGAGCCCTAAGAGCTGCGTTTTTGGCCAGCTGCCCTTTTCGTAGCAGCCCTTCATTAAAAGTGAAGGGCTGCGGTTTTAAACCACAGCCCTTCTCTGTACAAAGGGCTGCGGTTTTGACCATAACCGCAGCCCTTTTGACCCAAAAAAAACAAAAAAAAAAAAAAAAAATTGGCATCCAGATCATCCAAATTCCAGCAACATAAAATCCAGCAACCAAATTCACAAAAATCATCCAGATTAAACCTAAATAATGATTCGCATAACAATATTAAGACAAAATTTGAACAGAAATCCCTCTCAAACGAATCAACAACATAAAATCAAATTAATTCCACAAAATAAAATAAAACAAACCTAAAATACGAAAAAATAAATTGATAGAAAACCGAGTAAATCTCGAACCCTAGATCTCAAATTAATCTCAAGCCATCTCAAATTAATTCCATAAAACTAAAAAGCCTAAAATTAACAAAAAAATACGAAAAATACCATCAAAAACCAACAAATACAAAAAAAAAAATTAAAAATGACAAACTAAAATAAAAAACGAACCAAGCCTAGATCTGGTGTGAGCAACGGCAGAGGAGACGCGAGTGGTTTGTGCGAATGCCGGCGAGGTGGTGTGAGACGAGGAGCGATTTGTGCGAATACCGACGAGGTGGTGTGAGCGATGGCAGAGGAGACGCGAATGGTGCGCGCGAGAAGAGAGGGTGTGGTGGTGTGAGCGACGGCAAGAGGAGACGCGAGGAGCGATTTGTCCGAATACCGGCAAGGTGGTGTGAGCGACGGCAAAGGAGACGCGAGTGGTGCGCGCGAGTGGTGGTGTGAGCGACGGTTAGAGGAGACACGAGGACAGCCCAGAGACGAGAGAATGAGAGACAGATCTGTGGTGGTGTGAAGATTTGTGGTGGTGGTGTGAAGATTTGTGCGTGAGAGACAGATCGACGAGGGAGATTTGTGAGAGAGGATGAGAGAGAGGAGAGAGAATGAGGGTTTAATAAGGAGCACTGAATATTTTAAATGCCCGCCCACTGAATTCCTTTCAAAATATTCAAAAGCCCATTGAAATAATATTTTCGCGGGTGGGTAAAGGGCTGCGTTTTTAAAAAAACCGCAGCCCTTCACTATTAAGGGATGCGTTTTTAAAAAAACGCAACCCTTGCACCGCAGCCCTTCCTTTTTTTCCCCCTAGTGGTATAATCTTGAACAGAGAACTTCAAATGGACATAACTTTCAAACCACAAATCGGATGAGGGTAATTCTAGTTGGAGGTGAAAGCTTGTTTCAATAGCTTTCCAATAACTGGTCATAAGCTTGATTTGGATCTAAAATGAAAGAGTTATGCACATTTTAAGTTGAACTGTCCGACCAAAGCAGAAGAAATGGTGCGCCCGCACCTGATTTTGGTGCGCCCGCACCACTCTGGTGCGCCCGCACCAATTTCATGGTGCGCCCACACCATTCCTGCAAAGTTTGGCCACCTGAATCAGTAGTATTGGTGCGCCCGCACCACTTCAGTGGTGCGCCCGCACCACCTTTTTCCGCCAGAAATTTGTAATGCTCGTGGCTATTAAAAACAATAGAGGTTATTATTTTCAAGGGAGGCTTTTATTCTTCTTTTTAGAGAAGATTATTAGGGCTTGCTTTAGAGAGAATAACACTTAGTTTTGGATCAAGATTTGAGAATTCTAGATCATAGTTTGTGATTGCTACAACATTGAAGGTATATTAATTCAATTAGTTTTAAAGTTTCAGTTTTTATTACTCTTTTCATTGCTATTATTTGTTCTTCCCTTTTATTAGATCAACTTTACTATAGTTTCATAATTGTTATTTTAATTAGACTAATTATCTCTTAATCATGTTTAGCCCTAGATTAGTTATAGATTTCATGTTTTATTGCTTAGATTCCATGATTAGTGAGTAGTTCCCTATCTAGGGTTAGGGTGAAAGTATGGATTAGAGTTTAAATGTATTGTTAATGTGATTGTGATGATTCAATGACATTTATGCATTGATCTTGGTGTTTTGAGGCCTTAGGATAGATATTGATCACATTTATGCTTTGGTACTTTGAATTCAAATGTTCTTAAATCGAATTTTGAACTCTTTTATCATCCCCAAGAATCAACTTAATTTCTAGGCCAAGATATTGGGTAGAAATTAAGGGGATCCTTTACTAGGGGTTTTCCGAATTCATTGGATCTCTTAATCGACTGACTAAAGACCATTCGAGAGAGGATTTAGTTGATTGATTAAGCGATCATTCTCGAGGACCATTCGAGAGAGGACTCGAGTATTTTAGCGGAAAACTAAACCTTGCATAATCGTCTCCGTTACTTCACAATCGCATTAACATTCATTGTCCATTCTTATTCATATTAGTAACCCCAACTCTAGTGTCTTCCTATCTGATTCATTAATTCAAGTTATTTGCTAGTTCTTGTTATTAGCTAGACATAGTTGTTACCAAATCTTTTCAAACCCCCAAATACTCTTCAATTAGGTAGTCTAGACTTAATAGACTTTGATTAATCCCAATTTCCCTGTGGATCGACCCTTGAGTTGCCTTTACTACGTTCTTAGTAATTGCTTGTTAGGAGTTATAAATATTGTTTGAATAACGATTTTTGGTGTCTTAACGACACACTAAAAACCTCTTATCAGCATCGTCATCTTTCTAGAATCATACGGGCTACTTAATCCTTAATAGACAACTTAGTCTATTAGATGGAATGTAAATACGGTTTCGTTCCATTCCACATCCATCACCTTAGTATGCATACCCCCAATATCATACGGAACCTTCCGCCTACTTAAGTTATCAAAATTTATAAGGACACAATTGTCGTCACAGTAGGCCTGCGTAGGAGTGTAGAACAAGTCTCACACTCCCCCCATTGTTCATTACTTGTAGGGAATCCAACTACAAGTTTATTGCCAACAATCCTTTTTAGCGATACTCATTCATACAACATTAAGCATATGATTTCTATAACATCATATAAAATCCTTTAGTTTAGGCAATCTCTTATAAATCCTTGCTACAATTATTAATCATAGCATTTCAATCCAACATTTCATTTCATTCTTGTGATACAATAGAACTACGCATTCCAATAACAATTCATTCTGTTTCACAAGTCATACAACAAGGAAATACATACAGATTTCCAATTGATTTCATGTTACCAAACAATCTCATCAACCATAATCCACAACAATTCCCTATCATGATTCTAGGTTCCAATATAACAATCATAACCTAAACATGATACTAATATATCAAACTGAACTAGTACACGTACGTACCTTGTATCGGAGAATGCTATGAAATTGGGACCTAATCGAGTAATGAAAGTATTTCAGTGCTAAATCTTTGATAATATTAAATAAAAACCAGCTTAACTAACTATGTAAAACTTAGTGTTTCGAATAATAAAATAAACGTTCATGTGGGTTAACTTTTCTTTCATAAACTTTATTGAACTAACATATTTAGGAGTTTAATCATATGTTTGCAAATCTGATTTTTTTGTAACTTATATTATACTTGGTTTATAATACTAAAACTTACACAAATATTCATAAGTATAATTAAATCAGAATTAAGAATTAAAAACGTCCTACGGACTAATAGTATAATCAAGAATATGATTTTCTTTAACTTTTACTACTTAATTTACAAAACCAACCTAAACCATTATATACACAAGGATAACAAAATCAGATTTGAGAAATAGGATTATCATAAGAACTAAAACATAATTCTAACTTTGATTTCTTTTACTTATTTTATACTTTACTTCCAGTACAACTGAATCCAATGTATATATATACGAATTAAAAAAATCAGAATTAATTAACAAATTAACTAAAGTAGAAAAGAAGGAAGTTTTTTTTTTATAATATCGAAGTGACTCGCAGGCAACAACCACTGGCGACGTGAGGAACTCCGACCACAGCAGCAGCCACACGCACAACACACACCGCACGACAACCCACATCACGCAAGCCACACACAGCCTCGACGCACAGCCTCGACTTGCCGCACACTCGAAGCCTCGACTCGCGCAACACCCGTTCGCACTTCGCACCATACACTCGAGCCACACACACGCTCGCACAACACCCTCGACTAGCACGCACATACTAGCACACACGCAGCAACACTCGATGGCCCGCCCTCGAACACTCGCAGCGCTCGTCGACCCGCACAACACCGCACACACCCTCGAGGCCTCGGACGACCCACGACAACACAGCCTCGCACACTCTCGAAGGTCTCGCACGCCACACAAGCTGCACAACCCTCGCACAACACAGAGGGGAGAAGGCGTGGGAGGATGAAGAAGAAGTGCAGGGGAGAAGAAAGAAAAGTGACGAGGGAGAAGAAGAGAGAAAATTCTTTGGGGTGAAGGAAGAAAAACGGCTGATGGAAGTAAAGTGAATAGGGTTTTAAATTTTATTGTTTTTCTTTTTTCTCTCTCCTATTTATAGTATGAGAAACCTTGGCTTAATAGGATTTGTTTCCCAGTCAAACTCCGATTTATTATTTTATTTGGAAAATAAAACGAAACCAAACTACAATATAATTAGGTACGAAAATAAGTTGTATAGTTAAATTATAACTGTAGGCTTACCCAAACTATATTATTATGTAAATAATATTAAGAACATTTTTAACTTTATTCTTTATATTTTCTTATTTATAAAAGAATAATTCCCAAAAATACGGAGTATTACATATAGTGGATTTGTTCAAAAATGGTGTAGTTTCTACATGATATAGTATTTCTGAATGATATAGTGAGTTTTTTCATGACATATAAATTGGAAACCAAGGTGAAAGATAATGCCAAAAATAGGGGTATAAATATTTAAAAACTCTACCTCTTCTTCAGAAAAACCCGGGCATTTGCCCGGGTCCCAATACTAGTAACTAATATATAAATCAGAGTACAAAAGCCAGCTCACGAGGTTGCAACATTTGGCGCCCTCATTGGACGCCATTTGTCGCGCTCATTAAGTGCCGTATCATTTTTTTAAATATTAATAGAGTTCTAAATTGATTAAAATACAAATAGAGTTTAGGATAAGAAAAAATAGAGTTGGGTTCACAATGAAAAACTTAAATATAGTAAATTGATTATAACTTTTAATATATAGTTCGTAATATTATAATTTTTGTACCATTGGAAAGTGTTTAAAAAGTACTTTAAAATAAGATCCATTTATGCTATATTTCAATTTTTATATTAAAGTAACATATAAAAGGAAATATTGACTATACTAACGTATTAAAGTAACCTACTGCAATTGGAATTAGCGATTCAATTAGAATTAGGGTTAAAGAATTAAAGTAACACACTGCAATTGGAATTAGAGATTCAATTAGAATTAGGGTTGTTATAAGAGATTCAATTAGAATTAGGTTTGTTTTACAAAACCTATTCATGTTAGAATTAGAATATTCAATGTTATATATACTAGATTGTCAGCGGTGAACTTTGCACATTGAGTGTTCTTCCCTATATTTTATTTCCACTTAAGCCAATTACGTGAGCTACATATTACTCATATTTTCTTTTCCTTTGATAAGAAACGAATGTTGCATCCTTCGTCTCCTCCAAATATGAATGTTGGATAAGATGGGACATGGTCAACATATTAGAAAGAGGGTTGATATTGTTAATCATGTTGGTCTATTGAGGCTTGAAGAGCACCGTAGCAACATACCATAGCAATATTACCAATTCTTCATAATTTAACAAATTGTTTCATATTTATATAATAGGTGCTTTTATTTGATTTGTAAACACAATGAGTACTAAAGAAAGTGGGAATTTTTTTAAAAGTACCTCTATTTCCATTACCAAGTTCTTATCTTCAATTAGAGGTCAAACCTCTGTACTAAAGCAAACAAAATAAATTAGAAAGCGTGTAAGCATCTAGCATCTACAATTATTAATGTTGGAAATTCATATTAATTAAATTCATATAGTGAAGTGAGTTTTATATAGATATGGTGAACTTCTATACAATATACTGGATTTTATTAACGGAAAACATATAGTGAAATAATATGCAATATAGTGGAGATTTTATTTTTAATGTTTTAAGGAAATTCTACACGGTGGCCTCGAACTTTTAATTTTTCTATATGGTGGCAGGGCAAAAAAAATATTATACAAAGTAACTCCCAACTTTGACAAATTCTACCTAGTGACCTTATTTCATTAATTGGTGGCTAACAAATTAAACGTAACTCTTTCTCTCTCCTCCCTCATCCCCTTTCTCTCTGTAACCCCAATCCACACCCCGTTCGCACAATTGCACCACCATAAAGTTCGGCCCTCCTCCATTAGTGAAGGTTGTTGTGTTTCAGTCTGACCCGCGTTTGTTACATTCCATTAACGCTGCGGTTTTGGTATAAACCATGTACTTAATGGGCGCATTCCGGCTTTTTGTGCTCCCATTTGAGTGAAGGTTTCTCTGGCTGTTTAAATCATCTTAATTGAGTGTTGTTCCCCTACTTTATATTGAGATATTCTGCTTATCTAGCATATGTTGCTGGCAGCATCTCAGCGCTTGAGGTGAGCCGTGTTAATGCTTTGGGGTAAAATGTGAATACTTGCATTAAGTGAAGCCTTCCATTTGAATTCTGCAATTTTGTAGACTTTTTCATCTTTACTTTCAATTCCCACCTCGACTTTTCAGAAGAAATGGAAAAAATATGATGACCTTAGATGCAGGAACATACACTTGTAGTTTCTTTTGGGATATGTTTTGTTTACCGAAGCCTCATCATAATTTAGTTAAATGCATTTAATTTAAAAACATATAAAGGCTGACACTGTCTTGTCTCTTTGAAAGTGTTGGTTGGGTGGTGCGGAGTGGGTAGACCCACTGGCGTTCGTTCGATGGCCTGGGTGGTAGTGTAGGGCTCTGGATTGGGGTTTACAGAGAGAAAGGGATGAGGGAGGAGAGAGCAAGTAGTTAGGTTTAATTTGTTAGACACCAATTAATGAAATAAAGTCACTAGGTAGAATTTGTCAAAGTTGGGACACTTTGTACAATATTTTTTTTGCCTTGCCAACATATAGAAAAATTAAAAGTTTGAGGCCACCATGTAGAATTTCCCATGTTTTAATATGCAGGAATATGTAGGTTGTGTAGTATATCGTGACATGTGCTTTAACATATAAAAATATGTAGTTTTCTACATGATAGAGTGAATGTCTGAATCATATAGTGAGTTTCTTCATGACATACAAATTAGAAACCAACGTCAAAGATAATGAAAAAATCATATTATAACTTTTAGTTGTTCTATGTCAGGCAAAAATAACGGCAAAAAATAGGGGTGTAAATATTTGAAAACTCTACCTCTTCTCTATGAAAAAGCCCGGGCATTTGCCCGGGTCCCAATACTAGTCATATATATAAAATAGGGGTGTATATGTAAATATACTAACGTATTAAAGTAACATACTGCAATTGGAATTAGCGATTCAATTAGACGTAGGGTTAAAGTATTAAAGTAACGTACTACAATTGGAATTAGGGATTCAATTAGAATTAGGGTTGGTCGTGACATTTGGCGTCCTCATTGGACGCCATTTGTCGCGCTCATTAAGTGCCATGTCATATTATTTTTTGAATATAAATATAGTTCTAAATTGATTAAAATACAAAAAGAGTATTGGATAAGAATAAATCGAGTCAGCTCACGAGGTCGCGACATTTGGCGTTCTCATTGGACGCCATTTGTCGCGCTCATTAAGTGCTATGTCATATTTTTTTGAACATAAATAGAGCTCTAAATTGATTAAAATACAAATAGAATTTATGATAAGAATAAATAGAGTTGGATTCACAATGAAAAACTTAAATATACTAAATTGATTATAACTTTTAATATATAGTTCGTTAAATTTTAATTTTTATACCATCGGAAAGTGTTTAAAAAGTACTTTAAAATAAGATCCATTTATACTATATTTAAAATTTATATTAAAGTAACATATAAAAGTAAATATTGAATATACTAACGTACTAAAGTAACATACTGCAATTGGAATTAGCGATTCAATTAGACGTAGGGTTAAATTATTAAAGTAACGTACTACAATTGGAATTAGGGATTCAATTAGAATTAGGGTTGTCACGACATTTGGCGTCCTCATTGGACGCCATTTGTCGCGCTCATTAAGTGCCATGTCATATTATTTTTTGAATATAAATAGAGTTCTAAATTGATTAAAATACAAATAGAGTTTAGGATAAGAATAAATAAAGTTGGGTTCATAATGAAAAACTTAAATATAGTAAATTGATTATAACTCTTAATATATAGTTCGTAAAATTATAATTTTTGTACCATTGGAAAGTGTTTGAAAAGTACTTTAAAAAAAGATCCATTTATAATATATTTAAAATTTTATATTAAAGTAACATATAGTTACAGCATGATAGAGTGAATGTTTGAATCATATAGTGAGTTTTAGCATGATATAATGAGTGTTGAAATGATATAGTGGATTGTTTAGAAATGATGTAGTTTCTGCATGATATAGTATGTTTCTAAATGATATAATGAGTTTCTTCATGACATATAAATTAGAAACCAACGTCAAAGATAATGACAAAATCATATTATAACTTTTAGTTGTTCTATGTCTGACAAAACTACGGCCAAAAATAAGTGTGTAAATATTTAAAAACTCTACCTCTTCTTCACGAAAAAACCCGGGCATTTGTTCGGGTCCCAATACTAGTCATATATATAAAATGAGGTCCAAAAGTCAGCTCACAAGACCGCGACATTTGGCGTCCTCATTGGACGCCATTTGTCGCGCTTATTTAGGTACGAAGTACATTATAGCTTTTGTTATTGTATGTCGGACGAAAATACGTTCAAACAGGATATGTCAAATTTTTATAATAAAGAATCATATAAAAAGAAATATTGATTATACTAACGTATTAAAGTAACAAACTACAATTAGAATTAGAAATTCAATTAGAATTAGGGCTTTTCTACAAAATCGATTCATATTAGAATTAGAATATTTAAAGTTATTACTCTCTCCGTCCCTAAATAGACTTCCCATTTCTCCTTTTCAGTTTACCAATGCACATTTTGTATCATTAATATCTTTAATTACATAATAATAAAGATTATAGAAGTTTGATTTTCGTAACGTACATAATGAAACGAATCAAACAAGGCCCCACATGACTACTTTTTTCTTATATATTGGAAAAATATTTGGAGGATTTTCCTTCCTTATAATAGTGCCAAAATTAGAAATGTGAAGTCTATTTATGAACAGAGTGAGTACATTATCACTTTTGTTATTGTATGTCGGACAAAAATACGTCCAAACATGATAAGTGAAAATTTCAAAAGTCTACATATTCTCCACGAAGAGAACGGGAATTTGCCCGGGTCCCAAATACTAGTAATATCATATATAACTAATACATATAGTATAGTACAAAAGCTAGCTCACGAGGTTACGACATTCGGCATTTGTCGCTCCCATTAAGTGTCATATCATTTTTTTTAAAATATAAATAGAGTTTTAAATTGATTAAAATACAAATAGAGTTTAGGATAAGAATAAATAGAGTTGGGTTCACAGTGAAAAACTTAAATATAGTAAATTGATTATAACTTTTAATATATAGTTCGTAAAATTATAATTTTTGTACCATTGGAAAGTGTTTAAAAAGTACTTTAAAATAAGATCCATTTATACTATATTTAAAATTTTATATTAAAGTAACCTATAAAAGGAAACATTGACTATACTAACGTATTAAAGTAACTTACTGCAATTGAATTTAGCGATTCATTTAGAATTATAAAAGCCAGCTCACGAGGTCATGACATTTGGCGACACGCCATTTGTCGCGCTCATTTAGTATCGTGTCATTTTATTTAATATAAATAGAGTTCTAAATTGATTAAATTACAAATAGAGTTTTGAATAAGAATAAATAGAGTTGGTTTCACAATGAGAAACTTAAATATAGTAAATTGATTATAACTTATAATATATAGTTTGTCAAATTATAATTTTTTTGTACCATTGGAAAGTGTTTTAAAAGTACTTTAAAATAAGACCCATTTATACTATATTTAAAATTTTATATTAAAGTAACATATAAAAGCAATCATTAACTAAACTAGCGTATTAAAGTAAGCTACTGCATGCAATTGGAATTAGCGATTCAATTAGAATTACAAAAGCTATCTCACAAGGTCGAGACATTTGGCGCCACGCCATTTGTCGCGCTTATTAAGTGTCATGTCATTTTTTTTTTAATATAAATAGAGTTCTAAATTGATTGAAATACAAATAGAGTTTAGGATAAGAATAAATAGAGTTGGGTTCACAATGAAAAAACTTAAATATAGTAAATTGATTATAACTTTTAATATATAGTTCGTAAAATTATAATTTTTGTACAATTGGAAAGTGTTTTAAAAGTACTTTAAAATAAGATCCATTTATACTATATTTAGAATTTTATATTAAAGTAACATATAAAAGGAAATATTAACTATGCTAATGTATTAAAGTAACCTACTGCAAATGGAATTAGCGATTCAATTAGAATTAGGGTTAAAGTAGTAAAGTAACCTGTTGCAATTGGAATTAGGGATTCAATTAGAATTAGGGTTGTTATAAGAGATTCTATTAGAATTAGGGTTGTTCTATAAAACCTATCCATGTTAGAATTAGAATATTCAAAGTTATATATACTAGATTGCTAGCGGTCAACTTTGCACATTGAGTTTTCTTCCCTATATTTTATTTCCACTTAAGCTAATTACGTGAAGTACATATTATAGATTTTTAGCGCTCAGCTTTGCACGTTGAATTCTTCCCCAAGGTACGGTTTCTAATAAATATACTCCTCATATTTTCTTTCTCTTTGATAAGAAACAAACGCTGCATGCTTCTTCTCCTCCACACATGAATGTTGGATAAGATGGGACAACATATTAGAAAGAGGGTTCACATACCGTCGCAATATTACCAATCCTTCATAATTAAACAAATTGTTCATTTTTATATGACATGTGCTTTAATTTGATTTGTAAACACAATGAGTACTAAAGAAAGGTAAGTTTTATCTTGAACTTTCTTCATTAACTTTTCATTGGTCTAGAACATATACTAATGAATTAAGCATTGGAACGAAAAATAAACTTATGTGCTATGCTATTGTAAATAAAATGGTCAAGGATATCAATTGAACCAATCAGGTACAATAGTTTCTGCATGATATAGTATGTTTCCGAATGATAAGTGAGTTTCTTCATGACAACATAAACCAACGTCAAAGATAATGACAAAATCATATTAAAACTTTTAGTTGTTCTATGTTAGACAAAAATAACGGCAAAAATAGGGGTGTAAATATTCAAAAACTCTACCTCTTCTTCAGGAAAAAGCCCGGACATTTGCCCGCGTCCTAATACTAGTAACTAATATATAAAGTTGATTCCAAAAGCCAAGTCACGAGGTTGCGACATTTGATGTCTTCATTGGACGCCACATGTCACGCTTATTAAGTGCCATGTCACTTTTCCTAAAATAAATAGAGTTCCACATTAATAAAAATACATGTATATAGTTAAGGATAATAAGAAATAGAGTTGGGTTCACGATGGAAACTTAAGTATAGTAAATCGATTATAACTTTTAATATATAGTTCCGAAAATTATAATTTTTGCACCATTGAAAAGCATTTAAAAAATACTTTTGAACAAGAACCATTTATACTATATTTAAATTTTACATTAAAGTAACGTATGAAAGAAATATCAACTCACGAGGTTGGGACATTTGGCGTCTTCATTGGACGCCACATGTCACACTTATTAAGTGCCATGTCACTTTTCCTAAAATAATTAGAGTTCCAGAGTCATAAAAATACATGTATATAGTTAAGGATGAGAAGAATTAAAGTTGAGTTCACATTGGAAAACTTAAGTATAGTAAATCGATTATAACTTTTAATATATAGTTCCGAAAATTATAATTTTTGCACCATTGAAAAGTATTTAAAATTACTTTCAAACAAGATACATTTATACTATATTTAAATTTATATTAAAGTAACGTATAAAAAGAAATATCAATTCACATGGTTGCGAAATTTGACGTCTTCATTGGACGCCACATATCACACTTATTAAGTGTCATATAACTTTTCCTAAAATAAATAGAGTTCCAAATTAGTAAAAATACATGTATATAGTTAAGGATAAGAAGAAATAGAGTTGGGTTCACAATAAAAAAATTAAATATAGTAAATTGATTATAACTTTTAATATATAGTTCGTAAAATTATAATTTTTGTACAATTGGAAAGTGTTTTAAAAGTACTTTAAAATAAGATCCATTTATACTATATTTAAAATTTTATATTAAAGTAACATATAAAAGGAAATATTGACTATGCTAACGTATTAAAGTAACCTACTGCAAATGGAATTAGCGATTCAATTAGAATTAGGGTTAAAGTATTAAAGTAACTTGTTGCAATTGGAATTAGGGATTCAATTCGAATTAGGGTTGTTATAAAAGATTCTATTAGAATTAGGGTTGTTCTACAAAACCTATCCATGTTAGAATTAGAATATTCAAAGTTATATATACTAGATTGTTAGCGGTCAACTTTGCACATTGAGTTTTCTTCCCTATATTTTATTTCCACTTAAGCTAATTACGTGAAGTACATATTATAGAATTTTAGCGCTCAGCTTTGCACATTGAATTCTTCCCCAAGGTACGGTTTCTAATAAATATACTCCTCATATTTTCTTTCTCTTTGATAAGAAACAAACGCTGCATGCTTCGTCTCCTCCAAACATGAATGTTGGATAAGATGGGACAACATATTAGAAAGAGGGTTCAACATACCGTAGCAATATTACCAAACCTTCATAATTTAACAAATTGTTTCATTTTTATATGACAGGTGCTTTAATTTGATTTGTAAACACAATGAGTACTAAAGAAAGGTAAGTTTTATCTTGAACTTTCTCCATTAACTTTTCATTGGTCTAGAACATATACTAATGACTTAAGCATTGGAACGAAAAATAAACTTATGTGCTATGCTATTGTAAATAAAATGGTCAAGGATATCAATTGAACCAATCAGGTACAATAGTTTCTACATGATATAGTATGTTTCCGAATGATAAGTGAGTTTCTTCATGACATCATAAACCAACGTCAAAGATAATGACAAAATCATATTACAACTTTTAGTTGTTCTATGTTAGACAAAAATAACGGCAAAAATAGGGGTGTAAATATTCAAAAACTCTACCTCTTCTTCAGGAAAAAGCCCGGACATTTGCATGCGTCCTAATACTAGCAACTAATATATAAAGCAGATTCCAAAAGCCAAGTCACGAGGTTGCGACATTTGATTTCTTCATTGGACGCCACATGTCACGCTTATTAAGTGCCATGTCACTTTTCCTAAAATAAATAGAGTTCCACATTAATAAAAATACATGTATATAGTTAAGGATAATAAGAAATAGAGTTGGGTTCACGATGGAAACTTAAGTATAGTAAATCGATAATAACTTTTAATATATAGTTTCGAAAATTATAATTTTTGCACCATTGAAAAGCATTTAAAAAATACTTTCGAACAAGAACCATTTATACTATATTTAAATTTTACATTAAAGTAACGTATGAAAAGAAATATCAACTCACGAGGTTGGGACATTTGGCGTCTTCATTGGACGCCACATGTCACACTTATTAAGTGCCATGTCACTTTTCCTAAAATAACTAGAGTTCCAGAGTCATAAAAATACATGTATATAGTTAAGGATGAGAAGAATTAGAGTTGAGTTCACATTGGAAAACTTAAGTATAGTAAATCGATTATAACTTTTAATATATAGTTCCGAAAATTATAATTTTTGTACCATTGAAAAAGTATTTAAAAATACTTTCAAAAAAGATACATTTATACTATATTTAAATTTATATTAAAGTAACGTATAAAAAGAAATATCAATTCATGGTTGTGAAATTTGACGTCTTCATTGGACGCCACATGTCACACTTATTAAGTGTCATATCACTTTTCCTAAAATAAATAGAGTTCCAAATTAGTAAAAATACATGTATATAGTTAAGGATAAGAAGAAATAGAGTTGTTCACAATGAAAAAATTAAGTATAGTAAATCGATTATAAGTTTTAATGTATAGTTCCAAAAATTATAATTTTTACACCATTGAAAAGTATTTTAAAAATACTTATAATTAGATCCATTTATTCTATATTTAAATTTTATATTAAAGTAATGTATAAAAAGAAATATTTTCCATAGTATATATTAAAATTACAAACTACAATTAGAATTAGGACTTCAAGTGGAATTAGGGATTTTTCTACAAAACTTATTAATGTTAGAATTAGAATATTCAAAGTTATTATATTATAACTTTTGTTATTGTATCTTGGACAAAAAAAAGGTCAAATAGGGTATGTGAATATTTTAAAAGTATACATCTTCTCCACGAAGAGAACGTGCATTTGCCCGGGTCCAAATACTAGTGTATATATATATAAAGGATAAACTTTTCGAGAGCATAGGGAGCTCCTCAAGATTTCGAGGTCATACAACGCCCCACGTTGGATTGCCATGTCATTAATTTTTATTTTTATCTATAAAAAAATGGAGTCCTACATAAATTTAAATACATGAGTTTTAGATAAGCGAAAATTTGAGTTTGATTTTGAATGAACAACCTTAATTATTATATTATGCAAATTGTATATAACTTTTGCTACGTAATCTGGAATATTACTCCCTCCGTTTCATTTTAATCTACACACTTTCCTTTTTGGTCTGTTTCTTTTTAATCTACACACTGTTGCTTTTTCTATTTTAGGTAACATGTCACATCTACTTTCTCCTCTTTTTCCACCCATGTCATCCACTTTTTAATATTTTAACCCACTTTTTACTTTCTCTCTCTCACTTTTCAGTTTCTCTCTCCACCTTTTCAGTTTCTCTCTCATACTTTTGTACTTATTCCTTGGTTCTCCCCCAAAGTGAAGTGAGTAAATTAAAATGAAACGGAGGGAGTATAATTTTTGTACCATTGGAGAGTGCTCGAAATATGCTTCGAAATAATATATTTACAATATAGTTCTACTCAACTTATGAAATAGAGCGTGCCATATAGGATTGTCGTGACATTTATTTTTATTTTAAATCTTTTTAAAAAAATAGAGTTCTACAACAAAAAGTAAAATCTATAGCGATAAAATTACATATATATTAGAGTTTTGGATGATGAAAAAATTAGATTTTTTTTAAAAAAACCTTAGAATATTATAGAGAGCTCTACCTAAGTATGTCGTGTCATTCTTATTATTTTTTTTTTAAAATATAGCGTTCGATATAGATATAAATACATATAAGGTGTTTTGGGTAAGTGAAGATTAGTTATTGATTTTGAATAAATAACCTAAATTATTATACTATGTAAATTGAATATAACTTTTACTATATACTTCCTCTGTTCTTTTTTCTATTGCAACAATTGAACGTAGGAAGTAATTCGTACTATCATAATTTTGTTACCATCGAAGAGTGCTCGAAATATGCTATGAAATAAGATCCATAACAATATAGTTTTACATTATAAAAATATATTTATTTAGATGAACTATCACGTATTCTTTATTCTTTATTTTAAATACATATAAAAATTGTTTATTATATGTGATAATGGCAATTATATCTTTCAAAATCATACTTTTCAAAACTGGGTTATACTATAAAGATAAAAAAGTTACATATTTATAGTTTTATATAGTGAAAAATCAAAGTCTGATTTTGACTAAACAACCTAAAAATATTATACCATAAAAATTAAGTATAGTTTTTGCTACATAATTCGAAAAATTATAACTTTTACATCATTGGAACTTCCTTACAACTATAAAAATAAAGAAATTTAGATGAATATTTTTTTTAACCTATGCGTTGGATCATATTATAAGTAATAAAGAAGTTATAAAAAGAGTATGAATTTAATATAATAAGAGGTACTATATGATTATGGTAAGAAATTTTAGAATTATTAAGAGAAAATGGAGTTTAGTTTCCACCAAAATTATCTAAAACTCAATAATACAATTGAGTATTATAACTGTTGCTACCTACTATAAAAAATACGCAATTTCATTATAATTGAATAGAGCTTGAGATTTGCATTAAAGCAATAATAATTAATTAGGAATATAATTAAATTACTATAATTAATACAATCATGATTAGATGTCTCTCAATAAGTATCTAATTTATCTTCCTTATTATCATAGAGCTAATGAAATAGATATAATTCAAGCACATTAAAAAATAATCGTGCATCGCATTAATAGTATTATTTGAAGAATTAATGACACAGTCACACGTCAATCGATATAATTAATGCTTATTTATTGCTTAATATATGGTCTGTTTATAGTTTGCACGTCTAAATTTCCAAGCCAGTGATTTTCTATATTTCATTATTGATGATGAACCAAGAATCCTATATGGCATTGATTCATGATGGATTACAATAAGAACACCATGGAAATTTAGAAGTGTAATAACAAGGCACCATTAGTTGGTGAATTATCTTAGAAAATCTAGTCAATTAAGCCATAGTTTGTATGATTAATTTCCCTCAATTCACTGGCAAAATTTATCAAATATCCTTGTTAACTTTTAAATTCCTTTGAGTTATAGTAAAACATTAATTTAATTAAGACACATCCCGAAAAAGGTTAATTTTCGTCACGGAAACACCTTTTTGTATGCATATGTTTTGTATATTTCTTAATAAGAACTCTAAATTCAAAGAAATTTCCTCCTGATTACTCCTTCCCCCCCAACAAAATTTACCACTTCCCAATTTAATTAGGGTTTTATTTGTATTTTTGCGGAAATTATATAGGTTTATAAAAGTCCAAAATTAAAACTCTTTCAAACCCATGATATTTTTGACACTATTCACAAATTCTACTTTGACCATTTTCTATTATTTGTACATAATAAAACATAGTCATGTGAGATCTTGTTGGATTCGTCTCCATATATATTATTTAAATATCAACTTTTTATAATTTTTACTATACCGAATTAAAGAAATAATTGTTCAGAATTGTGAGTTAACAAACATGTAAAGAGCAAATGCTAGAACTAAAAGAAATTGGAGGAATTATACTACAATACTTGTTACTAGTATTGGGAACGCGAGCAAAGATCCAGACTCTTCATATAGAAAGTGTAGACTTTTGAATTTCTTGCTTACTAAATCGAAGTCATTCAACCTTATCTCAGAATTGCAATGTCTTTCAATTATATCTTTCGTGGCTTGTGGGATCAACAACCTCTTTGTCCTACAAATATGGCATTACGTTATACTTCCTTCGTTTTTTTAGATGATCTGTTTTGACTTTTGACACTATTCTCATATATGACTTTGACTATCTTTTGTGATTTGTACTCAAGGAAAAGTATAGTCATGTGGGATCTTGTTAGATTCATCTCAATGTATATTTTCCAAATATCAACTTTTTGTAATTTTTGCTTATTGACAATTAAATGATATAAAGGTTCAAAATAGTGCATTAGTAAGTGTGCCTAGAGGAAACGGGTCAACTAAAAAAAAAGAGGTAAATATTTGTTACATAAAGAAAGTGGTGAGTCTTTAAGAAAGGTAGATAGAGAAAGTGGGGACCATCACTTTTTGCAAAAGAAAAAAAAAGTCAGCTGATAAGGACAATGTATGAGTATTTCAAAGGAGAAAGTTGGGGACCACCAACTTTTATGGATTTTAGAAAGTTAAGGGGTAAACAAAAATTTGTTTACTATATGTAGTAAGTATTGCGACATTTCATTTAGGGAAGTGTAACAAGTATTTTGAAATAGTGGAAAGTACATGTTAAAGAGATTAAGAGGGTGTTTGGCAATTAGAGTTTTGGAGCAAAAAGAGAGTTTTGGAGCACTTTTAGAGTTTTGACTAGTCAAAAACTCTAAAAGGGATGTTTGGTAAAAGAGAGTTTTAGAGAGAGTTTTGGAATAAAAACTCTCAAAATGAATAGGAGCTTTTTCTTTAGAAGATTAGGTAAAAATATGTTCAATGACTTTTTTGTTTCTAATAATAATATGACACATATGTATTAAAATGTCTAAATGTCATTTTACACAAACAAATGGCAATAAGCTTTTAGCAATCAATTAATTGTTACCAAACACATTTGTAAAAACAAGTTATCAAATCAGCAGTCAAAGTTGCTGAAAAAAAAAAAGCTAAAACTCTAACAACAAACTCTAAACTTTAGTAGCTAAACTCTAAATTCTATTTGCCAAACAAGGCCTAAGTTTTCGACAATAATATTATGATTATATGGCTTTTTGTCAGTTATCGGCAAGGGTCAGGTCTGGGTCGGGTCCAGCTGGACCCTAGACACGAACCCTAATTTTTTTGCAGACCCAGATCCGGACCGTAAGGGTCTGGGAAAATTGGACCCGGACCCTGAACCCTTAGGGTCTGTGGGTATAGGGTCCGGGTCCAGGGTCCAAGCTATTTCTTTATTTTTGCCTAATTTTCAGCATTATTAATATTTTATGATAAAAAATGATCATCTAAAAAAAGACCCATAAATAAGAAAATATAAACTACGGTAATAATTGCACATAAATTACACAATCACCAACAGTCCAAAAAATTGCACATAAATTACACAAGCACCAACCGTCCAACTTTTAAAAACTGAAATTACACATAAATTCAGAATTCGCACATAAAATAAAAATCACCAACAGTCCATATCAATGAATATCGCACATAAATTCAGATTGATAGACAACAAAGGCAGAGCATGGCCTGCGCTTAACTTAGGACCCTCTTTCTGTATAATCAAGAGATTATCAGAAAGTCATCTCAAGAATTAACAAAATACTGGCTACAGGTGTAAAGCCCTCATAGGCATGATATTCATCCAATATTGTATCTCATCCATATCAAAACCGAGATTACACATATTAACAGTAAATAAGTAGGTGCCGGTGCCCAGTGGTGAGTGGTGGTGAACTGTGAAGAGAGTCAAGAGACTCTCTCTCTAAATCGACGCAATGAGTGGCAGTGTGTAGGAATAGGAAATTTCGAAATAGGTTTTCAAAGTGTGAATGATGTGTTTTAGTTTAGGTCCTTTGAAATCAGTTTTTTTTTTTAATAAAAAGGTAAACCTTATATATTTAATATTTTTAGGGTTTAAGGGTCGGGTCGGGTCTGGGTCCAGAATATCAAGATCTGGACCCTAAAAAAATCACTTGGACCCGGACCCAGACCCTTAGGGTCTGAAAAAGTTGGACCAAGACCCTTAAATTAGGGTCGGGTCCAGTAGGGTCCTGGACCCATGTCCATCCCTACTTTTGGTATACCATTCTCATTTTATTAATAAGTGTCAAACTAGAACTTTTATCAACTTCTCTGCATGTTTGTAAAATTAGACAAATGTTGTGCTAGCTTTTTCATTTTCCACCCCAACTTCTACTTTGTATATGTTTATTGTGTTTGTGTTAGAACTTATGTCAAATAAAATAGTCAAAATCTTTAGATTTGAAGTAACATATATTAACTTGTTATACAAAATTATTGTTCTTCCATACATTTGTTGCAGAAAAATTCCCCACATTCTTTTTATAACTTTGATACGCATTTGGAACAGGATGAGAATAACCAATCATTGTCTGTTTTGATTTATGTGATTTTAGCTTTGCAAGCCATTTTAGTACCATCTACGACATTGCCGCCAAAAATATATAGATTTATCGTTTTTGATCGTTCGGAATCCTTAGGCAGAGTATAAAATTTGATAGAGGTTTGAGATATAGGCAAATTAAGAAGATTTAATGGAGAGATATTGATATTGCGATGTTTATATACTGATACTAATAATATATAACAATTTTAATTATATTTATTTGAAACACGTACTTACATCATACACCATGGAATTGTTTTTATATAATCTAAGAATAAATTATGATTTTGAGAGAATAAAATTAAAGACCAAACCTTAGGTTTGGTAAGAACTCAAAGAAAATCAAATCAAAAGGGTGATGAGAACCTAAGATTAGCTTAACAGGGAATATATATATATATATATATATATATATATATATATATATATATATATATATATATATATATATATATATATATAGGTAGGATCCACTGAAAACTAACCTTAAGTTGAAAACTGAAAACCAACCTTGTTGCTCATTTTGCATATTTTTGCTCATTTTATGTTTTTTGCTCATTACATGTTTTTGCTCATTTTAAGAAACTTTTGCTCATTTTAGCAAACTTTCGCTCATTTTACGAAGTTTTTGCTGATTTTACAAACTCTTGTTCATTTTATGTGTTTTTTCTCATTTTACAAATTTTTGCTCATTTTATGTTTTTTGCTCATTTTATATTTTTGCTCATTTTAAGAACTTTTTGCTCATTTTATCGTTTTGCTCATTTTAGAAACTTTTTGCTCATTTTATGTTGCAGTTTTCAATTTTCAGCATAAGAAATGGTTTTCACGTGATCCTATTCCTATGTATATATATACATATATGTAAGATACTATGTGTTTGTTATCTTATGTATCTTCTTACAGATCAATTTTTGTTTAGGAAAACTTCTTATTCATCTTCTAATTCTAACATGAAAGGATTTGTAGAAAGTTGGAGAGGAAATTTTCTTATACATCCCTAATTCTAATTTCGTTGGGTTACTTTAATACGTACTATAATAAATATTTCTTTTTATATGTTGCTTTATTATATATAGAGTTGAAAAATATTATTAATGGATGTTGTTTTAAAGTATTTTTAAGAAACATTCCAATGGTACAAAAATTATAATTTTTTGAAATATCAATTTACTATACTATAGGTTTTTCACTATAAACCAAATTCTATTTCTTATTATCCTATACTCTATATATGTATTTTTATTGAACTCTATTTATTTTTAAAAATAGTGACTTGGTACTTAATAAGCGCGACAAATGGAGTCTAATAAGGACGCCAAATGTTGCAACCTCTTGTATTGGATTTTGGACTCTTCTTTATATATTAGTTATATATATGATTAGCAAGTTTGTATAAGACAGTCTTACAATAAAGTTAGTACAAGTCCACCTTGTTTTATTGCCATAAAAGGGTCATCTATACAAATACATTAAAAGGCGTGCGAAAGAAAGCTTATGTGCCACGTGGCACTCTCCTCAACTTTCTAATGCAAATGCTTTATGTCTATGTGTACTCCTCACTTTTAAAAAAGAAATGTGTAAGTGCAAGGTATCGAACACGTGACCTTTGAAATGAAAAGTTAGAGCTTAGCCATCAATACACTATGAATTTGTTGTCTAATGTTTCAAATAAAATATGATAAAGTCTTGTAATAAGTATACTTAACTAAAAAGACTTGAACAAGTATATACATCTCTAACACTCTTATTATGTAACTTACAAGAGAATATTGATGTCATATTCTCTTACCACAATTCCTTTTAAGGTATTGTTTTCAAACTCAAACCTTTCAATTTTTCATAACTAGCCTCGTATGCATGCGATGCGTGAGCCAACATATTAGTATTAATACTGATATTCAAAATCGTAAAAAACATTAATATTAATGCGAAAAATAAACATGTACTTCGTACTTATAATTTATGTTTACAAAACATAGGATTGAAAATGAAGATAAGAGAAGTTGGTCTATGCTTATTTTTTCTCATCAGGTTTAACTTTTTCTCTTGAATAACATATTGACTACAACAATTATGAAATCGAAAAAATACAAAGATGAGTTATACTCTTTTTTTTCTCAGTAATTTTTTGAATTTTTAATTTATGTTCTTTGTAATTGATATTGAATATTTAGGTAAAAGAAAACTTTGTATCTTTGGTTTTACAATTGTTGAAAAATTTCTTTGTTGGGATATTTTCCTCATCATAAGTAATCTTTTAATGGCAATCTTAATCTTTTTTATGTTATTAGTTTTATCTTTTTATAACTTTCCTTATTGTATAATTGTATTTCAGGAAATGAATTAGAAATTTTAAATAGTTTTTTTCTATGTTTCAAATTAGGGGTATATAAGTCTTTTCAAGAAGGGACACCGTAGCTCCCCTCTTGGCTTATATAAAAGAGATTTATCACGTTGTGACGTGAATTTTTCAATTTCTTAATGGACAAAAAATACGAAAAGTAGCAAAATAAATTATAAAATTTAAAAATAATAACATATTAGTTCATTGTAACTGACCCGAGGCATCGCCCGGGCAAAAAAAACTAGTTGTTAAGTTAAAGGGGGTAACTTTTTACAAATGGTCACTTTAAAGCAAGTGATTCCTTCAGGTTATAAAGTTATCCCTGTCTTACCATAAGCTATAACAAATCGGTCTTATATGAGAGTTTGTATTATTTTAAAGACTTAGGCTTGATTCTCTTCAACTTTTAAAAAATTATAATATTCATATTTTAATTAGTTAATACTATCAGAATTCCTAGTACCTTAACCATACTCCTCTCCTTTTCGCTCTTCTCATTCTCCCTCCCTCAAAACCTCAAAAAGTTGGACCTTAATTAGCAATTTAGCATATGCCTATTATCCCCCTCCTTAGAATGTACTAGCGTGTTACTTGCCGCTATGCCGCTATGACTATTGAGTGTCTAATTTGGACTCCATTAGCTTAGTGGTTGAGAACTCTTGGTGGATATATAGCCAAAGCCACTATCAAAGCATATGCCAACAATACGCCTTGCTCACTCCAATTTTCATGTGACAACAACCATTATTGACAAACATCAGGAAATTATTAGGAAAGGCTCCACTTCAGTTTTTAAAAGCTCTCTATTGGCAAATGGCAAGCCTCCACATGAACTTCACCACCCTTTTCTTCCTCTACTTTGAGTATACTAAGCACATGTGGAGATCAATTCATTATTGAATGTTGACCACATATCGCCAAATGCCAACCCCCCTAATTAACTTGTTGAGTTTGTCTATTAGCAAAGAGATAAAAAACCTGTTGAGGTTGATAAGAAATCCTTAGTTTAGTACCAATATCTATAATTTTGTATTTTGATAAACTATGAAAGTAAATTATTAAATCTCGCATAACAATGAGCTGAGCAAAGCTATATAGAGAATTATTTCCCATCAAGTGTATTTAGCTCATCTTAATTTCTATGAATCTATACTGATATGAGTTGATGTGACATTTTCATCCCAATCTGAAGTTATTTATTAATTAAGATCTAATTTTGTTTGGAATTCTTTTTTGTGATTATTCAAACGGAATGTATCTTGTTTTGCATATGATGTGATCTGATTTGAACATTTTAGAGCAAAGCATTTTATAAAATTATGATTACTATTATTAGGGTTAATGCCATAAAAATTGCTATTATTAGTCCTACTTATTCCTATTAGTCTAATATACTACTACTATTATTACATGCGTCCCCTTTGTTTTTTCTATTGTATCATACTCCATCCGTTTCTGAGTAGTCCGAACTCCAAACTCTTAACTTTGATTATTTATCCTATATTAATTTGAACACTTCTCTTTTTGACATGATTCCATTATTATTATATTAATTATCTAGCACTTATTTGGCCCAAACTCTAACAATAAAAAGTACTCAACTTTGTCACTCCTTCAATTAAATTATATTCCACGACTTCTATCAAATCAAATTTTTAATAATTGAACATTTGATAACCAAACTAAAATATATCACCTTAAACTACGTGTGCCAACAAGTGTTCAAATCTTTCTGTGACAGAAGGAGTATTTTCTATGTAGTTGCTTTAACCGAAACTTATTGACTGATATATAGAAACAGATATTAGTAAGGTCATGTTGTACTAATCTAAATGTATATTTTCAATTTGGAAAAATGTTTAAATTTAGGAAAATTGACAATAGGGGTCTGAACTTAGGGTGATAATTTTTTAAAGGTCTGAACTATGATTAATCTGTGTAGGTTCCTATTTTTAGGAGATATTAACTTTTAGCGGGGTTAGTAACTTCAAACTAGAGATGGCCAACAGTGCGGGCCAATCCAGCCCATCCAACCCAGCCCACCTCGTGGGCTGAACCCGCTAGAAGCCCGATCCAGCCCAGCTCGAACCGTGAAATTTTTGGGTGGGCTGTGGGTCGGATTTTTTGAGCTCAGCCCACGAAAGTCCGCTACTACAGCCCCCCACCCGGACCACGAAACCAGTTCGCCCCTGCCCATGAGCTGGACCAGCTCTTCCCAAGTATATCTTAATCAAATTGCATATATTATAATTCAATCAAATTCAAAAATAATGAAAGTATTCATTAATATTAATAATTGTATATATTTTAATTAATATTTAAAGGTTTTATGTAACAACAATGAATAATTCCAATCATTAAATAATTTTGAAAAAATTTTAATAAATTCTCGTTCCGGCCCGCCAACCCGGTCTAGCCCGCTTGGCCCACGGACCACCAGAACTGCTTCTCGAACAATAAAACCAGTAAGATACCGATGAGGGCCAAAAATTTTCAGCTCGTGGACCAGCTGGCCCAACCCGCAAATTTCACGGTCCGGTCTTGGGCCGTAATATCTCAGCCCGGCCCGCTAGGATCCATGGTTTGTCCCGCCAAGCCCGTACTAGTGGCCATCACTACTTGAAACCGGCTTAATAGATCATAACTCATAAAATGTGGGTCCCATCAGAAGGGTTAATTAAGGGAGAGAAGTAGGAAGTAGGTGAATTTTTTTAAAAAATTCATTAGTTTCATTGAGGCCCGCTAAAAGTTAAGACACCCTAAAGTAGGGACCTACACAAGTTAAAAATTATCACCTAATGTTCAGACAGCGGCGGATCCAGAAAGTTCAACATGTGGGTTTGAACATTTTAGATGTAAGACGACTAGAATAATTTCGTAAAATTGAAACATATACCTTACTTCAACTTTTTTTAACTATAACGAAAAACATAAGGTTCTCAGAGAAAGATCAATCAGTCTTACCACAAATAAGCAATTGCCAAACAATCGTGCTATGAAGAATCATGATTAAAATGAACGGTGCTTAAGAACTGTAGTAAAATACCAACAAGGCTCTCAAAAAGTATTAGCAGTAGTCTTATAATTGCAAGTAAAAATGAAATGAAATTTAATATGAGATGAAATATGCTAATGCAACTAAGAAAGCCCATACACGAACCCCTAACAATTATCAACCACCAAATACGTCCGCTAAGATCCACAATTCACCCGTAGAACAACACACAAATCCCAACAACCGACCCATCAAATCATAGTAGTCACAAGAAATCAACGAGTATGGCATCTCAAAAGAAAATCCAAGCAAAAAATACCAAAGTGATATCAAAAGTATGAACAATATAAAATATGAAAGCTTACAACCCAATTGAAGAGTCGAATAAGCTAAAAAATCACATCATTTGGCTTCTTGAACACCAACTTCAACCATTATGTTGCCAACTCACACAAATCCTATAACAATCATGAATAAAAGGGAAAGAGAAAAATAAAAGAATTAATAAAAGAAAGATGAAAGTTAGGTGTTCATGTGGGGAAAAAGGAAAAACAGACAAATAAAAAAAGTAGTAAAAAAAGAATTTTTTTCCATGAATAATGTCAAAGGGAGTATTAATTCCTCCTATACGCTGAACTTGAAATTAATTCCATGGATACCGTCCACGTAGGACAGCACGCGAGATTTTTTTTTTCACTTTCGGCAAACCAAACTGCTACTCAGAGTAGCGGTTAACTTTAAGTTAAGTCGCTACTGATGGTAGACAAGGTAAAACCGCTACTTGGTGTAGCAATTTATACCGTAAATTGCACTAAGGAAAACAAAGGAAAGCGTGCCACAAAAGCTCTTAGCGCCAGATAAATAATTCAAGGCATAGTTCAACAGTATCCATGGAATTAATTTAAAGTTCAGCGTATAGGAGGAATTAATACTCCCTTTGGCATTATTCATGGAAAAGAAATGTGGTGATTGGTGGTCTGGGAAAGGAGAATGCAGTCTGGGTTGATGGTGGTGCGTGGACAGTGGGGAGCGTGGTGGAGTGCGGTTGAGAAGGGGCAATTCGCAGGTGTTGGCGACCGAGATATGGAGGAACGGTAGGAGGAAGACGTGAAGAAGCGACAGAGGAGGTGCGGTTTTGGAGGCGTGGACCACGACTAGCTCACAGGCGGTGGAACTAACAGAATATGGGAATGGGTGGGTGTAGGCTGTGGTGACAATGGTCTGTGATGAGAGGGAGAAAACGGGAAGAGGAGTATGCGTGACAGCATGAGGAGAACGAAGGGAAAAAATAGGGAAGCTTGCTTTTTTTTTTGTAATTCTTGTCCTGCGCCAGGTTAGGCAACAACGGGTCGGTCAGGCGATGTAGTAGCCATGTTTGGCAACTTCCCCCTGTTAAACGGGAGACCAGTACTTATCCAAAAAATCGTCAAGTCTTCTAGCCTCCAAAATGCGCTTGCACGCCGGTAAGGCGAAAATCCGCTCGATAGGCTACTGTGAAAGTTCTGTTAGGCTATTTTTTAAAAAAGAAACACCACAAGCAAACTTGTTAGTTTTGTTTGTACATCGCAGAAACTAATAAAAATAATGATTTCAAGTTCATTTAAAATTATAATAAATGAATATGAAATATAAAAAGTCGGCTCGCCTCCCAAAAAAAAAGTTGTTTTAGAATGGTCCTGCACGACCGTTTAAGATTTGTAGACCAATTGTGAATATTTCAATGATTTAAGAAGCTTATTATATAAGAGTGAAAGGGGAAAATGAAACTATTAGTCCTAAAAAACTAGGGGAAAAATGAAATTATTAGTCCTAAAAAACTATTATAACTACATAAAGAGAAATCAAGAGAAATGTTATATTTACAAGAGAGAAAAAGAAAAATCTTTAGTTTTTTTTACATGACTCAAAACAAATAAAAGAAACTAAGTGGATATTAGTTACATGATCATGAGAGTTATTTAAAGGGGAAGAAAGAAGAAACGATGGAGGATATAATATAGGAGAAGAAAGAGTAAGGTCAAGTGTTTGAGAAAATGGAACATGAGAGTCAAAAACATTGGTTGGTACCGATAAAGACTCATAGAATCATCTCACTCTCAACTTTTGACTTCTTCATGGAAGGATTTTCAACCAAGGGTTCTTCCTCCTTCAAAACATCCATCATATTATTGGTCATTCTCTCAATCTTATCATCATTCCAAGAGCTCCATTTTCTATCCAACCCTCCTCATCATCATAAAAATATGATTGGGAACAGGAATTTGAACAAATTGACATTCATATTGGGAAAAGGAGTCGAAATCATTTATGGATGTCACATCACACAAAGAAAAATCATGAGAAGTAGAGTGACTATTTGAACAAGAAGGATGTGCTGTAATGTAAGTTTGGGGGTGAAATAATTGGTTTAGCATATAAATACATCTCCCACTAGTATGTACCCCTAGATAACCACGCAATTGATCCCAACAATGATCAAGAGATTCAAATAGAGATCTTCCATTAGACATAGATTCTATCGTCATCTTAGTTTATTCATTCAACCCCTCATAAATCACTAGCTAGACACATTTCCCATAGTTCAATACCATGATTAGGACCAACAAAATCACCAAGTTTATGATAGTATTTCCAAAACACTTCTTTCTCATATTCTGGAAAAGAAAAAAATGATCTAGTTATTCTAGCATGTATATATGGGATTCATGGAACACATAAGTTCATTCATGAGAATTCATGCAAAAATTGGATGTATTTTGATATGATGTATCAAAACTGAAAACATGAGAATTATGACTATGATGCCTATCAATAGAATTATCATATAACTCCATGATACGAAAAAGAAAAAATGAAATATAAAACTATTCACAAAAGGGGAGAAAAAACATATATACAGTAAAGTCTCACCAATAATAAAAATAAAATAAAACTATATCATCTCCTCGACAACAACACCAAAGTTTGATAGGCTGTCGTACACTTGTCAAAATTAATTCCTAGCAAAACCTTCTAACAATGTAGTAGGATAAGTAGGTTTGAATCCACAGAGAAATGGTCATTTTAATCTAGCTTCTAAGGTATGGAGAAACTAAACAAGGTCACGAATATGAGAACTAATCAAAACTAATAAAATACAAAAATCAAACTAAAAAGATCTAGAGTAATGGTTCACCGTGTTCAAATTTATGGTATATCAAAATACCATCAATAGTTCAATTAATTAGATATCTAAAGCACAGGTTAATCTTATGGTCGGGTCTTAACACTCCAAAATCCATATATGGAGTACAATCGCTAAAATAATCAGATTTGCTAATTGTAAGTAAGCCTATAAGGAGTACTATCTCTCTTGATCTATGACTCATTATTAGCAAGATCTAATCTGACAATTCCTTAGATTGTAAGATTAGACAAATAAACCTAATCAATTAGAAATATCAATGACTATTCAAACCATCAATAACTTCAATCAAAATTCATAGCATATAAACATGATTTCCAACCCTAGAAATAAAGCTACTCAATCATAAAATAATAATAATTAAAATCTAAATCTACAAGAATTTTTTCCTTAGATAATGTGAAATGGAGGATTAATTCCTCATATGCGCCACACTTTGAATTAATTCCATGGGTACCTTCCACGTAAGACAGCACGCAAGAAAATTCTTTTTTTTTTCCGCCAAAGTAAACCGCTACCCGGAGTAGCGGTTCACTTTAAGATAAACCGCTACTCCACGTAGCGGTTGACTACAATAAAGTGCTATCCAGAGTAGTGGTTGAGCATAAACCGCCACTTGGAGTAGCGGTTCCCTATGGGAATCAACTGCTGCTCAGATCTGGGCATTTGTGAACCGCTATTTGGAGTAGCGGTTTATATGCCCAGCCACACCAGTCAATTTTGCTTTCCCATAACTGGCCGAAACGCCATAAACATCACAAAATCAACTCTCCGGCCAACCTGGAATTCTAGCACCAAATCACCTAATCTCCAATTTCATCCAACAACACCAAGTTTATACACACATTAATCACCAAACACCAAGTTCATCAAAATCCAAACATCAATCACAAACACCAAGTTCATCCATCACAAAATTGATCCAAACTTATGATTAAACCAAGAATTTCTTAATGATGAAGCAAGATTAAGAAAATGACATATAATGATAGATCAATCATAAACATATTATAAAATATAACATAGTGTTAACTAACTAACTAACTAACTATACAAATAATAAATGAAAGTGCTAAGCCCCCTCTTCTTCTTTTGTGTAGGTCTAGATGAACTAGGTGTGCACTCATCAGACTCCGCAATGATATCAAGAGAAGACGGAGTGGTGGTCGAACGTCATCAGTTGACAGACTAGAGGCAAAAGCAAAGGTGTCGTGGTAGATGTATGGGCAGCGGGTGTAGAAGATGTAGAAGTCGAGGTATGGGCAATAGAAGTTGGCACGCCCTGTAAGATGTGGCCATGTCCAGCTCGGCCCACAACGTCAATACAAAGCCCCCTCATGGTCTATAATGTCTATGGATACAGCTGGCGTCCCATATTTGGAGGCAATGACTCAGCAGCCTCCAGTACAGTACTGCACCTATGAGCAACATCAGATAAAGTATGTGCCTGCATAGAAAGAAAAATATACATTATGTAGTTTCAAAAATAAATAAAAGTATAAATACAAGTCATGTCACGTACCAGTACTATATCTGTAGACGCAGGCCGATAATATGTAGAAGGAGGTCTTGGGATCGTAATACGCAACCTTGTGATGCGACGATACCATATCATATACTCCTCAATGGCATGAGTACGACCACTGAATGGAGTATCCTGAACAACACGTCTCTCGCGCTCACCCCACTGCACTATGTAAGGTCGATGTGTGAGGGGATAATTCTTGTTCTTCGACCGTCGATCTATACCATAAAGGGTTGTGCTCTTATCACAAGGTGCTGGAATCGTCTGCTCGAATCCAAATTGGCGCATAACTCGATCAGGAAAATGAAACTCCAAAATGTCGAAACAAATAAGTGGAGCCAATGTGCGCTATACATGTCGATCACATCAACATATAGCAGGTAACAACTCCAGTCCTGCCTCAGTATAAGGCTGCCAAGTCATCTACAAAGAAAGAAAGTTAAAATATTAGGCATGTGAGATAGGTCTACTAATGTACATAAGTTATGAGATAATAGACCCTATGTACCTGTTCGTCCGTCTGATGATCAAGGGTCCCTGTAGTAAGAAAGTCCATGTGCTAAGTGGGACCTGGTGAGGTGTACCGGAAGCCAACTGAAAAGAACTATACATTAATATCCTTCTAAAAAATGAAAATAAATAACGTTAACAAATGTTGACAACTAAGGGGTCAACCCTCGGAACATGCTGGGAGCCTAAACAGGAACGCCATCGTCACCCTCAAATTGTGGAGGTGGGTCCCACACCCTCGAAATCACAGGCCTGCCAATGTGTATGTTATCCCATGCCCAAAGCTGTAACAACATCACAGGTCCACCTATCTCCCTCGCACCCCTCTGTGATGCCCGACATAGTTGTCGATACAAGTATGCAAGGGTCGCACTACTCCAGCTATATGTCCCTGCTACGTCCAGATCATCCAAGAGAGGGAGATAAATCACCTGGAGTGTATCTCCACTCTTGTCAGCAGAAAGAGTGGACCCCGTCAAGACAAGAATGTAAGCCCGTACGAATCTCCGCATTGTCTCCTCGTCAGCATCGTTTGGCAACAAGAAAAACTGTACCCGAAGCCATGTCAACCTTAAAGACGAACCGTGGAGAACATTGGGCTAATTTTCCGGAGTGGTAGGCCAAATCCCTAACAACTCGTGTACTACTGCAACCCAATTACCCTCGCCTGAACCAGTAACAAGTGGCCAGTGCACTCTGAGTCCAAGGATAACAACAATATCCTCTAAAGTAATTGTCACCTCCCCGAAGTCAAATGAAAGGTATGTGTCTCATGTCTCCATCGCTCCACTAATGCCGTCAGAAGTGGTCGATCGATCTCCAAACCTCCCCCTACTAAGGATGCCGAGAAAACCAGCACGCTCAACCAACCGAAGGACCCTATCGTGAACCTCCCAATCATGAGTGAGACTGTGATGATGCAACCGACACGATAAAACTGTGTCTGCTAATCCCCTCCAGGCATCCTCACTTCGCTGCTTGTCCTGGAGGGTGAGAATGCTGCGATCAGTGGGGCCGAGAAAGATGGACTGCGCCATCAGACCTGAAAAAAATTAACATAAGTTAGTAACATCTGGAAAAAAAAAATGACGATGATAACAACACATTATGTCTTAGTGAATATGATAATAAAAATTTATGTTTGTAATGAAAACAAATTTACCTAAATGTTCCTTCACCGCTCTTATTAGGGCATCTTTGCTTGTTATGTCCCTGAACCTTACAAATGCTACAACTATATTTGCCGGGCCTATCAGCTGCATCCATTTCATTTTTTATTCGAGTGGACCTCGGACGTCCAACTCCACGCTTTAGCACCTCATCAGCTGTAATTCTCGAACCACAATATGGAGAACAATTGTACATATCAGGCACAGACTTGAAATAGGACATATAAGTAGATCGATACTCGGTAGTCATAAAAGAAGCGTCCACAAAACCATTATATGATAAGCTCCGGTATCTACAGACCGCAAGGAGATGAGAACACGACAACTTAAATATTATGACTCTATCACATGTGCATGTCTTCTGAATTAAGTTCACCGTGTGTTTCTTTCCACCTTTCCCTGCAATACGGCCTCCACATCCATTAGTGACCTCAAATAGCCCTCGTTCATAGTCAAACACAATCACCTCATGAGCACTTGCCTTCTCCATGTTTTTTTTTCAATGATGGCAGTTGCCTTCGGGCTATAATCATGGCCTTCCTCAAGTATTTTTCTACCCAATTCTCTCCTCGTAGCGAAATAAGAATTGACACGATAAAATGTCATTCTTACCAAAGCAGTGATCGAAACACATATTGCCTCTTTCAGGACGCCATTAAAGACTTCAGACATGTTCGTGGTTTGCACACCATATCTACATCCGCCATCATGATGAAGAGACCATAGATGAAGGGGATTGTCCAACATATATCTAGCCGCCTCGACATATAATACAAAAACTTCCTCTTTTTCCTAGCATATGCAGCTTTTCCAAATAGATTCTTGATGGTAGAATTCTTATAAACTTCGTATTAACGTTGGAAGCAAGATGTCGCACACAAAATCGGTGATGGGCATATGGCTCTTCCCATCCACTTTGGGGCTCGTTCATAGCTGCAATGATACCCCTTTGACGATCGGAGATCACACACAAACCCTTTCTATCTGTGACAGAACGTCTAATGCAAGCTAAAAACCACGACCATGAGTCCGTGTTTTCCTCCTCCACAGCAGCAAAAGCAAGTAGGAATAGCTGGAAATTAGCATCTGTGCCCATAGCTGTAGGCGTGTTTTTATTTCTCCTACGCGGTGTGAGCGCGTATTAGATTTGACTAGCCCATTGTAAAGGTTTTATTGAAAATTGTTTTGAAAGAAGTCGCCAACAATTCTTTTTAGGAAGAATCATTAACCTAATTGGATATGGGAAATCGTAGGGACAAATTAGGGACTTATCTAATGTAGATTTCCCCGTCCTGACTCCATAGATGGTCAAAATGAACCAAATATTGAGTTCGGGGGTGAGGGTACAATACAGTCAGGAACCATGTTGGCCATTGCTGGCCTCTACTAAATATCGATTCATTACAGATTTTATGCCAAAGAATAATCATATAACGTTTTAAGCACCCTAAAAATATTTAGTCTAAATTGGTTCAGGAAACACATAAAAAGACTAATTTTTAGTGACAAGTTATTATGCAATCAATATTATAGGGAACCTAACAGGTTGTCCAAATTAATCTGAATAATGTTAGATCAGTTCTTTAGGTCTTGATTAGCAAAAATAACACGTGGGTGATAAAAGCAATAAAGCAGGACAATCATATAATGCGTATAGAATGATTAGGCAAGCATAATAATATGAAAAATAAATAAAAGAAAGAGAAAGGTTTAGAATATACAGTAGAGCGATTTTATATTAAAGATCAACATCATGAAATAAGTGGTTAGTAACTTCAATATAAAAATATAGAATTTATTCAAGGATCCTCAGGTATTATACCTATGCGGCTTAGATTAAAGAGCGCAACGATCTTTAGGCGGAGCAATCGAGGAACCAGGCACATACACTAGTGGAATAAAACGCAAGGGCTGCGTTTTTGGCCAGCAGCCCTTACCGTAGCAGCCCTTCGGCAAAAATGAAGGGCTACGGTTTTGGACCGCAGCCCTTTACAATGAAGGGTTGCGGTTTAGGCTTAAAACCGCAGCCCTTCAAATATGGAAGGGCTGCGGTTTTGGAACTAAACCGCAGCCCTTCGTTGTACAAAGGGCTGCGGTTTTGACCAAAACCGCACCCCTTTTGAACCAAAAAAAACCGCAGCCCCCGTGTCCAGCGCATATTCTGGAATATTCGAGCATATTCCATTGCGCGTCTTTCGAAGATACTTTTTTTATCCCTAAAATTCCGAAGATGGAATTTTACGGATTAAAAATCTGATTTACTTATCAAAGATAATAAAATATTTATGAAAAATATCTATTAAAATAATAAATATTTGATTGGGCTTTTAAAATGGACATAAAATATTTTATAGGCTTAAAATACAAGTAATCATCATGGACAATTCATTGGGATTTAGAATATCATTTCAAAACACATTTTGGATTGGTTCTTTAAATTGCTCTTCCGTTGGGTTGCGCCAACTAATGCCGCGGTATGTTTCATCATTGGATCCTTAAATGGGGAGACACGATTATGTCTCTACAATAGCAATCAATAATTTGCCTTTGTACTTCCCGTACAAGTGAGTACCATCTATGGTGATAAGAGGTCGACAACGGCGGAATCCGGTAATGGAGGGTTTAAAGGCCCAGAAGACCCTCTTAAAGATGTGCATAGAAGGATCTTGTGTTGGGATCGTACACCAATACACGATAAAGCCTCGATTGGGCTCTTTCAAGGCTTGCAAGTACCTAGGTAACTCTTCATAAGACTTCTCCCAATCACCAAAAATGTTGGTTATTGCATTTTATTTGGCTAACCAAGCTCTCTTGTATGTTATTGAAAATTGATATTGGTTCTTCACAAAAGTTAAGATGGAATGAACTTTAAATGAAGGATTAATCCTAATGAAATCCTCAATAAGATCAGCATCGAAATCCGAGGAAATGAGAGGATGGTCTCCAAATCTTATGTCTCCCAAACAATTGCTTGCATGTGAACCACCATATCGTACAATTTTGAATGAATATGACTGAGTCATGATTGCACGCAACCTCCATGGACAATGATACACTTCCTTTCTGACACATTCAATGACATACTTTGTGGGCTCTGACTCTAACACCCGAAAAATCTGATTTTAGGAGATCGACCATGCTTTCACAAAATTCTTTAATTGCTGCAATGATGCAAACTCTTGCCCTATCTCAAATTCATAAGCCATAGTCAGTGAGCCATTGCATTTCCAAGTCATCCATGCATCTATTAACCTTTGATCAACTTCGTCAATTCTGAGCTAATCTTGTGAAGGAACACCTGACTTTATTGCCTTGTCAACTGCTTTCCTTGCATCATCGTCCTCCTCCCTATTAGAATCCACATGCTCCTCCTCATTTCCCAAAAAAATCAACATCATTTTGATCTAGAGTATCCAGATGGAATGTGGATGGTATGTGGGTACACGAACCAGGAGATCTAAACTCATTCATGTGCCCATTGACATAATTTGGAACTGACAACATTCTAGTAAATGATTCAAATTGCATACTAGGAGCTGATGTCGGTACTTCCCTCTGCTATCCCTAAAGTCCATCTTAGGAACATAACCCACATTACTTTGGAGATTTATCTCCTTAGGAACTTTTTCAATGTACACCTCTATTGCCATGGCTGACGTTTGTGTCACTGAAAGCCACATAGCACTTAGTGACTCGTCATCCTCTAGTGCAATTGGCACATATTTCCCCCCGCATCGGATATCTCATAAACAATTTCAATTCCACATACATACGATCACAACCAACTACATCATATACCCTATTCAAAATCTCTTAAGACCTCATACCAGAATTGATGAACAAATTTTTTTTCCTTCCACATCTACACACAATATCACCGTCATTTTGAGCTAGTTCACCATCCCAATAAAAGGTATAAAGGATATTTAGGTTGTTCCATATTCTACATATAAAAAACACAACGTTTAAGTTATTCTTATTCTACACATCAAAACAATATGAATACCATTCTTCACACTAATCGCATTTGCAACTTAAACACAATATTGGCATCAAAATTCCTGAACACTGGCATCAAAATTTACTTACAAAACAGCACACAACTATCGTCATTATCTTTATATAACCGCACACTCAACTAAACATACATAAAATTCTCTTTTATGGAATGCAGTACCCAAATGTGATTCCAGATAGAAATCGTTATTTACACCAACTTAGATACTTAATACTAGCAATGTAGCTAAAACTAGGTTTAATTTGTCATGATAAGTTTAGTTTCAAGGTCAACAAGTTTGCATAAGTTAGATTCACGGCCAATAAGGGCTAACAATGTACATGCTAAGCAAATTTAAATACTTCCTCCGTTCCAAATTAGTTGTGACACTTTTAAAATCACGAACTCCTAGGCAATTTTCGGAGAGGAGATAGATATAGAAAGAAAATAAAAGGGTCCCATGTGATAGGAGAGAGATAGAGAGTAGTTATTACCCAAAATGAAAGTGTAACATCTAATTTGAAACTTCCTAAAATAGAAAGTGTCACAACTAATTTGGAACGGGGGTAGTAAAACAATTCAATGAAAAATAAACTAACCAAAAAAATTGAGAGTGGGTGAGTGTTGGCGGCTGCTGTGAGGGTGGGCGACAATGGGTGGCGGGAGGCATCGGCAGGAGGTGGCAAGCCAGGGTCAGCGGCAGGCGGCTCACTGGCTGAGTGGATCGAGTGAATCGCAAGAAAGAGAGGGAGAAAAAGAAATTAAGAGATTGAAAGAGTATGTATATATATATATATATATGTGTGTGTGTGTGTGTGTGTGTGTGTGTGTGTGTGTGTGTGTGTGTGTGTATGCGGAATTGGAGCCCTAGGGCGATTTTGGACAAAGTAAACCGCTACTGTGAGTAGTGGTCAACATTAATGAACCGCTACCCTCAGTAGCGGTTTATATAACTCCAGTTGTGAGAATGAGGCGCCACTAAACCGCTGTTTTGAGTAGCGGTCAATTATATTTAACCGCTACATTATATAGCATTTTATTTTTTTATTAACCGCTGTTTCGAGTAGCGGCTTATATGGGTAAGCCGTTAATGTGAGTAGCGATTTTACTTAAGTACAAAAAAAAATTCTCGCTTGCTGTCCTACGTGGACGGTACCCATGAAATTAATTTAAAGTGTGGCGCATATGAGGAATTAATCCTCCATTTAACATTACCTAAGGAAAAAATTCAAATCTACAAAGGAAAATATAATTAAAGAAATAAATAAAAGAAATAGATAGAACTCAGAATTAATGAATAACAAGAAAAACTAGGGTTTACTAAAAGGCTAGAGAGAGAAAAAAGAAAAAAAACTATGGATAATAATAATAATCAGAGAGAGTATGAGTTCTTCACAAGAACGGATTCCTAATATAAATAAGACTAAGTAACATAATTTGACTAGGAAAATAAGTTACAAAATAAGGAAAGTATAATAATCATTAAATGGGCGGATTTAGAGATCCGCTCGTACGCGAGCTGTTATTTCACTAGGAACACTACAAGAGAGGGGTGAATTGTATGTGTAGAAATAAACGTAACTTTTTGCGGAATTATAAAACTTAAACAAAGAAACAAGCTAAAGGAACACAAGGGATTTTTACGAGGAAAAACTTCTTGGGCCCAACAAGAAGAAACAACCTCGACCACTAGGGATTTTAAACTCAACACTTTCACTAATTAGGCCAAACAACTTTGTTACAACCTAATTCTACTCACGGGCCACACCTTGAGTTCCTAAACTCAAGTTCCTGAACAACTGTTCCCTTAACAGTTGTTCCTCTCAACTTCACTTGAAGTTTTCTCACTTTAACTCGCTTCACTCAAAGCTTTCTCTCTTACAGGACTTCACTCAAAATCCCCTTACCCCAAAACCAAAATTACAATGATCAATAATAGCTTAGTGGAATAGAGTAAGAAGGCGAAGAATAAATGGCTTTTACGAGAGAATGAAGGCACTGACACTCTACTTAGTTAAACTCACTAAATCACTTGGTCATACACAAATTGGAACTTAATTAGACATAAGTATTTATAGTAGTGATAACTTAGAATGTGGGATTAAATCATGTTTTAGTGGTAAATTCATTTTCCCTAATGTTCCTCAACTACAGGAACACGTTCCTTTTTGACACCCATGATCTCCATGATCTCTGTTAAATCTGATTTAATTAAAAATTATTTTAATTATTAAAAATGAAATAAAATCCTTTTACCAAAATATTATCTTTAAAAATATTTTACTTAAAAACCGAAAAGGATATTTAATATAAAATCTTTTCCTTAAAAAGATTTTCCTTAAAATCAGATTTTTACTAAATAAAAACGGTTTCCTAGAATTTAGGCATAAATCACTCAAGCGATATTATTTAACCGTTATACTTATTTAAATATGTCTAGTTCCTTTTACATAGTTAGTTCGTTTAACTTAATATGACAGTGCCAGTCCGTCTGTTCCTTACAAAGGAACAAACACTCATTCTCATTTTACTCGTTCTTTACATTGGAACTAGAAACAAAAAGCCTTGCTTTGGTTTTCTTACTCCAATGCTTCTCCAGCATCAAATCTTTGAACATCAATCTTCACTTAGTATTCAAAATCCAAACTTGATTTCTTCTTTGACTTAGTATTCTCTTTGCTCCTTTGTTGATACCTTGTAAAATCCATTCACTTAACAACTTGTTAGTTCAATACTTAGTTTGCATCTTTGTTCCTTTGTCATTATCAAAACTAGGGTTCAACAATTTTCCCCTTTTTGATGATGACAACAAAGTTACAAATAAGGAAAACAACAAATAACATAAGAGAATGAAAAAGATAAAATAATAATTTATATAAGGCAGATTAAGGATTTAAATGTCAGTTTTTCAACTTTTTCATTTTTCAGTTTTTGCAACTTAATTTGTTCCTGATATCCTTTCCCCTTTGTCATCTTCAAAAAGATCAAATTCTTGGTGATTTTGGGAAGACTGATTTTTACAAGACCTTTAGACCATTTAGAAGCACCAAAAAAATGGTTAAGTTAGGAAGTTCAAAGGTTAGACTTGCTCAAACATTAATCACATAATACTAGTCATTCCAAGTAAGAAATTATGCAATCAAATCATACACGTAGACAATATGTAGCAAAAGTCAATATATTATAGCACTTGTTCCACAAAAGTACAAAAAGATAAAAAGGAAAAAAAAGAAACAAAAGCTAGGAGTTCTTGTTCCTTTAAGAGAAACGGGTACTAGACATTAGGAAGGGAAGTAGAGTTGTGTTCCTCTATAACCTCTTCTTCAACCACGTCCTCTAATTTCTTCATAACCTCCTCATGATGCCCATCCAGTTGCTGCTTCAAGATGTTAATTGCTTGAGCCATCATCTCCATATTCTTTTGTTGCTCTATCACCGTATCACTAAGAACTTTCATTAGACCCATCATCTTATCAGTTTTATCATCCAAAGTCCAGTGAAGGTGATTATAGAACTTGATCATATGTTGAGCAGGGAGACAGACCTCATTTACCCATCCATAATCATCCGAAGGAACTTGTTCCTTTCCCTTTGAACCAAAGCCAATGGGTGGTTTTGGTGGAGGAACTGGTGTGTTTTCTTGGGATAGTCCTGATGTTCCTATGAGAGGAATAAAAATGTAGTGGTGGTATAAAGTGAAGGAAGAAATGGAGGTTGAGGTGGTAGGACAGTAGAAGTAGAGGAGAAAGGGTTAGACTCATTTATGGCAACCTTCATTTATTCATAACTGGAAGGAACAGCGAAGGATGAGGGAGAGATGGAAGGGATGGTTTTGAGAGTGACCGGCATTTTTGGTAAGGAAGGAGGAGTAGGTTCCTTAGGTGAGTTATGGTCTTGTTCCTCTATGTCAAATAGGACTAAAGGAGAGTCCTCATTAGAAGGAACAGGAAGAGTTTTTGCAATTTTCAACCTAGAACTTTGCCTAACTTGTTTAAGAACAGGTTTGGTAGGCTTCTTAGCAACATTTTTTCGTTTCTTGGGTGGTTGTTCCTTTGGTTCAGTAGGCTTAGGAACTTGTTCCTCCAAGATCACTTCCACTGGTTCCTCCTCTACTGCCTTAGGCAGTTTTCTCTTGTGTGAGGAACTAGAAGCAATCTTCCCTTGGGTCAAAACCCCATCTTAGACAGAGAGGTCCAATCCATACAAAGTATTTTCATTTAATATATTACCTTGCTTAATTCCCAAGGTAGGCCAACCAGTAGTTTTAATTTTGAAATGGGAGAGAAGAGAGGTGATAAGTGCTCCATACCCAACAACACAATGATTTTCAATACAGTGTGTTAGATGTTGGATAAAGAGAGAAGAGATTTATTTGAATATGGTGGTCAAGGCAGAACATATAACACATGTCTAGGAGACTCACCTTATTCCTCTTTTCAATTCGAGAAATTAGTGCCCTCCAAGATTAAACAAGATTTTATGAACTAGAGAGAGAAGGTTGTGATTGATCTTAGTTTGGCCAGCAGTTACCCCAAAAGATTGGACAATGTCATCTTGGGAGAAATTTAGAAAGGTGACAGTTCCTTTCCTATTAAAATACAGACCAGTTCCTTAGCAATGAACTTCCCATATTTTTCCTAAAGTTTCTTGGGAAATTTTTATTTTCTTCCCCCTAACTTCAGTAGTACATACCCCATTAGTGTTGATGAAGTTTGCACAAAATTCATCCATGGCTAAAGGAACTAAGGCATTATTAAATGCGGTTTCAAAAAGGTATTCCATACCTTTAGAATTTCAAGAAGTTCATAGAATTGAACTTTCTTGGCCCATTCAAGATCTACACATAATCCTAAAACGTACCTCGAATCACTTCGTTCAACTCTTTTCTTGGAGGAAGAAGCAGCAGTTCCTTTAGAAGGAACAGGCGTAACTTCTTCTTCACCCTCAACTGATTCAGTGGTTTCTTCTTCATCATCTTCCCCAATCAGTTTCCTTCTTCTTACACTTCTCTTTGGTGACTCCAATTTTTGCTCTTCTACCTCCATTTTTGTTTCTTGAGAATTTTCGATTTATAGGGTTTTGGAAGGAGAAGAGGGGTTTTCCATTCGAGAGTTTGAGGGAATTTTTGCTTTTGGAAAAGGTGAATTGAGAGAGGTTTTTGCCATTTGGTGAAGAAAATTAAGGTTTTATGTGGTGCGAAGAGGTGTGAAGTAGATGAACAACGGTGAAGTTGAAAGGTTTAAGGAACATGGTTTTGGAAGGGAAGAGAGAAAAAGAAAGAAGATGCACGTAACTGTAAACGAAGAGTTACACTAGTAAAAATAAAATAAAAGAAAAGAAAAGATAAAAAATGAATCAAGACTTGATAAATCTTATTCCTATATTTTTGGAATTTTCGGATTTTTTTGATTTTTATGGACTTTTTTAAATTATGGAAAGAAAAAGAAAAGTAAGGAACTTGTGCTATAGAAACAACTTTTACTAATTATCAACATTCATCAAATCATGCATGTTTCTATCGCTTAGGAACAATAAGGGGAGTATTATGTGACATTTGTGAGTGGTTTTATTCCTTTGAATCCATGTTTATGTTTTGAACATTTTAATTTGCAATGGTCTTAGGCAATTAATCACAGTCACTTAATATCACATAGAGTAAGACAAATCAATTCAGACATGGGGGGTTGGAATAGGAACAATTACTTAAGTCATATTAAACTTAACTCAAGCCTTAATTTTTCATATCTATCTCTTTGTAGAGGCTTGGTTTGTATATCAGCAATCTGATTTTCAGTTTGACAAAACTCAAGTTTAATCAAACCTTTTTCCACATTTTCTTTTAGAAAGTGATGTCTGATATGTATATGTTTAACTCTTGAATGATGCACTGGATCTTTTGAAATATTAATGGCACTTGTATTATCACAATAAATAGGAACACAATTAAAGATTATTCCATAGTCACAAAGTTGTTGCTTTATCCAAAACATTTGAGAGCAACTTGCAGCATCAGTTACATATTCTGATTCAGCAGTGGATAAAGCAACTGTGTTTTGTTTCTTGGTGCTCCAAGAAACTAAACTATGACTAAGAAATTGAACCATACTTGATGTACTTTTCCTATTTACAAGATTTCCAGCATAGTCAACATCAGCATATCCACTTAACTCAAATGTGTCACTTTATGGATAGAAAAGTCCAAGATCATCTGTTCCTTGAGATATCTAAGAATTCTCTTTACTGCTGTTAGATGAGACTAGAGCTGATCAACTCCAGCCCGGCCCGACCCGGATTTTGGGCGGGTTTGGGCAGTTTTTTTTGGCCCGCGGGCGGTCGGCCCAGCCCGAACTTTTTTTTTTTTTTGGGCGGACTTTGGACAAGCCAAAAAAGACTTTTTACCTAATTTTTGGCCCAGCCCGCTTGGCCCGAAATAACGGGCTTTGGGCACAATTTTTTGGCCCGGATTTGGGCCCGGCCCGGCTCAGCCAATGGGCAAATTTTTTTGGGCGCGGCCTGGCCCGGCCGATGATCAACTCTAGATGAGACTCCTTATGATTTGCTTGAAATCTAGCACACAAACCAACACTAAAAGCTATGTCTGGACGACTAGCAGTTAGATACAAAAGAGAACCCATCATGCCTCTATATTTTATTTGATCAACACTTGTTCCTATGGAATCTTCTTCTAATCTATTCGAAGTTCCCATAGGAGTGTGATTTATCTTTGAATTTTCGAGGCCATATTTCTCTAACAGTTCCTTTATGTATTTTTGTTGGTGAATGATTATTCCTTGTTCCTTTTGCTTAATTTGTAACCCAAAAAATAAATTTAACTCACCCATCATACTCATCTCAAATTCATTACTCATAAAGTTTGAGAATTCTTTGCATAATGACTCATTAGTTGCTCCAAAGATAATATCATCAACATATATTTGCACAAGAAGTATTTAGTTCCTTTCGATTTTAGAAACAGAGTTTTGTCAAGCTTGTAGCATGGTTTAGGAAATCATTACTTCAAATCTAGGGGGTTTTTCAACATATACATATTCATTTAAATAGCCATTAAGAAACGCACATTTGACATCCATTTGATACAGTTTAAATCCCATATATGCAGCAAATGCAATTAGTTTTCTAATGGGCTCAAGTCTAGCAACAGGAGCAAAGGTTTCTTCATAGTCAATTCCTTCTTGTTGATTATAAGCTTTTACTACAAGTCTAGCTTTGTTCCTTACAATTGTTCCATACACATCTAGTTTGTTTCTAAACACCCATTTTAAGCCAATCACTTTTTGTTGTTTAGAAGAGGGAACTAGATGTCATACCTTGTTTCTTTGAAACTCATTTAACTCATCTTGCATTGCAGTGATCCAATCAGAGTCAGTCAAGGCTTCTTCATAATTTCTTGGTTCCATCATTGATAGGAACGCATGAAATGCACAAAAATTCTTTAACTGAGATCCAGTTTCACTAGTGCAAAAAACCTCAAATGCTCCGTTTTTTAGGCCCCAAATGCTCCGTATTTGACCCATAGCAGACGTCGTATGAGCATTTGAGGCTCTTACAAATGCTCCGGTTGCAACCGGAGCATTAGATTGCACAAATGCTCCGTTTTATTGTTAAAACCAGAGCATTTGTACTATGTAATGCTCCGATTTTCATAATCAACCGAAGCATTTGAATATTTCGCATTTTTAAAAAATTACAGCTACTGCCAGCTGTAGCAGCTGTCAACAGCAGTGCTACTACCAGCAGAAGCTGTTAGGGAGTGTAGGAAAAACATTATGTTAGACTGTAATAACTAAACCTATAACCAGTAATAATAATTTATTCAAGCTATGAACCAATTATAATAATATATTCAAGTACAAAAGAGTTTCAAATGCAATCTATATAACAAATCACTAAACTATATAACAAAAAACTTCCCCTCAAAAAAACAATAACAAAAACTTTGAATTCTCTTCTCACCCACGCACATCCCCAGCAGTCCTTGGTCCGAACCAATTGTGCTTATCTGACAAATCAAACCAAAATCCCCTCCTGGGCACTACTTGCTTCTCAACGCAACAACTTAACAGCTACCAAAAAACTTCAAATAGGCTAAATGTTCTCCACACTTCATATTTTCTTGACAAGGTTTCCTACAAGGACTCCAATTAACTCACCAATGAAGACATATAGGAAAGGGATCGCAGCATGCTTTTGACTTATTTTGCGCCTCAAATGCTCCTGCATCATCAGTTTCCATGTCTTTAGTATGGGTGAAAATTTTGGACAAATTTGATGCATAAAATCAATAAACTAATGTTGAATATATCCTCTAGCTTTACGTTTTGATAGAAACCAGTGCTTCACAATTACAAATGCTTTGAGCAATTTAACATAATTCACTAAACCCCTTGTGATATATGATCCTGAGAGGCAAATGGGTACTTGTTACATGCAAGTGTTACACTCTTGAGCTAATTCTACAAAAGTAGGTAGCAAATTGCATTCTAGTACCATTCTCGTACTGACTGGTTTAAAGCTTCTTTGAAACTAGGTTTTCATTAAACCATCAAATGACTTTACTAGCTAATTAAGTGACATACATACCACCAATATGGTCAAATTATCATCCGCTACTATTATCTTAGCACATAATGCTGAAAGATATTCTAGCTGTTAAGCTATAGAAAGTATGCTTAAAATAATTTGCACAAACCAAACCATACCATTTCCTGATGAAGCTGGTTGTTTCGTTGAATGGCAGAGTTTTTCTCTTCCATCAGCCTATAAATCATAGCGTTCACCGGATATATGAAATTGATCATGACAATAAGGCAATTTATAGAAATCAGAGCAGAAAAGATCACCCTATAGATATATTAGCAGACTTGTGGAAAGTGAACCACATAGTACTAGATGCGTAGGGGTCAAATTGATGCGTGAATGTGCCACACGTACACTATGTGTTCACAGAGTCGATAAAAGATACATATATTTGGTAAAATAAATCACGTACTGAAGCACAAATATCTTACAACTTCCTTTGTGCTACACAGTATCAAAGCCAAATCTGGTAATTCTCACATAAGTGCCCAAACTTTGCAAAAGATGTTGAGAATCATGGAAAAATAGTACAGCAAAATGAATATTTCAAACAAAGATAAGTGATACGTAGTCTTATCATAAGCATAGACCATAAGTGATGTTGATGATCAGATAAGTTTGCACTGCAGTCCAATCAAATGTTGGCAAGGATGGAAAATTACCTAGCTCGGTTCAACTTGGGTTCTTGGAGCTTGCAAGAAAGCATTGTATAATAGTTTAAACTTGAAATGTAGAGAACTTTTGATTAAACTACTTAATACCATAAAGAAAAAGTTCAATGGATAAAACTCACAGCTGCATAAGTATCAACGATCCCATTATCTGACACAAAACCTTCATCTAATCCTTCTTGTACAGCTGATGGAGGTTGTGGTGGTGAAATGTAGGAGATTCAATTTCCACTAGTCAATAAGATTCCCTGAGTCCTTGTTAAACTTGAAAAAAACGTAAATATAGAAAATTCTCTTTTGTTAACAACAAATATACTACTAAAGAACTCTAGAACAGAAATTTCTAGCTATCGTGTTAGGTTGCTTAATGAAATTGTATCATCCTATCGAAACCACAAAATGTTCAGAGTGAAAGAATATAGAGTTCAGAATAAAAGAACATACTCCACTCACAATAATATACATTTCATGATAGATAACGTATAGAATGTGGCAACACAAAAAAAAGGTGTAAAACACGAAGAAAGAGAAAAATATAAACCTTGGCTTCATAGATGCGATTTCCACCTGTGTTACGGGGATTTTCCACAGGTCTTGGAGCTTCCCATCAAATTAGATCCAAGAAACACCGAAAAATCACAATTACTCAACAAAAAAAACACACGAAATCGTCATAAACAAACAAATAACCAAGGAAATCAAACGAAATCACATGAAATCCTAAAAAAAGAATTAGAAATTGCATTTGCAGTTACAAACTAGGAGAGGAGAAAATTGGAAAGGGTGTGACTGGATCTAAAGCCTAGGGAGTGACTCAATCGAGATAAAAATGAAAGTTTGTGAATCAAACAAAACCCTAAAAAGTCAAAGAAAACCCTAAAAAAATCCCCAAATCTGAAAAACCAAAAAGAATGAACCTAAAATACAGCAATAAAACTCAAATAGAGCAATGAAATTCGAGCGAGATTAGCAATTAGCACCTCAAAGAACATCAAGAATCTTTTATATAATCACAGAAGAGCTCGATTGGAATTTACAAATTAAAGAACAAACTCAAACGACACGCTACTTAAGCAACAACAATTCACCGAGAAAATCAGCATTGATCAGAAATCTACTCAAATAGTGAAATGGAGTCACAATTGATAAAAAAAACAAGCTCGAAAATCAGCATTGATCAGAAATCTGGAAAAAAAGAAGAGAGAATACCCGAGGCATGTCACCGGCAAGAGTGCGAGAGATCGAAGATGAAGGTGGATTGATGAAGAAAGATTTTTATTTTTGTTTTGAGAGAGATAGTGTAGAATTAGGGTTTGCATTCAAAGAAGCGGCGAGAGTGAGTGAAGAAGGGAAGAGACAGAAAGAGGAAGAGGATTTAGAGTGCGTTCTAACTTGGCAACTTCGAAATAATAAATTTCTTTTTAAAAAATTTTAAATTAGTCAAATGCTCGGGTTGTTTTTAAAACCCAAGCATTTGTGAAATTTCTTTTTAAAATTTTCAAAAATGTTATCAAATGCTCGGGTTGTTTTGACAACCCAAGCATTTGTAATGTAGCAAAGTATGTTTTTTCTACTAGTGTTTGCGTACCTTTGGATATGTCACTTATTATGAGTTCCATTGGATGTGATTTTTGATGTCTCCAAGGTTTTGGTTGAAACTCCCTTATAGGAACAGGTTGTTCCTCTTGAGTTTCATGAGAGGATGAGGAGCCTTGTTCATTTGTTCCTCTCTCAGCAATTGTTGAATCAGTTCCTTTAACATTTTCGTTTTTAGTAGGAACATGAACAACTCCATCATCTTGAGGAATAGGAACATCATTGTTATGAAGGTTTTCATCTTGTTTGTTCCTTTCCTCTTTTATTCCTTCTTCCTCAATTGAATCTGCATCTTTTTCATTTGTTCGAACCAAGCCTATTTCAAAGTCATCAACCTGCTTGCTTGGATTAAAGTCGTCAGATTCATCAAAGATTATAAGTACACTTTCTTCAACACACAAGTTCTTTTATTGTAAACTCTATAAGCCTTACTATGTGATGAATATCCTAGAAATATTGCTTCATCACTCCTTGCATCAAATTTTTCAAGATTATCTTTCCCATTATTATGAACATAACATTTACAACCAAATGCTCTGAAATGTGTAATATTGGGTTTCTTACCAAAATAAAGCTCATATGGAGTTTTATTAATGATAGTTCTCATCATGGCACGATTTATTATGTGACAAGCAGTATTAATAGCCTCAGCCCAAAAGTTCCTTGGAAGTTCACTAGCAATTAGCATAGTCCTAGCCATTTCCTCCAAAGTCCTATTTTTCCTTTCTACAACACCATTATGTTGTGGTGTCTTAGGGGCAGAAAAATTGTGATCTAGGCCATGGTCTCTGCTTAAGTCATCAAATTTATAATTTTCAAATTCTTTACCATGATCGGATCTAATATGCCTTAACTTGTGACCACTCAAATTTTGAACTATTTTTGCAAAGACAAGAAACTCATCATAAGTCTCATCCTTACTAGAGAGAAAAATAACCCAAGTGTATCTTGAGTAGTCATCAACAATAACTAGCACATACCTCTTACCACTTCTACTTTGAATTCTCATGGGGCCACATAAATCCATGTTCATTAATTCCAATGGCTTTGTGGTGCTCACAATAGTTTTAGATTTGAAAGAGGATCTAATATGCTTCCCTTTGGCACATGCATCACAAACTTGATCAATATGAAATTTTATAGATGGTAATCCCAAAACAAGATCTTTTTATCGAAGTTTGTCAAGTAATGAAAAGATAGCATGTCCTAGACGCTTATGCCATAAGAGCGGATCATCTTCAATAACACTAAGACATGTCAAGTTATTTTTAGGAACAAGATCAAGATCCACAATATATGTGTTCCCTTTCACTATTCCTTTCAATATGACATTTTTAGAGTTAATGTTAACGATTAAGCATTTTTCACTATTAAATTTAACAACATTTCCCTTGTCACAGAATTGGGAAATACGTAAGAGATTATGCTTTAAACCATCAACTAGAAAAACATTATCAATGGAATGTGATGGTGACTTACCAACCTTACCCATGGCAACTATGTTACCTTTCTAATTGTCACCAAAAATCACACTTCCACCTTCATAGGTTGAGAGTGAGAGAAACTTAGATTTTTCTCCTGTCATATTCTTAGAACAACCACTATCAAGATACCAAGTGTTGTTCCCCTCACTCCAACCTGCAAAAAAATCAACTAGTTGTTAGTTGTAGGAACCCCTTGTTTCGTGGGTTCCTGTTCTTGACTAGCATTCGTTTTAGCAACCCATTTCATGTTGCTTAACTTCACATCCTTGCCAAGCATTCCAGTTTTTAGTTGACATTGAGTTATGTAATGACCTATCTTTCCACAATACATACAGATTTTGTCACTAGGTAGGTCAACATACTTCTTAGGCTTGTTCCTCTTCTTGTGGTTTTCAAAACCAATACCTTCTTTTCTTTTAGTCTGTGGTCTCTCAATCCACTTAGGAACAACCATCACTTTACCTCCGTTCCTTGCAACAACAAGTTCCTTCTTAAGATTACAGATCTGTTCCTTTAAGATAATTTTTTCTTTATTCAAATTTTCGAATCTCAGATCTGTAACCTTTCTAAGGAGTTGATCTTATATCAAAGGAACTTAGAACAGGGACAAATTCCTTTAGGTGTGAAATTTCTAAGTTCTTATCAAATAAATCAAAGAACCTACTTTCAACATCCGTTCTTATTTTCTTAAGCCATTCTATATGTTCTTTACAAATTTTAACAGCTTGTTCAGTTTGTTCACGTTTTGCACGTTCATCTCTACATTCAAGAATTGCATCATAAAGAATATCATAAATTTCAGTCCTAGTTTTTCCATCTAAGTCTGATTCAAGTATATGCTGGCTTACCTCAATATTTCTTCATCTTCCTTTATGTCAGTGTTTGCCATGAGGCAAAGATTTGCAGTTTCTTCAGTTTTTTGTTACTCTTCCACTTCAGTCTCTTAGTCTCCCCAAGCTGCTATCATAGCTTTTCGAACGTTCTCTTTAGAGAAAGGTGCTTTAGTTTCCTTGTTCCTTTCAGCAAAACGTTCCTTGTTCTTTTCTTTGGTCTTGTCATTTTCCCAAAGAGGACATTCCTTGATGAAGTGATCTGTACTACCACATTTATGACAAGTAGCTTTGTTAGAAAAATTTTTAGTTTTACCTTTGAAGTTCCCATTCTTCATGTTCCTATACATCTTTCGAAATTTTCGGACCATAAGAGCTGCTTCCTCTTCTTCTGAGTCAGAGTCATCTTCATCATCTGCTTTTAGGGCAATGGACTTTGACTTAGAGTTTTCACCATACTCAGTATCAAGGTGGAGCTCATGAGTCATCAGTGATCCAGCAAGCTGTTCCAAGTTGAACTTAGTGAAGTCTTTTGTTTCATGCAAAGCAGTGACCTTAGCCATCCATCTATCCTTCGGAAGACTCCTAAGAACTTTTCGAACCTATTCCTTTGATGAAATAAACTTTCCAAGAGAAGCTAACTCATTAATAATGTTAGTAAAACGAGTAAACATCTCTTGTATGCTTTCCTTTGCCTTTATGGAGAACAGTTCATATTGATTCATTAGTAAATCAATTTTATATCTCTTGACTTCATTAGTTCCTTCATGGGTTACTTCAAGTAAATCCCATATTTGCTTTGTGGATTTATATCCCATGATTCTATTGTGTTCATTGGGTCCAAGTCCACAGTGCAAGAGTTTAACAACCATAGCATTCACTTCCATTTTTTCAAAATCAGCTTTGTCATATTCAGAGAAGGGTTTAGGAATTATCTCATTTTTGTCATTAGTAGTTGTGACCTCAAAATCACCAATATCAATGATTCTTCATACTAGGTAGTTTTCGGCCTTCATGAAAATCTCCATTATGTTCTTCTAGTAGGAATAGAACTTCCCATTGAACATAGGAGGCCTTTGCGTAGCGTAACCTTCCTCAAGTTTCTCGATGGTATTCATTGTTCCTTGGATCTTTTTCTCAATAGGGTTTCCTATTTTTCGTGAGTTCTAGCTCTGATAACAATTGTTATTTCACTAGGAACACTACAATAGGGGGGTGAATTGTATGTGCAGAAATAAACGTAATTTTTTTGCGGAATTATAAAACTTAAACAAAGAAACAAGCTAAAGGAACAAAAGAGATTTTTACGAGAAAAAACTTCTTGGGCCCAACAAGAAGAAACAACCTCGACCACTAGGGATTTTAAACTCAACACTTTCACTAATTAGGCCAAACAACTTTGTTACAACCTAATTTTACTCACGGGCCACACCTTGAGTTCCTAAACTCAAGTTCCTGAACAACTGTTTCCTTAACAGTTGTTCCTCTCAACTTCACTTGAAGTTTTCTCACTTTAACTCGCTTCACTCAAAGCTTTCTCTCTTATAGGACTTCACTCAAAATCCCCTTACTCCAAAACCAAAATTACAATGATCAATAATAGCTTAGTGGAATAGAGTAAGAAGGCAAAGAATAAATGGCTTTTATGAGAGAATGAAGGCACTGACACTCTACTTAGTAGTTAGTTATACTCAATAAATCACTTGGTCAGACACAAATTGGAACTTAATTAGACATAAGTATTTATAGTAGTGATAACTTAGAATGTGGGATTAAATCATGTATTAGTGGTAAACATATTTTCCCATGATGTTCCTCAACTACAGGAACACGTTCCTTTTTGACACCCATGATCTCCATGATCGTGGTTTATGGAAATTTTACTGCTTCCTTAAATTTAGCAACCACTTTAGGCAGTAAATCAAAAATTTGATTTAATTAAAAATTATTTCAATTATTAAAACCAAAATATAATCCTTTTACCAAAATATTATCTTTAAAGATATTTTACTTAAAAACCGAAAAGGATATTTAAAATAAAATCTTTTCCTTAAAAAGATTTTCCTTAAAATCAGATTTTTACTAAATAAAAACGGTTTCCTAGAATCTAGGCATAAATCACTCAAGCGACATTATTTAACCGTTATACTTATTTACATATGTCTAGTTCCTTTTAAATAGTTAGTTCCTTTAACTTAATATGATAGTGCCAGTCCGTATGTTCCTTACAAAGAAACAAACACTCCTTCTCATTTTAAATTGCCACTGTTCCTTACCGTTCTTACTCGCTCCTTTACATTAGAGCTAGAAACAAAAAGCCTTGCTTTCACTACAACAATATCCGTGCTTTCTCGACACTATAACATTGAATTTTCGACACATAAAAGCGTCGGGAATTTCATTGCCGACGCTTAATAAAGTGTCGGGAAAACAAGTGTCGAGACGATTTCTCGACACTTTTATCTGTCGAGATTATCTACACTTTATTTTGTCATCATTTTACCATCTTGACACTTTAAACTATTGCGATATTCTTGGAGGGAGATTGTAAAATTCTCCCGCTTTTTTTGGCTGGACACATAAAAGGGTCGAAAAAAATGGGGGCCGAAATTTTTAGCAATAATTCTACGCTTTAAGATGTTGAGACTTTATATTTATAAGTGAGCTAATATTTGTGCACTACCTGTTGTTAAGTAATATATATTTAAGTATTGTGCAAAAACATTTAGAAGATCAAATATGGAATAATATTACTAGCACTGAAGATTAAATAATAGTGTTGTCAGATAATATATTTGAAAATGAACTAATAATTTTTTTTAAACATTCTAATCAAACCTAAACACTTTGACAACTAATATATTTTTTAAACATTCTAATCAAAACATATGTCTAGCTTTAGTCGATCATTCCTCTGACTCACTGCCATCCTTAGAGTTGACTGTTTGATCATCTTCAAAGTCCTCATCTTCCTCCTCAGAGCTACCACTTGTATCATCATATAAGACCTACATACAAAATAATAATAGCATCAACACTATCATCAATTTTTTTTTGCCAAATAAGAGTAACCCAAAAGAGAAGTATGAGCAAAAGTTGGCCATCATATCTCATCACTTCAAGACACATAAATAGTCTCAACAATTCTGTACAAGCAAGCAGTAGTAGCTTTAGCTTAGAATTGTTTTATTTTATATACTGATCACCTATAAACAGTATAACAATAACTAGCAGCTAGAATAATATAAGTAATAATTGATACTTATAATATACAAGTATGAAGTATATATAACATAACGATCTTAACCAACTTATATCTTTAATAAGCAACAATTCAAAAACAAAAATAAAACATTCTAGGAAAACCAAAACAGAAACGAACCTGAGCATTCATTTTACGTAAAGCTGACTCGGTTGCATTTAGCAGCTCGTTTGATGCATTACCAGTACGCACAGCGTTTAGTACATCACTCATTTGTGATGTCAACATTTTCAACAAGTGAGCAGTACTATTTTTTTGAGGCCTCTTATTGTCTTTACCATTATTAGCTGAACTAAGGTGCCTTTTGCGTAGCTGAGCATGCACTCCAAACACATCACTTCGGTTCACTCCAAAATCATAGCCCAAGGGTCGTTGATTAGGCTTTTCTTGGTCATACATTAGCTCATTAAATACTTGATTTTCAATATCAGAACAAGGCATTGATGTGGAAGAACTAGCAATAATGGACTCAATTTTAGATTTTGCTGTGGTCTACAAAAGAATTGTATAAAGTAGTCAAATACAACGCAACCATAATTAAAACATTATAGAAATAAAATTACAACACACCATTAAGTCTTCAGCTTGAGTATTTTGAATATAACCTCCATTCTTTGTCAAGTGAGTAATGTCAAAGAACTCAAATCCACCAGGCTCTATTTTGTTTTCCCTGTCCTGCAATTAGTATGAGTAAAAGGTTCAAATTTTGAAATTGTTATTGGTAAAATCATAGAAGATGAGTAAAATCTAAATTCATATAGTAACATACAAATTCATCTCTTAAGTTAGCGAAACTCGTAGACCCATGGGTGTGATAGTAACCTAGGTTGGCACGTGCTTGGGTACCAATTTCAGAGTATTGCTGATAACATCATAATAAACATAAAAGGAATAAGATGGATAATCTTATTATACAACTTTATTAAACTTTTGTCAAAATACCAATAGTCTACCAATTCTTGCCAATTCTCACGAGAATGCCCAGGAGGCACATCATTCTCAATTTCTTGTCGTGTCTTTTTCTTTGGGTGGAAATACTTAGCTTTCAACTCAAATCTATTTTACCTGAAATGTTTACCAACATGCCTAAGCACGGCATCATCAAACACTTTACCTTTTGCAAAGATAAATTTATTCTGCGTTTTCAATATGAATTTAGCATAATTAATACAGCAACACAAAACCAATACTTCTGTCCAAGCGAAATGAATAGAAAAGCTATGTAAGACACTTACTCGAACCAATTCAACAATTTCAGTATTTTTACTTGCAATCATATTGCGCCAAATTGTTACTCTGATAGGGCACAAGCTACCTTTTCGTGCCACCTCTCCAAGAAATTTAATAAATACAGAACCACCTTTTCTGATTGGTTGATTAAACTTATTGAAAGGAACTTCAAATTTGAATTTTTCTTCATACCAAACATCTCTAGGGTGCACTAACCCACTCAAAATGCGAATATTTCCTTGAGCATCTATGGAAGGTAATAATATTCAACTCAAATAAAATTTTTAATCATGATAAAAATAAAGTTGTTTATATTTTAAGCTAAATAGAGTTAAAAACATACCGATAGTTCGAACCTCATCTACATCATCAAAATCCACATTGTCCTCCCAATCAGGAATCTTGTTAGAAGAATTGGAGCGCATAGACTTCAAACGCCTTGTCTTGGTGGACCTACTTTTCTTGCAATATTTTTGGGCTCGTGGTGGTTCATTTGGATCATTCATGTCAGAGGAACCTTCATCATTTTCAAGCGAGGACAATTCAACATTCTCCATAGTAGGTGTGGTTAGAGAAACCACAAAAATTTGGGACCGTTCATTTCTTGAAGACTTTCTGAGTTGTTCTTTGAGAGCATTTAGTTCAGGGATTTTCTAAATGTGAGATGGGGTTGCTCCAGATTCATGTCCGCCTGCTCCAGATTCATTAGGAACATTAAAACATGGTGATTTCTGGACAGGTGTTGCTCTAGATTGAAGTGAGGACTTTTCAGCATTTGGAACAGCATGTGTGGTTGGAGAAACCAAATTTTTTTGGGATCGTTCATTATCTGAATTGAACATTTAATTCAGGTGCTTTTCGAATAAGAGATGGGGTTTCTCTAGATTCATGTCCACCTGCATTAGATTCAACAGGAATATTTAATGTTTGTGATTACTGGACAGATCTTGCTCCATTTTGAATTAAGGGTTTTTTAGCATTTGGAGCAGTCTTTGTTGTTGGAGAAACCAAAAAATGTTGGGATCGTTCGTTTCCTGAAGACTTTCTGAGTGGTTCTTTGTGAACATTTAATTCAGTTGCTTTCCCAATATGAAATGGCGTCGTTGCTCTAGATTGAAACATGGAAGAAGCCTCTGCATTTTCCATAGCAGCAATTCTAGTCCGCTTGCTTTGAAAACTCATGTTAGCTGCTTCAATGGACACAAAAGATAACAGTTGTAGAATGAAGGTAATAATAGTTGTAAAAAATGCAAGCTTGAGATAAAACACACATGCAATACATATAAGTATTAAATGAAAAGGAACTCAACATAGATCCAAAAATAGTCATCATAGACAAGAACTTGTAAATCACATAAGAAATTTAGCAATGCAAAAAATAAAAAATAAAAAAGCAAACAGAGGACAAGATTCAAAACAGGCACAATCATAATATCTATTCTAAATCATATATATATCTAGGCTTAGTCCAGATAACATGTAGCCATTCCTTTTTCTTCTCATCTTCGACATAAAAAACTTGCTAAGCTTGAGAAGAAAACATAAATGGGTCCTCGTGAAGTAATCGACCAGTGTGCATCAACTTGGAGAAATTAACAGTAACACCACTGTTTGGATATGTCCTTAACCCTCTATTTATATCTACCCAGTCACAACGAAAAACCACAACTCTATATGAGTGGGAAAAATTCAATTCATATAAATTTGTGAGTCTACCATAGTAGACATGGCCATCAGCTTCGACCATAACTCCAGAACTTTGGGTCTTGAGATATCTTTCTCGACTTATTGTGTGAAACTTATAGCCATTGATCACAAAGCTTTTAACTTCTCTAACATAATGATCCAAACCAATAGCCAAGGCTTTCTGTAACTTCCCTTTTTCAGTACTTCCATCTATGTTTTCCACCTACGATGAAAATAGAAAAAACCAATCAAACTGGTTTACAGTTATATTTTATATGTAAGTTTAGTTCACAAGATAGGAAAGAGAATACAACCTCATCTTTAAGCCATTGAGTATATTCTTTAATAAGCCACTCATTCTCAATATTTTCATCTGCTCGAATTCCCCTATGACGATTTTCTCGTCGCTTTTCTCGTAAAAACTCACTAAACATCAACCCAAAAAAAAGAACTTTTGAAAATATAATTAACCATGTAAAATAGTCAATAATCAAAATATTAAGACTAAACTTACTTTTGAAGCACATTCATCTCATCTGAATGAAGCAAAACATAATGATGTGCTTGTTCAAGAGACTTAGCATCTAAACGAATGAATTTTTTCTGTCCTACCATTCGACCGGCCGAACAAAATAAATATTTTCTCATATCCTCATTGTCATCGTCATTTCTTTTTAGTCTACTAAACATGGTAGGTATCTCCTCTAGGTACCTTGAATAGAAATTAATAGTCTCCTTTAACCCATAATCTTCTGCAATAGACCCTTCTGGATAGGCCTTATTACTCACATAAGATTTCAAATGTGCCAAGTACCTATTTGAAGAAAATATAATTAGTGACCAAGTTAAGAATCAACATTGTTGAATATAATATGTATAGGATGCACTTACAATATATTACCTTTCGATGGGATACATCCATCTATAATGTACAGGTCCACCAAGTTTCGCCTCCTCTGCTAGATGAATCACTACATGAACCATGATAGTGAAAAAGCTTGGAAGAAATTCTATCTCCAATTGACAAAGTGTTAAAACAACCTTTGCTCGTATCTCATCTAGTTCCTTGATGTCAAGAGTTGTGGAGTACAAGCATTTGAAAAAGGAAGATAGATTTGAAATTAATTCCACAATTTATGTAGCTCTTGAAGCTCTCAAAGCAACTGGGAGAATATCTTGCATTAATACATGATTGTCATGACTCTTGAGGTTTATGAGTTTTCTTTGTTTCAAGTTCACGCATTGAGATAGATTGGAACCATATCCATCAGGGACTTTAAGCTTATGCAAAACCTTTAGGAATCGGTCTTTCTCCTCCACTGACATGGAGTATGATACTGGAGGCATATATGACTCCCCATTAGACATAACTTTTAACCAAAATTGTGGCTTTATCCCCAGCTTTTGTATATCCTCTCTGGATCTTTTGTCATCTCTATTGTTCTTCTTATCCATACTCAGTAAAGTTCCCAAGAAATTATCACAAACGTTCTTCTCAATATGCATGACATCTAAATTATGTCGAAGAAGATTATTCTCCCAATAAGTTAAGTCGAAGAAAGTGCTTCTCTTGCTCCAAGTAGAATTCTCACCATCATGATCATCCTCACTAAGATCGTCATGTTGTTTTCTTTTCCTCTTTGTGGAAGCCTTTTTACCTTTTCCATATACATAAATATTCCCCTCTTGTTGTTTTCGAACCTCAGAGCCAGAAGCACAAATTGGAGCTATACCATATTCTTCCTTCCTATTAAACAATTGCCCTTGTGATTTATATGGATGATCTGCTGGTAGCCATTTACGAGTGCCAGGGTAACAAATCTTTCCAGCAAATTTTTCAAAATGTGTGCATCTAGCACATACAGGACATGCATTATAACTAGACCTGGGCATGGGTCGGGCCGGGCTTGTTCATGGGTTCGGCCCGCGGGCTTGAGGAAACGGTGGGCCGGGCCGGGCCCGAGCCCGTGAGTAGCGGGTCGTGCCGTGTCGGGCTTGAAATTTTCAGATTTTGTCCACGGCCCGGCCCAGGCCCACGTGCCCGCGGGACGGGCTCGTGCCTCCTGCGGGCTTGGCCCGTGTTTTATGTTGTTTTTTAGGACTCTTGGCAGTTTTAGGCTAAAAAACAAAGAAAAGGGGCGTTCGGCCCGCGGGCTCGTGTCGGTGCGGGCCTGAAATAAAATTTCTTGACCGTGGCAGGCCCACGGCCCACGGAGCGGACAACGGGCCGGGCCGGGCTTTGAGCGGGCTCGTGCTGGGCCGGGCCGGCCCGCGTGCTGGCCCGGCCCATGCCCACCCCTAATTATAACCCTTAGTACTCCAACCAGATAGCATAGCATAAGCAGGAAAGTCATTAATTGTCCACATCAAAGATGCTCGTAACTTAAATTTTTAATTACTAAAAGCATCAAAAGCATCAACTCCTTTCCACAACAACTTCAATTCATGTAATAAGGGTTACAAATATACATCAATATCAATTCAGGGGCTTGATTTTCTAGGAATTATTATTGATAGAATAAAAGATAATTGCTTCATACATAACCATGGGGGCAAGTTATAAGGAATCAACACCACATGCCACATACTATGATTAGTATTCATTAACTGGTAAGGATTCAAGCCATCTGAAGCCAATCCTAACCTCACACTATGTGGATAAGAAGAATGATTAGGATATTGTTTATCAAAATCATTCCAAGCTAAGCCGTCACATGGATGCCTCAATTTTCCATCACTTTCACGCTTACTATAATCATCATGCCATCTCATATCTTCTACAGTTTTAGATGACATGTAAATCCTTCGTAACCTCGGAATTAACGAAAAATATCGCATAACCTTAGCGGACTCGCCTTTTTTAATGGTATTATTTGTTTCATTCTCCTTACCTTTCATTGTCTTCCATCTTGAGGCATTACATACATGGCATTCATTCTTATCAGAATATTCACCCCAATACAACATACAATTATTTGGGCATGCCGCAATCTTTTGATACCCAAGCCCCAAATCATTGATTATCTTTTTGCATTCATAATAAGATGATGGAAATTCCATGATTTGGGGAAATGCATCTACTAAAAATTTCAATAACATGGTCACAGACTCGGCTGACCAATGATGCATACATTTGAGATGAAACAAGTATAGAAGAAATGACATCTTTGAGAATGAAGTGCATCCTAGATATAATTCCTTACAAAAAGCTTCCAGTAGTTTCTCATACTTAGCCTTTTCTTGTTCATCATGTACTGGGATTGAGGTAGGGGTTGGATTTTGTTCTTCAACTGAAGGCTCGAAGAAATTATCATCGTCTACATGAGTTAACTCTTCAATAGAATGATCAGCAAGTGATTCAACTACAGGTTCACTAGCATAATCAGGAACATTCATCCCAAAAGCATCCCTTAGTAACCTACCCATGTCATTTTGTTCGATTTGCATTGAACATGTACCTAGAGAACTTCCACTAGTGTTTCATGTGATTTTAGCATCACCTGATATATTCTCAAGAATACTTCTTTTTTCGTGAAAAATCCATTTTTTATATGGCTTGTAAAAGCCCTTGAATAAAATGGTGCTCCTCAACTTCTTTTATTGACAACCACTTATCCACTTTGCACTTTCTACATGGGCATTGAATTTTTCCTTCTACAAGACCGTCTTTCGCAAACTCGATAAAATTTGCAACTCCTTGAATATATTCAGCATGATCATTTGGAAGTTCGATCCAACTTGTATCTATGGCTAATAAACACCAAATAGGTAAATATATCCTTTAGAGAACTACCTGAAACTATTACTTTGTATCTGATTACCAACAATCATAAAAAAGATGATAACACATACTTTCAAACATAATTTGTTTTATTTCCACTTCCTAAATATTTTCCAGCAATTACATTAAGCAAAGAGGAAATTAAGCAATAGTATTGAATACTAAACCAAGTCACACAAGCACCCATTACTCGCGCACACAGAAACTTACAAGTCTGCAATGTAAAGCACTCAACTATAACCAAGAATACATAATAAATCAATAACCAAATAAAGATGCAAGTCAAATAAGGTCGACTTGTAATTGTAATAAAAAGTATTGTTGCATGAACTTAGTTTCTCTCACAAATCAAATAATATAGAAAAATTGAAATTCACATGTAATACGACGAAATAAGATTCAATTGAACATTGGACTTGCAATTAGAATAGATCTAACACTTGAATGTCCTTAATATAATGACTGCCATGGAATTTGAGATAAGGAAATTAGTGGGATTATGTCACAACATTCTCTAACTTTCTACTGTATATAATTTATGAAATCAAAAGAGGAAAATGGTTGACTGATGTTTCTTTGATCGTAAATTCCAACACAAATCAAAGAAATTATCAAATCAAGATATAAAAACTCATCACAATGAGTAATTCAAAAGAAATAATCAACTGATTTGCAGCAATCCAATTGATAATTAAACCCCTTGATTTCCTTTTCGTGAGCAGCGGCGCAAGATCGATTGAAACAAGAACCCTCTTTGATAAATTAAAACCTTTGATTTTCTTTGTTTTTTATAGTTTAGCAGATTGGTACTTTAAAATTTCTCTAGAAACTGCTATGAGTGGTGCGAGATTTTAGTATATTTGGTAGAAGGTGCGAGACTTTTTGACTTCTTTTCTCCAATATTTTATGTTTAGTGCGCGGGATCTAAATTTTATTGCCGCTAAATATTTCACTGAATCCCCACACTAAAATTTGTAGTCTAACATGTCGAGACAACACTCTAACTATGAGGTAAGTTTGACATTTTAAAAAGCGTCTAGATGAAAGTGTCGAGACTGCATTCCTTTTCTAGTATTGTTTGGTCTTCTTGCTCCAATGCTTCTCCAGTATCAAATCTTTGAATATCTTTACTTAGTCTTCAAAATCCAAACTTGATTTCTTCTTTGACTTAATATTCTCTTTGCTCCTTTCTTTGATACCTTGTAAAATTCATTCACTTAACAACTTGTTAGTTCAATACTTAGTTTGCATCTTTGTTCCTTTGCCATCATCAAAACTAGGATTCAACACTAGCAGATTCCAACAGAAACAATCTAAACTTCCGAAAGGCATAACTTCATGACTAGAAATCTCCTTGGGGCGTGCCACCTATCGTTAGAAAGCTCTTTAAGTATAATTTCCAAATCCTCTAGAATTATTCAATAAGAAACACATCAAAAGTTGTGGTCAGAAGAGTGGATGTGACTCTTTTTCCACATTTCTTCTAATGATTTTCCACTTTGTTTTCGCTCAAACTCGTACTAATTACACTCCAAATGATCCTTATTATTGTAGCTCACTTCTGAATGCTCCTAATGCTCAAGCTTAGCTAATTACACTCCAAATACGTTCTCAATACCTGATATGCATCAAAAAACACAAAACATACCAAATATGAGTAAAATATCATAACTTAAGAAAGTAATGCAATATGAACCTAGATACGAATCTAAATGCTCTGAAATGCAACCTAAATTCACCTAAAAAGTATAGGAAAATATGACACATCACCTTTATTTCTTGGGATTGATTGAGCTAATCTTCTACAATTCAACTATATCTACTTCTTCGACTTTAATTTTTTTGGGTTTTTCAAATTCTTTTATTTTGAGCTCGGATTTTTGTTGGGTCATTGATTATAAGCTAAATATTTTTGCGGGCAGTCGGCAATGTTTTTCGGGTCATCGAATTTGAGCTCAAGCTTTCTGGGTCATCAAAATTCAGCTGGATTTTTATCTGGGTTGTCGGCAACTTTTTCTAGGTCATCGTATTCAAGGTCCAATTTATTTGGATCATAGATTTTCACCTCAAATTTTTATCGGTCTTCAATTTTAAGCTGCATATTTATCTGGGTAGTCGGTAATTTTAAGCTCATGGGACAGGGTTTCGGGGGTGGGATGGGGGGGGTGGTGGTTTCGGAGGGGTGGGGATAGTAGAAGGGAACGAGTGGTGGTGGAGAGGGTGGTGGTTTTTTTTCTAGCTTTTTTTTTAATTTACAATTAAATTTAAGTGCTTAATTAAGAATTTTGTTTAAAACATAGTATCTTTATTGCACAATCAGGGTATTTGTAGGTTACGTACAAGTAATGACCTATTTTGAGTAGACATGTCCTAAAGTTGGGATTATTGATAGAATTCAAAGGGTGGGACTATTTTGAGCAGACTGGCCAAAGGTGAGATTATTTATATCAATTTTTCCATTGCATAAAAGTAGACATGAATGTATTAAGTAGAAGCGTAGAATGGGAGAATGTGATTCCTGATCATGTTCGTGTACCCCCGAACTCTAACTTTGGTTCATTGACCAATTATGAAGTCATGGTGGGAAAACTACCTTAGATAAGTCTTTAAGTTGTCCCTATGGTTTTCCAATATCCAATTAGATTTATAAGTCTTCCTTTAAAGACTTATTAACGACTTCTTCATTTCAAATCATTTTTAAAACAAAAACCCTTATAGGTAGTGAAATCCGTAATTACCCCGCGTAGGCAATAAAAACACGCCTACAAGGCTAGATGCATTTGCATCATTAACAATAATATAATAACTAACACATGCGATTGATACATTAGATTGGATAAATTCAGATAAGATCAGTAAAAAAAAATTATTTCAAAAACTAAAGTATGGTAATATATCATATCAAAAAATTAGGATTGGATAATATCATACCTATACATGGAATTCCTATTCACGATGAGTTCTAATAAAGATTAATTTTTTTGAGCTTAATTTTAGTGGGTCAAACACTTGGGAGTAGGGGGAAGGTAATAAGAGCATTCAAAATGATTATATCATAGGACTAGGTTGCAATTTCCAAAACTTGGAGCTAGTAGCTCAACCATTGGAGGAAAAAACAAGTTATAGCTTTGGCAAACCATATCGCACTACAAAGCTAGTAGCTTTGCTTTATTTTAGTGGGCCTCAAAGTAACTTTACACAAAGTTTTGGCTGAAAATAACTCTAAGAATCACAAGTGGGACCTACCAAAACCACAAGTGGTTGAAGCTTTACATTGAGAAAGGTTCTAGCTTGGAAATGTTGTAACTTGAAAATATAATGTGGCAAACAAAGCTATAAATGTTGTAACTTTCTAATGTGGATACTGTAAGAAGATCTCTACTCCGAAGCAACACAATTGAAAAGATTCGATGTTGTTGAATTGTAATCTTAAGAGAGTTAGTCTTGCGTGGACCTGGTCTACAATAATATTGTTGTAATACTCTGTATTTTTGGGAGTTATTCTTTTATAAATAAGAAAATGTAATGAATAAAGTGTAAGTATTTTAATATTATTTACAGAAATATAGAGTTGAGTAAACCTACAGTTATAATCTAACTATACAACCTACTTTTATACCTAATTATATTTTAATTCGGTTTTTTTTATTTCCCAAATAAATAAAATAAGAAATAGGAATTTAATTTGGAAACAAATCCTATTTAACCAAGGTTTCTCATGCTATAAATAGGAGAGAAGAAAAATAAATAAAACCCTATTCACTTTTACATAATCAACCGTTTTATTTTGGTTTTACCCCAAGAACTTTCTCTCTCCTCCTTCTCTTCTACTCCTACGTTCTTTCTTCCCTCCTCAAGCCACCCCTGTTTCTTTCGTCGGCCTTCGAGCGCTGCACAGAGGTCGTGGTCGCGCGCATCATTGACGGTCTGGGTTGTATGTGGTCGTGGTCGAGTGTGTGCTAGACTGTGCGCGCGATGGGTTGTGCGGTGTGTGTTGTGTGCGAGTCGAGGGTGCGACGCGAGTCTGCGTACGAGTCGTCAGTGTGCTGGGCGAGTCGACGGTGTGTGCGAGTGTTGTGGTGCGAGGCTTGCGTTGCGTGTGTGTGGCTCGGGTGTGGTGTGCTGAGCAAGGTCGAGGCTCTGAGCGTGTTATGGTGTGCATGCGGCGAGTGTGCGACTAGTCGAGGCACGCGTGTGGTTGGTGCTGCTGCCGGAGTTCCTCGCGTCGCTGATGGTTGTCGCCGGCGAGTCGGTCCGGTATAAAAAAAATAAAATTCCTTCTTTTCTACTTTAGTTAAATTGTAAATTATGATTTTGTAATTCTTATACATATCTTGGATTAAGTTTCTATTATATATAAAGTATAAAATAAAGTATAGAAATCAGATTTATAATTATATTTGTAGTTCTTATGATTTTTCTATTTCTCAAATCTGATTTTTATAATGCTTGTGTATATAATGGTTTAAGTTGGTTTTGTAAATAAAGTATATTAAAAGTTGAAGGAAATAAGATTTATGATTATACTATTAGTTCTTAGGATGATGTTATTTCTTAATTCTGATTTTATAATACTTACATATACTAGTTTAGGTTTTTATTATTATGAACAAGTATAATATAAATTAGAAGAAATCAGATTTACAAGCATATTATTAAGTCCTAAATATGTTAGTTTCAATAAAGTTTATGAAAAGAAAGTTTAAACAACAAGATTGATTATTTTTAATATTCAAAACATCATATTTTACATAGTTAGATAAGCTGATTTTTATTTAGTATCAAGGACTTAGCACTGAAATACTTTTATTATCCGATTAGGTCCCAATTTCATAAGCGGAACGTTTTAAGTAGTCATCGAAGATTCTTCGTTACAAGGTATGTACCATACTAGTTCAATTAGATAAGTTAGTATCATGTTTAAGTTATGAATTATTGGAACCTAGAATCATGATAGGGAACTATTGTATGATTATGATGGATGAGATTGTTTGCTAACATAAAATCGATTGGAGATCTGTATGTATTTCCTTGTTGTATGACTTGTGAATTTGAAATGAATTATTATTGGAATGTGTAATTCTATCGTATCACAAGCATGAAATGAGAATTGGATTGGAATCCTATGATTTATTGTTGTGGCAAGGATGTTACAAGAAGTTGCTTAAACTAAAGAATTGAGCAATGTACCTAAGAAGGAAAATTAAATGATTATATGCATAATGTTGTATGAATGAATATCACTAAGAAGGATATTTGGCGATAAACTTATAGTTGGAATCCTTACAAGTAGTGAACAATGGGGGGAGTGTGGGACTCGTTCTACACTCATACGCAGGTCTACTGTGACGACAATAGTGTCCTTATAAATTTTGATAACTCAAGTAGGCGGAAGGTTTCGTACGATGTTGGGGTATGCATACTAAGGTGATGGATGTAGAATGGAACGAAACCGTATTTACATTTCATCTAATAGACCGAGTTGTTTATTAAGGATTAAGTAGCCCGTATGATTCTAGAAAGATGATGGTGCCCGTTCGATGCCAAATAAATTGTAAAAACGGAATTTATTGTTCTTATAGTATCATGTTTAGGAATTGTTCTTGTTATTTTGATTATGCTTAGTGTATCATTTAACTGATTATGTACGTACTCAGCATAGCTGATTGTTTGTTATTTGTGTTTGTTTGTTGACCTGTGATGAACCATTGATACTTCAATGGGGAGCAGATTAGGTATGCTAATGTTGCTGCAAGAGTTCGAGCATATGGGGAATACTCTTTGGTTTATAAACTTTTAAAATGTTTTAGTTGAACTTTCTAGAATTTGTTTATGATTTACTTAATTAATAGTTTAAATAAAAAGGGGTCAATGGTGATTCCCGAGTTGTAGTTAAGTTAACATTTTATTTCCGCTGCAATTTAGTTTTCGTAGTACATAATAAGTTAATGTTTTAATTTCAATAAGCCTTGTGTTTCACCGCGGCGGTAACACTCCCAAAGTCGATGCAACGTAGTTTAGACTTGTATGGATTTTAGGGGTGTTACAATTATTATCGACCAAAACCACTTATTTAACATAGTGACCCTTTTCTTCCATAGAGTAATTTTTTTAAAATCTTAAGTTATACTTCCTCCGTTTTTTAATAAGTGACACAGAGAGAAAGGGCACACTTATTAAAAAATCTAGAGAGAGAAAGTTGGGGACCACAGTTAAGAGATAAAGGCAAGTAAACTAAATAACTTAATCACTACATTAAACTAATTTGCCACCCAAAACTGCCACCAGTCCCAAGCACCTCGGCCACCTCAAGCCAAGCACCACCGCCACCGCAACCCGACCAAGCACCACCGCCACCTCAACCCAACCACCACCCCTGCCACTTCAGCCCAACCACCACCGCCACCACCTCAAACCAAACACTAAAATCCACCATAGGTTGTCGTTGCATACATCATCCTCCACTTCCAACATGATCTAAAAATTGCTACCACAAACACCACCCACAGGCCACCACAAAATTACCCACAAATCTCTCTCTCCTTAAAACCCCATAAATCTCTCTCTCCTTAATAACCCATATATCTCATTTTCTTCTCTTCCATCTTCCACCACTACACCGACCACTTTTCGTGGCTTTAATCTCGAAATTTTTCATTTGAAATCAAAAGAGAACAAAAATAAACAAGATCCAAACAATATGTAGATCTACAAAAATTCGAAGCATACCAAACACTTTTACCAATTTTCGTATCACCAACCACCTCCCTAAGAAGAAATTACTATATTTGCTCAACCACCATTTTCGTTTCTGGGTTTATGAGGAAAGAGAAAATGGTGGTTGTTGAGTTTTTGAGTTTTTTGGGGGAGACGAGAAAGAGAGAGAGCGCTAAAGGACGGTGGTCGAATGGTGGTGGCGAGGATGGTTATGAGAGAGAGAGAGATGAGGAGGTCTTGGTTGAGGAGAGAGAGGGTGCGTGCGTGGTCGAACGGTGGTGGCGAGGATGGTTATGAGAGAGAGAGATGAGGAGGTCTTGGTTGAGAAGAGAGAGGGTGCGTGCGTGGTTGAACGGCGGTGAGCCGGGAAAAATGGTGGTGGATTGAGGTGAAAGAAGATAAGGGGGTGAGAGGAGGAAGATGGTGGTTGAAGGGTAGTGGTTTAGTTCATAAAATGGTGGTGGGGTTGAGGTGAGAGAAAAAGAGGGGTTGAGGTTGAGGAGAAGAGCAGTAAGGAAGACATAGGGTAGGTGGTGATTAAATTTGATTTGGGTTAGGTTTGTATTTAGGTGATTAAGGAGTTTGGTTTATGAAAAGTAGTAATGGCAATTTTGTAATAAAAGCAACAAAAACTTTCCATTTTGAGCTATGTGTCACTTATTATGGCATTTTCCTAAAAGGAATACGTGTCACTTATAAAAAAACGAAGGAAGTATCGTACAGTTAATATCTACCATAGTGACTGGTTTTTTAATATAGTCACTCTTTCTCACATTAGTTTATCATGATGAAATTTTCACTTTATGACATAGTAACCTTTTTTTTCACATAGTCAAACTTCACAATCTATATCTACTGATCTTATATATATATATATATATATATATATATATATATATATATATATATATATATATATATATATATATATATATATATATATATATATATATATTGACTTTTTCTTTTCATAAATCACATAAATTAGCATTAGGGCCCTGTTCTTTTGGACTTATTTTCAGCAAAAATAAGTAAAAATAAGTCCACTTCAGCAAAAATAAGTTCAGTTCAGCAAAAATAAGTAAAAATAAGTTCAGTTCAGCAAATATAAGTAAAAATAAGTTCAGTCTTGCCTAATGTTGTAATTATTTTTTTTGTTTTCAATATTACTACTAATATTGTTATTAGTATTAATATTATAATTATAATAACGATGAATTTGTATTTTTAATTAATTTATTTTTTAAAAAAATTTTTAAATTTTTTTAAATTTTTAAATTTTTATTTTTTCTAATTTTTTTAATTTTTTTAATTTTTTAATTTTTATTTACTTTTTTTATTATTATTTTTTTATTATTATTATTTATAATAATAATTATTATTATTTATTACTTATTATTATTATTATTTATTATTTATTATTTATTATTTATTATTTATTATTTATTATTTATTATTTATTATTTATTATTTATTATTTATTATTTATTATTTATTATTTATTATTTATTATTTATTATTTATTATTTATTATTTATTATTTATTATTTATTATTTATTATTTATTATTTATTATTTATTATTTATTATTTATTATTTATTATTTATTATTATAAAATAATAAAATAATAATAATAAGTATTGATAATATTATGTTAATATTTATTAATTATTATAATAATAAGTATATTGATAATTTTATTTTAACACAGTTTAGTTCAGCAAAAATAAGTAAAAATAAGTTCAGTTCAGCAAAAATAAGTTCAGTTCAATAAAAATAAAATAAGTTCAGTTAAGCTAAAATAAGTTCAAAAGATCAGGACCTAGGTTCACACTAAATAAGTCCATATAAGTTTTTTACATCTTACAAGATGAATTTTCAACCAATTAGATGAAGTAAACTTGGCTTTAGGTAAGGACTAAGGACTAAGAGCATGCCCACTCATGGTTTTTTTGGGCATCAATTTGAGTCATGAACCTTGCTCAAAAAAAACATGGGGTTGCATCCATGGTTTTTTTATGCTTGCATTTGGGTCATGCTATGACTCAATCCATGGTTGGTCATCCTATGATCCAAACCATGGTTGGTCATCTTATGACTCAAGCCAACCATTTGTGGACATGTGGCAGTGCATCATAAAGATTATTTTTTATAATTCAAATTTTGTGATCTGAATAACTTAAAAAATACAAATAAAAAAATAATTATTTTTTACCAATGGTCCTATCTTTTTGAGATCTATAAATAGACATCCATTTTAATATATTTTGACACACTTCTAAAATTAATTATTTTCTCTCTACATTGTATGCACATGAATAATTGTTTTTGGAAGTTTTTATTATTGAATAATTTTATAATCAAAATTAATTACTACAAAATGAATTTATTTAGGGTCGTTAATATAAAAAATAATTTATTTATAATCTTGTATGATATTATAAATATCAAAAGGTATAAATATATGTTGATGTAGGAGAGAGAAAATGGGATGGAGTATAGTAAAAAGCAGTGGCGTATCCAGGATTCCAAACCTATGGGTTCGAAGCCGGTAAAAAAAAAATACATCCATTCACTTAAAGTTCAATACATTAATTCAAATATCAAACTACAATCTGCACAAGCAAGAAATTTGAACTCCATGAGTTTAGACCCTTCAAAGTTCAATCAAAGTAACTAACAAGTAACACTAACACAAGAACAGTGAAGAGACGCACCATAATTTGGATCAAACAACAAAATCCAAGAATAGAAATCAAAATTCTTTGCAGAAAAATATATCGAAACAAATAAATATGAGAAACCCAGAAGATGCTTTATCTTTGCTTTTCTTACCTTGTATTCAAAGAACCCATTTTTCTCTCTCCTCTATTTTTTCTCTATGTAAAATTCCAGACGTGAATGGAGAAATCGAAGAACTATAAAACCCAGAAAACTGACAAAAGTTTAGTGAAGAAGAAAATTTATATACAAAAGAGATAGATTGGATTTTGGAGTTGTTCATCAATCATAATTCATAAATTTGAGCAATGCAGTGCCCAAAGCAAGCAATTAACACACATAAATGGTGAATAAATCAAATTCCTTGGCAAAGAGAAGCGTTAACAAAGAGTTTACAAAGAATTTTTGCAAGTGAGGACAAATTAACAGTTAACGTTAGATGAAAAAGTTTTCAAGAAAAAAGAAAATACTAACAACCCTCATGTCCTCACTGGTCAGCAACTTAGCACTAACAACTCTCAACTCAGCCCAACCACGCCGGTAGTCAAAGAATCGCTCAGTGGAAGAAGCTACAATTGAAGAATGTTAATCGAAAAAGTTACCTGATATCTACAATTGAAGTTCTTGAATCTTTAGCAACCATTTAAATTTTAAGCAGCAAAGAAGCTTGAACAGTTGAACGGCGAATAACACAGACGGAGAAGAAGTTACCTCGTCGGTAAGTAGTCGCGGTGGGGAAGTAGTCGTAGATGCGGTCAGTTCTTACTTCTTCGTTGCTTAGGAAGTTAGGGTTTGGAGAGAAAATGTCGACTTTGAGGAAAGAGAATTGGGCTTTCAATTTAAAAAAAAAGGGTGTTTGTTGGATTCGATCCCTAGACCTCAATCCCCAGCCGCGCGCACTATGGAGAGACAAAACCACTAAGACACCTGCTTCATTCATGTTATACTTTGCACGCATTTAGTATATATCTTATATCTAAAATATTTTTAATTTAAAAAAAAAAAAAAGAAAAACTGGGCAATTTTTTCCTAAAAATCATTGGGTTCACCTGAACCCAGTGAACCCATAGTAAATCCGCCCCTGGTAAAAAGTGGGATAGAGGAGGATGATGTTCTTTTTTTTTTGGGTCATGAGTGGGGTGTATTTGTCAAAATGGGTCATAAGATATGACAAACTTTGATAAGATGAGAGAGAAAGTTGATGAGAGAGAGGGATGGCATGACTAAGGACTAAGGACATATGACAAGTAAATTTGGTGACATTGGCGCTGTACGATCCCAAGATGTCCGCTAAACAGACACGGGACACCTGTTACCAAAGTAGCAGTACTTTCTTGAATTCTAAAACCAAATTCCACATGTTTTCCAACTCAGTTCCCCACCTTGAGATTCACACATCATCTCCACTCCACCCAAAAACTTTTCTCCATCCTCCTCCTCCTCCGCCGCAATATCCGCCACCTTCAACACCACCTCCATCCAGATAATATCATATCATAATGATTAGAATCACCTATGAATAATAACTACCAGAAAAGAAAAAACATGCCAAGAAATTACACCAAAGCAGAAAAACAAGAGCTAGAAAAACTAACAACACAACAACAAGGCTACTTCAAAAAAGATGCACCCTCCAAAATCACAAAGCTAGCTGCTCTTTTCTTGGTCTTTATTGCAGGTCTTGTTACTGGCTTACTTTCAGCCTCATCTCATCGGTCAACGCTTACCTTACAAAACTACAACAACCTCTACGCCGCCGTCAAACGCGGCCAAACCATCACCACCTCTGCATCTTCCTCCGCCTCCGCCTCCGCCTTGTCGCGTAATAATGATAATAGTTTGAATTTTGATTGCAAGAGCATAGATAACTTGGTGCATCCAAAAGAGTTAAATCATGATTTATCTGATAAAGAGTTGTTATGGAGAGCATCAATGGCACCTAAGGTTGTGGAGTACCCTTTTAAAAGGGTACCTAAAGTGGCTTTTATGTTCTTAACAAGAGGTCCTTTGCCTCTTTTGCCTTTGTGGGAGAGGTTTTTTAAAGGGTATGATCAATATTATTCTATTTATGTGCATACTATCCCTGGATTTGTACTTGACGTTTCACCAGATTCCGTCTTCTTCGGCCGCCAAATTCCCAGTAAGGTATGCTTGTAGTTACTACTGATTGATAATTCTGGAAATTTCACGTTTGAATTCATGTTGTGGAGATTGAATTGTGGATTTATTAAGGCAATGAGCTTAGTGTGGGGGGCCTATTTATAGAAGCTTACTTAGAGTAGATCTTGTAGATACTTTTCTGGCTAAGTAAGCAAGGTTGTGATTGAGCATAACACCATTCTAAAAAGGATAGTGAAAGTATAGATCCTAGAGAACTCAATGTATATGTTGATGATAAGACTATTGTCGGTGCGTTGTTAAACTTGATTGTGCCTGATGACCCCTGATTTCACCTTATTTTAAAACCTGATTGGATGTATCCTTAATTTATAAGTTTATACTTATTCTGATAGAAATTAAGTAGAATTTCTCCTTTAAATGATTTATTTGCTGTTTATAGATTCTTGTTAGAGGTTATTCGAGGATTAGCTCCCCTTCGTTGTGCTCTCTTCCTTTCAAAGAATCGATTGTACTTCGTTTAGAAAATCAAAGTGGAGCAGTAGTAGGAGAAGGGTCCAAAGCAGCGGACATTGTTCTTTGCAGATTCGAGAGTTTCATCTTTTTATAACTATGGCTTTTGTAGGGGTAATTGTACATGAATCTTAATTGACAGGAGGGGTGATTGTTATATGAGACTCTGGCTCACATTGTAGAAGTGTGATAAGTTGACCCTAATATTGTGTAGCATTGTACAGTTAAGGATTGTCAATTCTGGTGATTAGTGTTAGGTTAATCAATGAGATAGTGGTTGGTGTGATGTACTCCGTAAGTGTCAAAGAGTTTACAACGATTGTTTTGCTACTCTAATTTTCTTTATGATACAAGAAATTGACATTGTTAAAGAAGGAAAGAGAGAATACAATTAAAGGACACAAAATTTTTATGATAAACATCTTAGAAACATAAAACTAAGACTTACAATAACTAATTGCTTCTTTCTGTATTCTGGGATAACAAATCTTGAGCACTTATGTCTTGTTGTTTCATGCAACACTCAGACGTGCTTTTTTTGGTTGACTCATTATATTAGCGAAACAAGGATAGTTATGTTAGTATTTGTTATATAAGCATGAAGTAGCTTTCTAGCTAATGGTTTTAAATAACTCTGCGACTTTTTCAGAAGCATTGTTCATCAATATTTGTCTAATTTTTACCTCAAACTACAGAAATGAACTCTAGGGGTCATATCAATGTATTATATATGTAATCACGTGACCTGCATGGTTGATCCCTTCCAAAAAATCACTTGTAGTTTGTCTTCTGTTTCAGTTGTTATGCAAGAGCTCTGCTCGATGTTTTCATTTTCTTTAGGATATGATGTTGCAGCAAATTCGTGTTGAATGAGCTGTTTCGGCAGCCCAATCTGGTGCAAGAATATGTAAAATTAGTTTTAAGGGACTTTGATTGTTGTGGAATGTGTGACTAATTGATGCTATTATTTGCTCTTCAGAAGCTCTGCACACCTCTTAAAGTCATAGTTTGAATCTTCCTTTCCCTCACTTTTCCCAGCCTACCCTGTCAGATGTCAGTTGTTCTCATTGAGTAAATATGTGGTAGTGTGGGCTTGCGTTTCTGAAAGATATGCATGTGTAATGATGTACTCTGTTCATGTGAAAGTTTTTATCACATTGCTCTAATAACTAAAGATATTGCATGACTTTATTTAAAACAAATTGTGCCAGTTCTATCCTATCCCCATAACTTAATTTAACAGCATATTTGGAAATCCAACATAAGCTGTTAGTATTTAAAAAAAAGGTGACATCTCTCTTTAGACATTCTAAAACAGTACATGTCACTTATAGTTTTGAAAAAAGAGAGTGTATGCTTGTGTGTAGGAATTTCATTTGGCCGAAGTGTTGGTAACTGACTAGGCTAGAATGGTAATGAATTCTTATGGTGCATTTGTCATGTTCAAATTCTCTACACTCTGTCTTTGTTTGAATATTAATGTTCATATTTTCATCCTCCGAATTCAAACTGCAGTTTCTGATTTTAAGATCATTAAATAATCTTACATTTACAGGAAGTTTCTTGGGGTAATGTATCACTGGCAGATGCAGAGAAGAGGCTTTTAGCCAATGCTCTCCTAGACTTCTCGAACGAGCGTTTTGTGCTCCTTTCTGAGAGCTGCATCCCTATTTACAATTTCCAAACAGTATACAAATATCTTACTGAATCTGCCCACACTTTTGTGGAGTCCTATGACGATCCGACCCGTTTTGGTCGTGGTCGTTATGATCGACATATGAGACCAAGCATCATGATTGATCAATGGAGAAAAGGGGCACAGTGGTTTGAGATTAACCGGACTTTAGGCATTGAAATCATATCGGATTACAAGTACTACGATCTGTTTAGGAAATACTGCCATCCTCCTTGCTTCCCTGATGAGCACTACATTCCTACATACCTCAACATATTCCATGCCCCCTTCAATTCTAATCGCACCTTGACTAAAGTGGATTGGTCGTTGGGAGGACCTCATCCTACAACCTTTGTAAGAGAGAATATTACAGAAGGCTTTATACAGAATATCAGGAACAATAAGAAAAAGTGTTTGTATAATTCTAAGAGTACAACTGTATGTTACCTTTTTGCTCGCAAATTCGCTCCAAGTGCCTTGGACCCCTTGCTTGATTTAAGTTCAAAAGTAATGGGATTTTGAAACTTTGATTTAAAGTTGGAAAATAGCCTCATCTATGATTTAGTGCTGGTCATTTTCTCTTTGTGGATGAATTGCACATATGCAATTCGTTGATGTGGTTACTCTGCTTTATTATAGTTCTTTGAGGATGCGTTTTCTTCACCTACAACATTTATACAGTCAAGTCTCAAGTGTACCCTGCTCATGGTACACCAAAGGCTATTTTTTGCTCGTTCATTTTAAATTCTCCAAGTGAGCAAACTTTTCTTTTCATTTTCTCAAATGAGCATACAAGTCTACTCATTTAAAAAAATGAGCAAACAATTTTGCCCAAATGAGAAAACGTTTTCGCACATTTTCTCAAATGAGCATAAAATCTTGCTCATTTTGAAACTCTGATATTAATTTATGAATCAGAAGCTAAGTCTACCATTGATGAACTCCGAAACTTCGATATTTTTTTTTCCAATATTTTTTGCAATTCATCGGTTTAATTGGCCACGAGGAGAGAGAAATTTGAAGTAAGAGAAGCAATAGAGAAGAGAGAAATCTAAAAATAGTGTTGTAACTTAAAATATCTCATTAATTATGTCGTTGAAGAACTTTTGAAACTCTAATGTTGATTCTTAAATCTGAAACTAATTTCGCCATTGATGAAATTCAAATCTCTATTTTTTGCTTTTTCCATTGATTAACTTTAATGAAGGTCGTAAATTTGGGTGTCGCACCTCACATCGCATTCTTGTTCGCGTTGTTTCGCGTTTTTGTGACGGTTACTCGAGGCTTTGTTTCGGTTTTCTTAAGCAGTATAGTGTATCTATATATATATATATGAAAGTACTTATAAGATGAAAGATGTGAACAATCTCTCTTATGTTTTGCACAAACCTCACAAGATCAAATTTGGAAATTCTTCATCATTTCAAATCTTTCACAAACTTGTTTCCGTTAGATAGTGTTCATATTAAGCGTGACCACTATTGATTATTTTTTGTATCTTGAAGGTGAATTCCGTGTAGCCCATGCTTTACGAATATGGTCGGAGTATTACTTTTGGAAAAATGCATCACGCCTAGAAGATTGTGTTCATCTTGTGACACTTGATTTTCGTAGTTTTCCTAACAATTGAAAAGTAATATTTACAAGATGGCTACAATCCGTGAGATGTCGACGAATTTTCACAAACTTGACAATTTTGAAGGAGTTGGTTTTCGAAGATGGCAAAAGAAGATGCATTTCCTCGTTACTTCATTGAGTGTGCATATGTTCTTAGTACTCCCAAACCCGAAAAAGTGGAAAAAGAAACCGCGAAAGCAACTAGGACAAGGAACAAATGGGATAAAAATGATTATATATGCCGTGGTCACATCCTTAACGGTGTGTCCGATACCTTAGGTTGTTTGATATTTATCAATATGTTGAATCCGCTAAGATTCTTTGGGATGAATTAGAAAATAAATACACGGCCGAGGATGCTTCTAGTAAGAAAATCCTTGTTAGTAATTTCAATACTTTTAGAATGGCAGATTCTAGACCATTGATGGAGCAATTCCACGAAATGCAAAGAATCTTAGGGAGTTTTAAGCAACACAATATTGTTATGGATGAGACTTTTGTTGTTTCTTTTATAATTGACAAATTGCCACCAAGTTGGAAGGATGTAAGAAATTCATTTAAACATAAGAAGGATGATATGAATGTTGAACAATTGGGTGCTCATATTCGGATTGAAGAGGGCATTCGGGTCCAAAATGGACAAATATATGTTAATCTTAATTCTTCCACCGTTAACATGGTGGAGGATGGTAAGCCAAAGGAGTCTTCTAATCCTAAGAAGAGGGCTAACAATTTCACCAAAGGCAACAATGGAAAGAATATGGTGGAGGTGTTCAACGAGGTTATTGGGAATGTGGAAAACCCAGTGACTTCAAGAAGGATTGCACCATTTAGAAGAAGAAAACAATAGTAGAAAAAACCTTAAATGACACAAAAATCAACTAATCCGGTTTTTCCCAAAACCAGATCAGTAAGTTTGAATTTTTTTTGTCGCAATTTTTTAGGCCAAAAACTGGTATGGTTTGGAGAAGAACCGGATCATTTAACAAACTGATCTTGTTCTCCTTCACACCGGACCAGTTTGTGGCCCAAAAAAATTTAAGCCCAGCGTTGTTTGTGGCCCAACCTCGTGATATGACCCAATTCAAACTGGTTCTGCCTCCCCCCGTATATATGATACGCTCTCAGGAAACCGTAACTTCACTTCCCTCTTCTCATGAAACCCTAACTCCACTTCCCTCTCTCAAACCCTCCTTCTCTCAAACCTTCATTTGAAACTCTCATCTTCAACAGAACTAGAAGTATTACTACTAGTACTAGAAAACCCAACATTACCAAACAACCCTTTACCATGTTGCTCAACACCAGAGTTCTGGTGTTGCTGAAAACGGAGGAGATCGAAGTGTTGGTGAGGAACAGTGTAAGACGACGACGTATTAGTAGAAGGAGGAGAAGGGCGGGGAAACCCTTGATGAAAGAAATTGGGGTTTTGAGTTAGAGGAGAGAGAGAAATTGATGGGGATAGAAGGGCCCAAGGCGGCAACAACAGGATCAGGAGAGAGATTGTGAGAAGGTGAGAAGTGGTTATGAGGTGCGTAACATGGTGGTTGGTGTTGTTGTTGGTGTTGGTGTTGGTGTTGTTGTTGATGGCGGTTTTGAACGAGGCATAGAAGAAATTCACCGTTGTTGTTGAGAAGTGGTGGTGGTGGTTGTTGCGACGGAGCGATGAAGCCACCATTTTAGGACGAAAGAAGGATGAAGCCCAGCGTTCTCTCTCTCCTCTGGTTCGCACCAACTAGTTGGTGCTGCTGTTGCTACATTTATTGTCGTCCCTCTCCTAGTCCTCTTCTCTCTTTCATCTTCCGGCGATCTTAAGTCCGCTTCCGACTTCACCTCCGACCCCTTACTTGCCATTTTATTGTTCGCAATTTATTGTTCGCACCAACTGGTTTTGTTCGTATTTTAGTTTTTGTTTTTTGGAATATTTTTTGATGAATTTCGTTATAACTTCGTTGTAATTCTATAACTTTTTATAAGTTTGATAAATTTCATTGTAATTTATGTCATTTTTTGTAAGTTCCATTAATTATTGAATTTTGCCATTTTAATTTCTGAATTTAGTTGATTTTTTTAATTTGTACCATATATTTCACTGGTTAATACAATAATAAAATCTATCAAAAACAAAAAAGTTCACCAAACGAAGCAATGCACAATTTCGTTGGGTATCAAACGAAAGGAGAATGGAATGCATCGATTACGAATAAAAAAATGCAAAAAAGAAAATTTAATATTTGGGGCCTTAACTGATCCGATTTTGGGTGAAAATCGGATAAGCTAATGGGGAAACTGATCCGGTTTTTTACCGGAGTAATTGACTTTTGTCAACCGCTCCGAACCAAAAACCGGATCTGTAAGGCCTATTTTGACCTGAGCAATTGAATTTTTTTCCACTATTGAAATGAACAAAAATAATAGTGGGAATGGCAAGTCTAGCCAATGCCAAAGAAGGTATGTGTGCACAAGTTTCACTTAATTCAAATATGAATTTCGTGTGTATGATTTCTGAAATCTTGTGTGTACAAGATGATGGTTCATGGTAGATCGATTCGGGGGCATCAAGAAATGTATGCATGGAGTGCTCTCTATTCAAGACCTTAAAGGAGGTTGACAATGGAGAAGTTCTTTACATGGGGAATGATTCTATAGCTAAAGTTCTAAACATAGGACAAGCATAATCAGTTTTTAGTTCCGGAAAGCCTTTTATTTCAAGAGATGTGTTGTATGCTCTGGAACTTAGGAGAAATTTAGTCTCCGATGCTACCTTGAATCAATTAGGATTTAAAATGGTGTTTGAAGCGGATAAATTTATATTGTGTAAGGGTGGTGTATTTGTAGGACTTGGTTATCTTTGTAATGGTATGTTCAAACTTAGTATTTATAATGCTTTTAAAGACACTTTGTTGTTAATGACAATTCTTCTCTATGGTATAATAGACTTGATCATGTTAACTATAAAAAATTGTATTCCATGTCTAAACATGATTTGATTCCCTCACTTGATCCAGGTATATAGAAGTGTAGAACATGCATGCTAACAAAGATAACAAGGAAATCTTTTCCAAATAATGTGGAAAAGGATACTTCATTGCTTGATTTAATGCATAGTGATTTATGTTATTTTCATAGCACTCCTTCATTAGGGGACAAGAAATACATGATAACATTTACAGATGATTATTCACGGTTTTGTTATGTATACTTGTTATTTACTAAGGATGATTCCCTTGATAAGTTTAAGATCTTAAAAATGAAGTTGAATTGCAACTAAGTGACAAGATTAAACGGTTTGGAACCGATAAAGGTGATGAATACTATGACCCAAGTTATTTTCAATCTATAGGCATTATACATGAAACAACCGCGACTTATATACGACAACAAAATGGTATAGTGGAAAGATATATATAATAGAACGTTGCAAGAAATGGTAAATTCTATGTTATCCTATTCGGGTTTGAGTGATGGTTTTTGGGGAGAAGCTGTTTTAACGGCTTGTCATATTTTAAACCAAGTGCCTATGAAAAAGAACGAGGTTACCCCATATGAACTTTTATATAAAAGAAAACCAAACTTGACTTATCTCAAAGTTTGGGGATGTAGGGCAATTGTAAAAGTGCCGGAACCCAAACGTAAAAATTTGGTTGAAAGGGGAGTTGAATGCATCTTTATAGGGTATGCTCTTCATAGCAAATCCTATAGGTTCTATGTAATAAAACAAAATGACGTTTGGTCAATTCACACTATTGTCGAGTCAAGAGATGTAATATTTGATGAAAATATATATTGATCAATCCCTAGACCAAAGGACATTACTCCTAATACCAATGTTCAAGAAATTGATCAAACCAACATTGAGCAAGATCATCACTTCATCATACGCTTGAACTCTTAAAACACACATACATACACTCAAATACATTCAAATATATTCAAATACATTCAAACACACATTCAGACATTCAAACCCCATTGATTTGCATTGAAGCTTCAAGATTGCTCATCCTACATACCGTAATACAAGACCTAGAAGACAAAGGTATAATTCTTGAGGGTCAATTCCAATTTAATTTCTTTTGTACTAATAATTTACTTGTCATAATGTAGATCTCAAAGGAATTAACCTTTCTTGTATAATCTAATCTCTATTATTCCTCTTTCTATACATTATTATTATTATTCATATGCATGATTGTAAGATTTAATGCTTTCATCACCGCACATGGTTTTTTTTGTTAATCAAAGACCTAGATAAATATTCTAACGCTAAATTCAGATACTTTGGATGATTGAATTAGGTTTCCAGTAATTTGTTTGCATAAAACTTGTCACTAAAAATTAGTCTTTTGTTTGTTTAACGACCAACATATAGATTAATTCTAGATTGCATTAACATATTATGTGTTTATTCAATTGCATAAAACTCGAACATGAAACGTTATTATGTAAAGTTCATCAATGGGCGAATTTGATTCCTGATCATATTCGTACCTTCACCTCGAACTCAATTTTTGGTTCATGAACATTCATGAAGTCATGATGGGGAAATCTACATTGGATAAGTCCCTAATTTTTCCCTAAGATTTTCCAATATCCAATTACGTTTATGAGTCTTCAATTAAAGAATTGATGGCGACTTCAAAACGTTTTTCAATAAAACCTTTACAATCAGGTAATTAAATACACGTTCATCCTGCGTAGGCAATAAAAACAAGCCTATATAAGTACTTAGTTCTTCCTACAGTGGTGGGAAGATCGAAGAAGGTGATTACCAAGGGTGTCCGTAAGAAAGTGCAGAAGCGTTTAAAAGGGTGGAAAAGGATGAATTTATATAAGGCGGGTCGGGAGGTTCTGATTAAGGCAGTGGTTGAATCTATCCCAACCTATACGATGAGTGTGTTTAAATTCCCTTTCACTTTTTACAATAAATTGCGTTTAGTAGTCCCAAGATTTTGGTGGGAACAAAAAAAGGCGAAAGGAAAATTAATTGGTTGGATTGGAATAATTTGTGTCGATCCAAGGCGGGAGGGGGATTAAGCCTTCGCGATTTTAAGTGTTTTATCGCAACTCTTCTAGGTAAATAAACCTGGAGGCTTTGGCAATCTCCTAATAGCTTGGTGGCTCAAATTTTGAAGGCTTGCTATATTTCTAATGAGGATTTGAATTTCGAGCTTACGCGGAATCCGAGATATTTTGGCACATGATTTGGGGGGTGAAATGGGTGGTGAAAAAGGGTGCTTGATGGCATGTGGGTGATGGGTTGAGTATATCGATATGGTCAAGTCCGTGGATCCCTCCTACTCAATCACGTAAGGTTATTTCTCCACAAGGTAACACGAGCGAGAATCTAAAGGTTTGTGATCTTATTCATCTTGTCTCCACTGGGCGATAATGTCCCTCTCATTAATGAGCTATTTCTCCCTTTTGAGCGAGAGCGTATCTTGAGCATTCCTCTTAGTTCCCGTCTTCCTGATGATGTTTTATGTTGGAATATGGAGAAAGACGGAGATTACTCTGTCCATTCGACCTATCGAGCCATTTTTGGGGAGTTAGATGACGAGAGCGCGGCTTCGTCGTCAATACGCTCTAATTTATGGAGTAAAATATGGCAAGCTAATATCCATCCTCGTGTTAAGCATTTGTTTTAGAGGGCTTGTCGTGGGGCTTTGCCGACACAAAAGGGGACCGAGTAAGCGTGGAACAAGTATAGAACTATTGTGTAACCTTTGTGCATTGGAGGATGAAACAAAGGTGCATTACATGCGGGACTGTGTTATTGCAAGGCTTATCTGGGATTCAAGTGGTGAAGGTGAAACAGTGGCTGGGGTGTATCTCAACTTTGGGGACTTGGCACTGGCGTTTCTGGAGCAACTCCCTCGTCTAGAACATGGGCTTTTGATGACGATATGCTGGGATATATAGAGTGCAAGGAATATGTGGTTGTTTGAGGGGGAGGTTTGTGATCCCAATCAAACGATGGCCTATGTGCATAAACTCTTGGCGGAGCTTCGTGTGGAAGACCTACATGGGGCGTGTGTGGGGTTAGCTGCTCGGCAACGCTAGACACCACATTGGGTGGGCGAAGGCGAGCCCATCAGTGGGTCTGGGCCGGGCCATTGGGCCATCCCCGCCCACTACAAGCTCTAAGTGCAAGCACGAGCGGATACATTAACAAACCCAAAGAAAAATCAAAAATTAAATTTGAGTCACAACAAAACAAAGAAAAAGAGACGTAAAGCACAAAATATTATTTTTTTTTCATATTTGTATTTTTTTTAAATATTAGCTATATTAATTTGGCAAATACATTGATCACATAATTTCCCATCACTTGAGGGGACCCATTTTTTTTCATGACATATTTGTTTTTGTTCACCATGTGACCAATCCGTGCTTGGTCACAATGTGACCAAAAATAATTTGCAACTTGTTTATGATGGGGGTGAATTTTTTTCTTGTTTTTGATGACATGAACTAGTTTTTGTTGATGCTGGTGGACGCTCTAACAAACCCAAAACAAGAAAAATCAAAATTTAAATTTGAGTCAAAACAAAACAAAGAAAAAAAGAAAAAGGAGAAGTAAAGCACACAATCCTGATTTCTTCTCCACTCTCTCAAATCCTCTGCTTTTTTGGGAAAAGATCCCCTAAATTTCCTCACTTTTTCCATGGAACACAAATTACTTTCCATAAAAAGCATAACAATCACACTTCCTCCTCTTAATTGCATTCCCATTCTCATTTATTCCTTTTTTCATTTCACAATATCCAAAAAAGGAATCAAATGTAGACCTTTTTTTTATCTCCATCATTGAAAAAAAATCTTCTGAATTTCTTACCATTTATTTTCATTCCATAATGCTTCATCATTTAACAAAAAAACATAGAATTTTTTTGATATAGTTTTCATCTTTTGGAGGGAGAGATAAAGAAGATAAAAGAATGGAGGAGGGAAGGGAAGAAGAGAATTTGGACATAAAGGTGGAAAGAACTCAGTCGTTTGAGTATGGAACAAATAGCGAGGTGGTTACGACATTATCACGTTATGGATCAGATGATGAGTTTAAGCAACCACTTCTTAGGAAAAGGACCAATCAGACCTCTCAACTCGCCATTGTTGGCGCTAATGTCTCTCCCATTGAAAGTCTCGATTACGAGTATTATCTCTCCTCTCTTCATCCTAAACTTCATTTCTTTGTTTTTATTAAAATTTGTTTGTTGTGCATAAAGAAAATACAAACATTTGTTTAATTTTTTGGCTTCTAATTTATGTTGGTTTATGTGATTTTTTGGTTCATATGACAGTCACAAGTTAATATATCATTTAAGAATGACATCTAAAGTGAGGGAGGATTTGCTAAGCTAGCTAGTTTATTTGTGTTCTAGTAAAGAGTAACTAATGATAATTTAAAGCATATGGGTAATACTTGGTAGGAGTTTCTTTCACAATAACAATGTAGAAGATTCCATTCCTATTTCGACCTATCTCATGGTAACAACAATAACAATAAGAGAGTAATATTTATATTTAAAGATTCAAGAAAAATATTTAATAATATCTCTTTTATTACTACGTCCTTCATCCACAAATAACTCAATATAATGTACATTATTCTAAAATAATAAATCACTTGTTATGTGAACGAAAACTTTAGCTCACTCAATCTATGTAATATTGGCTCTTCACTCGTCTCTCTTGTATCTCAAACTCTGTGTATAATAATCCAAATGTATTCCTTTATACACTATTTACAAAGAAGGAAAATGATATATTTGTTCAGACCTAATAGACCACTGTGGTATATATACATTACATCAAGCTATATAAAATTATTGTAAATGATAATTATGCATTCAAGGGAGAAAACAAAAGAAATGGAAAATAAAGAGACTATCCAGATAAATAATGAAAACAGTAACACAAAAGTTTCATAAAATAGTGCGTGCAGGGGTTAGAACTAGCGACCCCCTATACTAAATGTTCTAGTGCACCCCGTAACCAAAATCACTGCGTTGTCTTTGAGTAACATAACAAGGAGAACTTAACAATACTTTCATCGTCCCATAATATAGATGCTTGTTGCTCATTTTGTACGGCAAGTCAGGTAATTTGACTTGCAAATAGGCATCTAATTTAGTCAAAACTAATTGATAAAAAAGAAAATGGGCACAACATTTTGGGACACTAAAAAAGGAACGCCGACACTATATTATGGGACGAATGGAGTAATACTTAAAATTAGATGCTTTATTTCACTATAATACTTAAAAGTTCCAAGGAAGTATAATAATTAAATTTGTTCGGTCCACAAACATATATAATTGGAGCAAAGTTGCTTACTTGGGTCTCCCTAAGTAAGTTAAACTTTCCATGATGAACGTTAACCAAACACCTCTTGAACTTCCTAAAATGGATCTACAAAAGAAAAGCAACTTTATACGAAATAATTTTCTTTGTTAGCGGAAGGTTGCCTAATGCTATAGTAAAAGGGGGAACAATGTTGGAAGTTTGTGAGGACATTGTTAGAATGTTCTATCTTATAAGATTGTCGGTTAGGTGCTAGTATGGTTCTACTTTATTGCTACAACTCTATTGGTGATGGTAGTTGTTTTGTTTCTTTGTTGTTTGAGACATTTTTGTAATCCAGCACAAAATACTCAATTCACTTAAGTATCCTCACTATAGTGTATTACTTTCTGCAGGATTATAGAAAATGAACTACTTAAAGAGGATTGGAGATCAATGAAGAATTTTGAGATTTTTCAGTATATATTTTTCAAATGGACCATGGCACTTCTTATTGGGTTGTGCACAGGGCTTGTTGGATTCTGCAACAACATTGGTGTTGAGAATATTGCTGGCTTTAAATTTCTCCAAACTATCAATTATGTGCGGCAGGAGAAGTAAGCCTCCCTCAAATACTTAAAGCACATTCTTCCACTTATTGGAATTCATGACATATAGATCTTCATTGCCTCTTCCTTCTGCAGATAGATACTTTCTCTAAACTTAAATGAGGATAGTGTTTTTGGTTGATGACAATCCTAGTATTTTACAACCATAGGTCACCCTCATCCACTTGAAAGATTTTATTATTTAACTGGCAAAACGAAGGAAATAGACTTATCCAATGCTTTTGGCTTCTATAATCTATATCTCACACTGAAATGTTAGTCTTTCAACTTTTTTGATTTTGTGGAGGTAGCACCATAATATTATATTATAACTTTGAAATTGAAACTCATCCATAAATCTTTTCAACGACTACTTTATCAATGTAGTATGCCATATCAATGATACACGATACATTTGGTTCGAAATGAAGTATAAGTGGAAAAAGATTAAGAGGAAGCTAGAGGCAATGATACTTTTGTAGTTGTTTCTACTAGGAAGTTGATATAACTCTTAGTTTTCACCCCAATAAAATAAGCGTTTGCAAATATGTTCGAAATGTAGTACTATGAATCCATTAACATAGAGATTGAAATAATTTATAAAATTGTTATTTTAGTGCAGATATGTTAAAGGATTTACTTACTTTGCTGGGTGCAACCTGCTTTTGGCGACTGCTACAGCAGCACTTTGTGCTTACATAGCCCCAGCAGCCGCAGGTTCTGGAATTCCTGAGGTGAAAGCCTATCTCAACGGTGTTGATGCTCATTCTATTTTAGCTCCAAGTACCCTTTTTGTAAAGGTAAAGTCATGGTAAATCTCTATCACTGCTGTGTTTTCTTTATCACGTCCATTTGTGAACATGCTTATTGTATCATGTATGGATGGGAACATGAGTCTTTGAACTTAATTTTGTTTTTTTATCTCATGAATACATGTATGTTGATCCCTTTAATTTTGTTTTACCACAACTAGTTGTTGGCCCGCATGCTGATGCGTGATCCCCCGAGAAAGCAAAGCTAATTATTAGTAAGGGTTGGTTTGTAATTTTTATTTCTTATTCGTTAGTCCTTTGTTTTCTAGTTCATCGATCTAATTCTAACTAAACTACTATAACCAAAACTACATAAGCTTCTTAGCTTTGTTATAATGGTCAATGAAGAAATAACATAAACACTCTTCCTTATCTCTATTATCTATGATTTCTTTATTCTTCTATTCTTACATTGTCTCTTATATTCCTTTCTTCTAGTCTTGTCAATCTCTATTCTATATGTCAAGAGGGGTAGGACACCGAAAAATAGAAAAAAGAAAAAAAGAAAAAAATGATAACTACCTACCTTAATTCAAAAAATAGAAAAAGGAAAAATAAAAAAGGTAACTACCTAATTACTTAAAAAACAAAAATATAAAAGAGGCACTACAAAAAGAAAACATGAATATTTACAACACGATCAATTACTTCTTTCTCAATTTTTTTTTTGAAAATTTAAATATCCCTGATTTAGTGGCATAAAATGATTAAAAATTCTAAAATTCCTAATTTATAGATGTAGTTAGCAATTAATTTAATTTACTACATGTTTTCGCACGCATCGCGTGCATATAAAACTAGTAACCAAAAGCCTCAAACAACTTCCTTCTTATTAAGGAAAATAATAACACCGTCAAGCAGAGATACAACATTCTTCCATCAAGATAAGCTTTGGAAACACATACTATGTAATAATTATAGTAATTGTTACCTTTACAAAAGTTGGGGTGCTTGCTAGGAATATAACATCTATGGTATTATTTATTCCTTAAAAAAATCCCCAAATGTACTAATAATCAACTACATTAGAAATCCTAAATAATGTTCTTGTTGAGAATAAACTCTCAACAATCTTCATCCAAAGCTTAAACTTGAGGGACCTTTGTTAAAATAATTGTCCGTGTTTAAGACTACTTGTTTTTCTTAGAGCCCATTAGTAGAATAAATGCTGATTGTGGCGGTCATTAAGTGGCCTATTGCGGCAGTTTTAACCGCATAACAATTAAGGAATTACCTATTGCTGCGGCTTTTTACCGCAACAATAGGGTAACCTATTACTGCAGTTCCTACCCAAAACTGCAGCAACAGGTTTAACTATGTTGCTGCGGTTTTGGGTAAAACCCGCAGCAATAAGTACAGGTAAAAAACAAAAAAAAGAATTTTTATTTTGAAATTTTGGCAATTTTAAATCAACTCCAATAACTAGAATATTATCGTATAACAATTTTTCAAATGAAGATACCAAAATATATCTACTATACAAAAACAAAGAACAAACGAAGATACAAAGAAACTAAAATGAACAAACTAATAACAAAAATCCAAAGCACTAAGAAACTAAACCTAAAATGCAAAAACGCTGCAAAATAGAAAAATAAAACAAAATGTTGTTTAAGGTTAGCAGCTTTTAATGTTAGGACAAATAAAAAAAAAATTCCAGATCTGAAAACAAATTGAGCCAAGAACAGCTTTCACGGAGTGAGAGGGAGGTGCCGGACGACGGCGTAGGCGGCGTTGTCGGCATGGCCGAATCTGGAGATATAAATCTCATCAAGCATTGAAGTGCATCGAAAATCTTACCCAAAATTTAAACCAACAATGCACAATATTAAACAGATCTGAATAACAAAAATTGAAATAAGGAGGATTTGAATAACAAAAAATGAAATTAAACAGATCTGAATAAATCTAAATCTAAAAAAGACGAAAATGAAGAAGCAGAGGGGAGAGGATTGAAGAAACCTGTGAAAATGAAGATCTAAGAAGGAGAGGATCGAACGGCAGAGGAGAAGAAAGAGAAAATGGCGATTGTCGACAACGACGAGGCGATTGGCGACTTGCGAACTCCGGGCGATTGGCGACGAACTCCGGTCGAGGCTGGTTATAGGCGACGAGGAATGAAACAGAGGGGAGAGAAGCTCGGAGAGGGGGGGGGATGAGAGAGAAAGAGAGAGAGAGGCGTGAGGATGAGAGAGAGAGAGTATGAGAGAATCAGTGGATTATGAGGGAAAGTGGGAAACGGCGCCTAATGAGGCTCCACTACAAAAAAAAATCCTAACGACCCTATTGCTGCGGTTTTGCTAGAAACCGCAGCAATAGATTAAAATATTATTAAAAAATAATATTTTAGTCTATTGCTGCGGCTCTGGGTGGAAACCGCAACAATAAATATGGTCAAACCAGTCAACAAATTTTGAAAACATTCCCGTTGACATCTATTGCTGCGGTTTCCTCCCAGAACCGCAGCAATAGGTTGATTTTTGATTTTTCCTTTTCTTTTGACGCGGTTTATTGCTGCGTATTGGTAAAACCGCCACAATTTAACCACCGCAATTAATATTTATTCTACTAGTGGGCCAAAAATTGCATGATGACGATGCAGTTTTTCAGACCAAAAGGGAGCCTAAGAAACTACTACAAAGAGCTTCTAATTGGATTCAACATCTATATAAAGTTTGTTAAAAACCCACTTCAGAACTTTGTTTATCGAAAGGGATAATGAGGGCCTAATTTGGAGTAAAGAGGGCATGGCCTGGTGCGTAAGGACTCTTGAATATTGTTGAACTTATCATTTTTCAAGAGTGATTTGGTACACTTTCTTAAGAGCTTAGTTGTGCATAACGAATGCCTGATCTTGTACACCTCGGCTGCTGTCCACATATTTTTACACACCAGATTGTACCAATCTCATCACAACTGCATTTCATATTCACAACACAAGTTTACAACACTTGGAGCCTCTGAGCACAATTAGTAATATCTATTTAGACACCATCATTATCTATTATGCTATAATTTTAGTTGTGAAAAACAAAGTAATTAGCAAGTAAATCAACTAACTAGTCACATAGCAATTAAATCCAATAAATAACCACTACACTAACATATAATATAATCCTTTGGTAATTGTAGACATACTTTTATTGCCTATGTGGGATAAGCGCGGATTTGACTACCTCATTGTAAAGATTTTAAGTTGTACATTTTGAAAAACAAGTCGCAAACAAATCTTTAAAGAAAGACTCATAAACCTAATTGGATTTGAAAACCGTAAAGATATCTTAGGGACTTATCCAATGTAGATTTCCCTGTCATGATTTCATAATTGGTAATTGAACCAAAGATTGAGTTATGGGGTGAGGGTACGAATATGATCATGAATCAATTCGCCCATTATTGGTCTCTAACTTTATACAATTCATGCTCTAGTTTTACGTACATAAACACCAAAGCAATATATTGATGCAATCTAAAAATCAATCAATGTTGATTCATTAAACAAGTAAAAAAATTATTTTTGTGAGTTGTTCTTAAGCACTCAAATTACTAGGAATCTAATTAAATTGTCCAAATTATCTGACTTCAATGTTGGAACATTTAGTTAGGTCTTTGATTAGCAAATGTAAAGATATGAATGATGATGAAAGCAATAAGCATATCGGTATGAGTACATTGAAAAATATACAAAAGATATTAGAGAAGAATATACAAGAACATTATCTTCAAAGAAATAAATTACAATTCAAATATTACGGACCCTCAGGAATTATACATTTGTCGCCTAGGTCTGACTATACAGACATTGGAGAAATCAATCTTTAGCCATGAAAAAGTACGGTTTTGAATGAAGATTCAATTGAGGACGAAGAATTCATCGAGGTGTCTTCTTTCACTAGCTGCGAGTAGAGGTTGGTCCTTGTTTCAATTGGACATTAACAATGCATTCTTGCATGGAGATCTTTTAGAAAAGATCTACATGAGAATGCCAGAGGGTATTCCTAATCCTCAATACTTAATTTACAAGCTTAAAAAGTCTCTATATGGGTTTAAACAGGCATCAACGCACTGGTTTTCCAAGCCCACCTTAGAACCTCTGCAACAAGGCTTTATTCAGTCCAAAATGATTAGTCTTTGTTTCTTAACAAAAGTAAATCAAATATTCTCATGGTTGTCATCTATGTAGATGACATTATATTGTCATAGGGACTAATATAACTACCATTGAAGCATTGAGAGTTCATCTTCACAAAGTCTTTAGTATAAAAGACTTAGTACATTACTTTTTTGGCATGAAAATTACCTATATTACCTATATTAACCAAGGAACCATCATCACTCACAATAAGTTTTCTAAAGAGCTTCTATAACTTAGTCACCTTGATGTTTCTAAGCTAAGACTTAATTGCCGGTGTATTTGAAGTTAGTACCAGAGACAGAAGAGTTATATTCTAATCCAGCTCTCTACATAGGCTTGGTTGGCAAACTCAACCTCTTGACTCACAACTGACCTGATCTACCATATTATGTGCAAACTTTGAGTCAGTATAACACTTTGAAGCCTTGCATCATGTGTTGAGGTATCTTGCTAGCACCATTGGACAGGGTATTTTGATCACTACTACACCTTAGTTAATCCTAAAAGCCTACTCAGACTCATATATATTGGAGTTCATGTCCTGACACTAGAAGGTCGGTCACAAGCTATGTTATGCTTCTTGGCAGTTCATCTATCTCTTAAAAGTCAAAGAAGCAAGCTACTTTCTCTAGATATTCCCTTAAAAGCTAAGTTTAGAGCAATGCCAGCAGCTGCATCAGATGTTACATGGTTGGTTAGCGTATTGCAAGAATTTGGAGTTGATGATTTAAAGTCTTTTAATGTGTCATAATCATTCTACCATACAAATTGGCAAGAATCCAGTTCTACATAAAAGAACTAAACATATTGAATTCGATTGTCATTTCACAAGGGCATAGGTTATGGAAGGCTTCATTGAGTTATCCTATCTTCCTACATAAGATCAGATAGTCGATTTATTTACTAAGGCTCTCTCCTCTCCTCAACATTTGAAGCTCACTTCGAAGCTAAATTTGTTTGATTCTCAATCACTCCCTAGCTTGAGGGGGGCTATTGAAGATATTAATCAAGATCCTCCTTGATCATGCTTACCAGAACTTACCAACTCATCATCAGTTTGTTAGAAGTTAGTTACACCTAACTACCAGCTCATAAAGGCCCTCCTAACCTCCTTGTGATTCTCTTATAAATGTCATCTATATGGTGCTGACGTTAATCATTTTATGATGTAATTTTTATTTTATTCAATAATGAAAACATCTCCTCCCTCTTTCTCTCTTTAGATCTCTCTGATCCTCTCCTCATTTCTCTACATTCACATTCATCACTTTATTAATTTTATCAGTTTTTATAACTTTCAAACGTGGACAATATAAAAGTATGAGTCAAATTTAAAATGACTATCATAGATACATGCCTAAGTTAATAGAAGTTTTGCTTTGTGCCTTATGATCACAATTTTATTGTAAAAAAGTTATTTCTAATTATTTAAATTGGTATCTTTCAGATAATTGGCTCTATTTTAGGTGTTGCAGCAGGATTTGTTGTGGGCAAGGAAGGACCAATGGTTCACACTGGGGCTTGCATAGCATCCTTGCTTGGGCAGGGAGGATCACGGAAATACCATTTGACTTGGAAGTGGCTTAGGTACTTTAAGAATGACAGAGATAGACGAGATTTGATCACTTGTGGCGCTGCTGCTGGTGTCGCTGCTGCTTTCCGTGCCCCGGTTGGCGGAGTGCTTTTTGCACTAGAAGAAGTGGCTTCATGGTTTGTGTTATTATTTTCTCTATATACTTCTTTGTCTGTTTCCATTTGCATGGCTTACATACTTGTCCTTGGAGTAGGAAAGTAGGAGGCTATTATCTATTATTGGCTCTCTACACAAAACATGTGCTCGTTTGTATGGTTAAGATGCAAATACTTCTTGCCTGAGTTATGATGTTTCTCAATGCATGTAATGGAAATATTTAATTTGAAAGGCGGTTCGTAATATTTAACATGAATTATTGTCTTGATTAAAACATTTAATAAATAGATACATAAAAAGAAAATATATATTGCATATTTAGGTTCTCCTTCCAGAATTAGATTTTACATTGTCTCAGTTTCTCATAGTTAATAATCGATATTTGGATGAATCTGGAATCATAATTTTTGGTAAAGGACTTAGTACTTCACTATGATGTAAAGGTTTCCAACCCATTAATTATTAAAACTTGGAGATACCAAGCTGACCCATCGGACTGTCCTTGTTGACAAACCATTTATATGGAATTATGCTGCATACAAGAAGACCATGTGAAGGTTGACATACAAACAATTTTGACTGGAATTAATCTGGAAAGAATAAGAAATTATAACCAAGTACGATAAAAAAGTAGATGATTTGAAAGCTTATGTTCAATTACTGTCTCATTATTGCATCATAAACCCTACTTTTTCGTTAATTGATTTGTATTTTCAATTCAAGAATAAAATCTATGCGTATTTATTAAATTTCATGCATATTTTTTTTCCTGGATTTTTCAACGATTACCTTCAAGGTTTAAGAAAATTTGCCACGCACCTCTAACTTTTCAAACATGCACCACATAACCTTGTGGATTGGAAAATTCACCACGGGCCTCTACTGTTAATGACCACCAGGCATTAATTAATTGTGTTAGGCTTTTATTAGTTTTGGAAGCCCAAAAGCCACCATTCATCTTTCTGACAATTTTTCCCCAAGTTTTGGAGCAGATTAGTCTTTATAAGCTGACAAAAGGTTGACATACATCAATAATAAATACTCCCTTCATCTCATGAAGATATATGAACATATGTTGGGACACTTAATTTGATGTGATAAGTAATAGTGTGGTTATTAAATGTTACTTTACTAAAAAGTAGATGTAGTAGGAATTAGTAGGATAATCTTTTATTGAAGGAAATAGAATGTTAGATAATATTTCATTGATAGAGATAGCGCGGGGTCAAATGGTTGTTAGAATAGTAATGTAATAATAGTGAGATCATGCTAAAATGAAAGTGTTCAAATTTATTTGGGATAAGCAAAAAATAAAAGTATTTAGACTATTTTGGGATGGAGTGAGCATCTGTACATTGGGTGTATGATGAATTCGAAAAGTTAGCACGTATATGATGAATAATCTAAGACTTTTGGAATATATGGTGAAAATTCTATCGCATTTGATTTAGATCCACGAGGATGCCAACTTATGCTTCTTTGCTTATTGCACTTCTTTATTATTAAGTTAATCATTGTGTAGGTGGCGTAGCGCTCTTCTCTGGAGAACATTCTTCACCACAGCAGTAGTAGCTGTTGTCTTGAGATCTCTTATTGGCTTTTGTCGGCATGGTAACTGTGGGCTCTTTGGGGAAGGAGGTTTGATCATGTTTGATGTGAATCATGCAACTGCAAAGTGGAATGTCCTAGATTTGGTAGCACTTGCTATTCTTGGCGTTGTTGGAGGTGTTTTGGGAAGCTTGTACAACTATCTGGTGGATAAGGTCCTTCGAATATACAGTGTCATCAATGAGTATGATTCTTAATTCTATTCCTTAAGTTTCACGGATTCATGCCCATTGCCAAATATAGGCACATGCATACACACTCCTAAGGAGATAGAGATGGATGGGGGGTGGGGGTGGGGGTGGGGGTGGGGTGGGGGGAGAAGAACAAGAAGAGAGAGAAGAGTTATACTTCCTCCATTTTATAATACTTGCAACATATTCATTTTGGGATGTTTCATAATACTTGCAACATTTCTCTTTTTGGCAAATTTTATACAAAGAAAGCTTTATTATTATTATTTAATTAAGCACATAGGTCATGTTTCATTCTCTTTCTTCCTCCTTGGTTCATGTGCCATTTACCAATGTTGTAAAAAAAAGAAATGAAGGTAGTATATGATTATTGTGAAGCCAATGAATATTGATAAAGAGGTTCCTATATATTTTGCAAATTATTATGAATTAGCCAAAACTATGATTGCTTTTCTTGGATGCCTTTAGTAAAATTAATCTCCATTCAATATCAATATCATTGATGCCATGATCATCGTCGTGATATAGGAGTATGCCATTACAATATTAAGTTTTCAAATTGTTACTTGTACAAATTTCTGATATTCATCACTTGTATCTTTTACTGCAGAAAAGGTCCTATGTTCAAAATTCTACTAGTCATAACCATATCTCTCCTGACATCTTGTTGCTCTTATGGACTCCCATGGTTTGCTCCATGTACGCCCTGTCCTCCTGAATTGGGTGATGAATGCCCTAGCATTGGTCGTTCCGGGAACTACAAAAATTTCAATTGCCAAGCTGGTCATTATAATGATCTTGCCTCTCTCATGTTTACAACAAATGATGATGCTATCCGTAATCTCTTCAATTCTAACAGCAAAAATGATTTTCATTTGTCTACCTTGTATGCTTTCTTTGGTGCGATGTACTGCCTGGGAATAATAACATATGGCATAGCCATTCCTTCTGGATTGTTCATCCCAGTGATACTTGCTGGAGCGTCTTACGGGCGTTTAATAGGTACACTTACGGGACAATTCTGTAATCTCGATGCTGGTTTATTTGCTATCCTTGGAGCTGCTTCCTTCCTCGGCGGAACCATGAGAATGACAGTTTCTCTTTGTGTTATATTACTTGAACTAACAAATGATCTTCTGATGCTTCCATTGGTTATGCTTGTTCTTCTAATTTCAAAATCTGTGGCGGATAATTTCAACGAAGGTGTATATGACCAAATTGTTAAAATGAAGGGGTTACCATTCATGGAAATTCATGCTGAACCATACATGAGACATTTGGCTGCAAACGATGTTGTTACTGGTCCTCTAGTTGCCTTTTCCAGTGTTGAAAGAGTCGGGGTTATCATACATGCTCTAAGGGCAACAGGCCATAACGGATTCCCTATAATTGACGAGCCTCCATTCACAGATGCACCAGAATTGTGTGGGCTTGTCTTAAGATCTCACTTATTAGTGTTACTTAAAGCAAAGAAGTTTGCCAAGCAGCAAGATTTAATGAGATCAGACATCAAGAAGAGCTTCAAAGCTTTTGATTTTGCAAAACCGGGTTCTGGCAAGGGGATTAAGATAGAGGATTTGATAGTAAAAGATGAAGAAATGGATATGTATGTTGATCTTCATCCCATAACTAATACATCCCCTTATACAGTTGTGGAGACGATGTCTCTTGCCAAAGCTGCAGTTCTCTTTCGGGATTTAGGCCTCAGACATTTGTGTGTGGTTCCAAAGACTCCAGGGGTAAGTCTTTTCACCTCTTTCTTCCTCTTATTTAGGCCTACATATATGATGGATGTTTACAGTTGATTTTTATACTCCTTTTCATTGATATTCAAATTTGACAAACGAGCTCTTCAAATTAACAAATAATTATGGATTAATACTACCAATTGAGCTTTGGCTCCTTAGTAACGTGCTTACCTTCCACGTGGAAGGCCAAGGACCAAACCTTGGGAGGCGCATTTCTATGTTGTGTTTGTGTGTGTGTGAGGGGTGAGGGGTGGGGGTTGGGGGAGGTTAGGTTTAGGCTAAGGTTTAATCCCTGAATAGAGTAGTGATATGTGTATTTGACTGGAAATATTTGTGGATTGATAATTAATCAGTTGAATATTAATATAAAGGAAAATTCTACATGGTGGCCCTTAATTATGGGAAATTCTATATGGTGGAAAGAAAAAAAATAGATTCCACAACGTGACCTTATGGTATTGTTTTACAAAGAAAAGTGACGTTAATGACTTTTTCCATCCATTTTATTAACTTTTTCCATCCATTTTTTGAGGTTAATTAATTTTTAATACCTTTGATTCAAATTAAAACTTTAAAAAAACCTAAACTACCCAACCCCTCCCAGGCCCGACCCTCCCTTGTTCCCACTTTGACCCCCCCCTCTCCCTGTTCCCAGCCCATTTCCTCCCCTGCCCTCCAAACTACCCCCCAGTAGAAACCACCCCTATTCCCTCTCCTTGCCCACCCCCGAAACCACCCCACAGCTGAAACCGCCCCCTCCCCTCCCCTTCCCCACCCACGAAACCGCCCCCTTAAATTAGGTTTTTTTTTTAAAAAGTTAATTAAGTATTTATTAATTAGATTTAAGGGTTTAAAATTGATTAACTACAAAATTGAATGGAAAAAAGTCGTAAATGTCACTTTTTTTTGTAAAACAATAGTACATGGTCACCTTATAGAATTCATTTTTTTTTTCTTTCCACCATATAGAATTTCCCATAATTGAGGGCCACTGTGTAGAATTTCCCTAATATAAATAGAGTGAATAATATGTTTTGGACTGCTTACCAACTCCTATATTCAGCTTACATTAGGTTATTGGATGAGTATGAGAATTTCTTGGTGTGGAATCTGCAAGATAGTCTAGATATAAAAAAAATTAGAATAATTTCAAATACTAGTCCATGACCTTAATTTTGATGGACATTTGGATGTGAAGGAAGTGTTTTTGGTTGTGGTTCCATGAAACTTACATAGTCAATTGTAATCAGAGCAAAGAGCATGGACCCTAAGTACATGTACCAGACTATTTAATGTTATGGATTAATCAGTAGTAAATTAGGTTTTTTACTTGACCACATAGGCGGGGTTTTGGTAAGGAATAAAGTAGAACTGTGTTGCGACAATCCATTCTCTTACCCAGAATGCGCATGGAAGATGTGACTTACATTTAGGCTTTCGTCTTCTTACTTTAGATTTTTAACTTTCCTTCCCAACTTTTCTTTCTATTGCAGAGGCCTCCAATTGTAGGAGTTTTAACAAGGCATGACTTCACACCAGAACATGTACTGGGCTTATATCCGCATCTGAAGGTTCACAAGTAGATCAATACAACAGTTGTAGAATGCCCTTGAGCATTAGTAGTTGCTTCCATGAAATTATGGTATTGTCATTGAAGACCATACTTTCTAGTTATCTTGTTTCTCCTCCCAATTGCAGTTGTAGTAAGTAGGGAATTGGGAAGTGAGAAACAGTGTTTGTATGGAAGCCATGGTTGACACACTGGTAACTATAACAGTTCAGGTCTTAAAACTTCAGACCTCTATGTTATAGCTCAATTATGTTTTATAAGCTTGCAAATTTTTATTCTTGTTCAAGTGGAGTAATTATCCGAAAATAGTACTGAAAAATGATATTTTGGTTTTAACTATCTGATCTCCACTTTAATGAAATAACTATATTTCATAATTTTCTGGTTTTAACTATTTTTCTTATTTTGTTACCTATAAACGAAAAACGTCCAAACATTTATCAACTATGGTCTACCACAATATCTTCCACCATTTCCTTACGTTGTTTAATCCATTTTGTATATAAAACCCTTTGGTTGTGCAACTTCAACCATAATTTCTAAAGCATTCTTAAATCCCAACATTCTTAAAGTTGAATTCGAGATTTTATGGTTCTTGGACGATTAAAATATAAGGAACTTGTTACCCACTTGCATCAATTTAAGGTACGATTTACATCTTCCTTTTACAAACAAGTAGGCTTCTTAATATTGAATATTTTATTTCGAAATTGATGGTTCTTTAATATTGGGGTTCTACAAATGTAATTCATCTCAAGGTCCCTATTAGGCATAAATCAATTTGAGTTATACTACTAAACAAGTTTCTATAAAATCCCCGATAAACACGCACTTTAAAGAAACACCGATTTGTAAAAATTATAATTTTCAAAAACAGATACAGATCTTATCGTAAATTGATGGAGTTGGGTAGCAAAGTCCTCATAAATCAAAATGTCTAAAAATCTTAAATCCTTAACTTAGTTATTAAGTTAGGGCTCAAGAAAGTTTGCCAAATTGGGATAAACTGAAATTGTAACCAATGGTTTCATATGAAGAATCGAGTGCAATCCAAGGTAATGGGTGGAAGATATATACGACGGTGGGTCATAGTTGATGAATTTTACACTTATAGCTATCACTAGCAAACCCGTAACTGGAAACATGAAATGTAGTCAAATAATTAACAAAAAAATATTATGAAAAGTAGGTATTTAAAAAGAGTCTTATAAGAAAGGTTGTCAAAACAACCAAAATATCCTAATAAAGATGGGTAATGTTGTAGGTTTAATATTTTAACAATGAAAAGTTTTCTTATATACTTCCTCTAATGTTTTAGTGAATTGGAGCAAAAGGTCCTCTGAATAGATTATTTTTTATTGGACAAGTATGGGAGGATCATATATATGAAGATTGAATCAAAAGTTGTATTTTTATCTTGAGGAGTTTGTTTTATGAAAAATAGTCCCTCTTTGACTTTTGACTTCTTCTAAAGTCGAGACTATAATGTAAATCATCTATCAAAAAGAAGTTAAATCGTAACACATATGAGTAGTTATGATTTAATTTTAATAAATGAGAAATATAGTAAGAGAAATGAGCAAAACATTGATCTTATTATCTTAGTTTTATTTAATCTACTAGTTCCAATTAATTCACAAATGTTTTGTTAGTGTTTACATATATGATTAAACTATCAAACCAATTCATGTATATAAATCATCAAATGGGCAAAATAGTTGAAAATTATTAAATATTGTTATAAAAACCTATAAAGCTTCAAAACTTTTTTTCTTCATATTTTCTTTTTTGAGAAGATGAATTAGATATAACTTAAATTTATACCAAGATACTTTGATAATCATCAAATTCATAAATATTTATCTTCTTTTTATATTATTTCCTTAGATTTTTTTTTTTGGAATAGTATCGGTTACAATGTCCAAGATAAAAGAGATATCAATCATTTTGTTTTTCTTTAGTAGAGAAAGCTGAACTTATTTTCCATTGCTAATGATGCATGGAGGTTATTGAAAGAAAAATAGAGTTTTGCTCTCCCGCAAAATGGTTTCCGTTGCATATGCTGAACTAAACTAATTAAACTAAATTGACTAAACTTCAGTCTTCACAAGTATTATTAACATACCACTAAAAGATATACTTAAATACACAGATATACCTAGATGTTGTAGCATAAAAACTAGGTATCTCAATAAATTTCCATCATTGTCATTTCATTATAGATTAAAAGATAGTTGGTAGCGTAAACTTAGGGCTTTTGGCACAAGTTTTTAATGTAGATTTTAGAGTTTTGACTCATGGTAGAGTTTAGAATAGTGTTTAGCGTTATATGTAGAGTTTGGGTAGTTCTTTTCAAATGTTAAAAATAAGAAAAATCGGCCTCAACACCCCACACTATAATTTTGGTGCACATAGCACCACAAACTTTGGCTAGTAGCCAAGATGTCATGAACTACTGGACCTGGTGCAGCTCGTATCATGAATGATACTAGAGGTAAGTTTTTTGGCTAGCGGCAGGTACATGTCTTCTGCGCGTAGCATGACAACATGGGATACCATGCAGGTCCCATCTTCTAGAGGTACTATAGAAGATATACATAGGTACATGTCTTCTCTTTCGTCGGCCAAAAAACTTATATACCTTTGGTATCATTAATGATACGTGCTGCACCAAGTCCAATAGTTAGTGAAATTTTAGCTACTAGTTAATGTTTATGGTGCTACGTGCACCGAAGTCATAGTTTGGGGTGTTAAGGCTAATTTTGCCTAGAAAATATAGTATTATATGATTGTATCTCAAAAACCAGGGTTTTATCTCCTTCTATTGTTGTTTTCCTCATATCTTGCATAGTATCTCCAAAAATCCAACTTTAATGGATTATTTGTTTGGGAATCAAAGATATCATATCTACATGATTTTCTTCCCCTAAAATTTCTAAGTTTTGTTTCTCCTCGAAAAAACTCAATTACTTTAATAAAGCTGTTTTGGAATCATGCAATGATATCGAAACAATTTTCTTTCTTTAGGTTGCCCTCTAAATCCTTCCTTCTTTTACCCTTAATAATGAGCTTTTGGTTATTTAATATCTTAATTATTATGTATTTTTTTGCATTCGACAAATTTGTGCATTCAAAAATTAGAATTGAGTTTGTAATTTAGCACATCTACTAACATACCTCAATTCATTCAATTGGCTCAACAAGTGTATGGGTCAGGTTCTCTTGCTCTATCTTATCTAAGAGCCCTTTATATTTCTCTTACTTTGAGTTCGTGTTCTAGAAATAATTGATAATATCCCGTGTTTATTCTCAAATTTTATACTAAAATGTAGTTTTTCAATACAAGTGTTTGTTTTTGTAGGAACCAGATGTGAAAAAGCTTGCTCATGTGAGATGTCAACATAACTCTTGAAACTAATTGTTGGGAAAAATTATTTGAAGATTCATGCTACTACAATGGTAAATTAAAGTGGGAAGTTCTACATAAATGAAGGTTATTAGTGACCATGTAGCTTAATCTTGATGACATGCTAGACGATGTAATTAAATTATTGTAAATGACATTGATTTTCCATATTTTATTAATATATTATAAGATGGTTTTAGTTTTTATAAAGTGTATATATTTGAATTTCATTTTAAGTCCCAAAATCCAACTAAAATCTTGTCCATTATTAAAATAAATAAATTATTATATTCATAATATGAACATTGAATATAACAATAAAATTAATTAATCATATTATTGAAATTGATATTATAAACACTATGTCATTTTTATCTTATATAATCTCAACATACATGTTTACCAAACACTTATATTTTAAACAACTACTTTTACAACTAACCTCTAACAACTACTAACAGAGAGCTACTAGCTACTCGAACAACTAATAACTAACATCTACTCAAACAACTACTCTTGCCGAAGAGACCTTAAACCACAAGAATGATTGGAGGGTAAAAATAACTTTCTCACTCTTGCAGGATGGTCAAAATAAGCATATCATCATGGAAAACAAAAGAGAGGGAAAAGAAAGAAGTTTCGGGAGTGAAAAATTTTAGTGCTTGCTACAAAAGGGGGGAAAGAGGTGGACAATTTGGCGCCTACATATCATTTGGAGCTAATTTATTTTTGGCTATGGTAATAACTAAAAAAGTTATGAAACCTCTAACTAGAATGTCTTAAGCTCTTGTAAACCACTCGTAGAAGAAGAACAAAGTGAGAACCATTAAGGGTGAGTATTTTCCGCAAAGAAAAAAACGGCGAGACTTGTCTAAAAAAAATGTCATTTCAAACTCGTAGAAGTTAACGTTGTTGTCAATGGTAAGGACAGAAAAAGAGAGCAACCCATCACAAGCGATGAAAGACCGTTGAAGAGTATTTGTTGAGTTTGGTGGCGGTAAAGGCGAAGGATGGAAAGAAGGAAGGGAGGAAAGAGGCAATCGGTGTGCCTTCAAGATTTGAGGAGGACGAGTCATTGGGGGGAAAGGAGGATGTTGTTGTTGCTGGCAAGGAGGTTGTATAATTTATAAGAAGTATAGGGAATAAGAAAAGGATTCGTGGAAACGCGACAGTGGGATTGGGAATTTGAAAGGTTTCTAAGGGGAGTATTGGAAAGAGTGAAAGTTGTGGATGCTTGTGGGAGCAATGATTGGGATGAAGAAGTTACGGAGATGAATTGCGGGGGTGGAATGTTAATTTGGTTTTTTTTATGGTGCGTATTAAAATTTTATTATATGGCAACATCTTTGATATAGCTTAAGTAGTGTTTCACTACAAGGACTTCATTTAAAATTCTAGATTTCAATTATGGAATATGAAATCTTGAAATTCATTTCCAAATATGGTTTTGGCATATACTTGAATTTCAATTGTGTAATTTGATTTCATTAGGAGTAACTGGATCCATATAAAAAGTATAGTAATGAAATATGGGAATCCTCCATCCATGAAATTGAAAAGAGAGCTCGAAGCAGAGGGAGGTGATGAAAGCGTTTGGTGCAGTAGAGGGAGCTTGATGCTTGGAACAAGGAGATGAAGTGGTGAGGAAGGAATGAATATTAAGAGAGAGAAAATATGATATAATAATCATGAAGAAGACAAGCCTAATGTGCTAGATTGGGTATGCGAATTCCAAACGACATTGTAAAATATGTCATTTCAAATCCCATATTATTAGGATTTCACAAGTTACTCTATAATTTGTACCAAATTCTGGATTTGAAATGCTTGAGTATCCAAACACTTAATTTGGTCTAATTCTAAAATTTCAGTTGAAATTCTAGTTCCCAAACATACCATTAATTTGGATTTGTAGGCTCTTATTAAGACTCAAGCATAACTTAAATTAATTTAATTAGTTTTATATGGTTAATTTTGGTGTCGATTTTAACATCTTTGATGGATGAAGTTCGGAAACAAGGTGCTAAAAGAATAGGGGTTGGAGACAAAGAGACAAGGTGACATACGATGAAAAGATGAAGAATCCAGTGCAAGAACGAAGGGCAAACACAAAACAAGGGTAAACATTACAGGTTGGAAAGTCTATGTTGATGCATAATGTCAATATTTGCAACCATGGACAGTATTCAACATCCTATATTTTAAGTAACTGGCCTCCCATTGAAGAAAAAACACTCTTGACGATCCAAAAGCTTCGCTTTAGCGACTCGCTATGCCCGTTGACCGGGCGGGGTAGACAGAAGTTCTGATGGTCGGTTGGTGATGAGGATACATAGCTTGGATTCAACATAAAGCTCATGGTTTTTATGATCCAAAAAATGAGTAGTTGATGCAACATAATTTTGATACATTAGTGAACATCAAATTAGAAACCTTAAATTAGGTTGATTTAATAAATATAAAGTCTTGGGTGTAACTGTTACACCATAGCTTATGGTGTAACACCTCCCTTCACAAGTGTGAAAAAACCCCATCTTTCCCTTTTCATCTCCTCCATAACTAACACCCCTCTTCCTCCATCTCCACCATCACAACCATCCCCCTTCCCTTTTCTCTCTCCTCTAACTCCGGTCAAAATCCACTCTCTTTCTCCTTCCAAACCTCAATCGCAAACCCTAGAATCTCTACGCCAACGCTTATACAAAGCATCTCCAAATTTTAAGAACAAATCCAAGCGTTTTCAGAAACTTTTGGATAAAAATGATGAGCAGACATAGGTGGACATATACTTGCCATTTTCGTGATGCCTTTCAATTTCTAGTCGAGGACGCTTCTTTCCCCTTGACTGAACCGGAATTTGAGACTGTGGTTGAGGAAATAGGGGTATTTCTTTCGATTCAAATTTGATGGAGAGTAATTTCAGGAAGTTGCTCAATATTTGAAGCTCTTATATATTAACGGTTCGACCATGATCTAGATCGGTTTTAGAAATTTCTGGAGAAAAATGATGGAGATTGATTCAAGGAAATTGTTACTTAAGATTCAATGCCATTGAAAATTGTTGTTTGAAGATTCAATGGCATTGAAGAATTGACATCCATGGAAGATGAGGAGTCATAGATGACGAAGATAGCAGAAAATTTGCAAAGGATGAAAATCAAGTGATATGTGGTCACTATAATATGTGATTTTGTTGCGCCTGATATTTCTAACTGATCGAGGATCAGGAGGAGAATTTGAGGTTGAGATGATGAGGTGATGGGGGCGAGTGAGATCAGATTTATTTTGCAATAAAAATGATATAGCTTTCGGTGAAAATGATACAAATTTGGAGACAAATGATATACATTTTTATAATAATTATAAAGTGTTTAAAAATAATAATGGAAGTAGGAAAAATGATACAAGTTTGTTGAAAAATGACAAAAGCAGTTTTTATAAATAATTCGGATTTTTCGCCATATACCCCCGACAAATTCTTTTATTCACCATATACCCTCGATGTTTTCGAAATTCACCACATCCCCCTCAATTTCTTGATAATTTACCATGTGCCCTTAATGATTAACGAATATAAACTTTTTTATCATTAACTCCTAATTCTATAACCAAACCTTAACTAACCCATATTTGAGTCGTTAATCTTAATTGACCACCATTAAAGTACCACAAATAACCTCTTTTATCACTCCTCCATAACTCTCTTTCTTCTTTTCTGGTCTTCAGTGTTGTTTCAATGCTAATTTGTTAGGGTAAATGAGTGAAATATGGATCAATTAAGATTTAGTAACGGAATCAAGTGCTAATGATCAAAAAGTTGATAATCACTAATGAATAAGCAGAGGTAAATGATGAATGATCAAGAAATAAAGGGGTATATGGTGAATTTTGAAAACATCGAGGGTATATGGTGAATAAAAAAATTATCGGGGGTATATGGTGAAAATAAAATTCGTAAATGATATTAGTTTGTGCAATAATGACAATATATGTAAAGAGTTGGCAAATGATAATGAAATAGGAGAAAATGATACAAGTTTGCTGAAAAATGACACGAAAGTAAGTAACAATGATATCATTGATAAGAGAAATGATATCAGTTTGTATAATAATGATAGAGTATATGATGTGTTGAAAAATGATAATGAAATAGGGGTAAATGATACAAATGTGCTGAAAAATGACACAAATGTGAGTAATAATGATATCAGCGCGTGTAATAATGATAAGAGTTGTAAAACGATAATGAAATGAAACAACCCCAAAATGGTACAAGTTTGCTGAAAAATGACATGCAACAAATTTTAAAAAATGACAAGAGACAGCTCCAAAATGATATGTAGTACGCCAATGATGACATGAAATAGTTTTATAATGACATGAAACAATAATATTAGTTCACACATGTGAGAGTTCACTAGTGGAAAAAATCTCAACTGATTCGGTCAGAACGGGCTTAACTAATCCGTAAATGGACCGGATCAGTTGTGGATAATTAACTGATCCGATTAACAATCGGATCAGTTATTTAGGTCAACTGATCCGGTTTTGATGTTCAACCAGATCAGTAAACCCTTTTCATTTTTTTTTTTAAAAATTCCCACATTAAAAAGGTAGGAACTGAGGAGAGGACAAAAATATTCCACAAGCTGAACATAAATAAAAAACAAGCGAATTTACAGAAATTAAATCAATGAACTAAAAAACAATATCATCACTTGAATCAACCATGAAAAAATAAAACACGAAATTATAGTAGATAATAATATTGAAATTACATCGCTTCGTGGTTGGTCGTGGTTGATGGCTGGTTAGTTGGCACATCGAAGGTGGCGGTGGTGCTTGGCTGGCGCAACGAAGATGGTTGGCGCAGCGAAGATGGCGGTGATGCGAACTTAGTGAGAGAGGAGGAGAAAGGAAAGACGGTGGGAGGAGGAGAGAGGAAAGAGGAAGGATGAAGACTAAGTTTAGGGTTTGGGAGGGCTTAGGGTTTGAGGAATGACAGGAAAGCAGGGAAATGCGAGAGGAGTGAGATGAGAGAAGGGGATGGGAGGGAATGAGGGAAATGCGAGAGAATGGGCTCATTTAATGGGGCAGGTTTGGGCCAAATAAATTTTGAGGAAAATAGGAAGGGAAACCAATATTGTGCACTTGTATGGTTAATTCACTAGTAGAAAACACCTTATATGTCACAAATAACTGATCCGGTCTTTTCAAATTTTGATCAGTTAAAATTAACTGATCCGGTCATTTATCAGACCGGATTAGTTAATTCGAGTTTTTATGGTGCAAAAATCTGATTAAATAAACTGATTCGGTCATTTATCAGACCGGATCGGTAAATTGGCCCAAATCATTAAAGGGACGCTCACTAGCCCAATTCTTTCTTTTAGGCCCGCTCCTATTTCCCTTATTTCACAGCCCAAATCATTATTTCCCTCTCTCCTCCCACCCACAAAACCGTAAACACCTCTCTTTCTCTCCGAACGACTGAACCACCACTCCTACACAAGAACACTAAAGCAACGAAATGCGAAGAAAGAACAACTCGTCGTCGCTCTCTTACACAAGATCTAGACGAAACCAATTCGAGTATGCTAACTGGTAAGAGGATTGTGTTGTTGATTTTTATCTTAGGGTTCTAAAGTAAGCTCCATTTCTTCGTCTTTTTAATTCAAATTAATTTCCCAAATTTCAACTAAAAATTTCGAGTTTTTTTTTCCATCAAATAATTTGTTACTCCATCTGTCCCAGAATCCTCTTTACGCTTTCCTTTTTCATTTGTCCCAAAATACTCTTTACACTTCTATTTTTGGATATGACCCACTATTATTTTAATCCTTCTAACTTTTAAACATTGGCCCACACTCTCTCTCCTCCAAATAAAATAATATCACTCCTATTACATACCAACTCTAACCATGGCCCACATTCTCTCTCCTTAAAATAAAATAATACTACTTTTACTAACTACTAACTTCTATCACATCTACTTTTCAATAAAATAATAATTGATAACCAAACAACAACTTATCATCCAAAACTATGTGCCTTGATAAATGTCAAGAGTATTTTGGGACGGAGGGAGTAATTTTTTCTGCAATTATTATGTTCAGACAATTGGTTGTTATGGATACGGGATTCGGACCACTGCGATTCACTAGTGGAAAAAATTCCATCTGATGCGGTCAAAATCGGGCTTACTGATTCGGTTTTGGTCTGCATCGGGTGGACTCGCAGCAGTTTGTAAAGATTAACTGATCCGGTCCTAAAACCGGATCAGTTAATCATTTTCTGATCCGGTTTTTAAGGAAAACCGAATCAGTTAATAATATTTACTGATCCGGTTTTCCTTAAAAACCGGATCAGTAAATCCCCCAAAAAAAACCAAAATTTTTTTTTTTTTTTTTTGTATTTTTTCGTTATTAATCGATACAAAATCAATAGTATGTATCAATATTCAATTTATTAAGCATATTATGCTCAATTGAAGCATAAGAATAAATAATTAGATACATACAAAAATTAGTACTAGAATATCGTTTACCCACCTAGATGGGAGGTGAAACTTGAAAAAAAAACTTTGAAAAAGGAAAAGAGATGGCCTAAAATTCCAAGATTATCATCTATTGGGGAAAAAAAGCTAGTTCTATTAAGCAAAGCATAATCAGATAACTAAATTACTACTTTCAATCTTACAAGATCAATCATCAAAGGATCTTTCAAGTATTTTTTAGTTAGCTTCATGATCCAATTCGGCATGGTGGCGGAGAACATCACTGTTTGGCGATTTTTTGGCAGCTTCTCTAATATAACCTCCACATCTTCCTCATTTCCAACATTAAGCATTTGATGGGCTTCATCCAGAACAACAAACTTAACACGAGACAGATCCAAAGCTCCTCTACCCTGTAAGTGAATCATCAGATAAGATTTTCAGTACTCACCTGCTACTTAGTACTTATTTCAAGATTAATTTTACTTTGTTGGGATATTCTCCCTTCCACTCAGTGCTCCAAAGATGCATTTTTAGGACATGGACTAAGTTGCTACTTAGTACTTATTACTACTCTCCTACGCCAAAAAAAATATTTTTTCAAGTGGCTTGACCAATAATACTCATTACAGTATCTTTTGAAAGAAAATAATAAATTCATCACAGAGAAAGAAGAAGCATCAAAGGAACATTAGAGTTGAAGGCAGGCCGAATAGATTCTATAAATTGGGGTGACCACGGGACAACGAAGCCAACTGATCAGCATCAGTTGACACATAATGAACCGAGGGTACCTACCACTGTCATGCAGCAAACTTATCAGCTAGAGTACTCTAGAGAGTAGCAATTGCATCCTAGAATAAATAGCCCCGTAATTGAATTCTGTCAGCACCCTCAAATCACAAGACCACTGAAATATATAGTGATAGACAGAAAAAAAAGGAAATAATAGAACAAAATAGTTGGCAAAAATTATTTGACTATTAGTTCATAATCTACAAAACAGTAACAAATGAAAATCTGTAAGTTCAAATGATTACCTAGACCTACCAAGGTGATTTATTGGATAATGCATGGTGTATCTAGGGGATTCTTCAAATAATAACCTACATTCCCTATAATACCAGTGTGCCAACACCTCTCATGATAGCAACCACCAATCTTTGATTTTATCTAATTGTAAAACAAAATACCTGAAACACCATCAATTTCTCAGCATTATGCTCTCTTTCTTCCTCACTAGATTCCTTGGCGAATGCATGCCTAACAGAACTACTGTCCTTATTTATATCATTCAGCTTGGTCCTACTCTGACTATTGCTCATTGTGATAGTTTATCCTTCACTTTCACTCCTGAAGATGTCAAGAAAGTTATGTTTTCCAATCCAAGCAACAAGGCCCCATGCCTTGATGGTTACAGTAGTGCTTTTTTTAAGGCTGCCTGGGACACTGTTGGCCCTGAAGTAAGCCAAGCCATATTGGAAGTTCTGAGAACTGGCAAGATGGTTAGAGAGCTTAATGTTACTACCCTTACCTTGGTTCCTAAGGTGAAGATCCCAAATACAGTTAGTGAATTCAGGCCCATTGCTTGCTGTTCTACAATTTACAAGTGCTTGACAAAACTCATCTGTGCAAAGCTCAATACTGTTTTGCCAGAAGTTATCAGCCCCACACAAGGTGCTTTTATCACTGGTAGGAACATTATGCATAATGTCTCATTATGTCAAGACCTGGTGAAGATGTATATACCTTCTTAAAAGCAAGCGTGCTGCCTTATGAAACTTGACATCAAGAAGGCCTATGATACTGTTGAATGGCCTTTTGTGGAAGAAATGTTAGTTGCTTACAATTCCCTGCTTCTTTTGTGAGACTGGTTATGAATTGTGTGACTACTCCTTCATACACCCTGATGATTAATGGCAGCCCTAGTGAGATGATTCACCCTAAAAGAGGATTAAGACAAGGGGACCCTCTCTCCCCCTTGCTATTTACTCTCTGCATGGAATATGGTTCCAGAATTTTCTCAAAAGTCAGCAACCTCCCTGGTTTTAAGTTCCATTCAAGATGCAAGCATTTGAAGCTAAATCATCTGGTGTTTGCAGATGACTTGCTTCTCTTTTCTGAAGGAGACTACACTTCTGTGTGTATGCTTATCAGTGCTTTGAAGTTGTTCTCTGAGACTTCTGGTCTTCACATGAGCCCTGAGAAATCTGAAATCTTCATTACTGGTATGGCAGATGTTGACATCAGTAGAATTCAACAAGTTACAGGTTTCAGAATTGGCTCCCTCCCTTTTAAATACCTTGGTGTCCCTATGAGCACTAAGAAGCTGAATGTTACTGATTGTGAGGCTCTCATTGATAAAATGTGCCTGAGAGTGAAGATTTGGAGTAGTAGAAACCTTTCATACAGTGGGAGACTACAACTTGTCAACTCAGTGCTTATGTCTATTTGTGTTTATTGGACACAACTCTTCATCCTTCCCAAATCTGTGATGCACAAGATAAATGCTATATGTAGAAACTATCTATGGCATGGATCTTATGACAGCAATAGCCCTGGGTATATTGCTTGGGATACTGTGTGCACTTCCAAGTCTAGTGGAGGCCTTGGTGTTCGAAACATCCTCTCGTGGAATCAAGCGGCTATTGCTAAACATGTGTGGGCTATCTCTCATAAAAAGGACAATCTATGGGTGAGATGGGTCCATTCTGTCTACTTAAAAGATGCAAACTGGGAGGGTTATTCTCCTCCTGCTAGTGCTAGTTGGGTATGGAAATGTATATGTCGTGTGAAAGATCAACATTGGCTCATGATATCCCAAACTGATTCCCACTAGTTTAGTATTGCTAAGCTTTACAAGTCTTTTCTTCCTGCTGGGCAAACTTGGAGATACAATAAGGGTGTTTGGAACAGGTTCTCTGTCCCCAAACACAGATTTATCATTTGGCTTGCACTAAAGCAAAGGCTTTTAACCAGGGAGAGATTGGCTGTTATGGGTGTTGCTGCCTGTACTGATTGTTGTATTTGTGGTACTGCTGCTAAAACACACTCTCATCTGTTTTTTGAATGCTCATACAGCATGAGATGCTTTCGCCAGGTTCAACAGTGGTTAGGTATCAGGAGACAAGATGCCAACTTGTATCAACACATGACCTGGTTGCTCAGGAACTCTAAGGATGGAAGTTTCAAGAAAAAGGTTTTCACAACTGCTATTGCTGCTCTTGTCTATCAGGTATGGAGGGCTAGGAATGATGCATTATGGAACAACAAAGTCCCCTCCATTAATACTACTGTCACGCAAATACATCATACTGTAAAAAACAGAATTATACAAGTATATAAGAGAATGTCCCCTAGTGAACATAGGTGGTTTGATACATTGTAATTTTTGTATTTTGAGGTTCTGCCTCTGATGGTTTGCAGCTAAGTTCTCTGCTTAGCTTGCTTGAGTTGTAAAAAAGTTTGGTTGGTTGCAATATAATTTCTTTCTTGCTTCTCAAAAAAAAAAAAAGCTACTAATAAAGAGGATCAAGAAGGTTACTGTCGAGTTATTTACTTTGCAAGACCCTTGACTGCCACATTGTCTCGATCAAAGTAAGCATACATTGCATGGTAAAAGTAAGAAACGTTGTATTCCACACTGCAAAACCCCTAATTTCAAAGAAACCGATTAATCAACATAATTCATAAACAGAACGTCTAAACGTGCAAAAATAAGATACATCAGGCTGAAATTATACACATTAGAGATCGTAATTCAAGCCCATTTCCGCAAACATTGTAAACAAATACAGAAAAACTGGAACAATAACAGTAATACAGGTAAAATTAAAATAAACTTGAGGAACAAAAGATGAGATTTACTTTATTTGTTCATTAATGGCGGCTTCACACTCATCGACATACTTCTGACGAGCGAGAGAAACCTGAGGAACAGTAGGAACCATAGAAAGCTCCTTGTTAACCTCCTCAAATGGCTGGAGAATGGGTACTATACAACTGAATCTGTTTCTATGATGATAAGGACACTGCTCCCTTTGGAGTTTGGATCGTAATTTTCAGATACACAGAGCATTCTTTCAATCGCAGCCAAACCTTCTATTAAATTACAAAAGTAGAACCTGAAGTCCCCATTCAACTTTTAAATGCTACAAACAACAGAACTATAAACAACACGTATCTAAGGAAATTTGCCACACTAAAGATCAACGAAAACAAATCATACACAGGTGCTGCAAGGACGTTACAGATTAGGATTGAGAGTGTGGTAATCCTCAAGCAATTTCAATGTCCAAAATTAGCAGCATTTCCCATTTAAAGCTAAAGAAAACTCATGTAATGTTGAATAAAGACAAAATTATCATCGCCATTAATTTCACGTAATCATATACCTTCAAAATCAGAATATTCAAATGCAAAAGAATCAAGAAGAACGCAAAATAATTGCATAATTCAAAATTACTACATCGTTTCTATGAATCTCAAAGATCAAGAAACCCTAATTTTGACAATTAACCAAATTCAAAATCAAGAAATCGATTATGAGATAGAGAGAGAGAGAGACATGAATGAAGCAATCATGGAACATTAGGCGGAGACGCTGAGCGGCAGTCTTGTTATCAACGGCGATGGTATCTCGGATAGTCTAAAAACGACGCTTTCAGTATTAGGTCAACTGAAGCGATAGAAATCGTAGAGAAGATTCTGCTGATCGGACGTTTGAAGCAAGCGTCGAATTGAGATATTAGTGTCGGAAAAACGAAGAGAAGAAGGAAGAGGGAACACAAACAAACAAATAATCGCATTTTCTAAGTTTCAATTCACACATACCTAAAGAATCCAAAGATTTTCAACAAATTGTTCAAAAATTCCAATCTCAGGCTCAATTTCTTCTTCTTCTTCTACTTCATCAGACCACCATCTTCTCTGCTTCGATTTTCCATCACTTTTTATCCTCCTTCCTCTCCTCCTTCTTTGCGAATCGCCATAATTGTAACCTTCATCATCAAATCTTCGAGAATTGAAATAAAAAATCTGACACAAATTAGTAAAACATGATTCAATAAGAAATCTTCGAGGATGGAGTTAGGGTTTATCTGGTGGAGGGGGTTTGAGAGGAGAGGCATTTGATGAAGGATCAGTAGAGGATGGAGGGTTTATCATATTGGGCGAGAGAAATGGGCTGAACCTTTTGGGCCGTTCTAAGGGAGCAAGCAGCAAGAAATGAACAAAAATTCTAATTCGATCTTGTGAACCGGATCAGATTTTAGAAGACCGGAGCGATTTCTAAAATATGATCCGGTTCGCTAAAGGACCGGATCAGATTTTCCGCCCAACTTTCCCTCCCATTTTTTTAATGATTTTCGGATGCGATTTTGTAAAAACTAAATCTGTTACTAAGTGACAGATAAGGTTTTTTCCACTAGTGATTGCAAATTTTTCAGTTGGATCTACATCGCAAAGCAAACAGGGTTTAGGGTTCGTGAATTCTTATTTTCCATCAATTGGAGCTGGAAAACAGTCTAATCCTTCGTTTTCGCCTGTTTTTCGTCACAATTTCGCTAACCCTAGCTTTGCGAGGTTCTTCTCCACTGATGTTGCTGAGAAAAGGAGTAAGAATTCATGTTTATACCCGTTCTGTTCGTGTCATTTTTGATAATTTTGCAAAGAATTGTTATGAGTACATGTTTGGATTTGTGGTGTTCCCTCAGCTCCTTTGCGTGCGCGATATTATTGCGATTGAGAGTTGTCAAGTTAGCTATGCTAGGGACTACACCAAGTGTAGATGTAAGATGAGAGATAAGACATAGTTGCTATTCTTAAAATCAAACTAAAATAAGCAAAAAAATAGGAAGTGGAAGTGGTAAGAGGCTTTTGCTTATTTTTATCTTGATGAAGCGTATGGTGTCCTAAGTCCAATTCGAGTATGCTACTGATGATATACAGAGAGTTAGAGAGATGAAATAAATATAAACATGAAATTAGGGTTTTGTTCTTGGAATTTTATTTAATTTATGTTAATTGAGCTTCAATTTTGTGATTATTGGTATGTAATCACCTTTAATTGAGTGATGAATTTGATGTTTGATGCAGGGAAAAGTGAAAATTTGTTTTTTGAAATAACGGCGTATTCTCCATTTTAAATAATGGCGTATTCTAAAAAAAGAATATATAATTGAATTGGTTACTTTAGTTCAATTTTATGTTGTTTATGTAATGTGTTGGCTCTAATTAGTTCATGTTGTGTGATTCGTGAGTATGTTCATAATCTTTGATGAATTTGGGAAGGGGGTTGTGTGTGCAGCGGCCGGCAGGGGATGTGCAATGCACGAGGGGGGGATAGAAGGGGAGATGACTGAGTATCATAGAAGAACGTTATGGTAGGTGTTGTAACTTGTAAGGTCATTTTGCAATTTTCTCATTACCACCTTTCTGGAAAGGCAGAAGTCGGGTATTAGTCTCAGAAGAATCACCATGCCATGACCACATTGTAAAGTTTTTTTACCCCAATACACCCGTGGTACCAGGCTTCAACACTCGTAAATCATCCTCACTACCTGTGAAAGTTTCAGCGTCCATTATTGCAGTCGCAACTATCTGATTTTAAAACCATGGCTGAAGTGAATTAATATTTGGCAAGATTTGGCAGGCTAGCTTTACCGAGTATGTGTGCTGGAAGAGGTCAATTACCAACTACCATACATAGCTTTGTTTGGAAGAGGGTTGTTTTGATAATTATGCCTTCTTGGTAGACTCAATACAAGCTTGGGGCAAAGGTTAGCAGTTCTATTGTGTTTCATTTACTCATACTGATCCTAGAAACTAGTAAGTGGTTCTGAGACTCTGATTAGTGATTCCAATCTGATTTTTGGGTTTTTGAAGTTTCATCCACTTCTGCAGTCTCACTTATTCATACTCTGATGATTAGAAGTTCAATAATCTCAAGTTCTCAGTTTATGCTTGTAATAGCCTCACTTTTCAAGACGAGATCATTAAGATAAACGACATATGTTAACATACTAATCAGTACTTGATCAATTACGGTTGAGGAATAAGAAAATTGTGAATAGTCCCTATCTGAAGTTTGTATGTGAATGTGAATATTATATGTTGTTATGTGATTATTAATAAAAATTATGAGTTAAGATAAGTTATTTACGAATTACGTTAAGAACGTTGAGCATCGTTTTGATTTTTGAGACTTCGAGCTATTATCGATATTGTGTTTGAGATACTCTGTAATTTTGAGTTAAGGGCTAAATGAGCCATAATATCTTTATTAATTTAAAAGTATTTTGAGGATTTAGTTTAAGTATAATGAAGGATTAGAGCTTAATTAAAGAAGGTTAAGGACTAAGTAAAACCAGAACATTCCAGAATTCTCCTAAGTTGTAAAAAGACGATTTTACCCCTATTAGTAATTCAAAACCTCTAGCTTGCCATTACCAATTGTACATATATAAGTAGCCAAGGATCCTAACTTGTTCAGTTGATTCATTCCACAAAAATCATCAAAATCACTCATCATTTTCTCTCCTCTTCATTCACGCCATTCATGCGTGAAGCAGGGCTGCTGTTTTGCAGCTTGTTTCTCTTGGATTCTTGCTCTAAAACTTGCATGCAATTCTTTCCAAGATGTTCACCATACTGGGCAAGTATTAGTTTTAAGTTATCACATCAATAGCATCAAAGAAAAGCAGGAAAGGTAAGATGTGGTTGAATTGTAACACTTATGAGGTTTAGTAGATTGTAAACTTGATTACTTTGGGTTCATTGCTGAATTTAAGTTATGGATGTTGTATTTAAGGCCTTAGAAGGTTGCTGGAGGAGATCTAAAAGTGGTTAGAGGATATTTAAATCCTAAACACCATATTAAGGTACACAAGAATAATGAAGTTCGAGTGGTCGGAAAAATTGCGAGGAACCTTTACAGGAGTTGAAGAAAAGTTTAACAAGTGCCCTAGTTCTAGCTTTGCCTTCGGGGACAAAAAGACTTAAAATGTATAGCTATATTTCATAGGAAGGTTTGGCATGTATATTGATGAACATCAGCAAGTGACAGCATATGCCTCTAGGCAGTTAAAGCCATAAGAAAATTACGTTGCGCATGATCTGGAATGGAAGCTGAGGAATTTGCTTTAAATTGTAGATGTTCTATTAAATTATGTAACCTGAAAGGTTTATATTGATCATCAAAACTAAAGGCATATCTTTATTAGGAAGAGATGGAAGTGAGATAGCGAAAGTAGCTAGAATTGCTCAAGGATTATGATGTAGACATTTAGTACCGTCGGGGATGGCAGATGGGGAAGTAGATGCTTTGAACAGGAAACCTCCTCGCAAGGAAAATGATTCATCATTTCGATACCATGGGAATATATAAAGAGTAATGCAATCGGAGTTGAATATGATCAAGAAAGGGAATTTACAAGGAGAACTATCTGTTTTGAGATAAAAATATTCCTTTTAAGAAAATTTGAGTTAAGTAAGTGAAAAATAAGTTTATCAAGGAATTGAGGTTAAAGATAGAGGAAAATGAAACAACGGATTTTTGAAGTATATGGTAACGAAAGAATATAAATAAATGGGAAAATAGTGAGTAACGATGATTCAGATATAGGAAAAAAAAGAGAGAGAGAGAACTCTAGAAAAGCGCATAGCAGTGCGTACTCAGTTCATCACGAAGAGGACAAGATGTCTCAGGATATAAATTTTTGGTGGAAAAGGTTGAAGCGAGAAGTGATAGAGTATGATGCGAAATACTTAAATTGCTAGGGAATCAAGTTTAAGGGGAAAGTTACATGAGGAAACAAAGTATGTTATTTAAATGTCGGAAGATATGTTGCAAGCTCATATATAGGAGTAAAAGGGTTTATGGGAAGATAAATTAGCATGCACGAAATTCTTCTATATAATAGTTACCAATCGAGTATGGCTCTGTATGAAGCCATGTCTGGATATAAATATCTAACACTTATTGATTGGGATGACATGAGCCCAAGATTTCAGTAAGACTTGAGTAAGATCATCAGACTAAAAAGCAAGTGCGAATAATTCGAGGGAAAAAGGAAATGAGAATAGCTTAGTTTATGAGTATTTAACCTTTTATTTCAACAACTATGGTGGCTAACTTATTAAGACTCCGAGAAGTGTTTGTCATATTTTAGTTGTAAATTGCCACCATATAAGCATTCCAAGTTCGATTACAAGAAGCATGAATTCTGAAATGTTCTATATAAATTGTTTTTTTTTGAAGTGGTTTATAGTGAACAAAATAAGTTTTTGGGATTTGTGTACTAAATTATTGACATTCATTGGATCTCTCATGGTTTCATATTGTTCTCCTCTACATTACTCGAAGATGTTGTAAGAAATGGTTACCTTACAAGATTTGGGTATATGCTATAAAAATCTTGGAACCTAGGGATACGAGTTTAGGAGAATATGAACTTATACAATTAAGAATTAAGTAAGTAATGATACCCAAGGACTCTTATTAGAAGGAGAAATATTATTAAGTTAAATAAAACCCTTGGTTAAGGAACTCCGGACCAAAACTCAAACAGGAAGAGCAACATGCGAGAACAAATTAGATACGCGATATTGGTATCCCCAGTATTCTAAAGTATGATATAAGTTTCGGGACGAAACTTCTTTAAGGGAGGTAGAGTGTAATAGCCTCACTTTTTAAGACGAGATCATTAAGATAAACGAGATATGTTAACATACTAATCAGTACTTGATCAATTGCGGTTGAGGAATAAGAAAATTGTGAATAGTCCCTATGTGAAGTTTGTCTGTGAATGTGAATATTATATGTTGTTATGTGATTATTAATACAAATTATGAGTTAAGATAAGTTATTTATTAATTACGTTAAGAACGTTGAGCATCGTTCTGAATTTTGAGACTTCGAGCTATTATCGATATTGTGTTTGAGATACTCTGTAATTTTGAGTTAAGGGCTAAATGAGCCATAATATCTTTATTAAGTTAAAAGTATTTTGAGGATTTAGTTTAAGTATAATGAAGGATTAGAGCTTAATTAAAGAAGGTTAAGGACTAAGTAAAACCAGAACATTCCAGAATTCTCCTAAGTTGTAAAAAGACGATTTTACCCCCATTAGTAATTCAAAACCTCTAGCTTGCCATTACCCATTGTACATAAATAAGTAGCCAAGGATCCTAACTTATTCAGTTGATTCATTCCACAAAAATCATCAAAATCACTCATCATTTTCTCTCCTCTTCATTCACGCCATTCATGCGTGAAGCAGGGCTGCTGTTTTGCAGCTTGTTTCTCTTGGATTCTTGCTCTAAAACTTGCATGCAACTCTTGTCCTAGGATCTCCAAGATGTTCTCCATACTGGGCAAGTATTAGTTTTAAGTTATCACATCAATAGCATCAAAGAAAAGCAGGAAAGGTAAGATGTGGTTGAATTGTAACACTTATGAGGTTTAGTAGATTGTAAACTTGATTACTTTGGGTTCATTGCTGAATTTAAGTTATGGATGTTGTATTTAAGGCCTTAGAAGGTTGCTGGAGGAGATCTAAAAGTGGTTAGAGGATATTTAAATCCTAAACACCATATTATGGTACACAAGCTCCACCACCTAAACTCTATTTCTAGCTTTGATCATGGAATTTGTTTGTGGAATTGTTAATACTTGAATTATGTCTGAATGTGTATAAAAATTGATTTTCATGTGTTTTCTTATGGAAGATATTGTGTTAAAAATCTCTTGCTTGTCAAGTTCCCTAAGACTCTCGGAATAACCGAGTAAGAAAGTGATTATCCATTCTCTTGAGCTATGCTGCCGTGACTTTCCCTGCCAAATATCTTCCTTTTCCACTCTGTTTTTAGCCTTGGTGTCTCTTGGAAATGGTAGATCTTGAAAAGTTATTGAATTTAGACCCAAAAATCACTCCATTTGGAGTTGTACATCAAAAGTTATGTTGTCCGGAAGTTGTTGTAACAAGTTCCCTCAAAAATATTTATCAATTATATCTCGATTGCGTTTTGATTAAAGATCTTGTTGTGGCTGAAATTTCATGATAATTCCTTGGAACATTTATGTCTTGATTATCTAGTACACCTTTGCTTCATTTACCTCATTAAACACGCAACCTCAATTCATGGAGTAAAAGAACACCTAAAACTCAATTGTTGCCTAGTTGTTTTTCGAGTTAAATAACCATGTTTCTTTGGTTCATTAATTACCTTTAAATGTTGAGTACCTACTGAATGTATCCACTTATTTGTTTATCTACCTAAACCTTAGCCAAGCATAAAAGTTTTTCGATATAAATTCACACATAAACCCCATATTTTGATATTAACACCGCAACTATGAAACTGATCATTTGAGTACTTGTGTGGAGTGGCCTTCTCATATATTTAATAACCTCTTTGTGAAACCTATTCAGGCTGCCATATCTCACCATTTTGGATAACCATGAAGTCGTTTCCGAAACCTTGTTATTAAGTCACTTCTCCAAAAGTAGTGGAACTTGACATAGCAAGCTTGTTTTACGAAACTTATCTTGATAAGTTAAAGTTTGTTAGGATGGTTGAAATAATGATTATGGATAAGTATTTAAGTAAGTTATTTGAGTATAGTTATAAAAGTATAAGTATTTCAGTATAAGTGTTTAAGTATAAGTATTTCAGCATAAGTATTTAAGTACAAGTGTTGAGTATAAATATTTTTGTATGATTACAAGTTATATTTTATAAGGGGAAGTGAACAACATTTGTAGAGCGGGTTTGCTCATTATGTGTTTGGAGAGGGTATTGCTCCGTTATGTAGGGTCATGACCTAGAAGTCTTGCAAGCGGAAATAAGAAAGGTGGGGAGACGTCCCTCAAAATCCATTTGTGTTCCTTCCCTGGAGTTATGCAAGTTTACAGGAAAGAACCAATGTATTTCTGAGCAAGTGTTAACGTATTTTTGAATAAGAATAAAAATATCTTGTAAATTATGAGTTTGTGCTTTGAGTTTGAGAAACGATTGCGTAATTTCAGCCACCTTATTATTTTTGGAATCGGTGAGACTTGTGTACCAGCGTAAACTGACCTGTTTTGTTCTTTGAACCTGTCCTGGTGGGGGCAGATTTATTTGTTTTGCAGGATTAGAAAGAATGATCGGATTAGCTCCTCTGTGCAAACATGAAGTCATGATCTATGTGTTTAATCCGCTGCTATGAAATAATATGTTTTATATGATGATTCTTAGCAAGTTAAACGTGGGTTTCCAATTTGAAATCTTGGTACTCAAAACTTATTGTAATAACTATTTTATTATAACTTATTTTCGTATTGTGCTTGGATACTATGAGACTTCCTACCTTTCCTTGGGAGGGAAGGTGCCGAAGTCCGCCCTAACAATCACTCTAATTAGCAGCTTAACTTCGTAATTAGCAGTATTAGGTCTTAATTAAGCTGCTATTTGGAGCGGGCTGTTACAATGCTGGTGCTTTATGAACTACTTCTCTCAGATGTCGGAATAACTTAGAGTTACATGCTCCCTCATTTTATGATACTCTAATGCCTTGACAAGAACATGCTCTGAAAACCTAAAATTGTTTGCCAGTGTGTTCTTATCTTTGATTATTTTGGTTACAATAATCAAAGGAGACACTTGCTTTTATTTATGTTTTTTAAAAATATTTTTTATGTGCTCACATGCTCAGGAAGAAGAAATTAACAACTCATTGGAGAAAGTTTATACGTCCGCTTATGTGGCTGTGTAAATGGGTCGAGCTGCATATCAGAGAACTACGTTCCCAAACTTCCAAGTATACCTTGCTATGAAGTGTTCTCCTTTTGTTTGCCAAAATCGGGCATTAAGGATTTTGAAGTGGAAGAAACGGAAAACAGCTGAAGAAATAGCAGACTTGGCTGCCTACACTTGGCGATATACTTGTTTTCCTTACTGGAGAGGAGGAGATTGAGGATGCTTGCCGTAAAATTAATAAAGAAGTGGGAAATTTATGTATGTAATTATTGATGCTTCAATTGAGCATAATATGCTCAATAAAATGAGTATTTATATATATTATTGATTTTGTATTGATTACTAATGAAAAAATGCAAAAAAAAAATTTGGTTTTTGGGGGGGTTAACTAATCTGGTTTTGGGTGAAAATCGGATAAGTTAACGTAGTAACTGATCCGATTTTCACCCAAAACCGGAGCAGTTAGTGACAAACTGATGCGGTTTTGGACCGGATCAGTTTGTCCCTCATAGCTGCTGCGAGCCCATCCGATCTGAACCAAAACCGGATCAATAAGCCATATTTTGACCGGATCAAATGAGCTTTTTTCCACTAGTGATTTAACACCGTTGCATTAGCTATTAGGTTAATGCAATGACAAAAACACTATTGCAACGGATCTAAGTAATCGTTGCAATAGATTTAAAAGATGTTGTTTTTAACAGTCTAATACAACATTTTATTATGAATGATGCATTAGTACTATCCGTTGCAAAAAGTGTTGCATTAGCGTATGGGCGTTGCAATAGACCGTTGCATTTGCTTCAAAACGTAGTAGTGACTAGATTTAGTGGGTGTACTGATCCGTAACTGATCCGCGTGAACCAAAAATCGGATCAGTTTATCTTAATTGATCCGCATGGACAAAAAAATCGAATCAATGTATCTTAACTGATTCGGTTCAGCACTCCACCGTATTAGTAAACAGGTCCTATTTTTGCGTGCAAAAAATTTCACTCAACGGATCTGGTTATGTATCCGACCCGATCAGTTCTTTTATGTCATTTAAAGTTTTTTCCACTAGTGTTTGCTACACAATAAGTTATGCTGTAATATATTACGCCCAAGATGCGCTCTTTAATAAATCACCAGTTTGAATATTAACCCCTTTTGTTATGTGATTTCCATTTTTGTATAGTATGTTTGTGCACCTTGTGAAGCGAAGTACACACACTAGAAAATTCATGCATGGTAATGACTATAAATTTTTAATAAAATAAATAAATTTGGACATACACAAGATAATGTTTCATCTTATTGTATTTTTAAGTAACATAAGTTAAAAAAACAAAAGAGATTTGTATTAATCTCCATGCAGCTAGAAAACTTTTAATAAATAGCCAGTTTTCGAGTAAGATGATGTGCTGATACTTCCTATCAAGTTAGATTATGTTTGGTCCACCTTATTTTTACTCATCTGATCTGATCATGGACTTATCTTTAATAAAACATATTATTACTAGTATTATTATTACATTGTATTTCGTTACTAGTATTACTTTTACTATCATTTTATTACTTTCACAACTAATAATAATAATAATAATAATAATAATAATAATAATAATAATAATAATAATAATAATAATAATAATAATAATAATAATAATAATAATAATAATAATAATAATAATAATAATAATAATAATAATAATAATAATGATAATAATAATAATGATGATAATAATGATAATAATAATGGTAATAATGATAATGATGATAATAATGATGATAATGATGATAATGATAATAATGATGATGATGATGATGATAATAATAATAATAATAATAATAATAATAATAATAATAATAATAATAATAATAATAATAATAATAATAATGATGATGATGATGATGATGATGATGATGATAATGATGGTAATAATAATGATGATGATAATGATGGTAATAATGATGATAATAACAATAATGGTAATAATAATAGTAATAATAATAATAATAATAATAATAATAATAATAATAATAATAATAATAATAATAATAATAATAATAATAATAATAATAATAATAATAATAATAGTAATAGTAATAGTAATAGTAATATTAATAGTAATAGTAATAGTCATAGTCAATGTCCTGTCCTTCTTGAGTTTACTAGCCCTAATGTCAGAACTACAATACCTTTTAGGTTTCTAAATGATCTCATTGAACATGAGGATTTCTATAAAGTTCTCATAGAGGTGTGGAGTACACAGGCTCCTAATAATTTGCTTTAGGTTTAGCATAAGCTTAAGACTCTAAAGGGTCCTTTAAAAGCTATTAATACTCAATGTTTTAAGGGTACAACTGATAGAGTGGTTTCATTAAGAGAGAAGATGCACGTTTAGCAGAACTCTTTGAGTCATGATCAACTGAATACCAATTTCATTGATGAAGAAGAGAAGGTGCTTGCTAATCTTGAGAAATGGAGTGGTATAGAGGAGAGAATTTGGTGGCAGAAGTCCAGAGCTAATTGGATTGCTCTTGGTGATTCAAACACCAAATTTTTTCATACTTATGCAAGGAAAGGAAAGGGCGAAAAATGTATCAAACTGCTTGTTAGGGAAGGTGGTTTTAGGTCAGGTGTAACACTTAGGCTATGCTTAAAGAGGAGGTGAGGGGATTTTAAGAGAACCTAATGGGTACAGCTGCTAGTTCTCTTCCTATGGTTTATGAGCACATTGTGAGGGGCTATTCGTAATCATCAACCGCAAGTTTTGCTATGTTATAGCATCACCAATTTTGAGATAAGGAATGCCCTATTTGCTATGGATGCTAATAAGGCACCAGGAATGGTTGGCTATAGTGTTCATTTTTACAAAGCTGCCTAGCATATAATTGGTACTGATGTGAGCAGTTCAACACTTCTTTCAAAGCAGTTTTTTGCCTTGGAGTGTTAACTATACATATCTCTCTTATACCTAAAACTACTAATGTTTGTTCTATGAAAGATTATAGGCCTATTACTTGTTGCTCTGTGTTGTACAAAATCATTTCCAAGGTTTTGACAAATAGGATGCAACAAGTCATGTTTGAGCTTGTGGGGGAGAGCTAATATGATTTTATCAAAAAGAGAGTGATTTTTGATAATATAATTTTGAGTGATGAAATTGTCGAAAGTTACAATAGAAAACACATATCTCCAAGGTGATGCATGCTTAAAATAGACTTGCAAAAGGAGTATGACTCTATGGAATGGCCTTTTGTCAAGCATCTTATGTTACATTTAGGCTTTCCTCATGAGTTTGTTGAGTGGGTCATGGCTTGTCTCTCCACTGTCTCCTACTCTTTCAATGTTAATGGTGAAATGACAATGCCTATTTGTTATTTCACTAGGAACAATACAAGAGGGGAGTGAATTGTATGTGTAGAAATAAACGTAACATTTTGCGGAATTTTAAACTTAAACAAAGAAACAAGCTAAAGGAACACAAGGGATTTTTACGAGGAAAAACTTCTTGGACCCAGCAAGAAGAAACAACCTCGACAACTAGGGATTTAAACTCAACTCTTTCAGTAATTAGGCCAAACAACTTTGTTACAACCTAATTCTACTCACGGGCCACACCTTGAGTTCCTAAACTCATGTTCTTGAACAAATGTTCCCTTAGCAGTTGTTCCTCTCAACTTCACTTGAAGTTTTCTCACTTTAACTCGCTTCACTGAAAGCTTCTCTCTTACAGAACTTCACTCAAAGTCCCCTTACCCCAAAAACCAAAATACAATAGATCAAATAAACTTAGTGGAATTAGAGTAAGAAGGCAAAGAACAAATGGCTTTTATGAGATAATGAAGGCACTGACACTTTACTTAGTTAAACTCACTAATTCACTTGGTCAGACATAAATTGGAACTTAATTAGACATAAGTATTTATAGTGGTAATAACTTAGAACGTGGGATTAAAACATGTGTTAGTGGTAAAATCATTATCCTATGATGTTCCTTACCCGGAGGAACACGTTCCTCATTCAACCCATGATCTCCATGATCACTGTTAAACGTGGGAGATAGTTATGTTACTGCTCCCTTAATTTTAGCAACCACTTAAAGCATTAATTTGAAAATCTGATTTAATTAAAAAACATTTTAATTATTAAAACCAAAATAAAATCCTTTTACCAAAAATATTATCTTTAAAATATTTTTCCTAAAAACCGAAAAATAAAATCTTTTCCTTTGAAAGATTTTCCATAAAATCAGATTTTTCCTTAAATAAAACGGTTACCTATAATTTAGGCATAAATTACTCAACAGACATAATTAACCGTTGTAATGTTTCATCCTAGGTCTAGTTCCTTTTAATAGTTAGTTCCTTTAACTTATTAGTTATGCGCTAGTTTGTCTGTTCCTTACAAAGGAACAAACGCTCATTCTCATTCTAAATTGCCATAGTTCCTTACCATTCTTACTCATTCCTTTACAATGGAACTAGAAACAAAAAGCCTCGCTTTAGTCTTCTTGCTCCAATGCTGCTCCAGTGCCAAATTATGAAACATCTTTACTTAGTCTTCAAAATCCAAACTTGATTTCTTCCTTGACTTAGTATTCTCTTTGTTCCTTTCATAGATACCTTGAAATTCATTCACTTAAACAACCTGTTAGTCCAATACTTAGTTTATATCTTTGTTCCTTTGTCATCATCAAAACTAGGGATCAACAATTTCCCCCTTTTTGATGATGACAACAAACTTACAAACTAAGGAAAACAACAAATAACATAAGAGAATGAAAAAGATAAAATAATAATTTATATAATTTAATTAAGGCAGATTAAGGATTTAAATTTTTCATTTCTTCATGTTGTCAATTTTTTCATTTTTCAACTTAGTTTGTTCCTTATCTTTTTTCAACTTAGTTTGTTCCTTATCTTTTCCCCCTTTGTCATCGTCAAAAAGATCAAACGCTTGGTGATTTTGGGAAGACTGATATGTACAAGACCTTGAGACCATTAACAAGCACCAAAAATGGTTAAGGTAGGAATTGCAAAGGTGAGACTTGCTCAATCATCAATCACATAATACTAGCCATTCCAAGTAAGAAATTATGCACTCAAATCACAAATGAAGACAAATATAGCAAAAGTCATCTATTTATAGCACTTGTTCCATTAAAGTACAAAAGAGAAAAAGAAGAAAAGAAAAGAAACAAAAGCTAAGAATTCTTGTTCCTTTAAGAGAAACAAGAACTAGACATTAGGAAGGGAAGGGGTATGGTGTTCCTCGACGACTTATTCCTCAACCACTTCTTCCAACTTCTTCATCATCTCTCCATGTTGCCCATCAAGTTGCTGCTTCAAACTGTTAATGGCTTGAGCCATCATCTCCATGTTCTTTTGTTGTTCAATCAAGTATCACTAAGGACTTTCATTAAACCCATCATTTTATCATTTTAGCATCTAAAGTCCAGTGAAGATGATTGTAAAACTTAATCATATGCTGAGCAGGGAGACACACTTCATTAACCCAACCAAACTCATCCGATGGTACTTGTTCCTTTCCATTAGAACCAGAGGCATGGAATGGTTTAGGTGGAGGAACTGGGGTGTTTTCTTGTGATGGACCTGCTGTTCCCGGGAGAGAAACAGAAGATGAGGTGGTGGTGTAAATGGAAGGAAGAAAAGGTGGTTGTGGTGGAAGGTCAGTGAATGTAGAGGAGAAAGGATTTGGTGCTTTCGTCTCAACCTTCAACTGTTCAAAACCGGAAGGAACTGAGAAGGATGAGGGGGAGATGGAAGGAATGGTAGTGAGAGTAACTGGGATTTTTGGTGAGGATGGAATAGTTGGTTCCTTAGGTGAGTTGTGATCCTGTTCCTCTGCATCAGATAGGACTAAAGGAGAGTCCTTATTTGAAGGAAAAGGGACAGTTTTAGCAATTTTCAACCTAGTGCTTTGTCTAACTCTTTTAGGAACAAGAGGGGAAGGCTTTTTGGCAACAGTTTTGCGCCTCTTAGGTTTGTGTTCCTTTGGATTTGTAGGGGCGGGAACTTGTTCCTCCAGTATGACTTCCACTAGTTCCTCTTCCATTGCCTTGGGCAGTTTTCTCTTGTGAGAGGAACTAGTAGCAATCCTCCCTTGAGTTAACACTCCATCTTGGACAGAGAGATCCAAACCATACAAAGTATTTTCATTTAGAATATTTCCTTGTTTTATCCCCAAGCTAGGCCAACCAGTAGTCTTCACTTTAAAGTGAGAAAGAAGAGAGGTGATCAATGCACCATAGCCAACAACACAATGATTTTCAATGCAATGAGTTAGATGTTGGATAAAGAGAGAAGGGAAGTTTATTTGAATGTGGTGGTCAAGGCAAAACATATAACACATATCCAAGAGACCCACCTCATTCGTCTTTTCAGTTCGAGGAATGAGTGCTATCCAAACAAGATTAAACAGAATTTTGCGGACAGGAGAGAGAAGATTGTGGTTTATTTTATTTTGGCCAGCAGTTCCCCCAAAGGATTCAACAATTTCATCTTGGGAGAAATTGGGAAAGGCGACAGTTCCTTTCCTCTTAAAATATAGATTAGTTCCTTTCCAAGGAACTTCCCATATTTTTGCTAAAGTTTCTTGGAAAAATTTTATTTTCTTCCCCCTAACTTCTGTAATACATACTCCATCAGTGTTGATGAAGTTTACACAAAATTCATCCATAGCTAAAGGAACTAAGGCATTATTAAAGCAGTTTCAAACATGTATTCCATACCCTGTTCCTTTAGTATGTCGGTTAATTCATTAAATCTAACTTTCTTAGCCCACTCCAAATCGACACAAAATCCTAAAACATACCTTGAATCACTTCGCTCTACTCTTTTCTTGGAGGAAAAAGCAGCAGTTCCTTTAGAAGGAACAGGTGTAACTTCTTCTTCCCCCTCAACTAGTTCTGCGGTTTCTTCTTCATCATCTTCCCTAATTAGTTTTCTTCTTCTCACACTTCTTCTAGGTGACTCCAATTTTTGCTTTTCTACCGCCATTGTTGTTTCTTGAGAATTTTCGGCTTCTAGGGTTTTGGATGGAGAAGAGGAGTTTTTCATTTGAGATGTTTTGGGAGTTTTTGCTTTTGGAAAAGGTGAATTGAGTGAGGTTTTTGCCATTTGGTGAAAAGAATTTGTGGTTTTATGTCGTGCGAAGAGGTGTGAAGGAGATGAACAATGGTGAAGTTGAAGCGTTTAAGGAACACGGTTTTGGAATGGAAGAAGGAAGAAGATGCATGTAACAATAAATGAAGAGTTACACGCGTAAAAATTAAAAGGATAAAAACAAAAATAAAAGATAAAATTAAAAGAAAAGATAAAAAGAAAAGCATGATTTGATTATATCTGATTCCTATATTTTTGGGATTTTCGGATTTCTGATTTTTATGGATTTTTTTGAATTTATGGAAAGAACAAAAATTCTAAAGAACTTGTGCTATAGGAATAACTTAGGCTTAATGTCAACATTCTTCTTATCATGCATGTTTCTTTAACTTAGGAATAATAAGGGGAGTATTATGTGACATTTGTGAGTTGCTTTATACCTTTGAATCCATGTACATGTTTGTAACATCTTAATTTGCAATGGTCTTAGGCAATTAATCACAGTCACTCAATATCACATAGAGTCAGACAAATCAATTTAGACATGGGGAATTGGAATAGGAACAATTACTTAAGTTTTATTAAACCTAACTCAAGCCTTAATTTTTCATATCTATCTCTTTGTAGAGGCTTAGTTAGTATATCAGCAATCTGATTTTCAGTTTGACAAAACTCAAGTTTAATCAAACCTTTTTCCACATTTTTTTTAGACAGTGATGTATGATATGTATATGCTTAACTCTTGAATGATGCACTGGATCTTTTGAAATACTAATGGCACTAGTATTCTCACAATAAATAGGAACACAATTAAAGATTATTCTATAGTCACAAAGTTGTTGTTTTATCCAAAGCATTTGAGAGCAACATGCAGCAGCAGCTACATATTCTGCTTCAGCAATGGATAAAACAACTGTGTTTTGTTTCTTGGTGCTCCAAGAAACTAAACTATGACTAAGAAATTGAACCATACCTGAGGTACTTTTTCTATTTACAAGATCCCTGGCATAATCAGCATCAGCATATCATCTTAACTCAAATGTATCACTTCTTGGATAGAAAAGTCCAAGATCATCTGTTCCTTTAAGATATCTAAGAATTCTCTTCACGGCAGTTAGATGAGACTCCTTGGGATTAGCTTGAAATCTAGCACACAAACCAACACTAAAAGCTATGTCTGGACGACAAGCAGTTAGATACAAAAGTGAACCAATCATGCCTCTATATTTTGTTTGATCAACACTTGTTCCTATGGAATCTTCATCTAATCTAGTTGAAGTTCCCATAGGAGTGTGATTTATCTTTGAATTTTCGAGGCCATATTTCTTTAACAGTTCCTTTATGTATTTTTGTTGGTGAATAATTATTCCATTTTCAGTTTGCTTCATTTGTAACCCAAGAAAGAAATTTAACTCACCCATCATACTCATCTCAAATTCATTACTCATAAGATTTGAGAATTCTTTGCACAATGATTCATTAATTGCTCAGAAAATAATGTCATCAACATATATTTGAACAAGTAGTATGTCAGTTCCTTTTCGATTTTAGAAAAAAACTTTTATCCACCTTTCCTCTTTTAAAGTTGTTTTCTAAACGGAACTTTTATAATCTCTCATACCATGACCTAGGCGCTTGCTTTAACCCATAAAGAGCCTTGTCAAGCTTGTAGACATGGTTTGGGAGATCATTGGTTTCAAATCCAGGGGGTTGTTCAACATATACATCTTCATTTAAATAGCCATTTAGAAATGCACACTTAATATCCATTTGATATAGTTTAAATCCCATATAGGCAGCAGATGCAATTAGTATTCCAATGGCTTCAAGTCTAGCAACAGGAGCAAAGGTTTATCAATAGTCAATTCCTTCTTGTTGATTATAACATTTTACTACAAGTCTAGCTTTGTTCCTTACAATTGTTCCATACTCATCTAGTTTATTTTTAAACACCCATTTTAAGCCAATCACTTTTTGTTGTTTAGAAGAGGGAACTAGATGTCATACCTTGTTTCTTTCAAACTCATCTAATTTAGCTTGCATAGCAGTTATCCAGTCAGAATCAGTTAGGGCTTCTTCATGATTTCTTGGTTCTATCATTGATAAGAACGCATTAAATGCACAAAAATTCCTTAACTGAGATCTAGTCTGCGTACCTTTTGATATGTCACTTATGATGAGTTCCACTGGATGTGATTTTTTATGTCTCCAAGGTTTTGGTTGAAACTCCCTTATAGGAACAAGTTGTTCCTCTTGAGTTTCATGAGGGGATGAGGAGCTTTGTTCATTTGTTCCTCTTTCAGCAATTGTTGAATCAGTTCCTTCAACATTCTCGTTCTTAGTAGGAACAGGAACAACTTCATCATCTTGAGGAATAGGAACATCATTGTTATGAATGTTTTCATTTCCTTCGTTCCTTTCCTCTTTTATTTCTTCTTCCTCAATTGAATCTGCATCTTTCTAATTTGGTCGTACCAAACCAATCTCAAAGTCATCAACCTGTTTGCTTGGATTAAAGTTGTCAGATTCATCAAAGCTTATGTAGATACTTTCTTCAACACACATAGTTCTTTTATTGTAAACTCTATAAGCCTTACTATGGGATGAATATCCTAATAATATTGCTTCATCACTCCTAGCATCAAATTTTCCAAGATTATCTTTCCCATTATTATGAACAAAACATTTGCAACCAAATGTTCTGAAATGAGTAATATTAGGTTTCTTTACAAAATAAAGCTCATAAGGAGTTTTGTTAATGATAGGTCTATCATGGCACGATTTATTATGTGACAAGCAAGTATAATGACCTCGGCCCAAAAGTTCCTTGGAAGTTCACTAGCAATTAGCATGGTCCTAGCCATTTCTTCCAAAGTTCTATTTTTCCTTTCTACAAGCTCATTTTGTTGTGGTGTCCTAGGGGCAGAAAAATTATGATCTAGCCCATGGTTTCTGCTTAAGTCATCAAATTTATAATTTTCAAACTCTTTACCATGATCGGATCTAATATGCATCAATTTGTGACCACTCAAATTTTGAACTCTTTTAGATAAGACAAGGAACTCATCATAAGTCTCATCCTTACTAGAGAGAAAAATAACCGAAATATACCTAGAGTAGTCATCAACAATAACTAACACATACCTCTTCCCACTTCTACTTTGAATTCTCATAGGGCCACACAAATCCATATGAATTAATTCTAAAGGTTTTGTGTTGCTCACAATAGTTTTAGATTTGAAAGAGGATTTAATATGCTTTCCTTTGGCACATGCATCACAAGCTTGATCAATATGAAATTTTATAGATGGTAATCCCAAAACAAGATCTTTTGATCGAAGTTTGTCAAGTAATGAAAAGCTAGCATGTCCTAGACGCTTATGCCATAAGAGTGGATCATCTTCAATAACACTAAGGCATGTCAAATTGTTTTTAGGAACAAGATCAAGATCCACAATATATGTGTTCCCTTTCCTTGTTCCTTCCAAGATGACATTCTTAGAGTTAATGTTAACGATCAAGCATTTTTCACTATTAAATTTAACAACATTTCCCTTGTCACAGAATTGGGAAATACTTAGCAGATTGTGCTTTAAACCTTCAACTAAAAATACATTATCAATGGAATGTGATGGTGACTTACCAACCTTACCCATGGCAACTATGTTACCTTTCTTATTGTCACCAAAAGTCACACTTCCACCTTCATAGGTTGAGAGTAAGAGAAACTTAGATTTGTTTCATGTCATATGCTTAGAACAACCACTATCAAGATACCAAGTGTTGTTCCCCCTCACTCCAACCTGCAAAAATCAACTAGTTGTTAGTTGTAGGAACCCCTTTTTTCGTGGGTTCCTGTTCTTGACTAGTATTTGATTTGGTAACCCATTTCATGTTACTCATCTTCACATTTTTGCCAATCATTCCAGTTCTTAGTTGACATTGATTTATGTAATGACCTATCTTTCCACAGTACATGCAAATTTTATCACTAGGTAGGTCAACATATTTCTTATGCTTGTTCCTCTTCTTGTAGTTTTCAAAACCAAGACCTTCTCTTCTTTTAGTCTGTGGTCTTTCAATCCATTTAGGAACATCCATCACTTTGCCTCTGTTCCTTGCAACAACCAGTTCCTTCTTGATATTACAGATCTGTTCCTTTAAAACATTTTTCTCTTTATTCAAATTTAAGATCTCAGATCTGTAACCTTTCAAAGGAGTTGATCTAATATCAAAGGAACTTAGAACAGGGACAAATTCATTTAAGTGTTAAATTTCTAAATTGATTAGATAGTTTTCATTCTTCACACTCTCATATGATTCCTTGATTTTTAAATTTTTATCAAATAAATCAAAGAACCTAGTTTCAACATCCGTTCTCATTTTCTTAAGCCATTCTATATGTTCTTTACAAACTTTAACAGCTTGTTCAGTTTGCTCACGTTTTTCACGTTCATCTCTACATTCAAGAATTGCATCATAAAGAAGATAATAAATTTTAGGCCTAGTTTTGCCATCTAAGTCTTATTCGAGTCCATGTTGGCTTACCTCAAAATTTTCTTCATCTTCCTTTTCGTCAGTGTTTGCCATGAGGCAAAGATTTTCAGTTTCTTCAGTTTGTTGTTCTTCTTCCTCTTCAGTCTCTGAATCTCCCCAAGCTACTATCATAGCCTTTCGAACGTTCGCTTTAGAGAAAAGTGCTTTGGATTCCTTGTTCCTTTCAGCGAAGCGTTCCTTGTTCCTTTCAGCGAAGCGTTCCTTGTTCCTTTCAGCGAAGCGTTCCTTGTTCCTTTCTTTGGTCTTATCATTTTCCCAAAGTGGACATTCCTTGATGAAGTGATCAGTACTACCACATTTATGACAAGCCGACTTTGTTAGAAAACCTTTTAGATTTACCTTTGAAGTTCCCATTCTTCATGTTCCTATACATCTTTCGAAATTTTCGGACCATGAGTGATGCTTCCTCTTCTTCGAGTCGAGTCATCTTCATCATCCGCTTTGAGGGCAATGGATTTTGACTTAGAGCTTTCACCATACTCGGTATCAAGGTGAAGCTCATGAGTCATAAGTGATCCAAGCAAGTCGTTCCAAGTTGAACTTAGTGAAGTCTTTTGTTTCTTGTAAAGCAATGACCTTAGCCATCCATCTATCCTTAGGAAGACTCCTAAGAACTTTTCGAACCTGTTCCTCTGATAAAATAAACTTACCAAGAGAAACTAACTCATTAATAATGTTAGTAAAACGAGTAAACATCTCTTGTATGTTTTCCTTAGTCTTCATAGAGAACAGTTCATATTGATTCATTAGTAAATCAATTTTAGATCTCTTGACTTCATTAGTTCCTTCATGGGTTACTTCTAATAAATCCCATATTTGCTTTGCGGATTTGCATCCCATGATCCTATTGTGTTCATGGGGTCCAAGTCCACAATGCAACAGTTTAACAGCCATTGCATTTACTTCCATTTTTTCGAAATCAGCTTTGTCATATTCAGAGAAGGGTTTTGGAATTACCTCATTTTTGTCATTAGTAGTTGTGACCTCAAAATCACCAACTTCAATGACTCTCCATACCTGGTAGTTTTTAGCCTTGATGAATATCTCCATTTGGTTCTTCCAGTAGGAATATAACTTCCCATTGAACATGGGAGGCCTTTGCATAGAGTAACCTTCCTCAAGTTTCTCGGTGTTTTTCATTGTTCATTAGATCTTTTTCTCAATAGGGTTTTCTATCTTTCATGGGTTCTAGCTCTGATACCAATTGTTATTTCACTAGGAACAATTCCTAGGGGGTGAATTGTATGTGTAGAAATAAACGTAACTTTTTGCGGAATTTTAAACTTAAACAAAGAAACAAGCTAAAGGAACACAAGGGATTTTTACGAGGAAAAACTTCTTGGGCCCAACAAGAATAAACAACCTCGACCACTAGGGATTTTAAACTCAACTCTTTCACTAATTAGGCCAAACAACTTTGTTACAACCTATCTCACGGGCCACACCTTGAGTTCCTAAACTCAAGTTCCTGAACAATTGTTCCCTTAACAGCTGTTCCTCTCAACTTCACTTGAAGTTTTCTCACTTTAACTCGCTTCACTCAAAGCTTCTCTCTTACGGAACTTCACTCAAAGTTCCCTTACCACAAAAACCAAAATACAATAGATCAAATAAACTTAGTGGAATTAGAGTAAGAAGGCAAAGAACAAATGGCTTTTATGAGAGAATGAAGGCATTGACACTTTACTTAGTTAAACTCACTAATTCACTTGGTCAGACACAAATTGGAACTTAATTAGACATTAGTATTTATAGTGGTAATAACTTAGAACGTGGGATTAAAACATGTGTTAGTGGTAAAATCATAATCCCGTGATGTTCCTTACCCGGAGGAACACGTTCCTCATTCAACCCATGATCTCCATGATCACTGTTAAACGTGGGAGATAATTATGTTACTGCTCCCTTAATTTTAGCAACCACTTAAAGCATTAATTCGAAAATCTGATTTAATTAAAAAACATTTTAATTAGTAAAACCAAAATAAAATCCTTTTACCAAAAATATTATCTTTAAAATATTTTTCATAAAAACCGAAAATAAAATCTTTTCCTTTAAAAGATTTTCCTTCAAATCAGATTTTTCCTGAAATAAAACGGTTACCTAGAATTTAGGCATAAATTACTCAGGATACATAATTAACCGTTGTAATGTTTCATCCTAGGTCCTTTTAATAGTTAGTTCCTTTAACTTATTAGTTATGCGCCAGTTTGTATGTTCCTTACAAAGGAACAAACGCTCATTCTCATTCTAAATTGCCATAGTTCCTTAGCATTCTTACTCGTTCCTTTACAATGGAACTAGAAACAAAAAGCCTCGCTTTAGTCTTCTTGCTACAATGCTGCTCCGGTACCAAATTATGAAACATCTTTACTTAGTCTTCAAAATCCAAACTTGATTTCTTCCTTGACTTAGTATTCTCTTTGTTCCTTTCATTGATACCTTGAAATTCATTCACTTAAACAACTTGTTAGTCCAATACTTAGTTTGCATCTTTGTTCCTTTGTCATCATCAAAACTAGGGTTCAACACTATTGATGGGAAAAAAGGACTTAGGCAAGGAGATCCCATATCTCTTTACCTCTTTGTTCTATGTGTCGAATATCTAAACAGATGTTTTTTGTCTTTGAGCACCAATAAAGAGTATAAGTACCATCCTAAAAGTAAGAAACTTCGTCTTCATCATGACTACTTTACATATGACTTACTCTTATTTGCTAGAGGAGATACAAGCTCTATTAGACAGCTATTTAATGTTTTTCATCAGTTTTCTTATGTTTCTGGCTTGAAGGCTAATCAAGCCAAAACTTCCATATATTTTGGAGGTGTGAGGTATGAGTTCAAGATAATATTCTTTCTGAGTTTCAAATTTCAAAAGGGGAACTTCCCTTCAGATATCTAGGGGTTCCTTTATCTTCCAAGAAACATACTATTATGCAATGTCAACCTCTTATAAAGACGATTCTTGTTAAGATTGATTGTTGGACTTCAAAACTTCTATCGTATGCTGGCAGACTTCAACTCATCAAGTCTGTGTTGTTTGGAGTTTAGACTTATTGGTGTCAAATTCTTGTGCTTCGTAAGAAAATTCTCAAGATTATTCAAGCAGCTTGTAGAAGCTTTCTTTGGTCTGTTAGAGCTGGTGTTACAAAGAAACGTCTTGTGGCTTGGGATAAATTTTGTCTTCCTAAGAAAGCTGGTGGTTTGAATATCATAAATATTGAGCTCTGGAACAAAATAGCTATCTTTAAGTTGTTATGGAATATAGCTTAGAAAAAAGACAAAGTCTGGGTAAAATGGGTCGACATCTATCATGTCAAAGATCGAAGCCTTGCTACCATTGAAGTTCCCCAGCAAGCTTCAGGGATAGTGAGGAAGATACTGATTGCTCTTCAAGGGTTCAGTGGTGATGTGAATATATTGCAGTAGGAGCATTTCTCAATGGAAAAAATTTATCAACAAGCTCGAGATCGAGGGACAACTTTTGAATAGAAGAAAATGATTTGTAACAATCCTGCTTCTCCTAAATTCATTTTTGTGACTTGGTTGGTGTAGGCATGTTTTTATTCGCCTACGCGGTATGAGCGCGTGTTTTACTACCTCATTGTAAAGGTTTTATTGAAAACGTTTTGAAATCGCCAACAAGTCTTTAAAGGAAGACTCATAAACCTAATTGGATATTAGGAAATCGTAGGGACAACTTAGGGACTTATCCAATGTAGATTTCCCCGTCATGACTCCATTAATGGTCAATAAGTCATAGATTGAGTTCGGAGGTGAGGGTACGAATAAGATCTGGAATCAAATTCGCCCATTGATGGCCTCTACTAAATATTGATTCATACCTATATTTATGCAATTAAATAACCAAGCAATGTTTTAATGCAATATAATAATTAATCAAACAAAAGACTAATTTTTGGTGTCATGTTATTATGCAATAAAATTCTAGGGAATATAACAGGTTGTCTGAATTATCTGAATTTAGTATTAGAACAATTCTCTGGGTCTTTGATTAGCAATAATAATCATGTGAAATGATGAAAGCATTAAACATATAACCATGCATATGAATAATATAAAAAGAATAGAGATTAGGGAAGAATGTATAGTATACGTTAATTCTTTAAAGATCTACATCATGACAAGTATATTGTTAGTAAAACAAGAATTAAATTGGAATTGACCCTCAGGATGATACCTTTGTCGCTTGGGTCTTATGCAACAATCTTCAAGATGAGCAATCTTGAAGCTTGAAATAAGAAATTTAAGGTATGAATGTGTTTGAATGTATTTATATATGAGTTTGAGTGTTTGAATATGAGCTTGAGTACAGGAGAGTATGTGGAGGAGTTGTAGGAAAGCATTGTGGAAAGTCTTTCGAAGAAACGAGTTATTTATAGGCTAAGGAAACCGAAAACGAATCGAAAAGATAAAATAAAACTGTGCATCTAGCGCACCGCTTTGTGCTTGATGCACGGTGTATCTGCACGCACTTGCTTGCTTTCGGCCGGTTTTTTATTATCTTTGTTTTAAGATTCTTCTTTTTTATCCTTTGATAAAATCTATCCTTTGAAATATGAAATCAGCTATGTTTAGGAATAAAAATATGATTTTCGAAATATTAATTATCAAGAATAATTAATAGTAAAATACTCAAAATACAATTAATTATGAGGAATAATTAATTGGGCCATTAAAATTGGTCTTGAATAGACTTTATATTTTCGAAACGCTTTTGGGCTTAGCTTGGATTGCTCTTCCTTCGAACAGGACCAATTAGGACGATCGTATGTTTCATCATTGAGTACTCAATGGGGAGACACGATTTTGTGTCTACATCTGGCTGTACTAGGGGAGACTAAGCACATGTGATGACCTCTGCAAAATAGGGATCCAGGTTAATTCTCTATGTGATATGTGTGGTAATGAAGGTGAAACTATAAGTCATATTTTCTTTGCTTCTTCATCATCCAAGTTTGGAGTAGTATGATGTGTTGGTTGAATGTGGATAGAAATATCTCAGGTTAGGATATGTTGCTATTCATCTTCTGAAGTCCAATTCAAAGAAGCATCAAATCCTAAGAATGGTGATTTCCACCACCATTTACTGTTTATGGCAGGTGAGGAATTTCAGAAAGTTCAAGCATACAAGAAGGGGAATTTTTGAAATCTGCAGACTCATTCAATTCTTGACATACTCTAGATGTTTTGAGATCACTAAGTTAGCTTATGTTCTTGTGTAATTTATGCTTTGTTGTTGGGCATGTTGGCTTTTCTTGGCTTTAGTTGGTTGTTTTGTTTTTTAGGCCTGTTGCTCTCTCTAGGTTGTATTGTTTGGGCTTTTTAGCCTTCTTTTGGTATAGAAACTTATATTTACCGAAAAAAATAGTAATAGAAATAGTGTAGACACATAATCGTGTCTCCCCATTTAAGGGTCCAATGATGAAACATATTGCGGTTTTAGTTGGCGCAACCCAACGGAAGAGCAATCCGAAGAGCCAAACACCAAAATAAGTTTAAAGTGTATATTGAAATCTTATTCTAAAGCCCGATTAATTGTTCATGACAATTAATTGTATTTTCAGCCCACAAAATATTTTGAGTCTATTTAAATATTTTAAAAGCCCAATTGTTTATTTATTATTTTTAATAAATATTACAATAAATTGAAATCATATTTTTATTCCACAAAAGTCAATATCCGGATTTAAAGGGATAAAAAACAATCTTTTAAAACACGTTTAAGGAAAAAGCCTGGCAATTTAGGCGGACGCAAGGGGTGTGCCTAGCTCGCCACGTGCTCCCAGCACATTGGTGAAGCTGTGTCAAGCGCACCAATCTGCACCTGACACGTTGATCTGTGAGTCACACAGATTCCTGCGCCTGGCGCACCACTCTATGTGACACACAATCTTTTTTTTATCTTTTTTTAAACACGCGTACCGCGTGTACGTTTCCTATTGGGCTTGCCGCGTCAGGTGCGCCAATGTGCGCCTGACACGTGTATTTGCGTGTGACACGTAAGCCTGCTTCTGGCTCAGGTTGGCGCGTGAGGCGCACTCTTTTTTTTTCTCTAAATACCCCTCGATTTCCCGAATCAAAGGACGGTTTTTTAATTTTATTTCTCGAGCACTTCAAATCCCGAATACTTACCTACTATATTTCGAACCTCCAAACACATCAAATACATTAATCCTTTTCAAGTTCTCAATCACATCGCGCTTTTGGTTTCAAGATTGCTCCTCCAACCACATAGGTATACTCCTAAGGACCCTTGAATAATTCCTTTATTTAATATTGCTTTGGAGTTATTAATAATTTATTGTCATGATGTAGATATTTAATTAAATAAGCATGTTTATTGTACATTCTAACCTCTTTTCCTCTTATTTTTGTATATAATATTCATGTTGCTTTGATTGTTCTATGCATATTTTTATCACCCACATGTTATTATTCCTAAACAAGACCTAAAGAACTGTTCTAACTAATTCATACTACCTCCGTTCCAGAATAGTCTGAACACTTTCCTTTTATGTTTGTCCCAAATTAGTTTGAACACTTCCATTTTTGACATGGTCCCACTATTAATATATTATTTCTTTTACACATCTTTAGCCCACACTCTACCGTTTATCAATAAAAAGTTACCCAACTTTCTCTCTCCTCTAATAAAAAATACCCCACCAACTCCTATCACATCTACTTTTTGAATAAAATAACATTTGATAACTACACTACAACTTATCACCTTAAACTACGTGTCCCAACAAGTGTTCAAATTTTTCTGGGACGAAGGGAGTATAATTTGGACAACCTGCTAGGTACCTTGTAATATTATTGCTTAATAACTTGTCACAAAAAAAATAGTCTTTTATGTGTTTCCTGAACCAATTTAGACTAATATTTTTAGGGTGCTTAAAACGTTATATAGTTATTCTTTTGCATAAAACTATGATATGAATCGATATTTAATAGAGGGCATCAAGGGGTGAATGTGGTTCACTATGACCGTATTCGTACCTTCACCCCCGAACTCAATATTTGGTTCATTTTGACCATCTATGGAGTTAGGATGGGGATATCTACATTGGATAAGTCCCAAGGTTTCCCAATATCTAATTAGGTTTATGAGTCTTCTTTTAATTAAAGACTTTTTGGCGGCTTCGAAAATATTTTCAATAAAACCTTAACAATGGGGTAGTCAAATACGCGCTCACACCGCGGTAGGCGAAAATAAAATCACGCCTACAAATAATAATAGTAATAGTCATAGTAATAGTAATAGTCGTAGTCATGGTAATAATCATGGTAATATTTTTGTAAGATCTACAAACAGCTGACCATGAGGTCCCCATATCAAAATAGGCGCTAGAAGGTGGTTGGTTCCTCCCAACCACAAGCTGACAAGGGTAAGGGGGCCACTGAGACCCCTCAACCCAACATATTCGAAGCATTGCAGCACATGTTCAATCCTGAACAACTCAGGAGCGCAGCCGAAGTCTTTCAAGCTATGGCGAGCCAAACTCCACCGGTCGGTCATGCTAGCAAGCGTCTCCTGAATAGGCCACATAGTCATGTGAGAAAGATGTGTTCTCTAGCAACTGGCCAACAGGGTGACCTAAGCCGGCATGATCAGGATCAGGGGGAGAATTCAAAGACTCCCACAGAGCCTATGGGGGAAGGAGACGAAGAAGATCAGCAGGATACTGAGATTCAGCAATCATCTCAGCCCAGGAGGGAAAGCTAGTATGCCCGACGTAGAGCACCGGTATCTCTCCGGAACTCTCCTTTTCTCGACGGCCATACTCCAAGAGCCCATGGAGAAGATCAAGATGCCGACATGTAAGTATGACGGCAAGACAGACCTTGAGGACCACATCTCTGCTTATGAGGGGCACATGCTGCTATACACCGACACCGACTCTGTTTGGTGCAAAGTGTTCCCTTCCATTTTGTCTGGCCTGGCACAAACTTGGTTTAAAAGCATACCGCCGGCAATTATCTTCGATTTTCGGCAGCTCACATCTATGTTTGTGACACACTTCGTTAGCAATAAGCATAGGGAGAAGACTACCGGTGAGCTGATGTCTATTAAGCAGGGAGAGAAGGAAAGCCTGAGGGATTATATCGGTCGCTTTAACTCTGAAGCCGTTACCATTCCTAGTTTACAGCAGGAGGTCGCAGTCCTAGCACTGATGATCGGTTTAAAAGAGGGTACCGCCTTCAGAAGCTACTTGGGCCGCAAGAAACTGACCAACCTAACTGAGGTCCTCGGAAAAGCCAATGAATTTATCCGAGGAGAATAATTCCACAAGGCAACAACTTTAAAGCGGTCTGAATGGGATGGTAAGGAGAAAGAGAAAGAGAAGGAGAAGGACAAATAGAAGTACCGGAAAGACCGAAAGTCTCACAGTTCTGGAAGAAGGGAGGAGAGTAACTCGGTGAAAAAGGGCCAAGAAAGAAGGCCAGATCGATACCACAACTACACTCCCCTGACGATGTCCGGAGCCGAGATCTATGAGCTGCATAAGAAGGACAATAAGTGGCAGCGACCTAGGAAGATGTACTATAAAGGCTGTGACAAGTCAAAGTGGTGTGATTTCCATAGAGATTATGGGCATGTCACGGATGACTGCAAAGACTTGAAATACGGGATCGAGGATTTGATACGGAGAGGTTATTTCAAGCAGTATCAAGCAAGAGCTGACAGAGAGGGGTCACCCAGAGAAGATGACGGCAAGAGAAAGCCGGTGAAGGAAAGAATCACTGAGATACACGTAATCTCAGGGAGGACCGGTTCATGGTGGGAGTATACATGGCACCAAAGCCAATCTGAAGGAGGTTAGGCACCAGGTGAACTACCATAACACATGACAATGGCCGGCACCACCAACAATGTCGTTTGTGGCTTTCACAGCAGAGGACGCCAAGGGGATCATTTATCCACATGACGACCCTTTGGTAGTATCTCTGCCAGATTTCAAGCGTGATGGTACATCGCATCCTCGTTGATGGCGGTAGCTCCGCCAATATTCTATTCATGCCGACATTCGAGAAGATGGGCCTAAGAAGATCGTGCTCGGCTTCGGTCTCATATCCGTGTCCCGGCTTCACAAGGGCATCTATTGTCCCTGAAGGTACCATCAAATTACCAGTTAAACTGGGGGAGGGGTCCCAATCCAGGGACCTCATGGTGGAATTCTTGGTGGTTGATGTGCCGGCAGCCTACAACGCCATCGTAGGGCGACCATTGATTCACGATGCTCAGGTCTTGGTGTGTACATACCACCTGACAATGATTTGGAAAGCTGGAGAGATTGAAAGGGAACCAAGAGTCGCCAGAGCCTGCTATTTGACGGCTCTTGAGGCTTCCAACCATAAGCGAACAGCGAGAATCTCCGCCGTCGAGAGAAAAAGGCGGCGAGCGAGAGAATAAAGCCAACAAGGATCTGTCCATGGAGAACTTCGAGGGAAGGCGGGCGAGACTTGCCGAGACCTAGCCCGAGGGAGAAAGCCGAGGAAATCAACCTTGAGTTGGATGGACTAAAGAGAACGGTTAAAATTGGGGCCGATTTGGGGACAATGTTAAAGTAAACTTGATAAGTTTCTTTGCGAAACAATCTTGATGCCTTCGTGTTCTCGGCAAATGACATGCCAGGATTTGATTTTGTATTTATAGTCCACAGATTGAATGTCAACGAGGATGTGCGACCGGTAAAGCAAAAGAAAAGAAACTTCTCGGCTGAGAAGAATGCCGCCATCAAAGAAGAGGTGGATAAATTGGTGGCGGCAGATTTCATCAAGCCCTGTGACTACCCATAATGGTTGGCAGAATTGACCAACTGGTAGACTCTACCATTGGTCACGCACTCCTCAGCTTCATGGACGCCTTCTCCGGGTACCATCAGATCAGCATCCTAGAGTCTGATAGAAATAAAGCGGCATTTATAATAGATCCCGGGGTGTACGCATAAAAGGCTATGTCGTTCGGTCTGAAGAAAGCGGGAGCTACCTACCAAAAGCTAGTAGACAAGATATTCGTGGCTCAGAAAGCCGTAATGTGGAAGTATATGTTGACGACAGCATCGTCAAAAGCGTCACAGAAGAAGCCCACATAACGGACCTAGAAGAGACTTTCGCAACTCTCCGCAAGTACCGGATGAAGCTGAACCCCAAGAAGTGTGTGTTTAGGGTAAGATCAGGCAAGTTCCTCGGCTTCATGGTAAGTGAAAGAGGCATAGATGCGAACCCCGACTAGATAAGAGCAATAAGAGAGTTACCGAAGCCCAAGAGCATCCGGGATATTCAGAAGCTGACCAGCAGAATGGCAGCCTTGACTAGATTCTTCTCAAAATCAGCTGAGAAAGCCTTACCGTTCTTCAAAGTCCTGAGGGGGAATAAGAAGTTCGAATAGGGAGATGAGCAGAGGCAAGCCTTTGAAGCCGTCAAGGAACATTTCAAGCAACTACCGACTATCACCCGACCCGAGATGGGGGATAAGCTCCAACTGTATGTATCGGTGTCGGTGAAAATGGTAGCAGCAATTTTACAGGTAGAAAAGGAGAAGGAACATCACCCCATTTACTTTGTGAGTCATGTACTAGCAGGGGCATAGTAGAGATACGAGTTGTTGGAGAAGATGGCATATGTCGTACTGATAGCGGCAAGAAATCTCAGGCGATATCTCGACTCACATACCGTCCAGGTACTCACAAATCAGCAGTTAGAAAAAGCGCTACATAAGCTAGACACGACTGGTAGGCTGTTGAAATGGGCAATTGAATTGTCCAAGTTAGACATCGAATACCGACCACGTACAGCCATCAAGGCTCAAGCTCTGGCCGACTTCATAGTCGAGACCACTGGCGAGGACACCGAGGAGCCTGCCGGCCCATGGTTGATATCTGTTGATGGATCCGAGGCTCAAACGGGAGCAGGTGCCGGAGTGGTCATGACATCTCCAAAGGGGGACACGTTTGAGTATGTTGTCAGCTTTGGCTTTAAAGCGTCCAATAATAAGGAAGAATATGAAGCGGTAATAGCCGGAATCAGTCTTTGCATAGCGGCAGGGGCTAAAAAAATAAGAATGACAACGGACTCCCAGCTAATATCGAGTCAGATTGAAGGCACCTACGAAGCCAGGGAGTCGGTAATGCAAAAGTACCAGAACAAGGTAAAGCAGATAACGGTCGGGCTGCAGAGCTTTGAGGTAGCCTTGGTCCCACGAACTCAAAATATGGCGGCAGACTCCCTGTCAAAACTGGCCAGCTCCAGCACGACCGATCTGAAACGCAATGTCATGATAGAGATACTACCGGAAAGGAGCATAGACACTGCCAAACCCGAAGTAAACACAATCAGTCAGGGGAAAGAGTGGTAAGACGAGATCATGACATATAAGCTGACAGATAGTTTACCTTAGGACAAGATGGCGGCAAAGAAGCTAAGGAGGGAGGCCATGTGGTACTGCATCTTCCAGGGGCAGCTGACAAAAAGGGTCTTTCACTCCCACTCCTAAGGTGCGTAACGACTTATGAAGCCATAAAAATCATTGAAGAAATACACGAAGGGGTGTGCAGAAACCATATCGGTGGAAAGACACTAACACTAAAAGCCCTGAGAGCAGGATTCTACTGGCCGACTATGCTGGCAGGTGCACAACCCTACGTGAAAAAATGCGACAAGTGCCAGAGATTTGCTCCAGTCATCCACCAGTCGGCAAATGATTTACAGCCGATCCTGAATCCAATCCCTTTCGCCCAGTGGGGGATGGACATCATAGGACCTTTCACACCAGCATCAGGAGGAAGAAAGTTCCTGGTAGTAGGAATTGATTACTTCACGAAATGGATCGAGGCGGAACCAACTGCAAAGATCACGACTAATCAAATAAAGAAATTCATCTGGCAGAACCTCATCACTAGGTTCGGCATTCCCATGGGTATTGTTATGGACCATGGCGTCCAGTTTGATTGCGGGCCAATAAAGAGCTTCCTGAGTCCCTACGGTATCAAGTTCGCGTACTCATCAGTGTGTCATCCCCAGAGTGACGGCCAAGCTGAGGCCGCCAACAAGCAGATCTTGAACGCACTCAAGAAGAAACTGGATGATCTGAAGGGTGCATGGGCTGATATGGTCCCAGCAGTATTATGGTCCAATGGGACCACTGAGAAGGAAGCAACCGGGGAAACCCCGTTCAAGCTGGCATTCGGCGCTGAAGCTGTTTTACCGGTCGAAGTTGGATTACCAAATTGGCGGATCCTGAACTATGACCATGAGCAAAATGATAAATTGCACATGGAGGACCTTGATCTTTTACCGGAAGTAAGGCTAGCCACAAAGCTCAAGTTAGTCGCTTACAAAGACCGGATAAGCAAGGCCAATAACAAGCAAGTACAGAGCCGGCCAATATAGAAAGGAGATCTAATCCTAAGGCGGACTGAAGCTACAGGAAAGGCCCATGCCGAGGGCAAACTGACAACCAACTAGGAAGGACCCTACCTAGTGAAAGAGGAAATAGTTCCAGGGGCATACCTGCTGAAAGATATGTCAGGCAAGCTGCTCAAGAATAGCTGGAATGCCAGCGTGCTCAAGCTACTTAGTATTACGGCGTTGCAGCCAAAATTAATATTGTTTGTTTTCGAAGTAATAATTCCGGTACGGCCGGGAATGGCTACTTTTAATAAGATGAGCATCTTCTAACCTATTATGCGTGCAGTTACTTCTAAATCTTTGACGGTCAATGACCTAAGCGGATCTGCCGTTAAGATAAACTAAAATGATGAAAGACAAATTCCTTGACGATCAATGACCTAAGCGGATCTGCCGTCAGGAGAAGCTAGTACAACGAACAAGTTCCCTAACGGTCAACGACCTAAGTGGATCTGCCGTCAGGAGAGACTAAACAGACACCTGAATTAGTGTTGGTCAATGACCCATTCGGATCTGCCAGCACAAAATACCATTTCATGTCGGTCAATGACCTCAGTGGATCTGACGACATGAAGCAGCCCTTACAGCTCTCTTGCTGGTCAATGGTCTGAGACGGATCTGCCGGCAAGAGAGATGCATTAGCGGATCTGCTGTTGTGACACTCGTTTGCCAATAGCGGAAAAAATAAAGCGGAAAAATCATGCATAAAGTATAAATTACTAAACAATTGCGTAACCGATAACAGAGTTGTCAAAATGAAATATTTCATTGATAAAAAGTGGTTATATCCTAAAGGTAGCTGCAAAACTATAGAGGCCTGCCACAGACGGCAAGGCTTGGACAATGTTCAAAGAGGGGACGGGCAAAGAAAATCTAAACCGCTTTGTCAGAATCCAACACCTCCGCCGGCTTGGCTTCGGTGTCGGGAATTTTCAGTGACTTCTCTACGGTAGATGTCGCTGCAACGTTGGTTACAGGACCATCAGAAATGATAACAACTTCGGTCTCTTTGACCTCATTGTTAACGGTCTCATTGAGGGCAGCATCTTGATCCTCCTCCTCAAATTCAAACCGGGGATCAGCATTGGCAATATCAGCCTCAGTGACCCCCATGTATAGAATCTCGCCGTCGACAAGGATTTCGAACTCCCAGCGACCATGAGTGACTTACACCTTGCCCCACTCAATGTTGGGGATGGCATGCCTTACACAACGCATGGCGGCAGCCCATCTCCCATTGTATCTGCTGGCAAGACGGTTGACGAAGTCCACGGACCTCTGGTATTCCGCCACCGCATTGGCCTCCCGGCCCTTGGCAGCCCGGAGCTCATCCCTCAACGTTTGCAGTTCGATGTCCTTATTCTTCAGGACCAACGCATTGATCTGGTTTAAGGCCTCAGCCGCCTGCATATCCTTCTTGACCTTGTCCAGATCAGTTTTAGCCGTCTGGATCTTGTTCCGTTCATAAGTAACGGTAACCAACTCCTCACCTTTGGCGGTCAGTTGCACCTTGGTGGCTTTGTGACCCTCAACTTCGCCAAAATAGGCGCTTTAGAAGTACCGGTAGAGGTCACAAAGCTCCTTGCCAGAATGGGCCGATTGAAAAATGAGACAAGATAGCAGTCAGTAAACAGAAAATATCTGTTATGATACTTGGGATGTAAATAAGAAACAACTTACCAATGCCAAGTTGTGGGCATGAACGACAGCAACAGCCTGAACCTCGTCCAGCGGCATGTCGTACTTCATCTAAAAGCCCTTCAAAAGCCTGTAGCCCAGATTGCCACCTTCCAAAGGACGATCCAGCAGCAAAGACTCATCGTCAAGTACGTTGAGCTTGGGCTGGAAAAGCTCGCCATCCCGGACAGGCGACCGGGCCCATCTCTTTCGGAGAATCTCCAGAACAACTACCTTATCATTTTCGATGAAACCGGTCTTTCGTAGCTGAGCAAAGTACTGCAGCTCCGGAATCATGGCCGGTAAGCCATCTATTTGTAGATCTTGGGACACAGAGAAGAGGTCCCGACCTCGGCTACCCGACCCTTCATAAGGTTTTTATCCTTCTCCCCTCGGACTGCAGGGATAACAGTATCTTTGGTCGGCGCCTTCGTAGCAGGCCGTTTGAGTTCCTTGTCGCCCTAACCCCCCGCTTTCCGCTTTTGAGGGATGACTTGTTGTTGCCTTTGAACCAAAGGCGCCGAAGTTTTTCCTTGGTCTTTAGTAGGGTCGCCGTCATCGCCGCGACCGATACCTCGGCCTTGCTTACCACCCCGGCCACCAACGCTGGTAGGAATGGAAGTAAATTGTTTGGCAGGTTTTGGTGGCATGTTGCTAATCGGGATGTAGTTCTGGTTAAGGTGAATAGCTTCCCGGATCTGAAAATTATTAAAAACATAAATCAGCTATCAAACAAGCTGGAATACAGCAGTAAAAAAAAGTACGCCTTATGTGACTGGTATGACCCTTGAAACCAACCATGAGGCTCAGCATGACAAAATCCCAGAGCGGACAAAGCCGCGTTGCCCATAATATAGTCGGCGTGGGGGAGCCAGTTTAAGGGCACCGGGATGAGCTTTGCTCCACCTTTGGGTGCCGGCTTAGTGGAAGCATAAAAAAAAACTTGAAAGCATCTCGTTCCCGGTGTATCATACATAGATCCGGGATATGCTCCATTCTTGGGCGAAGCTTCGTCCAATACCGGTGCAAGGGAAAGTCCACAGTCACCCACACCCAGAAAAAGCGGGGTCGCCGATTCTTCAAACCGGTAAGCTTGGGATACATCGTCAGTTTCTTATCCTTGGTGTACATGGACATCCACCCACCTTGCCCAAGTTCCTTATCGGCTTTAGACCGCTTCTTTTTTACCCTTGCCTTTCCCCTTGGCAGAACCGTCTTCCTTTATCCAGTGAAGTTTCCAAAAGAGGTTTAGGGTTTCAGGGAACTTCTTATAGTGGACGGTCCAGGCGTAGGCAATGAGGTTACGCCAACCTAACGGCGTCAGTTGGGCCAAACATATGTTCCAGGCCTTAAGTATTTTTACAATAAAGGGGTCTAAGGGAAACCTAAGACCAAAATCTAATATGTGCGCGTATACCACCACATGTCCAACCGGACAATCTGTAACTCGACTTCCCTCGACCGGCAATACAAACTCATACCCGTCCGGGAAGGCAAAGGCTTCAGCCCCTCTGGAGCAGAAATTGTACTTTATGCACGTTTTTCTCCAACTCGCATCAATTCGTACAAAGGAAGCGCTACCCTCCTCACAGGGTGGCATGTATAGGTCATCAAGGGTCTCGTCGTCATCTTCCGGGATGACCTCGAGAGGATCCTCATCTTCCTCGGCGTCTAACGTAGTTGACTCACCGTCCGACATCATGTCCCGCAGGACACTATCTACCTCGGCTTAGTCAACAGAAGAAGCGTCATCCTCCTCCATGTCATCATCTTCACCCACCTCGTCCACTTCCTCGACAATGGACGGTGGAACGTTAGGTGCTCCCTCCTCCAACGGCCCAACCGGCCTAGAGGATGAGGACTCACCTGGGGGTTAGACGAGGTATCCGACGTGGGAGGAAATAATAGAGGGGAGCGCTCGGCCAACCCAATCATGGTACCGTATTGTCCAGATACCGGCACCCCTATGGCATCTCCAAAGGCCCTAATAGCATTTAGGGGGGAAACGCTCAATACCGGCTCCTCAAGGCCCCCTCCTTGATATACTACAGTCATTATTCGATTTAGTCCTAAGTTCTTTAGCCGAGTCTACTACCGGCTAGCTAGCGGAAACTATCGGACTATCAGACCCGATAGATGCAAAGTCACTATCGGTCATGGAAGGGGGGCTATCAGATTGGTTTTGAGAATCAAAATTGGAAGATATGTTTATAAATTCGAAGGAAAAATTATGAGAGATAGAGGGAATTTCTGGGGAAATACCTGGAAAGAGAAAGCTGATGAAAGAAGAACACGAACAAGCGCCAAGATCAACCGACGGGATATCTGGAAGGAATGGCAGAATATGACTCGGAATTTCAGGGTGAATTCGTGCTTGTTTGTAAAGAATTTGGCTGAGATTCAGAAAAGAAGTGAGCAAAAGGAGACTAGGGTTCAAAGAGAGAGAAATCGCTTTGAGCAATGCTTGAGGTCTGAGAGCAGTTTGGAAATGAACAAAGGGAGTTAGCCAAACCCTATTTATAGGGAAATTCATGGCCCGGATAACGCGATTCTTCGAATTCCCGTCCACGATCATACCACGTAGCGCCAACTGCAAAACATATGTGGGCAATAACTGACACACTAGTCACATCCACACGCAACCAAGGCAGCAATACGTATTCTGTAAGCCAGCCTTATTTCCGGAAACTCATAACGGCCTTAAAATAAAGGTGTGACGTTCACATCATCCATGACAGTTTAACATTGACTAAGCAGGATATGCATGTACCAGTCCTACCGGCTTGGGGGCTAGTTGTATGGGGGTTGTTAAGTTCCCTACCGGTTCAACTGGACTGTCATTGACCGACATGGTCAAAATACCCGGATGACTCGCTGAATATTAGGGTGTAAGCAGGTGTTATATCGGTATTCCTATCATACCGGTGCCTAACGAGGATCTTATTGGTGTTTATCACTTGGGCCATCATCAAATGGGCCTGGGTCTGATCCAATACTTACTCAATGCGCCTATGGGCCTAAAGATAAGTATCAAAAGAGGATAGAATTGTATCCAACCAATAGGAGCAGTGTCCTACCTTGCTTGGGACACTGCCGGCTCCTAGAAATACCCCATGATCTGAGTCATAAGGTACGTTCACATATACTAAAATACTCTACTTGAGATATACCGGCTTTACTGTTTACTGACTTATGCATCGGAGGGGCGTTCCTCGGATCAACCCCCGAGGATAGTTAATGTGTTGTGTCTTGCAGGACAACAAACCGGCTTACAATACGGAAGGATACCGGTTCACTCCAAAGGCATTTATTCCATACCGGAACATTAATAGTAATAGTAATAGAAGTAGTAACAAATCAACAAGGTGTTTCTATAGCAATGACGATTCTACACGCACTACTTTTTTATCTACTAATCTGTACTTTATACACACACACACACACACACACACACACACACACACGCACACACACACACACACACACACACACACACACACACACACACACACACACACACACACACACACACACCGATTGAAAGATGTTTTGGAACACTTAAAAAGAGATGGAAAATATTGTCAAACATGCCAAAATGGACGTCCCATATCAATTGGCTATTATGAAATCTGCTTTCACACTTTAAAATTTCATTCGATCGTATGAGTTGGATATACCGATTTCAAGGATCGTAAATATCGTACCGAGTAGAGCAGATCGTGATATGTTCAACAACTTGTGCAAGAAATAAATGGATACGGTACAACTTAAATAGTTTAGGAGATTTCGAATTACGTAGAAATAAATTGTATCTTGCACTTAGCATATTTTTAATTGTAATCCGAACTTGGTGGTTTCGTGGTTATGAATATAAGCTATCATGTTTTCATATACTTATTATTTTTGCGTCAATCTTATGTTCTTGACTAATAGTGATAACAATGACATTAATAATAATAACAACTACATTAATAATAATTAATAATTACAACAACAATAATAATAATCCTTGTGAATAAATGTACTAGTAAATAGCAATAGCAATAGCAATAGCAATAGTAATAGTAATAGTAATAGTAATAGTAATAGTAATAGTAATAGTAATCGTACAAAGTAATACTAATAATAATAGTAATAATAATAATAATTACAATAACAATAATAATAATAGTAGTAGTCATCATAATAATAACATTAACAATAATTATAATAATCATAACAGCATTAGTACTAATAATAACCATAATAATCATCATACTAATAACAATAATAACAACAATAATAATGACAATACTAATAAGTTTTTAAATATAAGTATGATATGAACTAACCAGATCTAAACTTAACTGATTTGATCTGAACTTTTTTTTTCTGATTTAATCTAAACTAATTGATATATCATATTTATATATAATTTTTAGGTGCATTTAGGTTGCATTTTAGAACATTTAGATTCAATATTGCATTATATTCTTAAGTTGTGATATTTTGGTATGTTTTCTTGTTTGATGAATTTCAGGTATTGAGAACGTATTTGGAGTACAATAAGCTGAACTTGAGGATTAGTAGCATTTGTAAGGAAGATACAGTGCATAAGGATCGTTTGGATATCTTATAGTACGAGTTTGAGTGAAAACAAAACGGAAAATCATTAGAAAAAATGTGAAAAAGGAGTCACGTCTACTTTTCTGACCATTAACTTTTGATGTGCTTCTCGGAATTGATAATTCTAGCAGATTTGGAAACGATACTTAAAGAGTTTTCCAACGATAGGTGGCACGCCTCGAGCAGACTTCTAGTCAAGAAGTTATGCCTTTTCGTAAGTTCGGATCGTTTATGCTGGAATTTGCTACCACACGCGCGGATCACTAAATTCACCTATTTATTGATTTATTCGACTTTCCTTATCTTGTAACTTACTTTCCTAGTTATATAAGGTTACTTACTATTAATTAGATTAAAAACCCTAACTCTACTTCCTCTCTCTCCCTCATTATTTTTATTAGCTTAGTACTAAACCCTAGATTTTCATGTTCTTCATTAATTCATGAGTTTAATTAGTTTCTTTCATTGATTTCTTTTAATTATGTTTTCCTTTTAGATGTAAATTTTTATTCTTTGTTTAATGATTGAGTAGTTTTTATTTCTAGGGTTTGGGAATCCATGTTTATATGTTATGAATTTTGATTGATGTTATTGATGGTTTAATTAGTCATTGATATCTCTAATTGATTAGTGTTTTTACTGTGAATCTTGCAACCTGATCAATTGTCTGATTAAATCTTGCTAATATTGAGTCATAGATTGAAAAATAGTACTCCTTATAGACTTACATACAATCAGAAATATGATTATGTTAGCGACCGTACGGCATATGTTGATTTGAGAGCATTAAGTGTAACACCCCCGCTAAGCCGAACCCTTTTTCATTTAATAAAACTCGAGATATGGGGGAAAATCCACGAAGGTTCGACTCAACGGGCGTGTTACCGCCGCACTTATCTCCTTGGAAATAAATGCAAGGCTACATTAATCATTAACTTACAGGGACATTACTTTGATTAGTCACTTTTGAAAGAAACACTTTAATAATAAATTAATATTTTCTAGAAATTTCGGCAGAGTTTCCTTTGTAAATTGGACAACCCAAAATGGGAAAATGTTTGAAAAACCCTCTACAAATAAAATATACCAAATCCCAAAACTCAACGCTTTCGCGGAGTACCAGCTAAAGAGAATCAGGAGCACTATTGCTCAACCAGAACTAGAAATGAAACTAAATCAATTAATTATTTAACTATTACAAAGTGGAACGTCTTCGCCTCAAAGGAAACATAAAACAATCATAGTTGTACTCTTAGCACGTAACTGCTTCTATCTTGGAACAGATGCTCCAGAACTTCAACCTGAAACTATTGTAACACTGCCACCCACCAAGTGACAGGCCACAGTAGTGACAAAACAAAACATTGACATACACATCAGCACAACGCTGAGTACTAACCCATAAAATATTCTTAAAACATGCTTTGGTGTCTACGACTCTCACGTAATCCATACGTTCACATGTAGATATAAATACAATGAATAATTACATAATTAATCTTAATTAATCCAATTATTTAAGGAGAGGAAAGAGAACGCCAGTAAGCCGGGGTCAATCCCCTGTAACCACTTACTTCAACATTGTAGGTCGGGGTCAATCCCCTGTAACCACCTACGGATAACAAAATGGCCATAATAACAGAGTCCCTAGTGTGCACACCCCTTCTACTTGGATCACAACAAGATAGAAGGAAGACAAGTAACATAAAATCAGCATAGTAACCAGAGAACCTGTACGGGCCGTTGGACCACTCATACAGGGCAACATGTTCATCATTTCCCTCCGATATTTCACTTTACGTGATTAACATCTTTTAATTCACGCCATCACATAAATCACGTATACAATTACGTCATCATTTGTTCAATCCAGTGTGAACATATTTCATTCATCATAATCTCAATACATTCATAGTGGTTTCAATAATCCATTTCATAAACACAACCGTCACTTGAGTTCATTTATCACTGCAGATTCATAATCATTTCATAGCATCGTATCATCATAACCATCATAAAACATTTCATTTCCCGCAATCCATATGCAAAACATAACATTAATCATGGAAAGTAATCATAAGCATGTCTCATAACTTAAAGTACTTTTAAGAATAACAACAGAAACATAGCAGTATTTTCGTGTCTCAAATCATTTAAGAGTCATTCATACTTGGGTAAATAACTCCAATAGTCTTCGTATTAGTAATAGTAATTTAGCTAAACCTTTTTCCGACTTCATGTGAGATTACTAAACAGTCTACTCAAAGTATTCTTCCACATAGGATCATATAAGGACTCTAGTTGAACCATCTACTCCTTTATGAAACTAATTATTCATGAATGCACCTCATTATAGACTTTCATTTAGTTAATCATCTTCTTAGAGTCATATCCAACAAGAAAAACATTAGAACATTAACATTAAATTACCAGGTTTAAAACCTTAGTGACTAACAACTCATAGTTAGAATTACTCCATTCCAGATATTTAGATCACTTTCAAACACCAACACAAAGTACTTAAATCATAAATCAATAACATTTCAACTCAGAGTTTCACTTACAGAACTATGCACCACTACCTTCACGCAATTAAATCATTATCACCTCATCAATTAGTATTTACTCTTAGAAACAAGAAACATGACCATGATTAGTACTAACTATTATACTAATACATTTTTTTTTTCCATTATAAACTATTTATTTTGAATCTTACAAGCTAGCTTTAATTAACTCAAGTGTTATTTACACAATACAGTCTAATCACTTAAACAAAGAAGTAAATTACATTTTACTTCCCAACATGTAACTATCATGAAAGTAGTTCATTAAACTACTAGTTTCATTTATTATATACTGCTAAAAAGAGTGGTATTATATTCTAATTATGTGTAAATATATAGTACTCACTAATTCCATAAAAAGGAGCTAACCTAATTCCATTCATTATTCTTAATCAAAATTCTTTCACTAATCCAACCAAATCATATAATCAAACTTGTTAAACTAAATTAACTTGATTTTTCTACCAACATCATTCTTTACTCAACAATTGACATTCAAAATGTCTCAACAGCAGCAACTACAATACCAATTAGATACTAGATCATAAACTGATTATTTGCAAATAATGCACAATTAATTCAATCAACAACATAATTTCATAAACAGAACTTTCAGTTCAAGAGTAATCAACTTGAGTAATATAGAACAGAGCAAGGGAAACTTGGGTTAGTACCAGCATCAATATGAAGAGGAAGGAGAAGGAACGAAAAGCACGGGCAAAGACGAGCGGTCCCCAACAAAGACCAAAGACCATACACGCGGTGGCAGCGCCACCTCAAAGCAGCAGCAACAGCAGCTCCGCGGCGGCACCGACAACCACCATCACGAACTAGAGGGGAGAAGAGACGCGAGCAGAGGAGAGAACTGAGCTCCGGCGAGACAGGAGGGACGAGAGAGAAACTGGGCTGGGGTTTTGGGGTTTCACGGGGAGAGAGGAGAGAGAGAGAAATGGGTTGTTGAACTTGTGATTTCAAAGCTCAATCACTGAGCATTTAAATAAAGAAATTTGGAGACATTAATGGAGGTGGATAGATGGAGGTTGGTGGTTCACCATAGGGAAGCTTAGAGTAGGGAGTAAAGAGGGAGTAGAGGGAGGTGGTGGTCGGTTGACCGTGGGTTTGAACATCAGTTCATTCCCTGAATTTAGCTTGTTGTCTCCTCGATCAACTTATTGCAAGTTTCGAGGACGAAACTTTTTATAAGGGTGGTAGGATGTAATACCCCGAATTTTAATCTCGTTTTATTAGCTACTAATTATGTTTATTAGTATAATTACGTCCTAAAATTTTTCAAAACTATTCTGATGAAGATTATCTTCTAAAATAAGTATATTTACCTTAGTTATTACGAAAGTGATGTTTATTATGATAAATGATTTTATAATATGGTTTATGAAAAAAAAAAAAAAAAAAAGGGAATGAACTGATGTTCAAACCCACGGTCAACCGACCACCACCTCCCTCTACTCCCTCTTTACTCCCTACTCTAAGCTTCCCTATGGTGAACCACCAACCTCCATCTATCCACCTCCATTAATGTCTCCAAATTTCTTTCTTTAAATGCTCAGTAATTGAGCTTTGAAATCACAAGTTCAACAACCCATTTCTCTCTCTCTCCTCTCTCCCCGTGAAACCCCAAAACCCCAGCCCAGTTTCTCTCTCGTCCCTCCTGTCTCGCCGGAAACCCGAAGCTCGCCGGAGCTCAGTTCTCTCCGCTCGCGTCTCTTCTCCCCTCTAGTTCGTGATGGTGGTTGTCGGTGCCGCCGCGGAGCCGCCGTTGCTGCGTGCCGTGTTCGGCTTTGCTTTGAGGTGGCGCCGCCACCGCGTGTATGGTGCCGGGTGCTGTTGGGGCACTACCGCCGCCCGTGCTTTTCGCTCCTTCTCCTTCCTCTTCATATTGATGCCGGTACTAACCCAAGTTTCCCTTGCTCTGTTCTATATTACTCAAGTTGATTACTCTTGAACTGAAAGTTCTGTTTATGAAATTATGTTGTTGATTGAATTAATTGTGCATTATTTGCAAAGAATCAGTTTATGATCTAGTATCTAATTGGTATTGTAGTTGCTGCTGTTGAGACATTTTGAATGTCAATTGTTGAGTAAAGAATGATGTTGGTAGAAAAATCAAGTTAATTTAGTTTAACAAGTTTGATTATATGATTTGGTTGGATTAGTGAAAGAATTTTGATTAAGAATAATGAATGGAATTAGGTTAGCTCCTTTTTATGGAATTAGTGAGTACTATATATTTACACATAATTAGAATATAATACCACTCTTTTTAGCAGTATATAATAAATGAAACTAGTAGTTTAATGAACTACTTTCATGATAGTTACATGTTGGGAAGTAAAATGTAATTTACTTCTCTGTTTAAGTTATTAGACTGTATTGTGTAAATAACACTTGAGTTAATTAAAGCTAGCTTGTAAGATTCAAAATAAATAGTTTATAATGGAGAAAAAAAAATGTATTAGTATAATAGTTAGTACTAATCATGGTCATGTTTCTTGTTTCTAAGAGTAAATACTAATTGATGAGGTGATAATGATTTAATTGCGTGAAGGTAGTGGTGCATAGTTCTGTAAGTGAAACTCTGAGTTGAAATGTTATTGATTTATGATTTAAGTACTTTGTGTTGGTGTTTGAAAGTGATCTAAATATCTGGAATGGAGTAATTCTAACTATGAGTTGTTAGTCACTAAGGTTTTAAACCTGGTAATTTAATGTTAATGTTCTAATGTTTTTCTTGTTGGATATGACTCTAAGAAGATGATTAACTAAATGAAAGTCTATAATGAGGTGCATTCATGAATAATTAGTTTCATAAAGGAGTAGATGGTTCAACTAGAGTCCTTATATGATCCTATGTGGAAGAATAATTTGAGTAGACTGTTTAGTAATCTCACATGAAGTCCGAAAAAGGTTTAGCTAAATTACTATTACTAATACGAAGACTATTGGAGTTATTTACCCAAGTATGAATGACTCTTAAATGATTTGAGACACGAAAATACTGCTATGTTTCTGTTGTTATTCTTAAAAGTACTTTAAGTTATGAGACATGCTTATGATTACTTTCCATGATTAATGTTATGTTTTGCATATGGATTGCGGAAATGAAATGTTTTATGATGGTTATGATGATACGATGCTATGAAATGATTATGAATCTGCAGTGATAAATGAACTCAAGTGACGGTTGTGTTTATGAAATGGATTATTGAAACCACTATGAATGTATTGAGATTATGATGAATGAAATATGTTCACACTGGATTGAACAAATGATGACGTAATTGTATACGTGATTTATGTGATGACGTGAATTAAAAGATGTTAATCACGTAAAGTGAAATATCGGAGAGAAATGATGAACAGGTTGCCCTGTATGAGTGGTTCAAGGCCCCTACAGGTCTCTCCGGGTTACAATGCTGATTTTATGTTACTTGTCTTCCTTCTATCTTGTTGTGATCCAAGTAGAAGGGGTGTGCACACTAGGGACTCTGTTATTATGGCCATTTTGTTATCCGTAGGTGGTTACAGGGGATTGACCCCGGCCTACAATGTTGAAGTAAGTGGTTACAGGGGATTGACCCCGGCTTACTGGCGTTCTCTTTCCTCTCCTTAAATAATTGGATTAATTAAGATTAATTATGTAATTATTCATTGTATTTATATCTACATGTGAACGTATGGATTACGTGAGAGTCGTAGACACCAAAGCATGTTTTAAGAATATTTTATGGGTTAGTACTCGGCCAGTGCCGATGTGCATGTCAATGTTTTGTTTTGTCACTACTGTGGCCTGTCACTTGGTGGGTGGCAGTGTTACAATAGTTTCAGGTTGAAGTTCTGGAGCATCTGTTCCAAGATAGAAGCAGTTACGTGCTAAGAGTACAACTATGATTGTTTTATGTTTCCTTTGAGGCGAAGACGTTCCACTTTGTAATAGTTAAATAATTAATTGATTTAGTTTCATTTCTAGTTCTGGTTGAGCAATAGTGCTCCTGATTCTCTTTAGCTGGTACTCCGCGAAAGCGTTGAGTTTTGGGATTTGGTATATTTTATTTGTAACAGGTTTTTCAAACATTTTCCCATTTTGGGTTGTCCAATTTACAAAGGAAACTCTGCCGAAATTTCTAGAAAATATTAATTTATTATTAAAGTGTTTCTTTCAAAAGTGACTAATCAAAGTAATGTCCCTGTAAGTTAATGATTAATGTAGCCTTGCATTTATTTCCAAGGAGATAAGTGCGGCGGTAACACGCCCGTTGAGTCGAACTTTCGTGGATTTTCCCCCATATCTCGAGTTTTATTAAATGAAAAAGGGTTCGGCTTGGCGGGGGTGTTACATTAAGACCCGGCCGTAGGATTAACATGTGCTCTAGATATCTGATTAATTCAAATATTGATAATATTTTGATAGATTATAAATATGAACATGGTGAACCATTACCCTAGATCTATTTACTCTTATTTTCATATTTTATAAGTTTAGAATTAATTATCATATTTCTGATCTTGTTTAGTTTTTCCATACTTTAGAAGCTAGATTAAACGACCATCTCTCTGTGGATTCGACCCTACTTACCCTATTACATTGTTAGAAGGTTTGCTAGGAATTATTGTTGACAGGTGTACGACAACCAATCAAATTTTGGTGTCGTTGCGGGAGAGAGGGTATTGTTTTATTTAGTTTTTATTGATTGTGAGACTAAACTGTATATACAATTTTTTTTCCTTTTGTGAATATTTTAGCTTTTTATTTTTCTTTTCTCTTTTTGTATCATGGAGTCATGCTATTTTGATGATGGAGATAATTATTTTGATAGGCAACATAGTAATAATTCTTCGGATTCTCATGTTTTCAGTTTTGATACATCATATCAAAATACTCCCAATTTTTGTATGAATTCTCTTGAATTACCTTATAGGACCCATGAACCCCATATACATGTTAGTAATTCTAGAGCAATTTTTTCTTTTCCTCAGTATGAGAATGAAGTGTTTTGGAATAACTATCATAGGCGTTGCGATTTTATTGGTCCTAATTATGGAATTGAACTGTGGGCCTAGTGATTTTTGAGGGGTTAAATGAAGAAACTAGGATAGTGGTAGAATCTATGTCTAATGGGGGATTTCTATTCCAATCACCTGATTATTGTTGGGATTTAATTAAGTGGTTAGCTAGGGATACTTATGAGTGGGAGATGTTTTCATCTGCTCTTTCACCCCAAACTTACATGACACCACCCCCCTTATTGGTGAAATTGGCAATCTACTTCTCATGATTTTTCTTCGTGCGATGTGATATTAGTAAATGGTTTTGACCCCTCTTCCCAATAAGAATGTCAATCTGCTCAAATTCTAGCCCCAAACCTTTTATTATATCTTGATGATAAGGGCTGGATAATAAATGAGAGCTATTGGGATGATGAAAAGATTGAGAGAAAGACTAATGTGATGGATGTTTTGCAGAAGGAAGAAACCATGGCTGAAATTTCTACTTTGGAGGAAAGTCAAGCTGAAAGTGAGGTGATTTATGAGTCTTTATCGGTACCATCTACTGTTTTTGAGTCTAATGTTCCATTTTCTCAAAAACTTGATCTTATTCCTTCTTCCCCTATATTATATCCTCCAATGTTTCTTCTCTCCCCCCTTTTGAATGACTCTCATGATCATGTAACTAATGTACACTTCGTTTTTTTTCTTCCTTTTGAGTCATGTAAAAGTACTAACGATTATTCTTCTTCTTGTAAATATAATTGATCGTTTCAATTTTCTTTTTGTAGTTTTAATAATTTTTTAGAACTAACTTATTTCATTTTTCCTTTTCACTCTTATATAATATGCTCTGAAATGTTTGCAGGAACATATGATAAGCTTCTTAGAGCATTGAATTGTTCTGCATTGGTGTGCTAATCTTAAACGGCCATGCAAGACCTTAAATTAGCTCTTCTTGGGATGCAACCCGAGTTTTGACTTCTTTTTTATTTTTCTTTTCTTTAATTTTATTTTGTTTTTTATCTCTGTTTAATTCTTTTTGAGTGATTTTACTTACTTTGTTGTGTTTCATATAGGTGGAAGGAGATTTTTTTTAAAAAAAACAAAGAGGAAGAAATTGTCAAAGTGTTGGTTGCCCAGTGGACCGGGCAAAGTCTCCCTACCGGGTGCGCAAACAGTTTTGGAGAAAAGTTAAAAAAAATCAAAAAATTTGGCTAAGTGTTTCTCGCCCGGTTGCCTGACCGGGCGGATTTTTGCCTGATCGGACGAGAGAAGAGAATTCGAAAGAAGAAAGAAAAAAGAGACCAGAAACCAGCATCATCCCTCTCTCACACACACGACACCCCCACCCCTGCCATCTTTCTTCACCTTCACAGATCACCCAACTCCGGTATACCATCAGCGCCGCCATCAAATCGCCAGCCTCCGGGCACCGCATCTCCTCTTCGTATCTCCTGCCTGCGCACTCCCTACCTCCGCCCTCATCTGTACCCACAAACTTCGGATTGTGCACCCACCAATTCTCACCCCCACCTGATCTTCACCATCGCACAACCACCCTCTCCTCGCACAACTACAGTCAAACCCCCCTCTTATCGTTTCTTGTTTTCCTTACTTCTCTTTCTTTTCTTTTTAATTTATTTTTTCTAATTTTTTTATTCCTTTTTCTTTTTAATTTTCTTTTTCTTATTAATTTTCCCATTTTCTTAACTCTTGTATATATTTTTCTTTTTTCTTTTTTGAAGGAAATAATTGTTTATATTTTGATTAATGGTTGTTATAGGATTTGTGCAAGTTGGCAACAAAAAATTCAAGTTGGTCTTCCAGGATTAGTGCTATATGATTGTAAAGCTTATTCGACTCTTCCATTGGGTTGTAAGCCTCTTTATCTTATATGGTTCATACTCGTGCTATGACTTTTAAATTTTTGCTTGAATTTTTGTTTGAGATGCCATACTTTTTGGTTACTTACGACAACTTTGATGTGATGGATCGATTTTTGGGAATCATATTCATGAGTGCTTTTAGTAGTGCACTGTGGTATTTGTGGGAGACTTTGGTGTTGGATGCTTGTTGGGGTTTGGTTTTGGTTCCTTCTCTAATCTTGTTTCATGCATTGAGGACACTGCAGATTCTATCTTGGGGGAGGGATATTCTATCCTTTATTGCTTTCTAGCGTAGATTTTATTGCTTTTGTAGGATGTTGCACGTTTTGTACCACTCGTTAGGAGTGGGATTTTACGTGTAACCAAAAAAATTATACTGCTTTCCTAGTTGCATTAGCATATTTCATTTCATATCATTTTAGTTGCATCTATGGGACTATTGTTGGTACTTTTTGAGAACTTTGTTGATATTTCACTACAGTTCATAAGCGTCATTCATCTTATTCATGATTCTTCATAGCATGATTGTTTCGCAATTGATTGTTAGTGGTAAGATCGTTTGATCTCTCTCTGGCTCGATTTAACTTTACTGTGCAGACATCTTAACCTAAGTGAGCTTTTGTGCTTATAAACTGACGTATCTGTGTCAGTTCTATTCTTTCATGTGTGGTTAGTTCCTCAATTATCGCATTGATCTTGATTTTGACTTGGTACTCCTTGATATTTGATATGATTGAGGCATTTATTTCATGATCTTAGCTCCAATGTTATTTTGGTTTTCATATTATCCTTTTTCTAGCCCCCCTGAGCCTTTTCTAACTATGTTGAATTTATACCTATATTGCAAGCCATTGGCTTATTTGATTCTTGTCCAAAGCCTAGCTTGGGGGATAATTTTGATTCGATTAGTATTGAATTGAAGTGCTCTATTTGTGGTTAGATGGACGAAAAAGTATGTTTCTTAAAAGAAAATGAAAAATGAAATGCAAAAAAAAGTGAAAAAAGATTTGTGAATAAAGTGAAAGAAAGGGTTTATTTTAAATTGTTTGAGCAAAAGCATTGTTGGTTATATATTTGGAGATTGTTGGTTGTTGTGTGGAGTTATTTTGACCTTTCTTGGTCATGTTTTAAGTTATATGATGCTCCCCCTTCTTGTTTTTTTCACCAGAATTCCCAAATTATTTTCCATATATATCCTTAACCTCAGCCCCATTACAACCCTTAAAAGTCCTCTTGATCATTGTGCATTGTATTGTTGAGTATTAAGTGAGTCAAAAGTCAATGTTAAAGAGTACATGCTTCATCTGAGTCGACTTAATTTAGGTTGAGTGCACATAACTATAGTGAGATAGCTCAGGTTTGGTTAAATCCATCATGGAGGAGATGGTTTGTGGTATGATTGGAGAGTCGATTGCGAAACATAACATGCTATGCAGCTTTGTTTGAGATTGTTTCGGTTCTTGGTTCGTGTATTGATTATATCTCTTGCGTTTTCTATTAAGTGTTAGGCCCTATTGTAGTCTGATATTGTAGGTTGTCTTTTTTCTCCAATGTCTATCTCTTATTGCTTGGGGCCAAGCAATGGTTTTACCTTGGGGGAGTTTGATATTGTCATATTTATATATAGTTTTTAGATGCATTTAGTTGCATTTTAGAGCATTTAGATTCATATGTAGGTTTAATATTACAGTATATTCTTAAGTTATGTTATTATACTCCTATCCGATCAATATGTTTTCTTATTTTTAATTTCAGGTATTGAAAATGTATTTGGAGTATAATTAGCTAAACTTGAGGATTGGTAGCATTTGGAAAGAAGATACATTGCATAAGGATCATTTGGTGATCTTATATTACGAGTTTGAGCGAAAACAAAGCGAAAAATCATTAGAAGAAATATAAAAAATGAGTCATGTCTACTCTTCTGACCATAACATTTGATGTACTTCTTAGAATTGAATAGTTCCAGCATATTTAGAAACTAGACTTAAAGATATTTCCAACAATATGTAGCACGCCTCAAGAAGACTTCTAGTCAAGGAGTTATGCCTTTCGGAAGTTCGGACTATTTCTGTTGGAATCTGCTACCGTACGCGCGGATCACTAAATTCACCTATTTAATGATTTATTCGACTTTCCTTATCTTGTAAGTTACTTTCCTAGTTTTATGTTGTTACTTAATATTATTTATATTAAAAACCCTAAGTCTACTTCCTTTCTCTCCCTCATTCTTTTTATTCTTAGTTTTAGGTTTCTCTATAGCTTAGTACCAAACCCTAGTTTTTCATGTTCTTCATTACTTTATAAGTTCAGTTAGTTTCTTCCATTGATTTCTTTTATGGAAAAATTAATAGGAACATTCCTAACTATGGGCATTCCGCTATTTTCAGTCCCAACTAAAGATTATTTCTAAGCAATCCAATTTTTGGGTATGTTTTAGGATTTTTTGATTTTTACCACCTTATAAAATCACCATTTTTAAGATAACCACCTTATAAGTTAATTGTTTTAAATAACCACCTTATATGACCTAAATCTCTTTAAATACATACCAATTGGCAGATTTCGTCCAAGAAATCGGTCTTAAATAAGAGTTTTAACCTTTAAATACATTCTAGTGAATAAAGGTGGAGGTGATGAAATCGTTCTTAAACCCTTTTTGAGGATGATTTCCTTGACTAAATTTTTTGATTGGTAGGTATTTAAAAGGATTTAAGGTGGTGTTTAAAATAGTTATTTTAAAAAATAATTATAAGGTTTAAAAAAAAAGAAAAAAAAATCCTATTTTAGTTAATTTTTTTAATTGATTTTTACTTCTTCCTCCTTTTCTCTATCCTTCCTCCTCCCTACCCTGCCTCCCCCTCTCCTGCCACCATTCTTCCTCCCCTAGTATGCCCCTCCCTTGCCAACACCCTCCTCCTCCTCTTCCCTCTTCCCTGCTAAAACTTCACGCCTCCTCTGATCTAAACTTCGAATCCCTCCACTCAAGTTTCTTTCTCTCTCTTCCCTCTCACCCACCACCACCCTCAAATCCATTCCTCACTCCTCTCCCCCTGTGTTTCAGTTCCCCAAAAACCCCCAAATTAATCGAGCAAGCCTATTCAAATATATCCATAAACTACAATAACCATCCTCTTAAGTCTTACCGAGGTGTAAAATAAATTGCCCCGTAGCCATTTTGACCCCAAACCTCCTCATTTCTGCATAAAAGTTTAATCTCCAGATTTTGTAACTACTGTAACTAGTCGGGTTTAAGGTATATCGTCTTTTTTGCAGTTCAAGTAACTCACTTTGCTAATCTCTCACTTTGAAAACAATCTCTTCTTTTGTTCTCCCATTTTTCCCCAACAATTTCTTAACAATTAATGTCTCAAAGATGTCAAATTTTGGGATCTTCATGGAGCTTATGCAAATTCTATCAAGCATTCTCTCTCTCTTTCCTAAATGTGTCACTGATTGTTGTTGTTTTTTGTTAATTAAATTTGTGACTGAGTGTTCATTGTTTTAACTTTATCATGCAAAAGTGAAATCATTTTTCTATGTTTATGATGGAAAAGGGGATAATTGATGTTTACGATTACTTGATTAATTAGGATTTATATAATTTTTGACATCAGCCGAAAAAAGAGTGACTTTTGTTTTGGGGATGAAGTAAGTTAATGTATGATTAGTTTCTTATATCTCAGATGAGAAAAATTGAGAATGGAAATGACTTTTGTTTTCCCCTATCTCTTTGCGATCCTAGTGATCACCCATGGTGAAATGTCTAACTAGAGGAGAGAGAAAATGAGAGTTTGGGTAAAAAATAAAAGAAAATTTGCTTTACCTGTTGTAGCAGGTCAATGACCTGCTGGGACCAATTTTGTAAAAAATGATGTAGAGTTGGGACCACTCAGAAATAATCCTTAGTTGCGACTGAAAATGGCGGAATGCCCATAGTTGGGACCGTTCTTATCAATTGTTCCTTCTTTTATTTATGTTTTCCTTTTTAGATGTAGTTTTTTATTCTTTGTTTCATGATTGAGTAGTTTTTATTTCTAGGGTTTGGGAATCAATGTTTATATGTTATGAATCTTGATTGATGTTATTGACGGTTTGATTAGTCATTGATATCTCTAATTGATTAGTGTTTTTATTTTTAATCTTGTAACCTGATCAATTGTCTGATTAAATGTTGCTAATATCGAGTCATAGGTCGAAAGATAGTAATCCTTAGAGGCTTACGTACAATTAGCAAAACTGATTATGTTAGCGACCGTACTGCATATATTAATTCGAGAGCATTAAGACCCAACCATAGGATTAACATGTAATGTACCCTAGATGTCTGATTAATTTAACTATTGATGATATTTTGATAGATTATAAATATGAACATGATGAACCATTGCCCTAAATCTTTTTACTCTAATTTTCGTATTTTATAAGTTCATAATTAATTATCATATTTATGATCTTGTTTAGTTTTCACATACCATCTCTCTGTGGATTGGACCCTACTTACCCTACTAATTGTTAGAAGGTTTGCTAGGAATATTTTTGACAGGTTTATGACAACCTATCATTGATCTGATCTGATCTGATTTAATCTAAAATAAGTAAAAATAATTAAGGTGAACTAAACATAGCCTTAGTCGAATCTAATTTTCTATGCTTTCTTTACTAGTTCATACCCCTGTTTCAGATCTTAGCTTGTAAACCTCACTAGAATGTGGGGTTCTATAAATTTTTAAAAAAATTACGTGATTCCCTTGACAAGTGGATAATAGGAGAAGATATTAGTAACAGAAACATAATATTAGAATTCTTACTGTATTTCCTTTTAAAAAAAACAACTCTTGTAGTATTTTATTTTAACCCTTGGGAAGAAGGAAGTGTTTTAGACGGTGTTTGAAAACCTAATCTGAATGTGGGGTTTTGTAATTTTTATTATATTTTACGTGATTCCCTTGACAAGTAGGTAATAGGAATATTTTTTAATGAACTAATTCATGAAATTAGAACCCTTTTGTCTTAACTGTGGAAAGAAGAAAGTGTTTGGTGTAGTGTTTGGCATATGTTTTTCTATATTACTTGTAAAATAGTTCCATTTGAAATTACGGAAGTCCATACAGTGTAGGGTTGTTGGTTAGCTATTCTTCGTCTTCTTCCCATTTTTGAAGTTTATGTGACACAAGTTGGTGTAGTGTTGTGAAAGATTGGTGAAATGGACTAATTATATATAGATTAATGAATAGACATGTGTGTTTATTCAGCATATGGGAGAATGAAAAGCTATTTCGTGTAATATCATGAAATGCATGAAATTCGATGGAGAATGATTAATACATTTACTGTAACACCCCGTCCTTCTACTACTAAGATACTAAACAATATCTAATCAAGATATACTATAAAAAACGTTGGCGGAAATAACGTCAGGATGGTTATGCTACTCTAAAACAATAATTAAAGATAATCCTCAAATCAAAGTTTCATAGCTTCAAAAAGAAAAGTAATATCCGAGAAAACATTATAGTTCTAAATAAAAGAAATATCCCAATTATATCATAACATCAATCCAAAAACTACGAGACGTGCAAGTCTCCCGTTACAACATAAATAAAAACTAAATGTCCTTGAAACTCATCTACCAAAAAGACTACCAGGAGCTTCTTCTCACTACAAACCCTCACTCTGCTAGCCCAAGCAGTCACAAGTCTAGCAGTCATTTCCATCTGCAAGGATATATTAAATAATTCCACAGTCAGTGGGGAGTAACTAGCAGTTCTCCTAGAACAAAAGCAATCAAAGCACGATTCAGAAATAGATTAATAAGAAAGGAAATCATACAATCATTATAACAATAACATGCATCTAAAAACCATAAAGCTCATAGGTAATACAAATGATCATCAACATCAAGTAAACAAGACATAGTGAGTAAATCAACTCTAGAATACTTAAATAAAAAAAAAAGTACAACAAGTTATTGAGTCAGAAACCGAACGCCAGTGAATCGCAATTCACTTCCTAAGGTTTGTCAGATCGCAATCTCCAGGTCAGTCTATGGGCTTACGTTCCCCACTGCCTGTGTCTAAGAATGGCCAAACTCCCGATGCAGGGTAGAACACGCAGAACTCCCTGACCCCTCGAACGACAACAATTAACCCAGGTGTACCCCTACTTCGCAAACCAGGTGGTTGGCATGTTCTTCACCGGGGACTACATCTATCCCACCGGATATTCTTATCTCAAAATAAAATCATGCATATCATCAAAGTATCATTCATCTTAAAATATTCATCAAAAAGGGATGCCACCCGGCCTTATACCCATAATTCATCAAAACAACTCTTCATAATTCCTCAAAATTAATAACTTACAAACTTTCCACAAATGTCTCCCACAATAAACACTTGAACATCTCTAAGCATCAACAATGATATTAAACTAATTTTTTTACAGCACCAACAATTCAATCAAAAATACATCACCAATTAACTCCAAAACTTATTCATTAAAAGAGTAGTAACAATTAATCATTTTCTTTCATAAATCAAACATAAACATAAAGATACCCAATAATACTTACTGCAACCTAAACATCAGCAACCAAGAACATAATAGATTACAAATTATTTCTGATTAACAAGCTCTCAAATAATTTAAAAGAGTATCCTTAATTTCACAACAAAAAACCAATAATAATTATTAAACTAATACGTTCGAGCAGTAAAATTACACAAAAATTAACATACGACCCTAATGGCTCTACTGACATGGTACTATTTTTATATATAATTTTCGGACTCCAAAAGTATTTTTAAACGTTAATATACAAATTACTCAATAAAGCCAATATAATAACTAAAAATAAAAATAAACTCTCAAAAATTACCAAAAATTTATATAACATACTAAAATTCACGGAAATACATAATATACAAATAAATGAATTTTCCGGCCTCCAGAAATAATTTTCATGATTTATATACTGACAGAAACGAAATTGCAAAAACAGATATATCAATTAAATAAACCGGTAAACAGTAGGAAAAAATTATTCTAAGGCATGGAATACATACTACACATATAACATGATCAAAGAAAAATAAATTCAGCAATTGTAACATTCGTTTAATAATTATTATGCAAATAAGCCAAAAACGCAAAACACCAATTAAATCAAATAAATACTAAAAATCAGACGAAAATTATTTTTATTTATGCAGTATTTACACAGCATGCATAAAGTATATGCATGTCAAATTTCGTCAATAATTTCATTCAAAAAGTATTTTAAATAATTCCTAGCGTAATAATCTAATACCGAATAATACCCTAATCACTATGGTTCTAAGATAACTACTAGTTACCTGGATCGTCGGAGGCGAGCTGAATATTTCTGGAAAATCCCGTTATAGGCATGTACTCCTCTCCTTCTTCAATCCCCAAGCACCAAGTACAAGAAAGAGGCAAGTAGAACAAGTCACGAACAATTGATGAAGAGTAGGAAATGAAAAATTTTGAGAGAATGAAGAAGATGATGATGTCCGAATTTCTTGTAATAGGGCAGCAATGGAGTTCTGATTTTTAATCAGAATTTGGAGTGTTTAAAGGTTAAAGTTAATAGTTTCATTAAGGAGATATGATTAGGGGGTTATGGGGGTTACAAAACTACAAAGGGTCACAAAAATAAAACAGAAATGAAAGAAGAGAAGCTTCTTCTTCTCCTTCCCCTTGGCCGGCTGTCCAAGCCCAAGAATCACCAAAAAAAAAGATTTCGGCCCAAGTCATCAAGGATCCATGCAACAAAAGTCCGCCACGCGATAAATCGTTAACTTCCTAAATCGCGCCTAAACTTTGAAAATACTTAATACTGAAAATAATTCCAATAAATTATAGGAAAAATTGACAACAAAGGTCTCAACTTTGGGTGATAATTTTTAAAAGGTCTGAGCTATTGATTAACCTGTGTATGTCCCAACTTTAGGGGGTCTTAACTTTTAGTGGGCCTTAGTGACTTGAAACTGGCTTAATAGGTCATCACTTATAAAACTTGGGTCACACCAGAAGGGTTAATTGAGGGAGGGATGTTATAACTAGGTGAGATAAAAAAAAAACTTCTGTTTTAAGTCGCCGAGGCCCGCTAAAAGTTAAGACCCCCTAAAGTTGGGACCTACACAGGTTAATCAATAGTTCAGACCTTTTAAAAATTATCACCGAAAGTTCAGACTTCTATTGTCAATTTTGATAAATATAAATATAATAAACACATTAGCACGCCATAAAAATAACGGTTTTTTCACCAGGTACCCCTGAGGTTTCACGAAATGCACCAGGTACCCTCGTTGTTTTGGAAATGCACCAAATACCCCTAAGGTTTAACTGAATTGCACCAAATGCCATTAATGATGAACGGCGTTAGACTGCCGTTAGTGCTTATTTACACAATTGCCATAAGTTGTCTTCTTCCTCCTTTTTCTCTCTCCTCCCTCCTTTCTCCTCCTCCCCTTCCCCTCCATCCTATCCCCTGCCACCCCTTGAAATCCCCTCCCTTCCATATCTCTCACCAACACCACCATCTCTCTTTAACACCCACCACCAACCACCAATACTTCCACCAACTTCGCACAACCACTGCCACCGTACCACCACTTGCACTTCAACAGCCCCCTATTTCGATCTTCCCCTACCCCCGAGTCCTGACGCTTCCTCCTTCTTCCCCACTCATGATCCTCTCTCCCTTACTCCACGCCTTATCACCGGTGCCCACTGAGTCACCACCTCTACACAACAACTTAGCACCACACCGTGCTTCTTCTTCTTCTTTCACCTATGAACCACCCCACCCCTGCTATCCTCTTCATGTCTGATAATTGTGACACCACCACCAGCCGGCTACCATTATTCGCTTTACAAAGCACCACACCGGAGAACTAACACTAGCCTCTGTGTGTTAGCCTCCGTGTTTAGCCTCCCCCACCATAAATTCTCGCGCATCCTAGCCCCCGTGATTTGGGGTTATTTGGTGGTGGTGGTGTTGGTGGGTGGCTGAGATGTTGGAAATTGATTTGGGTTTCACGGTGGATCTAGGTTGGATCGATGGTTTTAGTGGTGGATTTCGGTGGCGTCGGTCTGCGGGGGAGGGTAGGTGGGGGGTTCGTGAGGGGGGGAGGGGGGCCGGCATGGGTGGGGGAGGGGGCCGCAGGGTGGGGGGAGGGCGGCTACGGGGAGGGCGGAGGGGGCCGTGGTGGGGTAATTGAGTGGGTGGGTGACCGGGGTGGCGGACGGGGCCGCGAGGTGGGGGGCTACGGGGGTGGGGGGGGGGCTGCGTGGGTGGGGGAGGCAGAGTGGGGCTGGGGTGGAGTTGGGTGGATGGGTGACCTGGGTGGGCGAGGGTTAGTGTTAGGGTAGGGTTAGAAGTTAGGATTTAGAGCTAATTAGGGTTTAATTAGGGTTGAGGGGGTAGATGGGTTAATTAACCCTAATGACTAACGGAAACTTAACATCGTTAGTCATTAATGGCATTTGGTGCATTTCAGGTTAAACCTTAGGGGTATTTGGTGCATTTCCAAAACAACGAGGGTACCGGTGCATTTCGTGAAACCTCAGGGGTACCTGGTGAAAAAACCGTAAAAATAAAAATAATAATTCGGCTCCCAAAATTATAAAATAAAAATCATTAATTTAGAGAAAATAATAGTTTTAGAGAAAATTTTTGCGAAAAAACTAGGAGCAAAATTATGGTTTGTTACATTTACAGCCTCTCTTGTCTTAAAATTTTTTTCAATATAGCCGAAGTTTTAAACCTGGCAAAGATGACATGGCCTGAAACTCGAATCAGACCCGAAAATAGCAATCTGAAATTGACATGAGACCCAAAACGACACGAGTTGAAACATACCCAATAGATCCGAAATTGACCCACATGAATTGACCGACCCAAATTACCCCGAATTATACCGTCAACTATGATCCCCAAAGATAAAGTGAACCAAACTTTAATTTTTTGTTATTTTAATACTCTATTATATAGTTGAATGTTATCTCCCTTTTTGTTATTGGTAAATATTGACTAAAGACATCATATTTTTGTTGTTAATTTATTTTTTTACTTATATATTAAATTCAAATATTGCCTTCTTAAAAAAAAATGAGTTGACTGGACCTGGTTGCATAGATTTGAAGCGGACCCTATACGACCGAAAAGTAAGGGAGACCCGAAACGTACCAAACCCGAACTAACCCGACCAATACCGGACCCGAACAACCCCTTTGCCACATATACTAAGTTCTAAACCTAGGTCGTTCTATAAGGACGCCGGCTAATGGGTGATCGTTCCAAGTAGAGTGACTTGGAAGTGATTTTTTTGGTCATTTTATTCATTTTATTTTTTTATTTTTCTCTTAATTTCCTTAAATGGAAGTGGTATAGGGTAATAAAGGAAAAAGAAATGAAGTGGGACCCCTGAAAGGTACAATTATAAAATTATATAATTATTTAGTAATAGAAGCCATTAACGATAATAGGAACATCTATAGTTTCTTTTAATCTTTTAGGAGTTTACTAACGTGTTGATACCTCTTGTCATATTAGGTGGGGTTTTATTTTTTGTTTTTTCGTTCTTCTATGAATATATAGGTAACATGGATAATTTGTTGACAATCTTTTTTAAAAAAAAGTAACAGTAGATTGATGTCCGATGGTGATCATTATACTAGGTTTAACCATGCAAAAAATAAAATAATCCAAAATATATTCACCCAACTATAGGTTAAGTAATTGAGTGTGAACATAAAGACTTTTTAGAAAAAATAAACCGGAATTTATGTTTCGAAAAATTAGTAGAAGAATTGAGACCTAAAATATATTGAACTTACGTTACATAGTTGTTTAGTAACAGAAAATATTTAATGTGAACAAAAATAACATTTTCAAATCAACAAGGCTTAACTACTTAAGTAATATATATAGGCCTCTAAGAATATGTTGATAACCCTGACATATTGGCTTACAAACTGTCTGCTAGACAGATTGATGCTACACTTGCGTTTGGTTTCGGATGTTGCTATAATCTACAATTCACCTTTGGGTGGTTTTTTTTATAAATTCTTTTTTTTTTTCGTGAAAGTCATGAATTTGGATTTTGTTTGATTTTCATTATGAAAATCTATCTATTCGACTTTGATTTCCATAAATTAGAACTTGAATTTTCCTTGACAAATTTTATCTTTCAACTTTCGACCAATATAAAGAACAAATTCAAGATTGATTGTCCATGAAATTTTCCAACCTTATACATTTTAAACTTTGAACAGTCGCCTTCAAAAAAGGAAAAATCATGGAGATTTTCTGTAACTAATTTTTTGGTCCATTGATATTATATATATACCATCCAATTAAGAGAACATATGGATTTACAAGAAAAAAAAGGAAAAAGTTTACAGAAAGGGATAAATATAATTAACATAAATTTTATCTTAAAGCTTTCATTATTTCGTTTTTTCCAGCAAAAATCGATGGCTAAAATAATATATTACAAGCGGGTTTCTTCAATTCTTCAATAAATTATAAACGAAAAATAATCCAACGTCAACCTTCTTTATTTATTCTTCCCGGGAAAAGTAGATCCCTAACCAAAAAATCGTTGGGCTTCATAGAGAGAGAGTTGGGAGGATAGAGAATTGGGAGGAGAAAGAGGTGAGAGGAGAGAGAGAAAACTTATATGGGGAATTAACAACAATCATTAGTGGAAAAACCTTATCGCTTTGGTCATAATAGGCATGGAATACATACTACACATATAACATGATCCAAGAAAAATAAATTCAGCAATTTTAACATTCGTTTAATAATTATTATGCAAATAAGCCAAAAACGCACAAAACACCAATTAAATCAAATAAATACTAAAAATCGACGAAAATTATTTTTCTTTTAACCAGTATTCACACAGCATGCATCAAGTATATTCATGTCAAATTTCGTCAATAATTTCATTCAAAAAGTATTTTAAATAATTCCTAGCGTAATAATCTAATACCGAATAATACCCTAATCACTATGGTTCTAAGATAACTACTAGTTACCCGGATCGTCGGAGGCGAGCTGAATATTTCTGGAAAATCCCGTTATAGGCGTGTACTCCTCTCCTTCTTCAATCCCCAAGCACCAAGTACAAGAAAGAGGCAAGTAGAACAAGTCACGAACAATTGATGAAGAGTAGGAAATGAAAAATTTTGAGAGAATGAAGAAGATGATGATGTCCGAATTTCTTGTAATAAGGCAGCAATGGAGTTCTGATTTTTAATCAGAATTTGGAGTGTTTAAAGGTTAAAGTTAATAGTTTCATTAAGGAGAAATAATTAGGGGGTTATGGGGGTTACAAAACTACAAAGGGTCACAAAAATAAAAAAAGAAATGAAAGAAGAGAAGCTTCTTCTTCTCCTTCCCCTTGGCCGGCTGTCCAAGCCCAAGAATCACCAAAAAAAAGATTTCGGCCCAAGTCATCAAGGATCCATGCAACAAAAGTCCGCCACGCGATAAAGCGTTAACTTCCTAAATCGCGCCTAAACTTTGAAAATACTTAATAATGAAAATAATTCCAATAAATTATATAATAAATATAAATATAATAAACACATTAGCACGCCATAAAAATAAAAATAATAATTCGGCTCCAAAAATTATAAAATAAAAATCATTAATTTAGAGAAAATAATAGTTTTAGAGAAAATTTTTGCGAAAAAACTAGGAGCAAAATTATGGGTTGTTACAATCTTCCCTCCTTAAATAAAGTTTCGTCCTCGAAACTTTGAAAACACAAAAACAAGACAAGAACACAAAGAATACCTGAAACGAATAGTTCCGGGTATTTCAGGCGCATCGACTCTTCGGTTTCCCAAGTAGCCTCTTCGTACTTTTGACTTCTCCAGAGTACTTTCACCAAGGGAATCACCTTCCTTCTAAGAGCACAGTTCTAACGGTCCAATATACGAACAAGTCGCTCTTCAAAAGTCAAATTCGGCTCAACTGATACCGACTCAACAGGGATCACATGCGAAGGATCACTACGATACCTGCGCAACTGCGACACATGAAATACATCATGAACCTTCGACAGCTCTGGCGGCAAAGCCAAACGATACGCGACCTCCCCGATCCTTTCAAGAATCTCATAGGGACCTACGTACTTTGGACTCAACTTGCCCTTTTGACCAAACCGCATTACTCCCTTCATAGGAGAAACCTTCAAAAGCACCTTATCTTCCACCTCAAAGGCAATAGGTTTCCGACGCAAATCAAGATACGACTTTCGCCTATCTTGAGCAGCCTTCATCTTCGCTTGAGTTACTTTCACTCGCTCAATCCGTATCCCGAATTAACTCCGGCCCAAAATCAATGAGTCACCGATGTCGCTCCAACAAGTAGGACTACGACACTTCCTTCCATAGAGAGCCTCATACGGAGCCATTTGGATACTAGCTTGATAACTGTTGTTGTAATAGAACTCCACCAAGCTAAGAGACTTGACCCAAGACTGTTGAAATTCCAAGGCACAAGCACGAAGCATATCTTCCAAGGTCCGAATAGTTCTCTCGGCTCGACCATCTCCAGAGCCGCATGAAATGCAAGCACTCGCCTTCAACTTTGAACCAAAAGCTCTTCGCAGAGCAATCCAGAAATGGGATAGGAATCGCGGATCACGGTCGAGACAATGTCTTTGGGAACCCCATGAAGACGAATGATCTCATTAGCATAAGCTTCAGCCTAACTCTTCCATAGACCAAGTGTTCTTCATCGCAATATAACGAGCCACTTTGGTCAACCGATCCACAATCACCCACACAAAGATTCAATCCACCAAAGCAGCCTCTAGGCAAACCCATCACGAAATCCATCGAGATCGAGTCGAACTTCCAAGCAGAATAGGCAAAGGTTGCAACAAACCACCAGGCCTCGCCGCTCAATTTTCACCTTTCTCGACGCACCAAACACCTAGCTACAAACTCGACAATCTCTCTCTTCATACCAGGCCACCAAAAATTAGCCTTCGATCCTTATAAAGCTTGTCACCCCAGGATGAACGGAATAAGGAGTACTATGAGCTTCTTCGAGAATCTTTCTCTTAAGCTCACCATCATTGGGCACACACCAACGCCCCCATAAACCTCAAGCTATCATCAAGCACAAATCTTAAAATTCTCTCGCACGACCTTGCATCTTTGCTTCACGGATCTTCTCCAGCCTTCGGATCACCTTTTTGCTTGCTTCTTAACTCCCGGAACAACTCGAGCTCAAGCACTCATGGAACCCAACAACGCAGACACATAACCCCGAGGAACAACCTCGATATCCACCTTGCGAAACTCTTCACACAATTCACGAGGCACCACCATAGCGGCGTTTAATGAATGCTTACTCTTGCGACTCGGAGCATCCGCTACTTTATTCGCCTTACCCTCTTGGTAATCCAGGGTCGATCATAATCCTTCGTCAATTTAAGCCACCTTCTCTCGCCTCATGTTAAGATCACGCCGAGTGAAGATGTACTTCGTGCTCTTGTGGTCGCATACACCTTACACGGAACACCATACAGATAGTGTCGCCATATCTTTAGTGCAAACACCACAGCCGCTAACTTTAGATCATGGGTCGTAATTCCTCTCATGCACCTTCACTGTCTCGAACCATAGGCTATTACTTTTCCTCGCCGCATCAAAACACAACCTGCACCATTCTTCGATGCATCACCGAACACTTCATACCCAACGCCCTCGGATGGCAAGGTAAGAACATGAGCAGAGGTGAAACTCTCTTTCAGCCTTCGTAAATGCCCCTTCACAATCCTCGCACTGCACGAACTTGCAGTCCTCGCGCATCAAGCGAGTCGAGGTCGAGCTATCTTGGAGAAATTTTGAACGAACCTCCTATAATAGCCACCGCACCCGTAAAACTTCGAATCTCTGGCCACATTCTTAGGACTCTCCCACTCGACAACAAAGCCTTGATCTTAGCGGGATCCACCTTAACTCCTTCCTTGCCGATTACATGCCCTAGAAAAGCAACTTCCTTCAAACCTTAACTCGCACTTAGACAGCCTTCGCAAACCACTTTTGCTTGCGCAGAACATCCAACACCAGTCTCAAATGCTTCTCATGCTCCTTCTCATCCTTAGAGTAAACGAGAATATCATCGATAAACACGACCACACAAGTATCCAAGTACTCGTGGAAAGAGCGATTCATTTGATCCATGAAAATGGCAGGAGCATTCGCGAGACCAAATGGCATCACTTCAAATTCATAGTGCCCATACCTGGTGCGAAAAGTAGTCTTCGGAATATCCTCCTTCTTAACGAGAATTTGATGATATCCGGATCTCATATCGATCTTGGATAATACTCCAGCACCTTTTAATTGATCAAACAGATCTTCAATGCGAGGCAACGGATATTTATTCTTGATCGTTACCTTATTCAGCTCACGGTAATCGATGCACAGACGCATACTCCCGTCTTTCTTCTTGACAAACAGAACAGGAGCACCCCAAGGAGACACACTATGAAGCCCTTATCTATCAACTCTTGCAATTTAGACGGCGCCATTCTATACGGAGCCTTGGATATAGGAGTAGTACCCGGTACCAAATCAATGCAGAACTCCACATCTCTTTTAGGAAAAATACCTGACAACTCTTCAGGAAATACATCAGGATAATCCCGAACTACTGGAATACTCTCGAGCTGATCTTCATATGACAAATCCTTCACCATGCAAAGGTATACCACATCACCTTTTTGACGCATCTTCCGCATTCTCAGAGCGGAAACCCACTTAACACCCTTCTTCACTACAACACCGGAATAAGAAATCCTTTTTCCCTTAGAATCTCTCGAGCACCACCTTCTGATCACGGCACTGAATGCAGGCATGATACTTCGATAGCCAGTCTATTCCAAGGATCACATCAAACTCTGACATAGGAAACTCCTTAAGATCAGCTGGCAACTCAGAACCCATAATGCTGACAGGCACACCCTTAAACTCGGAATGACATGGATAATTCTCACCAGACGGAAGAGATATTAGGGATTTAACAGGAGATCTAGAGGAAAGATTAGCTTTTCGAACGAAGGAACTAGCAACAAAAGACACTGTAGCACCAGTATCGAACTAAACAAAAGCAGGAGTATTATTTACAAGAAAAGTACCAAAGATGACATCAGGATGGACATCGGCTTCAGCTTGCGTCATCACATAAATCCCGTTCTTCGGAGGAGCAGTAAGAACTAACTCGGCTTAGCAGACCAAAGCAAAAAAGACGGAGCTCTAGGATTCTTAGAACACTCGGAAAGACTTCGGGCCCCACTTCCTTGCAATAGAAACAAACGACGTCGATCCATCACAGTTCTTCCCCGGATGAGCAGCCTTACCACGTATTCGGCACTTGCTCGGATCAAAACTCGGACGATATCCGCATCCGTAACCCCGTTGATAACCCCTCAACCAGACGGCTCATACCTCGGCTTCTTGGCCCGAAATCGAACATAGGTAGCAAAGAGCTTCTTAGCAAGCAGCAGCCTTAGCGAGTAATCCTCCTCTTTCAAAGAGGCATGAATACTCGTAGCTATCTCATAGGCTCCCCGGAAAGTCGAAGCACCCGAACTCGGAACATGGGTCCTCACCCTAGGATCCATTTTCTTGATGTACCTTTTACCCGCTCGGCTTCGGTAGGTACAACCGTGGTAGCAAACCCGGGACGACTCGGTGAACTTATCGGTGTACTCCCGCACACTCGTAGTACCCCGAGACAGAGTTAAGAACTCTTCCCGCTTCTCGCCAACGGAGCTCATTAGGATAAAACCTCTCCTTCACCTTAATACGAAACTCATCCCATCCAAAACCCTGTAGCCATGCAACTTGCACGAACGAAGACTCCACCGCTATCGCCTTCCATCTTCATATAGTAGGTACCAATAGACACCTTTCAAAGAGCCAGGCAACCAAGAGCAAAGAAACAGTTTCTCCATCTCCCTTATCCACCCTTCTAGCACAACAGATCGAAGTTCCGTCAAAAGTAGAAGGACGGTGACTGGCCAAAACCGATCAAAGACATTGCCCACTAAAGGGAGCGGAAGACCGATTAGCCATAGCTATGATGGCGTTCTCAAGTGCTTGGCGCCTTTTCCGGGCAGCCTCTTTTCTAGCACTAGTCAAACCTCGAGGCGGCATTCTACAAACACAAGTTAAACATTCGTTACTGAACACGTTATTAGCTGTAAATTAACAACTTATCACATCAAAATAAGAAAAATATTTTCCCGTGGTTTCCTACCCAAGCGACCCTCTCACCACTACTTTTCTTAAAGCCTAAGATTCTAATGACCCTAGTTACTTCAACTACACATTTCCCGGGAGTTTCTTAGTGACTAAGTAAGGGTCTCGGGTAACTTTGCTCTGATACCAACTGTAAAACCCCGTCCTTCTACTACTAAGATACTAAACAATATCTAATCAAGATATACTAAAAAGACGTTAGCGGAAATAACGTCAGGACGGTTATGCTACTCTAAAACAATAATTAAAGATAATCCTCAAATCAAAGTTTCATAGCTTCAAAAAGAAAAGTAATATCCGAGAAAACATTATAGTTCTAAATAAAAGAAATATCCCAATTATATCATAACATCAATCCAAAAACTACGAGACGTGCAAGTCTCCCGTTAAAACTTAAATAAAAACTAATTGTCCTTGAAACCTAACCAAAAGTAGGACTCTCTATGGTGTGCATAGAACTCATCTACCAAAAACAAAACCAGGAGCTTCTTCTCACTACAAACCCTCACTCTGCTAGCCCAAGCAGTCACAAGTCTAGCAGTCATTTCCATCTACAAGGATATATATTAAATAATTACACAGTCAGTGGGGAGTAACTAGCAGTTCTCCCATAACAAAAGCAATCAAAGCACGGTTCAGAAACAGATTAATAAGAAAGGAAAGCATACAATCATTATATCAATAACATGCATCTAAAAACCATAAAGCTCATAGGTAATACAAATGATCATCAACAATAAGTAAACAAGATATAGTGAGTGAATCAATTCTAGAATACATAAATAATAATAAATCAAAAATACAACAAGTTATTGAGTCAGAAACCGAACGCCAGTGAATCGCAATTCACTTTCTAAGGTTTGTCAGATTGCAATCTCCAGGTCAGTCTATGGGCTTACGTTCCCCATTGCCTGCATCTAAGAATGGCCAAACTCCCGATGCAGGGTAGAACACGCAGAACTCCCTGACCCCTCGGACGACAACAATTAACCCAGGTGTACCCCTAGTTCGCAAACCAGGTTGTTGGCATGTTCTTCACCGGGGACTACATCTATCCCACCGGATATTCTTATCTCAAAATAAAATCATGCATATCATCAAAGTATCATTCATCTTAGAATATTCATCAAAAAGGGATGCCAATCGACCTTATACCCATAATTCATCAAAACAACTCTTCATAATTCCTCAAAATTAATAACTTACAAACTTTCAACAAATGTCTCTCACAATAAACACTTGAACATCTCTAAAAATCAACAATGATATTAAACTAATTTTTTTACAGCACCAATAATTCAATCAAAAATACATCACCAATTAACTCCAAAACTTATTCATTAAAAGAGTAGTAACAATTAATCATTTTCTTTCATAAATCAAACATAAATATAAGGATACCCAATAATACTTACTGCAACCTACTGAACATCAGAAACCAAGAACATAATAGATTACAAATTATTTCTGATTAACAAGCTCTCAAATAATTTAAAAGAGTATCCTCAATTTCACAACAAAAAACCCAATAATAATTATTAAACTAATAAGTTCGAGCAGTAAAATCACATAAAAATTATCATACGACCCTAATGGCTATACTGACATGGTACAATTTTTATTTATAATTTTCGGACTCCAAAAGTATTTTTAAACGTTAATATACAAATTACTCAATAAAGCCAATATAATAATTAAAAATAAAAATAAACGCCCAAAAATTACCAAAAATTTACATAACATGCACAAACTCACGACAATACATAATATACAAATAAATGAATTTTTCAGCTTCCAAAAAAAATTTGCATGATTTATATACTGACAGAAACGAAATTGCAAAAACAGATATATCAATTAAATAAATCAGTACACAGTAGGAAAAATTTATTATAAGGCATGGAATACATACTACGCATATAACATGATCTAAGAAAAATAATTTCAGTAATTTTAACATTCGTTTAATTATTATTATGCAATTAAGCCAAAAACGCACAAAATACCAATTAAATCAAATAAATACTAAAAATCAGAGGAAAATTATTTTTCTCTATACAGTACTCACACAGCATGCATCAAGTATATTCATGTCAAATTTTGTCAATAATTTCATTCAAAAAGTATTTTAAATAATTCCTAGCGTAATAATCTAATACCGAATAATACCCTAATCACTATGGTTCTAAGATAACTATTAGTTACCTGGATCGTCGGAGGCAAGCTGAATACTTATGGAAAATTCCAATATATGCGTGTACTCCTCTCCTTCTTCAATTTCCAAGCACCAAGTATAAGAAAAAGGCAAGAAGAACAAGTCACGAACAATTAACAAGGAGTAGAAAATGAAAAATTTTGAGAGAATGTGGAAGATGATGATGGCCGAAATTCATGAAGTATGGCAGCAATGGAGTTCTGATTTTTAATCAGAATTTTGAGTGTTTAATGGTTGAAGTGAATGGGTTTAATTAAGGAGAATGATTAGGGGGTTATGGGAGTTACAAAACCACAAAGGGTCACAAAAGAAAAGAAAGAAGAGAAGCTCTTCTTCTCCTTCTCCTTAGCCGGCTGTCCAAGCCCAAATCCCCCAAAAATATTTCGGCCCAAATCAACAAGGATCCATGCTTCAAAAGTCCGCCACGCGATAAATCGATAACTTCCTAAACCGCGCCTAAACTTGAAAATACTTAATAATGAAAATAATTCTAAGAAATTATATTATAAATATAAATATATTAAACACATTAGCACGCCATAAAAATAAAAATAATAATTCGGCTCCCAAAATTATAAAATAAAAATCATTAATTTAGAGAAAATAATAGTTTTAGAGAAAATTTTTGCGAAAAAACTAGGAGCAAAATTATGGGTTGTAACAACTCATCTACCAAAAAGACTACCAGGAGCTTCTTCTCACTACAAACCCTCACTCGCTAGCCCAAGCAGCCACAAGTCTAGCAGTCATTTCCATCTCGCAAGGATATATTAAATAATTCCACAATCAGTGGGGAGTAACTAGCAGTTCTCTCAGAACAAAAGCAATCAAATCACGATTCAGAAATAGATCAATAAGAAAGGAAATCATACAATCATTATAACAATAACATGCATCTAAAAACCATAAAGCTCATAGGTAATACAAATGATCATCAACATCAAGTAAACAAGACATAGTGAGTAAATCAACTCTAGAATACTTAAATAAAATAAAAAAGTACAACAAGTTATCGAGTCGAAACCGAACGCCGGTGAATCGCATTCACTTCCTAAGGTTTGTCGATCGCAATCTCAGTGTCGGCCTATGGGCTTACGTTCCCCACCGCCCGTGTCTAAGAATGGCCAAACTCCCGATGCGGGGTAGAACACGCGAGAACTCCCTGACCCCTCGAACGACAACAATTAACCCATGTGTACCCCTAGTTCGCAAACCAGGTGGTTGGCATGTTCTTCACCGGGGACTACATCTATCCCACCGGATATTCTTATCTCAAAATAAAATCATGCATATCATCAAAGTATCATTCATCTTAAAATATTCATCAAAAAGGGATGCCACCCGGCCTTATACCCATAATTCATCAAAACAACTCTTCATAATTCCTCAAAATTAATAACTTACAAACTTTCCACAAATGTCTCCCACAATAAACACTTGAACATCTCTAAGCATCAACAATGATATTAAACTAATTTTTTTACAAAGCACCAACAATTCAATCAAAAATACATCACCAATTAACTCCAAAACTTATTCATTAAAAGAGTAGTAACAATTAATCATTTTCTTTCATAAATCAAACATAAACATAAAGATACCCAATAATACTTACTGCAACCTAAACATCAGCAACCAAGAACATAATAGATTACAAATTATTTCTGATTAACAAGCTCTCAAATAATTTAAAAGAGTATCCTTAATTTCACAACAAAAAACCAATAATAATTATTAAACTAATACGTTCGAGCAGTAAAATTACACAAAAATTAACATACGACCCTAATGGCTCTACTGACATGGTACTATTTTTATATATAATTTTCGGACTCCAAAAGTATTTTTAAACGTTAATATACAAATTACTCAATAAAGCCAATATAATAACTAAAAATAAAAATAAACTCCCAAAAATTACCAAAAATTTATATAACATACAAAAATTCACGGAAATACATAATATACAAATAAATAAAATTTTCATCCTCCAGAAATAATTTTTATGATTTATATACTGACAGAAACGAAATTGCAAAAATAGATATATCAATTAAATAAACCGGTAAACAGTAGGAAAAAATTATTCTAAGGCATGAATACAAAACTACAAAGGGTCACAAAAATAAAAAAGAAATGAAAGAAGAGAAGCTTCTTCTTCTCCTTCCCCTTGGCCGGCTGTCCAAGCCCAAGAATCACCAAAAAAAATGATTTCGGCCCAAGTCATCAAGGATCCATGCAATAAAAGTCCGCCACGCGATAAATCGTTAACTTCCTAAATCGCGCCTAAACTTTGAAAATACTTAATAATGAAAATAATTCCAATAAATTATATTATTAATATAAATATAATAAACACATTAGCACGCCATAAAAATAAAAATAATAATTCGGCTCCCAAAATTATAAAATAAAAATCATTAGTTTAGAGAAAATAATAGTCTTAGAGAAATTTTTTGCGAAAAAACTAGGAGCAAAATTATGGGTTGTTACATTTACAGCCTCTCTTGTCTTAAAGTTTTTTTCAATATAGCCGAAGTTTTAAACCTGGCAATGATGACATGGCCTGAAACTCGAATCAGACCCGAAAATAGCAATCTGAAATTGACATGAGACCCGAAACGACACAAGTTGAAACATACCCAACAGATCCGAAATTGACCCACATGAATTGACCGACCCAAATTACCTTGAATTATACCGTCAACTATGATCCCCCAGTATAAAGTGAACCAAACTTTAATTTTTTGTTATTTTAATACTCTATTATATAGTTGAATGTTATCTCCTTATTGTTATTGGTAAATATTGACTTAAGACATCATATTTTTGCTGTTAATTTATTTTTTTACTTATATATTAAATTCAAATTTTGCCTTGTTAAAAAAACTGAGTTGACCAGACCCGGTTGCATAGATTTGAAAATGCACTCCAATACGACCGAAAAGTAAGGAGACCCGAAACAGGCCAAACCCGAACTAACCCGGCCAATACCGGACCCGAACAACCCCTTTGCCACATATACTAAGTTCTAAACCTAGGTCGTTCTATAAGGACGCCGGCTAATGGGTGATCGTTCCAAGTAGAGTGACTTGGAAGTGATTTTTTTGGTCATTTTATTCATTTTATTTTTTTTATTTTTCTCTTAATTTCCTTAAATGGAAGTGGTATAGGGTAATAATGGAAAAAGAAATGAAGTGGGACCCCTGAAAGGTAGAATTATATAATTATATAATTATTTAGTAATAGAAGCCATTAACGATAATAGGAACATCTATAGTTTCTTTTGATCTTTTAGGAGTTTACTAACGTGTTGATACCTCTTGTCATATTAGGTGGGGTTTTATTTTTTGTTTTTCGTTCTTCTATGAAAATATAGGTAACATGGATAATTTGTTGACAATCTTTTTTAAAAAAAGTAACAGTAGATTGATGTCCGATGGTGATCATTATACTAGGTTTAACCATGCAAAAAATAAAATAATCCAAAATATATTCACCCAACTATAGGTTAAGTACTTGAGTGTGAACATAAAGACTTTTTAGAAAAAATAAATCGGAATTTATGTTTCAAAAAATTAGTAGAAGAATTGAGACCTAAAATATATTGAACTTACGTTACATAGTTGTTTAGTAACAGAAAATATTTAATGTGAACAAAAATAACATTTTCAAATCAACAAGGCTTAACTACTTAAGTAATATATATAGGCCTCTAAGAATATGTTTATAACCCTGACATATTGGCTTACAAACTGTCTGCTAGACAGATTGATGCTACACTTGCGTTTGGTTTCGAATGTTGCTATAATCTACAATTCACCTTAGGGTGTTTTTTTTTATAAATTCTTTTTTTTCCGTGAAAGTCATGAATTTGGATTTTGTTTGATTTTCATTATGAAAATCTATCTATTCGACTTTGATTTCCATAAATTAGAACTTGAATTTTCCTTAACAAATTTTATCTTTCAACTTTCGACCAATATAAAGAACAAATTTAAGATTGATTGTCTATGAAATTTTCCAATCTTCAACCTTTTACATTTTAAACTTTGAACAGTCGCCTTCAAAAAAAGGAAAAAATCATGGAGATTTTCTGTAACTAATTTTTTGGTCCATTGATATTATATATATACCATCCAATTAAGAGAACATATGGATTTACAAGAAAAAAAGGAAAAAGTTTACAGAAAGGGATAAATATAATTAACATAAATTTTATCTTAAAGCTTTCATTATTTCGTTTTTTTCCAGCAAAAATCGACGGCTAAAATAATATATTACAAGCGGGTTTCTTCAGTTCTTCAATAAATTATAAACGAAAAATAATCCAACGTCAACCTTCTTTATTTATTCTTCCCGTGAAAAGTAGATCCCTAACCAAAAAATCGTTGGGCTTCATAGAGAGAGAGTTGGGAGGATAGAGAATTGGGAGGAGAAAGAGGTGAGAGGAGAGAGAAAAACTTATATGGGGAATTAACAACAATCATTAGTGGAAAAACCTTACATGCTTCGGTCAAAATAGGCCCTTGCGGATCCGAAAATGGATCCGAGCGGATGAGCCCGGAGCTGTTAGAAAATTTAACTGATCCAGTTTTCAACCGGATCAGTTAAGTCGTAACTGGTCCGGTTTGGGAAGAAAACTGGGCCAGTTAGTGTAGTTAACTGATCCCGATTTCTGCCCAAACCGGATCAGTTGGGTGTAGTGTGTTATTAAAAAAAATATGCGCTTTATAAAGCACAACAAACTTGCAACTGTACTCGCCAATTATAGTCCAAAAAAGCAGTCAAAAGATAACATAAATTAAACAAAATAAATCAACAGATTTTAAACAACAAAAATCAATAGAATTTAAACAAACAAAAAAAGAACAAAAATTTCACACATCTCAGTTCTAAAAGATATTATGGTATTACAGTCCAAATAAATCAACAAATCGTAAAACAAAACAACTGCAAAGATCATTTACATAAATTAAGCCCAAAAATTAAACGAAATAAAACAAAGTCAAGCCCAAATATCTAAATTAACAAACTAAATCAACCCAGAGATAACCTAAACGAAAAAAATCACTAAATGCAAATAACCCTAAAGTAAAAATAACTTAAAATCGAAAAAATAAAACGAAAATTCGAATTGTTCAAACCCATAATCTTCGATGGCATCAAGTTATTTGATTCTTCGAATTAGGGTTTGATGGTGTCAACTTATTCGCCGGTGTCATAGTGTGGTGGTTGTAGATCTGGGTGATGCGCGACGAGTTGATATGAAAAAGGTGGTGGCAGTTGGTGACGAGCGACGAGTTGAGAGAGAGGTGTTAGCGTTTGGTGTTTGAGCGACAATTTTTTGGCAAAGCCGCACACGACGAGTGGTGGTGATTGGTGGCTGGTGGTATTGGTGAGAAACGAGACCAGAGGGCTGAAACAGAGACGAATCTGCAGCTAGTGGTGGCGACAAGAGTAGAGGAGAGGAGAGGTATTGGTGGTGAGGAGAAGAGAGAGGAAAGGGATAGGCGTGCTTGAATGCTTGACTGCTTGTAACCCTAATAGGGAGAGAGAGGAGAGGCGTGCTTGTAACAATAGTGAGAGAGGAGAGAAAGGGGGATATGAACCCTAAGTTAGGGAACCAACTTACTATTTGTAACGAGAGAGAAGCGCGCTTGGGGGACTTAAAAGCCAACCCAACTCAACCGATCCGGACATGTGAGCCCACCGGAACAGTTGAGCGAGAAAAGAATAGAGTGAATCTTTTACCGCCCAGCCTAATATTAACTGATCCGGGCATGGAGTAAACTGGATCAGTTCCCTTTAACTGATCCAGCTTTTCCTAAATCGGATCGATCAGTTTTGTTGTGTCATTTAGTGTTTTTTCCACTAGTGAATTAATCTCTTTGGAGCCGCAAAAAAAAGTTTGAAATTCGAATTCCAGACATCTGTATTTTCATTTGAAATTTTAGTTTAGGCCCTCTTCTTTTGGACTGAATCTCATTTTAGTTCACTACAGTTCAGTTCCATTCAATTCAATTCCATTAGGTTCAGTTCAGTCAGTTTACTCAGCTTACTCAGCTTACTCTTACTCCTTAGTTCAATTCAATTTAGTTTAATCAGTCCAATTCAACTAATCTTAACTAAGGCCCAATTCTTTTGGACTGAGAGAAACTGAATTGAACTGAGCTGAACTGAATTGAATTGAACTGAACTGAACTAAACTAAACTTAACTGAAATAATAATAATGATAATAACAATAATAACAATTATTAATAATAATAAATAATAATAATAATAATTAATAATAATAATAATTAATATTAATTTTAATATTAATATTAATAATTATAATAATAATTATTAAATAATAATATTATAATAATAATACTAACAATAACAAAAATAATTGATAATAATAATAACTGATAATAATAATAATTAATAATAATAATAGTAATTAATAATAATAATAATTAATAAAAATAATAATTAATAATAATAATAATAATAATAATAATAATAATAATAATAATAATAATAATAATAATAATAATAATAACAATGAATTGAACTGAACTGAACTGAAAATAAGTCCAAAAGAACAGGGCCTAAAATACAATACAAAAAATAGCCATGTTGCCACATGTATCCCCTCCCCCTCACAATCAAATGAAACGTATTAAAAAATAAAAATGTGTTTTAGACTCGAACCTATAACGTCTCATTTGAGATATAAATGCACTAACTATACTCTACAATATCATGTTGGTTTATGTAGGAAAAAATATTTAAAGACAAGATAATAGTTCTATTTTTTAAAACAATAGAATACAAATGTATATGTTAATACTCATTAAACTGATGCTATTGATAGCATATCTTATCTTTCAGTATTCTTATATTAAAAAAAAAGCTCTTCAAATTTTTATAAACCTCTGTAGTTAATAGTACTACACCAATTGATTACATCGGTTATATTCTTAAATATTAACCTATATTTCAAAAATAAGATTGTATCATATTCTTTGTAAGTAATTATATATTTATATATATGTACTCTCTTAAAGTTGAGGATTATATTGATGAATAGTTCATATTATAATTTACTATGTAGAAAATCTAAAAAGAACTGGGGCGGGGATCGGGTTGGAATTTTATGCGGGTGCGGGCAAGGTTATTAAAATCGAGATTTTAACTTAAATCGAAAAGGCATGTTAAAATCGGATCGTAGAATCGAATCGTAAAATCATAAGATTCTACAAACTTAATGAAATTAATGTTTTACGATGCATTTTATAACTTATTTAGCCTTTTTTTTTCCATAAAATGACTTTATAAATTTTATTTATTCATGTTGTCCTTTTACTTTACAAAAAGTAATCAAATTTGTTTAAGATTTGAAGTACAAGGCCACCAATTCTATTCTAAAGAATTGCTTCCAGTGTCATTGTTGATGAAGAAGACGAGTTTGGTGAACTTAAAAAGCAAATTTAGTAAGTTTGTTAAAAGTTTTGATAAATAAGCGAGTGCGAGTCATCTTGAAAGAGAAACAATTTAAGAATAATGCTGACCCATTATTTTAACGGAATTATAGAGTTTTATTAGAATCGTTTAGAATCGTAAAAATCGTAAGATTTTAATGCAGTTTTTAAGATTCTAATGAGATTTTTAGATTCTAATTAAGATTTTAACAAATTAAGATTTTAACTAAGATTCAAATTGTTTCGCAAATTAAGATCGTAAAATCGTAAGATTTTAAGACTTAAATTGAGATTTTAATAACCATGGGTGCGGGTGTGGAGGGACCATCCTCCACACTTGCCCCGTCCAATTGCCATCCCTAGTTTTGAACCCCAAGGAATAGCCAATAATATGCCTAAATTAGTACATGCACACGTACGTAGGTTGAGAACCATACGCACAATGAACACTGAAATACTAAATTATGAACCCAAAGGCCAATACTAATGAATATAATAGAGATGCACATATGTTCATTTGGCTGGTTGTCCATATGTATATATGATATATTTATTTGACTCGTCATCTATGTACATTTGGCTTATTATCCATATATATTTGGCTTGTTATCTATGTATTTATGCGCTCTATGCTCTATATACTTGTGTGCACCATTTGAACTGCATTAGAAACTCTCCAAAATTGTCATCCGTTCGTCGTCTTGATTTTTCCAACTGTACTTATCTGTTGTCACTACTGGAAACTTCACTTGGCGGAGAGAGAAAATCTGCGCACAACAATGGCAGTAGTATTCAGCTACTGCCCACCCTCAAAATTTCTGGGTCGAACCCCTTCTTTCCTCGTAAGCCCATTTTACCTTTTCCTTGCTCACATAATCTTTTTTATTCCAAAGTTGAAGTGTTTATATGAATGCTCTTGTAATTGCTTACTGTGATGCAATCTTTGGAAAGTTGAAATTGATTATTACCTCAAATTTAAGATTAATTAGCTATGTATTAGAAAATTTTTAGGACCCACTATTTGTTCTAGTTGTTTCTCGTTTTTTAAGGTCATTTCTATCACTAAGCTAATGGATGAATATGATGAACGGGTGGATGGTAAATGGCACAAATTTCTTGGTAAAATGCATTAAATTTGCAACTTTCTTTAGAAATTGGAATTGTACTACCATGTGAACTAAAATTGCACAATTCATTGAAATGAGATAGTGAATAGTATGATTATGTGCAAATTCTATAACATTTGAGGACATAATTTAGTTTGTGTTTAGCTAAGGAATTCCATTTGAGGATTCAAATTCTTTTTCTAATGACCCTGCATTTATGTTATGTGACAATTGAATTTATTTTGGCCCTTCAAGTCTCTTAACAGTAATTGATTAATCGGGAGGCGGGAGCATTACTAACCCATATGGTACTCCCTCCGTTTTGTGAAGTTCTACTCACTTTCCATTTCAGTAGTTCTATAAGTTGTTTATAGAAACATAACCTTCCAGTAACTTTAAGTTGAGTAAAAACAAGTTCAGTGAAAACAAGTTTAAGTAAATAGTTTTAACTAGCAAAAATCAGTTTAATCAGAAAAAATAAATTTAGTTCACTAAAGTATACTTCCTCCATTTTATAATAGTTGCAATGTTTTGACTTTCACACTTGCCAATATGTATTATAATGGTGCAAAAACCCAATCGTTGCAACTATTAAAAAACAGAGGAAGTAGGTAAAGTGAATAGGGCCTAAGTAACAGTTGGCATATTCCAAGAGAGAACAGCGAGCATGGTTTCCTTGGAATTATTTTGTGGAAACTTGTCTATTATGTCTGTGATTTGTTTGGCATATACTTACTTAAGGTTGTTTGATTCTGATTATTAATGCAAATGCAGGAAAAAGTACCATATCAGTGCATGTCACAGATCTATAGACGCAGCTCAAGAACTAATGCATTGTTTTGGGGATCCAGGAACGCAGTGGAGCCATCTGATACAAATATATCACTGGGCGAATTCTCTTTGATAGGGTCAGGCTCAGAGGTGTTTCGTTTTTTGGTCTTTCCTATATATTAATTGAGGTTATTCATTGTGATAATGGAATAATATGATTACCTTAAAGCACTTGAGACTTTGGCATCTGATTCTGTTTCTGTCGTTTTGCTCACAGAGAGCTGATGTTGATTCATTATTACCGAAGAAAGTTTCACTTTCAGTTGTTTCATCTATCTCTGAAGTTCCATCAGAAGAATGGGATGCCTGTGCTGTGGATATGAATGGACCTGAAAAGTTAAATCCATTTCTTTCTCACTGTTTTCTTTCAAGCTTAGAGGAGTCTGGTAGTTCTGTGAAGGTATTGCAGTACATCTTGAATACAAAGATTTATATCTAATTGTGACTGCTTTATTTGCTTGGAAAGTATCAAGTTATTTCTTCAATGCTACAAACCTTTTATTGATTTCTAGGTGTCATATTCGCTAAATGAATTACTATGAAAGAAGTAAAGGTGCCCTCTTTGTTACTCAGTGTCTTGCGTATGTCTTGTCTATATTGGACACAATCTTTATTGTAATCCATGTTACTGAAATCAACTTCATCTTGCATACACCTTCCATGAAAGAGATTTGCTTAGGGACCAAATTATCTTTGTTCGCGGAATTTATCAATTGATGGCAATTTATTAGAAAAAGAATCATGTAAGGTGGTTATATTTGAAAAAGAAATAATAAGGAAAGCTGATATTATAAGGTGGTTAAGGTAAAAAATCCTTATGAACAACAAAAACCAAAAAAATTACTCCCTCCGTCCCAAAATATAGTTCCCATTTCCATTATGAGTGTCCCAAAATATAGTTCCCATTTCCATATTTAGTTCCACATTTTTCCATAATTTGTCTAGAAAAACCGTGTCCCATCATTTATTTGCTTCTTGAATTTTGTTTTTTGCTTTGTTTATTCAACCCAAGTGTTACAATTAATGCTCTTTCACCAATTATTCTCCATTCTCTCTCCTAAAATCATCATTTCCCATACAACATTAATTTAAATAAACAAAAAATCTTTATTATCCCTCTTAGATTCTACTTGCAAAAATTACCGTGAAAAAAGGGAAATGGGAACTATATTTTGGGACGGAGGGAGTAGTAAATAAAAGTGGAAATCGGGGCTTGCCAGTTGCCAACATTAAAAAGAATGGTGGCATCCCTGAAGTGGATGAAATAAGACTAGGATTCTTTACAGGAGAGAAAACAGTGGCGGAACTCAACGTGTCAATCTACTTTGAAATTGATATGTATATCATGAATATCTTTTTTTAAATATAAATGATAATTTCCTTATTGTCCTGAAGGTGTGTAGCGTATATAATATGTTATTTTGGAGTATTTTCTAATTGAGTCGGTATATATTATAGGAGATGGTGAGGTATATTATTAGTGTTTGAGGAATTTAATATAAGCAACATATTAGGTGCTTTCTAAAGAGGGAGAACATAATATAAAAATAAAAATTGGAAACCCAAACTAAAGAGTAACAACTAACAAATCACCTCACCTCTACAATCAAATAGAAAATAACAAATTTAAAACAGAAACGAAAATGACACATAACCTCATAAGGCTTCCAGACCAAGAACAAGAACATAATGAAACTATGAAAGGTTAGAGTAGACTACCAATAACATAATAAATAAAAAACAAAAGCGAAGATGGCACACAAGTCACAACATTGCCTGGAAGACCAAAATCATAATAAAAGGAGAGAAGACCAAGTCCAACCAAATTCGAACACGCGAAGTAGAGATATCCACTCTAAACATTATACTAACGCGGCCCAACTACTCTACCACAGATTCCTACTTTACACTTTTGTCCACGGGTTCTTTCTCTTTGGTACTTCTCATAGCCTTGTTTAGGTTGAGTTGGATGCAACTTTCTTCTGCGAAAGATATTCTTGTAGCTTAAAAAAGAGGATGAAGAAAGGTTAGCTTGCTGAAGTGTGGAAGATGGTTTTCTTGACAATTTGATTTGCACTAAGGAAATAACTGATTTTTGATGGTAAAGCTTGCTCTTGTTAAGGTTTTAGAGTTCCTTTCTTGATACTATTTTATAGCTTAGGACAAGTATTAGATCCTGTTTCGGGTGAAAGCTTGTAAAATGGGGAATCTGGTCAGAGGTATGTATAACGTAAGGTTCGGGGAGAATGCCAAATGTCCGAAGGATGTCGTGAGACCTGCAAAACAAGGATTAGACTACCCCGGCGGTGATTCCGGGATCGCCGCTCCAACGCTCAAGTCAGTATTGGAACTTGAAGTCTAGAGAGAGAATGGTTAGAGAGAGATAGAGTTGGTAGATGTACCATTCATTACCTCCATAAATTGGGATCTGTTTCCTATTTATAGGGATTGAGGATGCTGGTGCCTAAGTGCCACGTCAGACTGGGAGCCTGGCTAAGCGGGCTTCACAGAGGGACCAGTCATCTGAATGAACCCAGATGCAATATGGTAATTCCCCCTAGGCCTGGGGCCAGGGACATATTGGGCCCACACAGATCCTAATGAGAACGTCTTTTAATCTTATTGGTATATTTGATTCATGATTTCTCAGAGGGCATGGGTTGTCATGTCCTTAGCCCTTGTATGTGGGTGACACTCCCTTGGCCCTTGGTGTCTTTCTACTATAGTCTTCAGTAATTTAATATACTCTATCTCCCTAATCTGCCATCTTAGAGATTCTTGGCATTATTGGACTTGTCATCAAGTGCTTTTGACTTTCAGCTTTCAGTTAATAAGTTATTCTATCATAGGTTATAGCTAAATTAATGTCCTATGTTCCCGTTCTTGTCTATGTGCTACTGTCTGAATACTAGTTCATTGCCGTTGTAGATGAGCGTGAATTTTCACTTATGATTAAGGATGTAATTGCTTCAGGAAACAGGATGGGCACCAAGGCACGTAATTGCAAAGGATGAAGTTGACAATGTCATTGGTGTGGTTCCACTATATCTTAAAAGGTACTGTACATGTGAAGCTGTTCAAAAAGGATTATTGTCATGTCTCAAGTGTTTCTCTTAGCTGACTTTGGCTTGTGTTCCTAAAATGAGCATGCAGTCATTCCTATGGTGAATATGTTTTTGATCATTCATGGGCTAATGCCTACTATAGTTATGGTTCGAAGTATTATCCAAAGCTACAAAGTTGTGTTCCATTTACTCCAGTTACGGGTGCAAGAATCTTACTACGTAAAGCCCCCTGGAACGATGAGGTTTTCAAAATAATAGTGTCTGCACTGAAGGATCTGACAATTAAGGTACTTGTCTATACGATGTTCAAAACCTATGATGTAATTTTTGCTGTTAAAAACATTGTGTTTCCACCCTTTTACCTTATTTTACTTTACTATAACTACGTGACTTGATAACAAGCATTACTGGCCTTGTATGAACTTACTTGTACTCCCTGTACCTCCCCAAAGTTGTCGCGCCTTGAAAGTAGAAAACAAGAAGGAATTTAAATCCGTGCATTGCCCCCTTATTATTATCTTATGTTCGTTTTATATTTATATATGTGGATTGACACTAACATGCAAGTACTTTTATCAGTTCTTGTTGCTTATCTAATTTGGGGGGGGAGAGAAACTCTTGGCTTCAATTGTTGTGTACATTATATTTATTATCTGGTTCCAGATTTTCGTTACCTTTTGCTGATTAACATAACAAATATTTTGGTACGGCTACTTTTAGAATTTATATTGTTCCTATTTTAACTAAGGCCCCGTTCTTTTGAACTTATTTTGACTGAAATTAAATTAAATTAAATTAAATTAACTGAAATTAACTGAACTAAACTGAAATTAAATTAACTGAACTGAAATTAAATTAACTGAACTGAAATTTACTGAACTGAACTGAAATTAAATTAACTGAACTGAAATTAAATTAACTAAACTGAAATTAAATTAAATTAACTGAAATTAACTGAAATGAGAGAAACTGAACTGAATTGTATATTTAATTTTCTAAAATAATAATTATCGATAATAATCATTAAGTATTAACATAATATTATCAATACTTATTATTATTACTATTATTATTATTATTATTATTATTATTATTATTATTATTATTATTATTTATTATTATTATTATTATTATAATTATTATTTATTATTATTATTTATTATTTAATTTAAGTTCAGTTAAGTTCAACTTTATATTAATAATAATAATAATAATAATAATAATAATAATAACAATAAGAATAAATAATAATAATAATAATAATAATAATAATAATAATAATAAAAACAATAAGAATAAATAATAATAATAATAATAATAATAATAATAATAATAATAAAAACAATAATAATAAATAATAATAAATAATAAATATTAAATAAATAATAAATAATAAATAATAAATAATAAATAATAACAATAAATAATAAAAATAATAATAATAATAGTAATAATAATAATAAAAAAATAATACAAATAATAATAAATAAAAAATAGTGAATAAATAATGATAATAATAATAGTAAATATAATAATAATTATAATAATATTAAATAAATAAATAATAATAATAATAATAAATAATAAATAATAAATAATTATAAATTAACAATAAATAATAAATAATAATCATAATGATAATAATAATATTAAATAATTATAATAATAATAGTAATAAATTATAAAAAAATAATGCATAATAAATAATAATAATAATAATAAATAATAAATAAAAATATAATAAATAATAAAAATAAAAATAATAATAATAATGATAATAATAATAATAAATAAATAAATAATAATAATAATAATAATATAATAATAATAATAATAAATAATAATATTAAATAATAATAATAAAAATAATAATAATAAATAATAATAATAATAATAAATAATAAATAATAATAATAATAATAATAATAATAAATAATTGTAATAGTAATAATAAACAATAATAATAATAAAAAATAATAATAAAAATAATCATAATAAATATTAAATAATAATATTAATTATTATTATTATCATAAATAATAATAATAATCATGATCATAATAAATAAAAAATAATAATTAAATTTTACATAAGATGAACTAAACTGAAATTAACTGAAATTAAATTAAATTAACTGAACTGAAATTAAATTAACTGAACTGAAATTAAATTAACTGAACTGAAATTAACTGAAATAAACTGAAATTAAATTAACTGAACTGAAATTAACTGAAAATAAGTTCAAAAGAACAGGGCCTAAGATCGAAAACCTGCTTGAAAAAGACAGACAGCGGGGCAGTCGTTACACCATTCGTGCAGGTTGCTACTTATGCAACACTATCCATCAGCTTTACTATCCAGCATTTGGCTGGAGAAGATATGGTAAAACTGTCAAAGACCATAATCTATTGGAGCAACCCTTATATTTTCCTTTTCAGATATATATGCTGCTCACCCAAACCTTGTAATCTACTAGGATGATATCTTAGATGCAATTTCATGTAGCTGAAGCCTTAAAGGCGGCTTCTCTCTTGCCTATATCATGTCTTCTGCTTACATGATAGATAGAAGAGATTAGTGGTTGGAAGCTTGTTACTTGCAAAATCTCCCATCTTATCTGGCTTCATTCTTACGGTCCGTTTCTTTTGTTTATTTCTATTGCATGGCTATGTGAATGCAACCATTTTGATCAATTAATTTGCTTTTGGAATGATGTATCTCTTTATGCCATGAAAAAGAAAAATGATTTATTGGTGTTGACACTCTTCCGTCCCTATATGTCAAAGACATTTCTCACTGTTCTTTTAGATTAATCTTCAAAGGCATGCTGTTCTGAGGACAACTTGTCCTCTTTCTTTGTATATCTTAATTGTTTCATATGTTCTATGGTACAAAAAAGTTCTACTGAATTCTTAGCTACTTGTGTTATATCTGTGTTTAAATTGTTCTATTTGTCTTGTTCCAGCTCCAGGTCTCATCAATGCATGTTACATTTCCAACTCAAAGTCAGTGGCAGGGAATGAAAGAGAAGGGCTTCCTTCAAAGAATAGGCATGCAATACCACTGGAAAAATCGGAATTACAAGAAGTAAGTGAAGTCTAAATTGGTGTCATGTGTCTTCTAAGGCATGTGAGGGAATTATTTTTTGTTATGCTTGCAATGTTAATTAGTTTCACAATCGAAACTTATCCCCTTTTTCTCATTTCCTATTCGCACTTGATTGTGGGAGTGAGAAATTTGATGAAAGAGAAATCCCAATGTGCTAGCCACGTACTATTTCTATCTATGACAATCATAATATTTGGCTAATGAGATATAATTATAATTAGATAAGCAAGCATCATTAACTAATGAAGAATAAATAAGAGGAGAAAAATACCAATTGAAGAACAAATCTTGAAACCAAATACTTCTATTAAGATCTTTAATGTACTTAGGAATGAGAATAATCTAAGAGCTAAAATTAGGGTTCTTGAGAGAATAAAAGTACTTAGAAAACTATAAATTGAATAATAATATCAATCGTTGTTTTTCTCCACTTAAGGAAGAAGTATGTATATTAAACCAATAAACTGCGCGACATGCGCTTCAACATCGCCGAATTTTGACCCACCGGGCGGATTCCGCTCGACTGAGTGGTCATTAGCTACCATAAAATCCTCGTCTTGCCCTACCGGGCGGCTTCAGCTGCCTTTTTCGTGCACTAAAACTTCGACTTGCCCGACCGGGGGAGATCTGCCTAGCCGGGCCCGTAAAGCACTTCTTGTTTTATTTCAATTCTTCGAAATTTAGTGAAGTAAAGTCGCACTGCCAGGCAGAACTCTCCCGACCGGGCGGCCACCAGGTGCAATAATTTCTTCATAAAATCCAGTTCCCGAACTTGCCATCCTCGGACCCGTATTCAGAGGATGATTCTTCCCTTCAACAATGCTCTAATACAGAGGGTGAAATTAATCAAGAAGCACCTCCAAAGTTCAAGTTCAGAAAAACAAAGCAACACCCAAACATAAAATCATAGTAAAATAGAGCCAAAACAGCTCCCAAATTTCACATAATGCTAGAGAAAAATGGATAAAAACAGAACATATGAAACTTCCCCAAGCTAGACTTTTGCTTGTCCCGAAACAAAACTTGATATTTGTTTCACCCCATTATAAAATAGTTGCAAAAGACATTTAGGTGACTCCATATCAAATCCAAGCATACCACAAACCATAATCAGTAAAGCTCACCAATCATGGTGTCAAAACAAGGCCGCATCGTATCGTATAGCCCGTATCATAAAGGTTTTCAAATCTACCAAACTGATACTACCTGCATCATAAAAGTGTAAAAGAAACCACGTTTTAAGTGGATTCAAGGGATATATGATGGTCTGAGCCGATATTTGGTGGTATGACAACTGCATCATCCCCGTTCTCACGTTACCGCGATTGTGACCGAAATAGGATTTTCGATCTATGGCACCAATCATGGATAAGAATCAAAAGAAGCCACTAGATATGCACTACAAATCGATGAGAAGGATCTACATGGGCGCGCTCTCGACTCATTTGTAAAACACTCTCTAAGCAGTTAAAATGATTGTTTTTATCCAACCCACTGTGTTCAATCCCAACTCACACTCATGTGTTTGAAGGGTGATCAATGACACTTAATTGCCAGACTTCACCAAAGTTAGTCCATAGGCTTGAGCCATCTCCACATTAGGTAACTATACATACAAACAAATCATATGACTCATTAAAGGTTGTAATGGGGTTAACTGTAGTAGGTGCGGTAAATATTTTGGCATTGTGGTGCTCAAGGAAGTGAAGTATTACTATAACTTTGATGAAACAACCCACACAATATATTCAATATCAAACACAACTACAATTTTTTTGTCACATCTCCTTTCTCCTTTTGTGGAATCTTGGTAAGAATTTTGACTCAATTTCTTTTTCAATTTTTTTTTGAAAGCTATTAAACTAACTAAACCAACTACACTATACACTAAATTAAACTAGGAAAGCAATAAACTATCTAGGGAGTGAGAGAGAGACAAACCATATGTACAAGAGACATCCTACCCCAAGCTGAACATGGCAATGTCCTCATTGCAACAAGGGGAAGGAGAGGGACATGTACCTCAGTCGTCCATGTATTCATCGTCGTCCTCATCATCACCATCATCATCCTGAGCATTAGGATCGGCGCCACTGCCCAACACCACACCCATATGCGGGGTTTTAAGTGTACCAACTCGGGTGTGGACCAGCCTGAGCTATAGTACGTACTTATCCTGCAATATTTATCATACACAGGAAACAAAGCTAGTGCTGGTTAGTATGAATATTGTCTATGCGGCGCTCAAGGCGCTGAATAGCCTGAGTGTTAGCGGTCATATTCAGTTCCATACGCTGCAAAACACTCATCATACCCTCGAAATCAGCAATAAGAGGAGAGGGGCCTGTGAAGAAGAGGAAGGCATGGAGGGAGTGGGTTTGCGCTGACGGTCTGAGGAGGCTCGGGGACTGGAGCAGTAGGAGGAGGGTTAGTCTCAACACCTATAAGGAGAAGGTAGGTGGGTTGCTCAACCGCTAGATGGACCAAGTCAGGGTTAGGAAGGATAATAGATTTACGCGCAACAATCATCCACCTATGCTTTCGGCCACTAGGAGTACAATAGCGGGCGGACTCAAAATGGTCAAGATCAAGATAGCTATGCCCAAGAACAACATTATTACGGTTTTCAACTTACCCAAAATGGCAAGCAATGTGGGTGACTAACCCCCCAATAACGATAGGCACACATGACCTAACACTTCCATCTTCGTGAAAAGTGGGGTAAGTGGTGGAAATTTTATTATGATGTGCAAAAGCATAGACAAGATCAAAATTCATTTTTAATTTATCATGCCACAAGTAAGTGCCTAAGGCAGGGAGCTCCTTAGTACGAGTGGTGTTAGGCTCCCACCTCCCAAAAATAGTGCATCCGAAAAATTTGTGGAGGAATCGGATGCTAGGATGATGAACGGATTTAATTTGCAAGTGTTGGCAATTGGGAGGTTGAATTCCAGTCAAACCTTGCCAAAAAAGTTATAACTACATAGTTTTAGGTTTCTTTCTATCCCTGTCATCCAAAAATTTATGCAATTTGCCTAAGGGTTAGTCAGCGGTCGGCGTTAGCAATCCGGAAATATAATACAAGGTCATGGGATGCGTGCTTACAAATTTCTAGGGAATTCAAGAATTCAAGGGTTAAATCACCATAAGTTTCATGATACATTGTGAAAAAACCACCCATGCCTACCCCCACAAACAAAGTACGCGTAATCTCAGTAATACCCAGTGCATGCAATAGATCACGACTAATAAATCGGGTAGGAACAATTATTCGATTGTTTAAGCTTTTGAAAACGTACCATTTGTTCTTCATCTTTGAAGATGACTTGGGGGTATGTAGGATCAGCTTCAACCACGGGAACGCCATCCCCACGTGCACCACGACCTTTTTGAGAGAATAAGAAAACCTTGAAATACAACAATGGTGAACAAAGTTAGAAACTAAAAAAATTGACTGAAATCCTCTAACATGCCGCAATTATGGTTAGTAACTCCAATTACAAGCCAAGTACCAAGAATGTAGAAAGTTTTTTTTGTAGAACGTAAAAAACTTATGAATGTAGAACCGAACTAATGCAGCCGCCGCCCTTAATTCGCCTACTAAGTCGTAGTACTTCCTTAATCCCTATCAATTGGTCGATCTTGGACAAACCCGCTTGTTCTATTCAATTGGTCGATCTTTTTATATGCGTGTGTGTTTGAGTGTGATTAATATGGGTAATATATACCCCAAATAGATTTAGTATTCGGGATAAATAAAAGATAAGAGGGTGCCAAAAGATAGAATGAAATAGGATTGAATTCATCTTGTTTTCTTGAATTGCAGTTGAATAGGACTGAGTTAGTTGGGAATACTTGGAAATTGCTGCTCTTCTTTGTTTAGAAGATAGAGTTCTAATCTTTTGGTATTCTTCCTTAGAGTCCTCACGTGTATTGTTGGCTTATTTACTCTCTTCTTCTTCTTCTTTTCCCTTTCTTTCTCTACCTCTTGTAATATTTTTTCCAATTATTCTCACGTGCAACTTAGATGGAAGCAGCTCTTGTAATTCTCTTGATCTTTTTCCTATTATTAAAAAACACGTAATTAAGCTAATTATTCAATATAACATAAGTATATACAAATAACATACTTCCTCCGTTCTGTTTTAAATGAAACGTAGGGCCTTGGCACGGGGATTTATGAGAGGAGAGAGATAGAGATAATGAAAAAGAGGGACCCATGTGATGAGGAGAGATATAGAGAGAATTTAATACCAAATAAAGTAATGTTTCATTTATTCTGAAATGGTCTAAAATGGCAAGTGTTTCATTTATTTTAGAACGGATGAAGTATAATTCTCTTGTTTTCTTTCCTATAATACAATTTAATAAAAGTAGGCAAAAATATGAAAATAACATATAAACTTATAAAGGATGAATATCAGACTAAAATTATGGAGTAAAAATATAACATATTACGCGCTTATCAACTACTCACTCATAGTTGGGGAAAACATAATTATAATTAAATAAGCAAGCATCATGAATTAATAATGAAGAACAAATAAGAGAAGAGAAAAATACCAATTGAAGAACAAATCTTGAAACCAATTACTTCTATTAAGATCTTCAATGCACTTGGGAATGAAAATAATTTTAAAAACTAAAACTAGGGTTGTTAAGAGAATTTTTTTTGAAAGAGCAATGTCATTAATTGAAGGTCAAACGACATCTGCAATAAGTATTAAAGAAAAACAAGATATAATCAGACAAGATTAAATCAAATTCATCTTCGAAGAAACTATTATGAACCAGATCGAACAATATAGCGCAATCCCCTTGTATTTACTGAATCACGCAGCTATTGATAGGGAAGTCTATCATTCTGACATAGTTTGCGGAAGAAAATTCTTGATTTAACCATGTTGACCGCATCCAAATTTCCAATATCTCGATGTTGATGGTCTTGTACTTCAACCAATGGGAACAATTTCCCATATCATTTTTTAAACTTCCACGTGGGAAGAGAATAAAACTAAACTCCAAACTCCCGTAAAAGGAGAGAAATAACCCAAAAATTGGGTAGAAAACTCTCAAAAAGAGAGTTAAAGATTATTAATAACAAAAACAATAAAAACTAGAAGAAAAAAGAAAAATTGGGGGCTTACCACCATCGAAAATGATGGCAGCCCTAACCTAGAAGAAAAGGATTAGGGGTTTTTGAGGAGGAATAGGAGGAGGTTGGGGTTTAGGGTTGTTAAGAGAATAAAAGTACTTACATAACTAATAAACTGAATAATAATATCAAACGTTGTTTTTCTCCACTTAAGGAAGAAGTGTTTATACTAAACCAATAAACTGCGTAACACGCGCTTGAAAACTGCAAAATTTCGTCCCACCGGGCTGCCACAGCGATTTCCGCCTGACTGAGCGGACATCAGGTACAATAAAATCCTCGTCTCACCCGACCGGGAGGTGCACGTCCCGACCGGGTGGCCTTCAGCTGCCTTTTTCGTGCACTAAAACTTCGACTTGCCCGACCACACTAGATTCACTAGGCCAGGCCCGCAAGCACTTCTTCTTTTCTTTCAATTTTTCGAAATTCGGTTAAGTAAAGTCGCCCCACCTCTGCCCCTCGCCCGATTTGGCGGCCACCAGGTGCAATAATTTCTTCATAAAATCCAGCTCCCGAACTTTCCATCGTCGAATATGTATTCGGAGGATGATTCTTCCCTTCAACAATGCTCAAAACACCTCCAAAGTTCTGATTCCTACATTACAATTTCAGGAACACAAAACAACACCGAAGCGTAAAATCATAGCAAAATAAAGCCAAAAGAGATCCCAAATCCGGGGCCGTTTCTGAATATTATTGGGCCCGGGGCGAAATTAAAAAAATGGGCCCCTAATGCTCGAGAATCTAAAGGATATATTCAATATAAAATTCTAATTTCATTAAATTAAACAAAAGAGAGTTATTACAATTGAAAATCAAATTTAAAAATACAAATTCTTATAAAAAACATTGTCTCCGCGCAATTGTCTACAATACTTATAAGTTATGATTGAAGAAATTTACTTGTTTGTTAAAAGGATAAAAAATCATAATTTTTCGTCTTATTGTTGAAAGACAAGGACATATCAGAAGACAAAAAGTCACATCTCTTCCTTTCAAACAAGTCTCTGAATTCTTCAATTGACAAATTAATCATATATTCATATCCAATTCATAAAGACACAAAAACCCAATTCAATCATCATTCGTCAAATACTCAAATTACCACATTTTGCCGACATACTTGAAACAATGAAACTTCACATAATAACTGATTACAGTCCATAATTTGACAAAAAAAAAGTTGTCGATTGAAATCAAATACCTTATTGCACATAGTCAATCAAGAAATTATTGTACTGGGTATAATTTCATATAATGCAATTGCGAATCAATAAAATTCAGAAACCCAATTAAAATACTAATTAAGAGTAATCAGAAAATAGAATTACAAACCTCATATATTGTCACATTTTTTTCTTCTTCCCGTTGGATTTTCAAGGTTATAATTGGGGAATAACATTTTTTTTTTTTGAAAGAATTGGGGAATAACATATTTTCAGTTAATGTGAGAGATTTGCAAGAGATTTTAGGGAGGAAAAATCGGAAAAAATATAGGTACATGAAGAATTGCCATTGAATCAAGGATTATACTTTTCATTTTTGCAACTGAATTTTTGGGGTGGTTACCTGACACTGGGTTATGGGTAGAAGTAGAATTTTTTTGAGTGAGAATGGTTGAAAATTTAGTGGCTGAAAGTGCGGAGAAGTTTATAGGAAGTTTTAGGTATTCTGTTCTTCCTTTCTGTCTTCAGCGTGCTGCGCTTTCTTTCTCTCTCTCTTTTTCTTATTTTATTATTTTTTTTTTAATAGAAGGCCAAACTTTCAGAATTTTTGGGCGCTGGGTTGGGCGCCCCCTGAGCCTGCCCAAATCTCATATAATGCTAGGGAAAAGGGGGATAAAATCAGATAAAATGAGAACATATCATGAAGGTGAGAAGGATTTATGGCCCTTAAATTACTAAGAACCCATCTGACTACATAAGATATATAACTTTTTTTTTTGTTTTTTTTCTCCTCTTCTTCTTCCGATCATCTCGATTCATAACTTTCCTTCTCCCAACCTTAGAGTCAAGGTTATAAAAGGACATGCAATGTCTTAAAAAGGAAAAATTCACATCAATAATCCCAACTATGGTCACTCTAAGGATTATTACAGTATAATCCAAACTATATCAGTCGTCTTCCCAAATTGATCCATTACCTGTTATAACCTATTTAGCAGGTTAACTCGCTTATGTGGCGCAATCTAATTCACATGTTATTTATTTTTATTATTTCTTTTCATTTCTTCACATCTCATTCTCTCTCTTTCCCTTCACACATTCCAGCCACCATTTCTCTCTTTTTCCTCTGACACCTACACCTACACCTACACCTACACCTACACCTACACCTACACCTACACCTACACCTACACCTACACCTACACCTACACCTACACCTACACCTACACCTACACCTACACCTACACCTACACCACCACCACCACCACCACCACCACCACCACCCACGCTTTCTCTATATCCTCTCTTTCTTGTTCTCTTTTCTCGTCCACCATCAGCATTACTTGACTATACAATCCCTCCTCCTCTTGTCCTTACGCCAATACGCCACCAACCATTGAAATAACCCACAGGCCACCTACTCACCCACCCTCCCACCTACTCCGCCCTCCCACCTACTCACCCACCCACCGGCCACCACCCTCCACCAAAATCACCAACCAGACGTCATCCGCTACCTCCCTCTTACTTCACCAACCTAGATCTCTCCAACTTCACCACCCTCCTCACCACCTAGATTCAACCGCCGCACCTCCCTCACCATCCTCACTGAATCGCCATCCCCAAAACCTTCTGGCGGCGCACGTCCACAACACCTTCATCCACTACTCTCCGGTTGCCTCCTCGTTGCCGCTACTCGCCATGGCCTCTCTAATCGAACCAATTGAAACTCCGCCACTATTTCATTTTTTTGCATTTTTAGGGGAACAATTTTGGGCATGGTGTTTCGGGTGGGTTGTGGCTGTAGTTGTGGGCGGTAAGTGTGGTGGGTTTTTCTAGTGGGTTTGGGTAATTGTGGTTGTGATTGTGGGCAGTGGCGGAGCCACTGTTAGTCATAATGGGTCAAGCGACCCACCATTCCCCAAAAAAAATATTTACAAATAGCAGAACTGCAGTAGTGTGAAGCTAGTGGAATCTTGCCATGAATTTTCTGGGTTCTTTTCTTTGGTTCTTCACCGTCATCTCCACTTTTATAGATAAAAGAGAACCCATCTTTTATTTTCTTCTTTAATATCTTTTTTAGATATGGGTTTCTTGAATAAAATGGGAAATCCCCAAGTTAGAAATTAGATTAATTTATATATATATAAAGTTGAGGGAGGAGATAGAATGAGGGTAGGAAATAGGAGGAAGGAGGAAGAAGGAAAGAAAGAAAGAGGGTTCTTACTCTTTGTAGGTGGATTAGTAAACAATGGTGAGGAAATGCACAGAGGAAGCCATTTCTCTCTCTCTCCCTTTCTTTTTGTTTTTTTTTTCTTTTCTCTTTTTTAGTGTGAGAGTAGATACTGGTTTTTGATTTCTTAGGGAGTAAATAATAGTTTGGTGTATTTTTTTGTTATGTGAATGTGTAATTATTCATATTCTTAAAGACATTATATTTAATTGTCTAACACTTCATAAGTGGGTAGTGACTTAAATATATTTCCTCCGTTCTGAAATAAGTGAAACATATTTTTATTGACTGAATGTCGTACTCGTTTTTTTAAATTTTGATTTCGCCGTTTTTCGTTCCGGTATCCGTTCTCGTATCCGTCCAGATGGTACATAGATTACCTAAATGTCTAAATCTTAATGTTAATGGTTTGTTGCTAAGCCGAATATTTTAACGTTGTAATATAAATTATTAGTTTTGAATGCTTTTTTTGAAGTATTTTTAAAAAAAAATCCATGGATTGGACAAAAACATGGTCGATAATTAGTAGTGACCTACCATCCATAAATTCCTAAATCCGCCACTGATTGTGGGTGTGATTGTGGTTGTGGTCATGGGATGGTGGTTAACGGTGGGTGTGGTGGTGTGCAATGGTGGGTACGATGGTGTGTGGTAGTGGTTAACGGTGGTTAGGTGGTGGGTGGTGGATTATTAACTTAATTAAATAAATTAAGAAAAATTACAAAATTTACCTGTTTAATCATTTTGGGAAGATGCACCCCATAGTTTGGATTATACTGGAATAATACTCAGTTGGGATTAAATTTGGAAGAGTGTTTATAGTTGGGATTATTGATGTGAATTTTTCCTATAATTGATGGCAAATCTAACAAGACTTGGTTAGTGATAAGGCAACGACAATGAAGATGGTAGCTGAGTCCATTTCTATTTCTTTTTATCTCCATCAGCTGACTTACCTCTCCCTTTTCATTCGACACTAGTAATTAGAGGGGGGCCTATGTGGGGTCCTTGATGGCACATGCCCCACCATTTTTTTTTTCTAAAATTTAGAATTTGGGGGGGGAATAAAAGAGAAAGTTACGAAGTGCATATGTGTAACAATTAGCTATTATACCTTTCCTCTTTGACTCATTGTTAGATTAAGAAACAAGGAGGAGAAACGCAATATCTTGATTGAAACCCAAAAAATATTGTCTCGTAAAAAAAACAAAAAGTTCTACTTTGAGTCACACTAGAGAGAGAAAAGAACAAATAATTGTAAATCGAATATTCGTGTAATAGAGGTGTTAATAAATAACTATAATTTAAATAAATTTGTCAATTCAAAAATCATGAGTTTGAGCAACAAGTCGTCTATTTAGCCAAAAATGATTAGAAGTTGCAAAGAATTTAATTAGAAATTAGATAACTTTTCGAGGGTTATTTTATCATTGTTGTTTTTTTTCAAAAAATTTAATATGTTATTGGCTTTGTTAATTTCGGTGCCCTACCAAAATTACAAGCATGGATCCTGCTAGTAATCCAAAGAGAGCAACAATTCCTAATCGCTCACCTGCCCACACACGCACACATGCACACACAAACTTTGTTTGTTCAAAACAATTGCAAAAATGGGGAGGAAGCACATTCATTAAGAGCAGGGCGCTCATGTGATGAGGAGAAAAATGATTATATACTTGCAGTTCGGAAAAGATGTTTTTCCGCCTTCGCAGCTTCACATTTGAAGTATTATTATTTTAATCAAGTGCAAGATCTTTGGGCCTTGGCACAATATGTGCTTCATTAGATGGCATGATTTAAGAAAGATAGTGTATTATTCTTGATCACTTGTGCAGATTTGACTTAAGATTTTGATAGCCTTCCATTATATGCTAGCAGGTCTTCGAATAAGTAATGGAGAATATTGTTAAAAGGACACAAGCTGTTTTTCTTATGGATGAAGAGGAAGTATAGGTAAAATAAATAATCATCAACTTGTCATACTCATAGAATTACTTATAACATGGAGGATTAGAGAAACCTTAGAAAAAATAGGCCTTTTACCTTTTAGTGAAGTATGCTCTTATTTAGAAATCAAGAAAGGACAACAGTTTGCATTTTGAGGCAGAGCTAGCGCACCTTTTCTTTTGCCTGGCAAGGTGAGCAAGAATACATAAAATTTGCGACTTCCTAGCTTCCTTAAACATATAGAAGAGAGTTTACAAGGAATAAAAGGTGTTTGTGTCACAAATGAAAGTGTATCGCTAACACAGTTACGATAATCATTGCAACAGTTAATGAAGAACTAGAAGATCGGTCAACAACAATACTTTAGTGAGCTAAAGAAATCTTCGGAAGGTTGTTATAGGAGTACATGAAAATATTAAGCCTCTTCGATGAGCGTATTCTAATTTGACCTGTCTGTTTAAGTAGGGATACTACTATATTTCACAACTTCTATACTTACAGCTTTTTCTATATATATACAGGACGATCAAATACTTGCAAGGATGTGGCTTCCCACTCCCTTACATCTATGCCAGGCTTAAGTGTCAATTCTTTATAAATACTGTAACACCCCCAAAATCCATACACATTTAAACTACGTTGCATCGATTTTGGGAGTGTTACCGCCGCGGTGAAATGCAAGGCTTATTGAAATTAAAACGTTAACGACTCCTTATTATGAAAACTACATTGCAGCGGAAATAAAATACTTACTTTAAACTACAACTCGGGAATCATCATTGACCCCTTTTATTCAAACCATTAACTAAGTAGATTATAATAATTCTATAAGTTCAACAAAACATTTAAAACTTTATAAACTAAAGAATATTCCCCTTATGCCCTTTCTCATGCAGCAACACCAACATACCTAATCTGCTCCCCATTGAAGTATCATTGGTTCATCACAGGTCAACAAACAAACAGAAACATCAAACAATCAGCTATGCTGAGTACGTACACAATCAGTTAAATAACTAAGCATAATTAGAATAGTAATCACAGTTCCTAAACATGATACTACAAAACATTAAATTCCGTTTTTACAGTTTATTTGGCATCGAACGGGCACCGTCATCTTTCTAGAATCATACGGGCTACTTAATCCTTAATAGACAACTTGGTCTATTAGATGAAATGTAAATACGGTTTCGTTCCGTTCCACATCCATCACCTTAGTATGCATACCCCCAAGATCGTACGGAACCTTCCGCCTACTTGAGTTATTAAAATTTATAAGGACACTATTGTCGTCACAGTAGGCCTGCGTAGGAGTGTAGAACAGGTCCCACACTCCCCCCTTTGTTCACTACTTGTAGGGATTCCAACTACAAGTTTATCGCCAAAATCCTTCTTAATGATATTCGTTCATGTAACATTCAACATATAATCATTTAACTTTCCTTCTTAGGTACACTGCTGCATTCTTTAGTTTAGTCAACCTCTTGTAACATCCTTGCCACAACAATAATTCATAGGATTCCAATCCAATTAATTTCATACTTGTGATACGACAGAATTACGCATTCCAATAATAATGTTATCCAATTCACAAGTCATACAACTAGGAAATACATACATATTTCCAATCCATTTCACGTTACCAAACAATCTCATCAATCATAAACATACAATTGTTCCTTATCATGATTCTAGGTTCCAATGATAGAATTCATAACCTAACATGATACTAACATATCTAATTGAACTAGTACGCGTATATACCTTGTAACGGAGAATTTTCGCTGACTACTTAAAACGTTCCGCTTATGAAATTGGGACCTAATCGAATAATAAAGTATTTTAATACTAAGTCCTTGACATTGTTAATAGAAAAACGGCTTAACTAACTATGTAAACTATGATGTTTTAAAGATTAAAATAATCAACTCGTTGTTTAATTTCTTTTCATAAACTTTATTGAAACTAAAGTATTTAGGACTTAATAGTATGTTTGCAAATCTGATTTTTTTGTAACTTATATTATACCTGGTTTATAACAATAAAAACCTACACTAGTATATGTAAGTATTATAAAATTAGAGTTGAGAATCAAATTATCATAAGAACTAAAACATAATTATAAATCTGATTTCTATACTTTATTCTATATTTTATTTATAATACAACTTAATCCAAGATATATATATGAACTATAAAAATCAGAATTTACAATTTAACTAAAGTAGAAAAGAAGGAATTTTTTTTTATACCGAAGTGACTCGCCGGCGACAAATACCGGCGACGGAATTCCTGCACCAAGCACTAGCCACGCCCCACGACTCCTCGCACGCACACAGCACTCGGAGTCTTGATCCCACGCACACACCACACTTGGCTTCGCACCCTCGAGCCCACGCACGCACAGCACACACAACACGCACAACCCCCTTCGCACAACACACTCGGCTCGACAACAGCAGGAACGACTCGCCCTCCTCGACGCCCAGCAGCGACGACCCGCACGCCTCGACCCACGACTAGCACACAACACACACACACCGCACCCTCGACTCGCTCGCACACCCCCTGCTCGACTCGTACGGATGCGCTAGCACACTTCGCACACCACACACATGCAACACGACCCTCTCGAAGGCCGACGAACTCAGGGGAGGGGATGAGAAGAGTGACGAGGGAAAAGAAGAGAGGAGAGAGAAAATTTTTTGAGGGAGAAGAAGAAAGAAAACGGCTGATTAGAAACTTAGGGTTTTTTTTTTTTTTTTCTCTCTTATTTATAGCATGTGAAACCTATGTACATTAGGACTTGTTTTCCAAATCAAATTCTTATTTCTTATTTTATTTATTTGAAAAACAAAACAAAACCGAATTATAATATAATTATAAAAATGCTTTCAACTTTATTCTTTATATTTTCTTATTTATAAAAGAATAACTCCCAAAAATACGGAGTATTACAAATACCAAAAGAGCATGCTTGACATTCTTTCTGTTCCGAGGGGAAAACTTGAGATTTAGCTCCGATTCCAGAATGGTACTTTGCCAAAAACTCAAAATTGATCTTCACTGAATGTTGTGGACTTGTATGCAAAAGATATCCACTATATGCCTTGGGTCTTTTGACTATAAATGTACATCCTAAAAAAGGCACTCGTACATATTTTGAAACCCTAGACTACATACTTTTAATTCCACTTATTCATAAATTCTACACTGCAAGGTCAAGTCTTTTAACATAATTGTGTAGTTGAATCGTACTCTTATTATGTGCTTCATTGGCACAGTTTTGACGAGTTCTTGATGGACTTGAAGCAAGGTAAAAGGAAAAATATTCGTCAGGAACGCAAAAAGGTCAGCCTAGAAGATATTCATACTTGATTATTCATCTATTTTATCTCTCTCTCTTCTTTGGAACTTATATGGCCAAAAAAGGGGTAACTATTTGAACTGTTGGGTAATAGCTTTTCTACACACTTTGGTAGTACAATGTCATTTATGGTTAAATGTTAAATTTCAGAGGTGAGGCTTCCCTGACACTTGCACTTTCAGCAGTTATACATAGTACTTTATCTTATCAATTATCATATAAGCTTTGGTAAAGGAAGGTAGCAAAACTTTAATCTTGACCCGGGTGTTGCACTTATATACACAAATTGGAGATTATATTTCTGAGGATTGTTAATTGTTTTTCAAATAAATTTTATTTCTCATTTGCAAGTCATAGATGGCGACATTCTTTTTCTCTCTGATGATGCGTGTACAAAAGTTTTCTTCTCTCCTACTGATGTTTCCCATGTTCTCTTGTTTTCAGATTATTTTAGGAAACTCCTAGGTTGGTGGGATAAATATGGACACTTGTTTATTTTAAGTTATCTTGGATTTGCTACTCGTTGCAACCCCAGAGCAGTGACGTGTCTTGCTGTTCCTTTGGGTGTGGACCCTCAGAGCAGTTCTTTTCGTGGTCCAATTATGGAAATCATCTCAAAGAGGTTTGATGGCAGGAAGTGGGATGCATTTTTTTGTGTGGCGTCATTGTTTAGGTAACTGGAGATTTTCTCTGGTCTAGGGGGGGCAGATAAAGAGGATTATCTTGTGGGGTTAGATAAGGTTTATAGGACCATTATGGAGGAGTTTGTGTTTGTTTTGAGAGTGTGATGTCCAAGAACAATTAGGAGTAAGTATGGTCATCAATGGAATGGTTTCCTATGACATTGACTTATTGGGACTTTACGAGTAAGTATGGTCATTAGAGGAATGGATGGATGCTTTTGTGGTTACAAGATTCTCTTGCTCCAGTATATGGAAATTTATCTTCCCGGTATCCTCACTTTTCTTTTCGTTGGTCTGATATAAAGTTTGAGGCTTAGAGCTATGATTAAGATAATGATTTTGGGAAGAATTCTTGGGAAAGGGACTTTCCTGCTCAGTATATATCCGTCATTTGTATCATCTCTCTTCTTTGCACTATGCTCATTTCATCAAATTTGAAATTCAAGGGGTTCTTTTTGTGAGCTGACCATTTTATTAGGTTTGCTGGGAGGGTTTGAGAATCTGTTGGAGGGTGTGGTCGAGACTCGTAAAAAGTAATTCTCTTGTGGCACTTTTTTCAAGCACCTTTTCCCATATTTCCTGCTATTTCTTTTCCATTTTCCAGTTAGATTTGAAAAGCAAAGGCTCCTAAGAAAATAAAGGCGTTCTTTTGGTCTACATGTTTGGATAAATTTAACCGCCAAAATGCAATAATATGTATAATCGATAAAATGAGATTTTGAGTAATAATTGTATGAAAAGATTATTTATTATAACCTTGCTTATATGAACATTGACATGTATAATCTTTTTGGTAGGAGGTAATAAATGCTGGCAATGTTCATGACTTTTAGTGTAATTTTTTTTGGGGAACTCATGTTAATGTCCACAGTAATACCTGTCTACCTGTAAAACATCTCTTATCTTCGTAGAATTTCATTACCATCTATTACCACTTTGGGAGGTGTAATTCAATGCTACTGTGTATAATTTTACAGATAAGACTAAATAAAAAGGGTGTTTTGGAAGGAAAGACCTAATAGTGGCACATGGGAATGTTGCCAGCTGAAACCATGTACAAAGTTCAAGCCTATATTACTTAAATACTCCTATTCACCTGCGTGTCAGTGTTGGACACGACACTTAGGCCAACACGACATATGACGCGCGTCGGATACTCCCACATTCCTTATACATGTCAATTTATTAAAGAAAAACACAGGAGAGCAATGACACAATTCACTCTGTTTCCTTGCTTTCCTTGTGCTGCTAAGTATATTTTTAAGTGCTATGTTCCTTTTGCACATGTTGGGTGGAATTCATCATCCCATTCTATGTTTAAAAATATTATACATGTGTTTCCTCTCTTATATGTGGTTTATACTCACTTGAAAACACTATTTCAACACACTTTGAGATATGTCGTATCACCGTCTAGAAAACAAGTGATTTAAACGTATCCAAGTGTCGTACAATTTTATGTAGTCCAATGTCGTTCCTTACTTTCCTTTTTGCTGGGGATTTCCTGGAAAAAACTGTTGCATCTTCTTCTGATTTCTTATAAAAAATATTCATCTATTAGAATAGATTATAAAGAGGGTATTTATACTCGTCGTGTCCTTCATTTGGAAACGAGAGGCCAGGGAGCCATTCCTTTGACTCGTACTGATGAGAAATTGAACAAAAAGCTGCTGAATTGGCCTATTTCTTACGTGTACCAATTGAAGTATTTTGAAAAATAAAGTGGCTCTGCCGTGTATTCATCGAAAGGAAGGAATTGATTGCTTGATCCCCCACTCTCACCTGGTGGAGAAGTCAGAGGTAGTAAGGTGTCCAGGTAGAGTGATCTTACGGGTAGTAGCTAGACCACATGGATGTTGAATAAGTCTTACAAGAGTATGTTTGTTCAAGGTAGTTGACTTACTTAGTGCTTGCATTAAGGGGCGCGTAGCGAATAATTTGCATTTAACACTTTTTGTAGAGTTTGTTTAAAGTAGGTTCAAGCCAACAAACCCTTGAATTCGTAGTTTTCCAGTTCACCGTGCTAAAGCCGATTGTATCTTTAAGGTTGGAACTGAAACCATTGCTGCCCGTGGCGGATCCAAGGGGGCGCCTACCCTGGCTGTGGCCCTCCCCATCATCTCTAAAACCTGCTAACAGTAAAATGGTTCACCAATGAAACATAGGGTTGGTTTTGTTGCGTGTTGTGTACTCAGGCAATGAGGGGTTCATATCCCGTGCTAAACAATTTTTGCAGCTTTTCTCGTTTTCCTCTTTGTCTTATCTTTAATCTGTTTTGGCACTTCTTTTATTTTCTTCCTCTTCTTTTTTCTTTGGTTTGGGCTTCTCTCGTTTTCTTAATTTTATTGTATTTTAGGCATCAGCTAGCTTATAAATATTCAAATACTCTTCAATTTACCCAACTTCTAATTATGTATAAACCCTTTATATTATTATATCTATCGCTTTAAGTAGTACCAATCTTATCATGTATACACATTAGTATGACACATAAATTTTATTGCAATTACAAAAAATCACTATTGTAATTCCATTTTTTTAAAAATGTATATATGATCATAACTTTTACTTTCTCCTTTAGTTGCAACTTAATTCATTAATGTCTTTATTATCTTTTAGTGAAAATTATACATTGACATAAATCCAACAATTAATTCTTAAAGACTTGTTCTATATTTTCGTCAACTTTTTTTATCAATATTAGTATATGCATTGTGCAAAATTCAAAGCATTGCAACTAATAAAAAAACTAGGTAAAATGTACGGTAAGACTTTACATGTTACCAAATTTGATTTGACCCACCCAATATTATTTTCCGGATCCACCACTGTTGCTGCCCTCTGTATTATTTGGTAGTTGTCTACTGTGTCACATCAGTTGGAATTGAAAGTACTAGCCTTATATGCACGCATATGCGTGCGAAGTCGAAAGATGAGTTATAACTGCTTTGTATTTTATTTGATCGTTTTTTCTCTTTTTATTTTTATCTATAAACTTAATAGAGTGCCAGGTATTGTAGTTTTCTTTTTCTAGTTAGGGGTATATTGGTCAAAAAGGGTGGACACCAAGGTCCTCAAGAGTTCTCATATATAATAGAGATTTGTTCTTTTGACTTTTTTCCTTTTTTTGGACTTGTTGGGAAGATTCAATCTCCTAACATACAACCTATTGCCTTATTAGAAAAACCCAACCTGTCCATGGATCATGGGTGTTATTCCACCATAGTAACTTACTATTTGAGTAATTGAGTTAAAGGGGTCACCTGAAAGTAACGTAAACAAAAAAGGGACCCCTTTCTGATAAATAGTGAGACAGTCTCATGGTAAGACCGTCTCATTTGAGAATGTCTCTTCCAACTAAATCGCTAAATATGGATTCAAACATTAAACCACTATTGTGATGCTGGACAAAAGTCTCTGATAATATAGAATAGAAATTGAGAGATAGAAGAGAGAAGAACAGAACAAGAGAGACTCAGAAATAGAGCGAGAAATAGAGAGAGAATAGAGTAGAGAAGTATTGAGATTGATACTGATTATTTTCTTGAATGATTACAAGCTAAACATTTGCTATTTATAGAGATAGAGGTAATAACAGAATCAATAACAGAATTACAAGTAATAACAGAATCCACTACTAGACCTACTGTAACATATCGACTGCTTCATGCTTTATTACAGATATCTGCACAAAACTTGACTATGAAGCGTCTTCGAGGATATGAGATAAAGGTATACATTTTTCATAAGCTATTTATAAATTAAATTCTTTTGTTGTACATTTTCCAGGCAAGTGTAAAGATTTACTAGTCCTTCCTTAACAACTTTTTTGAAGATTTTTTCATGGTTTTTGTGGATGATTTTATGTTTTGTTTTCAGAATTATACATCTATCACATTCACAAAATGATTGTGTAGTTCAGTTGCTTGCTTCTCCTTTGAATTTTGATATGTTATTGGAGATGAAAGTTAAATTGAAGATGGGGGCAATCGAGCTTAAATAGATCCGTCGTTGTAAAACTCCAGATTATGGTTGAATAGTACGTTAAAGATTTGATGATACAACTTATATCACCAAGGTGCATTTTTTTTCTATATGGGAGCCCCGTATGTTAAAGTGACATCCTGTAAATCTGTAATGAACTGATATTTAGGGTCAGATTAAAGACTAAAACTGATATTTGATTGATAATCGGGTAATTTACCGCAATATAAAGATAGTAAAAAGCTTTCGAGAGGCTTGATTCTTTCCCAAAACTAAACCACTAAACTCTCCAACATTTTCTGTATACCTCTTCCTATCACTAATCTCTTCTATTTATAGAGCTAACTTACTTGCTTACTCTCCAACATTTTATTTATACCTCTTCCTATCACTAATCTCTTCTATATATAGAGCTAACTTACTTGCTTACTCTCCAAGCTAATGTTATTATATTGTACTCCCCATATTACCCATCCCCCTAAACCCAATGCATAAGACATCCTAGGATGTTTAGTAGTGTGTGTGTGTGTGTGTGTGTGTGTGTGTGTGTGTGTGTGTGTGTGTGTGTGACAGTGACTTGTGCTCGAAGGTTCTCATTAATTTGTGGGTCAGTCTTCACCTCCTGCCCTCTAAGTCCATACTTCTAGCCTCGAAGGGGGTGGGGGTGTTATATATTACAACTGATATCAGAGTAGTCATGAGATAGTGAGAGACCAGAGTGCACTTTCAGGCATGGATTCAGTGGCTGATTCCTCGAGTAGGGCTTGTTCTCCAATATAGAGGATGCAGGAGTTGATACAAAGTGAAATGAGAATGTGGCATGAAGGTGTATAAGGTCCATGGTGAGATTGTGTTTAAAGGATTTGATGGTAGTGTGTATATTAATAAGGTGCATCCTCCTTATCAGGAACCTTAGCTAAGATACTTAGTCTTTAAGGTTGTGGCAGAAGTGCTTAACATAGACTACATCAGGACAGAGCTGGAAAAAGTTGACCCGACACAATCTTGGGACATGAACCGAACGCGAAACAAGTGTGTTAGTGTTAAGCCTTTTGACCCATTTATTACCAAGTTAACTTAATTGTTAATTTAACGGGTCGGGCTAGTGTTGGGATTTTCAACCCAAAACTTATATGACTTTACCCATTTGACTTAAAAATATATAAAGACCATTACATTTTAGCGGAATGTAAAGGTCTGAGTTATCATAATTTCGATCTTGTTTACAACTTTTTATATTCTGGCAGGCTAAGGGTTAGCTCAACATGAATTGATAGAATAATATAACAAAATCGGACTTAAGAATATATTTTACTGTTAGAAATTTTCTTTAACTTGAATGGGTTAGATGGGTCAGCACGCCTAACCGCTTAATTAAACAGGTCGATAAGTGTCAAGCCGAATGACACGTTTAGTATCTAGCAGAAATCTGACATGACATGTGCCATTTGCTAGTTCAATATTAGGATGGATAATCTCTTAGGAAGTTTTACTGGGTGCGCATAAGTTAGGACAAAGAGCGTCAGAGGCATGATGTGTCGTTATTTTACTTGCCAAACTGATATTTCCCAAGTCAAAGGTATGTGATGTATTGGCTGATGGGCTCAATATAGAGCCATTTGGCTAATGCAAGATTATGAAATCTGTGCTCACTTCTGCCAGCAGTATCTAGTGACTATCCACGACCTGTCAGCTGAATGTTAGTAAGCCCTTTTATCACATAAGTGAGATTCTTTAAAGAACTTAGCATGGCATAAAATATTTTCTACTTCAAGGTTCCTCACTCACTGCTACAAGGCTTTTTAACGCCAATGAGTGGAGAGGCCCCCAAGTGATGTTAAGTAGTCTAGAACTCGATGCATCTATTGTGGAAGTACCAAGCTTTACTCTGACCTGGATTAAGTGACTTATTATAACTTGTTAAATTTGCATTTGGCAGACAAAGCACTGGGATACCTTCTATCAATTCTACAGGAATACTACTGACAACAAGTATAGTTCATGACCTTGCAGCTTATTTCCTCTGTATTTGCTTATATTTCTAATTGTGATGAGTTGGTAAAGGTTCAACATAAGGTCTTAGAAGAAGCGATTAGGAGCGAAGTCATCTTTATGCTATTCCGTATATGTAGGTGGGGTACTCCTTACTTGACAAGGGATTTTTTTCACCACATGGCATCAAAGATGGGAGATCAAGTGCTGCTAGTCATTGCTGAAGAACAGGATGAACTCGTTGCAGGGGCCCTGAATCTAATAGGTGGTGATACCCTATATGGACGCCTATGGGGATGCCTTCCAGAATCTTATTATCCGAGTTTGCATTTTGAAGCATGCTACTACCAGGTATGTTCAATATAGGTAAGTTATGGTCCAGTTAAAAAAAAAATGTAGGTAAGTTCAAATTTGTTGTAATGGTTAAAACATAGACCTTAGATAGTCCTTATTGTGATTGGTTCATACTATCCAATTGCTTCCAGTTACAGATTTTATGCATGTCAATTGTAAGTTTAAGTTGTACTATGTAATGGCTGTTATGGGTACCTTAGCCAATTCAATCAAAGATGATCATTTATTGGTTTGTACAACTTATAATGTCTAATGTAATCATAGTCCATAAATAAACTGATTGTATAACATCTAATTACAGTACAAACACATCATGTCATCATTCTCATTGGCCATGTTTAACGCCGACCCTAGTTCATCAAGCAAAATTCGACAAACTGAAGAATCCTGCTCTTGTATTATAGAATAAATTAACATCTATAATCCAGACTATTCTTGGTGTTAGTAGTTATGGTGGAAAGTGGGTAGTAGGGATAGTGGCAACTAGGTCGAGGAAAGGGGTCGAGTTCAATTGTGGACTCTTGGAGGTGAACAAGGTCATGGCAATGGGGGCCACGTGACTAGTGAGGGGGGGAGTACAGAAAATAGAGGGGGGCTGATGAGGAGTGGAAGTGGCTGGAAATCAAAATACAGAAAAGGACATGCTTAAAAATATGTTAGAGAAAGAAAGAACTTACCAGCCAGTGCTAAAATTTTATGTTACAGTCAGAGCTGCAACTGAATACGGTGTTCTCAAATAAGCCGCTTGAGAAGAAGTGGCTATTTCATCCCTCTCAAGGTTGTAGGTAACAATGGACTGTTTTGAGAATAGTAGGGCTATAGTTGAGATTTTTATGACTTAAACAATAGTTGGGAGCAATTTGAGAAGACCACTGATAGCTCAGATAATTGTTGTTATTTTTTCCCAAATTATATTACCAGATTCACCACCTGCATTCCAAATAGTCTTCTCCTTGATGTTTTCCGCTGTTTCTATGCCAAAGGCAAATTTGTTTTGGATGGAAACCAAATCCTTCACCTGCTTTGGAGTTATCTGAGTAAAAAAGAAAATTACTTATCCTATATAGCACAAAGATGGGTACAGGGAAAGACAATGGCAAATTTTAAAATTTTGAGGAAAAAAATAATTTCAGGACAAATAGATAATAAAGATTATATTCCCAAGTCTTAATGTAAATTGAATGTGCTTATGGAATTTATAAGAGGGGTTGGTTATTAAGCTTTCACCATATATGAAGAGCACAAAAAAGGTTTAGCAATATAAATGCAAAAGTAAAGAGTACCAAGAATATAAATCATTCTTTTTATACTTTTATTGAAGTTTATATGTAGACCTGCTTGTTAGGATTAGAATTTAGAGAGGAGTTTTATCTCCAGTAAGAAGACTGCTATGACTATTCAAGCCAGCTCCGGGTCTATACTTTATTTGCGCTTGTTTAAAATCTTTCTTGCATTGCAAGGTTTAATTAGGATCCAGGATTAGTCTATTCATATGTTTGTGTTGCAGGCAATAGAAGCTGCTATTGAGTTCAAGTTGGACAAAGTGGAAGCAGGAGCTCAGGGTGAGCACAAAATCCAGAGGGGTTACCTACCTGTGACAACATATAGCTGCCATTACATTGTTGATGAAGATTTCCGAAAAGCTATAGAAGATTTTCTGCAACGAGAAACAGACCAGGTATTAGCTCATTGTATAGAATTGTTTCCTCTTAAAGAATTGCACTTTACCCTTTTCAATATTGGGCTGATAAAGCTATATGCTCAGAACTAAGCTCTGGATGTGATTGCTACTCTAACTTCATTTATCCTCAGCATATATTACTACCATATCTCTTTCTTACCATTATCTGGGCCCGTGGATGGTCATATTCTCCCTCTCCTCATCCAAGGTCCCCTCTTTTATGGTGTAGGGGATGGGCAGAGGTGATTGAAGGGGCACTTGGTTTTCATCTTTGTTTATTTTTGTTGGGTTATATGTGAAGTTCCACACAAGACTCGATTCTTGTATCTCTTGACATAGTCTTGAAGGTGCAAAAAATTTATCAGTGGTTACGTATTTATGTCTGTTTCGCAATTGATGGTATAACTTTTCTATCCTTTTGGCAATATCTATTTGTGATCCAAGCTTCTAAACCTCCCCCCCCTTTAGATGAGTTTGATAATGTGTAATACAACTACATCAAGCCTTAATCCCAAAAGATAGGGTCTAACAGTCTCACTGCATGAAGTAAGAATCTATCTCCTGTGGCAGTGAAACATATCCACTTCAGTCATTCACTTCCATTTAGTGCTATATGCTCCTGCAATTCCAAATTCTTCAAATCTTTTTTAATTTCTTCCATCCAACTCTTTTTTTGTCCTTCCTCGGCTTCTCCTTAAATCCCCATAATCCGAGCTCTTCACCTTTGTTTCCTGTGTTTCTTGTAGTCGACATGCCCAAACCAACGTAATCAGTCCCTTATTCTATATCTGCAACTCGACCCTTCCTTCCTCGGAATGTATCATTTCAAAGTCTATTCCTTAAGGTGCTCCCGTGCATTCTTCTCAACATATGCATGTCTGCTATACCCATATACTTAATACAAACCTTCATAGATGCCCAGGTTTCCAACCTGTTTAATAACTCTAGTCTTTTAGCCACCTTATATTTTAACGGTAGGGGTACACTGCGGTTGCACAATATCATGTTGGTAGACTTATTCATGTAGGTCACATTTTTATCAATATCTCCATTCCTCTGACAAATCGGGCCTCTTAAAACACTCATTTAGAAATAACTCCATACCATCTAATGTGTATTAACTCCATTGCAATATAGTTTTGAGAAAACCGGCCATAGTTGAGATTATTAATTCAAAGTCACCTGTATCTGTACACTCTAGTATTTTTTATAGAATAATTCAGACAATTATAAGCCTCAGATTTAATTGTAGCTGATTTCCATGATTAGTTGTAGCCGACTTCTCAACTTAGTCCTATCTGTCATCTGGGTCTTACGATCACTGTTGCTTTGGTCTCACAGATGAAGCTTGTAATGAAAGTTTTACGGGAATCTGGGCCCTTTAAGGATGATGTACTGTGCGACATTGAAGAATGACTATGCGCCTCTTACAGTTTGTTGAGGCAGATATTCAGCTAAGTTCAGCAAACTGCGATGCATAAAAGCGAACACTGTACAAACGAAGAATACTTGCCTTATTGAACTTATCCTTTAGAAACATGTATAAATCAGTTGTATAATGCCTCCATTGAAGATGTATAGATGTACATGTCTCAAAAATTTGATGATTGTTAATGTAACATAAAAATGACAAATAAGTTTCCGTGTTGTATCACAAGGTTGAACAATTTGCACTGCTTGGGGATGGGGATCTTTTTACCTTCACTAGTCACAAGTGCATGATCAGCAAATACTGAACCAAAAAAACCGTGAGGATCTAAAAGTCCTCTTTATCAACTTAAAAAAAAAGTTCATATGTTGATAAATTCATAATGTACTGGATAATATTTTTCTTTTTGTTGAAATTTTTATATTTTTATAACTTCAAATTTTAAGGAATTTTATAATTGTAGTCAGATGTTCCATAGGGCATTTTAATTTTTGCTGATTTTGTTGCTACTTGCAACCAGAGTTAAAAAGTAAATTTTGGTTCCTACAAATGAAGAACTCCTATTTCTATACTCCAAATCCAATACTGCTTTTAGAGGAAAGTAAATATTGGTTCGCTCATACTCTTGTTGTGAGAGTTGGGAAAACAAAATGCATTTACCAAATATGACTTTGAATTAAAGGCTTTTCTATTTGCTTATTTTCAGTGTACAGGTGTTTGTAATAGAAAAGACAAGTACACTTGTTATTTGTTAATTGCGGACGGTTACTTTTGCTACTAGAGTAATGGTTGTGCTTAACGATCAGAGGGGCAATTGTATCTTGAAGAAACGTACAGCAGCCAAATGAAAAAATAAGCAGAAAAATATATTAATAAATATACCTTTATAAATATATGCTTCCTCTGTTTTTTAATAAATGACACAGAGAAAAATGGAAAGAAACCAATGCATCTAGAGAGAGAAAGTTGAGACCACATGATTAGGAGAGTTAATTGTAATGTTAAGAAAAGGTAGTGGTTTTCAAAAGCACATGGGGTACCTTCCAATATTCAAACTTCATTTAAACTTTGGCTCCAAAATAAAAATTTCAAATTTCATATAAACTTTGGCTCCCTCTTCAAATTTACTGCCTATTTAAAGCCAAGGGGACTTGGAAACCATCAGATTTTGTCACAAAGTTCATCAACAAATCTCACTGCCACTAGCACACACTTAAAAAAAATCTTTCACAAAAAATTTCGTCAGAATTTTTTTTACAATTATCACTGTCACTTGCATACACTTCACGAAAAAAATAAATTTAGTATACTTGCCCATAGTACACAATCACAACATGGATGAAGCCTTTGAGGTATGGCTTCTAGTGAATGAAAGAGGGGATGATATCGACATAGATGAAGAAGAGTTGTTGCTGCTACAAGAACTTCAACATGATCCAGAACAATACAGTCCAACACAAATCCAAGGTCATCTATATATGTGTTGATGAATTGCTTCTTATTGAGGAACAAATGAATCAGATCAGGGAGGAAGAAGACGATTAGGAGGTGTGGTACTATTCCTCAGATTATGAAAATAAAGAGGACATTAAGTTAGCGATAACAGAAGATTTGTCTTCACAGAAGAAGAGGTCAACCAAATGTAAGAGACCCAACGTACCAAATAGAGTAAGAAGGCAAATGATAATTGACCTTTTCTCATTTGAAAATGAGGCCATGATTCTTCTTGGAGGTCAATTGACAACAACTCAACAGATTTATGGGGTCAGCACACCAACTTTGGCAACACTTTGGAGACTTGCAAAAAGAATCATAAGATAATTGGAGCAAAAGTCAATTTGTCTAACAAAAAAAGCTGGCAACAGTGATAGAAAATCCAAAATCATTGATGAAGACATATTGAGAGGGGCTCCACTAAAGCAAAGGACCACTCTTAGGTCCTTTGCCCTATCTTTTGAAGTAAGTCTCTCTACTGTTTAAAGACTAATTAAGAGGGGCATACTTAGGTGCCACACAAATTCAATTAAACCCAAATTAACTCCCAAACACAAAGTTGCAAGAATGAAGTTTATTCTTTCTCAAACCATCCCAAAAACAATCACACAAAAGGCAAGATTTGAATGTCTATACAACATGGTACACATAGATGAGAAATGGTTTTGCATGAGCAAAGTAACCCAAAGGTTTTACCTACTGTCAGAGGAGGAAGATCCATACAAGGGTTTGCCAATCAAAATCTTTCATAACCAAGGTGATGTTCATGGGTGGGATTGCAAGGCCATGGATAGGGGACTTCGGTGAAATCATATAGGATGGGAAGTCGGGAATCTTCACATTCATAGATGAAGTTGCTGCTCAGAGATGGTCTTGCAATAGGCCAGCTGGTACCATTGAATTAAAAGTTAAGCAACGCATCAGAAAGGACACAATCAGGGAGATTCTGATCACAAAATTGTTGCCAGTCTTAGGGAGAAGGAGGGTCTTTTACCAAAATTGCCGGTAGAAGGATGGTCTTTTACCGACCTACTGTTCATTGCCTTGTCATCCCTTCGATTGTCGTCAACCGTTGACTTTCCTATTTATTCATAGCCGAAATAACTGGCGCTTGAAGGAGAGGATGAACTCCAATTCTACCGGCAATGTTGGGCTTAATGGTGCTCCCAGAACATCCAAATATGCGGTGCGATCACAAACCTTGATCTTGTCTTCATAGGAGAAGAGAACCCAGATCCAAAAACGCCAACAACCCCAGACCCGAAGACGCCAATGGGTCCCAATCCAAGAACACCATCTTCAGCCATGGCACAATTCACTCCTGAGCAGATCGAGTTAGCCAGAGCCATCTTGGATTCCATGGCCTCCAGCAACCACGACAACAACACAACTTCCCCACAAAGCGACCAGACAGAACCGTCAAACGCAATTGGGATGGCAATTCGATAAGAAGAAACAAACCTTTCTCTCATGGCGGACGTCATCTCGAAAGGGAGTTGGCGAATGCAGGATATGAGGAAGAAATTCTGCAAACTGAAGAAAATGTTGACATTGACAACTTCACTGAACCTGATAGAGAGAGTACCAGAGATTCACGAGCTTATGCCAAACAATCTAGTAGGACATTAAGTACCTACTCGGGTCGACATCATCCCCCCCCCCATAACACCACATGGATCACCCTTCATCATGGAAATACTAGAAGAACCCATGCAACTTATTAAGATGCCAACTTGCAAGTATGATGGCACAACAAATCCAACTAACCACTTGTCTGCATATTGTAGGCGTGTTTTTATTTCGCTTACGCGGTGTGAGTGCGTATTTGATTTGGGTACCCCATTGTAAAGGTTTTATTGAAAATGTTTTGAAGTCGTCAATAATTCTTTAAAGGAAGAATCATAAACCTAACTGGATATGGGAAACTGTAGAGACAAATTGTGGGACTTATCCAATGTAGATTTTCCCGTCTAGACTCCATATATGGTCAAAGTGAACCAAAGATTGAGTTCGGGAGTGAGGGTACGAACACGGTCATAATGAACCACATTCGCCCATTGCTGGCCTCTACTAAATATCGATTCATGTCAATTTTTATGCAATAAAATAACCATATAATATTTTCAACACCCTAAAAATAATTTAGTCTAGGTTGGTTCAGGAAACACATAAAAAGATTATTTTTAGTGACAAGTTATTAGGCAATCAAATTACAGGGAACCTAGCAGGTTGTTCAAATTATCTGATTAATATTGGAACAATTCTTTAGGTCTTTGATTAACAAAAATAACATGTGGGGTGATAAAAGTCATGCATAGAACAATCGTATAATATGTATAGAACAATCACACAAGCATATAATAATGTATGAAAATAAATAAAAGAAGGAAGGATTAGAATATACAGTAGAACGATTTTATACCAAAGATCTACATTATGAAATAAATGGTTAGTAACTTCAATATAAAAATAGGAATTTATTCGAGGACCCTCAGGATTATACCGTGGCTTGGGTCTGCGAGATAGACAACCTTCGGGACGAGCAATCGTAAAGCCTGAAAGTATGAATGTCTGAAAGATTTGAATGTATGTATGAAAATATGTGTTTGTATGTCTGAAAGTATGAGCTTTTGTAGGGAGGTTTTGTAGAGAGGTTCGTTAATATATTCGTAGAGTTGAAGTGTTTAAGTGTGAAAAACCGTTTGAAATTCGGAAAATCGAAGCCTATTTAGAGGGAAAACGAATCTGCGCTTCACGTGCCATCTGCGTCAGGCACAGGATAATATATCACGTGCAAATACACGTGTTAGGCGCAGATTGGCGCGCCTGACGCGACATGCCCAGCAGAAAGCGTACACGTGGTACGCACTTTGAAAAAGATAAGAAAGAAAAAGATGAGTCTCACACAGAGAAGTGCACTTGGCGCAGGACTCTGTATGACACATAAGTCTACGTGGCATGACACGTGCGCTCGGCGCACTTTTGTGCGCTCAGCACACCGCCTTGCTTTTGACACGTTTGACAGCTTTTTGATAAAAACGCGTTTTAAAGATTTTCTTTTATCTTTTAACTCTGGAAATATGATTTTACGGGATAAAATCCGATATTAATTATAAAAATATATTTCAAAATATTTATTTTATTCAAATAAAATAATTAATTATCAATGAAGAATTAAATGGGCTTTTCAAAGAGTTGGGCTCAAAATACGATTTTGGATCATTAAAATACACTTTAACACTTTTAAAATAGTTTTGGCTCTTCGAACTGCACTGCCCTTGGGTCGGACCAATTAAGACCGTGGTATGTTTCATCATTGGGCCCTTAAATGGGGAGACACGATTATGTGTCTACAGAAGCCCCCACTTTGACCGAGGTTCAGGAAACCGATAGTCAAAGTATACGGTGTCGGGACGGAGAACGATTCTAAACGCTCTGTAGTTTAGAACCGATCTATATATGCCGGTCTCTGCAAAACAAAGTTAGTATGCAGGACAATAACTACAAGCAATCTGATTAGCTGCATAAGAAAATGTTAACCGATAGGTGCAAACAACTCATATAAAGCACACAATGATGCAATAATGCAAACTTAGACTCTCTAAGGATGCATGAGACGCTATGCAAGGATTAAGGTTATGCAAAGCTAAGAAAGATGACATGTCATGCAAGGTTAGGGCTATGCAAGACTAGGATGTATGTAATGCAATGTAAGGTCTGGGTTTTGCAAGACTGGGAGATCTGGATATGTAAGATGATGGAATGATCAGATATAGATAGAATGATTTTCGAAAACTGTTTTTTTAGTAAATAATCAGGGTCCGCAAATGAGGTCCATAGATTACAACTGTTTAGGAGTTTGATTTGATTTGGAGGAACCACCACATAAATAGGAAGCCCCCACTTTGGGTAAGCTTGTCTTGAATTAGGCGTTATGAGCCTTGATTGAAATGTAGTTGATCTGTCTTGAGCGTTCAGAGTTTTCACTGGGGATTTATTCATTGGGAAGTTGATTAGGCAACATCAGATATCGCTAGAGACCATGGAATTGTCGGAGAGTCCTTCAGGGACAAGGAGAGCTTGAATTGAAAAATAAACGATTTTTTCACCATATACCCCTGACTAATTTTTTTTTGCACCGTATACCCCTTCAACTTCCCAAATTCACCATATACCCCTCACGTTTCAAAAAATACATCAACATGCCCTTATGACTAACGGTGTTAGACTTCCGTTAGTCATTAACCCTTAATCCCCCATCTAACCTAATTAACTAACCTAAATCCACCCCTAATCCTAACCCTAACACTTAACACCCCCCCCCACCCCCACCACCCCCACCACCCTAGCCCACCCCCCCCTTTGTACCATCACCCTTCCCCAACCCCCCCTCCTCCCCGCAAGCACCCCCCCCTCCCTCCCCCCTCCACCCTCCCCGTAGCCCCCCTTCCCCCCGCAAGCCCCCCCCCTCCCTCCCCCGCACCCTCCTTCTCCCCCCCCTTCCCTTAGTGAATCGCGCGAGCTCCATCCCCCCTCCCCGGCGGTCGAGCAACCCCTTCCCCGAGTCGCGCCCCTCGAGGCGCACTCTCTCTCCTCGTCGTGCAACCCCTTCCCCGAGTCGCGCCCCTCGAGGCCTCTCTCTCCTTGTTGTGCAACCCCTTCCCTTGAGTCGCGTCCCTCTCTCTCCTCGCCGCAGCCTCGTCGCTTTGCTCGAACGCAAATTACCTCGGGGTTGCGGCTGAAGAGAGCAGGGGTGGGGTTTGCGTATGGTGTGCGGCGGGATTCGAAGGGTGGGGGGGATGGTTGTTGGGCTGCGGGATTCGAGGGGTATGGGAGGGAGGAGGAGGGGGACGACGCGGCGGGGAAGGGGGGGGAGGCGGCGCGACCGGCCTTGCGGGAAGGGCTGTGGAAGGGGAGGGGGTGGGTGGTGGGGCAGTGGGTGGGTGGCTAGGGGTAGGGGGAGGGGAGGGGTGGTGGTTAGGATGGTTAGGGTCGGGGTTATTAGATTAGGGGGTTTGTTAATTAGGGGGTTTGTTAATTAGGGGGTTAGGGTTAGGGTTTAGCTTAGGTTTAGGGTTTGTTAATTAGGGTTAGGGGGGATTAGGGCATAATGACTAACGGAAGTCTAACACCGTTAGTCATAAGGGCATGTTGATGTATTTTTTGAAACGTGAAGGGTATATGTTGAATTTGGAAACTTGCGAGGGTATACGGTGCAGAAAAAAAATTAGTCAGGGGTATATGGTGAAAAAACCGAAAAATAAAAGGTTTAAATTTATGACTCAAATAAATGTAGGTGGGAAAGGGCTTTGACGAGGCTAGGTTCATAATAAAGTCTATGTCGGGATCTAGAAAGAGTATGCTCCTGAATTCTAGAAAGTCAAATCATTAATTTATTTTATTGAAGCGGTCGGACCTCGAGATGAGGATTCCTACGTATCCTTGCTGAATCAGACCATTCGTAGTTCTGGATCTGATTTCTTTTATCATTTTTTTGTGCCCTAACTTTCGCCTAGGCTGCCCTTTTAGATTTTCAACCTAACGAGCTTGGACATACCTTGGAGAAGGAGTTAGGGTTGATGAAAGATTGAAAGGTTTAAGGCTTGAGGCTTTGATAAAAGTTCAATTGGTTTGGCGAACATAGGATCATGGATTTGGATTATATAAGCTAAAGTTTTGATGGGTTGAAGGATTTGAATGAGGGGTAGAACATGTGTGCAAGCCCCCTAGCTTGACTTTTTATTTTGCCTTTGGCTTTTTCTTTTTTGCATTTTTTTCTTTTTTTCGGCACTTTGAATTTCTTTCACTTATTTTTATTTTGCCTGGCGTTTATATTTTTTATTTATGTAGTAAGGCTTGCACACAAGTTATTGGTTTAGGGTATTGGAAGGTCTAAAGGCTGTTTGTGGAGCTTTGATTTTGAAAGGTTATTTGGCTAATGATGGTTTATGGATGATGGAGGGAAAGGGGAATAACTCCTGATCCAAAGTATGTCCATTTTTTTTCTCTTTTCTTTTATTTCAGATCTCTTTTAATCAGTCAAGATCATTAGGGATAATTTGATTTAAATTTCATCATTGAATTAGAAGCATAAATGATGGAAGGCCAATGAAAATAAAAAGAAAAATAAAATGAAATGAAAATGGAAAGGTTATAATAGATGAAATCCTATAGTGACATAGACTCGATGGGATAGGATAGAAATGGCTCAGGGTAAGGACTCTCTAACTCATCCTAGGAAACCATAAATAAAAGACTAAACCTTTGACTTGTTGATGCACTGCGAAAAAGGGATACTGGTGATGCTGATTCTCGTTGTAGCAAGTATTAGAAGTATGTTGTCATTGATCAGGTTTCGCAGCGCGGTGATGTCAGATGTTCATTGTTCTGTTGGAATTCGCAGTAGAAATATAGGTTGCACCTTTTTAATTTTCTTTTAGGTGCAAGGTTCGCAGTAGACCCTATGGAAGTGATCGCACCTCTAATGTGAAAGCGGTAGACCCTATGGAAGTGATCGCGCCTCTAATGTGAAGGCAGTAGACCCTATGGAAGTGATCGTGCCTCTATTGTGAAGGCGGACAAAAGTAATATTCATGACTTTAAATGAAGTCGGGGTGGTGATAGAGCGCTTGATGGGCTTTAGAGTAGGCTCACATTTTGTTCCTCCTTTACACATTCTTAAGTTGTAATCTCTCGACCGGTCATGAACGGAATTGAGTGGACCTTGTACACTTTAAGAAATGCATTTTGAAATGAGAAATAGAAATGAGGGATGGAGAATTGGGAGATGGGAGATGAGAAATGGAAGTGAAAATGGAAAATAGAAATGGGGATGGGAAATGATTTTGAAATGGAAATGGAAATGATTAATGGGTTTTGGACTAGTATGGACTTGACCATGATGGAGATATGGGCCTGGCTAAATGCACATGCAGACGTGGACTGGACTGGACTATGCAAGCAGACTGAATGATTGGACTTTGCTGAGTACTAGACTTTGAACTTACAATAAGCAGACTAGACTCGACGCAAGGTAGACAATAAAGGTGGCTAGACTTAGGGGATGAATTTTTATAGTCCAAAGACTTAAATTTTATAGTCCAAAGACTGACTAGGGTTTACACATAATGCAAACTAGACCTAGGGAAATTTTATAGTCCTAAGTAGGGGTGGGAATGAGCCAAGCCTGCTCGCAAACTATTCGAGTTCGGCTCGGTCAAAGCTCGGTCAAAGCTCGGCTCGAGTGGGCTCGACTCGAGTTCGGGTTCGGCTCGATATATTAACGAGCCAAGCCCAAGCCGTCTATGGCTCGGCTCGAAAGCTCGTGAGCAGGCTCGAAAACTTCTTACTTAGGTAATATTTATGCAAATTATTAAGTGTCCCACATCGATTCAAAGACAAACAACACCCTTATTTTCCCTTACTTATTGTTTGCCATGTCTAACTTTTCTTGATGAAGGCTATTTATACTTTGACAACATTTGACAATTTATAGGCTGCACAAATCTAATAAGCTTCTAACAAATAACTTAAACACTATCTAATTATTATGCAATATAAAACTATTTAGATCCACTAAGGTAGCTGGAAAATTTGTTTTGGAATGGGTGGTGGGGATATTTTACAAAGTGAAGTAGTTTACAAATCCTCCAGGCCAAGGCTCGTAGCTGGATGATTTTACTTTTTATGATCCACTATGATTATTTGAATCAGCTCCTAACCAAAAAAGGGGAAAATCATTGTGTCAAGTGTCAACCATGAGCTTCCCCTAAACATCATCTCACTGCTACCTGTAGTTAACCTCCATTACCGACCATTACCGTATTACAATTATTGCTAGAATCACTATTTACAGTTTCCCCTCCATTATTATTACACCACAGAAACGGAAATCCTCCCTGTGCTCCTCCCCTACCCCCGCCTTCGTAAAAAGAAACAGCCAAACAATGAAAAAAAACTACTCCCAACAGCATCTCTCTGGCCCATGTTTTAAATTTTTGCATTAATTCGAGCTGTAACAAACGGATCTGATTTCAAAGCCTATTCACAAGGAATAGCACCAAAAGTCCAGAAAATATGAAAACACATTGCAGGGCATGATACATTTATTCTCAACCGACTTTGACACTCGATATCGTACCATTGCGTAATCCTTATCATCCGAAATCCCAAGCTGTCCGAAATCATTGAGCCCAGAGGCATAAACACGCCCAGATTCTTGATGATTTTGATATGTCCCACATCGAAGGAATAACAAGTGTATTGGGAATTCAGCATTATAAATATGGGTGTATCTCTAGATGTTTAGATAGTTTTAGATGTTGGGCCTAGCTTAGTTGTTGGGACTGACTCTTCAGCATCTAAATCTTTAATGAATAAAAGATTTGAGTTGACAAGATTAAGTTGGGCCGTAAAATTTTAAAGCCTGATTTTCTAAGTTCAACCAAGTCAGTTTCGAGCCGAGCCTCACATTCAAAGACACGAGCCCGAGTCGAGCTCCATTTTTGAGGCTCGACGAGCCTCGAGCTCGAGCCGAGCCTCGTTTTTGAAACTCGAGCTCGAGCCGAGCCTAACACTATTCGGGCTCGGCTCGGCTCATTCCCACCCCTAGTCCTAAGACTCAACTTTTATAGTCCGAAGACCGACTAGGGTTTACGTATAATGCAAACTAGACCTAGGAAATTTTTATAGTCCTAAGACTGAACTTTTATAGTCCGAAGACTGACTAGGGTTTACATTTAATGCAAACTAGACCTAGGAAAATTTTATAGTCTTAAGACTGACATTTATAGTCTGAAGAATGACTAGGGTTTACATATAATGCAAACTAGACCTATGAAATTTTATAGTCCAAAGACTGACTAGGGTTTACATATAATTCAAACTAGACCTAGGAAAATTTTATAGTCCTGAGACTGACCTTTATAGTCCTAAGACTGACTAGGGTATACATATAATGCAAACTGGACCTAGAAAAATTTTATATTCCTAAGACTGACCATTATAGTCCGAAGGCTGACTAGGGTTTACATATAAATCAAACTAGACCTAGAAAATTTTATAGTCGAAAGACTGACTAGGCTTTACATATAATGCAAACTAGACCTAGGGAAATTTTATAGTCGTAAGATTGACCTTTATAGTTTGAAGACTGACTAGGGTTTACATATAATGCAAACTAGACCTAGGGAAATTTATAGTCCTAAGACTGACCTTTATAGTCCGAAGACTGACTAGGGTTTACGTATAATGCAAACCAGACCTAGGGAAATTAACTGGGTCTAAATGGATCGACCTATGATTTGAATTGGACTAGACTTAGACTTAGATTGGAATGGATTAAGAATAGAGTTGGACTAGACTTCACATAAAGATGCAAATGGGCCTAGATTTTGATATGAACTAGACTTATATGGGCCTAAGATCGACTCTAGTGCTAGTGAATGTATGGACTCAGATTAGACGGGCCTAGGATGAATGCAAAATGTACTCTAATGCATATGGGCCTAGAAATGAATGCAAATGGATTGGGTTTGGTCAATTAGATTGCATTGAATGAAGGTGTATGGACTGGGCTTAGAATTTTCGAAATTTGTTTTTTGAAAGGAACCCCTTGTTTTTATCTTTTATTGAGAAAAGATGATGGATTAATTTTGAAAATATTTTTTTGAATAGGGGGTATGATGATGATTAGTAAATGTTTCGAAAAAGGTAGAATAGAAGAGGGTGTAGGATTGATTTTGAAAGATTTAAGTTTTTTGAAATTGGTTGGATATGATTGGGTAGAATTGATAAGGAAGATTAGTTGGTAGCAGGGAGAAGGTAGACATGCATGACAATTCTAACTCTACCGTGACCGTTTTCTAGATGCATTTTTTTTTTTACAGACTCGACCTTGCATGAAAAGACTGATTATTTTCTTGAATTAGGATAGAAGATATTGTTTGGTAAAAGATGGGGATAGAATTTTCGAAATAGATGGGAGATATGGAAAAGGAAGGATGGAGGTTGTTCGAAGATAAAAAAAAAAAAAAGATTGGTGGGTGGATAAAGGAAAAAAATAACCAAGATAATAAATATCCAATGCAAAATTTACCGAAAATGGCTCTAGGCACATCGAAGGAAGCAATTAAGACAAAAGAAAAGCTGCCCAAACGCATATAAAATGCGCAGCGTGCATAAGGCAAGCGCTGGACGCAAGAAGAAAAGGTTATTGTGCGCTGAACGCAAGTCAGAGCGCAGGACATAGAGCGAAACTGCGGGGGACGCAGGCCATAGCGTGGAACGCAAGGCTGGCGTGCGACACGCAAACGCAAAACACCTCGGTTTTTTTAATTTTTTTGAATCGTGTAATTTCATTTGTTAATATTCGACTCGGAACATTGATAATACGAAACAATTAAAGCCACGCACACACAAACATGCACAATAGGATAATAGTATGCAAACTTCCAACCTAAAGTCAAGATCTACGTTTGAACTATGGTCAGGTTTAGGTTAATGCTGAAAGGGTCCATGACAAAGAGATTGATCCCACGTTTCGTACATGTTGAGTCATGTAGTGTTTTGATGATTGCAAACAAATGATGATTATTTAACTAACATGTGTGTTTGAGATGTGCATATTACATTAACATAAAACAAGTCATGGAAGGTTGAATACACTAGTAGAATAAATGCTTATTGATGCGGTCATTAAGTGGCCTATTGCGGCGGTTTTGATCGCGCAGCAATTAACTGCGCAGCAATAGGTAATTAAACTATTGCTGCGGTTTTAAACCGCAACAATATTACAACATATTGCTGCGGTTTCTGGGAAAAACCACAGCAATATAAATATTTTTTATTATAAAAATAAAGTATATTGCTGCGGTTTCTAGGAAAAACCGCAGCAATATGCTGTAGTTAATATTAAAAAATAGGCATATTGCTGCGGTTTCTAGCGAAAACCGCAGCAATTGGTACTAGAACAGGCAAAAAAAATTTTTTTTTTTTTTCATTTTGTCATCAAATTTGAAAAATTAAAATGCTGAAAAAAAAATAAAACACAACAAATTCAAAGTAAACACAAATTTGTTATGTAAAAAAATGCAAACATCACTCAATCACTCAATCACTCAAGAAGATGAACACAACTAAAGCAACACAGTGTATAAAAAACAAAAAATAAGAAACTGAAAATAAAAAAAATCCTAAAACAAAAATCTACAAACATATCTAAAAATCGAAAAAAAAGAAAACGAAAAAAAAAGAAAACAAAAAACAGAAACAAAAAAAAAAAAGAAAAAATAGATCTCCATTGTTGATGGTGACGAAGAACCGGATTCGAAGTGAACGAACGATTGTTGATGGAGATCTGAACGAACAAATCTCGGCAGATCTCGAACATCAAAATCAAAAAGCAATGAAATTCATAATAAACTCCAGGATATCCGCGAAAGTCGAACATCAAATCAAAAATCAATCAGGTTCGTAAAAGCTCCAGAAAAACATCATTTAATCAACTAATGAAGTAATATACGCAGGATTTTGAATTCGAACTCGAAATTTCACTCACATCCTAATACTTCTTTCCGATGACAAACCAAGCAAAACCCTAGCATTAAGCGCAAAATCCAAGAGCAAATTCCAAGCACGAACGAACGAACGAGGACGAGGAAGCTTCGCCGGTGTTGCGTCGAGCGACTGTTGCGTGAGGACGAGGAAGGCTGATGGCGTGAGGGAGGGAGGAAGTCCCGGTGGGTGAGGAGGGAGGAAACGCCGGTGGGTGAGGAGGGAGGAAACGGCGGTTACAGTGAAAGTGAGGATGAGAGGTTAGAGGTGAGAGGTGAGAGGATGAGAGGTTAGATGTGAGGGTTTGAAAAACGGCTGAGGGTTTGCAAATGGATGAGAGAGAGAACCGAGAGAGGCGTGTGAGGTTCTGATGTTGAGAGAGGGATAGTGGGAAAAAAACCCTAACGGATGTGTTTTATATTCTTTTTTAATGATATTGCTGCGGTTTTTATGAAGAACCGCAGCAATATATTAAAATATTATTTTTTAATATTATTTGAATATATTGCTGCGGTTCTTGACAAAAACCGCAGCAATATGTATGGTCAGATATTCAATTTTTTTCAAATTTTTTTATGTTGATATCATATTGCTGCGGTTTTTAGGCCGAAACCGCAGCAATATCTTTATTTTATATTTTATATTTCTTTTTACGTGACATATTGCTGCGTATGGGTAAAACCGCAGCAATATCAGCACAGCAATAAGCATTTATTCTACTAGTGATATATCACATCATGAAGGACTTCCAACAAGTGAAGTTCCTAAAAGAGTTCCTTTAAGGAACACAAACAAAGCGGTTCCTAGGTACATCCTAAGAGGAACATTGAATATGAAGTTCCAGAGGTGGAGTTATCAACATGTGGTTCTTGAGTTGGAGCAGCATGGAGCATGAAGGCAGAAAATATGAGTTTATTTTCTAGGATTTATGTAAGTATGTGGAAACGTGAAAGGTAAAGGAACAATGTCAAAAGGAACTCGTAAGGTCAAAAGGAACTCGTGGAACTTAGAGTCAATAAGTCAGATGCATATTATTATCTTAATCTATAGGAATTTTTTTAGAGTTCGTTTGTTAATAAATCTCTACTTGGTTAATAATTTTTAGATAATATGCATTAGTTGTTTTAGGATAAGATTTAGTTTTTGGAAAATAAAAAGGCTAGATTTATAATATGTATAATGAGTTTTTGTAAAGAAATTGTCTGTATGTTCCTCTCTAAGGAACAAACGTGCTGGTACTCTTAATCTAAGTTAAAGGAACGAAGTAGCAGTTAAAGGAACTAGACGTGTAAAATATTGTGCAACGGTTAAAAGGCATATGTTGAGATTTTAAAGGCTAAATTTTAGGAAAATGATTTTATGTGGTTAAAATATGATTTTAAAGGAAAAAATTTTATCTTTATTCCAAAATGAAATCATTTTCGGATTTAAAAGAAAATCCTGTAAAAATATTATTTGATAAAAAGATTTAATTTTGGTTTTATTAATTAGAATAGTTTTTAATTAAAAACCAAATTAAAAATACTATTGCACAAGTAAATGTTAGATTTTAGGAAGCAGTATTAATTTGTTGAAGCAGTATTAATTTGTTGAAGCAGTATTACTTTGTTACACACGTTCAAGATAAACGTGGAGTTAGTGGGAGATCATGGAGCATGTTCCTCAAGCTAAGGAACAACATGGGTTAATGCTTTAAACCACTAACTCATGATTAATCCCACGTTCATTCCGAATGACTGCTATAAATATATAAGTTCAATTATGTTTCAAATTATCTGACTGTTGTCATTCCATAAGGTCTGGCTTAAGGAATAATGTTATAACAGAATTATATTGTTATATTCCTCGTTTTGAGTCATTTCCAAGTTCCTACGAATGCCATGTTCATTTATAGTTCTTCAGTTTCTACATACTAGAGTTAAACTAAATTATCAAATGTCTGTATTTGAGTTTGGAGTTAAAGGGTTTGAGTGAACTCTTGTAATGGGGACTTGGTTAAGAGTTTGAGTGAATTCTTGTATAAAGTTCGAGTTAGGAACTTGAGTAAGGCCCCGTTCTTTTGAACTTATTTTGACTGAAATTAAATTAAATTAAATTAAATTAACTGAAATTAACTGAACTAAACTGAAATTAAATTAACTGAACTGAAATTAAATTAACTGAACTGAAATTAACTGAACTGAACTGAAATTAAATTAACTGAACTGAAATTAAATTAAATTAACTGAAATTAACTGAAATGAGAGAAACTGAACTGAATTGTATACTTAATTTTCTAAAATAATAATTATCGATAATAATCAATAAGTATTAACATAATATTATCAATACTTATTATTATTATTATTATTATTATTATTATTATTATTATTATTATCATTATTATTATTATTATTATTATTATTATTATTATTATTATTATTATTATTATTATTATTATTTATTATTATTATTATTATTATTATTATTATTATTATTGTTATTATTTATTATTATTATTGTTATTATTTATTATTATTATTATTATTGTTATTATTTATTATTATTTAATTTAAGTTCAGTTAAGTTCAACTTTATATTAATAATAATAATAATAATAATAATAATAATCATAATAATAATAATAAATAATAAATAAATTATAAATTATAAAAAACAATAAAAATAAATAATAACAATAAATAATAAATAATAAATAATAAATAATAAATAATAAATAATAAATAATAAATAATAAATAATAAATAATAAATAATAAATAATAAATAATAAATAATAAATAATAAATAATAAATAATAAATAATAAATAATAAATAATAAATAATAAATAATAAATAATAAATAATAAATAATAAATAATAAATAATAAATAATAAATAATAAATAATAAATAATAAATAATAAATAATAATAAATAAAAAATAAAAAATGTGAATAAATAATAATAAAAATAAAAAATAAAAAATAGTGAATAAATAATGATAATAATAATAGTAAATATAATAATAATTATAATAATACTAAATAAATAAATAATAATAATAATAATAATAAATAAATAATTATAAATAAACAATAAACAATAAATAATAAACAATAATGATAATGATAATAATAATATTAAATAAATATAATAATAATAAATAATAAATAATAATAATGCATAATAAATAATAATAATAATAACATAATAAATAAATGATAATAATAAATAAATAATAAAAAATAATAAATAATAATAATAATAAATAATAATGATAATAAAATGAATAAATAAATAAATAATAATATAATAAATAAATAATTATATAATAATAATAATAATAATAAAAATAATCGTAATAAATAATAATAATAATAATAATAAATAATTAATAATAAATAATAAATAATAATAATAATAGTAATAATAGACAATAATAATAAAAATAATAATAATAAATAATAAATAATAAATAATAATAATAAAAATAATCATAATAAATAATAATAATTATTATTATCATAAATAATAATAATAATAATCATAATAAATTTAAATAATAATATTAATTATTATTATCATAAATAATAATAATAATAATAATAATCATAATAAATATTAAATAATAATATTAATTATTATTATTATCATAAATAATAATAATAATAATAATCATAATCATAATAATTAAAACATTACATAAGATGAACTAAATTGAAATTAACTGAAATTAACTGAACTAAACTGAAATTAAATTAACTGAACTGAAATTAAATTAAATTAACTGAAATTAAATTAAATTAACTGAAATTAAATTAACTGAACTGAAATTAAATTAACTGAACTGAAATTAACTGAAATAAACTGAAATTAAATTAACTGAAGTGAAATTAACTGAAAATAAGTTCAAAAGAACAGGGCCTAAGTTCTTGTTGTGTATGCGTAGACATAGGGTGAAGTCTATCTAAGGGTGAAGGGTTTGAGTAAAGCTTTTGTAAAGAGTTTTGGGAACTCTTGAAAGTCTTAGAGTTAAGTCTAGAGTATAAAGTGGAGATTGTGAGAGAGTTAGAGTTTCTAGTGGAGATTGTGAGAGAGTTGGAGTTCCGAGTGGAACTTGCGTATGTAATAGGTTGAAATAGATGAGGTTTCCTATAATAGTGAAGAGTTTAAATCCCGAGGAGGTCAGGGTTTTTCTTCTTGTATTGAGACAAGAAGTTTCCACGTAAAAATCTCTCTTGCACTTTCAGTTCCTTATTTCTTATGTTTTAAATTCCGCATTATTTGGGCAATAAGTTCCACACTACAATTCCCCCCCCCCTCTTGTAGTGTTCCTTCCAAGTTAACAATTGGTATCACAGCCGGAACTCAGTGATAAGCAGGAAACCCTGCTGAGTTAAGTTCATGTAAGAAGAAGGAACCTCACACATAGAACATGTGTTAATGAGGCAAGGTAGATTGTCTTTATGGCGGCTTAAACAATAGCCATGCATATGCAAAATTGTAATATCATTCTAAAGCATAAAAAGAGTATGAATCGTATTTTTCGAGTTTCACCCACTCATTTAAAATAAATATTTTTAAAAAAAATCCTACCCAGTGAAGTCGCCAAATTGTAGGCGTGTTTTTATTTCGCCTACGCAGTGTGTGCGCGTATTTGATTTGACTACCCCATTGTAAAGGTTTTATTGAAAATATTTTCGAAGTCGCCAACAAGTCTTTAAAGGAACACACATTAACCTAATTGGATATTGAAAACTGTAGGGACATCTTAGGGACTTATCCAATGTAGATTTCCCTATCCTGACTCCATAGATAGTCAAAATGAACCAAAGATTGAGTTCGGGGGTGAGGGTACGAACACGGTCATAATGAACCACATTCGCCCATTGATGGCCTCTACTAAATATCGATTCATGTCAATGTTTATGCAATAAAATAGCCATATAATATTTTCAACACCCTAAAAATAATTTAGTCTAGATTGGTTCAGGAAACCCATAAAAAGACTATTTTTAGTGACAAGTTATTAGGCAATCAAATTACTAGGAACCTAGCAGGTTGTTCAAATTATCTGATTAATATTAGAACAGCTCTTTAGGTCTTTGATTAACAAAAATAACATGTGGCCATGTGGGTGATAAAAGTCATGCATAGAACAATCATATAATATGTATAGAACAATCAAGCAAGCAAATAATAATGTATGAGAATAAATAAAAAGAAGGAAGGATTAGAATATACAGTAGAACGATTTTATAACAAAGATCTTCATTATGATATAAATAGTTAGTAACTTCAATATAAAAATAGGAATTTATTCAAGGACCTCAGGATTATACCGTGGCTTGGGTCTGCGAGATCGACAATCTTCGGGACGAGCAATCGTGAAGCCTGAAATTATGAATGTCTGAAAGATCTGAATGTATGTATGAAAATATGTGTTTGTATGTCTGAAAGTATGAGTTTTTGTAGGGAGGTTTTGTAAAGAGGTTCGTAAATATGTTCGTAGAGTTCGAAGTGTTTCAGTGTGAAAAACCGTTTGAAATTCGGAAAATCGAAGCCTGTTTATGGGGAAAACGAATCTGCGCTTCACGCGTCATCTGCGCCAGGCGCAGGATGACGTGTCACGTGCAAATACACGTGCCAGGCGCAGATTGGCGCACCTGACGCGGCATGCCCAGAAGAAAGCGTACATGTGGTACGTACTTTGAAAAAGATAAGAAAGAAAAAGATGCGTCTCACACGGACAAGTACGCTTGACGTAGGACTCTGTATGACACATAAGTCTACGTGGCATGACACGTGCGCTCGGCGTGCTGCTGTGCGCTAGGCGCAACGCTTGGACTCGGCGCACTTTGGTGCGCTCAGCGTACCGCCTTGCTTTTGACACGTTTTGACAGCTTTTTGATACTAACGCGTTTTAAAGATTTTCTTTTATCTTTTAACTCCAGAAATCTGATTTTACGGGATAAAATCCGATTTTAGTTATAAAAATATCTTTGAAAATATGTATTTTATTTAAATAAAATAATTAATTATCAATGAATAATTAAATGGGCTTTTCAAAGAGTTGGGCTCAAGATACGTCTTTGGATCATTAAAATACGCTTTAATACCTTTAAAATAGTTTTGGTCGTTCTTACTGCTCTGCTCTTGGGTCGGACCAATTAAGACCGCAGTATGTTTCATCATTGGGCCCTTAAATGGGGAGACACGATTATGTGTCTACACATATGAGGGCCATACGCTTCTATACACTCAGTCAAATGGGATTTGGTGCAAAGTTTTTCCGGCAACTTCGTTGGGCTTAGCACAAACATGGTTCAGAAATTTACCACCAGCATTAATTACTGATTTTTCTCAATACAAGTCAAGACAAGAAGCTGGCTGACAGGATTTGGGCCGACAAGATCAGGCCCCGAATTAAGTCGATGAAACCCAACGCAACACACTAGTTCAAGAAAGGTTGACGGTCATACATGTCATAGCTGGCGTCAGTTTATGGGGGAACCGCCAGCAGAGCTAAGGCAAGTTTAAAAAAGTTCCATCATCAAGTTAATATCCATGAAACGCATAAGTGGCTTGAGCCGCCAACTATGCCAATATTCATCTTCACGAAGAAAGATTCAGATGGAATCATTATTTTTCCTTATGACGATCCTCTCGTTATAACATTGAACATTGCTAACCCTATTATCCATAGAGTACTGGTTGATGGCGGTAGTTCCACCAATATCCTTTTCATGACAGCCTTAAACAAGATGAATATTGGCACTAAGCATTTGAAAACCGCCAACTATCATGTGACATGGTTCATCGGAACTCCAGTCATACCAAAGGGAGCCATAAAATTGCCGGTAAATATCGGCCAAGAGGAGAAAGCAAGAGACCTAAAAGTCGAGTTCCTTGTAGTACATGTCTCATCATCTTTCAATGCTATCATTGGTCGTCCACTAATTTGTGATGCATATGTAGTGGAGTTAGCCTACCATATGACCATGGTGTACAAGTCTAATGCCGGACAACTATAGAGGGTGAAGGGCAGCCAAGAATCAGCCTGATCTTGTTACCACACCATGATGAAATGTACAAGTCAGAAAAGGAAATCAGAGGGAGAACTTGACAATGAAACCAGCAAAACAAATTGCGTCTGACCAGTCCTGGTAACAAGAAGATAACTAGTGAGGAGTTACAAACTAGACCTACTGAAGTATGTAATCCACGGGGAGAAACTTAAGAAATTGAATTGGTTGACGGAAATGAAGGGAGAACCGTTAAGATTGGACCTGGCATGGATCTTGACATCAAAGTGATCAATTTGATTACCCTACTGAGTGAAAATGCATATGTATTTGCATTTTCAGCTGACGAGATGCTGGGTGTAGATCCAGACATCATGGTACACCACTTGAATGTCGACGGATCAATAAGGCCCATGAAACAGAAGAAGAGGACATTCTCAGCAGAAACGAACAAAGCTATCAAGGAGGAAGTTTGACAAACTCTTGGCGGCAGATTTCATTAAACCATGTGATTATCCGACATGGTTGGCAAATGTGGTCATGGTGAAAAAAGCAAATGGGCAATGGAGGATGTGCGTTGATTTTACTGATCTCAACAGAGCTTGCCCAAAAGACTGCTACCTTTTGCCAAGAATGGACCAACTTGTCGACTGGACAAGTGGTCATGCCATGTTAAGCTTCATGTATGCCTATTCTGGACATCATCATATAAGTATGTTCAAAGACGACAGAAAGAAGACAACCTTTATCACATATGCCGGAGTTTATTGCTACAAGGCCATGCCATTCGAATAAAAAAATGCTGGAGTAACCTACCAGAAGCCGGTCGACAAAGTGTTTGAATCTCATAAAGGAAGAAATGCTGAAGTATGTGTCGATGACTCTATCGTCAAAAGAAAACCAGAGAAAGACCACTTGAAATACTCCCAAGAAACCTTTGAAACACTCATACATTTCCAAATGAAACTCAACCCTCAGAAGTGTGTGTTTGGCGTTAAGTTCGGTAAATTCCTGGGCTTCCTAGTCAGCGAAAGAGGGATTAATGCTAATCCAGACAAGATTAAAACCATCATAGACTTGAGGAACCTAAGAATGTCAGAGATATACAGAGGTTGACAGGGAGAATGACAGCATTGACCGAATTCATCTCTAAATCAGCCGACAAGGCCTTGCCGTTCTTTAAGGTCTTGAGAGGAAACAAAGAATTTGAATGGGGAGGAAAGCAAACACGGGCTTTCGATGTGGTTAAAGATCACTTAAGCAAGCTACGTACCATAGCTAGACTTCTACCACAAGACAAGCTACAGTTGTACATGTCGGCCATGCTGAGAACAGTAGCAGCAGTATTCCTTGTCGAAAAAGGCAAAGAACAATTGCCGTTATATTTTGTCAGTCATGTCTTGAACCCTACAGAACGAAGATATCAACTCATTAAAAAATTGGCGTATGCAGTTTTGATTGCAGCCAGAAAGCTGAGGCCTTACTTTGATGCGCACTCAGTACAGGTTCTAACAAACCATCCTTTGGAAAAGGCTCTACATAATTTGGACTCATCAGGTAGAATGTTGGAATGGGCCAGTGAATTATCAAAGTTCAAGTCAAGAATTGTCATCAAAGCCCGGGCCTTTGCGTAATTCATAGTTGAGGCCATGTATGAAGAAGAAGTTGAACAAGTGGGAACTTAGAAAATATCGGTTAACACCTCCTCTACTTAACATGGCACATGAGTCGGCATAGTCATGACGTCCCCTGAAGGACATGTGTTCGGATATGCCATTAGATTCTGTAACACTTCGTCCATTTACACAAAAAGTAATACTTCCTCCGTCCCAGAAAGATCTGAACACTTGTTGGGAAACGTAGTTTAAGGTAATAAGTTGTGGTGTGGTTATCAAATGTTATTTTATTTTAAAAGTTGATGTGATAGGAGTTGGTGGGGTATTTTTTATTAGAGAAGAGATAAAGTTGGGTAACTTTTTATTGATAAAAGGTAGAGTGTGGGCCAAAGATGTATAAAAGAAATAATATATTAATGGTGGGACCATGCCTATAATGGAAGTGTTCAAACTAATTTGGGACAAACATAAAAGGAAAGTGTTCAGACTATTATGGGACGGAGGGAGTAAGAAAATACAGCCAATAGACAAAGTGGATGATAGCAGAAATATCGTCGAGACAGAAAATGTCACTCTAAAGTTCAACTAAACATTATCATAAAGAAAACATCGTAAATATCATACTAAAACATCCTCCAAACAAGTTTATCCATCCATAGCAAACAACAACTATTAATCCCAAATCATAAACATATTATCCAAAATCTCTTGTGGCAAAATAACCACCAAACCAGTACTACTTTACATCTATGAGGCTAAAAGCCTTTCTGTAACCCTCATAAATATCATCTACTAAAACAAATATAATCAACTTAGTAAATCTCCCAAACACACTTCCCCAGCCCAAAACGTTATAAGTCTAGCCTTCGGAGCCATGTACAATTATAAAGAAACAACAAATAATACACAGTTCTACAGTTCTTGTTCACATTATTTGCTTCATTTTAATTTGCTACCCGAAACTTATCTTCCCTACAGTTTGTCTCTACATGAATCTGGTTGGTATATGGAACTTCCGATATAGGCCTAGGCATCCTCCTCACATGGATAGTAAATTATCATGGTGATAAGTGATATATATATCACTCAAATACCTTATTTCCTTATCTTTAGAGTCATTTTTCCTCTTTATATATCATTTTCTAGCTTATTTTGCTTAATTTAGAGTAATTGAGTTATTTGTAGCTTATTTGTGAATAGTAGTTATTTTGGATATTTATATAGGGTTTGGTAATGCTTATTTGTATTTGATATTGTAGGATCAACATTAGAGGTCTCTATACCACACACTAAGCATAGAGTGGAGCAATTTTGGCAAAATAAGAGCTTTTGGAAGGAATTGTGCACAACGATCAAATTCAAATGGACACTAAATATTTTTCAGTGATTCAAGCTGAAGAAGAACGTTTGGCTAGATAGCTTTTCAAAGAGTGGTAATAATCCTGATTCCGATGAAATTTGAAAGAGATATGGCTCTTTGAAGTCAAGCGCGTCTGCCAGAACGGAACGCCCGCTCTGTATTGTTTGGAGCGCTCGCTCCAAAAGCCCAGATTACCTTATGCCTACTCGAAATTCTAGATAGCCCGCTCCGAACTATATGGAGCGCCCGTTCCACTTGACCTCTACAGAAATCCCTATTTTTCGACCCGTTTAATGATATAATATTTAAATCTTTTAAAAGGACGGACCCCTAACTTCTGAAGGGGAGGAAGGAGGACTAGCCTCCATAAGCTTACTTAGAGGTTTTACTTAGGGTTTTTAGAGAGAAACTCTCATCTTCTAAAGAGAGAAGTGAGATAAACTTGTTGAAAAGTGTGGAATTTGAAGCATCTAAGAAGGAAACTTGAAGATTTGGAGGCTCCTTGCAACTTTAATGAGAATCTCTTACTTTCTCTCATATTTGTTGTTTTATTTACTTATTTTCATGTCATTTTCGCTTTATTTACTTGTCCATCCTAGATTAGTATTTGGTTTCATGTTTTTAGTTGTTGTTGTTTATTTCATTTAATAATTTGTTATGATTTGTGAGTAGTTATTTGGCTTGGGAGAGGATGAAGCCATTAATGATATCATAAGCATTTGGGTCATATTTGGGGTTATTTTGGAAAACGAAATTAAATTAGCAATAAGGGTTTTATTGTTGGTTTTTGTGATTGGCCTCTCTGAAAGCTTAATTAATAGTCACTTCAATGAAGGATTGAAAGATGATATTGAAGAACTGACTCCCTATTTGTCAGTGGCGTATCCAGGATTCCAACCCTATGGGTTCGGAGCCGGTAAAAAAAAATCTAAGCCCTTCATAGTCACAATACAATCTACACAAGAAAGAAATTTCAACTCCATGAGTCTAGACACTACAAAGTTTAATCACATTCAATCATTCATTCATTCAACATTTATTCAACATTCACAATCCACAATCCACAATCCACATTCATTCATTCAACCTTCATTCATTCAACATTTAAATTTGAAATTCATAAACCAACAAATTCAACTCCATGAGATTGAGTCAGTGACTAAAACGAAACATGCTTAAAGGAATACAACTCCACTAAGAAGACACTAAGGTAGTAATACAAGTCGACTAAAAAGAAACTAAGGTAGTATGCTATTATGTAATATAGTTAACATTCTGTTAGAAAAAGGGTCTAGCAGAGTGGCTTTAACAACTTTTGTCGAACATACTGAGTTTTCCTACAACACACTTACACATGAAAAGCACAGCACAGACACATAACCAGGACAACATCTTATTATGAGCCATATTGTATGGTAATTAGCAAGGTTATTATTTCGATACAAAGACTGAAACTTTACATGAAGTAGCGTAATCAAAGGTTAAAGTAAAACAAAGAGCATTCTGCTCTCTGTTCGGTGTTCATGACAATGAGTCTAATAATACTAACAAGTAACAACTAACAACTCCACATTCATTCCTTCAAGTATTCAACATTTAAATAATTAACAAAATTACATAATTACAAATTTACAATTACATATTCTAATGTCTAAAAGACAAAATCTGAAATTCATATTTAAAATTGAAGAATTGGGCGTTACCGTTCAAAGTTCAAAGCCGTTGGCTAGATGCGGTCACCGGAAATGAAAGAACTTGAGTAGTCGCCGGCTCGCCGCAGTGCGCCATCGCGGTGGGAGGACGGAAGTAGATGGCTCGCCGCAGTTCTTCGAATCTTCGATGCTTACTTGCTTAGGGTCAGGGAGTTAGGGTTTTGGTTTTTGAGGAAAAAATGTCGGCTTTGTGTTTTGTTCAGTGGTTGAGGGAGAATTGCTGAATTGGGCTTAGTTATTGGGATAAAAGAAAAGAGAAGGGAAAAAAAAGGGTGTTTGTTCACTTGTTGGATTCGAACCTCAGACTTCAATCCCAACCCGCGCGTACAATGGAGAGACAAAACCACTATGGCATCTGCTTCATTCCTGATCTACTAGGCACGCAAATAATATATATCTAATATCTAAAATATTTTTAATTTAAAAAAAAAAAACCGGGCAATTTTTTTCCAAAAATCAATGGGTTCACCTGAACCCAGTGAACCCATAGTAAATCCGCCCCTGCTATTTGTTCACTTTACTTGCATGAAAATAGGGGTTTTAGTTAAGGGATTTATTTAGTCATCTTGTTATGTGTGTTCTTGAGTTAAGGTTTGTTGCATGAATATAGGACATAATCTCCAATTTGAGTAACTCTCTTTAGCTTGAAAGAGTAATTAGGCACTTGTTAGATGACCCCTTTAATTCATATATTCTCTTTGGATTACCTTCTTATTTGCCTAATTGTTTTCATGATTGACATAGCTGGTGAATTCCCCTACCCTAATTCCTTTTATTTAAAAGTTTTTAGTTGATAATTGACAAATCTCTCAACTATATCCTCGCCTATCTTTATTATAACTAAAATTTTTGATGATTACCCTTAATCCTTGTGGAAGAATGACCCTTACTTGCCATTATAGTTAGGTTACTGATTAGTTAGGGTAGTTTGACTTTAAGAGGTTAGCAACGACCTAGTTTTCCCATGTCACATGGGGAGATGCAGTTCACCCATATGATTTCGATGAAGAGTGTGATCAACAACTAAATCATCTGATATAGTTCGAATGAGATACAATAGGCTCAGAAGTATAGCAGGGAGGATACAGACAATGCTAGGAGGCATGGCTACCCAAGGAAACAGATTTCTAGCATTGTTAAGCTGGAGAGATCCAAGAGCTACCTGCCTTTACACTTTCTTTTGCCTCATTGCAACTGTGTTACTCTAGGTAACACCTTTTAGGCGGCTGGCTATCTTCGCAGGCTTGCATTTCTTACGACATCCGCAGTTCAGAAGCTAGATGCCAACAGTTCCCAGCAATTTCTTCAGAAGATTGCCTTCTCGAGCTGATAGCTTGCTCTAATTAAGTCTACCAACTGCAGACTTAAACTTTCGTTTGTTTATTCATTGTAAGATCATTCTCCAGTTTACTTTCCCTTCTTTTTCTTCCCTATTTTTCAATCGTTCAATTCTCATGTATCATCATTCATCTCCTCTAAGAGATTTCTACAACCAATATTTCTGAATATCGAATTTTTAACAAAAAATAGCAACTAAAATGGTCAATTGTTTTGAATAATTCGGTATTATCATATTATCCAAATATGTGATGCACCAGTCAAAAAAAGAGAGAATTCAAAGAAAATAAACAAAGATCTGACAGATACACATACAACATCCTTTCATACGTATGTATAATGTAGTCAATTAAAGTAAACTGCAATTGTTGATTGGCACAAGCTCACCTGATCTAAATTTGATAGCCATAAAAGGGTGATATCATTGCCTATCAGAACAATTTTATAGCTGAAGCGAGGGGTGGGCCCAATTACACTCTCATATTCCAACATTTACAAACTTTTTACAAACTTAGATCAGTTGGTATAGGCATACGATACTTGGCCACTTTCCCCTTTCTAACTCTTTTCGTGGCATTGTAAATTTTATTATTAACTGCCTAAAAATTTTGAAATTATATTCATATAGATCTCAAGTAAATAAGAAATTGTTCAGCTAATTGAAAGAACCCAACATATACTTTACCATATGTATAGAGTTACATATCGCAATTATACTGAATAAAAAAAATTGACTGAAAAGGAAAAGTAAGGTCGGGCCTAGGCCATCGAAGAGAAATAAATACATGGACTAGGCTACCTTTCCAAATAGTTATGGATCATAATGAAACTTTATGAAGTAAGTGAAATTTTGGGATAAAATAGAATTCCCATGAATATTGATATGGAATTTTCCTTATGTTTTACCCACCTTATCTCTCTCTAAAGATATTTTCTCTGCCTTCTCTCCTCAAGCCCCTTTTCCCCCAAAACAAACCCTAGGAACTCGCCGGAGTTCCGGCGCCGCTCAAGCCGACGGCGTGGTCTCCGGCGAGTTCCGCTCATTTTTTCTTTGCTTTCAGTTCTTCTTTGTCGGTGGATTTCGTCGCTTTTCGTTATTGTAAGTCGGTGGCTTTCCGGTGGTTTTCTTCGCTTTCCGCTGTTCTTCGTCGGTGGTTAGTGGTTTCCTAGTTTGCCTCGTTCTGGTTAGGTGTTCGCTGGTTCGAACACCCCTCCCTTGTCGCGTCTTCGAGTCTCCCTTCCCCCTCCCCTGGTCTTGGTCGAGTCGCCCCTGTCGTCGTATTTCCAGCGGATTCCTCCCCCTCCCTGGGTGGTGCGTCGGGTTCCACATCCCCCTCCCCTGTTTCTGTGTTGTTGGGCTTCCCCCTTCCCCTCCCCCTGGTGTCGTGTTCTCGGGCTTCCCCTAACCCCTCCCCTCCCTAGGTTAAGTGTTCGTCTTAGATTGGGCTTCCCCTTCCCTTCCCCCCCCCCCTAGCTAGTATAACGTGGGCTTAAGTTTGGGCGTCCCCTTCCCCTTCCCCCTTCCCGGTTAGTGTTGAATTTATCAGTCCCTTTTGTTGGTGGTTCTCCGGCTCTCCCCCTCCCCTAGTGCGTGTTGGCAATACGTTTAGTTGTTTAGTTTGTGGGCGTTAGTATGGGTTGTTTGTTTGTTTCAATAAGCTGCTTGATGCTTTTGTTATTTGCTGGAGGTCGTATTCATCTTGATGTTGGCTCTGGTTTAAGTGATTGGTTAGGTTTGCGTGGCAAGAGATTTCATGGATGGGGTCTGTTTTGTCCGATTTTGAAAATCGGCCGGTTCTTCGAGATCTAACTCTAGTTAGATTTCAAACTCGCTTGGTAATGATTTCATCAATCATTGCCTTGACAAAAAGAAATCTGAAGGCGGCTCCCAATTTGCTAATTGGGTTTATAGCGCGTCAACTCTTTTGAGCTTCTCATCAGTGGAGAAGCCTGACATACCCTTCCAAAAGGATATCGAGTCACAAAGGAATGTGACTCTTCCAGGAAATATGGACGTAGAATCTCATGTGACGAAAGGTCAATGGGATTGGTCCTGTAGCGAGTTTCTATTCTCGTGATTGCTTTGGTGCCCCGTTTGTGAAATCAGCCTTCTCCTCTCACTATGTTCGTCAGGCGCCTGGCGATCGGCTTTTACTAGCAGAAGATTTTTTCTACAGTTACCTATCATCTTAGCCCTCCAGATCGAGCAGTTTTATCCTTGTTTCAGTTATTTTTGTTTTTGTAATAGTTTTGTAAGAGCGAGTATCGCTCAGTTTAGTTTCTTTGCGTTTGTAGACTTGTATTAGCACTAGATTGTACTTCTTTTTTTAATTAATGCACATTTTCCCCGATGTCAAAAAATAAAAAAACAAAAAAACAAAAAAAGAATTGCCATATACACCATTTATGACCGCCTATGAAACAAATCGTCAAAGTTTGTAGCAAAGGCAAGTCCACCTCTTAAACTTAGACTGCTAAACAAGACAAGAAAAACGAGGCACAAAGTAATGTTTTGGGGTTTTGTTCACAGGAAAAATGAGGCATAACAATATGGCATTGCTAAACAGTATATTCCACTAAATAAGGGCCAGAAGGAACTCAGATTAAGACTTGTTGAGTTGTAATAAACAGAACCAAGACAAAAAGGAAGCAAGACATGCATAGAATAATATCAAAACTTAGGGCAAAAATGCATGTATGAGGTGATTCCCTAGCATTCTCGCGGAAAATATAGGGGTGTGAAATTTTAAAATGATTCAAGGTCAGCTAAATGAATTAGTTTCAATGTGATTTTGACCAATTAGAATACGAGTACACCATGTGAACAAAACACCAAACCTAAATCGAAAAAGGGAGGATTCACATCATCAAAACAAGCACAGATCAACTATGAACCATGATCTACCATAAACACCATATATAGATGCCTTAGTTGCACCATGTCATTCTCAAAGAGTGTTGGGTTGAGACGAAAACTCTATCCTGTAAAAAAGGACGTAATACAGTTTTCTAAGAGTCAATAATAGTTCTACCAAGAATGTAAATTACTCTCCTAACAAAAGGAAGTAATGCCACATTTTACCCCCTACTGCTTACTTTCCTCTTTTAGCATATATCCATTCTCACCAACTTTTCTAGTAAGAAACCAAACAGAGGAAAACCAATTTACAATTGATTTTATCTTGGAAAAAAAAAGTTCATCCAACCACCAAAGACAATGAATAGTCACAATTTGTATTTATAAAAAAGCAAATCAACAAAAGGACATATAATCACTGAATCTAACAAAATTTGAAGGCTTCCATACAAGTCTAATATCACATAAAAGTTTGTAATACCCGAATCACGATAGTAAACAAACACATCAGAAACAGAAAAACAGCTTCAATAAGAAGGTAGCAAAATCTTAAGTGAAGGTTACTACTCTCTAGTTAACTCCTCTAATAGATAAGCTCATGAGGTTTCATGCCTGACTTCAATGAAAACCTTGCTGCCAAATAGGCCTTCAACTCAGGGACAGCTACAATGTTCTTAGTTAAAGGAGCATCAACTGTCTTTTGAGCCTCTTTCTTCTCTGATGGAAGCTCATTCTTCGCCTATAATTTAATATGTGATTCAAATGGTGAGAAGATTAAAAATGAAACAAATAAAACTGAACTAACGGTACAAGAAACTGAAAAAGAACTCACCTCCTTCTCTGCCTCAAAAAATTCTCCTTCTCCCTTCTTTTTCTTCTGTTCACCTTGCTTTGCAAAGAATTTGTCATCAATGTTTGACACATCCACTCCAGAAATATCAACTTTAGTAGAGGTACCAATTACATATGCTTGATTGACACGTCTAAGAGGAACGCCATTAATCTTGAAGGGACCTATGTATAACAACAGAAAAAGCTGTTAAGTAGAGCTTACCAAAGCATAATTATTGATTAAACATGTACACACATAACCCAAGTCTACTGCCAAAAGATCAATGAGACAGATTAAGAAACCATGAGATTGCTATAAAACCATCATGTAGCTTTTGCTAAAAACAAGCAATGTCTCAAAACCATAATAAGAATTTGAATTTGCCACTCTGAAAAGAATGCATAATCCTCAATACATCCAAGAAAGCAATGCATCATAGACCAATCATTTCATAGAGAAAATCCATACATAGTGTTCTGAATTCCATAGTAATACCACAAAGCAAAAAACACAACACCACAAATTAGGAATAAGTGCATAACGCATCTAAAGTGACTAAAGCTAGCTTCCTGTTTGCTTTAAATATCACCAAGAAAAAGCTAAATAGAATACTCCTACATAATGCCATAAAAAGTCTCAGTCCTAACTAATTCACTACCAAGGCAGATTAAACTCAATTCTTTGAATATGAAATCAGAAATAACATACAGATAAAACTCGATAATAAACAATTTCAGTGATCCTAGTCCTAAAGAGCAAAGCTTTTACGGGTTCAATAAAACATCCACATTTCCAATTCCATAAAAATACAAACTCTAATGAAAAGATCGGAATTTCAATAACAAATGAATGAAAAAAAACAAAACTAACCAGTAATTAGGAGTAACCCAGATGAGAGTTGCTTCAAAAACACAACTCGTTTTCCCTTAAACCTCCCAGCTAATACAATCAACACTGTCCCAGGTGTGATACTTGCCCTGCACATTTCCCAATAAAATCAAAATTATTACTCAAAAACAAAAAACAAAAAAAAAAAAGTAAAAATGAGAAAACCTGAGCTTGGTTGGTTTGGGTTTGCGCTTGTTGATCAACGGCTTCTTGATGTCATCGGCTGGGTAGAACTTAGACGGCTTCTCGGCTTGAGCCGGAGCCGCAGACTTAGGTGGGTGGGTTGGGAAAACGCCGCCATTTTTGGCTTTGATAGCCCAAAGACCTCTCTTATGGTACATCTTTGATCTGCTGAACTTTCCAATACCCTTGACAAGATCTGGGTTTCTGCTAACTTTCCTTGGTTTCACCATTTTCACTGTTACTGACGGCGACGGCTGCTGCTCCTTCTCCTTCTCCTTCTTCCTCTGTGTGTAGGGTAGTGTATGAAATGAGCGGAGAGAAGATAAAACCCTAGAAATTGAGTTCCTTTTATTGTTGGATGAAAGGTTTTCGGTAATGATGTAAAGCCCGTTGTTTGCGATTAATGAATTGGCCTTCATCCGCGGCCCAATGTTCAAAATTGGAATATTTGGAAGGGTTAGTGAACACTACTTAGTCATTGCATTATTCGTAGGGTTATTCGTGGATTGGGTTAGTGTGGTTTGGGATATAACCTAAACCAAACTGCAAATATACAGTTTAATATTTTTCCAAACTAAACTACATCGTACTTTTGCCCAAACCACACCATGCGAAACGATTTGGCGCGGCACTTTGTGGTTTAATCATTTTTTATCCTCGATATTTGAGTTTTGTAATATAAGAATTAAGATATTTGTTTTTTAGGTTTTTCTACACGGTGCCCCTAAGAAATTGGGTTTTCTACGATGTACCCCCTCTTTTTGGGATTTCCACATGGTATCCCAAATGCAATTAGTAACCACATGATGTCTCTGCCGCTATTTAGACGTTAAAGATTTCTTTATTTTTTGTGTAAAGCCACCAAACTACCATGACAACCACCTTCAAAACCCAAAACCGCTACAACCACCATCTGGAACCACCAGACCACCCATATCACCCCTGAAACCACCAGCAAAGCACCACACACCACGAAACCACAACCACCATCCCTAAATCATGACACCTTCCTCCAAAACCCGTATCAATCACGACACCCACCACAATCACGTCCTTCTCCTTCTTTGTTGGGTTTTCACGTGGTGCGGGAGTTTTGAGGGTGGGTCGGGGTGGGTTTTTTTAGTGTGGTGGGGTTCTCGAGGGTGGGTGGGGTTGGGTTTTCTAGGGTGGTGGGTGGTTTCAAGGGTTGTCTGGCTGCGCGAAAGGGTTGTCAGAGAGGTGGGCTGGGTTTTTCTCAGGGTGGTGGGGTTTTTCGAGGGTTGTTGGGCTGGGCGAGAGGGTTGGGGAAGAGATGGGTTGTAATACCCCATATTTTTGAGTATTTATTTAGGTAATTTCACTGGTTTTAAATTATTTTGGCGGGATTATGGCGCCAAACTTGGATTTATTAAAATTTTGGATTTAAATCCTAGTCATTATTTTAGTGAATAAGTTTTTAAACATTTTAAATATTTAATAATAATTTTCTTCTTTATGATGGAGATTTGCAAAAAAAAAAAAAATTAATGCTTGATATTAGGGGGGGGAGGTTTTGTTTTTCTTAAACCCCAAATTAATGTGTAGGTTACAAATCTAAGGATTAATCTCCTAATTTATTATGAAGGTTACAAAATCTTTAATTTTGGAAATTAAGTACTCTCTATTCTACACCTATAAATACCCCAAACCTCAAGCCATATTTTTCACACCAAAAACTTTAAAGATACCAAACTCTCTTACTTCAAGGTTCTTTCTTCTCTTCTTAATCTATATTAGTTTTTGTATTTCTTATTCAAGTTTCAATTTAATTTAAGTAAAAGATTTTCATGTTTCAAAGTTTAATATTTTGTTCATGTTAGGTTATGCATATAGTTTTATTTTATAAGGATTCATATTTAAGTTCATATGGTAAATTACTTATTAGATTTTTATATTATTGGTTGATTAGGACAACGTTCGAGCATAATACTAGGTGAAGTTGCTAGTATACTCTTTGTGCAAGATCAAGGTACGTTATGTAACTAGATATTTTGAAATGTGGTTTTATGTGTTAAGGTTGTTTATTGAGTTAATGGTTAAATGGATTTAGAAATTTGGTTTATAATGGTTACAACATTTTATTATTCACTCTTGAATATGAAAAGAAGGAATGAATTTATCGATCATATTATATGAAAGTTTTTTATCCTTTTTGAAAATTTAAATTATCATCACAAGGAATGGTTTGATTGGTTTTTATGAATTTTCAATATTCAAAAAGTTGATTATGAGAATAAGGATATTTATTCATGACTTACAAGTCATATTACTATTAATACCGCTTGATTAACATCAAGAAGGGTTTATGCTTCAAAGTCTACTTGTTGGCAATTATTGTTACACCTTGATATAGATCCGTGATGGGATGGCTAGCTTGGGAGTTTGATCATATGGTTTTATATAGAGTTTTAGGTGCATTTAGGTTGCATTTCTAGTTCATATTAGAGCATTTAGGTGCATATTTGCATGATTTACACAAGTTTTGCTCTACTACTCCCCGTTTGCGTGTTTCGATGAATTTCATGTTATTTTGATGCAAATTGATTATGATTATCTAAGATCAAGCCTTTTAATCATTGAGGATGGAGATAGCTTGCACAAGGATCACAATGCATCCGTTTGGGACAATTTCGAGTTGGAATGAAGCAAAGAGTTAGTGAAAGAAGTGCCAAAACTGACACTTGTTCACCATTTTGATCATAACTTTTGATACAAATTTGATAATCAAGAAATTCCAGTTGGGTTGGAAACTAGACTTTAATGGCTTTCCAATGATAGGTCACACGCCCCAAACGGACTTTTGGTTTGAGAGATACAGCCTTCGCAAGTTGACGCAAAATCGCAGTTTTTTCGCCCAATAGGATCGGGCGATTTAGCCCGATCGGGCCCGAGAACATATTCATCTGGCTGCGTTCTAGAGTTGAAAACAAGAGGAAAAGAATCCCGCCCGATCGGGCTGGTAGTCCGTCATATTTCCGATACAAAGATCTTTTCGCCCGATGAGGTCGGGCGAGTTGCCCCGACGAGATCGGGCGGTTGACCCGGCAAGCGTATTTTAATGATTTCTGGGCTATTTTTGTATTACTTTTCCTTTAGGTTTTAGGTTTAGTATAAATACGACAATTAGAATATTACTAAGACATCTTTTATTCATCTTGGTTTTGAGCCATTATTTTTCATAGTTTTCTCTAGCGAATTATTCAAGAACCCTAGTTTACTACTTTTCACTTTGGATTCAAGATCAAACATTTGGATTGCTTGCAAGTTCCATATAGTTCTTTAATTTGGTAATCTTCTTCATTGTTTTCTCCATTATTGTTTGTTTTCTCTATTATTGATTGGATTGATTTCTTAATTATTTGCAATAGTTCAAAGTATGAATTTCTACATGGATTCTATTATTGTGTTCGCAAGCATGAGTGAGTAGTTTTATTTCTAGGATTGTAGGAACCTATGTATGCAATGAGGGATTGATAGATTAGTATAATTACCCTTTATTTCAATTGTTTCCTGTGATTGAATCGTTCATGCTAGATTTATGAATTAGGCCTGATTTGTATTTCTATTATCGCAATATTGAATCTGCTTCGAGAGGAGAGATTTCGTATAGGCTTTCAATCATTAGGCATAGTGATCCTTGACCACGCGAGAGCGGCTAGGTGATCTTTGAGGGAGGTAATGTTCGAGAGAAATTACATGTGCCCTATATAAATTGACTTATTGGGTGATTATTATTCGTCTCTGATTTCCCGAATTGTATGCATAGTGATCCATAGTCCTAGTTCTTTATTAATTGATTCTTACTTTCGTATTTAGTTCTGTTATTTGCTTAGTTTAGTAAAACAACCATTTTCATCTGATTTAGTTAGTATAATATTATAATTCAGATACAATAGTATAACTTTCTCCCTGTGGATTCGATCCTGACTTCCCTGACTACTTGTTAGTGGACCTTAGGTTATTTTTGATAAGGTGATACGACTTTAGCCTGTCAAATTTTGGCGCCGTTGCCGGGGAGACGGTTTATTACTATTATATCTGAACTGTTAATATTAGACTAATTGTATATATTTTTTTTTGTAAATTTTTTTTTTAATTGTTGTTATTTGAATGACGTCTATCTCTTTTCCCCAATTTGAACATGAAGTGTTTTGGAGATATAAGCTTAGATTTGAGAACTTTCTTGGTCCCGACCATTTATTTGAACAATGGGAAATTGGTTTAATAATCTATGAGGGTTTGAATGATGATATGAGGGTGGTTGTAGATTCCATGAGTGATGGTAAATTCATGGATATGACACCCGAAGTGGGTTGTAATTTGTTTGAGCAATTAGCTAGGGAAACCTTTGAGTGGGAGATGACAAGATATGTTATTCCAGCTCTAGAAAATTCATCTATCTATGATTCTCAAATTTTTACCTCTCCATCTGATTTTTGTTCTTGTTGTCACTCTTATGATCATGATATTTCTCTTTGTCCACATAATGAGTCATATATGCATGTCAATAACCCTATCCCTGAGTTTAATTTGTCTAATGCTCCATCTGAATCTGATAATATCAAAGATTTTCTTTATGATTTCATGAATGAATTAAATAAGGTTCGGGAGGATTATAAATTTGTTCAGGAGGATTACATGTTGCAACTAGCAAAAATTGCAGAAAGTCAAAGATCAATAGCATCTGGACTAAAATCTATTAGCCAACCTATTGAGCAACATTTGTATTATGATGATGTGTTGGTTGAGAATGCTAGTTCATTAGAAGAAGGCTATCATTTGACTCTTGATGGTAGTTTAAATAAGGAAAAGATGGATATAACGGATGTTTTTGAGGAGGAAAAATCATCAGTTATAGAATCAGTGATTGAAAAACCATTGGTAATTGAACTTTTGAATGAAAACTCCTTTGTTGACAAGCTTATTGATGAGAGTGAAGTTTTAGGTAAAGAGTTTGAATATGCTGAAAGCGTACAAAAATTCAATGTTGAGCCTAACCTGCATAACACTCATATCCCGTTTTCACGGAAGCTTGATCTTGTACCTTCATCCCTTGTGTTATATCCTCCTTGTTTTCTTAAAGATCTATTGTCGCATGATAATTTTGACCAAGTAAATATTCGTGTTCATCCTGTGAAACCTGAGGAATTGCAAGATAGTTGTACATTTTTTTCTTTTTCTTATGATTCTTTTTCTTGTGGTACCTCTAACCCCCTATTAGTGAATATAATTATGCTTGCCATTAAGCAATATCGAGTGTTCAATAACATGTTTGCAGGGGAATTTGATAAGTTACTGAAGGCATTGGATTCTTCATAATGTAAAAAGTATTTCGGTCGTGCGGGACCCTACAAAACCAGCGCTTATCGGGAGGCAACCCGACTTTCTAACCTTTAGATGTTATCTTATTTCTACTTTATGACTACTTTGCTAACGTGTGTTCCAGTGACGTGCTCTTGGTTGTGGTGGAAGTGTCAATACTGTTTGGCACACTTTATGTTCATTACCTACCTTTTTTGTGAGTTGTACCCATCCCTTTTTTTTTACTTTGTTGTTCTTCTCAGTGTTCACATTGAGGACAATGTAAAGTTCGGCTTGGGAAAGGATGTCACTTCGTGCATGTTAGTTGCATACTAGTTTAGATTTGTTGCTTTAGTAGGATTGTTACATGGTTTGTACCGCTCATTAGGGGTGGGAGTTTACATGTAACAGAAAAAAATGTATTGCTTTCTTAGTTGCATTAGAATTTTGTTCTTTTCATATTATATTTCATATCATGTTAGTTTGCATCTATGGGACTATTGCTAGCACTTTTTGAGAACCTTGTTGATATTTCACTACACTTCCTAAGCGTCATTCATCTTGTTCATGATTCTTCATAGCACTATTTATTTGCAATTGATCGTTTGTGGTAAGATTATTTGATCTCTATGTGTCTAGATTTAACTTTACTATGCAGACACCCTAATCCAAGTGAGCTTATGTGCCTATAAACTGACGTATCTGTGTCAGTTATGTTCTTTCATGTATGATTAGTTCCTTAGTTGTCGCATTGATCTTGACTTTGACTTAATACTCTTTGATATTTGATAGTGCATACATTTTGATATAATTGGGGCGTTTTATTTCATGATCTTAGCTCCAGAGTTATTCTTTTTTTTTTCATATTATCCTTTCTCTAGCCCCGTTGAGCCTTCCTAACTATGTTTGATTAATTACCTATATTACAAGCCATTGGTCTCATTTGATTCTTGTCCTAAGCCTAGCTTGGGGGAGCGAGTATTAGTTTTGGTTTGGTTTGTATTGAATTAAAGTGCTCTATTTCTGGTTTCGATGGATGGAAAATATGTTTAGTGAGCTTAGAAATTGAATTGAAAGTTAAAAAAAAAAAAAAAAAAAAAAAGTGAAAATGAAATGAAAAAGAAGTGGAAAAAAAAGAGATGAGAATAAAGTAAAATAAAAAGGGTTATTATTGAATTTCTTGAATGGAAAAAGTGTTGGTTATATTTTTTGGAGATTGTTGGTTGTTGCGTGGAGTTGTTGTGACTTTTCATGGTCATGTTTTCAGTTACATGATGCTCCCCCTCATTGGTTTTTCCACCACAATTCCCAAATTATTCTCCATACCTTTAACCTCAGCCCCATTACAACCCTTAAAAGTCCTCTTGATCATTGTGTATTGTATTGTTGAGTATTAAGTGAGTCAATAAGTCAAAGTTAAAGAGTACATGTTTCATCTGAGTCGACTTGATTTAGGTTGAGTGTCATCATTTATCCTTTAAACACATGAGAGATTTGAGCGCGCATAACTATAGTGAGGTATGTCAGGTTTGGTTAAATCCAGCTTGTGAGAGATGGTATGTGGTATGATTGGAGAGTCAATTGCGATACATGACATGCTATGCGGTTTTGTTCGAGATTGTTTTGATTCTTGGTTTGTGTAGTGATTATATCTCTCGTGTTTTCAGTTGAGTCTTTGGCCATATTGTAGTCCTTTATTGTAGGTTGTCTTTCTTTTCTAATGTCTATGTCTTATTGCTTGAGGACAAGCAAAGGTATAGCTTGGGGGAGTTTGATCATATGGTTTTATATAGAGTTTTAGGTGCATTTAAGTTGCATTTCTAGTTCATATTAGAGCATTTAGGTGCATATTTGCATGATTGACTCAAGTTTTGCTCTACTACTCCCCGTTTGCGTGTTTCGATGATTTCAAGATTATTTTGATGCAAATTAATTATGATTATCTAAGATCAAGCCTTTTAATCATTGAGGATGGAGATAGCTTGCACAAGGATCACAATGCATCCGTTTGGGACAATTTCGAGTTGGAATGAAGCAAAGAGTTAGTGAAAGAAGTGCCAAAACTGACACTTGTTCACCATTTTGATCATAACTTTTGATACAAAATTGATAATCAATAAATTCCAGTTGGGTTGGAAACTAGACTTTAAGGGCTTTCCAATGATAGGTCACACGCCCCAAACGTACTTCTGGTTTGAGAGATACAGCCTTCACAAGTTGACGCAAAATCGCAGTTTTCCGCCCGATCGGGCCCGAGAACATATTCATCTGGCTGCGTTCTGGAGTTGAAAACAAGAGGAAAAGAATCCCGCCCGATGGGATCGGGCGAGCTTGCCCGATCGGGATGGTAGTCCTTCATATTTCCGATACAAAGATCTTTTCGCCCGATGAGGTCGGGCGAGTTTCCCCGACGGGATCGGGCGGTTGACCCGGCACGCGTATTTAAATGATTTCTGGGCTATTTTTGTATTACTTTTCCTTTAGGTTTTAGGTTTAGTATAAATATGACAATTATAATATTACTAAGACATCTTTTATTCATCTTGGTTTTGAGCCATTATTTTTCATAGTTTTCTCTAGAGAATTATTCAGGAACCCTAGTTTACTACTTTTCACTTTGGATTCAAGATCAAACATTTGGATTGCTTGCAAGTTCAATATAGTTCTTTAATTTGGTAATCTTCTTCATTGTTTTCTCCATTATTTTTTGTTTTCTCTATTATTGATTGGATTGATTTCTTAATTTCTTGCAATAGTTCCAAGTATGAATTTCTACATGGATTCTTTTATTGTGTTCGCAAGCATGAGTGAGTAGTTTTAGTCTAGGATTGTGGGGACCTATGTATGCAATGAGGGATTGATAGATTAGTATAATTACCCTTTATTTCAATTGTTTCCTGTGATTGAATCGTTCATGCTAGATTTATGAATTAGGCCTGATTTGTATTTCTATTATCGCAATATTGAATCTGCTTCGAGAGGAGAGATTTCGTATAGGCTTTCAATCATTAGGCATAGTGATCCTTGACCACGCGAGAGCGGCTAGGTGATCTTTGAGGGAGGTAATGTTCGAGAGAAATTACATGTGCCCTATATAAATTGACTTATTGGGTGATTATTATTCTTCTCTGATTTCCCGAATTGTATGCATAGTGATCCATAGTCCTAGTTCTTTATTAATTGATTCTTACCTTCGTATTTAGTTCTGTTATTTGCTTAGTTTAGTAAAACAACCATTTTCATCTGATTTAGTTAGTATAATATTAGAATTCAGATACAATAGTATAACTTTCTCCCTGTGGATTCGATCCTGACTTCCCTGACTACTTGTTAGTGGACCTTAGGTTATTTTTGATAAGGTGATACGACTTTAGCCTGTCAGGTGTGCACACTTAGGAAAGGAAGAGGAGATAAGAAGAGGAATTGTTTTGAAGATCATGTTAATCCAAGTTATTTGGAAAGATTTTGTTCTTTAAAGTTATCCTTGAATTATTAGTTAAGGAGATTTTGAAATGTAAAATATTGCGAACTAGTAAATGTGTTACCTATCTTGTACATTTCGTACTCAGTTTTATACTGACGCGTATTTTCCTTTTTCCTGTTTGGCTTTGCCCTATTTACCTTTTGGTAAGCAGTTTTGCAGATGAACTTTAGATGTGCATCGGAGCATACTAGGAAGGGGATCATCACCTAGTTTAGGATGTGTTTTATTCTTTTTAAGTTGAGATAATATTTATTTATAATAATAAAGAAGTATTATCTTTTGGTTAAGTCTTCCGCTTCAAGTTATTTGGTTAGTTAGTAGTTAGTTGCCGACAACGTGAAAGTCATGTGGTGGTAATGCTCCTAAATTACTCAAATATTATTTATGTAATTATTTATTTTAAAGTGAGTAATTTAGGGGTGTTACATGGATTGGGTTTTCGGGTGGGTGGGGCTGAGTTTTCAAGGCTGGGCGAGATGCGAGAAGGTGGCAGTGGTGGTTTGAGGGTGTTGGTGGGTTTTCAGGTAGGTGAAGTCGAGTTTTCAAGGCTGGGAGAGATGTGAGGAGGTGGCGGTGGTGGTTTGAGGGTGTTAGTCACAGTGGGGGAGGAGGGAAAGAGATAAAAACTAACGTCCTTTGGTTATTAATCAGGATCAAGGGTACCATGTGGAACTCCCAAAAAGAGGGGGTACAACGTAGAAAACTCAATTCCTAAGGGGCACCGTGTAGAAAAGCCTTTATTTTTTTACATTTGTGGACTATGGAAAAGTTTCTGTAAAGTTATTGCAACCTTTGTTGTTGCTAGGAAATAGTTCATTAGCTATAAATTGTTGGAGAAGTAACTCATAAATGACTAAAATATGTGGTGAAAAGTTGTTGAAAACCCAATACATAATTCATCTAAAATAGTTTTGCGGTTTACAATGCATTTTGGTTTTACAAAGATTCAAACCCAACCCAAATCGTAAACCACAGTTTGCTTGAATCACAATCCAACCCTAAAATTTTGAAACCGCAAACAAACTTAGATCACAAAAAAATGTTGTGGTCTGGTGCGGACCAGACCCCAGATCATACTCTGAAGAGCCCCAGTCTTTGGATTAACAATGGGGCTTGTTAAATGTCACCCTATTATCTCCAACCATTGCCATTTAGATGCTAACTTAGCACATATTATATTTCCCCCATTCCATATTACCTTCAATATATTCCCTTATTTAAAATTTCAAATTAATTATAACATTTTTTATAACATTACCTCAGATTAGAGCTGATTAAGGTTAACTTTGCTCGGCCTGAAAAATGTTCGGGCTTGGGCATGTTTTTAGCTCGTTTTTTTGGGTCGAGCCCAGATCTTTTTTTAATTTGGGACGGTTTTTGGACAACTTAAAAATGATTTATCTCAAAATTTGGCCCAACCTGATTTTGGCCCGAAAACCCCACCATTTTGGCCCGATAAAGCGGGTTTTGGGCACAAAAATGACCCCGAAATTTGGCACGACCGACCCAACAAGCGAGCTAATTTTTCTAAGGCGGCCCGACTCACCATTTGATTATCTTTACCTAATCTATGATATTGCATATTCTTTATTTTTCTCTTGTCACATGGGTTTCTCTTTATAACTATCTATGTTATCACCTCTTCACATGCTTATATTTTTGCTGAATTTAACTTAGATAAACTTGACTTATATTATTGAACTTATATTTATTAGACTGAACTTATATGTCTTGAACTTAACTTATCTTTGTTGAACTAGATTTAAATACCAAAAACATAATCCCTGTTTTAAAACCTTTTAAAATAAAAAACTATTGACAATGTACTTTTTTTAGGGGAAAAGCAAACTAGCCTTGACTCAAAGACAAGTTGTCCATGAGTACATAGGCGCCACCTCCATAGGAAAATAGATTTTCCCATATTTGTTCAACCCCAAACGGCACTACCTTAGCTAAGTGATGAACTACAGAGTTGCCATCACGTAAAACATGCGACCAAATTAAACAATGTGAGAAAATGAAATACATGAAGACAAAAATATCATGAAGGATATTATCAAGACCCGAGAGGGAAATAACACTTCTTGAGACCTGATGAGTCACAACCTGGCAATCTAATTCTAAGATCACTTTATTTAGCCCAAACCGTTTACCCAAGCGCTCACCGCTATAGCAATGGTTTTGGCCTCTGCAACCTCAAGAGCCCAGTAAGCTTTGACACACCTCGGAGCTGCAAACAGAACTCCTCTAACAGAATGACGAGCAATGACTCCAAGCCCAACCCAACCATCTATCGCCAAAGAAGCATCAACATTGAGTTTAACCATACCTGAGGGAGGGGCTTGCCAAACTATTGAGTTGGTTGTGTAGAAGATGGTGATAAATATGTGAAGCATACTTGATATGCTCATCAGTCAATTTATCTACACCTGCCATCAAAACTGAGTTTGGAGTTGATTTACTTTGAAAAACCATCTTATTACGTTCACTCCAAATACACCATGCTAGAAAAGCATCCTCTGTAACCATCTATTTCACTAAAACAATTAAATCTCAAATAGAGTAGTTTAAGGCCAAGACACACATAACCTCGCAACCACAATCTATCCATAGCTTAGTGAATTTTGGGCAGCAGAAAATAGCGAGGGCATTAGTTTCGCTGGAACTACAACCCCATGGACAAAGCAGTGGCGGAGCCAGGATTCTGAAAGTGGGGGGAAAAAATACGGACATCGGACATTCGGATAAAAAATTAAGAAAAAAAACGCTACGATACTCATCACAGGAAAAAAAAAATCTGCACAAAAGAGCATTTAAACACCACCCAAATAAAATCCACAATCAACCAAATATAGACCCACCAATAAACCCAATCACCCAATTAATAATACAAATAAAAAACTTGAAAGTAATTCATAAACAATAAACAATAATAAAGCTGAAAGAAATTCAGAAATGATAAATAAAATAAAACAAAAAATAGAGAAAGGGATTGACGCACAGTGTGACTAGGCTTGAAAGTTGAGATTCTGATCAACTGATAAAAAACAAACAGAGAAGATCTAAGAAAAAAGCAAATTGAACAAAAACATATTTGTTAAAAGTGAAAAAAAAAGTTAGATATGAGATCCATCAATTAGTGTGTGATTAAACCAATTAAAAGGTCAAAACTTTCTTTTGGGGTTTTATTTTCTATCTGCTCTTAACTGAGCATACTAAACCCTATATAACAAAAATCGATGGCTGAAAGCCAGCAATGCAGATGGACTGCGGCGGAAATCTGGCTTCCGACGGCTTGTGGCTGGGTTCCGGCAGGCTGTGGCTCAGAAGGGACATTTTAAAAACCAAAATACCTCCACCGGGAAACTCTTGCACAGAAGGGACTAACTCAACAATGGAATCACTCACACATAACAACCACTCCATTTCTCTACACCACATCTTCTTCCTCTGAGTTGCTAAAGGCTCTAATCTCCATAATTCCCCAAAAACAGTAGCTACCCATTTCAACAAATGACCAAAATCAGATAAATTTCACCACAAATTATCAAAAAATTAGGGCAATTTTAAATAAACAAAAAATGTAAAATTATACCAGCAAGATTGGTAATTGCATTTGAGATAGCAAGTGCAGTACAAAGTACAAACACTTACTCTCCTTCCTTCGTTTCTCATTTTCTCTCTCTTCGTTTCGGTTTTTGCTTTGCCTTTGTCTTTTTTTTTTTTTTAAAAAAAGATTTACCGTGAATTTATTTTTTCAAAGTGGGGGGACATCTGTCCCCATGTCCCCCCGGCTAGCACCGCCCCTGGGACAAAGTACTGCATCCTCGATAAGGTGACGGTATTGTGAGAGGAAACGAGTAGGGAGTGAATTTGTGCACAAACGCTATACAAAATGTTGCACTTTGGGGCAAGCTTGAATGCCCCAAATGTCCATCCAAGTATTATGGAAATTTTCAAGATTCCCACCTGCAAGCATATAGGCTGTTTTAACAGAATAGCAACCATTTTTTGAAAAGGCCAAAGTTCTTCATCATTAGGAGCAGTACTACTGAGCGGGATAGCAAGGATGTAGTGGTTGTCACGCTTATTCTTAAGCCAAATCCACATTTCACTCCATATCATGAGTATCATTTAAATTACTTACCAAATTAATGCTATCATGCTTGTCATTAGCAATAAAGCGTCCACTCTCATCGGCCCCCCAAGGAGACTCCCAAAGATCGATATTCATATCGTTCCCCACAAGCCAAATGATTCGTTCTTTAACTAATGCTTTCGAACTCCGAATGCTTTTCCATGAGTAACTACACGAATACCCAACATAGGCATCAAGAAAGTCACGACATGGGAAATATTTGGTTTTCATGACACGCCCAAACATAGAATTGGGCTCACGAGTTAGCCGCCAAGCTTGGCAACCTAGAAGAGCATCATTAAAAACCACAAGGTCCTTGAACCCCATCCCTCCAAAACATTTCAAATCGCATATAGAGTCCCAGTTTTTCCAATGCATTTTCCGTCGAGACTCAGAACTCCCCAACCAGAACTTAACCATAGTCGAGAGTGAATACGTTGAATAATCAAATGTGGAACCTTGTAGACACCCATGAGATACGTTGGGATGGCTTGGATCACAGACTTAAGAAGGATCTTTTTCCTGGCTCTCGATAAAAAGTTTTTCCTTCCAACCTTGGACATTTTTCCAAATTCTACCAAGGAGAGAGTCAAAGATAGCTTTCTTCGATCCTCTAGCAATAGAAGAGACACGAAGGTATTTCTCATGCTTGTTAACTTGTCGCATCTTCAAAACACCCATTAGAGGTTCTTTTTGTTCAATATTGACCCCTTTGTTGAACGAGCTAGACTTCTAGCTTGTTAAAATTAATATTATGTTCGGATGCTAATTCATGTTGGTTGATAATATCAACTATTAATTCGCATTCATGTCGGGTAGCTCTTGTAAAAAGGAGATTGTCGTCAACAAAAAGAAGGTGAGAGATTTCTTGACCGCAGCGACTGGCTTTAGCACCGTGGTACAGTTTCTCCTGAACTTTACTCTATATCAATTTTAAAAAGGCATCAGCAACCAAAATAAATATATACGGAGAAACGGGATCACCTTGATGGAATCCTCTATCAGGACTTATAGAGCCACACAATCCTCCATTGATTTTGAAAGAGTAAAAAAACAATAAAGAGCAATCCATAATTAAATTCACCCAACGACCATCAAATCCCATAGTTAGAAGCAACTTCCTCATAAAACCCCATTCTACTATGTCTAGGTTTTACTCATGTCAAGTTTCATTGTAATAGTACCACGACGACTTCGTTGTCTATGTTTCTAGAGTGAAAAATCTCCATAGCAATAAGAGCATTATCTGTGATCAGACAACCTGGAACAAAAGCACTCTGATTTTCAGTGACAATATCAGGAAGAAATTATCTCAACCTAATCACAATAGCTTTCGGAACCAGCTTGTAGAGGACATTACAGAGGGCGATAGGACGAGACTTGGCTGCCACAATAGGCTCTTTAATTCTAGGGATCAGAGCAATATTGGTTATGTTAATATAGCTAGGAGAAGAGATACCATGAAGAATTTTGCTAACAAAAAAAAAACATCATAACCAATAGGGAAATTTCCTGAGATACCCTTGAGGTTTGGCTTAATTCTCAAAATACCCTTATTGAATTTTGAAGTTCAAAGTTTAAGTTTCAAGGGTACCTTAAGAAATTTATGCACTTGAATTTCGGTGTATAGTAAGGGTATTTTGAGCCCAAACACAAAGTTCAGGGGTATCTGAGAAATTCCCCAAATGTGAGGGGTAATTTGATAATTACGTCAAACCTCAGGGGTACTTGAGGAAATTTCCCTAACCAATAATATCCCAAAAACTGCTGGGAAAAAATAGGATGCATACCATCAGGGCCATGAGCTTTGCAGGGGTGCATTTGCTGGAGAAAAGTAAAAATCTCATATTTCGTGAAAGACCTCATCCGAGTTTGATTACAATCATCAGAGAAAATGGGTTGAACATGTTACAGAACCTCTTGATTTTTCGAGTCAGCTGGAAGGTTAGTGGAGATTAAAAAAATTCTGGTGAAATAACTCGAAAAATGCCAACCTTTGTAATGTGAATTCCTTGTTGTATGCGATCTTTGAAGATCGGACAACCACAAGTGTTGATCCTCTGTTTAGTCCACGAACACCAAATTGAACCCTTTGTCTGCTAGAACGGAAGAAGGATGAACAATTCACTATCTTGCTTTAGGGGTAGGCGCCGGTTGTAGAAAGGAGTTCAAGGTTTTCTCTCTTTTACGTTTTAAAGTACTTCTTAAAAGTGTTATGCATAAACCCCAATATTATATCAATATGTAATAGAAGAGGTCTAGGTTAATTAGGAGAACCAACTCTCCCTTTTCCCTCCCTTTGGCCGACGAACATATAGCTCTTAATGGAATTGTGTTGCTTTTGTTCAATTGGTGCTACAATATATAACCTCATAGAATTAATGTCTTTTAGTTGTAATCCCAATCATTGTTGTCCTACTAATCACATTTATTCTCTAGCAAGCAAATATGATTACTAAAATAATTAACTTAATATTTTCAAATTAATTCCTATTTATATTTCGTAATTGTTGGGAATGTCTAAGGACATATTCCTTCGAACTAGAGGGATATTCTCATCATTGACCAACTCCCTTTTACTTGTAGTCAAACTCCTTCCCTTAGCCTAAATCACAGTTTCAATCCACTTGGCAAAGGTGCTTTTACATTATGATATGCATTAAATAGAAGGTTTTTAAGTAGCCTTATATGAATTTCCTTCAACCTAGTATGTGGCTTCAATAAAATCCACCCACCATCATATGAAACCACCTTTCTACTTTTGTAAATTATGTCAACAAAACTCCCACCCAACCTAATTCTAACAATGGCAATATAATTAGGGTAAATATGTTTTCTTGCACTTTCCATTATAATTCTACAAAACAGGAAAATAAAACCAAGTGGAATTCAATAAACAAATCATTGCAAACACCCCAATTTTTATAATTGATTTCAATGTAGATTATGCTTCAAAAAGAATCCCATGTCAGTAAATAAACCCTAAATCTACTTTAATAAAATAATTAAGCTTTAAAGAAAAATAAAAAATTGACCTAGTTTTGTGGTATTACCTCAGCTTCCTTGATTTGGTCCCCTCAAGTGATTGAGATTGATGCAGATGCGGACTACTGGTCCCCGTAATTGTCCTCTTGCTGCGAAAGTCGGAATAAAAGAGGAGAGCAAGGAGCTTGGTGTTTTTGATATTTGGGTGAAGTGGAGGAGAGAGAGTAAAATAATCTCTGTAAAAAAAAAACAAAGAGGAGTTGCAGAGAGGTTGTTGAGATGAAATTGAAGATAAGAATGTGAAAAGTCAAAGCATCCTTATTCATGAGTGAAATTTAAGATTGTGATATAGTATTTAATATTTCGGCCTTAATCATAAGTGAGAAAAAAATCATGGCACGATTGAGTTTGTTTTGGGGCATGGAACGAGTGAAATGGTGATCAGGCGTGGGTGGGACCCACAAAGCCTGATCCGCCCAACTTAATTTTTTGTTTGGAACTCCTCGACCAAAACGACGAGTTTTGGAAGGAGTTGTGAAGAGTTTCTTCCCAAAATACAGTGTTTTTAGTTGTGCAAGTAAAAAAATTAAAGGAAAAATTGTCAAAAATAATCCCAAGTTTTGGCCATCTTCCCAAATTAATCCCAACTTTGGATTATTTTTAAATAATCTCAAGTTTGTTAGTAGTCTTCCCTTATTGGTCCCTAGTGAAAAAAGTCGGTTTAAAAGTCGTTTTAAAGGTCAATACGCCGCGTGAAACATTTCCGTTGCTTCTTTTAATAGTGGAGTGGTGATGGGCTTAGAGGTGATTTTTTTAAATAAAATGGTGTCTTATCAACTTTTTAAAATTGGTTCAAACGATTATAGGTCTTTTGGACCAATATGGGAGATGACTCCCAAACTTGATTATTCAAAATTAATTTAAACTTGGGATTAATTGGAAGCAAACTGGTTATTTTTTACAATTTTTCAAAAAAAAAAAAATAAACTGGTATTTCGACACACGCGTCAGAGTCTATACCGTGCTGCCACTTGGCGGAATCTGTCAGGAGAGAGAAATTTTGACATTTGCAAATATTGAAATGGGTATATTTTGAAAATTACAAAGCAAAAAATAAAATTATAAATACCGATGGCTTTATTTTTTCAAACTCTATTAATAAAGACCCATTTATCAATAATTTGGACACATTTTTTTTCCTCTTTTTTTTTTTTTACTTATTTCCTTCTAATTTTGCTTACTTTATATAAAAAAAAAAATATTTTCAATTTTTATTTGTTGAGAAATTATCATAATTATGGAAGTTCAAAGTAATGCTGCTAAAAAAATATCACATTTATATTTTATATAAATTATTAATGTATATTTTATGAAATTCATATTATAAATATATTGTATAATGATGGTTTGATGATAAGAGAGAAAAAGTAGTTGGGTAGGGTAAAAAGTAAGAGAGAAAGAGATAAAAAGTAGTTGGTATGATCTTTTTTCTTGTTCATGATTAAGGGAGATATTGGGAAAAGATTGTGGGGTGATTTCTTTTTAGAGAGAAAGTTAGACGTGGAATGGGATGATCTTTTCTAAAAATCATAAATAATGGGGATTTTCAGAACGGTGAAGGAGGAAAGAGAAATCAAGGAGAGATAGTGTGAAACGAGGGGGATTATCTTAATCCTTTTTGTGGACCCCCTCTCACCGGATTCTTGGCCGAAGCACGAGTTAGGTGGCAGTTTTAGTGAGTTAAAAACTTTAAGGTGGTAAAATTAAAAGAAAAAAAAAAAACAAAAGGTGGTAAAACATAAAACAGCTACTTTTAAAGTGGTAAAAATACAAAATCTAAAAAGAATAGCGCTATAAAGCAAAGAAAGATTTGATGAATCAACCACGGTCTAAAAAAAAAAAAAAATAAATTGTTAGTTTGTATCATAAGAAATTTAGCTCGCATCACTTGTCCCCCAACAAAAAAAAAAAAAACCACTGAGGATTGAGAGTAAAAGAAAAGAGACGTCCAGAAAGAGAATCTTCTCCAAAATCCCTATCATAACAGGATTTAATTATTTGATTATTGAGTCTTACTTTAGTGTAAATTTTCATAGTTCAACTATTATATAAATAAGAAAGTGCTATTATATATTTCTAACATTTGATATTACAGAAACAATATGTACTCTACTAATAAGATAATACCTTAATACAATTACTTCAATTTGAGATAAAGAAATTAGAAAAAGCTGGGCATCCGAACAGCATTTTTTCTATATCTCATACCAAGACATACATTCTTAAGAGAAAAATGCTAAGTTGCACTCGTTATTACCTCTATATTCTTTTATAATCTCGTGCGAAAGAACTTCAACAATTAATGTGAAAATGACATCATTTCCCCTAAGGAAAGGGGGGGAAACAAGAAAATTTTAAAATGAAAAACTGCCAATACATCTCAAAAGCCAGTCGTCAATGGTGAAAATAAACACCGCCCATTATCTATCTACAAGAATCGCCTTTTTTTTTTCCCAATCTACAAAACTATTATAACATATAAGGAGAGCAGAAGAAATGCTCAATATCAGGGAACATGATCAAAACACCCACCCCCAACAAGAATTACATGAATCATCAATTCCGTCATCCCAAACTCCGTCTACCTTCATTCTACTGAGCAATCTAGTATCTACCAGATGAAGGTGGAGCAGGGGGCAATCTTGTTGGCGTGCGACGGCTGTTTGAGCTTGAGCCAGATCCGCCATTCAGATCACCATTTTGCGCTGGATCACTGTATCGCCGACTGTGAGTCCTAGAGAAATCTGTAGGCCCATTAGCAGCAGCATCAAATGCAGTTCTCCAATCATCCACAGCCCCTGCGCCCCCTGTTCTGGGGCTGCTTTCTGCGCAAATGTAAGATTAAGATTTGAGTGACATTCAAAGAGCATGAACGCAAAAAAGGAATACTGTATTTCATTCCAACAAAGATTTCAAGCACAAAAAGCAGGCCAGTACAGTGTACACTAGAAGCAAAACTTATGACTGGGATAACGACAGGCAATGAGCAATCAACCCCAAAAGAAAGATGAAATCCGTTGTGGAGGTTGTATTTGAAAAGTACATCAAACAATTTGCCTGTTTGAAAGAATCCCAAATTCATCCCTTCCATGGAGGTGTTTTGATCACAATGATGTGCCTTTTATGAAGACTTGCAATTGCAGAACCAATAAAAATGAGCAACGTGACTTCATAGTTCATAGTTCATACCCATCACTTGTTGAGTTGTTGTAAAATGCTCTAAAATTTCCGAGGTCATAGCAAATAGGGCAATCGAAATGGAGCAACCTTTTAGGGACAAACTAAAATGGAAAATAGAGCAGTCTTATACAGTAGGGACAGAGGTTATGAGTATTGTACTATTGTATGATAATTTCTTCACAAATTCCAAATAATTTCATCACCATTAACACCATAATTGCCGTAAGTGTACTGTAGAAAGTTCAAATTTGACTTGCTAATTATAGAAACTGGACTACAATTAGGGACGGCAAAGATACAGAACATGTGGCCCATTATCCCATCAGACACCAGCAGCTTTATGATATTGATTATTACATGCCAGAACCTTGCATGTATTGTATATAGAACTAGTTTTTTTGCCCGGGCGATGCCTCGGGTCAGTTACAATAAACAAATATGTTATTATTCTTAAATATTACATAATTTATTTTGCTACTTTTTGTATTTTTTTGTCCATTAAGAAATGGAAAAATTCACGTCACGACGTGATAAGTAAAAAAATTTGAAAGGTTTGAGTTTGAAAATAATACCTTAAAAGAAATTGTGGTAAGAAAATATGACATTAATAGTCTCTTGTTAGTTGCGTAATACAAGTGTTAGAGATGTATACTTGTTGAAGTCTTTTTAGTTAAGTATAATTATTACAAGACTTTATCATATTTTATTTGTAACATTAGACAATAAAAACATAGTGTATTGATAGTTAAGCTATTACTTTTCATTTTAAAGGTCACGTGTTCGATTCCTTGCAGTTGCACAATATTTGTTTTTAAAGTGAGGAGTACACATGGACATAGAGCATTTACGTTAGAAATTTGAGGAGAGTGCCACGTGGCACATAGGCTTCCTTAGGCATGCCTTTTAATATATTTGCATAGATTTCAGAATACTTCCTAGGCCAGTCGGGAAGCAAAAGCTCCTCACACACAACTCTGTTTCCAGCTTGGAATCCGTGCAACTGATTAGAAGAGCTCACTGGTTTGATTGTTCTTAGCTTCCCTCAATATATACTACTACTAATTTATTAACAATAAAGATCTAGTACTCAAACAGGTAGGAAGGTGGAAACAGTATGTTGAAGATTTCTGTACTCTCATAGTCTCATGAAATAATGCAGAGAGCGACGAAAATTACCTGGACCACTACCACCATCAGACCACCCAGATGCAGCATCTGCTCGGTTATCATGAATACTTAGTTGCCTCACGAGTTTTGATAGAATAGTTGACTGCTTCGTATAACGTTCTCTTCTACGTTTCACATTTTGGTCTTCTTGAAGAAGCTCTTCAATCTTTGCTGAGCTCTGGCCACTGAACATAGAATTGCATAACAACCAAATAAATTTGAAGTAGAATAGACCTTTCAAGCGACAAAAGGTGCTATAAAAATAGAAAATAAAGAGTTCAACAGAAATCAATTATTTGCAGGATAAATGAAGGAGAAAAAGCTTCTCATATACAGAAGGAAAAGACAATCTCAGCTTAAATGTTTATAACAATGAACCATAACCCTCTTTTAGCTTGACAGCATGATCTTTCCCTTTTGTTATGTTTGATAAAAAGAAATTTATTACAAAACATTACTCCTATCATATTTTGTATATTGCAAAAGAAAGTTGGCACTATCACGTCTACAAGAAATATCACCCCTTGATGAACTTCACGTCTTGAAAGATAAAATAAGGAAAAAAAAAAATCAAGATAAAGAAAAACATGGTATGAACCAGGTCATTTTGGGTTGATTGGGAAAAGGAAAATGGAAATTAAGGTGCGAATGAAGAAATAGAATAGTAACGAGGAGGAAGGACAGAATGTATGTATTGCTTTTATCAGAATGATCTTCCCTTACAAAATGCCCATATTCAAGAGATGGGAGCTCTCCAGAATACAATAATTTCTGGATACATTCTATCCTCTAATACATTACTTCTTTACCAAATACCAATATAACCAACTCTGAGCATCCTGTTATGCAAAAGATATTTTTCCCATTAACTGCACTGATGATTCCCCTTTCTGCCCTTATTGCCACATCTCACATAGGTAATTAAGGGTCTCAAAGCACCAATAGGTTGATCCATAACAAAACAATTCTCTTGGCGAGCTGATCTATTTATAACCCCAACATCTACATAAGAAGTGACAAGTTTGTAATACTACCCTAGATAAAAGAGGAAATTTGAGGCTAGTCTTTTCACAGAGAAAATGAGAATCACATCTGATGATTTCGAGAAGGATAATATGACGGAAGATAAGTATACACTTTACAAGTTCAGGGGTTTTCAAATGAATGATACATAGCCTAACTCTAGATCTAAGAACTACATTTTATCACTTGAGTATTTCACCATCTCAAACTATCCCAAATACATACCGTTTAAAGTCAACAATAATGAAAGAAAAACAAGTAGATCTAAGAAAGCCTATGTTACATGGACACGGGTACGAGTATCGGTTACGGGTACGGATCCGAGTATCCGATACGACAACTCTAAGATTTTTGGATACGGGGACACCGTCCAAAAGTTGGACACGGGTACGGGGATATGGCTTTTTTATATAAGATATTTATTTAATTTTTTAAATAATTTTGAGATTTGCAAAAAGATAAATAGGAAAGTCAAAACTCAAAGTCCAAAGCTTTAATAAGTAAAGAAAAAAAAAAGCAATAGCAGTTAAGGAAAGAAAAGAAGAAAAAAAACAAAAAAAAGAAGCATGGTCAGCACGTGAGATTACAAATACAACAAAGAAAAAAAGCATTGACATAATGACCAGTAGTCAGTAGTCAGTACTCAGTACATCACAGTTGTATTGTAATACGTGGGTCCCCCTCCCACTTCTCAAGTCTTAACCCATCTTAAAAAATAAAATGAGAAAAATAAATTACAAAGAAAGGAAGAGTGAAAAAGAGTGACTTTTGGTCTTTTACTCTGTTTCTTTCTGTTCGACACCTTCAGCGGAGAAATAGCAGGCGAGCAGAGCACCGGCAATGGAGAACTCCGACAATAAGACGCGGATTTACATCCCGAGCAAAAGCCCTAACATCTCAAAAAATAATATAAAAGATTTAGCCTCCAATTAACAGATCTAGGGTTTGGTATTTTTAACGCTGTAATTCATCTCCTCTCTTCCTAGATCTAGCCGTATCCGAGTGTCAATCGACGTATCCGACCTGTATTTCGTACCCGGATCCGTGTCGTGTCGTATCGACACCGGTACGTCGGCCGTTTTGCCGTGTCCGAGTATCATAGAAGAAAGCTGTACTCTGATTTCCTATACAAATAGTATCTCCTGCATTCCTAATACAATGTTTATCAACAGATAATAAAACATTGCCTCATCACCAGACATCACCCTGTCACTCAGCCTTCACAACACCTAAAGCAAGCTTGTTTGCAACGATTTCTGCCCTAGGGTGCAGACGACATCATCTATTAGTTAATTGTTGACCAATAAAATATCTTCAAAACAGCTTAAAAGTCCTATAAAGAGTGTCACTCCATGCAACCTTGTTCACCTAAATGCAATTTTCCAGCATGGTGTCAAAACAAGGCCGCACCGTATCGTATCGCCCGTGTCGTAAAGGTTTTCAAATCTACCGAACCGATATTACCCGCATTGTAAAGGTATAAAAACACCGCATTTAAGGCGGGTTTTAGGGATATTTCATGGTTTAAGCCAATATTCAGCGGTACGACAACTGCATCATCCCCGTTCCCACATCACCATGACCGAAACCGTATTTTCGAACTATGTTTTCCGGTTCATTACCTATTGAGCAGATATAAGCCTCACAAGCTAAGTCCTTGACCTACTTAACCAAATATCTCATTTCTGGAGCCTGAGTAGTGGTCAGTTATCTCAGCCTGAGTAGTAGTCAGTTATCTCAGCCTTCGATGCCAATGCTCATACATTTCACATCACCAGATCGTATTTATTGATTCCTCAAAAGTCAATACTCCAGAGAGATTAAAAGATAGGTTATTTAGATTTTAATAGGCATGAACTGCAATATATGAAAGTCATCAGAGTATCACATTAAAGGCCTAACCTTATCGAACTGTACAATTGATTTAGCATATCCTCTTTAGCTTTCTCCACTTGGCAAAGGACAACAGCCTGTTCAACCAGGATCACCAAAACGTCTAAGAAAAATAAAATCGAAAAATGAAATCATGTCATGGTGGTAGTCAGGTGAGGAAGAGGGATGATTACAGACCTTTGGCACATTTGCAGCAAGGCTGTTTAGGACGGCTTCTACATATCCACGGACTTCTTGAGACATCCAGCGAAGCTCCTCTTCTGGGTCTGCAGGCCTTCTGGCCATTGTATCCTACAAAATTGTATATATTAGCAAACTGTGTGCACACTAATTGATGGCAAAGCCATCCGGAACTGTTGAAGTTATAAATTAGATTGATAACTGATGCATAATCAACCTAATAAGCAGGGAGAAAAGGCTGGATTAAGTTATAAAAAAAAAAAAAAAAAAAAAAAAAAAATGTTGGAGAAAATTCGAAATTGAATAAATATCACCCCTTAAGTCACTGAAAACCATGGAGCTATTGCAGCTTTATCATGAGATTAAGAAGAGCATAGGAATTCTCAGCACATTACTTACTGTGAGTGTGAGCTTTGATGCCCAGATTCAAATACAGCCATACAGGTGCAGGACTCGAGTATGGAAAATCCCTAATATATGGACACAGGACACATTTGTTCAACAACTTTTGGATATAGGACTCTTGGACACAGCAGTTCAAAAACAACTGTACTTTGAAAAGGGTAAATTTGAGGGTACCTTGTGGTATATTAAAATGGTTGGGATGAAGTAGTAAATGAAAAAACACAAAGGTACAAAGTAGGAAAACACACAAAAAAGTTTATCAATTATGAAATAAGAAAAAAGTGAAATTTATACTTTATACACAGGCAAAAGATGTTTCGAAGGGGGGGGGGGGATTTAATATTTCACTCCTAGGCCCTAACCCCATATTACTGTATCAGACCCACGCATCCTATCTACATCTCTTTCTCTGTTACATGCAATAGCACTGGTAGCTGTGGCGCACTCGTATATAGAATGGGCAATGGACCCAACCCATTGGATCTGGGTAAGGGTCCACATTTTTAAGGCCTTGTGGATCTGGGGAGGGATGCGCCCACATCAAAATTTATGGGTCTGGGTATGGGTCTAGTTGGACCCGCCCCAAATCCGACCCATGCCCATCCCCGCTCACATCACTTGGGGACTTAGGCAACCAAGAGCCCCATCTTCTCTCTCCTTCCTATACATTTGATGCCTCGATCTTTACATCTAGGGTTTTTCAACCAACAATAATTCTCTGTTCTCTTATTTGATGTCACATCCCTTTTCACCCTGGCTTGTCCAACCCATGTCCTACGTCCGCACCTGGATCCGATTGACGTGGATATGGCCCGGATAAAATCTGCGTTCAAGCATATCATACACTGAGTACAAGGTTGCTATTAACATTATTTGGCATTTCATGGCACCCTTTCGGAATAAAATTAACCTTCTTCCGGAGTGGGAAGCTATAAGTAATCTTCAATTGGGAATATGCAATCAACACCTGTTTTAATTTTTACCCATTTTGCCTTTCTATTCCCCAGGACGTTTCAAATGTAAAGTGACAATTTTGCCACTCTATTCCCCAGGACATTTCAAATGTATAGTGGCATCTGTTTCTTTGCTCGCTTGTAGTGCTGTCCTATTCCACCGTTTTAACAATTCATCAAGAGTACAAGGGAGTCCAATAAAAACAAGGTTCCATAAAAGAGTCAAATATTCCTGAAGACAATGTTTAGTTTGACCCGGATATACGCAGCGAAGGATCTCCAAAGAATTTTAATTTATAAGTTAATATACGCCAGCTACAAAATGCCACACCAACCCACCCAAACCCCAAACAAAATGAGATAGAGAAAGAAACTCACAAGAGAACCATCAGAATGACTTTGACGCATTGGGAGTCCAGGTTCACCCATTCCTTGACCACTTTTAAGTGTTGCTATGTTTTTCAACTTGTTGATCCACTCAACCTTGTCCGCCGGACTCTCCGCTTTCAACAGGACAGCACTATGTGCTGCATATCAAATGAACAAAATCTTATAGAGCATAAACTTGGCCAGACAAATTTTTTTAAAAAAAACCCTGCAATACTTCTCACACCTTTGAGAACAGTCTTGTATGGTACTTTACTCGTCAACTTGAATGCCAGACTGGGACCTTTATCAGGCCCATTTGATTTTTTGTCCTTGGAACTTTTTGGAGGGGCCTCTTCTTCATCAGGAATTTCTTCAATATGACACTCCTGAGAAACATTAGCAAGTAATTCATTGGAAGGCTTGTGGCTAAGAATCAAGCCAAACAATTTCTACTTGCATACATACTATAGCAGACATATTCAGAAGCTAGCAGTATGTTACGACTCAAGTGACTAGTAGCTGCTATCATGCAAGACATGAATTGCATCTCATCTTGACAATAATAAAATTTGCATCTTGCAGTGATTAAGCAAATATTACAATGATCAAATGTACCAAGAACTTTTCATAAATCCAGAGTCCAAATAATGAGAAGTCATAAGCAACAATTGATAACTGAGAACCAAACATGATTTCAATAAGGACAGACCTGTACTGATTAATGATACTATTTCTTTGCAGAAAAATATAAAAATTATGACATGAAATTCTTTCGTTCAGTAAATATGATTAGATAGATTTAAGTTTTATTCCTGTGATTGCCAAGCAAGAGCCAAACAGCAGAAATACCCCAGAAAATTTAATAAAGAAAAGTTACAGTCAATAGTAGAAATATTGGTACTTCTTACTTCCAAAGTGATTACACCACGAAAATGTCTTTCCTCTTGTTTCTTTGTATACCCGAGCTGCAAGAGAAATGCATGAAATCAATAAAGGCATAATATATATTGAAGGTAAATTTGGATAAAGACAAAATGCAGAGATGGATTTCATGTAAAAGAAGGAACACTACAAAGAGACCAAATTTAGCTAAGGATTTCATTCAGCCACCAACCCGGCAAACTGTAAGACATATAAATATTTGAAGACCACAATAGATCCGAAAATATATTGCACATAGGTGATAAGGAAGTAGAAAGGAACAAATAGTTGATAATAGACAACAACACTCAGGCAACCAAAACTTATGAAAAACACACAAATTTTAAAACAAGAGTTCTTCAACAGAGACATAAGAAAAGGCTAAGGAACTCATTGAATGGTTCTATAATAGATATACCAACCTTTCCAGTTTTTTCATTCAGCACGAACCACCGTCTAGTCCAACTGTTAGTTTTAGCACTCTTTTTCAATAAGAAACCTGAAAACATAATTAAAATGTGAATAGACCCCTTTGATCCAAGCATTAGAGAGTGCAGGCATGCTATTGAAGCAGTGCAGAGATCAGAAAAGATTATTCAACTAATCAAAATTGTTCAGTACTCTCCATTATCAATGGTAGGCACATAACTTGACACATCATTCAAGGATTCAATCATCAAAGTTCTACTGGTTCTGAAAGAGAGTAAGCTCAGAAAATACCTTCTCTTCCTCCCCCGACGTCCCAAACTCTCTCACTTTGTATGACATATCTTTAAATTCTGCCCCTACTTCATTAAACTAGAATACAATTATTTTTTCCTGTCCCTTTGTACCTTTATTTTGAAAGTAAATTTTTCTAAAGATCTCCAATCGATCAGATAACATATCCTAGGATCCGAATTGCCATCCTTCACCCTCTCAACATATACTTAGTCTTCACCCTTAAGACTAGCAAGCAAGAAAATTCTTTACGCAAGCTCTTTTACTGGTGGAGGGAGACAGCATTGGAAAAGAAGAGGCACACTAGAGGGGTCATTTCAGAGAAGTAACTGCAAGATGGCTTTGGTTTCACAGAGTAACAAAGCGAGAGCAGAAATAAGAGAAGATCACCGTGGCAGGGGGGGTGAGAGATTCACACCATTTGCTCAAACAATTTATATTACCATTTTTTGAGTATTCAAATAAAATGTCCGGTTTATCTATTCCAGTCTCCACAAAAGGAAAACAGAATCACCTTGATGGATTAGATCAAAGCCAATGTTAACTCAAGAGAAATCTTCCCAAGCATCAAAGCAAGTCAAAAAAGGAATAGACTAATCTTGTGTGAGCAAGTCCATAAATCAAAACTAATAGCATGTTATAAAGAGTAATAAAAACGTAGCAATGTAAATTGTTAGCATATGATAATTGATACATTCATCAAAGTTTAGGCTATGGTCAACTGTATTTACAAATGCAAGGTCACACTTTCTAATATAAGTGGTTTATTTTGATTCATCATGTAATTGGGTTACAAAGAAAAGAGAATCCTAATTGTATCAATGACTAAGCAAAACACCTCATGAACTCCTACAAAGGGGTTTTTCATTTTTATTTTTCATTTGGGATGGAGACAAACCTGCAATAATTTCTCCATCTGGCCCAGCTGTCTTTAGACCAGAACCCTCTTGTCCTTCTTTATCTTTGTCTTTGTCCTTCTCTTTATCAGACTTTGTTTCCTTCATTGCTTTTAAGCTCCCACCACTTTGTTGGCTACTTGTTTGAGGACTTGATGCCTATATAAGGGTAAAGACCTTCAGAATTTTTAAAGCAAAATTTGGCACACTCGAAAGGCCCTTGCAAATAGCTCCCCTCAAGCATCATCAAAATTTAGAACTTGTAAGGAATACATTCAAAGAAGACAGAGATCCTACCCTATTCAAAATCGATTGCTCTGCATCCAACCCTTTCTTGGAAGATCGACTCTTCACTTCTTCTTCACGCCTTTGTCTCTCCATCCTAGCAGCTCAAAAGAGTCAAAGAAATATGGGTCATGATAAACTATTTAGTACATGCAAATTTCAGCTTAACAATGGTAACAGGATGTAGAAACAGCTGCAAACGCCTTTTTTACCAATAAATCTTAACCTATGGCATGTAGATCACAATGACATTGAAACAACCATACAGAAGGTATAGGGCCAAAATCAGTAATACTAATATACACCTCAACTATTAGCTATGGACCCATATTAACAACAATCAACTAATACCTATTCCTGTAGTCCCTTCCCTAAGCAATTTTATGCCCACAGAAAGAAAAAAAGACCAGTTTATCTTGGTCTGAGTGGGGCAAATCACACAACAACTGAAAAGAAAAGAAATCACCATTGGTACTGTTTTAGTCTGTGAGGGTGCATGACCCAGCCATAGGGCGTAAGATAAACTATAAATATCCTGTCAAGCTACCTGATCTAAGGGTAGCTCCTTGGAAGGTAGGGTGGTAATTATAATTTAGGAGACAGACATCGAAATGGAAATAAATAAATAAAACATCAATATGTTGAACATACCTCCGCTGCACCAAACGAATGAAGTGTTGTGGTGGAACAAAGGCACGCTCCATGTCTACCAAGTCAACTACCATTTGCTTTGCTTTACCTTTAAACACATCAAGCGCAGAACTTGCAATTGCAATTACCTGTTTCAATTATTTTCAAATCAGAACTAAAATATTTTGGTTCAGCCTCCTTTACTTTTATTCTTTTTGCATTTTCTGATTTCTTTACACTCATGACTCATCCTTAAGCCCCTTTATAAAAAAAAAAATGGGGAAATCCAGAAACCTGGAATGATAAACAACAAATATTGCACACACTACCTCTCTCTTAAATGGTGGGTATCTTCCAAGGCCCGGTGTAGCGTTTGCAGCTTGTGACACTATATCCACAAGTACATGATGCACCTAATTTAACAACGAATTAGAACAGTAGATGGATATGAGCTCCAAAGTGTAAGAAGTATAACATGTCCACATAATGGTAACAACACAGCCAGCATGTACAGTCGATTACAGTAAGCAAAGAGTATTCACAACAAGTTGACTAAGGAATAAAATGTTTAGAATCACTGTGATGACTTATATGATGCTGATAAGCATGATTCACCTCATCAACACAAAGCCGTGATGGTTCTTTTGCCATTTCAAGGACACTCTTTATTAAGGATCTTAACCCCTTTTCTGGAGATATAAGATATGGTTGGTAACCATCTGCTTCTAGCACAATCTGATAGAAAAATAACAACCAACGGAACAATTAGATTGAAAAATAACACCTACATGAAGTAAGTTAAAACAGAAAAAACAGAAAAAACAAAAAAAAAAAAATCCAAAGGACAAGTACCCTTTTGACATTGTTAATATCAAAGTGTCTGTCCAATGGAAGCTGCTTGATCCTGTTAGGAAAATTTCCCTCAAAACTGGCAACAATCTTCCATCCATTACCCTAAGAAAGGTTAACAATACAATTTAAGTTAGAGGGCAGTCCTAAAAAATATCCATATTAGAAATTGCATTGTTGGCACATCAAATACCAAGGGAAATGAGAAGGTAATAACCATAGCTCTAAATATAAATTTCTATGACTAGCATAAGCCATGCAATTCGATGAAACCTCTTTACCTCACCACCAGTAACATGCCTCAAGAATTTCTCCTCAAATTCCCGACAAAGCTCCAATGCCAGAGCTCTCGTACCTTCAACACTAGAAACCATTGACTCCCCAAGTTTTACTAGTTCATCCTGAACTATCTGGGACTTGCCCTGAAGTCTGTAAAAATTACACAAATAAGAAAATAAGAAGCACAAAAGAGGATGATACTTAAGTATTGAACAGCTCTACTGCTATCCATTAGGAGTCAGCTCTAGAAGTAGACTTCCAGACTACTTCCACTGCTCATTGTACTCTTTATTATGCACAAATTTTCTAGATTCTTCAAAATATAATTGCCTACAGTCTCTCTCATCCTTCTACCTCCACACATACACCATTTTATCTGGAGTTAGAGCACTACATAACTCGTTTTCTGTTAAATATATAACTTTCAGTTAAGGCTATCTCATCTCTTAGGAAGGAGCTCTCTGCTAGTCTTATTGAATACAGGAAATAATCATGCATATAAGCAAATAATCATGAAAAGCTGTTTAAATAAAAGGGATATAGACCCTAGGCAGGATACTAGAAAACTAAAAGCCCGACTTTTCTTTCCTTAATACAGGGGATCATAAGCAATGGCTGGAAGATATACCCAGAAAGAATATTTGGAAGCCTGACTTTCATGCGATTGCGTATTTGTGCAGCTAATGATTCCACCAAAGCTATTCTACCAAGCTTGCCTTGTGGAGCGCCGGTTAAGATAGACTTGAGACTCTCACTTTCAGCTCGCCAAGCAGTTTCTAAGGAGTTTTCTGTTCCAGCATTTCCAGAAGCAGTAGCTATCGACACAGACTGGCCAATTAAAGCAACCCATGGCATATCAGCTGTACTTCTTGGTCCTTGACCCAACAATAAAGCCTGTACAGCAGCAAGGGCTTTAGGTTCTGAGGCAGCTTGATCTATTTTGCTGATTACACCAATGGTTCTCGTTCCTACAATCAATCAGACAAAAGAAGACTGACCACCGAAAGACAAGCAAAAATGTTGTCCAAGAGGTCCTATAAGAATTCTTGTAAGAGCATAATGCAATACAGTTCTCAAACTCACCTTCTGAATCATACTCCTTAGCAAGTCTGAGAGCTTTCGATGAAGAAACTTCTGGCGCCTGAGAAGCAGGAATGATCACCAACAAAATTGCGTCGTTGTGTGCCACATAGTCACTGATCTAATGAAAGATAAATTAGGAAAATAAGACCACCCATCCAACACCGAATAATAAGCAAGTTTAGAAAAATATGCATATTACTGCAACATTAACGGCCTAAACATATCTTTTACAAAAACTACTCAACTTACCATAGACTCATCCACAATCCGCTGTTCCAACCCAGGCAGATCAATCAATTTCAAAGGTGGAGCTGAAGAATAAATGCAAAATAGTCAAAAGACAGCCCAATGAATGAGAAACGAAGAAGTGCAATCTCTTTAACATCTCAATCGCTCAATCCCTTCAACTTGTAATATTAGCACACATAATTATATCAGAAATTGGGCCTCTATTTTCCATGAATCTGAAGTTCCATTCACATCTTTGTTAAGAAATCCAGCCGACCAACAAAAACAGAATAGTGAACCAGTTCCAGATTGCTAAAAGTATACATAATTTAATATCAACCATAAAGTCCTGAAGCCATAGGGACAGATAAACCATACATATTTACTACCAACCAAAAGAGGAAGCCAGGGGTAGAAACTAGCCTGTACTAGTGCGCAGCTTCAAATATATCTCATCACGAGTCTTTCCTGATGAGCCCTTGCTGAGTCTATCCTGAAGAGAATGCCTAAGAGCACCTATTGTCAGCCAAATATGACAAGAACAAAGGTTAGTTGCAAGCAGTATTTAATAAAAGTACTGGAGGCAGATATGCCATTTGTTGAGACCCACAAGATGTTATACAAACCACCAAGAATTTGAAGTAAACCAACAGTAATCAAATAGTCTTGTTTGTCTAAGTAGCCTTACTTGCAGACACCTGCTGAGTTTTATTGTCAATTTGCAAAACAATGGACTTGCTACTTAGAGAGCTATCCCTGTTTAAATCAATGCTTATGGGAGCCCGTGTAGCACCATTTTCACCAGTTGGCTGTCCACAGTATTAAAAAAAATTAAACAGTTCAATGAACAAGCACTTAGTTAAGAAGAAAAAGGGTAATCACTTCTCACAGAAAATTCTTACCAAAACTGGATGTCCAATCAGACTATTCAACACTGCTGATTTACCCGCACCCTGGACAGTTATTTAGAAGAAAAATATTAAACACGTGATGAATGAAAACATATCAGATAAGCATCAAAAATTAGATTACCAAAAGGCTAACCCTCGTATGTATTATCAATGTAGTATTGGCACAAGCAGATGATCCAAAGCAGGGATAACGAAAAATTATGAAAGATACAGCTAAAAAATACGCATCAATGGATAGGATGCTAAACAACAAAAGTGAATTGAATCTTAGATTCATTAAAACTTCTGCATTTACGACAGCTTCGTATCTGTTAATATTTTACCCAATTCTGAAATGACCAATATATTTGGCAAAGGATACTTACCAGTTATTGCTATTTCATACATCAATCTAGTCAAAAACTTCATATAAGAAAACCAAGAGGTCTGATCTGAGGAGGTGCAAAGTTCTTTTAATTATTTGACAAGGAATACAGATGTTATGATGACAGGAAGAATGAGAGTAAAGCTAACAAAGCCAAGAAATCTGTTAACTTACCAAAAGGGAATATCCTTAGAATACATCATTAGCCATGAAAGAGACCAAGATAAAAATTAAATCTAACTCAAGCCTAAAAGCTATGCTAGTCTCTTAATAATTTTGAGTAGTGGAGATGTCCAAATTTCAGCTCCATGATGTTAATATTATGGATAATTGCGTGTTTTTCTCAAAGAAAGATCAAGAGAAAGAGCTCTACAAGGCCTGATTTCGCAAAAAAAATCATGACATTGTTACATAGAAAACTAAGATCCAAGTCCTTCACCAAGCCACAATGGAGAGAGAAATTTGCGTTCTAGATGGAATTCCCAAGGCAATAGCGGGAATAAGATAGCCAACTGAACCTATAATCATTAATAGAATAATAAACTTAAATCATAAGTCCACAAACTCGCATAATAAAACTAAACCTGCGTTCACTAATCAATTCCCTCGAAAAATCTCTCAAATATTTTCTTTGTAGGATTTGAAACTATTTGCATCCTTACTTTATTTTCCTAATGGTACAACAATACATATTGTGAGTTTGCAAACTAAGAAGCTATAAGGCTACAAAGAGTTGCATTAGCCAATTCGGCAGTTTCAGTTCCATAACATGTTCCATATGTGAAAATGCAACAAAAAACTTATTCACTACCTGGAATAAAGAAAATCCTGGATGTGCATCCAAGGAGAACCTAAATGTTGTAACCTCCAGAAGTGATTAGATAAGCATATAACTCAATATAAGCCCTATTTCTGTGCTTCATGGCTTGTTCATTCAAAATTCAAACAATAATTTTCACGAACAAGTTACTAAAGCAAAATTGCAGCATACTAATTTTTTTTTGTCAAATTGACAAAAGGCTTCATTCGAAGAATCCAATTTGTTGGTAAACAACCTTTGTTGTTCAAAAGGAACTAACATTAAATATCAATCAATAACCAACCAACTTTTAAGACTTTCTTACACTTCACCTTGAGTCTCCCACTTTCCATTTCAGGAAATTTCAAACTGACTCTCCACTAAATGATCATTATTACTTCATGAAACTAATACAAAACTCCCATTGAAGATTATTTAAAAAAAAAAAAAAAAAAAAAAAAGAATCTATTCATCATTTTCACACTTTTGGAGTTTAGCATTGTTAGACAAGGTGAAAGAAGGAAGTATTGAGAAAGTAGCGTAACTCCCATGAACTTCAAAACTACTAAAGCTAGTTAATCAATACATCTACTGAAAGACGTTTTGATACCAAAATACCCGCCATGTGGCACGTCCCTCATACTGTCATACATGACAACTCTCCACATCATCCTTCATTACAACCACACAAAAATGTTAGACTATGGTAATTAAGACAGGGGGAAAACTCAACGTAGTGCTCTAACTTGATGCCACAAAGATGAAGTAAAAGAACTTGTCCACTAATCCCATCTATTTGGAGTGTCATTGTATAATTTTGCAGCGAGCACGGCACTGATAGAATAGAGAATGCTACTATGAAATGGGTGAGACACCAAAATGAAGCCCTACAAATGAATATAAATCAAGCCATTTAGAAAAGTCCTCTGACGGAATCACTAGAAACTATAGCTCCTCTTCACTTCCAAGCTTCAGAGCTCTCAAAAGCAGCCATTATCACTAATACTACTATATGAACTTACCATTCAATATTATGACTTATTCCTGCTATAATAAACCAAACGCATCAACCACAACTCACTATCGATTGTAGGACCGATGATTTCTCAACCATTACAAAAATGCAACAGGCACCGACACTATATCAAATCTTGCAATTCTCTCAAGAAACCACAGTCTTATAAGGATTCACATCATTAAACTATCCAGAAAAACGAAAATCTCAAAATCAAACCTTTAAACTGAGAATCAAAACAACCAAATCAAGCAGCAGATCTCAAACATCTAGCAACTAAAATGAAACACATTAAGGAAAAGGCAACTTACGACATTGCCAAGTGCGACAGCATTGAGGAAAGTGGAGTTGCGGCGAGAAGACGACACAGAAGTATCATCAACATCTTCATCAGCAAGCACAGCAGCAGCTTGGCGCATCGCATCTGAAAGCTGAGACAATTCTTCGATCGCCTCCATTGTTAGATCAAAATCGAATCTAAGGAAAGAGATCGAAGAAAGAAAAGGGTAGATCAAACGCAGAGGAGAGAGAAAGAGATAGAGATCGAAACGAAAGATGTGGGAGGAGAAAGAGAAACCCTAGAAATTGAAGAAATTTGGAGGAAAGATTTTGAATTGAAGGAGGAGATCGAGATGAGGAAGAGAGAGAAAATTCAAATGGGGGTTTCCAACTTTTTTGAACTTGTTCAGTCAGATTAAAGAGAGGGGGTGGGGTGGGTTGGGGTGAGAGGAGCGGTGATGTGATGAAATACAAATTATACCAACTGGAAGTTGCTGAGGGAGGAGAGTTTTTCAAAGCTAACTCAATTTCTTAATTGGCTTGTTTTTTCAAGTAGCCTTCTAAAATGAGATTAGAATCTCAATGAGTAAAAGATAAGTTCAAAAACCCATCTAAAATATATCCAAAGAGAGATAATCGATTTTCAGGTTGTTTTTGTAACTAATCTTTAATGTGCAGTTTAATTTTATTTTATATTGTTGGTCATAATTATTAGGACAATAATATCAAAAGGTATACTATTGTAGCCTAACATCTACAGCTCATTTGAAGACACTTGGGCTCATCAGGGCCGCACACGTGTCCTCTCCTAATAAATAGAGAAAAAAAGGGTTTAATCTTTGCGTTATACTCAGTTGGGAGAAAATGTTACTTTTATGGCCCAAAAGATAGTCAGAGCCCAGCCCTGTGAGGTGGCTGCAAGTGAGTGGTTGATAAACCTTCACAAATCATGGTCTGCCACGTGTCATGATATGATTCATTAGCCAATCAGAGGCCACTATTCTAGGGCAGATTTTAAGGATAGTTGTCATCTTGCTATCACTATAAATACCCCTGAAATCAGGAGAAAAGATCATTCAATGCAAAAAGTGCAAAGTTACTCTGTAAAAATACTCTCTCTAGATCTACTTTTCTCTCTACCATTCCTGATATCTGACTTAAGCTTCGGAGGGGGAACCACCACCCAAACCTCCAGGGTGGGTCCCTTTTTGCAGGTTCGGGAACGAAGCTCAGGCTTGGACTAAGTTGATTCAGACATCGTTGCACAAGTCTCCAAGGAAGAACATCTAAGGGATACTAGTTTACTTGCTAGACAAGAAAGCTCTGCCTATAGCTTACTTGTTGGACAAGTAGAGGACTAAACATTTGGCGCCGTCTGTGGGGAGACGCAACGATGACTGATTGTCAATCGTCCAACATTGCCAGAAACCGAAGTCTTCAGGTTAATGTCGAAGACACAGTAGAACACGAGAGACCGCCTCGAGGAAGGGATAGACCTCCAACCATCGTCCATGTTCCTGGACCAAGCCGCGAAATGGCCATTCGGGGAAAATCTTGAACGTCCAGGTGACGGCCGCCCATCTAGACAACGTTCTGAATGACTTTCAAACTAAGATGGCAGCAGTCATCCAGGAACAGATTAGGAGCAACATGTTGTTCTTCCATCATAATCCGGAGCCAACCGTCAACAATCAAGCTCCTCCTAGGGGACGTTCCCAAGAAAATCGTCCAGGTCCTAGTCGACCTATTCGCCAGGAATACTCTAGGAGGGCGGCTAAAGGAAAAGCAGCCAAAAGGCAAAGTGAGCAACGAAGGAAGATGGACTGAAATTTGGTGGTTAGGACCCAAGATCAAGCTCGTCCGAGTGGGCACCAAATGGAAACAGATGCCGGGGATTATTTAGAGGCAAAGAGAGTCTGCAAAGATTGCAACGGTCGGCTATTGGCTCTACCCCGTACTTAAGAGATCCTCCTTTAAGGATACCATCTAGAACAGAGGGAAGAAGTCCGGGTCCTTCGATAGTTCGTCCGAGACAAGAGAAGACGGTAGTTCAACCAATGGTCTATGCGACCAAGCACCAAGGAAACACTTCATCTAATCCAGTGTTCAAGGAATATCGCAAGGAGTTCATACCCATCGAGGGACACTGGGAGCCCTCCGGATCAATTGGCCTACTCCATTCTCGGCCAGGATCATGGAGGCGCCCCCCTTCCCAAAGGTAAAACTCCCAACAATAGAGCCTTTTGATGGAACCACCGATCGTGATGATCACCTCGTCCGCTTACAAGCATCAAATGTACGTCCAAGGAATAGATGATGCTACTTGGTGTAAGAATTTCCTGGCTACCCCGAAGGGAGTAGCTCGAAGTGGTTCAATAATCTACCCCCCAATTCAGCCAACAATTTCACCGAACTCAATGTCTTATTTACTAGTCATTTCGTTGCAAATCGTCAGAACAAAAGACAAGCATGCACTGGGCAAGGTCGTCCAAGGGCCAAAAGAAGCTCTTAGAAGTTTTGTTAAGAGATTCAATCCTGGGAAGCCCTTCAAATTCAAGATCTCAATGCTAGAGTGGCTTTTGACGCCTTTATCGTGGGGTCCGAGGCCGGGAAGTTTTAAGTTTGACCTTGTAAAGAAGAAAATCAATACTCTTGCCGAAGCTTTAAAGGAAGCCGAAGCCTTTATACATGCCATCGAAGTATGTGCCGAGGCAAAGCATCCCGAGTCCAAGAAGCCCGAAGAGGTTGCTCGCCTAAAGAAAAGCAACCCCAAAAAGGTCGAGACTTGGGCCATAACCTCTACCACTACTTCGCCCGTAAGAAGCAAGAGGAAAGAATCCGAGCCTTCTTCATCCAACCCCATCGATTCGAAAGGACCAATATTCCATTCTCATGGAGATAAAGGACCAATACGAGCCGAAGGCTCCAAAACCGAGATGAAGATGCCTTACGTAAACAGAGAGAAGAGCAAGTATTGTCATTTTCACAAGGATTGCAGTCATGAAACAAATGAATGTAAACACCTTAAGAGAGCTTTGGAGGATCTAGCCCGAAAAGGAAAGATGAATTCATACTTACCCCAAGGGGGAAAGAAGTTTCAGAGGAGAGATGACCGTCAAAGCAAGAAGAAGGAGAGTGAAAGCACTGACGAATATGTCGTCCTCGTCATTTCAGGAGGATTTGCTGCTGGAGGGCCAACCAATAGAGGGCACAAAAACTACCTCAGGGAGCTCGACCAAGTCTTATTGACTAATCAGACAAAGGCTGAACCCTTTCCAAAAGTGGTGGTTAGTGAGCAAGATCGGGGCAAGTTGAGGACCCCCCATGATGACCCTTTGGTTGTGGAAATGAAGATAGCAAATTTGAGAGTACGAAGAATTTTGATCGACACCGGAAGCTCGACGGACATCATTAGTGCTGATTGCTTGTCCAGATTGAACTTTGAGGAAAAGAACTTGGTCCCTGTAATACTCTGTATTTTTGGAGTTATTTTGCTATGAATAAGAAAATAAAGTAAAAGTGAAAGTAAATTATAGTATAGTTTAGGTAAGCCTACAGTTATAATTTAAGTATACAACCTACCTTGGTACCTAATTACATTTTAATTCGGTTTTGTTAAATAAATCATAATTCGATTTGGAAATGAATCCTAATAAACTAAGGTTTCTCATAATATAAAAAGGAAGAGAGAGAAAAAAAATTTAATGAGAAAACCCTAAATTTACTTTCACCAGCCGTTTTCTTTTCTTTTACCACAAGAAGATTTTTTCTCTCTCCTCTCTTTTCCTTCCCCGGGCCCCGTTCTCCTCCTCCCTCAAAGATTTTCTCTCTCCTTCTCCCTCGTCACTGCCCTTCTCCCTCGTCACCGTCCTTCTTCCCTCGTCGCACTAGTACTCCCCCATTTCCTTGAGTTACCGTCGACCTTGAAGGCGTGTGGTGTGAGGGGTGTGCGGTGTGTTAGTGTGGTGTGCGAAGGTGTGTGTCGTGCGGGGCGAGCGAGGGTGTTGAGTCGTCGCTGCTGTGTGTCGAGCGACAAGGCATCGCGGGTGTTGGTGAGTGCGTCGCGTTGTGCGTCGAAGGTTGTGCGAGTCGAGTGAGAGTGCGAGATTGTGAAGTGCAGTGCGTGTGGTGCGTGCGTGTCTCGAAGGTGCGAAGTCGAGGGTCGTGGTGCGTGGACGCGAGGCTCCGAGCGCTGTGTGTGTGCGAGGAGTCGTGGTTCGTGGTGGTGTTGCTGCTGGGATTCTGGCACCGAATCACCGGTGGTCTTCACTTGGTAATGTATATATAAAAAAAAAAAAGAAAATTCTTTTCCTTCCTACTTTAATTTAAGTGTAAAAAAAAAAAAAAAAGAAAAATCTGATTTCATTAGTTCTTATATTTTGGATTAAGTTAGTATTGTAAATAAAACACAGTAAAAGTTAAAGGAAATCAGATTTACGATTGTATTAATAGTTATTATGATAATAGTATTTCTTAATTCTGAATTTGTAATACTTACATATACTAGTTAGGTTTTGTGATTATGAACAAGTATAAGATAAGTTGAAGGAAATCAGATTTAAGCATATTATTAAGTTCTAAAAATATTAGTTTTAATAGAGTTCATGAAAAGGAAGTTTAAACAACAAGAACGTTTACTTTTTATTGTTCAAAACACTAAGTTTTACACAATAGTTAAGTTGGTTAACTGAATTATTTTATATTTCGATTAGGTCCCAATTTCATAAGCTGAACGTTTAAGTAAGCAAGAAAGATTCTTCGTTACAAGGTACGTACGCGTACTAGTTCGCTTCGATATATTAGTATCATGTTTAGGTTGTGATTGTTATATTGGAACCTAGGACCATGATAGGGAACTGTGGTTGATTTTGATTGATGAGATTGTTTGGTAACATGAAATCAATTGGAAATTTATATGTATTTCCTTGTTGTATGACTTGTGAGTTGGAATGAGTTATTATTGGTATACGTAATTCTATCGCATTACAAGCATGAAATGAGAATTGGATTGAAAGCATATGATTTATTGTTGTAACAAGGATGTTGCAAGAGATTGCTTTAATTAGAGAATTTGAGCAATGTACCTAAGAACTTAACGATTATAAGTTCGATGTTGTATGAATGAATATTATTAAGAATGATTTTGGCAATAGACTTGTAGTTGGATTCCCTACAAGTGATGAACAATGGGAGGAGTGTGAGACTTGTTCTACACTCCTACGCGAGCCTACTTGTGACGACAAGTAGTGTCCTTATAAATTTTGATAACTCAAGTAGGCGGAAGGTTCCGTACGATCTTGGGGGTATGCATACTAAGGTGATGGATGTGGAACGGAACGAAACCGTATTTACATTCCATCTAATAGACCAAGTTGTCTATTAAGGATTAAGTAGCCCGTATGATTCTAGTAAGATGATGCGGTGCCCGTTCACGCCAACTAAATAAAAAGTAAAGAATGTAATGCTATGGTAGTATCATGTCTAGGAATGATCCTTATTATTCTGATTATGCTTTGTATGCACTTACTGCTTTACTATGTACTCAGCATAGCTGATTGTGTGTTATTGTGTTGATTGTTGACCTGTGATGAACCATTGATGCTTCAATGGGGAGCGGACTAGGTGTCTTTGGTGTTCTGCGTGATGTTGAGCATACGGGGGGATAGATGTTGGTTTTGGACTTTAAAGTGTTTTAAATTAAGCATTATAAGACTATTATGATTTACTTATTTAGTTGTGGTTTGAATAAAAGGGGTCCGTGGAGATTCCCGAGTTGTAGTTAAAGTAGACATTTTATTTCCGCTGCAATGTAGTTTTATTAATAAGAAGTTTTAACGTTTTGATTTTATTATGCCTTGTGTTTCACCGCGGCGGTAACACTCCCGACGTCGATGCAACGTAGTCGTAGACGTGTATGGATTTTGGGGGGTGTTACGGTCCGAGTCCATCATCCCATCATAGGGTTTGGGGAGGAGTCATCCATCCCACGGGAACAGCGCCACGTTGCCCGTCCGAGTTGGAGAGAAGGAGGCCTCGTGGACTTTGTTCATCAAGTTCTTGGTTGTCCGAGATTTGACAGCCTACAATGTCATACTTGGACGACCAACGTTGAATCATATTAAAGCTGTAATAATAACTCATTTGATGCTTATGAAGTATGAGTGTGATGACGGCAAGATTGGCTCCTTGTATGGAGACCAAGTAGGCGGCTAAGGAATGTTACCTAACTACCCTTAAGTCGTCATCATGGAAAGCATGCAATGAAGACCAGACGAAGACCGGAGGCGGAAGGAAAACGTCTGAAATTGAGAAAGATAAGATGAAGGTGGCTGGAGAAAGGAAGGCGTCCGAAAATGTAAAGGAGCCTAGGATGACAATTGAGAGTCCTCAGACTCCACTGCCTCCTCAATGAAAACGTCCGAACATCTTCCCTGCAAGAAAAGAAAGTATGAGCCCATAAAGGAAGAACCTCCATCGTCGGAAGAAGTGATGGCCATCATGGGACCGGCATTAGAACGCCCGGAGCAGGTGGAAGCTCCTGAAGAGGTATTTTTGGATGAAGCTCGCCCGAAAGAACCCTCAAGATTGGGTCTTCACTCGCTCCTGGTTTGAGAGGTCTTCTAATCGCCTCACGAAAGAATTTCAAGACGTGTTCGCTTATTGTGTTGAAGAAATGCCTGGAATTGATCTTGAGATAGCCGTCCACCGACTGAATGTTGATCCAAATTTAAAACCTGTCCGTCAGAAGAAAAGGCATTTAGGACCGGTCAGAAATCAGGCGATCGACCAAGAAGTTCAGAAGTTGTTGGAGTCAAAGTTCATCGGAGAAACCTATTATCCGAATGGGTAGCAAATGTGGTCATGGTGCCAAAGCCTAATGGCACTTGGAGGATGTGTGTGGACTATACCGATCTCAACAAGGCTTGTCCTAAGGACAGGTTTCCTTTGCCTAAGTTGGATCGCCTGGTAGACTCCACACTGGCCATGCTTTGCTAAGCTTCATGGACGCCTATTCAGGTTTTCATCAAATCCCCATGTGGTCAGAGGATCAGGACAAAACGTCCTTCATTACTAAAAAGGGGCTGTATGGCTGGTTGAGAATGACATTCGGCCTACGCAATGCGCCGGCCACCTTTTTAAAGATTGATCAATACCGTCTTTCAGCCACAATTGGGAAGAAACATGGAGGCCTATATTGATGATATGATAGTCAAGAGTCGGCAAGAGGAAGGTCATGTTGGTGATTTGAGAGAGACTTTCAGGGTCGCTGATCTCTTCTCCAAGGCGTCCAGTGACTGACGATGGAGAGTGTTGGCCATCTCAATGTCATGGATATCCTTGTCGCCGGCCGTTGTAGCAAGATGGAAGAGTTTCTTGTTCTCCTTTCTAAGCTCCCTCGCCCACTCTTCGGTTAGCACGCTGCGAGCAAAAAACCGGAACAATGAAAACCAAACAAGTCATTAGACGAGTATTAAACCAAGCAATGTTGTTCAAGTATAAAATGAAAACGGCAGAAAATTATACCTCAGCAGCAAGTTGGGACATGTTAGGTTGTGATTGTCATATTGGAACCTAGAATCATGATAGGGAACTGTGGTTGATTATGATTGATGAGATTGTTTGGTAACATGAAATCAATTGGAAATCTGTATGTATTTCCTAGTTGTATGACTTGTGAGTTGGAATGAGTTATTATTGGTATGCGTAATTCTATCGTATCACAAGCATGAAATGAGAACTGGATTGAAAACATATGATTTATTGTTGTAACAAGGATGTTGCAAGAGATTGCTTTGATTAGAGAATTTTAGCAATGTACCTAAGAATTTAACGATTATATGTTCGATGTTGTATGAATGAATATTATTAAGATGGATATTTGGCGATAACTTGTAGTTGGACTCCCTACAAGTAATGAACAATGGGGGGAGTGTGGGACTTGTTCTACACGTCTACGCAGGCCTACTGTGACGACAGTAGTGTCCTTATAAATTTTGATAACTCAAGTAGGCGGAAGGTTCCGTACGATCTTGGGGGTATGAATACTAAGGTGATGGATGTGGAACGGAACGAAACCGTATTTACATTCCATCTAATAGACCAAGTTGTCTATTAAGGATTAAGTAGCCCGTATGATTCTAGTAAGATGACGGTGCCCGTTCGCTGCCAACTAAATAAAAAGTAAAGAATGTAATGCTATGGTAGTATCATGTCTAGGAATGATCCTTATTATTCTGTTTATGCTTTGTATGCACATATTGCTTTACTATGTACTCAGCATAGCTGATTGTGTGTTATTGTGTTGTTTGTTGACCTGTGATGAACCATTGATGCTTCAATGGGGAGCAGACTAGGTGTGCTGGTGTTGCTGCGTGATGTTGAGCATAATGGGGGGATAGATGTTGGTTTTGAAACTTTAAAGTGTTTTAAATTAAGCATTATAAGACTATTATGATTTACTTATTTAGTTGTGGTTTGAATGAAAGGGGTCCGTGGAGATTCCCGAGTTGTAGTTGAAGTAGACATTTTATTTCCGCTGCAATGTAGTTTTATTAATAAGAAGTTGTAACGTTTTGATTTTATTATGCCTTGCGTTTCATCGCGGTAGTAACACTCCCGAAGTCGATGCGACGTAGTCGTAGACGTGTATGGATTTTGGGGGTGTTACAGTCCAAGCATGGACGCCTTCCTTCTTCAGGTTATCCTCGCCCAGAGAAAGAAACAACGACTTGGACGAGTCCAAATGGTACTCGTCCAAAGACGTTCAAGCATCTCGCACGAGAAGGGCCTAGAGAAGGTGGCCGTCCAAGCATGGACGCCTTCCTTCTTCAGGTGATTCTCATCCAGAGAAAGGAACAACGGCTTGGACGAGTCCAAATGGTACTCGTCCAAGGACTTCCAATATCTCAGACGAGAATGGCCCAAAGAAGGTGGACGTCCATGCTTGGACGCTTTCCTTCTTTGGGTGATTCTCGTCCAAAGGTTGGATGCAAATTCTTGACGAGTCAAAATGATCCTAGTCCAAATATATATATATATATATATATATATATATATATATATATATATATATATATATATATATATATATATATATATATATTATATCTTACCAGGTGTTTTCGCCCTTTTCTAAGCCTTGCTCTTGGCGTATTCCTTCCATAAGTTGTCCGTAAATTTAGACATGCTTATATCTCCCGTCCAAGAAGCCTTGAGACGTGCTCCGCCGAGTCCGCAAAAAAGAGATGAAAAATGGTTAGTCCGACGTATACTATGGACGAAGAGTTTTACTTGGAGAATTTGAATGTATACCTTTATCTTCGGCCAACCGCAAGCCGGTCGCGACTAGGAAGTCATCACGGTAAAACATTTCTTTAAGGGGTATCCAGTTAGCTGGCCCCTTAAAAGATCGTTGGCCGAGCCTGGAGTACTCCTTTATTCTGAAGTACTCCACAACCTCCTCGTCAAAGTTGTCCTCTAAATCCGGCCAGATCGCTTCCGCCCGGTATTCGTGACGGATCGATTATAAAATCTATAACCCTCGGTGGCATAGTCGTTGGCCACCCGTAAGAAGATGAAGTCGGCCTTCCATTCGTGCATCTTCGACGGCTTGCCCTGCGATCATCATGAAGCCGGGCGGTTGCGCAGATGCTGAGTCATGCCCCGTCCACGGCCCCAGGTACCTTACTCGCGTAGTGAATATGGGTGAAGGCTTGGAGAGAAAGAGCTAGGCCGCGCAGCTTGCAAACGGCAATAAACATCAGGACGTTGTGCCAAGCATTTGGAGCCACTGATTATGGCCTATGTGGTAGTCTTGCAAAGCACTTGTTCTATAAACTCGTGGAGAGGGAACATTAATCCCGCATCCAAGGCCGGCTTGTAGACGGCGAAGTGGTTCTTTGGGGCACTCGTAATTGTCGCGTCTTTATTTGGGATGACAAATGAGAAGCCTAGCATGGGCATACGGGAGGATAAAAAACTAGGGTCCGGTCCTATTTTCTCTAGCCATTTACGATTGACCAAAATGAAGCCGGGGTCAGAAAGGGGACCTAAGCGTCTTCTAATTTCCGACGAGGTCGTAGAGGCTTCGTCCGATTCTTCGGCAGCGTCAGATTCACTGCCGTTATTATCTTCGCCGGTTCCCTCCATATTGACGTCCCTGCCAGAAGTACTGGCCTGAGGGTTTATTTCGGAGTCTTCTAAATTGCATTCAGGAGAAGGAGGCCCGCCTAAAGGCTCAGCACTTTGGGCCCCCCTTGTCTCATCTGGAACTCGTCTAGTATATTCCTCCATGTCTGAACTATGTGAGGGTAGTATTACCTTTCGTCTTAGACGGGCCGTTTGCTTGACGCGCGCCAGATTATCCTGCACAGGTAAAGACTGGGTCGTCTGACTTTCTCGGCCAAAATCTCAAAAAAATATATACTCGGCCAGAAGAGGCCCAACTCTAGAATGTGCCGAAGAAGAAGTATCGGTTCTAGGGTCAAGACGAGCTCTTGGTCGGCTAGGATTATTTGACGAAGAAGATTCCATTTTATTGATTTTCTAAGAAAAAATAAAGAATAAAGAAGAGTAAAAAGAACAAAGAAAAGATACCTGCTAAAGCACCTGGACGAGTCGGTGAAGAAAGCTGAGGCTGGGCCATCACTCTCTCTCTCTAGAAAAATTTGCGGAGTTTCTCTCTCTAGAAAAATTCGTTCAAGGTGTGAAATGATTTAATGTCGTCACACCAACGTTATTTATAGAGGGGTAAGAAACCTGTGGAGCCGGTCAAGGATGACCGAAGAAAGGGTAAAACGGTTGATTATGACCGGTGAAACCCAGGAAAAGGCGCTTCATTTCCTTCATTTTGAATAAAACTACCTTTGGTAAAAGGGCCTTAACCGTAGGATGGGCCAACAGTGAAAGCCCTTTTAGGGGCAAATGTTGTAGCCTAACATCTACGGATCCTTTGAAGACACTTGGGCTCATCAGGGCCGCACACGTGTCCTCTCCTAATAAATAGAGAAAAAAAGGGTTTAATCTTTGGGTTGTACTCAGTTGGGAGAAAAGGTTACTTTTCTGGCCCAAAAGATAGTCAGAGCCCAGCCCCGTGAGGTGGCTGCAAGTGAGTGGTTGATAAACCTTCACAAATCATGGTCTGCCACGTGTCATGATCTGATTCCTTAGCCAATCAGAGGCCACTATTCTAGGGCAGATTTTAAGGATAGCTGTCATCTTGCTATCACTATAAATACCCCTGAAATCAGGAGAAAAGATCATTCAATGCAAACAGTGCAAAGTTACTCTGTAAAAATACTCTCTCACTTTCTCTCTCTAGATCTACTTTTCTCTCTACCACTCCTGATATCTGACTTAAGCTTAGGAGGGGGAACCACCACCCAAACCTCTAGGGTGGGTCCATTTTTGCAGGTTCGGGAACGAAGCTCAGGCTTGGACTAAGTTGATTCAGACATCGTTGCACAAGTCTCCAAATAAGAACATCTAAGGGATACTAGTTTACTTGCTAGACAAGAAAGCTTAGCCTATAGCTTACTTGTTGGACAATTAGAGGACTAAACATATACTATATGAAAGTTCTACAATATATTAAACTAGTTTCTGGATCCGTGTATAATTATATGGGAAGTTTGTTGTTTAATAAATTGTTTATAGGATGGATAATACGTTAATTGATCCAAACACTAAATAATAAAATTAGATTGTAGATAGATAAACAACTCTTCATAAATAGATAGTAACTCTTCATGTACAAGTGTTCATATTGTAGATAGATAACCAACTCTTCATACATAGATAGATAGTTTTTGAACCCCTGCACGAGATACTTTTTGTTTCATATCTTATTATATTTATTTTTCAAATCACATTTTTCTCAAGGGTGAAATAGTGTAATGTGATTAAATATATGATGAATTATTTTATAGTCAAACCTTTTTTCCAACAATTTATTCTACAACTTTCTATATATGTAGTCTAAAAATAATACATTAAACTTTTAATGTGAATTGAAGTAAGCTTTAGGTTTGATAGTTATCTTATTTGCATAATTGTTATTAAAATGCTTCTTATTTGATTAAATAAAATATATTTTCACATATGTTTAGGAGTTATTTAGTCATTACAAAATATTAGATAATAGATTATTTATACACAATCTAAATATTTAATATTGCAAGACATTCTAATATATAATGCAGTATTTTCTAATTAAATTGTTATAAAGAAAAATTGTTTACCAGTTGTAAAAACATTAAGTAAATTGCAAACTTAATTTAATACTCCTATAGATAGCTTATATTAGGACACCCTTATTCATGAGTAAAATAAAAGGTTATGAGCCCAATCTTAAATTTTGGGGCTTTAATCATGAATGGGAATAAGATTGTGCAGTGATTGGAAGCAAAAAGAATGTTGGGACGAGTGAATCGACGATCGGGCATGAGAGTGGGCCCTTCGCTCGATCTGTCAAAAGTAAGTTTTTTTGGTTTCCTCAAGTCAAGCGCTGCGTTTTGACCGGAGCTATGAGAGAAGCTCCAGCCAAAACGCAGCGTTTTGACGGAGAGAAACCAAAAAAATTACTTTCTGCTACGCTGCAGCTGGCAGCTGACACGCGTGTCAGCGCCAGTTGCAGCGTGACGTTTGTCATGCTCCAGGCCATATGTCATGCTATAATTGGTTATTAATATATAACCGTTGTAAATTTTGCAATGGTTATATTTTAAAAAATCAAATAAAAAAAAGCCAACTGCTCTATTTTTCAGAGCTCTATAAATATAGACCCATTTCGCTATATTTTGGACACACTTAATTTTCTCCATCTTCACTAATTTCTTCTATTTGTTGTATTTAATTTCATTACTCTTCTTCCATTGGTCTTTGTTTATAAATTCTTATAATTATGGATTCTAATCATCCTAATTATATAAAAAATCAGAACCAAAATTAACCACTCAAAAAACCAAATGCTTAGACAACAAAATCGCTCAAATACCTCTCAAAATCACTCAAATTATCGTCAACTCTCTCAAATAATTACCAACAAAGGGGTGAAAATTCTCAAAATTATTCTCCTCAATACGATAACCTTTACCATGAATCTCCATCTCAAAATGTCAACCTTTCATATCGTCTATCTGATTTTAATTATGGATTTTCTCAATACCAAGAAGATTCATCTCCAAACAATGAGGTCGATGGTAATGACGATGGTGGTCAATACCAAGAAGGTGATTATGATGGTGGTCAACATCAAGAAGATGATGATTCTGATGGTTATGATGAGTTTGTTCAGCCAACTCAATCCTTTTCACAATTACTATCACCTTCTCTATCTCAACAACCACCTCCCTCACACCCACCACCCACTCAATCACAAAACCACCTACTGCAGAAACAAGTTGTGGTGGTAATAGGGTTTGGGATCATATTGAAGATGAAAATCTTATCTCGACATTTATGAACACTTCTCTTGATAAGGTGACCGGGACGAGCCAAAAGAAAGGCGTCTTATGGGGAAAAGTTTCGGAAGCTTTCGAGACAGGAAGAAGGGCCAACCCAACAGAAATTGTTCCAAGAAATGTGGATATGGTGAAAGGTCATTGGAGTCGTAGAGTGGTCAAGACGATAATGACGTTCTTCGAGAAGCTCATTTATTGCATAATAGAAGACATGGTAGGTTCATACTCGAACATGCTTGGAAAATGTCGCGGAAGTTTCGCAAATGGAGGTCCATAGTTAAAAAAATCATTGGAAACAACAACATAGAGATGGCAATTATCCATGGGTGAGTGGGCGGGTGATGGATGGATCGGGTGGTGGGTCGGGTCGGATATGTATGATATTTTTTGGACCCATTCATCCATCAATATATCCATCCATCCACCCATATATATATACATACATATATATGTATACATATGTACATATTAATACATATATATATATATGTATTATAAACAGAAATTTATTTTTTTTACTGCCACATGTCATTTAAGGTAATTAAAAAAAAGGGTTTTTCTACGTTATACCCTTGTGTTTCTTTGATTTCTACGTTGTACCCTAAAATTTTTGAAATTACACATGATACCCTTAAACTTACAACATTTTATGCACTTTGTCCTTACTATTAACTCGAAGGCAAATATTTTGTCTATAATTTTTAATCTAATGAATTAATCTTGCTTATAAAATGTAACCTTTATTAGTAAAATTATGAACAAGTTAGCGAAGCACCTAAAGATCACAAAAAGTTAACAAAATTTATGATACGTAGTCGGCAATCGGGCACTATACATTAAAAAATCTAAGTTTAAGGGTATAGTGTAGAACTTTTAAAAGATTGGGGTACAACATAGAAAATGAAGAAACACAGGGGTATAATATAGAAAATCCCAAAGGGATAAAAAAATACTTATAATTACTTTTTGGTGTGTAATAAGATTGATACTTTGTAGCTTTATTGTAAATCTATGAGACTATGATTAATTTTTCATATATTAATTTCTTTAAAATTGTTAAGTCTAAAAAATAGTTTTTGTTCCTAGTATCACCCGTTTCCCACCCGCTCCACCCGCGGATGATGGGTGGAGCGGATATGGGTCAAATTTTTGGCGTGTGATGGATGGTGTGGATGGAGTTTTGGGTCGCGAGTGATGGGTCGGATGGAGCTCCACTCGACCCATCTCCGATCCATTGCCATCCCTACAACAACATGGTCGCTCCAAAGCTTCGCATGAAAATGTGGATTCACCTGGAAGCGAAAGTAGCGGTAAAAGGCCGAGAGTTGATGGAAGTGACTCAATGCCCAAGACACCTACCAACAGTGGTGAAGGAGGTGCAGTGGAGCCACGACCCTATGGTGTGAAGAAGGTGAAGTCCAAGCTCAAAGGGGTGGCCGGTCAAACAATTGAGTGTTTCAATTCATTTAATGAAAGACTTCAGCTCCATTCAGAGTCTAGGAGTGGAGATGCTAAAAGAGAAAGGGAGAGGTTGGAGGTCAAAAAACAGAAGGTTGCTCTAAAGCAACAACAAATGGAGTTGCAAACCCGGAGCTTGAACTTGCAAGAGTATCATAAGAATTGGGTTTTGCTACAAGCATTGTCTATGAAGGAAAATCGAGCACCATTTGAGGAGGCAATGATTGAGAAACTAACAGCATGGTTTCTGAATAATCAAATGTTTTAAGTTCAGTTTATGTTTAAGTTGAGTTTATGTTCAAGTGTAGTTCATGTTTGAGTTTAAGTTTATGTTTATGTTTACGTTCAAGTTTAGTTTAAGTTTAAGTTTAAGTTTAAATTTAAATTTAAGTTCATGTATGTTGAAGTTTATGTAAAAGTAAACATTATGTTTAAGTTTATGTTTATATGTATGTTTAAGTTCAATTAAAAGTTTAATAAAAAAAGTTAGTTTATGATTTATTTGTAATTTTTGTTTAAGCTTAATTATTATCTGAATTGGCATCTCAATGCAGCTTTTGACATTATTGTTATGCTTTTGACTTAATAATGCAGCTTTTTACATTATTGTTCTACTTTTTACATTATTGTTCACCTTTTTACATTATTGTTATGCTTTTTACATTATTGTTTAACTTTTTACACTATTGTTATGCTTTTTACATTATTCTTCTGCTTTTTATATTATTGTTTGCTTTTTTACATTATTGCTTAGACTATATAACTCGATCATACTTGTTCACCATTTGCTCACACCAAAACTAAACACATAGGCAAATTTGTAGAATAAACTCCTTCAACTTAAACTTTAGCGCTTCAAGTTCCTCTGGTTCTGAGGAGGAAAGAAGATCATCCCGAGCAAGATGTGATCAAGAAATAGATGATTTCTTAATCAATGTTGTTCAACCAACTCTTCCAACTCTTATATCAGATGTTACTCCAACACCAAGGAATAGAAGAGCAAAACTGACTGATGAGAATGAGGTACATCACCGCCCTATTCGAGGCAGGAAGGAAGGCCATAGACGATTGTTCAATGATTACTTTGCTGAACAACTAGTATATCCTGCTCATTTATTTTGTCAAAGATTTTGAATGCAGCGACAAGTCTTTCTTTGGATAATGGAAAGTGTAGTTGCAAATGATGAATAGGACATTCAATGATGTGCGCACCACCTTTTTTGCTTTCATTTGACGGTTACTCAATGGTGCAAGTTGGTTTCCGTTATGTTTTCATCCTCTGTCCTACTAGCTTCCCGTCCTTGTCCTTATTGGAATTTTGAAACAACATTACATAACTTCATCAACAACCATTATAATTCTCATATTCGAAACTTTCCTGTTAATCATTAATCATAACAGAGTTTTAAAGTTTGGTGTCTACATCAGGAAGAACCCTAATTACGGTCTCGAGCTAATCAGGGAAGCCCGATTAGTCACTCATGGCCTAGTCTCATGGCACGAGTAACTGATCTAGCAATTTCATAACAAGATGATTAATCAAGAAACACTTAATCAAGAAATGACTATTTTCATAGAAAACTCAATCTCACAACCAAACCTAGTCTACCCCTAGCTCCATTTCGTTCTTAATCCTACACTACGGGTTCCAAAATGCAAGCTAGGTGGTTGATCAATCACCCAACAAACCAAAGAAAACAAGTTTGATCAATAAGTTAAACCCCAATGCCATCCCTTAACCTAGATTAAAGATCTACAAACTAATTTAAAGCTACATCCCTTCCCCTGGTAAAGTACTACCCACACATTATATTGGGAAACCAAAACAAAAATTCAATAAATCTCATCATCATAACAATGGAGGGGAAAGATAAAGGGGATTTAATATTCTAAGAAAAGAAGATCTAATCAAAGTAAAGCATGAAATAAGCAAGATTAGGAAAAGAGATAATGAAGTACACAAGAAACTAATTTTATCTTCAATAAAATCTGAAAATGGATTTCAAAAGCATCAAGCTCAACTTTCCCTCTCCTAGGGTTCTAAGAACTTCAATGCTAATCCCAAATAAAATCTCACTGAAAATTAATAGTATATCAAAGCTTAACCTAAAATGACATAAATTTATCTAAAATAGTGTTAAAAATAAACCAAGTATAATTACAAAAAAAACCATAAAAAAGAGAATATAAAAGAAAGATTTTTAGAAAATCATCTTAGCCGAGCGGGTTGACGAGACCAGGGTTGGAGCTGACTTAAGCTGGTCAACCAAGTGACCCAGGTGGGTCGTCTTGGCAGAACTGATGAGCTTGGTTTCAAGATGACTCGGGCGGGTAGCCCAACCCGGGAGCTCGGGTCACCTTGTTCTTCACTCTTGGGGGCCTTTTTAGCTCCTTTGATTCTCCCTGACCTTCCCCTTCGAATCCTAATAACATGCTTTGATTGTGCAAATACCCTCTGAGCATGTCATTAAGTCCCGAAATAAGACAAAAGCGCCCAAAAAAGAACATACAAGGACTAGTATTGCACATTTCAAGTATCTAAACTAAAAAGAGCAATAAACTAGCTTAAAAGCTCTAAAAACTATCTAAATCCTCTAAAAAGTAGCAATATAAACAAGATATCAAACTCCCCTCAATCTAGACTATTGCTTGTCCGCAAGCAAAATAAAAGGAAACATAAGAGTAAGAGTATGAAACTTATTCAACAAAAACAAAATCAAAAAGAAAGAAGAAAGAATTAACACTAACTCACTTTCGTAGGAATCACGATCACTTTTAGCATAAGTGACAAGCCATAAGTGTGCTCTCGTGAGGGTTTCCAAGGAGCTTAACCCGCAACTCAAACTTTCAGTTCAAACTTTATTCAAAACTTCTATGATTTTGCCCAAGTTAACTTACAATGACATGGTTCACAAGCAAAGAACAATCAATAACTTTTAAGACAACTTTCTTCCAAGTGCATCCATGTATGGGTTTAGGGATAGAGGAAAGAACTACTCAAAATTTCAATAGGACATCTCTTCAGGCTTTTTACTCACTCATTAGAGACACATTTAGCTATTCAAAAGACATTAGGCTCTTCAAAAGTCATAAGACCCAATAACACTAAGCGCATGTTCGGCAAAAGTAGTTGTTGTAGTAGCTATTAGTTGTTTGAGTAGTTGTTAGCTATCTGTAAATCTGTCAGCTTTTAGATGTGAAAGTAGTTGTTTAAAATTTAAGTGTTCGGTAAAACTAATTGTGGAGATTATATAAGATTAAAATGACATAAAAATGTTATGTCATCATCTCAGCATCACGAATAACATAATGGATCTCCCACGACACCTTCCACGTTCTCTTAATTAAGTGAGTTGATCACGCAAAATGTTATGACCCTCAATAACCAGTTCTGAAGCACCAATAAATCAGTCGAGGCCTTGATTCCCTCCAGCATGGCCAAAGCTTCCACTATAGGAATGCACCCGTCAAAAGAAGCAGCTCTAAAACTAGACAATAAAAATTTACTAGTGTTGTACCTTAGTACAAAACCAAGAGCCGGTCTTCCATCTTGGAATCCGAAACCATCAAAGTATGATTTTACAAAGAGGCTAAAAGAGGTTTTCATTTTTCCAAAAGTCTTGTTCTCTTTTATATACACCACCTGAAGTGGCATCATCAACCATGTCAAGAACTCCTTAACACAAACGCAAAATTTTACCCAACTTTTGATTGGAGTAGTACCTTCAACGAACGTCCAGATCATTTGGAAATGCCTGTATACAAGATGACTCAGAGAGCATGAAAACAATCATGAAAGATGAGGTTTATTATATCAAAATTTTAGACCATAAGAGACAAAAACAAAAGTACCTCCAATTCTAGAGTGCATTCTTTCCTTTCTCATATGTGTCTTGATCATGAACCAATTAGAACACGAGCATGATTGAGTAAAAAACCCTTATCTGGTAACTCCTTATCTTTTTGAAGAGAATATAATGACCTCTTAGTAGCTCCTTTACATAAAATCATAATTAAAGGAATTAGTCCTACATAAACATAAAAGAATTTATGAGAAATTGACGGGTCGTTGTATACTCGCCAAATATAACCTAAATTACCCAATATAGGGTAAGTATATGGTCGAATCCACAAGGAAGTAGGGTTAAATCAAGAGTTAATTAGCTAACTACAATGAGCTATCAATTTTTGGGTTTTTGAAAGTTTAACAATGATTCTAAAATCTAAATAAACTAGGAAATTTGCAAAGTAAATCAACAAGCAAGTAAAGGCGATAAAATAAGGGTAAAAGAACTAGGGGATTAGGGGATTCACCAACATTCAATTCAAGAATCCAACAATCAAAACCAAGGGGAAAACAAATGGGCAATCACAAGGGGAAAATCACGTACATATGAACTCTAATTACTTTCTCGAGCTAATTAGAGGAGCTTGATTAGTCACTCATGACCTATTCTCATGGCATGAGCAACCAATCTAGTCAAATCAAGCACAACATGATTAATCAAGCTTCCCTAAACTAGAAAATGCCTATTTTCATGGAGATCCTAGTCTAGCAACCAAACTTAGTTTATTCCTAGCTTCATCTCTCAATCCTTCACTAGGAATTCCAAATATACAAGTTAAGTGGTGATCAAGCACCCAGCAAACCAAGTAAAACAAGTTTCATCAAACAAGCTCAACCCCAAAAGTTAACCCCCTAACTTGATCTAAGATTCAAAGAGTAAATGTAGGTTACATCCCTTCCCCTAGTAAGAAACTACTCACACATTATGGAAATAAAACAAAACAAAACTTGAAATAACTTCGTCACCATAACCATGGAGGAAAAAGAGAAAAATTGCAAATAATCAACTACTAAAGCAAGATAAAAACAAACAAGCACGAAATAAACAAGAATAATGGAAGAAAAGAAGAAAATAAACAAAGATTACCAACTTTAAGCTTTCATAAATGAAGAATGGAGATCCAAAAGCTTCAAACATCCATTTTTCTCTGTCCTAGGGTTTTGTTCTAAACTTAAATGCTAAAACAAGATCTAATCTCTCTCTAATCTCTAATTAAAAATTGCCAAAGTTAAAATAAGAGGAGTCCCTCTTATATAGTCATAAGAAATAAAACAGAAAATTACAAAACAGCCCCCGCATTAAAACAAACAAAGTCGCAAAACCGTTTTCGGAAAAATGACCAGACCTGGGCGGGTGAGACCCGAGCTCTCGGATGACCAGACCCGGGCGGGTCAACTAATCAGGAATCCTGGAGGTTCCTCAAAACAAGCGGCCCGACACGGGCTGTGAACCCGAGCCCTCGGCCAAACGGGTCCACTGGTAGGGAAGAGCTGCGAATGCTGCCTAGGCTAACTCGAGCCGTTCAGACGACCCGGGCCTTCGGTTCATCGCCTTCCTCTCCTTCTTATCCTCTTTCGAGTCCTTTGGTGCACCATTTCTTCGGTGCTTAGTCCTCGGGCTTGTGCATAGATCCTCCAAGCGTGCTCCCAATCTTGAAATAAAAACAAACACCCAAAGAAAGAGCGCAAAGGAGGGAAAATGCACAAAAAGAAAGAAAAGGAATAAACTTAGCCTAAATTAGCCTAAACACTATCACAAAAACTATTAAAAACTAATCATAAATTAAGCATATAAACCAATCATCAGAATTCTTTGACAAACATAAGGAGAAGTATAAATGCAGGCATAAATAAGGAAGAAAACCATGATTTACTTCTCCACACAAGCCTTTTGATCTTTTAAAGATGGACGACTCCAACAAAGAAAAACATTCTTCCTTTCAAAAGCATTAAGAATTAATGCTTAGATTGAGATTGAGCTTGAGCTTAAATTTTGATGCCACGTAAGAACTCATGATGTCATCATGCACAAGATAAAATTATATAATAAGATGAATGGATACAATAAAACGGTAAAATCACCCAGTTTCTGCGTTATAAACTTTATTTGCATTTTCCCTTCTACCACTATTGTTTACATGAAAGAAGCATAAAAGCAACATAACATAACTCAATTCTCATTTACACAATATATCAAACAGGTGGCGTGCAACATCCCACACTTTACACTTCCACAACAGACAGCGGTTTGAATATGATATCTTAAAGAAAATTAATTATGCAAAGTTATAAACAACTTAGCCTAGTAATACAAAAAATTCCATGAATTATCGTACTGACATAATTCTTGCAATTAGAATGCATTCAGGAGTGATATTGAAAATATAGCTGGCTGACTTATTGCATGTAAACCACCACCGTCGAAGCCCACTGCTCTTCCTCTATATCCTCTCCTCCATCAATGGCTAACACGGCTACCGCAACCACCACCACAACCAGCACCTGCGCCACCGACGACAGCAGAAGCACCATCAACAGGTTCGTTCTTTTCTGCGTTTTCTCTCACCTTAAGTAACCCCAAGAGGCGATTGTTGCTTAAAAACAACATTTGCAAGAAAAATATGGAATTTCCTCTATATTCATTGAACTCGAGCCAGAAGAAGCTACTTTGTGCTTTTGAACTCTATAAATTGTAACGTTTATCAAAAGCTATCTAAACACTACTTGAAATTCAAACCACTACTCCAGCCTCTACCAGGCCAAACACTTAATTAGTGTCTTGACTCGGTCAAAACATTAAAAGCTAGTTCAAAAGCTATTGCGGAACAGGCCCCATGTGTGGGAGGCATCCACAAATTGACCTCTTTTCTTGAATTTCTTATATTCTTTTTGAGATTTTCTTTTTTTCACCCTTTATTTCTTTTTTCAAGCCCTTTTTTTTACTGTTTTTGACATTTTCTTTTTCCCATATTATGGGACTTTTGCTATTCAAAGGTGCAACTAACGTTCACTAGCAAGTACTTGTGGCTTTTATGCCACTTATTACACATGAGATGAAGTAAAAACTAAGTTTCTTGTAGAATTTTATTTCGGGACATGAGAAGTACATCTAGGACACGGGGGACTGCAATTTTGAAGCAAAAATATCCAAGCATGAGTAACTTAGTCAAAATCCAAGACTGGACGTGTAATTGAGCATTCATTAGCTTTATTTAGAAAACTCTAAGGCAACCAAGATTAATTAATTCCCAAATGATCTCAACCCATGCCCACACTCTTCCAAAAGAAGCCCCTAATAATATACTCGGAAGTCAAAGCAAGAAATCCACATTAGATCATCACTTAGCATGTTTCTTGGGCATGTAAACTATAGTTAGTGTTTTATAAGCTAACACTTGATACCTCTTTTTTTATTTTAAAAAAACATCATTCATTTATTTTTATTTATATTTTTTGTTTTTTAATTTAAATAAAGGAGAAAAAACAAAAAGAAAAGAAAAGAAAAAAAAATTTAGCTTTTGATTTTTTTTTTGAAAAAGAGAGAAGTAAAGAAATAAAGAAAAATAAAATGAAGAAGAACGATGAAATCATGACTTAACAACAAAATCAACGAGCATTGACCCATTTACCAAATAACAACCACAAGCAACATTCAATCAAGCAACAACAAAAATCTTCTTAGCACCTACCATCAAATCTAAAACTACCTAACATTGAAAACACCCCTAAGCTAATTCAAGCCGTCCTCGGTGCAAAAAGGAGAAGTTATAAGGGTGGGGGAGGGAGGAAAAAATCACAATCAAGGGTCAAGGTCCTCATCCTCCTCGGGAGGGTTAGATATAAGAAGGGTAAAGGTTGTTAGGAGGGACCATGTTGTTAGCATGAAAGTATTGGAGAATGGAGGTAAAACTATCCCGCATATCCTGTTTAAAAGTGGTCATTCTTTATTAAAAACAATCAAACTGTCAATCTATATGAGCATAAATGGGGGCACAGTCGGGAACATACTCGGGATTGGGTTGTGATGGAGGAGGGGGAGGGGCGGAGGATGAAGAGCCATGCTCCCAGGGATCACACCTTTGGTAAAGGCGGATCTCTGGATCTCCCTCCGAAACATCCAAGAGGAAATATTGTGGCGCTTCGGCTCTATGACGGTGAGTCTGCGGTTTGGGAGATGAATGGAGTTCGTTTTACCAATTTTCCAAATAAAGCAAACTCCGTCCAATGCAAACCAATGATCATCTTGAAGGTATTGTTGGTTGATGAGCTTTGGCCCTTGACTTTGGGAGTCCAAGGGCGGACTTCAAAGTGCTTAGAAAAGGGCGCTAATTAAACCGCCCACAATAATATACCCACGACCGTGAGTCCTTGGGGTGCCTACCCTCTTGTGATGAATGTCATTAGAGGTGAGCTTCAGCTCCCTTATCAATATGCTGCTACAAAAGGAAACTTTTTTGGGGGTTTAAAAAGGCTAGAGAGTTTCTCTCTCTAGAATTCCCTCTGCCATGGCGAGGATTTCTAAAGTTCAGAAGACTACTAATTCTAGCAACAGAATACCTTCAGCCTGAGTTCGGATTCAAATGCCAAGAAGACTAAGACTATGGATGAGATTATGAGAGTATATGCTATGGATTTTCAATCCGAATAGAAAGAGCAGTCCAACATAGTATGCAAACACATATTTTTTTTTCAGAGTGGCTCACTTCGATCCATTCGACCGCGAAAAAGGTGGATATTTAGCAGGGAAGGAAGAGTGGTAACCTTGATCATAGTGTTCGTGAGATTGACACTGTGCCAATCTTACAAATGTCGGATAATGAGGTAAATTATGTCTCATCTGATGATCGTGATGATAATGATAGATTGAGGAATATTGTGAAAATTGATTTACCTGATGTTCAATCAGAGGTAGATTTTTTGGAATTCATCTGTAATTTGCTATGTGGTTGGTGCAAATCCCCCACCCTATGTTATGGAGTATTCCATTAGGAGAATTTGGAGGAATTGTGGTGTAGGAAAGGTTGCGATGCTGAAGAATGGAGTTTATATTGTAAGATTCTTAGCAATGGAGAAGAAGGATATGATTATTGCAGGATCGGTGCCATTTTTTGATAACAAACCTATGATTGTGAGATCTTGGGAACAGGATATGGACATTACTAAGGATCAATTTGATGTTGTTCCTACTTGGATTTAGCTCATTTCAAATATTGGAGTGACATATGTTTGACAAAATTAATGATCAGATTGGGAAGTTTGTGAAGGTGGATGCAGCTACTGTAAAAAGAGAGAAATTACAGTATGCTCGAATTATAATTAAAGTTAAAGTTGATCAAGAGTTTCCTAATCAGCTAAGCTTCATAAATGAGAATGGAATAGAAGTTGTTATTGATGTAACATATGAATGGAAGCCTGTTATGTGCACTTGTTGTAAGAAAATGGGGCCTTCAGCTGAAGTGTGTAAGAAAGGGGTGCCTAGACAAGAATGAAGGGCAAAGCAGGTTATTTCATAACCTGCTAGAGACATAGTGGATGATGCTACTGAGAAACCACCTAAATTCCAGATGGTGACACAAGCTGCTAAAAGGAATGAGAAAACTCCTGCTCCAATTACAGTTTACTAATGCATTCTATGCTTTGGAAGGAGTGGATGAAGAGCAATTCATGGTTGGATTTATTTCATGTGCTAAAGAGGATGGTATGGAAAACATGAGGGGGAACTCTCCTGTTAAAGATGGATAGAATTTTAGTGTGAAATATCCGGGGGATCAACTGCTTGTCAAAGCAGAAGGAAGGGAAAGATTAGTTTCATTGAGACTAAAGTGAAAGCAAAAAACATGGGCAAGATGTATCAAAACTTATTTGCAGGTTAGTTTTTCTATTCTAACTCTTCCTATCATCTTGGTGGTAGAGTTATTCTTGCTTGGAATCCCTTGAGTTTTACTGTTGATATCAAATGAATTAGTTCCCAATTGATCCACTGTTTTGTAAAGCCTATTGATAGTGGTGAAGGATTCTTTTGCTCATCTGTATATACTTTTAACACTGCTACTGAAGGGAAGTGTTATGGGAGGATTTGATGAATATAGCAGACAACATAGTCCATCCTTAGGTTGGGGGGGGGAGGAAGATTTTAACTGTGTGCTGAGTACAGAGGAGAGAGTTCGTAATCCTGTTAGGGAGGCTGAAATGGTCCCTTTTAGAAGATGTGTGGTGCATTGTAAGTTGGATGATATTAAGTCATCATGTTGTTATTTCACTTGGAATAACAAGCAGCAGGGCTTAGATAGAGTCTTCTCAAAATTGGATAGAATTTTTGGGAATGAGCTATGGAGGGAAATGTTTTCTACTGCTGAAGCCTTATTCATGCCTGAAGGAGTTTTTGATCATACTCCTATTATGATTAATGTCCACAGTGAGATCAGAATCAACAAAGCTCCTTTTAAATATTTCCATATGTGGAGTATGGCTGAGGATTTTTGTGATGTGGTTAGGAGAGCTTGGAATGAAAAAATTCAAGGATGTGAAATGTATAAAGTTGTGAAAAGTTTAAGTTAATGAAGAAGAACTTGAGGCAATTAAATAATGATGGTTTCTCTCACATTCATGTCATGTGTGTGATAGCAAAGCTCTGCTGGCTTTGAAGGAGGCTCGGGATGTTCTGCATCAGGATCCACGAAACCTTCAAGCTAGTAACAATGAGATGAAGGCTGCTGGATTACAAGAATGTTCATGCAAGATACAACTCTTTCTTCAGCAAAAGGCTAAATTAGCATGGATTAAGGGTGGAGATGAGAAGTCTAAAATGTTTCATCAAGCTATCAAATCAAGAAGGTTACAAAACACAATGTATGGGATAGCTGATATGAATAGAGTATGGGTTGACCAACCTGAATTGGTGAATGAAGCTATCCTGCAATACTACATCCAGTTGTTAGGTACTACAAGTAAGGATAGAGCAAGAGTTCAAAAGGTGGTCATTGAAGCAGATCCAGTCTTGTCTGATGATCAAAGAAGGTTGCTCTTACTTCCTGTCACTCCTGCTGAGGTTAAGGCTGCTCTTTTTCCATTCCTGGAGATAAGATCTCGATGGGTATGGTTCTCACTTCTTTAAAGATGCTTGGGAAATTGTTGGAAATGACTGTGTGAATGTTGTGTTAGATTTTTTTCATTCGAAAAAATTGTTAAAATAAATTAATCATACAATCTTAGCTTTAATTCCTAAAGTTAAGTGTCCTAACAATGTAACTGAGTTTAGACATATAGCTTGCTGTAATGTTATTTATAAATGCATTACCAAGTTATTGTGTTCTAAATTGAAGAATATCCAGCCTATTCAAGGTAGATTTATAGCCCATAACATCTTGATGTGTCAGGATATTGTTAGACATTATGGAAGCAAAAATCAGCCCAGGCTGTATTATAAAGATGGACATGAAGAAAGCCTATGACTCTATTGATTGGGTCTTCTTAGATGACTTGTTAAAGGACTTACAGTTCCCAAAGTCTTTTATTCAGATGATTATGGAGTGTGTAAGCTCTTATGCTTATTCCCATTTGATAAAAATCTAGTATACCAATTAACAGTATATCGTCTATTATCTTTAGAACCCTTTATAATTGAGAAATCTCTTTTAGAATCTCTCATATAGATCAATTATTTTAGAATCCCAGCACCTCAATTTCTTGGATCAAATATATCAATCAAATATTCAAATGAGTTAGTTTGCTCTACATTTTTATTACCATTATCCTCCAAATCATCATCTTCGTTGTGGAATGAATTTGTTCAAATTATCACCATTTTTCGTATCAACATTTTGATTATCAACATTATCATTTTCGATTGGCATATCACCTTTATTTTGGAGTTCAACATTTTTTACTATTCTTCATTTAGACATTCTCGTTAGTAACTTCATTTTCAAGAATTTAATCATTCACATTCAACATTATGATTTTCATCTCGAACTTGCGGCTCTTTTACAATAAATTTATCTTGAGATCCTTTTTGTAATTGAGTTAACTCCTCAATTTTTTTTTTTTTTTTACTCTTCTCATATCCAAATTCAAACTTTTTGATTTTAGGAGGCATAATTGAAAAAAACTACTTCCTCCGTTCCTTATTGATGTTTCTAGTTGGAATCTTGACACTATTTACAATAATACAAAATCTTCTACAATTTTCTCAATATATAAGAGTAAATATAGTCATGGGGAGTCCATATTTAATTTGTCGCAGTGAGTACTTTGATAATATCAAAATTTTATAAGTTTTACAATTATGTAATTATAATATTTATAGTCAAGATTGGAAAATGTGCAAGTCAAACTAGGAACATCAACAAGGAACACAGGAAGTATTATAATGTTTCAATCAATTAAAACACTCAACAACATGAAGTAATATGTAACTAAAAATGCAAATTGGACTGAAACAACGTGTAATTGAATCTTCAAAATGCACATAAATGAATGTGTAATATTCCAATTTATAGCTTCAAAAGATATTAGCTACAAGTCTCAACCCAATCTTTTAAAAAAAAAAAACTCAACAACTATTAGTAATCATATTATAAAATTATAACTAGTATTTGGGCCTAAGCGTTGCCTCGGGTGGTACTTTTTTCCGAATTTTATACGCATTTTTTTCCATTCGCATTAAATATAATTTAAAAAACTCAACATTTAAAAGGTACAAATATAATAATGTGGACATTAAAAAACATGATTAAAAGTTAGTTGAGATGGTAATTGAGTTATGTATAATAATAGCAAAATATCACGGGTTCAAATCTTGTTGCAAGCCAATTTATTTTTGTTAGTGTACATGACATATGTACACATTGGATAATTCTAGTGGAGTTAAAGAGGTACCATGTGCCGTATATACATTGTTAGACACGCTTTTTAATACTTCCTCCGTTCCGAATTAAATGCAACAAATCCGTTTTTTCACTATTCACATTTTTCACTTTGATTAAAATTTGTGATTTATACATAATGAAAAATATAATCAAGTGAGATCTTGTTAAATTCGTCTCGTAACGTACTATTGTAAAATGTAATTTTTATAATTTTTACTTATATGTAATTATAGATATTTGTGGTCAAAAGAATGTCTCGGCATGCGTAAAAGTGAATTTGTTACATTTATATCGGAACGGAAGAAGTATATTACTTCCTCCGTTTCAAATTACTCGCTACACTTTCCATATAGGGAAGTTTCATATTACTTGCTACACTTCCTTTTTGGGCAATAAACTCTCTCTAGCTCTCTCTCTCTCACATGATTCTCTTTTATTTTTACTCTCTACCTCTCTCTTCTCCATCCAAAAATTGTCTGGAGCCCGTGAATTGAGAAGTGTAGCGAGTAATTTGAAACGTAGTATAGATGTCATACTTTATTTTAATTTAACATTTACAATCTGAATTTATGAGCTATGTCTAAAAAAACAAGATAAGTAGATAATATTGATAAGATAACAGGAGGGGGAAAATAATTAGATAACAAATTTTATCTACCTGCATTACAATTCACACAAATCCAACAAATATAATAAAGAATAAAAATACTTCAAGAACTTCATCGTAGCAAACATCAAAATATCCACTTATCCAAAATGAACGTGAGGGGTGAAAAACCAATAGAATTACCTTACCTATGTTTGTTGATTATTGAACTTTGAGGCGTGAATGGTTCGGCCAGGCCCCAATTCTTCCAATTGAGGAATGGAAGAAGCTGAATTTCTCGACCCCAAATTTTTCCAGACGTCACGAAAAATTACTGAAGAACAAAAAAAGTTAAATTGTCCATTTTTTCTAGGCTTCCACTAAAACCCCAATTCTCAATTGTCTTCCACTGTGGAAGTGTACCAAATACATTTTTTTTTTGTGTCAAAACAAAATTCGGAAACTAAATTTTTTGATTTCCGAACGAATTTGGAAAATTTTCATATTTTTATGGGAACTATAAATAAGTAATCAGGGGGAGAGAATTAGAGGAGAAGAAGACCAAAAGTTTGCTTTGAGAACAGAAGCAAGTGACGGACAAAAAGAGAGAAGTGGGCTGAGATTTTCTTTTGAAACCCCCTAAAATTCCCCTTTGCTATAGGTCTACTTAGGCTATGTTTAGTTCACCTAAAATTTTCTAATCTGAACTTATTTTTTCTGATCTGATCTAATCTGATCTGAACTGAACGATCTGATCTAAACTATTGTCATGTTCGTTACATGTACAACATCAAAAAGAACATCACATATCAAAATTATTAATTAGATAAAATATATAAAAAAAACACGTACAAATGCCAAAAGAACATTCTTATTCTTGAACACAGATAGCTTCAAATAGTGACATCAATGACATTTATAATAATAGCAATGACATTTACCAATATTAATAATTAATAAGTACAATAACGACAATAATAATAATCTTTTTGAACAAATGTACTAGTAAATAGTTAACAACAACGACGACGACCACGACAACAACAACAACAACCACCACCACGACAACGACGACAACAACAACAACAACAACAAAAACCACGACAACAACAACAACAACAACAACAACAAAAACCACGACAACCACGACAACCACGACGACAACCACCACGACCACCACCACCACCACGACGACAACCACAACAACCACAACCACCACCACAACAACAACCACAACCACAACCACCAACAACAACAACAACAATCACCACAACAACAACCACAACCACCACCACAACCACCACAACAACAACCACCACAACAACAACCACAACAACCACAACCACAACCACCACAACCACAACAACCACAACCACAACCACAACCACCACAACCACAACAACCACAACCACAACCACAACCACCACAACCACAACAACCACAACCACCACCACCACCACCACCACCACCACCACCACCACCACCACCACCACCACCTCCACCACCACCACCACCACCACCACCACAACAACCACCAACAACCACCACCACAACCACCACCACAACCACCACCACAACCACCACAACCACAACCACAACAACCACAACCACAACCACAACCACAACCACAACAACCACAACAACAACAAAAACAACAACAACAACAACCACAACCACCACAACCACCACCACAACAACAACCACCACAACAACCACCACAACCACCACAACAACCACAACCACAACAACAACCACAACCACAACAACCACAACCACAACCACAACCACAACCACAACCACAACCACAATCACCACAACAACAACCACAACCACCACAACAACAACCACCACAACAACAACCCACAACAACCACAACCACCACAACAACAACAACCACAACAACCACAACCACAACCACAACAACCACAACCACAACAACAACGATTTTCACCTATACAAAAGCTATTTCCCTTTGTTGGGAAACTTGTTTTACACCCCTTACCAAACCAAACAGCGAAAAATGAGAGGAGAAACCACTTTCATTGAAAATATTTTGCACCCTATCAAACGGAAGCTAAGAGCATGTTTGATTCAACATTTTTGGACTTCAATACCTACTCCCTACTCCCTTCTTGTTTGGCTTAACTCATCCTAAATCCATTACCATTATTTGATAGCAATGGATTCCCGTAACCTGTTACCTTATCTTCCCCTCAAGTAACAAAATCAATTCTGGATATCATTCCCTGCGTTCCACACCTTGAACCAAATACAAATAATAGTAACGCTTTTTGTTACCATTCCCAACCTCCATTTGGTTACATTCCTTTTCCATTCTATATCATGAACCAAACAAGAACTAATAATAGAAAAGAGCATTTACATCTTTCTTATTTTCCTGCAATCATTGATCAAGTTTAGCTGTAGCCTCTCCGAGTTTTACATACCCTTTCTTCAGCATGTCTCATCTATTGGTAATCGAACAAAGTTTTCATCTTAAAAATGTGTTCTTGTCATCTTAAAAATATGAGTTTCAAGGCTGATCATGGTGGACCAAGACTAATTAGAGTTGGCAAAAAAATGACCCAACTGACCAACCTAATGATAATGGGTTGGACCAAAATCTTCAACCCCCTTTAATTACATGGGTCGACTCAACTCAACCCATTTAATTAAATAGATTAAGTCAAGTTAAAATTTCAACCTAAATTCAACCCATCTAACCGTGTACTTAGATGGGTTAGGTTCGGATTGAATTGACCCACTACCATGTTTATTTTTCCATCCAAAAAACAAAAGGTGTAAACATAAGGTAGAACTAGGGGTAACAAGGTCAAATAAGGTTTAATATATTAAGATAAAATTCTGATGAAAAGAACGCACTCTAAGACTTCGTAAATTAATAATCTCCCCCTTCCCACATCCTTCTCTATGTTTCTCTCTCTCTCCCTTGCCGAACGAAAAAGGCATGTGCTGGTGATTTTCAAGTGACTGAAATAGGGGATAGGTTTCATGCTGGTTTTGGCAGAGAATGCAAGGGGTAGAAGCTAAAGCGCTAGTTAATCGTCCATAATGCACATTGTTCAAACATTGATCCAAGAAAGGTGACAACTAAGAAGCCAATTGAACCATAACTATCAAATTAGGGGGAGAAGATTGTTCTAGTACAACTTAAGGATCTCTGCAAGATTTACCAACATTGCTAAGAAACACCCTTTAAAGTAGTCAGACTAAATAATTGCAAAATGAGCAAACCAAAGCATCAGCCCGCAGCTCAAAATTTTATTTAGAATTAGATGGCAGAAGTTACTAACACATATCAAGAATTTCTCTCGGTCCTGCTAGAATTTAATAACAATCTTATAAAGAATGCTCAGGAATTCCTCTTTCACCATCAAGCATGAAAAATGATTTACCTTGATCGAGCCATGTTGCAAAATCAGGACCATGTGACAAATGCCTGCATTTCATTCATGTTAAAACTCCCAAACCAAGCACCAAAGTCCAAAGACATGATTAGTTGCGCATTATAGGAGCATAAAAATGTCTCTTTGCACTTCCGATTGACAATATAGTGCAAACTGAACTTTCATTATACAGGTAGACTAAAAGTGTGGCCACCATTAATTTTGCCCCGCTCATGAGCTGGTCTCAACAATTAGTAAATTATCACAGTTTGGCAACTCCACAGGGTCTTCATGCATCATAAATTACGTGTCATCCGCACATAATTTCTGCTGGAAGTCTTCCCATATCCCCCGTGTAAAATTAATGCAAGCAGGTTGAACTCAATTACCTGCTCATTCCAGGAATTCCAGATAAAGTAGAACGAAGTGAAGATGAAGATAGAATTTTATCAACTCCAGGTAGTAGTCGCATGTAATTTTACAGCCCAGTTCCTTTACTAATAAATGCAGGTGATACTCTGCATACCTACTCCACTCTTTGCAGCCAATTCATTAGATTTTTCTACCTTCATCTAGATTTGAGTTCAACTTACACAATGATGATAACAATATTTACAGATGAAGATAATATGTCCAAGCCAATCTCAAACCTTAGAATCAAGATTATGCTTGAAGTGAGAACATTCTTTGTGCCCAGAAATTGTTATACACACCTAGGTCACAATAAAAACCAAAAAGGGTTGGACAAGGGCAAATGTCTTAGGACTCACCAGAACAAGCTGTTGACAGTTTAATGTTACTTGCCCTACACCGCGCTGTCGTTTAATGTCCTGGAAACCAAAGAAGTCAAAAAGATTGTGTCCTCCCGGTCCTCCTCGGGCCCCTTTCTTCATCGAGAACCTTTATAAATAATAACCAAAATCCCTGTATGCTGTCATCTCTGACAATCACAGTGATTGCCAACTGGTAAATCTTTCTTTGTCACAGTCTTAAGTATCTATCATAGATAAGTTGGGAAAAATTGTCACAAACAATCCCAACTTTTGCAACTCTTCTCAAATAATTCCAGCCTTTGGATTATTCATTAATAATTCCAGCCTCTGGGGGTACCTTTTCAAAAATAATCCAAGCTCTTATGTAGTTATGTCTTGACTTCATTCATCTATTTTGGGTCTATGGTACATAAGAAAATTAACAATTTGGTTTATTTTGGGAAGGTAACCTCCAAACTTGGGATTATTCGAAAAAAATCAAAAGTTGGGATTATTTGGACAGATGGGTGAAAGTTGGGATTAACTATGTCAATATTTCCTATAAGTTAAACTTATCTTCTTAAACGCTCCAATGTTATTACCTCCAATACACAAGTAAAAGGGGAGAGGGGAGGGGTTTCGGGGAAGGGGGAGGGGTTCGGGACATGGGAGGGGATTTTAGGGGTCGGGGAAGGGATAGAGTGGTGGCGGAGGCTGGAGAGGGAGTTTTGAGGGGCGGTGGAGGGGTGGTGAGGGGAGGGGATTCCGGGGACGGGGCGGAGGGTGGCGGGGGGGGGGATTCCGAGGACGGGGCAGAGGGTGGCGGGGGAGGTGGTGGGGAACGTAGGGTGGCAGGGGAGAGGGGAGAGAGGAGAGGGGAGAGGGGAGAGGGGAAGTTGGGGGAGGGGGTAGTGGGAAAGGAGGGAGGGAGGAAAGAGAAAAAAAAATTTTTTTTTAACAAAGTTGGGATTGAACAATCTTAAATTGAAGTTGGGACTGTTTTTGTGAGGTTGCCTATAGTTTGGATTGTTCTTTTCGATTTTTCCAAAAAAAATTTGTATGAGAACCCAAGTTGTTAGATCGCCATCATACTTTGGTTCCATTTTTGGAAAAGGTCCTCACAGACAATATGATCTGATAAAAAAATGTACAGTGAGATCCTAAACTACCTCCACTAAACATCTTTGACAACTATAATACTTCCTCCGTTCTTTAATAATTGTTACATGTAGGGGTTGCACATTTTTTAAGGAGAGAGACGAAAAAAGGGATCCATGTGATAAGGAAAGAGATAGAGAGAAAACATGGTCAAATTTAGTAATGTTGCGATTAATATGAAACTTCCAACTGAGAGAAATGTTGCAATAATAAAAGAACGGAGGAAGTATTATATAAAGTCTCTATTATATAAGGCAACCAGTTTGGCGTCCACTTAAAATACCTTAAATGTCCTTTATTTTTTAAAAAATATTTTACAATTTGATGTTCATATACTATGACTATTGTAAATCTTTTTATAACTTGAAGCACGTTTGAATCTAGTACATAGTTAATGGGAAGGGTCAAAGCTCAAATTTTTACACTAAGATGTCATTATTGTAAGCGATAAGTGTGCATATACTTACCACATTCATCCACATAACAAAGTTATTGATGAGAGGAAGAAAGATGGGAAGGAACCATAAACCACCCCTTAGACTTGTGCTTGTGATCCTATATCCTATTTTGATCCTGAACAATCCTGTGGATAAACCAAAACCTATTTCGAGCTGATTCAGTTAACTTTTCCCTTTCAGACTGGTCAACCCCCCTCCTGGTATGCCCTGATCAGAGACCTCATCCTCTGATCCGTTCCATTGAAAGTGATAAAGGATCCAATAAATGATTCATACCACTGCAGTTATAATATATATTTCATCCTTTCCAAAATAAATGCAACATTTATCATTTCTGCCCGTTCCAAAATAAATGAAACGTTACTTTATTTGGTATTTACTTCTCTTATCTATCTCTTCATCACATGGATCCCTTCATTTCTCTCTCTCTCTCTCCTCTTCATAATTCCTCTGCTTCCCCACTACGTTTCATTTACTTTAGAACGGATAAAGTATTTTGTTTGGTGTAAGATCAATCTTATCATTTCCTGCTTCAGCTTTATTGTTCTTGAACGTTTTGCAAAGTTTCTGTTTTTTCAAAAACATCCAGAGCGATGTTCAAGCAGATAGGGAGCAAACAGTATAATTATACAGAAAAGGAGACTATATTGAGAACAAGGAGAGAATCTGGTATATCATCTTGTTTCAACATTACATGGTTATGACAAAACTCATAGCATCACGCTAATCATCTATAACAAACAAAAATTTTCAGATGTTACCAAAATAGCATCAAAATTCAAAAGAGATAAACAGATAAAATACACGCCAAGTAATAGTCTAATTGAAAGCATACCTAGTAAACTAAACAGTTGTCTTCTTAGCTTTATCAGATTTATCTTGTGCCAAGGACTCATCTGGCCTTTTCCTGCAAACAGGTTCCATATATAGCTTTTAGAATGACCAAGACAAGGGAATATAAAAAGATCATTTCCATACATATAGAGCTTTGACAATTATCCAAAACCTAGTTTTCCATACAGTACTACAGTAATATGCAAGTTTTACTCAGACTGGCCACAGAAACAAGTCGGCAACTTTCAAGCTAAGTCCTAAGAAAATTTCTTTCAAGCTAAGAATGTTAAAGCATTATATCCAACCTTAATTGCTAATTGCATCATAACATAAGCAAACTAGCTTTAAACCTTTAAAGATAGATTTTTCAGCATCTAGATCTTTTTTGGATTTTATTAATATCAGACCTAGGCTTCTTTTAGGTTAGTTTAATTTTGTTTCCTACATATTTGTTGTCCTTATTACTTTAATGTAAATTTTAGACCTACTTTAGCTGTCATTAGTTTTGTCTTCGGCTTATTTGGTTGTGAAATATAATTTTAGCAAATCAGACCTTAACACCTTTTTCCAACTTCTTCCTCTCATCAAAGACCTCCACTGATAATGTGACAGGAATTTCTCATTAAGGGGAGAGCTACATCAACATTAATATCTACTAGCAGAAGCATAGATTTTCCCTGGTAGAAAGATTGTACAATTTTGTTGACTTGGCCAAATGCAAACTCGATTAAATTAACTAGTATTTAATCCTATCATATACATACTGACCAAAGACACCATACATAGCAGGGAAGAGCATGGGTACCAGCTGTATAAAGAAGTAATAATTTAATCTATAATTTCAACCACAGCTCATTTTAAGATGCTTATAAATATCCCAAGCAGAACCACATGATAATGTTGCTGCAATTGCGATATTTAGGATTTAAGTGCATAACAAGATAAGATGAAGACAGATATTGGATATACGAAAACCTCATTACATCACAGAGGAAAACAGTCAGATTGACATTGCAAAACCAGTCTAGACTGACAAGCATAATGCAGATGCAGAAAGTCGTTTCGAAAGTAAACAGTTGAAAATACTACCACAACGTGTCAGCCACCACAAATACATAATCATAATGATACAGCTTTATGTGGAGTTGTAATTAAGATCTGATAACTACGACAATTTTACTGCTTTAACTACCCAACAACATAGAGGGGAGGCTCATCCCAAATCAATAAGAGAGGCAAACAGCTAAATGAAACTTACTTATCAAATACTTTAATTAGTGATTGTGGTCTTTCATAGCCATCTTTCCGTTCAGGCTTCTTACTTGCTCCCCTCGATTCTGGTTTCCAACATGCTTTAGTTAAAGATTCTCCAAGCAATTCAGCAATATTAGATGCCATAGACTCTGCCCTTTGCTTATATGGAAAATTCTCCTCTCTAAAATGGTTAGACAACCACAGATACATAGAACAGACTTGGTGCTTAGTCTCAAGATCCAATAGCTCTGAATCGTTTTTAGCAGAACCCTTAGGCATGCCCATTGCTATATTGACAGGGAGCTTTTGACTAAATGATGAAGCAAACCTTAAGAGATGGTACATTGCCTTTGGGTCCCGAATGTTAACAGGAGCAAAGCAAAAATTATAACGATCTTCCAGTGATAAACCCCGAACTTTCTCCAACATATTAGCCACCTTTTTTATACCAGCTTGTTGACACAAGAAGTAAGATCCATCCAGGCGACAGTTCTCAGCAAACTTGTCAAGAAGCTGAGCAAAAGTTGTGTTAGGTAGTTCTCCGGCAAAAAGCTCAACTTGCTCATAAAATGGAAAAAGACCCACTTTCTTTACTTCCTGAAAAGGTTGTTTCAGACATTCAATTAGATAATCTAGATCTTCTAAATGCAAAGTAGTGCAAAGACCATCTGGATAGCGACTTCCTCTCCTACCAGCCCTACCTGCAATTTGTTTAACCTGTGAGGCTGGAACAGGAACAACCTTGTCCCCATTGTACTTTGAAAGGCTGTAAAACACTACTCTTTTTATGTTAAGATTCAAGCCCATTCCTACAGCATCACTAGCAACCAAGACATCAAATTCATTATCGTGGTCATTGAACAGAGTAGCTTGCTGCCTGCGAGTCTCTGGCGGCAAAGCACCATAGATAACACAGCATCGATGCTTTGTTTGCTTTTCAATGGCCAATTTTACCTCAAAAATTTCCCTCCTGGAGAATGCAACTACACAATCACCAGACTTAACGTTCCGAAGATCCCCTAGCAATGTCTTCGCTTCAACAACCAATGGTTTAAATCTATTATAGTGCTGTTCCACCAACTCATCTCCTGTATCTGAACAAATTTTTCGCACAAGATTCAGAACACTTGGGTCTCCACATAAATGTATTTCATCAGCCTTTAATCCGAGCAACGCCCTAGTCCACGCAAATCCTCTGCAAGGGTCGGCCATCATTTGTATCTCATCAATAACTGCAACATCATACACTTCGTCAGCGGAGACCATTTCAACTGTGCAGGCAACATGATCAGAAAAGGGCACAAGTTTCTTCTCTTGTCCTGTAAGAAGACTACAATAAACACCAAGAGCATTAACCTTATCAAATACTTCCATTGCCAACAACCTGAGCGGACTACAATATACCCCTTTCTTTGCTTCCATAAACCGTTGCAAAGCATTATACGTCTTCCCACTATTAGTAGGCCCACAATGATAAACAATCTTGCGTTTCATCGCCCTTGCAAAGGGAAACCATGTGTGAGGTTTGGTAAGATCAGCACACTCAACCATATTCCGAAACTTCTTAATCTCATTAGGGAACTGTTCAATGCAATATTCTACAAACACAGGAAACAAAAACTTATCCGCTTCATGACCAGGTCCCAGAGAAAGCAAATAATTCGCAATATCATTCCGGCAATGCCTAATAAAAAATCCCCTAAATTTTTGCACTGCAGTTGGAAAAAATGATGCACCAATGTATATAGCCAAAGCTTGATTAGATGCCCAAGCAGACCGCGATAACCGGCCAAATATATTATGTAATAACTGCCAATCTTCCTTACATAATTCGGCATCCCTCGGCAACTCACAGAGCTGCCTATAGATTTCTACAGGATCAACAGAAGCAACATGCTCAAATCCTTCATAATTTCTAGAGGAACTTAACTCACCATCAACATGCACATTTAACATGTCAGAATCAACAACAGCATCTAAATCAGCAACTACATTATCATAATTATCATCAACTAAATCATTACCGACATTTAAATCATCCACTTTTACCTCATTAACATCACTTCCACCGGAGGTAGAAAAGAACTTAGCACCATAGAAATGAAATTGTGGTAGAAACGGTGACGATGAATCTCGACAACCGGAACTTGAATTCGATGACGAAGATAAACGATAAATTGAAAGAGAATAATTGTTAAAGTTAGAAAGAGGATTGGAGAGTAAAACCCTAACCTGAAAAGTGGTGTACTTGGAAGAATAGCGACGGAGAAAATGCGATAAACGGCCTCCCGCCATGAAAGAGAGCTAGAAAAGCATAGATTATTTGAGGGATGAAGTTGCAGAGCGAAAATGGAACAGAAATTTTCGCAGGATGTTGAGATTTTTTTTGAAGTAGGGGTAAAAGGAGGAAAGAGAAAAGCGGGAAATGGAGAAATGGTGAGATATTGAGGTCTGAGAGTAGGGAATGATGAAATGGGGGCACGGTCACCGTTTGGCGTTTTTGTGACTGTCTTTGCGAAACCTATGTCCTATGCTGCGTGCTGGATATTGATGGCTCCAATGGCCGTGGTTCTAAGAACAACTGTTGGCTAGGGATGCTAGTGAGACGGACTTGGCTAATATTCGTTTATATTCTAATCAATTAAGAGTTTTTAGGTGGAGATAAGAATATATTTTGACTGAAATAATTTTAACTATGAGATGTCCACTTTTAATAATCTCAACTATGTATTATTTTAGATTAATCCCACCTATTAGATGTATTATCCAAAAATGCACCCATGTGACTTATAACCAATTGAAGAGGTATTTTTTTAAATCTTTTTTTTTTTGCACAAAATCCTATATGTGGCGGGCCACATATATAATCTTCCGTGTGGCCGGTCCATATATGAAGCCAGGTTTCATTCACGCGTTAAAGTAAAATGAAGAGACAAAAAGGCCCAATTAAATTAGGATATCATTCTTCAGTCCTCATGCGGTGCCCATTTCTTTCATTTTCTCTTTCTTCCCTCTTTCTTTCTCCTCTGTCAACAATCAGTCATTCCTCTCTATTTCTCTCTCCTCTGTCAACAATCAACCATTATTTTTTCTCTCTCTTTCTTTCTCCTCTGTCAGTTAAACAACAAATGCTTTTGAACATTTCACTTGTACACCACAATTTACAAGGTTTGCTTTTGAATGGATGAAGTTGAAAATCGTTTGTAAGTGGACGAACAACATAAAGTAGAGAAGAGAGAATTAGCGAGAAGAACAGGGCCTTTCAGGATACAATTTTCAACCCCCAATTTGGGGTTTCTTCAATTTTCAACCCCCAATTTGGGTGATTGATATGAAAATCTTCAAGAATCTGAATTTTAGAACTCAAGCAACCATTGACAACTTAAAAATCAGAATGCTTTGTCTAGAGTAGATCATGACCAAGTCAGGGGAGAGAGAAAGAGAATTGTGGGAGATGAAGCAATGGCCTACAATTGTTAGTGCTTAAACGTGGGAGAAAGAGAATTGTGGGAGATGTAGGCCATTAACAAATCTATAATTTAGCTTTTCTTTTCTTCTCTTTTTTCTTTATCTTTTTCAAAAATCTAATTTAGGCAACTAGCTAAAACTTAAAATATTTTGCTTTATAAATGGCCTACAAATACCACCATAATGCTAGTAAACTCAAAAACAAGATCTAGTTAAAAGTAACCCCTTTTGTTCATAAGAGTAACCTCACTTAATCTTATTAGTAACCTCATTTATTTATATGAGTAACCTCATTTAATCATACGAGTAACCCGAATTGCTCACAAAAGTAACCGCATTAATTCATTCAAACGAGTAACCCCTTTCATTTATAAAGTAAATTAATTAGTTTCTTGTTTTTTCGTTTAGTCATACAAGTAATGTCATTTCATCTATGAGTAACCTCGTATAATCTTATGATCGAGTAACCCCATTTACTCATACTATTTACCTCATTTATTTATACGAGCAACCTCATTTAATCATACGTGTAACCTCAATTATTCATAAGAGTAACCTCTTTTATTCGTAAGAGTAAATTGATTAGTTTCTCATTTTGTCGTTTAGTCATACAAGTAACCTCGTTTAATCTTATGAGTAACACCACTTATTAATACTAGTAACCTCATTAGTTATACAAGTAACCTCATTTAATCATACGATGATGCTATTTAATCGTACGAGTAAACCCCATTATTTGATACGAGTAACCCCATTATTTGATACGAGTAACCTCATTCGTTCATAAAAGCAACATCACTTAACTATTTAATCATACAAGTAACCCCAATTGTTCACTAAACTTACCCCATTTTTTCATATGAGTAACCTCGCTAAATAATAAGACAACCGTATTTAATCATACTAGTAACCTCAATTGTTCACAAGAGTAACCTCATTTTTTCATACGAGTAACCTCATTAGTTCACAATAACCTTATTTAATCATACGATGACCCTATTTGATCAAGTAACCCCAATTATTCACAAAAGTAACCCATCTTCTTCATATGAGTAATCTCATTCATTCATAAAAGTAAACTGATTAGTATTCCCTTTTGTAATAAAAGGTAACCATATTTGTTTATAAGAGTAACACCCTTTTATTGCTAAGAGTAACCATATATTCATACAAGTAACTCCATTTGTTCATAAGAGTAACTCCATTTGTTCATAAAGGGTTTGTGCACAAGGGTCAACTTTAAAAGGTCTTATTTCACATCACACTTTATATTTTGGGAAGATTCAAGTTGGAGATGAAAATTTGGCTCGACATCTTTCAAATGCCTGGTCAAAAGCCCGATTCCAATGAGAAACGGGTGAGATATGACCATTTGAAAATGAGCTGACAGACTGACAGGATTTAGTGCGCGCGGCCACACCTATAATTGTAGGTGTGGCTGACAGTATGCACTATGCAAGACGCTTTGTTTTTTTGTTTAATTTCTCCTTTTGCCCTTCTTCCCAGCCAAGCTACCACCACCTTCATCCTCTCCTATTCCCTTGCCACCATTAGTTCAACCACTGCAATTCTGCAAACCCCCCTTCCGATTTTTTGCAATACTTCACAATTTGGGTATAGATGTCATTGGATATTCTATTAAGGATTTAAACATGACATCGATTTGTAGTTTTCTGTTCGTTTTCTTGCATCATTCATCGTCGACAATATAGTCATTGGGATTTTGCGTCGATGGTGATTGTTTGAAAGCTAGAACATTATTTAGATATTGAAATTTACATTCCATATATTGGCCCCTTGGATATTATTGTCAAGAAAGAACTTAAATCCACAAAGACTAACAGCTCCATATAGTGTGGTAGAGCTGTAGACTTCAAATCCTCCATAAGAAATGGAATATAGGGAGTAGGAAGGTCAACATCAGAACTCAGAAGGCATATCATCTTAAAATACACAAAAAAAGAGTATTAATATGGGTAATTTCTACAACATTCCAGCCAATCAAAATCAGGATCTATGTACTCTGTATAATGGGGAGGGGAGGCGGGTGAGGAAAATCAAGTCATTTGCTTGGCGGGGAATGGATGGGAGGAGAGAGAATGCTGTTTTTTTTGAAAAACCCAAAAAAAAAAGCAATATTAAAAAGGAAAAATGAAAAAGAATAATCCCACCTTTTGGCGGTCTTCTCATAATAATCCCTCATTAACTTAATTTCAGAATAATCCTACCTTTATGCCCCCATCTTCTCAAAATGAGCCTTTTACCGGTTTGTGAAATTGGTAACTTGATTTAAAAGGTAACTTGTCACGTGTCACCTTGTGATTGTTTTTTTTTTAATTTTTTAAAAGTAAAGGAATTTATGGAAAAAAAACTTTCCCCTTCCCTCCCCTGCCCCATCCCCCTGTCGGACCATCCCTCCTCACCCGATTCCCTCCCTACCGAACCCAACTTACTCCCCTTGCCTCGCCAGCCCCACTTTCCTTCCGCGCCGGTGAAGCCCCACCTTCCTTCCCAGTCCCTCCCGTTCTCACAATCAGTCCCACAAAATCAACTCAAAACCACCACCACCAACCCCTGATTAATCTGCGCCGACGGCAGCGCGCCGAGGCGGCGGCACCGCTGGCTGACGACAGCAGCACCAACAACTTGAGGCGAGGTTAAAAAAGGGCAAAAGCCTAGAACTCGAGGAGAGAGAAAATTGGGGCAGCAATACCGCTAGCTTGCTGCGGCGACGAGACAAAGCTCCGGTGAGCAGAATTATACGACGAATGATGGCAACAATCGACAATTCAGCCAAATCGAAACCCCAAAATGTGTGCGACAATACCCATATCATCTCGATTTTTTTTCTTCTAAAATTCGTTCGATTTTTCACATCTAATCTTGATTAATGTTGAATTGTTGTGGAGAGAGGGAAGATGAAGGTGAGGAGAAGGAGGAGGGAAGGAGAGCGTGTGACCAGATGAAGGTGAGGAGAAGGAAGGGGCAGTGAGAGAGAGACCGCAGATTGTTTAGGGGTGGGGGGTGGGGTTCGGTTTAGGTGGCCGTGGGTGGTGGGGGGTTGAGCCTAGTTTTGTTTAGGGGTGGGGGTGGGGGTGGTGATTAGGTGGTGCCAGTGGTGGTGATGGAGGGGCTGCCATGAAACAAGGTTGTGAGGTGGGAGGAGAGATTAAAAGAAAAAAATAAAAATCTAACCTGTTAAACGGGTTGGAGGTAAAAAGACTCATTTTCAGAAGATGGGGCATAAAGGTAGGATTATTCTGAAATTAAGTTAATGATGGATTATTATGAGAGGACTGCCAAAAGGTGGGATTATTCTTTTCCATTTTTCCTATTAAAAATATAATATAACCCATTAGAATGTCCATGTGGCTCATTCACTGCTAAACTGGTTGCTTTAAGTCGTCGATTCTTTTTTTCGAAGACAATTCTAATAGTTGGAATTATTTAGAATAAATAATAGTTGGGATTATTAAAAGTGAACGACACATAATTTGGATTATTCTGATCAATTTTTCCAAAACATTGACTTAAGAGAATGTTCCTTCCCATTTCTACTTCTCTTGTCCTTTTTTTATCTAGTTACCAGTGTGGTCAATCTAAACATAATACTTCTACTTTTGTTCTTGCACTTCTAATGAAACTTGGGGATGGTTATTTTAATTTTCTTAGTTAGGCTGGGGCGTTTTAGGAATAGACTCTTCACTTAGAGGTAGGTTATTTTAGTTTTCTTAGTAGGGACTAGGGGTGGTTACAAGAATATACACTTTATTTAGGGGTGATTTTTGGCTAAAACTCCTTTTGTTTTTATTAGGTATATAAATATATACTTCCTCCGTTCGGAAATAAGTGAAACACTTCTCTCATCATGTCCCTTTTAATTGCAACACTTCTATTTTCACGCTTACCAATGCACAATTTACACTATTAATATCTTTAATTACTTCTTTGAGTAAAAATTACAAAAATTAGATTCTAATAAAATACACATTGTGACAAATCCGACAAAATCCCACATGACTATATTTTTCCATACATATGAAACACAAAAGCTTGTTATATGAGTGATTGTGAATAATGTCAAAACTGGAAGTTTTGCAATTGAATAGGAGTGGAAGAAATATATATATATATATATATATATATATATATAAATCATTTCCCATGTCCGCTGCCTAGAGGCTTCTTGGTAGTTCGTAAGTTCTCTGTAAGTTCACTGCCAAAACCGTTGTATGTTTTCGGAGAATAAGAAAAGACGGTTGTAGCTTTTAGAGACTATCCTCTGCATCTGTAGCTACTTAAAGACAAGCCCCCCATATATATATATATATATATATATATATATATATATATATATATAGAGAGAGAGAGAGAGAGAGAGAGAGAGAGAGAGAGAGAGAGAGAGAGAGAGAGCATCACAATATTCATTTAAAATTGTAATTTTAAAATAAAAATAAATAAATAATTAGAGTCTTGGATAAATAAAAAATGGAGTTTCGTTGTCAATAAACCACGTAGGGTCATTATATTATTGAATTCGGCTCGAAATATACTTTAAAATAAGACTCCTTATTTTTACATATTAGGCTTTTTAATGAGCTTTGAGAGCGTCACATAAGCATCAAGTATCAAATTATGACAAATGAGATCAAAGGTAATAAATCAATTTATCATTTAAAAATTATATTGCCACATAAACAAATTTGATGAATGAGATTGAAAATAATATACTAACTAAGATTTCAATCTTTTATTTTATATTCATGAGAATATCTTGCATTTACGCGGATACAATCACATGCATACTCCCTTCGTTTCTTTTAATCTACGCACTTTCCTTTTTAGTCCGTTTCTTTTTATTATGACATAAATATTACCCTAACATAAATAATATCCCTCAAAATTTATTATGACATAATAATTATTAAAATTTATCCTTCGGAAAAATAGTAATTATTAATTATCTCTTATGATTAACATTTTAACAAAAAAAGTACTATTTTAACAAGCATTTAGAGGTCGTAAAGGAAACAAATCAGCTAATAGTAATATGAATAATAAAATAATATAAAATAAATGCAATCATAGTAGTACTTTAATTAAAATTTTTAATAATAACATAATCAGCTAATAGTAATATGAATAATAAAATAATAGATAATAATGCAAATATATATACTTCCTCCGTTTTTTTTTATCCGCAACACTTTCCTAAAATGGAAATAATTAATTACTTGCAACACTTTCTATTTTTGCTTTTCCTTTCTCTCTATCTCTCTCCAATCACATGGGCCCTCTCTTTTTTTCCTCTCTACCTCTCTCATACCCAAAAATTGCATTGGAGTTGATGAAAAAAAAATGTGTTGCGAGTAAAAAAAAAAACGGAGGAAGTATATATAATCATAGTGGTACTTTAATTAAATTTTTTAATAATAACATAATCAGCTAATAGTAATATATATATAATAAAATAATAGACAATAATGCAAATATAATACTGGTACTTTAATTTATAATTTTGATTTAGATTTATTGATCATTGACTATTTGGACCTTATTGGAACTTATTGGACCTGATTAGACATCATTGGAACTTATTGCACCTGATTGAAATTTATTGGACCTGATTGGAACTTATTGACCTGATTGGACCTGATTGAAACTTATCTGAACTGAATTGAACTGATTGGACCTGAAACTTATTTTTTTAAGGTGAAGAGAACGCACCCTTAATCTACACACTGTTGCTTTTTCTATTTTTGGTAACATGTTCCATGTATTTTTCGATCAACACGGTCTCCTCTTTTTCCACACGTACACTATTTAATATAATAACCCACCTAAACATTTCTCTAGATCTCCATTTTTTTTAGTTTCTCTCTCTCACTTTTGGACTTTCTCCTTGGTTCTCCCCCAAAATGAACAGAGTAAATCAAAAAGAAATGGAGGTAGTATAAAACAAACCTCTCAAAAGGATACAAGATAGAAAATTATATATATTATTTGATTTAAATTTCTATGGATAAAAAAATCTATATATAATTAATATATAAAAATACACAAGACCATTAATGTAGATGAACTATATCATTGAGTGTTCGGATAAAATCTCTAGTCTCTTATAAAAATATTCTGATATCTTTTAAGAATAAAACATAGCTACTTTAATTCATGAATAGTTCATTTTATGCTTTACCCCCTATTATAAAATAGAGAATTAAATAATTAATACTCCATCCGTTTATTTTTATTCTTTTTATTTGAAATTTTTGACACTGATTAGAAATTAAGAGAATGTTTAAATTATTTTCAATCTATAAGATTAAATATATAGTCATGTGGTGTATTATTTTACTCGTCACAATAGTATATTATGAATATTAAACTTTTATAAGTTTTACGAATATTTAATACAAGATACTAATGATTTACCATGTTCATTGGCAAAGGTAAAAAAGCACATAGGAATAGAAACAAAACGAAACAAGAGAGTATTATCAAAAAATGAAAAAAACTTGTGTATCACAATTCACAACGATCAAATTAGAGAAATTCTAGTTAAGAAGAGCCCCTGGTTGCAAGTTTATGTCCAGCAGCACAGCCACACACTTAGATGTGTTAATGCACATGTTCAGCCAATAAAGGGCAGTTTTGACTTTTGAATGTTGAATCGCCCATGATCTAGTTTTAAATTAGGCGGTAGTTCACTCGATTTACCAAATCAAATGGTCATCAACATTTTACTTCTTTCCATCAATAATGAGTCGAATTTAGTGATATTGGTGTACGTTTTGGGCGACATGGAGGAGAAGCAAAAATATAAAATAAAGAAGTAGAACTCCAAAAAATTATTATCTTCATGTCTTGATCTTCCTGATGTTTCGTTCTCATAGATTGTTAGGTTACTTTATGAGTCCAAAGTGAATCGTTAAGTAAGTTTATTACGACATCTTTAACCAATCAAACTAAAAAAAAAAATATTTTCACTTATTAAATTATAAATATATATTTCTCATTGAAAACCAATTAATAAAATAAATAATATGAAATATCAAAATAGTTGCAGCATTTTCACTATAATGCTTGACATTGAAAAACTTAATCATTGATATATTTGATTTTATATTTTAAAAAAAACTTACAAAGTTTATATTATCAATATACATATAGAAAAATCCAATAATAACATATTACATTATAACTTTTGTTGTTGTATGCCGGACAAAAAATATGCTCAAATAGGGTATGTGAAAATTTCAAAACTCCACATGACCACATCTTCTCCACGAAGAGAATGAGCATTTGCGTCCCAATACTAGTAACTAATATATAAACCAGAGTCCAAAAGCCTGTTCTCGAGGTCGCGACATTTGGCGTCCTCATTTGACGCCATTTGTCACGCTTAATAACTGCCATGTCATTTTTTTTTTAAAATAAACAGAGTTACAAAGTCATAAAAATACATGTATAGAGTTTAGGATAAGAAGAAATAGAGTTGGGTTCACAATGAAAAACTTAATTATAGTAAATTAATTATAACTTTTAATATATAGTTCAAAAAATTACAATTTTTGGACTATTGGAAAGTGTTTAAAACTACTTTAAAATAAGATTCATTTATGCTATATCTAATACTTTATATTAAAGTAACTTATAAAAATAAATATTGACTTTACTAAAGTATTAAAGTAACAAATTGCATTTAGAAATAGAAATTCAATTAGAATTAGGGCTTTTCTACAAAACCTATTCATATTAGAAATGGAATATTCAAATTTATCACATTATAACTTTTGTTGTTGTATGTTAGAAAAAAAATATGTTTAAACAGCTATGTGAAAATTTCAAAAGTCTACATCTTCTCCACGAAGAGAACGGACATTTGCTCGGCTCCCAACTACTAGTAATATATAAAACAAAATCCTTGGTGCATGTGTCAAGCAGCAAATGTTTGTGCCACGTGTCAAAGGACTGTTTTATTTTGCCACGTGTCAATCTACACAATATCCCGAATCTTGCTGTGTAAGCCAAAACCTGTCAGTTTAGGTAACTTAGTAAGATACGCAATTATAATAAATCTTTGCCCTGATTAGATCAATCTTTTCCAAAATATGTCTATTTTAAATATGGAGTTTTTAGACTAATTTTTCTAAAATCTTATGTGTATATAATATTTCGGACATTAACTCAGATATACCCAAATTTTCAACCAGCTATTTCACCCATAAGTTATCATATTTTCATGTTCCCAATATCTCTCGAATATCTACACTTCATGTTCCTTTTTCTAAAACTTATTTCACCTTTATATATGGGTTTGATATCTTATCTGATATCATCAACATAATTAAGTCCATTTGTTAAGTTTATGTCTGGCAACCAATACCAAGCTCAATATTGGTCATATCTTTTCTCATTAATCAACCGCGTATTTATATTACAAGATTAGGAAACCTTACTAAACACTAACTCCCAAAATATATCCAACTAGACTCTTAGTTGTACAATAGATAATCTATATCTCCTAATTCTATCTTATTAACTTTAATCATACCTCCTAGCACTAGACTTCTAATATCATAATAATATCATAAGTGATATTCTATCAACTAGGATAACTACGTTATCTTCAACACTCTCCCATAATCGTAATGACAGTTTTACGAACAGAACGATTGAAAAAATAATAAATATCTTCTATTTTAGCAGCAGAGTCGGATTAACTGGAACTTCTTCGTCTTTGTTGGAGTCGAGATGCACAAAACCGGTGATGTCGACGTCAACATTTTTTTCTTTTTCTTGATAAAGAAAAAGTTCTTTTTGAATCCATCAATCGTCAGTCAAGACACCATTCTCTTAGAACCTGCAAATTTTTCTTTTTCTTCTTGATGAGAACGCCATTCTTTTCTAATCACCAAATATTTCAACGAAGCGGGGACGCCATTCTTCTCGAACCCGTAATTTTTTTTTTTTTGTGAGAACGTCATTCTTTTCGAACTTACCAAATATTTCAACAAACGAAAACATCATTCTTTTCGAACCCGTAATGTTTATGTCTTTCTTGAGCAAAATTTCTCTAATCAATGTTCAAGGTTGATGAGATCTTCAGTATGTGTTCTTTTTTTTTTTTTTTTTTGGCAAATCAACCGTTGTGAAACCATACACTATCTTTCACTTTATTTATTTATAATAGGGTAATAGTGTATACCCCTAGAAGTTTTACAAACCATATTACTAAACAACATATTATCATCGCCACATGACTATCATCACCAACAACAACGATTTACCAAGATATAAAATACCAACTACAACTGGTGTATTCACTATTAGAGTACATATATGTATATATCTATAGTATCTTAGTATACATAATTAGCCTCATGTAATTATGGAAATTAGGTTTGTTGTACCCTAGTATTTATATTATGCAATATGAGCAGTGCCTCCCTAAGGGAGAATTCCTACTTCTAACATGGTATCAGGCCTTCTCTCCTAGGCCACGCATCTCATCTTTTTCTTCTTCTCTTCTTTTATTTTCTTCTATCATCTTTCACCATGGTCGACGATGCTGTCGACGTCGTCGATGCTGCCTCCCCCTCCTCAGTCACTCCTTCGTATCATTTTGCTTTGAGTGTCACTAATGTCAAAGCATTGATTCCTTTGATTCTTGGCGTAGAAAAAGTTCAATACACACCATGGGCCACACTCTTCCGCAATATTGCTAAGGTTTACAATGTATTGGACCACATTGATCCGAACGTCAAGAGACCCAAAGATGTTGATGCTGAGTCATGGGAGCGGTTAGACACCATTGTTTGTCAATGGATGTATGGAACTATTTCCACTGATCTTCTTCTAAAAATTCTCCAAGAAAAATCTACGGCAATGGAGGCATGGGTGTGGTATCCGTATTTGACTGTCTTAATTAACGGTCTGAATCCCACGAAAGTCTCTCATTGGACTATTAGTTTTAGAAAACTTGGAAGTCGCCACCCTATTACACTAGTAGAATAAATGCTTATTGCTGCGGTCATTAAGTGGCCTATTGCGGCACCTATTGCTGCGGTTGTGGGCCAAAACCGCAACAATAGATGCACTTTTTTTAATTTTTTTTTTTGAAATTAAAATCTTCATACTCTTTTCAATGTTAAGATACATTAAAAACTTAAAGTAACTAAAACGAACTGTTCCAATACATTGAATCCATGCATTGAGTATAAAATCATAAAATAATGAAAATAAAACAATTATAATACACAAAAGATAAATTTTTAAAAAAATCAGATCTAAACTAAAAAAAATAAAATGAAACTTATGAACAAAAGAAACCACGGCGTCCAGCCACGGCAGCACCGAGCCACGACGACGCTTCTTCGGTGATGAAACTTATGAACTCTAACCTAATTCATTCAAAAAAGGTAAAAAAAAAAAAATACAAATCCTAAACATCAGATCTAAACTAAAAAAAAAATGAAGAAAATAAAAAATACAGATATGAAATTGTTAAATATTGCGGCTAACCATCTTTCTCTGAGCAACCACCACCACATACCGCGAGAATAGAGCGAATAACGATGAAGGTGAAAACCAGTGCATACCGCGAAGGTGAAAACTGCGAAGGTCAAGCGAATAACGATGAAGAGCGAAGAAGGAAGCGAATAATGACGAAGGAGAAGGCCGACGAGAATCGGTCGACGATGACGATGACGAAGGAGAATCGGCCGGCGAGAATGGAGCTAAGCTTGATGAGCGTGATAGAGGAGGAAGGAGGGTGAAGGGTGAGCGTGACAGAGCAGGAAGGAGCAGATTTAGAGAGGAGTGAGAAAGAGGAGGAAGGAGCGTGATGGGTGAGTGAGAGAGGGTGAACTGATGAAAATGAGGGGTGAAGGAAAACGATGCCAAATAACCCTGATGCTAAAAGGATAAAAAAACCCTAATGACCCTATTGCTGCGGTTTCTTCTAGAAACGCAGCAATAGATTAAAATATTATTAAAAAACTATTATTTCAATCTATTGCTGCGGTTCTTGCTAGAAACGCAGCAATAGATTAAAATATTATTAAAAAACTATTATTTTAATCTATTGCTTCGGTTCTTGCTAGAAACCGCAGCAATAGATCTGGTCAAATAGTAAACTTTATTTCAAAAATTTCCCGCTGAAACCATATTGCTGCAGTTTACAGCCACAACCGCAGCAATATGTTTAATTCGATTTTTCCTTTTTTTTCGTGGTTTATTGCTGCATACGGGTCAAACCGCATCAATAAGCAAAAATTCTACTAGTGTTAATATCTGAATAGGAACAGATTTATTTAATAAATCATTTAAAAATCAATTTCAAGAAATATCATTTAAAACGATGATGACTTCATATGGATAAGACTTTTCTGAATATTGGTCTTTCATACCATGAGATATTGGGGTAAGAGGTGCGAACGTCTGGAACTCGTCTCCTCTTCCGTTCTAAAGAACGGGCTCTTACTAAATGCGTTATTTTCCATTTTAAAGTAATCATGGCTATTAAAAAGAAAGAAAATCACATAGTTTGCACATATACACATCAACCATTTTTATTTAGGACCAATATATCATTTGTACATGGTAGGTTTGAGCACTGAAGTTGCACTACGTACCAGTCATTGCGGGATTGGAATCCACTCATGGATCAAAACCATCGTAGTTCGACCTTATGTCTCACCCTAAATGGTCAATTCCATTGGGGGAAGAAAAGGAAAGAATAGATTATGAATAAATCACCTTTTAGAATTAGACAAATATATTGGAAAATGAGGTCATCACTCCAATTAGTGATTGAAAGGAAGGTTCAATATAATCACCCTAATTAGTAATTAAATGTGAAGGAAAGAAGTAATCACCCTAGTTAGTGATTATTCCAGGCTTAAGATAATCATTCTAATTAGTGATTAAATGAGAAAAATAATCGCCCTAATTAACGATTATTAAGGTTTAAGATAATCACTCTAATTAGTGATTAAATGAGAATAAATAATTGTCCTAATTAATGATCATTAAGGTTTAAGATAATCACTCTAATTAGTGACTAAATGTGAAAAATAATCGTCCTAATTAACAATCATTAAGGTTTAAGATAATGACTCTAATTAGTGATTAAACTTAAGAGGAAAGATAATAACCTTGATTAGTGATTAAATATGATAAAATGTTAAGCTAATCACCCTAATTAGTTATTAACCAAGGTTTAAGATAATTACTCTAATTAGTAATTAAATAATAATTGGAGATAATCACCCTAATTAGTGATTAACCAAGGTTTAAGATAATCACTCTAATTAGTGATTAAATAATAATTGGAGATAATCACCCTAATTAGTGATTAAAGGAAGAGTTTGAGTTAATCGCCCTAATTAGCGATTAATTGAGGATTCAAATAACCACCTTAATTAGTGATCACGTTTATGATTTTTAAGAAGTCTTAGGAGTTTGCTTCCTAATTTGAAGGCTTTTGAGAAATAATCTTAATTGAAGATTATTAAGTCATTTAGAGAGAAATGATCAATTTGAGATCAAATTTAAAGATTGTGTTTGGCTAACTGGAATTTGGCCATTTAAAGCGAGACATGTGAAACGGCCTAAAATCAATTCGGAGATCATAATTACCAATCTAATTATGTCAAATTATATTATTAATCCATTTGAAGATGGATAACAAATTTAAAATGTAAGATGGATCATCATACAATTTAACTTAGTTAGATTTGCAATTTTTCCTCTTAATTGAGATTGGGTCATTTAATTCATATATTATGATATATTGGTCCAACAAGCAATATTTGTAACATTGGTTGCTCATTTTATTAAAAAAGAGTTGTGGAATTATTTATGAAAATTTGCATAAACATCTCCATATTTTTTCATCAATTGATTAATGTAATAACTATTTACAAAAAAATTATTATTACAACAAAACGTACAAACTCTATGATCTATACAAAATCTTCAATCTTGATCTTCACCATGAGGCTCCTTGATCTTCATCTCCTTGAAGGGGCTTTGGAATTAATGTTTATTACAAACTTGTGAAAAATTAGATATTAATTAACCTCTTTGATTTTGATTTTTTATGACAATTTTATCGATTTTTATCTACATGATAAAATGAGTCATTTTAAGAGAAAATTAAAAATTTCATGATTTTAATTAACATTTTCGTATCAAGAATATATTTTTTTTTAAAGAAAGTTGAGTTAATCACTTTATTTCATTTTCCAGATTGCACTTTTGTTCTTGTACTGACTTGTAAAATTCATAACTTTGTGTAGGAAGCGTTAAATTGAGCATGTGATACATATATGGATAGGTCAGGGAGTTCTTGATATTGTATCAAAATTTCACAAGCTTTTAGTGACAAGTTGAATTATGGTGAATCTTAAACTCAAGCTGGTCAAAACAGGACCTTTATTCAATTTGTTCTTTAAAATCCAACTTATTGAACTTAGTTTGAAGTGAATTTTGGTATGAACATTCTAGACACTTTTAAAGACTAGACTAGAAATTTTCACTTAAACATTTTTAAGACCATTTTTGGTTTGTTTTCTTAACTGAAGAGAAAATCAGTTTTCTGGAATTTAGTGATTTACGTGAACGTTTTCGTAAAAATGATATAAAATTGTGTAAAATTCATATGAACATGATTTTTATGTTTTTGAAAAGCCACTGATGTCTATTTTAAAGTTTATGTTTTTAGTTTTATCTAAATGATTTTAGTTTAAACATTATTGGCAGAACAAGCTTAGGTGGTACTGGACAAAATTAGTTTTGCACAATAAAGTTGTATGATTTTTAATTATTTGTACAATATTTATTTTTTAGAAATTCCAAATCCCAGTTGCTGGAAACATCTTACACTTCATAGAAAAAATATAAAATCCTACAAACTATTCTGATAATACAGATGAAAAATGAAATGTAGTACGAAATTAAAACTGATTATAATCACATTGTTTCCTAAGAGTTTCCCCATTAGAGTTGACTATTCTAGGTGGGGTCACTAGTAGAAAAATGACGATTTGCGTCTCACCATCTGCGTCGCACAACAGGACAAACGTCGCAGAAGACTCATTTGCGTCGCATGCAACAGGGAATCGACGCAAAAGACAACCCATCTGCGTCGGACTCTATGGTCCATCCGACGCGGATGATTTGGGTTGATTCTATAAAAAATGCAACGCTTAAAATGATTTGGGCTTATCTGCGTCGCATGGGCTATATGTGCAACGCAGATAAGTCCCGCTTCATTTTTTCTAAACCTAACAATTCCACTACTGATTCATTCCACCAGCCGTCTCTCTCTCTTCTCCTTCTCCCTCTCTCTTTCTCATAACACAACGATGTTCACCGCTTCTCTCTCTCTCGACCCTTCTTCATTTTCTCCTTCTTCTCACCAATGGTGACGAAAAGCTCGAGCAAGAGATTTCTCGAATACTTGGGGCATCTGATTTAATGGGTCTGTTCGTCAAACACTTTGCTCTGCTGCGTTCTCTTCTTCTTCTTCGGACATTTTTGGCCTCCTTTGTTTCAATGTGAGAGGAGAATTTGATGGAATTCTTCAGTACGTTTGGCGAAGGATTTCAGGTTATGAAGATTTTGTTTAATTATCTTGAATTCTTGCTGTTTAATTGTTCTCGATTTGATCGATTTTTTCCCCAAATTGAAGGACGATGTTCTAGCAACTATTTTCTCAAATTCAAGAATGAAATTGAAGAAGAACGAGATTTGAAGAAGAACGAGAACGAAAGATCTGATTTTGGCGATTTAGGTTTTTTTTTTTAGTATTTTTTTAAGTTCTGTTTTTTAATTTCGTTTTTTTTATGTTAGATCTGAATATTGAAGTTTTTAATTTCGTTTTTTAATTTTGTATAGATTATGGTTCTGTTTTTATACTTGTTTGATTATGGTTCTGTTTTTATTATGTATTTTTTCTATTTTTATGTTACTTAGTTTTGTTGAATTTGATTATGTTTGATTATGGTTCTGCTTTAATTGTGTATGCGTTTAGATGATTCGTCGCCATTTTTCTTCATTATGTTTGTATACGTGAATTTATTTTTTGACTTTAACCACCTTATAAAATCACCATTTTTAAGATAACCACCTTATAAGTTAATTGTTTTAAATAACCACCTTATATGACCTAAATCCTTTTAAATACCTACCAATCAACAGATTTCGTCAAGGAAATCATCCTCAAAAAGGGTTTAAGAACGATTTCATCACCTCCACCTTTATTCACTAGAATGTATTTAAGGTTTAAACCCTTATTTAAGACCGATTTCTTGGACGAAATCTGCCAATTGGTATGTATTTAAAGAGATTTAGGTCATATAAGGTGGTTATTTAAAACAATTAACTTATAAGGTGGTTATCTTAAAAATGGTGATTTTATAAGGTGGTAAAAATCAAAAAATCCTTTTTTTTTAACAAAAATTACCCATTTGCGTCTGATGTAAGGCAAAGTCCGACGCAAATGGGTAATTTTTTAAAATATAAAAATGGTTAATTTGCTGGTTTGCTGGGCCATCTGCGTCGCATGTTGATTAATGTGCGACGCAGATGATAGACCATTTGCGTCGCATGTTGGTCAGGGTCCGACGCAGATAGCTCTTCAACTGCGTCGTGTTCTAGTCCGACGCAGATCCTATCTCTTCATCTGAGTCGAGATCTGTGCCGTCGGACCCATGTCCGACGCAAATGAGCGCCTCGCATCCGACGCAAATCGTCGATTCTGTAGTAGTGGGTGATTTAAGGTTGGGAACCTATTAGGACTTCCTCATACCTAAATCACTCCAAAAATTAAAAAATGATAAGAAGAAACAAGGAGGAAGTTAGTAGATGATTAAGAAGATAATAAAAAATAACAAGAGTTTCAACTTTACCTTGCTAGCTCAATGATGCACTTCCTTTTTGCAAATTTTTCTACCCTTTTTTTTATGATTTTCTTAATTTCTAAGTGAGTTTCTAAATCCACTTAATTACTAACTTAAACTCTTTTTTTGTGTTTTTGTTTTTTGATGAACTTCTTTTACTTACTAATTTCTTTCCTAACTTTTACTTTCTTTTTCTTGAATAATGAAATTTCTTAGAGGAAGGAAGTAGTAGAGAAGATGAGTGGAGTATTGAGAGAAGTAGTGAAATTAAGTTGAGTTTTTTTTCAACTTCTTTACTTACTAATTATGACTTTTGCTTAGATGGAAAAATTAAGGAGGAGAAGAGTAGTAGAGAGAGAAGTTGTGAAGTTGAGTTGTTTTTAGCTCAACTTGGTTTTGAAGTAAAAAAAGGAGGGTATTTATAGAGAAATGAGGGAAATGAACTAGGGTTTCAAAGAAGTAGAAAATCAGATTTTCTAACCCAAACAATCTGATTTTTCTCATCCTTAATCACTCTAATGACATCACTCTAATGACCTCACCCTAATGACACCATCAAATCTCTTTGGAAACACAAATATTCTTAAGCTTTTTGTATTTTCTCATCAATGAAGCAAAATCAGATTTTCAGAAAATATTCTTCCCTAAATACACCCTAATACGTAAAAAATGCATCGAAAAACGTGCAAAATAAAACTGATTAGAACGTTGCGCCAAACGCAGGAGCCTGCGCTAGGCACAACTCCGTGCGCTAGGCGCAAGGCTCTGCGTCTGGCGCAGGCCATGCTGTGCGCTAGGCGCACAATCATGCGTCTGGTGCATGATCGTGTGCCTGGTGCACACTCGAATCTACTGGAAAAAATCCGGATTCTTGCCTTCTTACACATGGGATTTTATCCTTATTCTCACTCCTTTTCATGATTCTTATTCCTTAACTAATAGATAAAGGATGTGATTAGTGGATAAATAATATATTCTTATTCCTTATTCAATGAACAATGACTTGACCATCAAGAAAACTGATTCAATGCCGGTTTTAGGATACGACTAAAATCTTGACGCCTAATCGGGACTCGTTTTTCCGAAAGACTAACTTAAGACAATTAACGAAAACTCATCAAATTAATAAAGATGAGCATGATTATACTACGAATCATTTAATTAAAACGGTGGTTGTAGTTATTGACTACTACTCACGGAAATTATATTTCTAAGCCGAAACCTAATGACTAATACGCAAAAGAGGAAAACCGTACGGCAGAATGAAACTCGCGCTCCGGGACGAAACATGCAATTTGACGGGGTGCACGTTCCATGATGCATAGCGATTTTTTTTATTTTTATTTCTTTTCAAAATCTTTATTTATCCGAAAAAGGGGTTCAAAATTTGGTGTCTACAGAATGCCCCACATTGGTCGAATTTTGGAGGAAATGATGACCAACGTTTGAAAAGACACAAAATTTTGATAGAAAATTTCTTTTGAGATAATATATTCTCCATGGAAAATAGTTATCATCAGTGCTATGACTTGCATCGCTTTATGTAGAAAATCCCAATTAGTTTTCTAAAATTGAAAATGCGACTTTATCGTCGTCTTAGATAGAAAATCCCAATTAATTTTCTAAATATTTGAAAATGCGACTTTATCATAGAAAATCCTAATTAATTTTCTAAAATTTTAAATGCGACTTTATTGTCGTCTTAGATAGAAAATCCCAATTAATTTTCTAAAATTTGAAAATGCGACTTTAACGTCGTCTTAGATAGAAAATCCCAATCAATTTTCTAAAATTGAAAATGCGACTTTAACGTCGTCTTAGATAGAAAATCCAAATTAATTTTCTGAACATTGAAAACACGACTTTATTGTCGTCTTTTTTTTTTTTTCAGTCTTATGAATTTGTCTTTTGTTAATGTGAGAAATTCCGACAATTAACAGGTTGACTCCAGTTTTGTTTTTCACAGTTTTTTATGGTCTTGATGACAAACAAGTTGTCAAGTCACCATCATTCACTTTTTATGATTCTATGTGTTATCATGTCACCCTAAATTAGGACATTGTCAGGTCATGTCACTAAAAGGGTTGACCTAAGGTTATTACCCTCTAGATGAAATATGGTGGACCAATCATCATATGGCAAAATTTTTTTATCTGTTTTTCCGAAATCTTTCAGAAATTATTTCATGCATAATGCTTATTTGCTTTATCGGAAAATGATGATCACTATATAAAGTAGATTGATCAAGGTCATTATTTTAGGAAAATGGATTGTTTAAACGTTCTTGATTCACAATTGACACATTTTTTTATGTTCGGCTTTAGCAAAAATTGCCATTCCACAAATGTTTGGTCATTAGCCATGGTGAAGGATGCTCCTTATTATCCTATGTACAATACTCAAACTTATTATCAATGATATGAATCATGGATGATCATCTTTTCCATCTATAAAAGGGGCATGTTTTTCATTTCCAAATGCACCACTTCCACTACTCCAATATTTTCTTTAATTTTTCTTTTTTCACAAAATGGCTCTTACTTATGAAGAGGCTAATGAAATGGGGCGTCGGGGAAAAAAACAACTCTCGGGGGTCACAAAGAATTTGGAGCAACCAAGGCAATATTTTTCTTCTTCCTGCTTCACTAAGGCTCTTATGCCCTTGCTTTCTCTTTCCATCTGTTACGACATGATTTATGCTGCTTCCCAATTTTGGGATGAAATTCGTCATGTCTTCCGCTTTGGAGATCGGGAGATTGTGCCTCTTGTTGAAGAGGTCGAGGGTTTGCTAGGCTTACCATCTAATGGTTCACTTATTACACCTAGATCTTCTACAAGGATCTTGGGAGATTTACAACAATTTTATATCTTCCAGAAAATCTTCATGGCAACTACCTACAATATGGTGAGGTACTTCTTCTCAACTTATTGTTGACTTTTCAATTTGGCACTTGGCAATTCTCTAATAATGCCAACTATAGGATTGCTAGAGAAAATACTTGCCTTCTTATGATTTTGGGAAGTACCCTCACTAAATGGTCTTTAAACACATGCCATGTTATGTGTCTTTCACTTATTCCTCAAATTGTTAGGGGGGTCGTCTTGGACCACTTATTTTGGGGCAAATGTTTCTTGCCTTAGATGAACTCAAAAGAAAACCCCAAAGTTTCGTGAAAGGATGTCCATTAGCCCTTCATTTATGGTTATTGGAAAAATTTTCTCTCATGAAACCCCACAAGAGTCTTACTTACAAAACTAATCATGTCCGGGAGAGAGGTCTTCTTCATTTCTTCTATCAACTTAGCAAAAATGATGGGTGGGAAGATTTTTTTTCTACATCAAGACATAAAGTGGGTCACAAACCACCTTGGCAATAGTGCAATTGTATATTGCAATTCTGGTCGCAGAGGTGTACAATTACCGGGGCTTTGCCAGGTCACTTTCTACCTTCCATGGAGGTGTCTAAGGCAAATTGGTTGGAGGTAACATCACATTCCTACCCTCCAGGCTCTTCCACCTTGTACCACTTATGAGGCTGATATGAGTGGTATTCAGAGAATGCCTACTATATGGCACTAAAATTACATCAGCGCTACCTGAACCTCACCTTTCACTGATTGATGAAGATTACCTTCAATGGCTTCTGGCGGATATTGGTCAAGACAATGATTCAAACGGGCCTACCGTGAAGAGAAGAAGGGTTTGAGAGAAATATCATGTTTATTTTCTATGTTGTTATTTTTTTTTTTTTTTTTTTTTTTTTTTTGAGTTTGTAGGAAATGAAGGCTTTATGTCTTTTTATGTATGAAATATAGTACCCCAGTTGGGATGAATGAAAAGATACGTTTGTGAGAATTATCTGCTTGTAAGAAATTCAATGTGAACACAATTCTAAACACGTGCACACTTTAACATTAAATATGACATGCAAATCATAATGAACTAATCATATGACACATAAAAGCATAACACATAAAACCTTAACAATCAAAAACATCCTTGCACGTTTCATCATTTTTCTTTTCTCTTTTCTTTCTTCTTTTTTTTCGTTTTTTTTTTCTCTTTTTTTTCCTCTTTTTTTCCCCCTTTTTTTTGCATACATTATATGAATATCTAGAAACACATGGCATGTTTATTAAGAATAACTAGATAGGATACAAGATCCCCAAATTGCTTGGTTACTTGACCATGACAATTACAATTACAATTACAATTACTTTGATGCCTAAGCATAATATTTCTTCAATTGATCAAGATTAGTGAAATGGGTGACTTCATTCCCATCAAAATCCATTAGCTTTACTGCTCCAGCCGTAGTGACATGCTTGACTAGGATAGCCCAAACCAGTTAGGCTTGAATTTCCCCCGAGGATCATGCAACGGAGCTCTATTTTCCTTGAGGACTAGATCACCTTCTTGAATGTCTCTATCTCGAGCCCTTTTGTTAAATGCACGAGCAATTCTCCGCTGATAGAGTTAAATGTTATGCAAAGCTTGTAGTCGGCGCTCATCTGCAAATGCAAGCTCATCATAACGAGTTTTATACCATTGGTCTTATGAGATTTCACTTTTTGCTATGACCCTGAGAGATTTTAGCTCCACCTCAACTGGTAGGACTGGTTCCATTCCATAAACCATAGAATACGGGGTTGTTCCTGTTGGAGTTCTGATTGATATTCTATATCCCCAAAGGGCATATGGGAGTTTGTCATGCCTTTCCCTAGTCTTCTTAGTGATCTTGGCAACAATAGTCTTGATTGTCTTATTGGCTGCTTCCACTACTCCATTTGTTTGGGTACGATAAGGTGAGGACTGATGATGCTTGATTGCATATTTTGCGAGAGTGGTCTTCAGATGACCCTCAAATTGTGATCCGTTATCAGAGATGATTTCAAAAGGTATGCCATACCGACAGTTAATATTGTTAATCACAAATTTCGAGACTTGCTTTGCCCCTAGCTTTGAAAAGGATGCAGCTTCAACCCACTTCGAAAAGTAATCAATTGCTACAAGAATACATTGATGCCCATTTGAAGCCTTTGGATAAATTTGTCCAATTATGTCTATTCCCCAACTCGAAAATGGCCAAGGAGAGATCATATTATGTAGTGACACAGGTGGCATATGATTGAGGTTAGCAAATATCTGACATTGCTTGCAGGCGCGGACAAAGCTGATGCAATCACCTTCTAGAGTGCTCCAAATAAAAACCTGCTCGCAAAATTTTACGAGCCATCATCCTTCCATTCATATGGGGTCCACATTCACCTCCATGAACTTCTTCCATGATGGCTTGCTTTTCGCTGTCATTCACGCAGAGTTGCAGGGTATCATCAAACCCTTTGTGATATAGTCTGCCTTTTAGTATGAGAAAATGAACAGCTAGCCTTCTGACGGCTATGCGGTCCTTCTTGCCACTTCCCTCTGGATATTGCATAGTTTCCAGGAAAGCCTTAATATCCTTATACCAGGCATCATCATCATCTTATTGAGCCCGTGTGGAGACAATTTGTGCTATCGTCACTGTATGTCCCTTCCTTTCTTCAATTAAAACTGACTGGATCTTTGCACCATTTCCCATGTTAAATTAACAGCGAGATTGGCTAAAGCATCAGTGAAACTATTTTGTTCCCGAGGAAGATGTTTGAAGCTGATATCATCAAAATGAGGGATCAACTCCTGAAGATATTATGTGTAGAGCTGAAGTCTCTCATCTCTAACCCTCCAAATTCCTATTGTTTGAGATATGATGAGATTAGAATCTCCATATATACAGTGAGATGTCTTGCCCCTGCTACCAAAGCGGATTTTACTCCATATATAGAGGCTTCATACTCAGCTGTATTGTTTGATTTTCGAAAATCCAGCTTGACAGGAAATGAAATATGGACTCCATCAGGATCTATTAACAAAACCCCTGCTCCATTACCTCTTCTATTAGAAGCTCCATCAAAATACATGCACCATTGTGGATTGTCAATGAAGCATAAGTACTCATCATGGAATGCATCATCATACTCATCTCCTGACACTGGTCCTTCCGCTAAGGCCTCAGATATAACTCTTCCTTTAATAGATTTCTAGCTGACACATTGCATATCAAACTCAGAAAGCATAGCATGCCATCTGGCCAATCTTTCACTAAGAATGGGTTTTTCGAACAGATACTTGATGGGATCCATTCTCGAGATCAGGTAAGTGGTATGAGCTTGAAGGTGATGCCTCAACTTCTTTGCGTGGCATAGACCAAGGAAACACATGCTTTTTTCAGTGGGGGTATATCTTGTCTCATACTCCAAGAATTTCTTGCTGAGATAGTATATGGCAACTTCCTTCTTTGTTCCTTCTTGATGGGCTAAGAGAGCTCCCATAGCCGTTTTTGTAATAGTGAGGTACAAAATCAAAGGTTCCCTTGGTCTAGGCAGCATTAGAACAGGTGGATTTGAAAGATACTCTTTCATGGAATTAAAAGCTTCCTGACATTCCTCGTTCCACTCATGGGATGCCCCTTTTCTGAGCAGCTTAAATTTGGGTTCACATCTCATAGTGAGTTGTGAGATGAACCTGCTGATATATTGAATTATGTCGCGAAATCCTCTTACTTCTTTTTCTGTTTTTGGAGGAGGTAGCCCTTGAATAGCTTTTACCTTTTCAGAGTCCACTTTGATGCCGTCTTGACTGACAATGAATCCCAACAACTTCCCTGAAGTGACGCCAAACACACACTTTTAAGGGTTTAGCCTTAGATTGTATTTCCTGATTCTTTCAAAGGACTTTAGTGCGGGAATATGCCCCTCACGATCTTCACTTTTCACAATCATATTATCTACATAGACCTCCACGATGTCGTGGATGAGGTCATGAAGGATAGTGGTTGCAGCCCTTTGATATGTGGCTCCGACATTCTTGAGATCAAAAGGCATAACTCGGTAACAGAAGGTGCCCCACGGAGTGATGAAATATGTCTTTATCATATCTTATTGAGCCATGGGTATTTGATTATATATACCCCGAAAATCCATCCATGAAGGAAAACATTACATGACCGTCCGTACTATCAACGAGGACATCGATATGGGGTAGAGGAAAGCAATCTTATGGTGATGCAGCATTCAAATCACCAAAATCAATGCACACCCGGACTCTTCCATCCTTTTTAGGTACAACCACTATATTGGCGAGCCAACTCGGATGTTTTACAGCTTGGATGAATTTGGCATCAAGCTGTTTCTGGATTTCTTCTTTCACTTTCAGACTAACTTCTGGCTTAATTTGGCGGAGCTTTTGCTGCTTAGGCTTGTTTTCAGAATGTAACGGAATGCGATGTTCCACAATTTCTCTATTAACGCCAGGCATATCACTATAAGACCATGCAAACACATCTACATACTCTTTTAACAATGCAATAAACACAGACTGTTCAGTTGGGGATAGGGATGAACCTATTTTGACTTCTTTTACAGCATTTTCTGTACCAATAATAATTACAATGGACTCTTCCATGGGTTTTATATATGTTTTAGTTGTATCAAGTGATTCATCATTATTAACTTCACTGTCAGAAATAACATCTTGCATGCAAATGTACTTAGATAAAGGTTCACATTCAATTTCCTCACTATCAGAGTCTTCTGACTGGGTATGCAAGGTAGATTGGCTGGAAGATGAGCTATCGGTATGATATCCATCTGAAAGGGGTGAAAAGGTATTTTCATGACGTGGATACGGAGGTTAGTTTCCTAAAAACATTTTAAATTCTATAGGCTCGTCTTTTTTCTGACACTCAATACTCCACTTATGTTCAATGCTTCCACCAGAAGGTATCATCAGAGACACCGGGTCAAAATTCCCTTCCTCAGAGGACTTAAAAGTGAAAAGTTTCTTAAGGACTCCATGTTCCAGATTATCCACCCTGTCATTTTCTTTTTTCATTTTCTGTTTTTGGACAAACCAACTTTTGATTAAGTCCAGATTTCCAGCCTCATTGAAGAATATCTCCAATCCCGGTAAAATCTTCTGTTCCTTCCTACTAAACCAAGGTTCTGGAAACTCATAGTATGGCTCAGTATCCCCTTACAGGATGAACTGACCATTGAGGGTAAAAGAAGGCTCTTTGATGTTGCAAGAAGTGCTGCCCTAATCATATCCTAATCCATATCTTTTTTGCTAATCTATTATGGGGATTGGTTGCTTTATTCCCCTACCATCACGCCCTAATACGGTTCCTTGAGTATAACCTATCTTCATCATGATTTGAAATCCTTTGGACAGAGGTTGCATGGAAAACCCTACAGGCTCTTCGACCGCATTTGTGGATATGGCTGAGGTGTTTGTTTTCTGATAGTAATTGGTCATCCTTAGAGAAGAGACAAATTTCTTCTTTTTGGACTTAAAGGTAGAGAAAAAGAATTAAAAGAAAATAAAAGAAAGCTACATATTGCAGAATAAAGAAAATTTTCGAAAACGATTTTGCCATTATTTTGACTGGAATGGTCCACCTTTACAATTTTCGTTTTTTTTTTAATTTTTGACTCTCTTGAATGATTATACTGTCATTGGGGTTGAAAACAAATGTTTTTTTTTTCATTCTTCCATTCCCTGCTTTAATATTGAACAAAGACAGAAAATATAGAGATTAGGGCCTGTATCCCCATTGATTAGGGCCTGTATCCCCATTGATGTGTCAATTCAGCATTCTGAAATTGCTCCTGTGATGACTGGCATCTCGAGTTCTGATCACATTGCCTGAAATACAATGGTTAATACATTTGAGTCGAACCCGAAGGCTGCCTACATATCCCCATTGCTCCAGTTGCATTTTACGGGGAATCAGATTCAGCGTAGTTCATTATTTTTTTAGAAGGAACTAAACTATTTTTATTTAATAAAGCAGCTGCACCCATATTGAGCTACCTACGTACCCCAGGTGTTTCATAGGTGGAGTGATCTCACAGTGCAAGTGTACGTGATAATGGCGAATTCAAGCTGCACGTAGTTCTCTGATACTATATAACGAGCTAAAAGATTTTTTTTCTTTTTTTGATGGGCTAACCCCCTACAAGTAGTTTACCGAAGATTTTTCTCCTTCTGTGAGACGATCAAGTAGCTTTGCGGTAGACAAGAGCTATGTTGGTGATTTGCTTGATGCGATAGCTGAGAGCATGACATTGGTTTGTTCCGTGACCATGCAATTGGTGATAATGGCAGTACTTGTGGAGATCTGACCCTACGGGATTTGCCCCTGGGCGTCTAGGAAGTGGATGTATCCGACCTTGCTCGACTAATTTGCGGAAAATATCAACTTAGGATTGCTGCTGAGGGCGCCGACACTTTCCTTGCGGGTACTTCCTTATGGGTTGGACTGACGATGCCTCGATCAACCAGGTTTTGAACTTTGTAGTAAAGATCATGGCATCGATCAGTTTCATGCCCAAATTGACGACAATAAGGGCAGAGTTTGCTCATGTCTGTTCCAGGATGGGGTAAACAGTGCAAATGCGCTGGGATTTGAAGTATACCTTGCCTCCGAAGACGATCATACACCATACTCAATGGTTCATCTATCTTAGCATATACCCTTGGATTTGTGTTGGGAATTTCAAGATCTTCCCATGGTTGTTTTTCTTGCAATTTCAGAGCATCGATGTCAAAGACATGTTGTTCCATGTGGCTGAGGGAGGTGTATTTGATAGTAACCATGTGACGATAATAGAAATCGTTCAGGTTCCGCAGCAATATGAGCATGAACTCTCGATCAGTAGTAGGGAAACGAATCTGTGTGCGGATATAAGCACTTCTTGAACAAAAGTACGAGAAAGTTTCCAAGGCGCTTTGACTCAAAGTAACTAGCTTCAGCTTCTTCACATCAGTCTGTTTATGCTCGAGAGCCCAATTAACGAAGGCCTGGCTAGCATTTTCCCAACTAGCTCTATCCACATAATCCAAAGAGTAGTACCAGTCCAAAGATGGACCTTCTAAACTCTTGTCAAACAGCATGGGGTAATCTTCCTCTGGTATGCCCCATGGGTGCAAGGCATTCACAAATCCAACTAAGTGGACAAAAGGATCACCGTTCCCGTCAAATTTCAGGAACTGTGGTAACTCACGATAATGATCCTCGTGTTGATATCCTGGAAAGAGAATAAGTGATTCAATGTGAACTTCTCGGATATGACCTACTATTTTAAAGTCCAGGTAAAAATCATCAGTCCTAGATCTCTTCTTTGAGTCATTATCATCATCTTGAGGATTGCCGACACAGGATTCTTCCAGTGCTTCAATTGACGTACCATGAGTGTCAATGCTTGGAGCTCCCACTTCTTCCTCGTCATCCTCACTATACTCTGGTTCTGTTTCTTCAGCACTTACATCTGGTGTGGTAGCTGGGACCTCATTTTTCCATGAATATTTAGGTTCTGCTAGAATATAGTGGATAGTGTAACCATCCAACCTAGTGCCCTCTACTTCGTTAATATACAATACCGATTTCCCAGTGTTGGAGATAGTCATAATTTCTGGATCACCAGAAATAGTCACAGCACCCTGATCAGTGAGAAGCTTCACCTTCTCATGTAGAGTAGAGGCTACTGCTCTAATTCTATGCAACCATGGTCTTCCTAATAAGAGGTTGAAACATGCTTGAATGTCAATGACCATGAATTCCACCTTCCTGGCCACGATATCACATTCAATGAGGAGGCTGATTAAACCCAATACTTCTCTCTTAGCATTATCATATACTCTGACCACTTGGTTGGATGGTACCATATCTTCTTTTGAATACCCAAGTCTCGTTAGCACACGTAGAGGGCAAACGTTGATTACGGATCCATTGTCGATCAATACTCTTGGTATCTCCCATCCATTACAACGTATAGTGATGTGCAACGAATTGTTGTGATTGATATATATTGTCAGGGAGATCATTGTCTGTGAACATAAAAGTTCGATCTACACCGTGAATGAGCTCCACCATTTGGTCAGGTGTTATGGAAGAGCTTACAGAGGCTTCATTGAGATGCTTTAGAACAGCTGCCCTATGAGGCTGGGAATGCATTAACAGTTTTTTTTTTTGTTTCGAAAAAGCAAGAAGAATATATTGCTCAAAACTGCACCAATTTACAACCTAAGTTCAAAATAGGCAGGCAAACCTACTATGTAGGCCTCCCACACCTACAAGAACAAAAAACCCACCAGAGTTCACATGAGAACTCAATCAACAAATACACCACACCACTACAACTATACCATTGACAAAGAATCAAACTAATTTTTATCAGCACATTTGATTTTCTTACTGTACAATTGACTAATTCGACCTACAATTAAAAACTTTATCTGTTTAATGCTAGACTCCAATGTAGGGACTTTACCATGCCAAAGAGCATCATTTCTGACTTTCCACAGCTGATACACAATAGCTGCAATAGTAACATATAGAACCTGTCTTCTAAATTTCCCTTCCTTGCTAATTCTGTGAATCCAAAGCATCAGCTATTTTATTGATTTTCCTGGAAGTCTTATTCCAAGCCAATTCTTAATCTGATTAAAACAGTTAGAGCTGTAGTAACATTCAAAGAATAAATGCTGACATGATTCCTGAGCATTCTCACATATGTAGCAATGATCATTGAGAGTTACTCCAATATGAGCCAGTCTAGCTCTAATGGAGAGTCTATCTTTCATCACCAATCAGAGGATGAACCTTTGCTTTGGGACATACAACCTATTCCAAACACCATTAGCCTATAGAACTTTAGGATTGTTATCCAATAAGGATAAGTACATTTTATTGATGCTATACTTGTTCTCCCCCAGACCTTGTATCACAGCAAACATTTTGTCCTTTGTTTTACAGATACTTTTCCATATCCAGCTGGCAGCTTGAGTGGGTTTATATTCACTCCAGGATGTATTCTTGATGTACACTATATGCACCCATTTCACCCACATGTTATCTTCTTTCTTTTCAATAGCCCAAATTATCTTCCCTACAGCAGCTTGATTCCATAGCATAAGATTCCTCAGACCTAATCCACCATTGCTTTTTGCTTGACACAAGTTTTTCCAAGCAACCAACCTAGGCCTATTACTATCATAAGTCCCATGCTAGAGGTAATGAACACAGACAACATTAATCTTCTTTATAACAGCTTTAGGAAGAATGAAAATCTAGGACCAGTACACACTGATGGAAATTAACACAGAATTAACAAGTTGTAATCTCCCACTATAAGAGAGATGCCTGCTACTCCAAGTTCTAATTCTGGCACACATCTTCTCCACTAAAGCTTCACAATCAGTAGCATTAACTTTCTTGTACTGCATATGAGTACCCAGGTACTTGAAAGGAAGTTTCCCTAAATTGAAGCCTGAAAGTTGCTGGATTATTTTCCTTTCATCATTAGACATACCCGTGCAGTATATCTCAGATTTTTCAGGGCTGACATACAATCTAGTTGTCTCAGAGAATAGTTGAAGGCCACTAAGCATCATAGTAATAGATTGAATATCCCCTCTTGAGAACAATAAGAGGTCATCAGCAAAGTAGAGGTGGTTGATGCATGGGTCTGCATCTTGAGTGGAACTTGAAACCAGGTAAAGCCCCAACTTTTTGTAATATTCTAGTACCATATTCCATACAAAGGGTAAACAGCAAAAGGGAGAGGGGGTCCCCTTGCCTTAGACCTCTCTTGGGTGAAAAAAGAGGGCTAGGAGAACCATTTATCATCAAAGCAAATTGAGGGGTGGTCACCCACATCATGATAAGCTTAATAAAATCAGCCTGAAAGTTTAAAGCAACGAACATCTCCTTAATAAAACCCCATTCAACAGTATCATATGCTTTCTTAATATCCAGCTTCATTAAACAACAAGACTGTTTTTTATTAGGCCTATACATCTTCACTAAGTCTTGGCATAGCAGTATGTTATTCAAAATATGTCTGCCAGTGACAAAGGCCCCTTGTTGAGGGCTAATAATGTGTGACAGAGCACCATTAAGTCTTCTACATATCAACTTAATAATGCATTTATAGATGGTAGAACAACAAGCTATGGGTCCGAACTCAGCAACACTGCTAGGTATCCTAATCTTAGGAATCAAAGTGATGGTGGTTATGTTGATCTCTTTTAATAACTTGCCAGTAGCAAAAAAATCATTTACAGCAATAATCACCTCACTCCCAACAATGTTCCAGGTGGCTTTAAAAAAGGCACTATTATACCCATCTAACCCTGGGGCTTTGTTATTTGGAATGGACATAATGACTACTTTAATTTCATCATTGCCAAACTGACAATTTAACAAACTATTGAGTTCATCATTCATTTTTTGCCCAAGATTCACAATCTCTTGGATAACATGACTTCTGTTTTCTCTACAAGTTCCTAGTAACAGATGATAGAAGTCAATAAAAGCATGGGTTACCTGTTTAGGAGAAGCCACCCAAAGACCATCTTTATTACAAATGCCATGGATGGTGTTCTGTCTCCTTCTGGCTTTAATGCTGCTATAAAAAGCCTTGGTATTTTCATCCTCTTCCTTTAACCAATGGAGTTTGGCTTTTTGTTGAAGGAAGGATTGATGAGCATCCCAGGCCTTGTTGTATCTACTCTGAGCTTCTTTCTCAATTTTTGCAACATTAGAGTTTCTGGGATTATTGTGCATCTGTTCCTGAATCTGGTTCAGGTACTCTTTTAGCTTGAATCACCTCCTTCTGTAAAGTCTCAATATTACAGGAAGCCATATCCTTCAATTTATGTTTGAGAAGCTTAAGTTTTTGCACTATCTTGAACATAGTACACCCCCTGATCTGCTGACTCCAAGCCTCACTAACAACATCCTGAAATTTATCATGCAAAGTCCAGTGGTTACAGAACCTAAAAGGTTTTCTCCCTTGTTGGACCTTTGCAGTTCTAACCACTATAGGACTATGGTCAAATTCCTCCTCTGGCAAGAAAGTCACCTCTGCATGCTCAAACAGCTCGTTCCAACCCTTATTGCCCATGAATCTATCTATTTTAGAGAAAACCCTCTACTCCCCTTCTTGCTTGTTAGTCCAAGTATGAAATCTTCCCACTGCCTTCACATCACTAAGCTTACAATTATTCATACACCCTCTCATAGGAGCAACAACAGCATTCCTAACAGGGGCTCCCACTCTTTCATCAGTATTCATGATGGCATTGAAGTCTCCACCAACACACCATCCATGAGTGCCTTGACTAGCAATACACCTCAGGTCCTTCCATAGAGTCTCTCTAGCAGCACTATCATTGAATCCATATACCAATGTACACAGGAAACTTTTTTTATTACTAGGCACACTAACCCTACAGTGTATGAGTTGACCAGACATAAACAACACATCCACTGTAAAGGCATCAGGTTGCCAAGCCAAGATTATTCTACCATTAACATGCTTAATATGGTTACTAGTAAAACACCAGTTAGGGCACAAATTCAGGTATAACTTCCCAAGATTTTCAGCCTTAACCCTCGTCTCAAGGAGGCCAAACAACTGAATGTTGTGAGTACAAATCAACTTCCTCACCTTAGCTTGTTTTCCAATGTTGTTTAACCCCCTAACATTCCACATAAGGATGTTATCCATTAGGGGTAGGGGACTTCCTCCCCTCATCCCTATCTACCAATTTTGCAACATCATCTGCCACCTCCTCTTGTTCTCCAAGAATCTCAAATGGATTCTCCACAACCACTGTCACATGCTCTTCATACCTTTTCTTTGGTGAATTACTCCTCCTACTTCTCACTTCTTGGAATTCACCTAGGCTGCCGCATAGGGTTCACCAGGATCGCTATCCCCCACCTTAGGTTCTTTGTTTAGTCTTAACAACCCATTGCCTCTTTTTAACCCCTTTGTTACGGGTTCCAAGATCGTGCCCATATCCCTTACATATGTCACATAAAATGGGTCTCCATTCATATTCTACCCTTTGTTCAATCTCGCACCCCTCGTTCATATTCAAAGAAAATACAATCGAGCAAATCTTGTTTGATCCCAATTTCAACTAGGACCCTAGCAAACAATAGTTTCTCCTTAGAGCTAGTGGCCTGATCCCTTTTTACCATATGTCCAATAATTCCAGAGATCTTAGACAGAGTCTTTTCACCCCAGTATTTAATGTCCAATTGTGGAAATTTTTTCCAGATGTGAACTGTTTTAAGATCATCTTTTAACACTTCCATTTCAGGTGCCCATTGTTTCAAGATTAATGGTTTATTATCAAAGAAAAGTGGTTCACCATTAACAACATTCAACATATTTTCTTTGCAATTAAACCTAACCAAGAAAACACCCTGCCCAATATAGCAATTTTATCAATCTCAGCATTCTTCCAAATCCTATGCAAGAAACCCTCCATAATTTTTAATGGCGGATTTGCACCCAGAACATAGTAGACAATAGAAGAATTCCAATATTCCACTTCTTCCTCAATATCATCTAACTCAATTTTAACATGAGATGCAGAGTTACCTGAAATTCCGCCATTAATTACCACATTCCCCTGTGTTGTCGAAGAACCCACTTCAACTTCAGTCTTCTTCATGATGTTTAACCAATCATTCAGTGCAGCACGATCTTGAAACACTTGTTTCGATGCTGTAATTCCAAGCATTTGATCATTAATTTCTTTTTCAATATCAATTGCATCAGCAATTGAATGAGTATCATCATCTCCAACTTTTTCAAGAACTTGCAATTTTGCCACAATAGAACCTCCATCTTTCTCTTTATGATTTGAAATTTGATTTGCCTTTTGTTTGCGAGTCCTTGCCACGCCTCGATTCAAAGAATCGAAACCCACATCAATGGCGGGAAAGCTCTTGAGAGAGAGAGAGAGAGAGAGAGAGAGAGAGAGAGAGAGAGAGAGAGTTTTTGGAAAATTTTACAATGCATTAACAATTTCCAGATGGAAACATTAGCATTTACTTCTTTCATGCGCTTGATAGCATCATCTTCTTTATTACTATCATCTGTCATTAGCTCCTTGCCCTTTTCTTTCCTTCTCAATACCTCCAAAGGATTTTCATTCTCCAAATGGGATGGTTTTAAATGGCGACCTGCTCTAGTCAAATGAGATATATCCACGTACTCCTCATCACTAAGATCATCGAGGCAGATGGGGCGCCGGTATGTATTTGGAGTGATGGAATGGCCTTTAGTGTTTTTCTTCACAATTGTCAAGACTGAAGAGGCATCTTCATCAGCATCAGAATCAGAGTCCACAATGAAGAAGTCACCATCATAATCCAAAGTTCCACACATGTCAGAGAATGGATCCTTGTTGAGAGTGAAGCTGGGGTCTTTACATGGCATCATTTTGACTTTTTCTTGAGTGGAATAGTCATATACCAGGCACTTGTAACCTACGGCTATTGGCATTTCATACATTTGGGGAGTTGTCTTGCGGATTAACTGGATCGAATCGCATCCATCTGAAGCAGCAGAGATGGCATTAATGGCAAATGAGGGCTTATGATTAGGAAGGGGTTTTTGTGTGATGTTGGGCTGAGAGTCGTTTGGTTTATTGGAAGTGGATCCTAAAGAGAGTTTTACATCATCCACAAGGTTTTGAATTTGATGCTTTAGAGCCGTGTAGCTTTCAGTATTATGCCCCGGACTTTGTTGAGACTCACAGTTTTGGTTTAGGCCATAACCATGGTAAGGATTTTTAGGAGGTGGACGTGGATTCAAGGGTTGAATGAGATTGGCATTTTTTTGCTTGGAGAGAGCCTGGGAATAAGTCATGTTCAAAGGAGTAAAGTTCCTTTGTGGTCGCAACTGGAATGCAGAAGATGCGCCAATGGCATGGATCGCATTAGTGGTCTTAGGAGCTGCTGAATCATTGTTTGGGGCTCTTTTGTTATTTCCAAACTTTGCATTATAAGTAGTGGCGCCAGTAGGTTCATCTTTCTTGATGTCCCTCCTTTTCACAGCATCCTCAACTAGAGTTCCCGTAGTAATCAAAGCTTTGAAAGTCGGGAAATATTGGTAGGCCATATGCTTCTGATATACAGGAAAAAGGTTCTTCACAACCATTTGCAGCAATTCCTCCTCATTAGGAATAGTCATCATTTTGGAAGCCTTGTTTCTCCACCGAGTGATGAATGAAGAAAATGTCTCATTAAGGTTTTGAGAAGTGGGCTCTAGATCCCTTCTAATTATAATAACATCAATTTCTTCATTATATTTGTATTGGTTGAGAACTCTCTGACTATGTCAGCCCAAGTGGATTTCTTTGTGTTCTCAAGATTGAGGAACCAATGTGCTGCAGCACCATCTAAATACTGTTGAAAGAGTTGAGCCATCAAAGATTCTTCCACTCCCCATGGACTCATTGCCCCTACATACATTTTCAGGAAATTGGTGGGGCTACCAGTCCCATCAAACTTTGTCAAGATTAGGCATCTTGAAACCATGAGGTAATCGTGCCTTTTGGAAAAGTGTTAACCCATGAATGTCCATCCATGGTTCATCCTTCGTCATGCCTTTTAAGACTTCCTTAAGCTTAACTACTTCTTCCTCGAGCTTAGTGGGAATTTCTCTCTCATTGTTTATAGGCTCAAGGTGAAAAAGTGAAGCTACTTCCGACTCCGGAGGAGGAGGAGGAGGCATCTGGGAGCTTTGGCGCATTATGCCCAACACAATTTGTTCAATATTATCCCTGTCGGTCAAGCATGGATCGGACCGAGTCCTCGGAGCTCAGTCATCGGATCAGGTGGAGGGAAAGAGTTCTGTTGGTACTCGTTGTTCGGAATTTTAGACATGTTCACTCTGGTCATAACTTCGGCGAATTAGCCTAGATCCTGACAGATAGCGTTTACTATGGTCAGAACTTCGGCGAATTAGCCTAGATCCTGAGCAGGCCTAGGCAGAGTTCCTGTGAATTGAGATGAAGAGTTAGCACAAAAGTTTGTCCAGACTTTGTTTCTTCTTTTCTTTTCCTCTCTTTTTTGTTGGGAATGAAAAGAATGATATCTTTGAGATTTTTTTTTGTTTCACCCCAATTTCAGTTATCATGTACTAAAAGGTGTGAAACCTTGACTTTATCATTTGTTTTTGATTTTTCATTAGATGTCTTTGACTGACTTATTATCTTTTTTTTTTAGACTTGGACCTTTTTATATACATTTTAAACTTCCACTTTTAGACTCGTATTTTTCTGGGATAATACACAAAAAATATCAAAATCAATTTGATGATATCCTTCTATTTCATGCAGCTACAGAAATAAGAGAAAAGAGGTATAACGAGGCTAGTGTCCTCATTTTGGCAAATTATAATTCCCCATGCATCGTTCTTCTTGGTGATCTGCATGTATTGATTGCTTTTAAGCGCTGAAACCATAAAAGAAAGTACCAAATGCAAAAGGGGCCGCACCCGAAGGTTGTCTACGTATCTCCATAAGTGGATTGAGATTTGGGGAAGAAATTTTTCTTGTGATAATTTTTTTTTAATGGAGAATCAGGCCCAACGTAGTTATGAAATTTTACATAATTTTTTTTACAGCTGCACTCGGAAAATGAGTTGCCTACGTACCCCTTTTAGTACATTACATAGTTGTGAAAGCTAAGATAGATGCATTCAAAAAAAAATTGTGTTTTCTTATAAGGGGATCAAGCTGCACGTAGCTCTACCTACAAAATACAAAATACAAAATGAAAAAGCAACTAAATGATTCAGGTACTTCTCAAACTTTTCCAAATTTCAGTTTGGGCGCCAAACCATGTATTCTCCTGTCTGAAGACACCTGTTCCACCTCTTCGGATTAGACTAATTTGAAGTACCTGAAATGTACACACTAACAATGTTAGTCTATGACTGATGAATTTTTCTTTATATGTGTTTTTAGCAGGAAATGGAAGAATTTTTTCTCTATTTTTTTTGAAATGTGATTATCCCTTTTGATTAGACACATTTTTTTTAGTCAATTTTTTTAGACTAGACTTCTCGTGTTTTAGACTATACAGTTTAATTACATGACACGTTTTGGTCCGAACTCAAAGAACACCGCTAGGTATCCTAATCTTAGGAATCAAAGTGATGGTGGTTATGTTGATCTCTTTTAATAACTTGCCGAGTAGCAAAAAAATCATTTACAAAGCAATAATCACCTCACTCCCAACAATGTTCCAGGTGGCTTTAAAAAAGGCACTATTATACCCATCTAACCCTGGGGCTTTGTTATTTGGAATGGACATAATGACTACTTTAATTTCATCATTGCCAAACTGACAATTTAACAAACTATTGAGTTCATCATTCATTTTTTGCCCAAGATTCACAATCTCTTGGATAACATAACTTCTGTTTTCTCTACAAGTTCCTAGTAACAGATGATAGAAGTCAATAAAAGCATGGGTTACCTGTTTAGGAGAAGCCACCCAAAGACCATCTTTATTACAAATGCCATGGATGGTGTTCTGTCTCCTTCTGGCTTTAATGCTGCTATAAAAAGCCTTGGTATTTTCATCCCCTTCCTTTAACCAATGGAGTTTGGCTTTTTGTTGAAGGAAGGATTGATGAGCATCCCAGGCCTTGTTGTATCTACTCTGAGCTTCTTTCTCAATTTTTGCAACATTAGAGTTTCTGGGATTATTGTGCATCTGTTCCTGAATCTGGTTCAGGTACTCTTTTAGCTTGAATCACCTCCTTCTGTAAAGTCTCAATATTACAGGAAGCCATATCCTTCAATTTATGTTTGAGAAGCTTAAGTTTTTGCACTATCTTGAACATAGTACACCCCCTGATCTACTGACTCCAAGCCTCACTAACAACATCCTGAAATTTATCATGCAAAGTCCAGTGGTTACAGAACCTAAAAGGTTTTCTCCCTTGTTGGACCTTTGCAGTTCTAACCACTATAGGGCTATGGTCAAATTCCTCCTCTGGCAAGAAAGTCACCTCTGCATGCTCAAACAGCTCGTTCCAACCCTTATTGCCCATGAATCTATCTATTTTAGAGAAAACCCTCTACTCCCCTTCTTGCTTGTTAGTCCAAGTATGAAATCTTCCCACTGCCTTCACATCACTAAGCTTACAATTATTCATACACCCTCTCATAGGAGCAACAACAAGCATTCCTAACGGGGGCTCCCACTCTTTCATCGGTATTCATGATGGCATTGAAGTCTCCACCAACACACCATCCATGAGTGCCTTGACTAGCAATACACCTCAAGTCCTTCCATAGAGTCTCTCTAGCAAAGCACTATCATTGAATCCATATACCAATGTACACAGGAAACTTTTTTTATTACTCAGCACACTAACCCTACAGTGTATGAGTTGACCAGACATAAACAACACATCCACTGTAAAGGCATCAGGTTGCCAAGCCAAGATTATTCTACCATTAACATGCTTAATATGGTTACTAGTAAAACACCAGTTAGGGCACAAATTCAGGTATAACTTCCCAAGATTTTCAGCCTTAACTCTCGTCTCAAGGAGGCCAAACAACTGAATGTTGTGAGTACGAATCAACTTCCTCACCTTAGCTTGTTTTCCAATGTTGTTTAACCCCCTCACATTCCACATAAGGATGTTATCCATTAGGGGTAGGGGACTTCCTCCCCTCATCCCTATCTACTAATTTTGCAACATCATCTGCCACCTCCTCTTGTTCTCCAAGAATCTCAAATGGATTCTCCACAACCACTGTCACATGCTCTTCATACCTTTTCTTTGGTGAATTACTCCTCCTACTTCTCACTTCTTGGAATTCACCTAGCTGCTGCATAGGGTTCACCAGACTGCTATCCCCCACCTTAGGTTGCTGTTTAGTCTTAACAACCCATTGCCTCTTTTTAACCCCTTTGTTACAGGTTCCAGCACTGTGCCCATATCCCTTACATATGTCACATAAAATGGGTCTCCATTCATATTCTACCCTTTGTTCAATCAGCACCCCTCGTTCATATTCAAAGAAAATACAATCAGGCAAATCTTGTTTGATCCCAATTTCAACTAGGACCCTAGCAAACAATAGTTTCTCCTTAGAGCTAGTGGCCCGATCCCTTTTACCATATGTCCAATAATTCCAGAGATCTTAGACAGAGTCTTTTCACCCCAGTATTTAATGTCTAATTGTGGAAATTTTATCCAGATGTGAACTGTTTTAAGATCATCTTTTAACACTTCCATTTCAGGTGTCCATTGTTTCAAGATTAATGGTTTATTATCAAAGAAAAGTGGTTCACCATTAACAACATGCAACATATTTTCTTTGCAATTAAACCTAACCAAGAAAACACCCTGCCCAATATAGCAATTTTATCAATCTCAGCATTCTTCCAAATCCTATGCAAGAAACCCTCCATAATTTTTAATGGCGGATTTGCACCCAGAACATAGCAGACAATAGAAGAATTCCAATATTCCACTTCTTCCTCAATATCATCTAACTCAATTTTAACATGAGATGCAGAGTTACCTGAAATTCCGCCATTAATTACCACATTCCCCTGTGTTGTCGAAGAACCCACTTCAACTTCAGTCTTCTTCATGATGTTTAACCAATCATTCAGTGCAGCACGATCTTGAAACACTTGTTTCGATGCTGTAATTCCAAGCATTTGATCATTAATTTCTTTTTCAATATCAGCAATTGAATGAGTATCATCATCTCCAACTTCTTCAAGAACTTGCGATTTTGCCACAATAGAACCTCCATCTTTCTCTTTATGATTTGAAATTTGATTTGCCTTTTGTTTGCGAGTCCTTGCCACAGCTCAGATTCAAAGAATCGAAACCCACATCAATGGCGGGAAAGCTCTAGAGAGAGAGAGAGAGAGAGAGAGAGAGAGAGAGTTTTTGGAAAATTTTACAATGCATTAACAATTTCCAGATGGAAACATTAGCATTTACTTCTTTCATGCGCTTGATAGCATCATCTTCTTTATTACTATCCTCTGTCATTAGCTCCTTGCCCTTTTCTTTCCTTCTCAATACCTCCAAAGGATTTTCATTCTCCAAATGCGATGGTTTTAAATGGCGACCTGCTCTAGTCAAATGAGATATATCCACGTACTCCTCATCACTAAGATCATCGAGGCAGATGGGGCGCCGGTATGTATTTGGAGTGATGGAATGGCCTTTAGTGTTTTTCTTCACAATTGTCAAGACTGAAGAGGCATCTTCATCAGCATCAGAATCAGAGTCCACAATGAAGAAGTCACCATCATAATCCAAAGTTCCACACATGTCAGAGAATGGATCCTTGTTGAGAGTGAAGCTGGGGTCTTTACATGGCATCATTTTGACTTTTTCTTGAGTGGAATAGTCATATACCAGGCACTTGTAACCTACGGCTATTGGCATTTCATACATTTGGGGAGTTGTCTTGCGGATTAACTGGATCGAATCGCATCCATCTGAAGCAGCAGAGATGGCATTAATGGCAAATGAGGGCTTATGATTAGGAAGGGGTTTTTGTGTGATGTTGGGCTGAGAGTCGTTTGGTTTATTGGAAGTGGATCCTAAAGAGAGTTTTACATCATCCACAAGGTTTTGAATTTGATGCTTTAGAGCCGTGTAGCTTTCAGTATTATGCCCCGGACTTTGTTGAGACTCACAGTTTTGGTTTAGGCCATAACCATGGTAAGGATTTTTAGGAGGTGGACGTGGATTCAAGGGTTGAATGAGATTGGCATTTTTTTGCTTGGAGAGAGCCTGGGAATAAGTCATGTTCAAAGGAGTAAAGTTCCTTTGTGGTCGCAACTGGAATGCAGAAGATGCGCCAATGGCATGGATCGCATTAGTGGTCTTAGGAGCTGCTGAATCATTGTTTGGGGCTCTTTTGTTATTTCCAAACTTTGCATTATAAGTAGTGGCGCCAGTAGGTTCATCTTTCTTGATGTCCCTCCTTTTCACAGCATCCTCAACTAGAGTTCCCGTAGTAATCAAAGCTTTGAAAGTCGGGAAATATTGGTAGGCCATATGCTTCTGATATACAGGAAAAAGGTTCTTCACAACCATTTGCAGCAATTCCTCCTCATTAGGAATAGTCATCATTTTGGAAGCCTTGTTTCTCCACCGAGTGATGAATGAAGAAAATGTCTCATTAAGGTTTTGAGAAGTGGGCTCTAGATCCCTTCTAATTATAATAACATCAATTTCTTCATTATATTTGTATTGGTTGAGAACTCTCGACTATGTCGCCCAAGTGGATTTCTTTGTGTTCTCAAGATTGAGGAACCAATGTCTTTGCAGCACCATCTAAATACTTGTTGAAAGAGTTGAGCCATCAAAGATTCTTCCACTCCCCATGGACTCATTGCCCCTACATACATTTTCAGGAAATTGGTGGGGCTACCAGTCCCATCAAACTTTGTCAGATTAGGCATCTTGAAACCATGAGGTAATCGTGCCTTTTGGAAAAGTGTTAACCCATGAATGTCCATCCATGGTTCATCCTTCGTCATGCCTTTTAAGACTTCCTTAAGCTTAACTACTTCTTCCTCGAGCTTAGTGGGAATTTCTCTCTCATTGTTTATAGGCTCAAGGTGAAAAAGTGAAGCTACTTCCGACTCCGGAGGAGGAGGAGGAGGCATCTGGGAGCTTTGGCGCATTATGCCCAACACAATTTGTTCAATATTATCCTGTCGGTCAAGCATGGACTGGACCAGTCCTCGGAGCTCAGTCATCGGATCAGGTGGAGGGAAAGAGTTCTGTTGGTACTCGTTGTTCGGAATTTTAGACATGTTCACTCTGGTCATAACTTCGGCGAATTAGCCTAGATCCTGACAGATAGCGTTTACTATGGTCAGAACTTCGGCGAATTAGCCTAGATCCTGAGCAGGCCTAGGCAGAGTTCCTGTGAATTGAGATGAAGAGTTAGCACAAAAGTTTGTCCAGACTTTGTTTCTTCTTTTCTTTTCCTCTCTTTTTTGTTGGGAATGAAAAGAATGATATCTTTGAGATTTTTTTTTGTTTCACCCCAATTTCAGTTATCATGTACTAAAAGGTGTGAAACCTTGACTTTATCATTTGTTTTTGATTTTTCATTAGATGTCTTTGACTGACTTATTATCTTTTTTTTTTAGACTTGGACCTTTTTATATACATTTTAAACTTCCACTTTTAGACTCGTATTTTTCTGGGATAATACACAAAAAAATATCAAAATCAATTTGATGATATCCTTCTATTTCATGCAGCTACAGAAATAAGAGAAAAGAGGTATAACGAGGCTAGTGTCCTCATTTTGGCAAATTATAATTCCCCATGCATCGTTCTTCTTGGTGATCTGCATGTATTGATTGCTTTTAAGCGCTGAAACCATAAAAGAAAGTACCAAATGCAAAAGGGGCCGCACCCGAAGGTTGTCTACGTATCTCCATAAGTGGATTGAGATTTGGGGAAGAAATTTTTCTTGTGATAATTTTTTTTTAATGGAGAATCAGGCCCAACGTAGTTATGAAATTTTACATAATTTTTTTTGCAGCTGCACTCGGAAAATGAGTTGCCTACGTACCCCTTTTAGTACATTACATAGTTGTGAAAGCTAAGATAGATGCATTCAAAAAAAAAATGTGTTTTCTTATAAGGGGATCAAGCTGCACGTAGCTCTACCTACAAAATACAAAATACAAAATGAAAAAGCAACTAAATGATTCAGGTACTTCTCAAACTTTTCCAAATTTCAGTTTGGGCGCCAAACCATGTATTCTCCTGTCTGAAGACACCTGTTCCACCTCTTCGGATTAGACTAATTTGAAGTACCTGAAATGTACACACTAACAATGTTAGTCTATGACTGATGAATTTTTCTTTATATGTGTTTTTAGCAGGAAATGGAAGAATTTTTTCTCTATTTTTTTTGAAATGTGATTATCCCTTTTGATTAGACACATTTTTTTTAGTCAATTTTTTTAGACTAGACTTCTCGTGTTTTAGACTATACAGTTTAATTACATGACACGTTTTGGTCCGAACTCAGCAACACTGCTAGGTATCCTAATCTTAGGAATCAAAGTGATGGTGGTTATGTTGATCTCTTTTAATAACTTGCCAGTAGCAAAAAAATCATTTACAGCAATAATCACCTCACTCCCAACAATGTTCCAGGTGGCTTTAAAAAAGGCACTATTATACCCATCTAACCCTGGGGCTTTGTTATTTGGAATGGACATAATGACTACTTTAATTTCATCATTGCCAAACTGACAATTTAACAAACTATTGAGTTCATCATTCATTTTTTGCCCAAGATTCACAATCTCTTGGATAACATAACTTCTGTTTTCTCTACAAGTTCCTAGTAACAGATGATAGAAGTCAATAAAAGCATGGGTTACCTGTTTAGGAGAAGCCACCCAAAGACCATCTTTATTACAAATGCCATGGATGGTGTTCTGTCTCCTTCTGGCTTTAATGCTGCTATAAAAAGCCTTGGTATTTTCATCCCCTTCCTTTAACCAATGGAGTTTGGCTTTTTGTTGAAGGAAGGATTGATGAGCATCCCAGGCCTTGTTGTATCTACTCTGAGCTTCTTTCTCAATTTTTGCAACATTAGAGTTTCTGGGATTATTGTGCATCTGTTCCTGAATCTGGTTCAGGTACTCTTTTAGCTTGAATCACCTCCTTCTGTAAAGTCTCAATATTACAGGAAGCCATATCCTTCAATTTATGTTTGAGAAGCTTAAGTTTTTGCACTATCTTGAACATAGTACACCCCCTGATCTACTGACTCCAAGCCTCACTAACAACATCCTGAAATTTATCATGCAAAGTCCAGTGGTTACAGAACCTAAAAGGTTTTCTCCCTTGTTGGACCTTTGCAGTTCTAACCACTATAGGGCTATGGTCAAATTCCTCCTCTGGCAAGAAAGTCACCTCTGCATGCTCAAACAGCTCGTTCCAACCCTTATTGCCCATGAATCTATCTATTTTAGAGAAAACCCTCTACTCCCCTTCTTGCTTGTTAGTCCAAGTATGAAATCTTCCCACTGCCTTCACATCACTAAGCTTACAATTATTCATACACCCTCTCATAGGAGCAACAACAGCATTCCTAACAGGGGCTCCCACTCTTTCATCAGTATTCATGATGGCATTGAAGTCTCCACCAACACACCATCCATGAGTGCCTTGACTAGCAATACACCTCAAGTCCTTCCATAGAGTCTCTCTAGCAGCACTATCATTGAATCCATATACCAATGTACACAGGAAACTTTTTTTATTACTCAGCACACTAACCCTACAGTGTATGAGTTGACCAGACATAAACAACACATCCACTGTAAAGGCATCAGGTTGCCAAGCCAAGATTATTCTACCATTAACATGCTTAATATGGTTACTAGTAAAACACCGGTTAGGGCACAAATTCGGGTATAACTTCCCAAGATTTTCAGCCTTAACTCTCGTCTCAAGGAGGCCAAACAACTGAATGTTGTGAGTACGAATCAACTTCCTCACCTTAGCTTGTTTTCCAATGTTGTTTAACCCCCTCACATTCCACATAAGGATGTTATCCATTAGGGGTAGGGGACTTCCTCCCCTCATCCCTATCTACTAATTTTGCAACATCATCTGCCACCTCCTCTTGTTCTCCAAGAATCTCAAATGGATTCTCCACAACCACTGTCACATGCTCTTCATACCTTTTCTTTGGTGAATTACTCCTCCTACTTCTCACTTCTTGGAATTCACCTAGCTGCTGCATAGGGTTCACCAGACTGCTATCCCCCACCTTAGGTTGCTGTTTAGTCTTAACAACCCATTGCCTCTTTTTAACCCCTTTGTTACAGGTTCCAGCACTGTGCCCATATCCCTTACATATGTCACATAAAATGGGTCTCCATTCATATTCTACCCTTTGTTCAATCAGCACCCCTCGTTCATATTCAAAGAAAATACAATCAGGCAAATCTTGTTTGATCCCAATTTCAACTAGGACCCTAGCAAACAATAGTTTCTCCTTAGAGCTAGTGGCCTGATCCCTTTTTACCATATGTCCAATAATTCCAGAGATCTTAGACAGAGTCTTTTCACCCCAGTATTTAATGTCTAATTGTGGAAATTTTATCCAGATGTGAACTGTTTTAAGATCATCTTTTAACACTTCCATTTCAGGTGTCCATTGTTTCAAGATTAATGGTTTATTATCAAAGAAAAGTGGTTCACCATTAACAACATGCAACATATTTTCTTTGCAATTAAACCTAACCAAGAAAACACCCTGCCCAATATAGCAATTTTATCAATCTCAGCATTCTTCCAAATCCTATGCAAGAAACCCTCCATAATTTTTAATGGCGGATTTGCACCCAGAACATAGCAGACAATAGAAGAATTCCAATATTCCACTTCTTCCTCAATATCATCTAACTCAATTTTAACATGAGATGCAGAGTTACCTGAAATTCCGCCATTAATTACCACATTCCCCTGTGTTGTCGAAGAACCCACTTCAACTTCAGTCTTCTTCATGATGTTTAACCAATCATTCAGTGCAGCACGATCTTGAAACACTTGTTTCGATGCTGTAATTCCAAGCATTTGATCATTAATTTCTTTTTCAATATCAGCAATTGAATGAGTATCATCATCTCCAACTTCTTCAAGAACTTGCGATTTTGCCACAATAGAACCTCCATCTTTCTCTTTATGATTTGAAATTTGATTTGCCTTTTGTTTGCGAGTCCTTGCCACAGCTCAGATTCAAAGAATCGAAACCCACATCAATGGCGGGAAAGCTCTAGAGAGAGAGAGAGAGAGAGAGAGAGAGAGAGTTTTTGGAAAATTTTACAATGCATTAACAATTTCCAGATGGAAACATTAGCATTTACTTCTTTCATGCGCTTGATAGCATCATCTTCTTTATTACTATCCTCTGTCATTAGCTCCTTGCCCTTTTCTTTCCTTCTCAATACCTCCAAAGGATTTTCATTCTCCAAATGCGATGGTTTTAAATGGCGACCTGCTCTAGTCAAATGAGATATATCCACGTACTCCTCATCACTAAGATCATCGAGGCAGATGGGGCGCCGGTATGTATTTGGAGTGATGGAATGGCCTCTAGTGTTTTTCTTCACAATTGTCAAGACTGAAGAGGCATCTTCATCAGCATCAGAATCAGAGTCCACAATGAAGAAGTCACCATCATAATCCAAAGTTCCACACATGTCAGAGAATGGATCCTTGTTAAGAGTGAAGCTGGGGTCTTTACATGGCATCATATTGACTTTTTCTTGAGTGGAATAGTCATATACCAGGCACTTGTAACCTACGGCTATTGGCATTTCATACATTTGGGAGTTGTCTTGCGGATTAACTGGATCGGATCGCATCCATCTGAAGCAGCAGAGATGGCATTAATGGCAAATGAGGGCTTATGATTAGGAAGGGGTTTTTGTGTGATGTTGGGCTGAGAGTCGTTTGGTTTATTGGAAGTGGATCCTAAAGAGAGTTTTACATCATCCACAATGTTTTGAATTTGATGCTTTAGAGCCGTGTAGCTTTCAAGTATTATGCCCGGACTTTGTTGAGACTCACAGTTTTGGTTTAGGCCATAACCATGGTAAGGATTTTTAGGAGGTGGACGTGGATTCAAGGGTTGAATGAGATTGGCATTTTTTTTGCTTGGAGAGAGCCTGGGAATAAGTCATGTTCAAAGGAGTAAAGTTCCTTTGTGGTCGCAACTGGAATGCAGAAGATGCGCCAATGGCATGGATCGCATTAGTGGTCTTAGGAGCTGCTGAATCATTGTTTGGGGCTCTTTTGTTATTTCCAAACTTTGCATTATAAGTAGTGGCGCCAGTAGGTTCATCTTTCTTGATGTCCCTCCTTTTCACAGCATCCTCAACTAGAGTTCCCGTAGTAATCAAAGCTTTGAAAGTCGGGAAATATTGGTAGGCCATATGCTTCTGATATACAGGAAAAAGGTTCTTCACAACCATTTGCAGCAATTCCTCCTCATTAGGCCTAGTCATCATTTTGGAAGCCTTGTTTCTCCACCGAGTGATGAATGAAGAAAATGTCTCATTAAGGTTTTGAGAAGTGGGCTCTAGATCCCTTCTAATTATAATAACATCAATTTCTTCATTATATTTGTATTGGTTGAGAACTCTCTGACTATGTCAGCCCAAGTGGATTTCTTTGTGTTCTCAAGATTGAGGAACCAATGTGCTGCAGCACCATCTAAATACTGTTGAAAGAGTTGAGCCATCAAAGATTCTTCCACTCCCCATGGACTCATTGCCCCTACATACATTTTCAGGAAATTGGTGGGGCTACCAGTCCCATCAAACTTTGTCAGATTAGGCATCTTGAAACCATGAGGTAATCGTGCCTTTTGGAAAAGTGTTAACCCATGAATGTCCATCCATGGTTCATCCTCCGTCATGCCTTTTAAGACTTCCTTAAGCTTAACTACTTCTTCCTCGAGCTTAGTGGGAATTTCTCTCTCATTGTTTATAGGCTCAAGGTGAAAAAGTGAAGCTACTTCCGACTCCGGAGGAGGAGGAGGAGGCATCTGGGAGCTTTGGCGCATTATGCCCAACACAATTTGTTCAATATTATCCTGTCGGTCAAGCATGGACTGGACCAGTCCTCGGAGCTCAGTCATTGGATCAGGTGGAGGGAAAGAGTTCTGTTGGTACTCGTTGTTCGGAATTTCAGACATGTTCACTCTGGTCATAACTTCGGCGAATTAGCCTAGATCCTGACAGATAGCGTTTACTATGGTCAGAACTTCGGCGAATTAGCCTAGATCCTGAGCAGGCCTAGGCAGAGTTCCTGTGAATTGAGATGAAGAGTTAGCACAGAAGTTTGTCCAGACATTGTTTCTTCTTTTCTTTTCCTCTCATTTTTGTTGGGAATGAAAAGAATGATATCTTTGAGATTTTTTTTTGTTTCTCCCCAATTTCAGTTATCATGTACTAAAAGGTGTGAAACCTTGACTTTATCATTTGTTTTTGATTTTTCATTAGATGTCTTTGATCGACTTATTATCTTTTTTTTTTTAGACTTGGACCTTTTTATATACATTTTAAACTTCCACTTTTAGACTCGTATTTTTCTGGGATAATACACAAAAAAATATCAAAATCAATTTGATGATATCCTTCTATTTCATGCAGCTACAGAAATAAGAGAAAAGAGGTATAACGAGGCTAGTGTCCTCATTTTGGCAAATTATAATTCCCCATGCATCGTTCTTCTTGGTGATCTGCATGTATTGATTGCTTTTAAGCGCTGAAACCATAAAAGAAAGTACCAAATGCAAAAGGGGCCGCACCCGAAGGTTGTCTACGTATCTCCATAAGTGGATTGAGATTTGGGGAAGAAATTTTTCTTGTGATAATTTTTTTTTAATGGAGAATCAGGCCCAACGTAGTTATGAAATTTTACATAATTTTTTTTGCAGCTGCACTCGGAAAATGAGTTGCCTACGTACCCCTTTTAGTACATTACATAGTTGTGAAAGCTAAGATAGATGCATTCAAAAAAAAATTGTGTTTTTTTATAAGGGGATCACGCTGCACGTAGCTCTACCTACAAAATACAAAATACAAAATGAAAAAGCAACTAAATGATTCAGGTACTTCTCAAACTTTTCCAAATTTCAGTTTGGGCGCCAAACCATGTATTCTCCTGTCTGAAGACACCTGTTCCACCTCTTCGGATTAGACTAATTTGAAGTACCTGAAATGTACACACTAACAATGTTAGTCTATGACTGATGAATTTTTCTTTATATGTGTTTTTAGCAGGAAATGGAAGAATTTTTTCTCTATTTTTTTTGAAATGTGATTATCCCTTTTGATTAGACACATTTTTTTTAGTCAATTTTTTTAGACTAGACTTCTCGTGTTTTAGACTATACAGTTTAATTACATGACACGTTTTGGTCCGAACTCAGCAACACTGCTAGGTATCCTAATCTTAGGAATCAAAGTGATGGTGGTTATGTTGATCTCTTTTAATAACTTGCCAGTAGCAAAAAAATCATTTACAGCAATAATCACCTCACTCCCAACAATGTTCCAGGTGGCTTTAAAAAAGGCACTATTATACCCATCTAACCCTGGGGCTTTGTTATTTGGAATGGACATAATGACTACTTTAATTTCATCATTGCCAAACTGACAATTTAACAAACTATTGAGTTCATCATTCATTTTTTGCCCAAGATTCACAATCTCTTGGATAACATGACTTCTGTTTTCTCTACAAGTTCCTAGTAACAGATGATAGAAGTCAATAAAAGCATGGGTTACCTGTTTAGGAGAAGCCACCCAAAGACCATCTTTATTACAAATGCCATGGATGGTGTTCTGTCTCCCTTCGGCTTTAATCTTTGCTATAAAAAGCCTTGGTATTTTCATCCTCTTCCTTTAACCAATGGAGTTTGGCTTTTTGTTGAAGGAAGGATTGATGAGCATCCCAGGCCTTGTTGTATCTACTCTGAGCTTCTTTCTCAATTTTTGCAACATTAGAGTTTCTGGGATTATTGTGCATCTGTTCCTGAATCTGGTTCAGGTACTCTTTTAGCTTGAATCACCTCCTTCTGTAAAGTCTCAATATTACAGGAAGCCATATCCTTCAATTTATGTTTGAGAAGCTTAAGTTTTTGCACTATCTTGAACATAGTACACCCCCTGATCTGCTGACTCCAAGCCTCACTAACAACATCCTGAAATTTATCATGCAAAGTCCAGGTGGTTACGTAACCTAAAAGGTTTTCTCCCTTGTTGGACCTTTGCAGTTCTAACCACTATAGGACTATGGTCAAATTCCTCCTCTGGCAAGAAAGTCACCTCTGCATGCTCAAACAGCTCGTTCCAACCCTTATTGCCCATGAATCTATCTATTTTAGAGAAAACCCTCTACTCCCCTTCTTGCTTGTTAGTCCAAGTATGAAATCTTCCCACTGCCTTCACATCACTAAGCTTACAATTATTCATACACCCTCTCATAGGAGCAACAACAGCATTCCTAACAGGGGCTCCCACTCTTTCATCAGTATTCATGATGGCATTGAAGTCTCCACCAACACACCATCCATGAGTGCCTTGACTAGCAATACACCTCAGGTCCTTCCATAGAGTCTCTCTAGCAGCACTATCATTGAATCCATATACCAATGTACACAGGAAACTTTTTTTATTACTAGGCACACTAACCCTACAGTGTATGAGTTGACCAGACATAAACAACACATCCACTGTAAAGGCATCAGGTTGCCAAGCCAAGATTATTCTACCATTAACATGCTTAATATGGTTACTAGTAAAACACCAGTTAGGGCACAAATTCAGGTATAACTTCCCAAGATTTTCAGCCTTAACTCTCGTCTCAAGGAGGCCAAACAACTGAATGTTGTGAGTACGAATCAACTTCCTCACCTTAGCTTGTTTTCCAATGTTGTTTAACCCCCTAACATTCCACATAAGGATGTTATCCATTAGGGGTAGGGGACTTCCTCCCCTCATCCCTATCTACCAATTTTGCAACATCATCTGCCACCTCCTCTTGTTCTCCAAGAATCTCAAATGGATTCTCCACAACCACTGTCACATGCTCTTCATACCTTTTCTTTGGTGAATTACTCCTCCTACTTCTCACTTCTTGGAATTCACCTAGCTGCTGCATAGGGTTCACCAGACTGCTATCCCCCACCTTAGGTTGCTGTTTAGTCTTAACAACCCATTGCCTCTTTTTAACCCCTTTGTTACAGGTTCCAGCACTGTGCCCATATCCCTTACATATGTCACATAAAATGGGTCTCCATTCATATTCTACCCTTTGTTCAATCAGCACTCCTCGTTCATATTCAAAGAAAATACAATAAGGCAAATCTTGTTTGATCCCAATTTCAACTAGGACCCTAGCAAACAATAGTTTCTCCTTAGAGCTAGTGGCCTGATCCCTTTTTACCATATGTCCAATAATTCCAGAGATCTTAGACAGAGTCTTTTCACCCCAGTATTTAATGTCCAATTGTGGAAATTTTATCCAGATGTGAACTGTTTTAAGATCATCTTTTAACACTTCCATTTCAGGTGTCCATTGTTTCAAGATTAATGGTTTATTATCAAAGAAAAGTGGTTCACCATTAACAACATTCAACATATTTTCTTTGCAATTAAACCTAACCAAGAAAACACCCTGCCCAATATAGCAATTTTATCAATCTCAGCATTCTTCCAAATCCTATGCAAGAAACCCTCCATAATTTTTAATGGCGGATTTGCACCCAGAACATAGTAGACAATAGAAGAATTCCAATATTCCACTTCTTCCTCAATATCATCTAACTCAATTTTAACATGAGATGCAGAGTTACCTGAAATTCCGCCATTAATTACCACATTCCCCTGTGTTGTCGAAGAACCCACTTCAACTTCAGTCTTCTTCATGATGTTTAACCAATCATTCAGTGCAGCACGATCTTGAAACACTTGTTTCGATGCTGTAATTCCAAGCATTTGATCATTAATTTCTTTTTCAATATCAATTGCATCAGCAATTGAATGAGTATCATCATCTCCAACTTTTTCAAGAACTTGCGATTTTGCCACAATAGAACCTCCATCTTTCTCTTTATGATTTGAAATTTGATTTGCCTTTTGTTTGCGAGTCCTTGCCACAGCTCAGATTCAAAGAATCGAAACCCACATCAATGGCGGGAAAGCTCTAGAGAGAGAGAGAGAGAGAGAGAGAGAGAGAGAGAGTTTTTGGAAAATTTTACAATGCATTAACAATTTCCAGATGGAAACATTAGCATTTACTTCTTTCATGCGCTTGATAGCATCATCTTCTTTATTACTATCCTCTGTCATTAGCTCCTTGCCCTTTTCTTTCCTTCTCAATACCTCCAAAGGATTTTCATTCTCCAAATGCGATGGTTTTAAATGGCGACTTGCTCTAGTCAAATGAGATATATCCACGTACTCCTCATCACTAAGATCATCGAGGCAGATGGGGCGCCGGTATGTTTTTCTTCACAATTGTCAAGACTGAAGAGGCATCTTCATCAGCATCAGAATCAAAGTCCACAATGAAGAAGTCACCATCATAATCCAAAGTTCCACACATGTCAGAGAATGGATCCTTGTTAAGAGTGAAGCTGGGGTCTTTACATGGCATCATATTGACTTTTTCTTGAGTGGAATAGTCATATACCAGGCACTTGTAACCTACGGCTATTGGCATTTCATACATTTGGGGAGTTGTCTTGCGGATTAACTGGATCGGATCGCATCCATCTCGGCAACGAGAGATGGCATTAATGGCAAATGAGGGCTTATGATTAGGAAGGGGTTTTTGTGAGATGTTGGGCTGAGAGTCGTTTGGTTTATTGGAAGTGCATCCTAAAGAGAGTTTTACATCATCCACAATGTTTTGAATTTGATGCTTTAGAGCCGTGTAGCTTTCAGTATTATGCCCCGGACTTTGTTGAGACTCACAGTTTTGGTTTAGGCCATAACCATGGTAAGGATTTTTAGGAGGTGGACGTGGATTCAAGGGTTGAATGAGATTGGCATTTTTTTGCTTGGAGAGAGCCTGGGAATAAGTCATGTTCAAAGGAGTAAAGTTCCTTTGTGGTCGCAACTGGAATGCAGAAGATGCGCCAATGGCATGGATCGCATTAGTGGTCTTAGGAGCTGCTGAATCATTGTTTGGGGCTCTTTTGTTATTTCCAAACTTTGCATTATAAGTAGTGGCGCCAGTAGGTTCATCTTTCTTGATGTCCCTCCTTTTCACAGCATCCTCAACTAGAGTTCCCGTAGTAATCAAAGCTTTGAAAGTCGGGAAATATTGGTAGGCCATATGCTTCTGATATACAGGAAAAAGGTTCTTCACAACCATTTGCAGCAGTTCCTCCTCATTAGGCCTAGTCATCATTTTGGAAGCCTTGTTTCTCCACCGAGTGATGAATGAAGAAAATGTCTCATTAAGGTTTTGAGAAGTGGGCTCTAGATCCCTTCTAATTATAATAACATCAATTTCTTCATTATATTTGTATTGGTTGAGAACTCTCTGACTATGTCACCCAAGTGGATTTCTTTGTGTTCTCAAGATTGAGGAACCAATGTTTGCTGCAAGCACCATCTAAATACTGTTGAAAGAGTTGAGCCATCAAAGATTCTTCCACTCCCCATGGACTCATTGCCCCTACATACATTTTCAGGAAATTGGTGGGGCTACCAGTCCCATCAAACTTTGTTAGATTAGACATCTTGAAACCATGAGGTAATCGTGCCTTTTGGAAAAGTGTTAACCCATGAATGTCCATCCATGGTTCATCCTTCGTCATGCCTTTTAAGACTTCCTTAAGCTTAACTACTTCTTCCTCGAGCTTAGTGGGAATTTCTCTCTCATTGTTTATAGGCTCAAGGTGAAAAAGTGAAGCTACTTCCGACTCCGGAGGAGGAGGAGGAGGCATCTGGGAGCTTTGGCGCATTATGCCCAACACAATTTGTTCAATATTATCCTGTCGGTCAAACATGGCCTGGACCAGTCCTCGGAGCTCAGTCATTGGATCAGGTGGAGGGAAAGAGTTCTGTTGGTACTCGTTGTTCGGAATTTCAGACATGTTCACTCTGGTCATAACTTCGGCGAATTAGCCTAGATCCTGACAGATAGCGTTTACTATGGTCAGAACTTCGGCGAATTAGCCTAGATCCAAAGCAGGCCTAGGCAGAGTTCCTGTGAATTGAGATGAAGAGTTAGCACAGAAGTTTGTCCAGACTTTGTTTCTTCTTTTCTTTTCCTCTCATTTTTGTTGGGAATGAAAAGAATGATATCTTTGAGATTTTTTTTTGTTTCACCCCAATTTCAGTTATCATGTACTAAAAGGTGTGAAACCTTGACTTTATCATTTGTTTTTGATTTTTCATTAGATGTCTTTGACTGACTTATTATCTTTTTTTTTTAGACTTGGACCTTTTTATATACATTTTAAACTTCCACTTTTAGACTCGTATTTTTCTGGGATAATACACAAAAAAATATCAAAATCAATTTGATGATATCCTTCTATTTCATGCAGCTACAGAAATAAGAGAAAAGAGGTATAACGAGGCTAGTGTCCTCATTTTGGCAAATTATAATTCCCCATGCATCGTTCTTCTTGGTGATCTGCATGTATTGATTGCTTTTAAGCGCTGAAACCATAAAAGAAAGTACCAAATGCAAAAGGGGCCGCACCCGAAGGTTGTCTACGTATCTCCATAAGTGGATTGAGATTTGGGGAAGAAATTTTTCTTGTGATAATTTTTTTTTAATGGAGAATCAGGCCCAACGTAGTTATGAAATTTTACATAATTTTTTTTGCAGCTGCACTCGAAAAATGAGTTGCCTACGTACCCCTTTTAGTACATTACATAGTTGTGAAAGCTAAGATAGATGCATTCAAAAAAAAATTGTGTTTTTTTATAAGGGGATCAAGCTGCACGTAGCTCTACCTACAAAATACAAAATACAAAATGAAAAAGCAACTAAATGATTCAGGTACTTCTCAAACTTTTCCAAATTTCAGTTTGGGCGCCAAACCATGTATTCTCCTGTCTGAAGACACCTGTTCCACCTCTTCAGATTAGACTAATTTGAAGTACCTGAAATGTACACACTAACAATGTTAGTCTATGACTGATGAATTTTTCTTTATATGTGTTTTTAGCAGGAAATGGAAGAATTTTTTCTCTATTTTTTTTGAAATGTGATTATCCCTTTTGATTAGACACATTTTTTTTAGTCAATTTTTTTAGACTAGACTTCTCGTGTTTTAGACTATACAGTTTAATTACATGACACGTTTTGAACTCGTGATTATGACTCTTTTTCATTTTTCCTTTGTTTTTGGGATTATATTTTCAAAACAGTTTTTTTTTTCTTTTAAAAATCAAATTTGTTTTTGGAAAAACCAATATGAATGAAAAATAATTATGAAGTAAATGTGAGTATTTTTTTTTGAAAATAGGTGAGCACATGTTTTTTTTTACATGACACTTATGATAAATAAACAAGAATACTCTTAATATTCCAATAACCATTTCGGTAGCAATTCAGCTACAGTTAATGATTACTGAAATATTGACCGATTGAAAACGGACCGAGGAATTTTTGAAATTTTTTCACATTATTCAATAACTGAAATAAATAAAGGACATTTGTGCATTGATCCTTGTGTCCTAGTCAACTAAAAGGTGATTCATTTAGGGAGAGATTATGTTAAGGTGGCCTCGAGTCACTTCCATTGTGTCCATCGAGGGTGGACGCTCCTGACAGAGCCGGCCGCAATAGCTCGCGGATGTAGGTTTTACGCCCTTAATTCATTAATTTGTCATTCTAATATTCCGACCCTTGCCAATAGACAGAGGTATCAGACCTAATAAGAAAATGGTTAAAAAGAGTGCATGTGTATGGATCGATAAACTACCAAGCACGCGTAATTTACACATAAGCATGCTATATACAAAAATTAAATGGTGAATAGCCATGATTAACCTTTTTATTATATATACATATGGAAATTAACGCATTGTTCAGGTTTAAACCTCATATACTTCAAGTGGAAGTATATCCCCACTGGTGTCGCCAGCTTGTGGTATCCGATTTTTGACTGTCTTAATTAACGGTCTGAATCCCACGAAAGTCTCTCATTGGACTATTAGTTTTAGAAAACTTGGAAGTCGCCACCCTATTAATATCTGAATAGGGACAGATTTATTAAAACGATGATGACTTCATATGGATAAGACTTTTTTTGAAAATTGGTCTTTCATACCATGAGATAGGGTTCGGGGTAAGAGGTGCGAACGTCTGGAACTCGTTTCCTCTTCCGTTCTAAAGAACGGGCTCTTACTAAATGCGTTATTTTCCATTTTAAAGTAATCATGGGTATTAAAAAGAAAGAAAATCACATAGTTTGCACATATACACATCAACCATTTTTATTTAGGACCAATATATCATTTGTACATGGTAGGTTTGAGCACTGAAGTTGCACTACGTACCAATCATTGCGGGATTGGAATCCACTCATGGATCAAAACCATCGTAGTTCGACCTTATGTCTCACCCTAAATGGTCAATTCCATTGGGGGAAGAAAAGGAAAGAAGAGTTAGACAAATATATTGGAAAATGAGGTCGTCATCACTCCAATTAGTGATTGAAAGGAAGGTTTAATATAATCACCCTAATTAGTGATTAAATGTGAAGGAAAGAAGTAATCACCCTAGTTAGTGATTATTCCAGGCTTAAGATAATCACTCTAATTAGTGATTAAATGAGAAAAATAATCGCCCTAATTAACGATTATTAAGGTTTAAGATTATCACTCTAATTAGTGATTAAATGAGAATAAATAATTGTCCTAATTAACGATCATTAAGGTTTAAGATAATCACTCTAATTAGTGATTAAATGTGAAAAATAATCGTCCTAATTAACGATCATTAAGGTTTAAGATAATGACTCTAATTAGTGATTAAACTTAAGAGGAAAGATAATAACCTTGATTAGTGATTAAATATGATAAAAGGTTAAGCTAATCACCCTAATTAGTGATTAACCAAGGTTTAAGATAATCACTCTAATTAGTGATTAAATAATAATTGGAGATAATCACCCTAATTAGTGATTAAAGGAAGAGTTTGAGTTAATCGCCCTAATTAGCGATTAATCGAGGATTGAAATAACCACCTTAATTAGTGATCACGTTTATGATTTTTAAGAAGTCTTAGGATTTTGCTTCCTAATTTGAAGGCTTTTGAGAAATAATCTTAATTGAAGATTATTAAGTCATTTAGAGAGAAATGATCAATTTGAGATCAAATTTAAAGATTGTGTTTGGCTAACTGGAATTTGGCCATTTAAAGCGAGACATGTGAAACGGCCTAAAATCAATTCGGAGATCATAATTACCAATCTAATTATGTCAAACTATATGATTGATCCATTTGAAGATGGAGAACAAATTTAAATATGTAATATGGATCGTCATACAATTTAACTTAGTTAGATTTGCAATTTTTCCTCTTAATTGAGATTGGGTCATTTAATTCATATACTATGATATATAGGTCCAACATGCAATATTTGTAACATTGGTTGCTCATTTTATTAAAAAAGAGTTGTGGAATTATTTATGAAAATTTGCATAAACATCTCCATATTTTTTCATTAATTGAGTGATGTTATAACTATTTACAAAAAAATTATTATTACAACAAAACGTACAAACCCTATGATCTATACAAAATCTTCAATCTTGATCTTCACCATGAGGCTCCTTGATCTTCATCTCCTTGAATGGGCTTTGGAATTCATGTTTATTTGTGAACTTGTGAAAAATTTGAGATTAATTAACCTCTTTGATTTTGATTTTTATGACAATTTTTATTGATTTTTATCTACATGATAAAATGAGTCATTTTAAGAGAAACTTAAAAATTCATGATTTTAATTAACATTTTCGTATCAAGAAAATAATTTTTTTTATGAAAGTTGAGTTAATCACTTTATTTCATTTTCCAGATTGCACTTTTGTTCTTATACTGACTTGTAAAATTCATAACTTTGTGTAGAAAGCGTTAAATTGAGAATGTGATACATATATGGATAGGTCAGTGAGTTCTTTATATGGTTTCAAAATTTCACAAGATTTTAGTGATAACTTGAATTATGGTGAATTTTATACTCAAACTGGTCAAAACAAGACCTTTATTCAATTTGTTCTTTAAAATCCAACTTATTGAACTTAGTTTGAAGTGAATTTTGGTATGAACATTCTAGACACGTTTAAAGACTAGACTGGAAATTTTCACTTAAATTGGACATTTTTAAGACCATTTTTTATTTGTTTTGTTAACTAAAGAGAAAATCAGTTTTCTGAAATTTAGTGATTTACATGAACGTTTTCGTAAAACTGATATAAAATTGTATAAAATTCATATGAACATGATTGTTATGTTTTTGAAAAGCTACTGATGTCTATTTTAAAGTTTATGTTTTTAGTTTTATCTAAATGATTTTAGTTTAAACATTATTGGCAGAACAAGCTTAGGTGGTACTGGACAAAATCAGTTTTGCACAACAAAGTTGTATGATTTTTAGTTATTTGTACAAAAGAAATTCCAAATCCCAGTTGCTGGAAACATCTTACACTTCATAGGAAAAATATTAAATCCTACAAACTATTTTGATAATACAGACGAAAAATGAAATGTAGTCAAATTAAAACTGATTATAATTACATCATCACATTTTCTTTTTATATATGGAGATGTTTATGCACAATTTGTCTTGAATTTTTTTTGTGAAAACATTTTTTGGTGATGAACAACTTGAATAAGGGAAATCACATAATCACATTTTTTCCTAAGAGTCTCCTCATTAGAGTTGACTATTCTAGGTGGGGTGATTTAAGGTTGGGAACCTATTAGGACTTCCTCATACCTAAATCACTCCAAAAATTAAAAAATGATAAGAAGAAACAAGAAGAAAGTTAGTAGATGATTAAGAAGATAATCAAAAATAACAAGAGTTTCAACTTTACCTTGCAAGCTCAATGAAGCACTTCCTTTTTGCAAATTTTTCTACCATTTTTTTGTGATTTTCTTAATTTCTAAGTGAGTTTCTAAATCCACTTAATTACTAACTTAAACTCTTTTTTTGTGTTTTTGTTTTTTGATGAACTTCTTTTACTTACTAATTACTTTCCTAACTTTTACTTTCTTTTTCTTGAATAATGAGATTTCTTAGAGGAAGGAAGTAGTAGAGAAGATGAGAGGAGTATTGAGAGAAGTAGTGAAATTAAGTTGAGTGTTTTTCAACTTCTTTACTTACTAATTATGACTTTTGCTTAGATGGAAAAATTAAGGAGGAGAAGAGTAGTAGAGAGAGAAGTTGTGAAGTTGAGTTGTTTTTAGCTCAACTTGGTTTTGAAGTAAAAAAAGGAGGGTATTTATAGAGAAATGAGGGAAATGAACTAGGGTTTCAAAGAAGTAGAAAATCAGATTATTTAACCCAAAAAATTTGACTTTTCTCATCCTTAATCACCCTAATGACATCACTCTAATGACCTCACCCTAATGACATCATCAAATCTCTTTGGAAACACAAATATTCTTACTCTATTTGGATTTTCTCATCAATGAAGCAAAATCAGATTTTCAGAATATATTCTTCCCTAAATACACCCTAATACGTAAAAAGTGCATCGAAAAACGTGCAAAACAAAACTGATTAGAACCTTGCGCCAAAGGCAGGAGCCTGCGCTAGGCGCAAGGCTCTGCATCTAGCGCAGGCCATGATGCGCGCTAGGCGCACAATCATGCGTATGGCGCATGATCGTGTGCCTGGCGCACACTCGAATCTACCAAAAAAAATTCGGATTCTTGCCTTCTTACACATGGGATTTGATTCTTATTCTCACTCCTTTTCATGATTCTTATTCCCTAACTAATGGATAAAGGATGTGATTAGTGGATAAAGAATATATTCTTATTCTTTATTCAATGAACAATGACTTGACCATCAAGAAAACTGATTTAATGCCGGTTTTGGGATACAACTAAAATCCCAACGCCTAACCGCGACTCATTTTTCATTTTTCCGAAAGACTAACTTAAGACAATTAACGAAAACTCATCAAATTAATAAAGATGAGCATGATTATACTACGAATCATTTTATTAAAACGGTGGTTGTAGTTATTGATTACGAATCACGGAAATTATATTTCTAAGCCGAAACTGCATGACTAATACGCAAAAAAGGAAAACCGTACGACGGAATGAAACTCGCGCTCCAGGATGAAACATGCATTTTGACGGGGAGCGCGCTCCACGATACATGACGGGTTTTGTTATTTTTATTTCTTTTCAAAATCTTTATTTATCCGAAAAAGGGGTTCAAAATTTGATGTCTACAAAGGGACCGTCTCCGTAATATTTTTCAAGACAACCGGGGCACTCGTGTGGTGCATTTGGAAAATCAATTTGGGAATATTCATCTCTCACAATTCCCGTCTCTCGCCGATTATTGTCAGGCTCTCAAAACCATCTCTACACAACTTGTCGCTATTGATCATCCGAATTCCGAAGAGCGTGTAGTTCTCCAGTTGGTGGGAAAATTGACTAATGACTATCATATGGTAGCCACTCTTATTCAGCAGTCTACTCCTCTTCGTCCATTTGACAAAGCATGCTCTATGCTTGAATTAGATCGGGTAAGCTGCGAGAAAAACGATGCTCCTTCCACCGCATCTGACACCATGCTTATGACTGGTGCTCTGTCTACTACTCCATCTTCTCAGCCGGCGATTGGTGGTGGTGGTAGTCACTGGACCGGGGGTGGTGGTGGCAAGAACCAACAAGGTTCTAAGTATAAAGGGAAGAACAAAGGGAAGCAGGGTTATAACAATAATGGGCATCAACAACAACAACGTGGCCCATCACAAAATGTTCAAACCCAACCACTTTATTATTCTCCTTGGGCTGGTCAGTGGGGTCAACCGATTTATTTCCCCCCTTGTCCTTATCCCTCTCAACCTTCTGTTCAATTGAAAAATGGCACGGGCCAGCAGCCCAGTCTTTTTGGTCCACCACCGAGACCTCCACAGTAGTCCCAGCAAGCCTTCCTTGCTCCTGGCAGTTTTCAGCCCACAGAATTGCCCACTTTCTTCAATGCTTTATCTCTTCAACCTCCAGATTCGAATTGGTATATGGACACTGGGGCCACTTCTCATCTTATGAACCAAACAGGTATGAATTCTTCTATTGTCAATTGGCGTAATTTTCATTCACACATATTAGTTGGTGATGGTTCAAAAATACCAGTTACGGGTTCGGGGACCACTTTTCTCTCTCACTCCTCCCCTTTACTCACTCTAAAAAATGTTCTCTATGCCCCTAATATCATTAAAAATCTAGTCTCTGTCCGTCAGTTCACTTATGATAATTATGTCTATGTTGAATTTGACCCCTTTGGTTTTTCTGTGAAGGATCTCCAGACGAGGTAAGTCTTGAAGAGGTGCAATAGTGTGGGCAACCTCTATCCCATGTCATCTGAATCATCATCATCTCCTTCTACCTTATCTGTTATCTCTTTAGAAATTTGGCACAACCGTTTGGGTCATCATGGAGATCATGTCCTTAGTTATCTTAAAAATAATGGTTTTATTTGTTGTAATAAAAAGACTCTCTCTGTTTGTCATGGATGTCAATTAGGCAAACATTGTCGTCTTCCGTTTATTGTTTCTTTGACTAAGACTTATGCTCCTTTTGATATTATTCACACCGATTTACATACTTATCCTCTTAGTTGTCTTACTGGTTTTCATTATTATTTACTCTTTCTGGATGACTATTCTCATTATTTGTGGGTTAATCCTCTCAAAACTAAATCGGATGTGTTTCCAACATTTGTGCGCTTCCATGCTTATGTCAAAACCCAATTTGGCATTTCTATTAAAGCTTTGCAATGTGATAATGGGCGTGAATATGATAATTCCCCTTTCACGTTGCTTTCCCTCACCCATAGCATGATATGGCGTCATTCTTTTCCTAATACGTCTCCTCAAAACGGTAAAGCGGAATGTATGATCCGAACGATTAATAACATTTGTCGTTCTCTCTTATTTCATGCCTCTCTTCCCCCTACATTTTGGGTTGAATCTTTATATATGGCGGTTTATTTACTTAACATCCGTCCTACGCCTCTTCTCTGTAACCTTACTCCAATGCACATTCTTTTTAACAAAATCTCCTCTTACGATCATATTCGTACCTTTGGGTGTCTTTGTTACCCTAATCTCTCCTCTACCTCTCCTAATAAAATGAGTCCTCGCTCCACTCCGTGCATTTTTCTGGGTTACCCTCTCTCACTTCGCTGCTATCGATGTCTTGATCTTACAACAAATAAAGTCATCCTTTCCCGTCACGTTATTTTTGATGAGTTTACTTTTCCTTACTCATCTTATTACACTCCTCAAGCCTCTGATTTTGAGTCCAACTCTCCCCCCTCTGATTCGCCCCAGTCCGGCTTCTATCCTCCCTCACCCTAGGTCCGCTTCTCCTACTGTCCTTGGGCCAGCGCAGCATGGCCCTTCTGTTGTCTTCCCTTCTTTTCTTGGTGAGTCAGCACCTGATAGTGGGCCTGTTGTGTTTGCCCACTCTCCCCTTTGTCCAGCGGGGCCAACACCCCTTTTTCCTTCCTCTTCTTTGAGTCAGCGCCCAAATTCTTTTACTGCCGCTCCTACCGAGCCCAATGTTGATTCTCTCGTTCCTTCTTCTACTCACACGACCCAGTCAGTCCATCCTATGAAGACCAGAGCCCAATCTGGAATTTTTAATCCCAATTCCAAATATGCTAGTCTTGCTCTTGTTACTTCTTCCACATCTAAAATTTCCCCTCTTTCTCGCTCTCCTTTATGTGCCCTTGAGGACCCAAACTGGTATAACGCAATGTGTAATGAGTATAATGCTATGATTGACACTCATACTTGGGATTTGGTTCCGCGTCCTTCAGATGCTAATGTTGTTCGTTGTTTATGGGTTTTTACTCATAAAGAGCGGTCAGATTGTACTTTTGAGCGGCATAAACCCCGATTGGTGGCTAATGGTAAGAGTCCGGAGGTTAAGGTGGATTGTGGTTAGACTTTTAGTCCGGTGGTGCGTCCTACCAACATCCGCACGGTATTGAGTTTAGTAGTTTCCCGTAAGTGGTCTATTCATCAGCTTGATGTGAAGAATGCCTTTCTTCATGGTCATCTTAAGGAGACTGTTTATATGCATCAGCCGCATGGGTTTGTTCATCCTGACAAGCCTAAACATGTGTGTCTTCTTCGCAAATATCTTTATGGTCTTAAACAAGCTCCCAGCGCTTGGTATCAGCAATTTGCGACTTATATTCTTTCTATGGGTTTTGTCAACAGCAAGAGTGACCGATCTTTGTTTATCTACCGACAGGGCTCGGATACTGCTTATCATCTCTTATGTGTGGATGATATTATTCTTGCTTGTTCATCTGATGTTCTACAGGCCTATATCATTGCTCTCCTCAGCTCTGAGTTCGCCATGAAGGATCTTGGTCCTTTGTCTTATTTTCTTGGTATTTATGTCTCTCGTACAGAGGATAGCATGTTTCTTTGCTAGTGGAAATATGCACAGGAGGTTCTTGCTCGCGCCGATATGTCTTCTTGTAAATCGGCTGCTACGCCCGTGGATACTAAGTCCAAACTTAGTGCTAGTAGTAGTAAGCCTCTTGCTGATCCTACTTTTTATCGCCAGCTTGCTGGGGCACTCCAGTTTCTTACTTACACTCGCCCCGACATCTCCTATGCCCTTCAGCAGGTATGTCTCTTTATGCATGCTCCTCGAGAACCTTATTTTCATGCTCTCAAGCGGGTTCTCCGTTACATTGAAGGCACACTAGACTACGACATGCATTTGTCATCATATCCTGCTTCGGGTCTTGTCTCTTATACCGATACGGATTGGGGTGGTTGCCCAGATACTCGTCGTTCCACTTCGGGGTACTGTGTTTTTCTTGGTGACAATCTTATATCCTGGTCCTGTAAGCGATAAGCCACCTTGTCTCGTTCTAGTGCCGAAGCTGAATATCGGGGTGTTGCTAATGTCGTCGCTGAAACGGCCTCGATTCGCAACCTTCTTCTTGAGCTGCATTGTCCGTTAAAACGGGCCACAGTGGTCTATTGTGATAGTATTAGTGCCGTATACATGTCTCATAACCCAGTGCAACATTACACACCAAACATGTGGAAATGGATATTGACTTTGTTCGTGAGAAAGTTGCTCTTGGCCATATTTGGGTTCTTCATGTCCCATCTTATTCTCAGTTTGCAGATATCTTCACCAAGGGCCTCCCTCAACCCTTGTTTGCTTATTTTCGCTCCAGTTTGAGCATCCGCCCTCCTCCTGCTCTTACTGAGGGGGTGTATTAGAGTACATATATGTATATATCTATAGTATCTTAGTATACATAATTAGCCTCATGTAATTATGGTGATTAGGTTTGTTGTACCCTAGTATTTATATCATGCAATATGAGCAGTGCCTCCCAAAGGGAGAATTCCTACTTCTAACATTCGCCATGGCGGCACCTTCTTCTTCCTCTTGGTCACTCTCCTCTCATATCATCTCCCATTCTCGCCCTTTGTTTTTTATTTCACATTAGAATATAGAAACCCAAGAATACAGCTGCATATCAAATACAACAAAAGCAACAGCGCACAACTACCACCAACATTTTAATCGTGTTGTTCACAAGATCAGTAAAAAACATTCTACATAATCGTGTTGTTCACAAGATCAGTAAAAAAATTCTACTTTTTCATGGAGGTTAAGAAATCCAGCCGGTGGATTTGAACTCGAATCCACCGGCAGGAGAAAATAATATTTTAGAGTTTTGACCCAAGATCACAACTAGCTCTTGATACTAGTGGCGATTTTCAACTTGGGGGTACGGATATAGAACAAACACAAAAGTAGGGGGAAAATTCTCATATATTGATTAAGACATGTCTTATAAATTATTGAAATATACAAAATATGAATAGTCAGACAACCCAAATTAGAAAAAAAAAATACATAAGATTAAAACTAATTGAAGGATCTTTGGAGAATGTCATTCTTTTGAACATGAATTGTCTAAGAATCTAACTAACATATACTTCCCCGATTTTTTTAATTATTGTACCATATTTTTTTAGCCATTTTGATTCAATTATACTATTACCTTGTTTAGAAACTTTTGACCCTTCAAATTGTATAACTGCCCTTACTCTACTAATGAATATGCTTATAAGCTCTTACCCACCCGCCACCACCCTTTGCCAAAATAAAATAAAAAGGAAAATTTGTCAGAAACAACCTTTTAAAAAAAATATGGCAAAAGAAGACCTTAAGAAGAAAATATATTGCAAGGCATAACCTCGACCCATTTTCCGGCATTGACCAAGCATTTTTCAACGTTGACTCGTTAAAACCAAACATGTGGAGTGCACGTGAACAACATCTCTTATGTTTCAACCCTGCTTTTCTCTATTTTTCGACATTGACCAAGTATTTTCCGACGTTGACTTCATAAGTATATGAAGGGAAATCGGGTTGAAACATAAGAAATGTGGGTTACGTGCCTTGTCATATATGGTTTTAGTGAGTCGAAGCCGCAAAATACTTGGTCAATGCCTGGAAAATGGGTCAAGATTGTTCCTCACAAAAAAAATATTTTTAAGGTCTTATTTTGCCAGATTTTTTTAAAAAGGTTGTTTCTCGTAAAAACTTATATTTAAAAGATTGTTTATGACAAATTTTCCAAATGAAAACTCTTACCCGCCATCATTTATCTTTTTTTTTTTCTTATTACTTTCTCTTTGCACTTTATCGAATATTATGGATCCTTTTCTCACATGTTCTTCCCCAAATTGAAAACCCTACCTCCATTTTTCTACCTCCCAGATCTTCTCTTCATTAATTATTAGCAAAGTTTATTCTCAGAATTCTTGATATGGTAGTTGTATAATGCTTATTGGAAAGTGATGAGAATTGGGTCAACATAAGGAGGAAGGAGAAAATATGAGAGAGTCCTCCCAAAGAAGATTGAAGTTTTGAAAAAGAGGTAAGTGTGAGAGAGAATTAAGAGGATGGAGTACCCTGCTTTTTCTTTTTCTTTTTTTCTTACTAAAATTGGTTTTTTTTTTTATTGGGGAAATGAGGGTACAGTTGTACCCCATGTTCCTACATACGCCAGCCATTGCTTGATACCATGTTAAGTTTATGTCTGGGAACCAATACCAATTTCAATATGTAAAAAACTTATATGGACCTAGTCCACACTAAATAGTGTGGACCTAATGCTAATTCATGTGATTTATGGAAAAAAAGGTCACTATATAAAAAAATAGATATAAAAGATGAGTAGAATATAGATTGTAAAGTTTGATTATGTGAAAAAAAGGTTACTATGTCACAAAGTGAAAATTTTACGGTTTTTTCACCATATACCCCTCACTTTTGAAAAAATACATCCAATTACCCTTAATGACTAACGGCGTTAAACTCCGTTAGTCATTTACCCTTAATCCCCCCTTTAATCCTAATTAACTAACGTAAATCTATCCCTAACACTGACCCTAACCCTAATACCCTAACCCTAACCACCCACTCCACCACCCCTCACCCCACCACCCCAGCCCCCCACTGCCCCCACCACCCCTTATCCCCGCGGCCGCAGCCCCCTCCCCCCATCGGACCCGCAACCCTCCCCGTAGCCCCCCCCTCCCCCCCCCGCTGAATCACTTGACCCCCTCCCTTCCCCTTCCCCTTCCCGCCGTCGCGCAACCCCCTTCCCTTTCCCCTTCCCCTTCCCCAGCCGTTCGCGCAACCCCTTCCCCTTCCCCGCCGTCGCGCAACCCCCCATCCATTCACCCGCAACCGTCGCACCTCCTAAATAAATAAAAAAATAAAAAACGAATCAAGACCAAATCAAAATTGAAGAGAGAATCGGTCGATTTGGAGAGGGGGAAAGGGGTGGGGGATTGCGCGACGACGGGGAATGGGAGGGGGGTTGTACGATTCAGCAGAGGAAAGGGGAGTGGGATGGGGGATGCGGATCCGATTGGGGAGGGGGTTGCGGAGGGCTGCGGGCTGGTGGGGTAAGGGGTGGGGGGGGTAGTAGGGTGGGGTGGTGGTGGTGTAAGGGGTGGTGGGGGGAAGTGGGGGGGCTGGGGTGGTGTGGTAAGGGGTGGGGGAGGGGGTGGTTAGGGTTAGGGTATTAGATTAGGGGGTTAGGGTTAGGGTTTGGCTTAGGTTTAAGTTAGTTAATTAGGGTTAGGGGGGATTAGGGGTTAATGACTAACGGAAGTCTAACACCGTTAGTCAAAAGGGTAGTTTGATGTATTCTTTGAAAAGTGGAGGGTATATGGTGAATTTAGAAACTTGCGAGGGTATACGGTGCAAAAAAAAAATTTGTCAGGGGTATATGGTGAATTTAGAAACTTGCGAGGGTATACGGTGCAAAAAAAAGATTTGTCAGGGGTATATGGTGAAAAAACCGAAAATTTTATTATGATAAACTAATTCAAGAAAGGGTGACTATATTAAAAAAAATGGTCACTATGGTAGATAGTAACTGTATAGTGGAACTTAAGATTTTAAAAGGTTACTATATGGAATAAAAGGTCACTATGTTAAATAAGTGGCTTTGGTCCACAATAATATTATTGTGGACCAGGTCCACGCAAGACTAACCCACACTAACTCCTAAAATATATCCAAACTAGAAATCTAGTTGTACAATAGATAATCTATATCTCCTAATTCTATCTTATTAACTTTAATCATATCTCCTAGTACTAGGCTTCTAATATCATAATTAGGGGTGCTAATGAGCCTGGGTGGCTCGCAAACTATTTGAGTTCGGCTCGGTCAAAGCTCGGTCAAAACTTGGCTCGAGAGGGCTCGACTCGAGTTCGGGTTCGGCTCGAGACCTTAACGAGACGAGCCTGAGCCTAGTGGAGTTCGACTAGAAAGCTCGCAAACATGTTCAAAAATATTTAATTAAAGTAATTATTTTATACATTGATTTTTAATCCAACTTGGATTTCCACTAAAAAAACCATATTGATTTTTAATCCAACTTGGATTTCTAATAAAAAAAACCATAAGGCCCAGTTTGAACTTTGAAGCCCAATTCAAAAATACATAAAAAAATTTCAGCCCAAGGGTTTTTGAAAAAAGTTGAACGGCTTTGAGCCTTTGACATTTGGAGGATAGCCTGAGTAGTGAGTAGGTTGCAAAAAGATTAGAGACAATCATTTAAACTTCAAGCTAGCCTTCAAGGGTTCTCGAAAAACCCTAGCTCTCAAATCTCCAGTTGAACAAATCTCCTGCTTCGCACACTTAACGGCTTGATGCTGGTCTTCGGCGGCGAGCAGCGTGGTCCTCGGCGGCGAGCATCGTGGTCCTCGGCGGCGAGCAGGTGGTCTTCGATGGTGAATAGCATCCGGCGAGCGAGATGACATGTAATCCAGTCTATTTTTTGTTTTTTATTTTTCTTTTTCGATTTTTCATTCGTATTTATGTGATTTATGTGTTTCAATTTTTCATTCGTTTATGTGTTTCGACTTTTATTCGTTTTTTTCGATTTTTCATTCATTTTTTTCCATTGCTTTAAAGTACAACTCTCGAGCTTCTTCGAGCCGAATAGTTCGCGAACCTTCTCGAGCCGAGCCCAAGTTTTTTTTTCGAGCTCGAGCCGAGCCCATATTTTCGAGCTCGGCGAGCTTCGAGCTCGAGCCGAGCTCGGTCCTTCCCAATGTCGAGCCGAGCCGAGCCTAGCTAGGTTCGGTCTCAGCTCGGCTCGTTAACACCCCTAATCATAATAATATCATATGTGATATTCTATCAACTAGGATAACTACGTTATCTTCAACACAATTACTTGTGCGGAAAAGGCTGCTTGGAAAGAATTGGTCCAATCAGTCCCATTTGAATGAGAAAATATGTGTCTTAATACCCCCAACTTTGGATTATTTTTAAATACCCCCAACTTTGGATTATTTTTAAATACCCCCAACTTCGGATTATTTTTAAATACCCCCAACTTTGGGGGTGGTCCGCCAAAAATGCACCCAGATGACTTGTAACCTGTTAGCAAGGTAATTTTTTTTTTTCCATCCTCTACTTCTTCTTCCTCCATTACAACCATCACCTAGCCACCAGCCCACCACTACCACGACCTCCCACCAGCCCCACACCCCATCCCCACCCCAGCCACCCACCAGAATCTCCCCCACCCTAGCCACCACCTTTGAACCCCTTCCGCCCCCCAACCCCGGCCACCACCTTCGAACCCCCCCCCCCCACGCCCCTGCCCACCCTCGCAGCCCCCCGGCCCTACCCTCGCATGCCTCCCCCACCACCCACCACCGCTCACCTTTGCCACCATAAAATACCTTCCAGTCCTATACATATACACACCTCTGCTTCCTTTCCCAACAGTAACAAATTGATTGGAAATTTGCAATAAATTTCACCAAAGAATTCAGAGGACAAATTCAAGCTAAAATTCAAATTTTCAGGAAATCTGAATTATGAAGTCTACACTAGAATTTCCAAATTCACAAGAAATTTTGTCAGAATTTCGCAAGAAACTGAGATTATTGAACTTTAAAATCCAACATACAAAATCGACAGAAACTGAGATTAAAGCTGCTAAAGTTTGTATTCGTACTCTTTTTGCTTATGAGAAGCATCTTAGTGAGCAGATCTTTGATGGTTTGAATGCATATTCATCATCATCTGGTGGTGGTTGTTGTGATTCTTCTCCACCTCAATCTCCGTGTTCGTATTCGGAGGCGTGTTTTCTGGAGACGGTGATGGTTTGAAGGTGGTTGAGAATAGACAAAGAAGGGAGAAATCAGAGGTGGTTGTTGGTGGGAGTGAAGGTGGTAGGGAGGAGAGAGAAATGGTGGTGAGGGAAGGTGGCAGTGGGGGGATTGGGGGTGGAGAGAGAGATGAGCAGAGGGGGGGTGGGGGTTTTGGTTTACCAGTTCATCCGGTCATAACAGGTAAATGGTGCATTTTTGGCGGACCACCCCCAAAGTTGGGGGTATTTAAAAATAATCTAAAGTTGGGGGTATTAAAAGCGGACCGCCCAAAGTTGGGGGTATTTTGATCCATTTATCCTTCTTTTTTTCATATATGTATTGGGAGATTCTATATTTCTATGATATTGATCAAATCAGTATTCTTCTACAGTTTAGTAATGTATAGCGAGTTGATGACTAACTAAAAATATCAATATGATTGAAAGGTTCATACTAGTCCATGATAGCAACGTTCATACTTGCCCACAATAACCAAGTAACTGGGGATTTGTTGCACTAAGATCTTCATTTTGATTGTATCATCACACTTCGTTGTCACCTTTAAGTATTACTCCATCAGTTATGATAGTATAAAAATCACTTGATTACATATAATTGACCCAAATAAACCAAGTCATTACTCAATAATACTTTAATTCCTAAAACAATAGTTAACTCCAAATTAAGAAAGAGTTGGTGCACTTTACCGGACACTTGCCAGCTTAATTATGTCCATGCTACACAACACATCTGGATTCCAAAGGGTTTTATGCTATAAGCAGAATTCAATACAATCACATCAATATAACTAGCAATACCTCTTAATGCGTGAATTCCACACTAACTTCATCGATCAACTATATAAGTGAACATAACATTTCTATAACCATATATGAAAAGTAAAATGGTATATACAGGAGTATAATAAGACCTGCAACTAATACTTTCTCCATTCTATTATAAATGAAAACACTTGCCATTTTAGGTCGTTTCAGAATAAATGAAACATTGCTTTATTTTATATTCACTTCTCTCTATCTCCCACTTCATCACATTGATTCCTCTTTTTATTTCTCTCTATCTCTCTCCTCTCCTAAATCAATATGGAGGAAGTATGTCTATAGAATAGAAAAAAAATCAGAGTTCGTCTTGGGTGTAACACGTGCAAAGAAAAAAGGACAACAACATGTATGTGCTCATTTAATACATATCAAAAGCACGGGAATTCACGCATCATTCCCAGAAAAACTCGAAAAAACCTAAACCTAGCTCAATAATGGGGGAAAAACATGATGAAATCGGAGAATCCAGCTCAAATCTTCGAGAAAAACTGGATTCGACTTCAGATTTGAGAGTCTCGAATCACTGCATGAACGAAAGAACGGGATCAACAAACTCCATACATCGAACAATTATTCCTTTAAACATAGAAAACGAAGAATCAACAGATTTCATACAAAAGCAAGAATATCTAGTCTTATCAAAAGGTTAGATCTAATCCACATTGTTTAATCGTAACAAAAAAAATAGATTAATAAGTCTATAATCAGTTTAAAGTAATTCTGACTAGACGTATGTCATTTTAAAGTTGATTTATGTCATTTAATTTTGTTCCAATATACGTGTTGTAGCCTAACATCTACGGCTCCCTTAACGATACATGGGTTCATCAGAGCCGTACACGTGTCACCCTATTTAAAATGAAAAGAAGGCTTAATCTCTGGGCTATACTCAGTTGGGGTAAAAGGATTGAATTTCTGGCCCAACAGTCAGAATCCAGTACGACCAGGTGGATGAAGGAGAGTGGTTAATAGACTTTCACCAGTCCTGGTCTGCCACATGTCATGATCTGATTCCCCAGCCAATCAGAAGCCACTATTCTAGGGCAGATTTTAAGGATAGTTGTCAACTTGCTATCACTATAAATACCCCTGAAATCAGGAGAAACATTCATTCAATGCAAACAGTGTAAAGTTACTCTGATAAAATACTCTCTCATTTTCTCTCTCCATCTCTACTTTCTCTCACTACTCCGGATATCTGACTTAAGCATCGGAGGGGGAACCACCACCCAAACCTCCAGGGTGGGTCCCTTTTTGCAGGTTCGGGAGCAGAGCCCAGACCAAGGACTAAGCGAATTCAGACATCGTTGCACAAGTCTCCAGCTGAAGAACACTCAAGATACTAATTTACTTGCTCGACAAGGAAGCTAAGCCTACAGCTTACTTGTTGGACAAGTGGATAAAACATTTGGCGCCGTCTGTGGGGGAGACGCAACGATGACTGATTGTCAATCATCCAACATTGCCAGGAATGGAAGCCTTCAAGTTAATGTCGAAGATACGGTGGAGCATGAAAGACCACCTCGAGGAAGAGATAGACCTCCATCCATCGTCAATGTTCCTGGACCAAGCCAACAACCGGTCATCCAAGTGAATCTAGATCGTCCAGTGACTGCCGCCCACCTGGAGAATGTTCTGAATGACTTTCAGACTAAGATGGCAGCGGTCGTCCAGGAACAGATTAAAAGCAATATGCTGTTTTTTCATCACAACCCGGAGCCAGCTGCTAACAATCCACTTCCTCATAGGGGACGTTCCCAAGTAGATCGACCAGGCCCTAGTCGACCTGTTCGTCAGGAACCCTCTAGGAGGACGGCAAGAGGAAAGCAGCCAGAGGATAATGATCAGCGAAGAAAGATGGACTGGAACCTGGTGGTGAGGACCCAGGACCATATTCGTCCAAGCGGGCACCGAATGGAAACAGATGCCAGAGAATATCTAGAAGCAAAGAAAGCTGCTGCATTACAACGATCAGCGACAGGATCTACACCATACCTGAGAGACCCTCCTTTGAGGTTGTCGTCCAGAGGGGAGGGACGAAGTTTAAGTCACTCTCTTGTTCATCCACGACAGGAGAAGACAGTGGCTCAGCCCATGGTCTATAGGCGTCCAGTGCCTGCCAACACGTCGTCTGATCCGGTGTTAAAGGAATATCGTAAGGAGTACATACCCATTGAGGGACAGATGGGAGCCCTCCGGATTAACTGGCCCACTCCATTCTCGGCCAGGATCATGGAGGCGCCCCCCTTCCCAAAGGTAAAATTCCCAACCATTGAGCCTTTTGATGGAACAACTGATCCTGATGATCATCTGTTTGCGTACAAGCATCAGATGTACGTTCAAGGAGTAGATGATGCTACTTGGTGCAAGAACTTCCCAGCAACCTTGAAGGGAGTTGCTCAGAAATGGTTTAACAATCTTCCCCCCAATTCAGTCAATAATTTTACCAAACTCAGTTTCTTATTCACTAGTGACTTTGTTGCCAACAAGCAAGAGCAGAAAACAAGCATGCACCTAGGCAAGGTCGTCCAGGGACCTAAGGAGGCTCTTAGAAGTTTCGTTAAGAGATTCAACCTAGAAGCGCTTCAGATCCAAGATCTTAATGCTGGAGTGGCCTTTGACGCCTTCATCACAGGTTTAAGGCCAGGAAGTTTCAAGTTTGATCTTGTTAAAAAGAAAATCCCCACTCTTGCTGAGGCATTGAGGGAAGCTAAAGCGTTTATCCACGCTACCGAAGTGTGTGCTGAGGCAAAGCATCCCGAGTCTAAGAAGCCTGAAGAGGTAGAAGAGCGACCCCAAGAAGGCCGAGACTTGGGCTATAACCACCACCACCACTTCGTCCAGAAGGAGCAAGAGAAAGGAGGCTGAGCCATCCTCATCCAATCCTATTGAGTTTAACAAGGACCAATACTCCATTCTCATGGAGATTAAGGACCAATATGAGTTGAAGGCCCCAGCGGAGACGAAAACCCCTGATAGAAATAGGGATAAGAGCAAGTATTGCCACTTCCACAAAGATTGCGGTCACGAAACTAATGAATGTAAGCACCTTAAGAAGGCTTTGGAGGAACTAGCTCGAAAGGGAAAGATGAACTCCTATATGCCTCAAGGGGGAAGGAAGTTTCAAAGGAAAGATGATTGGCATAATAAGAAGAAGGAGAGTGCAAGCACAGACGAAGATGTTGTTCTTGTAATCTCAGGAGGGTTTGCTGCCGGAGGACCAACCAATTGAGGACTCCCCATGATGATCCTTTGGTTGTAGAAATAAAAATAGCAAACTTGAGAGTAAGAAGGATTCTGATCGACACCGAAAGCTCGACGGATATCATTAGTGCTGATTGCTTGTCCAGACTAAAGTTTGATGAGAAGAACTTAGTTCCCGTTCGCCATCCCATCATAGGGTTTGGGGGAGGAGTCATCCATCCAATGGGAACTGTTACTTTGCCTGTTCGAGTAGGCGAAAAGGACGCAGCTAGAACCCTGTTTATCAAGTTCTTGCTGGTCCGAGATTTGACAGCCTACAATGTCATTCTTGGACGACCAACTCTGAATCATGTCAAAGCAGTAATAGTAACTCACCTGATGTTGATGAAGTATGAGTGCGATGATGACCAGATTGACTCATTATATGGAGACCAGCAGGTGGCTAGGGAGTGTTATTTGACTACCCTCAAGCCGTCATCATGGAAGATAGGCAATGAAGATCAGACGAAAGTTGCTGGCGAAAGGAAAACGTCTGAAATAGAGAAAGATCAGACGAAGGTGGCTAGCGAGAGGAAAACGTCTGGAATTGTCAAGGACCAAGTCGCCTCGTTAAAGATGGCCATTGAGAGCCCTCAGACGCCTCTCGCTCCCTCAAGGAAGGCGTCTGAGCATCTCCCCAATAAGAAGAGAAAATATGAAATCATCAAGGAAGAACCTCCCTCGTCTGAAGAAGTCATGGCCATCATGGGACTGGCTGTAGAACGTCCAGAGCCGGTGGAAGCCCCCTGAAGAGGTACGTCTGGATGAAGCTCGTCCAGAAAGGATCCTCAAAATTGGATCTTCACTCAGTCCTGAGTTGAAGGGTCATCTAATCCACTTGCTGAAAGAATTTCAAGATGTGTTTGCCTATTGTGTTGAAGAGATGCCTGGAATTGATCCGGAGGTAGCCGTCCATCGGTTGAATGTTGATCCCAATTTGAAACCTGTTCGTCAGAAGAAAAGGCACTTAGGACCGGTCAGAAACCAGGCGGTCGACCAAGAAGTTCAGAAGTTGTTGGAATCCAAATTCATTAAAGAAACCTATTATCCAGACTGGATAGCAAATGGGGTCATGGTGCCAAAGCCCAATGGCACCTGGAGGATGTGTGTGGACTACACTGACCTCAATAAGGCTTGTCTAAAGGACAGTTTCCCTTTGCCTAAGTTGGATCGTCTGGTAGACTCCACAGCCGGCCATGCTTTGCTGAGCTTCATGGACGCCTATTCAGGTTTTCATCAAATCCCGATGTGGCCAAAGGATCAGGACAAAACGTCCTTCATTACTGAAAAAGGATTGTATGGCTGGTTGAGGATGCCATTCGGCCTACGCAATGCCCCGGCCACTTTTCAAAGATTGATCAATACCGTTTTTCAGCCACAGTTGGGAAGAAACATGGAGGCATATATTGACGATATGATAGTCAAGAACCGTCAAGAAGAAAGTCATGTTGGTGATTTGAGAGAAACTTTTGAAACTCTCAGGAAATACAAGTTAAAGATGAACCCCAGCAAATGTGTCTTTGGGGTCTTGTCAGGGAAGTTCTTAGGTTTCTTGGTGGACCAGAGGGGGATAGAAGCTAATCCCGAAAAGATTCAAGTTATTCTAGATATGAAGTCTCCTTCAAAGATAAAGAAAGTGTAGAGACTGACGGGGTGCTTGGCTGCCCTTGGACGTTTCTTGTCTAAGTCAGGCGACAAGTGCCATCACTTCTTTGCCACGATCAAGAAAAAGGCCAAGTTTGAATGGACAGCAGAGGCAGAGCAAGCCCTTCAGCACGTCAAAGATCACCTTCGGCAGCTGCCTAGGTTGGTCAGTCCAGCCGAGGGGGAAAAACTGTTTGTATACTTGGCTGTGTCCAATCAAGCTGTGAGTGCCGTCCTGTTGGCTGAAAGAGAGTCCGTCCAAGTTCCTATATACTTTGTGAGTCATGTGCTCAAGGATGCGAAAAATACGTATACTCCAGTTGAGAAGTTTGGATTGGCCCTAGTCATGGCCAGCAGAATGTTAAGGCCTTATTTCTTGGCGCACAGTATAATCGTCTACACTGATCAACTTTCGAAGCAAGTTCTACAGAAGATGGAAGCCGCTGGGCGGATGCTAAAATGGGCGGTTGAGCTTAACATGTTTGATATATCATTTGAACCAAGGAAAGCCATTAAGAGGCAAGCCTTGGCAGATTTTATAGTTGAGCTTACTCGGCCAACCATAGAGCCAATATCTGATCCAGCTAGAGGAAGGAAGCATTGGACGCTCATGGTTGATGGATCGTCCACAGTCAATGGATGTGGGGCAGGAATCATTTGTCAATATCCCGAAGGGGACAAGTTTGAATATGCATTAAGATTCCAATTCAAAGCGTCCAATAACGAAGCTGAATATGAAGCACTCCTAGCTGGAATCAAAATGTGCAAGGCGGCTGGAGCTGTAGAGATTGAGGCCAAATCGGACTCTCTCTTAGTCGTCAGTCAAGTCAACGGATATTTTGAATGCAAAGAAGCATCAATGAGCAAATACATGCGACTGATCAAGGATGAGATTGAGCCATTAAAACGATTTGTTCTCGACCAAGTACCAAGGTCAGAAAATCATCAAGCAGATGCTCTCTCAAAATTGGCCAGCTCGGCTGAAGGTAATATGCCAAGAACAGTTTTTTGGGAAGTCAAACCCAAAAAGATCATTGACCAAGAGCAGATTATGTTTCTTAGCAGAGGAGCAGTCTGGATGGAGCCTATCATAGAATACAAGAAGACGGGACGATTGCCTTCTGACCCTGTAGAGGCCAAGTATGTGAAGGCTAGAGACAAGTGGTTTGAACTATGGGACGAGACACTTTACAAGAAGTCATTCAACCGCCCTCTCCTCAAGTGCATCACCAGAGAACATGGTCTGAGAGGTTCTGAAAGAACTCCATGAGGGAGCTTGTGCTTCTCACATTGGGGGAAGAGCTTTAGGAGAGAAGGCTTTAAGGACGGGGTACTTCTGGACTACCTTAAAGGAGGATGCTTTAGCCTATGCAAAGAAGTGTGACAGTTGTCAGAAGCATGGAAATGTACATCAGAAGACGTCCAACTACTTAACTCCCATCTTGTTCCCTCTGCCTTTTGCCAAATAGGGCATGGATATCCTAGGACCTTTCCCTGTGGCTGCTGGGCAAAAGAAGTTTGTGATAGTGGCAGTTGACTACTTCACTAAATGGATAGAGGCAGAAGCCATGCGAGGAATAACAACAAACGATGTCAAGGGTTTCATTTGGAAAAACATTATAACTCGTTTTGGCATGCCACAGTCCATCGTCTTTGATAATGGGCCACAGTTTGAAACGCCTAAACTGAAGGAATGGTTGGCGGAAAGAGAAATAAAAGCTCACTTCGCTGCAGTCGCCCACCCACAAGCCAATGGGCAAGTAGAGTCCTTCAACAAGATTCTATCAAATGGAATCAAAAGGAAGCTGGAGAACGCCAAGGGGCAATGGGTTGAAGAGCTGCATTTGGTGTTATGGTCCATCAGAACAACCGCCAAAAACTCTACAGGGGAGACACCCTTCATGTTAGTATACGGCACTGAAGCCGTCTTGCCTATTGAGATTGAAGAACCCACCCTGCGAGTCATGTTGTACACAGAAGATGCCAACTGGGCTGCATTACGCACGGCTTTGGACCAAGTGCCAGAGGTCAGGGGCAATGCCTTGCTAAGAATGCAATTGTACAAACTGCGAATGGCTCGGGAGTTTAACAAAAGAGTTGTTAGACGACCGCTCAAGGTGGGGGATCTTGTTCTAAGAAAGATGGAAGCGGTTGGACGAGCTAAAGAGTTAGGGAAGCTAACACCTAATTGGGAAGGACCTTATCTGATTATCCAGGAGCTGCGCAGTGGGACTTTTCGTCTCCAAGATCTAGATGGACGACCTATACAGCGTACTTGGAATTCAGATAATTTGAAGAAGTACCACGTCTAAGTTCAGTTCACTGTCAGATGCCTATAAGGTAGTTTGTAGTTACTCCAAAGTGCCACGGCACATGTTTGGAAGAAGAATTGTATACATGCATCTTGGCATTTAGTCAAGCAAAATCCATATAATACAATTCCTACTTTCTTATTTCTTTGTTTATTTTCACCAAGTTAATTCACTTTGGGGCATTAAATCAGTTACTCGTCTAAAAGTGACAATAACTTGGACAATAATACAAACAATAATAGAACGTCAAAATTACTCACTTCTATGCCGAACATCACTCCCTCGAAGAGACCGGCCAAAAATATAACACATACATGGCCGTCAAACTGACAAAACCTCTAGTAAGAGTAACGTCAAAGTCTCTGAGAGAAAGCTGGCCTGAAATAAGACCTTAGTTGTAACACCCCGTATCTTTAAACCTGTTTATTTATATTATTTTAGTTTATAAAAAAAAATATTATTTTATTAAATATATTTTATTTCCCTCGTGTTGACCTTACATTAAAAGGAGTCAAAAACTAATTCCTAGATTTTCTAGGTTACCCATAAAGTTGCCAATCTTAATTAGAGTTGGAGAGTTGAAAAAAAAAAAAAAAAAAAAAAAAAAGGGAAGATTAAAACCAAAACATACAGCAACATCATCACAACCACTTTTACCTGATTACCTTCCTCGTAAAACTTGGTCTTCTTCATCCTTTAGTTCATATTCTTCTTTTGTTCTTTTTCTCTTTAAATTCTTGCTTCAACCATTATCACACATCAACCTTGATCCATCATCTCCATCTTCATCTTCGGGTTGTTAGTTTTCAAAGAGGAGGATTGGTTCTTGGGCTTGCGGTTTCCAGGTCGAAAATAGGATCGAAGAACAGTTTTTTTTTCCGGGTCTTTTATGGTGTAGTTTCACCCTTATTACTTCCCCTTAATCAAGTAAGATTCTTTATCATGTTCTAATTTCAGTTTTAGTTTAATTTCGAATTGGGGTTTTGTTAGTTAGGGTTCTTGAGATAAATTAAATTGGGGGTTTTGATTTTAATTGTTTGGGTGTGTAATTGAATGAATAGGATGTTTATTTAGGTGTTTAGTAGTTAGTTGAGATTAATGGAATGTTAAGTAAACTTGTGTTCAAAGTAATTTATAGTGTATCTCGTATGAATTACCCGTCAGTTCGTAAAATGCGGTTTTAAGCAGTTTCTGGGAATTTTTAGCAAAAATACTATTTCACAAAAGTTGTTCGTATCGAAATTTTACTCAAGATAGGCTCAAGAAACGCTTGATTTAGAGTTCGAATGAGGAAGTTATTCCCATTTTAAGTTTCTGCTGAAATTGATAAAAAGTATAGTTAGTTTCGAACGTTTTAAGTTTCAATGTTTTCTTATGAATGTTTTATTAATGGACTTTTAGTATTAGAGTCAACTCTATCCTTATTATTTGACTATCCAAGTTTATTGCTCAGGTTGCTTCCATTGACCTTTAATCTATGAACTTTAATTTGTGACTTCTTAGATTGTGACAAGTTGCGTTGTTTCCAGTTTAGTGAAAGCCTATTAACTAGCTTGTGCTATTTTTAGATGAACTGTATGAAGTATAGTCTAGTGACTTATACTATATTATTATATTTTAGATTCCGGGTTCGTAAAGAAACCTTTTTGACTTGTGATTGAGATTGGTTGATTGTGGCTTGCTAATAAGGTAAGATTTCATACTAAGCTTGTACAGATTATTTCAAAAGAAATATTTCATATTGATTTGTGATTTATATTGAGTTTGGAATCATTTTTACGATGTTATTTATGGAGCTTTAATTGTTTTGACGATATTTATATCAAAATAATCTATGAGATAATTTAAGAGAATTATATTAAAAGGAGGAAGTTCCTCGTGAGACAAGTTTGAGATTATTAAAAGGAGGAAGATCCTCGTGAGATAAGTTTGAGATTATTAAAAGGAGGAAGTTCCTCATTGTTACTAAGTTTACTAAGATTGTATAAAATGTGGGGTTGCCGGTAAGCGGTATTCCTCGAGTATGGAAAGTAAGTTGAGTTAACGGTGTTTCAACAATCTATTTAGTAGTTGGGAGTATATTGATCAATACTCTTGCCAATTGTCTTCCTTCTCGGTTCGTTATCGAGTTAGGGGTATGCATACTAGGGGCTTTGGTGTTTACCTTATCCAGTGAGCCTAGCTAGCTCATTGGATTTTTACTACTTCCTACTCACAGATTACGAAAGGTTATATTTGAAAGTTTTACAGAATGGTTTAGAAAGAAAGTAAAGTGGATTTGAATTATTGAAGGTTGTCTATTATATTCAAGTTGAATGTTGTACAGGTGAAATGATTTTGTGGACTACTATGTATGTATTCCACCTGCACTTTGGATAGTTCAAAGTTGTTATTGGTATGAAATCTTGCTCAGCCTTTTGGCTGATATTACATGTCTTCAATGTGCAGGGTTTGATGGTGACTAGCTCATATTAGGGTAAGAGCGTTGACTTCACCTAGATGAAGATTTATTAAAGTTAAGACTTCTGCTGCAATAGTTTAGAATTATGGTTTGTTTTAGGAATGTATTAATTAATTACATTTCCTTTTAGTTGTAATAGTTAATAATGAATTTATGGTTTAGTAGTAGTACCTTTCGCCTTGCTGTTATCAAATGTTTAATAACCGCGGCATAACAGCTCTTGAATTATCCATATTTTGTACTATGATATGTTTTCTAAAGAAAATGAAAATTCAGGGTTGTTACATTAGTAAAGGATACTTACTTTCAAAAGCACGGACAGCTAAGTAGTCCAGACCCTAGTAAGGAATCACTACTTAATGACGAGTGTTGCTCCCTCAAGGAAGCCGGCTAAAACATGCTTTGAACATGTCTTTCAAGCTCGTCCACCAAGTTCAATAGGCTCGGTCAAGGATAGCCGCTCTCCTTCTTGGACTTTGGCTCTCCCGCCATGTACGGTTGAGCTAAGCCCAAGAAGGGGGGATGATAGAAGCCTATCGGACGAGCTAATGAGAGAAGGTCATCCAAAAACCAGGAGGACCTAGGCAATAGAAGACCTTGTAATGGTTTGATAGTGCAGGACGAATGTTGGTAGCTCGAGTAAAACGGCTTGAACATGGCTCGTCCACAAATCAAACGGACATTGGCCGCCTTCCCTCTTTGGGCAAGACTCGTCTAAATTAAGCAGATTGTCCAAAAATCCAGGACGAATATCAACAAATAACTAGTAATCGTCCAAGGGCAAGGATGGCAATCTTCTCGTATGTGCATTTTGCAAACTGTCACAGACGAATCCCTTTTGGTACTTGGAAACATTTTGCGCAGATTCTCGATCGTCCAAGGTCAAGGAACATGTTTTACAAGTTTGTATTATTCAGATAAGGTAGATCATCCAATAGATCAGGACGAGTCTATTCTTGTATTTGGAGACAATTTTTAAAGATTAAAAATTGTCTAAAGGCAAGCACGCTGCTTTTTCATTAAACATCTGTGCTGGACGTCCAACAATCATGATGAAGTTAATGTTATACTTGGTCAAATTGGAATTTACGAAAATAAGTGACAAGCAATTGGCAAAAACTTCTTCATATATATCAATAGCAAAGATTTACAATTTAAGACTACTGAAGGGCTAAGACTACAACGGCAGACAAGCCAAGAAACTTACAAAAATAAACCTAAAACTAGGCTTCATCTTCAGCACAAGTTTCTTGGTCGTCCTCAGGCTTCTCATCCTCGGCTTTGTCCTCAGGCCTCTCACCCTCGGCTGCAGCCTCGTCGTCGAACTCTAAAAACTCCGGAGGTTCCTCGGCACACACCATAGCCCGATGAACACTCTGTTGATATTCCAGACGACGGACAAAGCTAGGGACCTCATCAGCCTCAGCCATCATCTCGAAGGCCTTGACGGCCCAGCCTTTAGACGTTTCGATGACTTGCTCCAACCCTTCCTTGGCATCGTCGAAAGCCTTGGCCGCCTGATCTTCCAGACGGGCAGTCTTTGCCCTTAGGAGGATATTCTCCCTCCTCAGCTGGACAGCGGCAAGAAGAGCAGCATCTCTTTCACCCTTTCGATCAATAGAGAGAGCATCTATGATCATTTTCAGACGGTCCTGCTCCTTGTACTGATCGTTGATGGTAACAAGATATTTCTTGTTCTTGGATTCCAGGTCTACTGATCTCTTCTCCAAGGAGTCCAGTGACTGACGATGGAGGGTATTAGCCATCTCAATGTCATGGATGGCCTTGTCGCCAGCCGTTGTAGCCAAGTGGACGAGTTGTTTATTCTCCTTTCTCAGCTCCCTGGCCCACTCCTCAGTAAGCATGCTGCGAGCAAAAAGCTGGAACAACGAAAATAAAACAAGTCATTAGACGAGTTACAAAAACACAGCAATATTGTGCAAGTATAATATAGAACCGGCAAGACATTATACCTCAGCAGCAAGTTAAGACATGTAACTCACATGCCCGGCAGATGCTCCATTTAATCCTTTGATATAGGAATCAGGGTAACACTTGAAGAGCTCCTGCTTAAGCCGCTCTTTGTCCAGCCTTGACATTTTGGCGAAGGCAGGAGAAGACTCCTCGTCCGAATTAATGGTGGGAGGAGTTGGGGATATAGCAGGGCCTTTGCCCTTATCTGAAAGAGGGGGAGAGTCAGTTATCTTGATAGGAAAGACGATGGCTTGTCTATTGGACGGACTCATAGACCGTCCATCGACCCGCATCGTCCTAATTATATTCGGGTAATACGACTCACCAGACGAGAGTGATGCCGTCCTAATAGCTAGGGGCATCTGAGGCACCAGCTTGGCCACCGAGCCGCTGAAGCCCGGGTAGTTCTCAGCCGCCGTTCCCTGTTCTGAAACAACCAAAGCCAATGCTGACTCTGGCCTGACTTCTGCCAAGTCAGACGGCAAAGCGTCCAACTGACCAGCAGGATCAGCAATCGTTCCCCCCTCGGCAGGGGCAGCAGCCGAAAGCTCCCTTTTCAGGGCCTTGTCTTTTGGTGGTGGCATGTTTTTCTCCCCACCTCCACCAGCAGAAGTCGTCTTCTCTGGCCTCTTTCTTGTGAAGCCCTTAGGCTTTTTCGCGGGAGGCTGCTCCGCGGCCGCTGTAGGCCTCATTTTGGACGAGGACGACTTCCCAGGTGGAAGTTTGTTTGTAGGAGCATTTTTCTGCAAAAAATTGAACAAGTCATCAAACTGGTCGTCCAAGGGACACAAGTTATAATTCCTATTACAAGGCTTCAGACGAAAACCACCCGAAGAAGGAAGGCGTCTTAAAATGAACCTCCTCTCCTAAAGGAACCTCGTCTGAGCAAATTTCTGAATACAGACGAAAATAGTACAAAGAAGGAGGCCGTCCAAATGGAAGACGGGCTAAAATTCAGACGAGGGTGGCCCGAAGAAGGTAGCCGTCCAAGCATGGACGTTTTCCTTCTTCATGCTAACCTCGTCCAATAAAAAAGAAAGAAAGGGGATTTAAAAACCCTCAGACGAGTATGGCCCCAAGAAGGTGGCCGTCCAAGCTTGGACGTTTTCCTTCTTCGGGCTAACCTCGTCCAGAGAGAGTTTTTGAGAGGCACTCGTCCAAAGGCTATAAACTCTCAGACGAGTATGGCCCCAAGAAGGTGGTCGTCCAAGTTTGGACGTTCTCCTTCTTTGGGTGATACTCGTCCAAAAGTTGGATGCCAATTTCAGACGGGCCACAATGATACTCGTCCACAAAAAAAAAAAAAAAAAAAAAAAAGAAAAATTAAAATTATTGTGTTACCAGTGTTTCAGCCCTTTTCTCGGCGCTGCTTTTTGCGTACTCCTTCCACAGATTGTCTGTAAATTTGGACATGCTGATTTCACCCGTCCAAGATGCCTTGAGACGTTGTCTGGCCGAGTCTGCAAAAGAAAGACAAAAATGGGTTTGTCAAATGAATTATGGACGAGGAGTTTTACTTGGAGAATTTGAAGGTATACCTCTGTCTTGGGCCAGCCGCAAGTTGGCGGCGACCAAGAAGTCATCATGGTAAAACATTTCTTTAAAGGGTATCCCATTAGTTGGACCCTTAAAAGATCGTTGGCCGGGTCTGGAGTACTCCTTTATTCTGAAGTACTCCACCACCTCTTCGTCAAAGCTGTCCTCCAATTCCAGCCAAGACTGTGTCCTCCCCGTATTTGTGACGGATCGATTATAAGCTCTATAGCTCTCAGTGGTATAGTCGTTGACCCTGCGTAAGAAAATGAAGTCAGCTTTCCACTCGTGCATCTTTGACGGCTTGCCCCAAGCTGTCATGAAGCCTGTATGGTTGCAGATGCTGAGCCATGCCCCGTCCACTGCACCAGGTACCTTGGCCGCATAGTGAATGTGAGTAAAGGCTTGAAGGGAAAGAGCCAGGCCGCGCAGTTCGCAGATGGCAATGAACGTCAGGACGTTGTGCCAAGCGTTTGGGGCCAGTTGGTTATGGCCGATGTTGTAGTAATTCAACACTTGCTCTATGAATTCGTGGAGAGGGAACCTTAATCCCGCGTCCAAAGCCAGTTTGTAGACGGCAAAATGGTTTTTTGGAGCACTCAGTATTGTCGCGTCTTTATTTGGTATGACGAAGGAGAAGCCTAACATAGGCATATAGGACGCGAGATAACTAGGGTCTGGTCCTATTTTCTCTAGCCATTTGCGATTAACTAACATAAATCTAGGGTCAGAAAGGGGACCTAAGCGCCTTCTAATCTCCGACGAGGTAGTAGAGGCCTCGTCTGACTCTTCGGCAGCATCAGATCCGTTGCCGTTATTCTCTTCTACGGTGTCCTCCATATCGACGTCCCTGCCAGACGGACTGGCCTCAGGGTTTATTTCGGATTCTTCTAAGTCATGGTCAAAGGAAGAAGCCCTGCCCAAAGCCTCTGCACTTTGAACTTCTCTTGCCTCATCGGGCACCCGTCCAGTAGATTCTTCCATATCTGAACTATCTGACGGGATTATAGCTTTTCGTCTTAGACGGGTCGTTTGCTTGACGCGCGCCAGATTACCCTGCACAGGTAAAGACTGGGTCGTCTGACTTTCTCGGCCAAAAGAATAAAAAAATATACAGTTGGGCATAAGAGGCCCAACTCTAGAATGCGCCGAAGAAGAAGTATCGGTTCTAGGGTCAAGACAAGTTCTTGGTCGGCTAAGATTATTTGAGGAAGAAGATTCCATTTTATTGATTTTCTAAGAAAAAATTAAAGAATAAAGAAGGATGAAGAAAACAAAGAAAAGATACCTGCTAAAACGCCTGGACGAGTCGGTGAAGAAAGCTGAGGTTGGACGTTCTATCTCTCTCTCTCTAGAAAAAATTTCGGAGTCTCTCTCTCTAGAAAAATTCGCTCAAGGTGTGAAATGATTAAATGTTCTCACACCAAGAGTATTTATAGGGGGGTAAAAAACTTGTGGAGCCGGTCAGAAATAACCGAAGAAAAGAAGGCAATGGTCGGTTATGACCGGTAAAATCCTGGAAAGGGCGCGTCATTTCCTTCATTTTGAATACACCACCTTCTGTAAAACGGGCTTTAACCGTCAGACGGGCCAACAAAAAGCTACCTTGGGTAAAAGGGCATTAACCGTCAGATGGGCCAACAGTGAAATCCCTTTTAGGGGCAAATGTTGTAGCCTAACATCTACGGCTCCCTTAACGACACATGGGTTCATCAGAGCTGTACACGTGTCACCCTATTTAAAATGAAAAGAAGGCTTAATCTCTGGGCTATACTCAGTTGGGGTAAAAGGATTGAATTTCAGGCCCAACAGTCAGAATCTAGTACTACCAGGTGGCTGAAGGAGAGTGGTTAATAGACTTTCACCAGTCCTGGTCTGCCACGTGTCATGATCTGATTCCCCAGCCAATCAGAAGCTACTATTCTAGGGCAGATTTTAAGGATAGCTGTCAACTTGCTATCACTATAAATACCCCTGAAATCAGGAGAAACATTCATTCAATGCAAACAGTGTAAAGTTACTCTGATAAAATACTCTCTCATTTTCTTTCTCTATCTCTACTTTCTTTCACTACTCCGGATATCTGACTTAAGCATCGGAGGGGGAACCACCACCCAAACCTCCAGGGTGGGTCCCTTTTTGCAGGTTCGGGAGCAGAGCTCAGACCAAGGACTAAGCGAATTCAGACATCATTGCACAAGTCTCCAGCTGAAGAACACTCAAGATACTAATTTACTTGCTCGACAAGGAAGCTAAGCCTACAGCTTACTTGTTGGACAAGTGGATAAAACAATACGATGTACATTTGTAGTCATTAACGTAAATCTCTAAATGAATGACATTGACTCGAAGAATGACATAAAATAGACATTTAGTAACATGATATTAAGGAACAGTAATATTATAGTAAAAATGTAAACAAACTAACTCAAGTGACGTACATTTAATGAAAAATGATATGAAATACATAAAAAATGACATAACTTTATACATGAATAACAAACAAAATAGTGACACAATACGCAAAATAAGCACCATAATGACATAAACTACCTATAAAATGACATGTGATAGAGAAATAATAATGACACAATAAGCAAAATAAGCACCATAAATGACATAGACTACATGTATAATGACATGTAATATAGAAATAATGACATACGCTTAACTAATAATGACATACATAATAAATTTAAAAAAATGACACAAAAAATGACTCTAAAAGCAAAAGGAACATCATAAATGACGTAGACATCATATAAACTGACATGTGAAACGACATAAACTTCAGCACAAATGACACAAATTATACTAAAAATGACATGGAACTAAACAAAACTGAAACGAAATTGAATACATGTGGAGTCAAATTAATCAGTATTATAAATGACATTGACTCAAACAAATATGACATAAAGTAAACGAATAATGAAATGAAAACTAACATAAATGACTCGATAATCAAAGGAATGACATAATCCTTATATGGTTATAAAAGCTTTACAAATGACATGTAGTACGGAATAAATGACATCAACTTGACTAATAATGATTTTCAACCAGGTAAAGAAGACAATGAAGTGAGTATATACAACAATGACGCACATGGCATTGGAAATTGCTTGCTTGGACAGCAAGTCTCGAGTCTTGAAAAAGAACATGCATTGTATAATGCTCATGCAAGAGCTTGTGGGTTCAACATTAGAAGAAGACCTAACACTAAAGAGTTGTATGAGTTCTACTTCTACTGTTCTTGTGCTGGTGTATAGACGTGTTTTTATTGCTTACAAGGGATAAGCATGTTAGGTGATGAAAGCAATAAAGCATACAACATGTGTATAATAATATAATAAAATACAAAAAAAAAAACGAAAAGATTAGACACTAGTGGAAAAAAGGCCAAGGGCTGCGGTCAAAAGTGACCTAAGGGCTGCGTTTTTTGACCGCAGCCCTTGGCATATTGGAAGGGCTGCCAAAACTGCAGCCCTTTATCCATTAAGGGCGGCAGTTTTGATAAATAACCGCAACCCTTAATGGACTTAGGGATGCGGTTTTTATGAAGACCACGTCCCTTGTGACCCAAAAAAATAAAAATAAATTCTTTTTTTTTGCATTTTTTGGTCCTAAATAATCCCCAAATAATTATACATATATAGAAGTATCATTTTTCATTGCAAATTATGTTTTTTACACAAATATAGAGAAGGTTACAAAAATATACGATGCTAAAACTAATCATCAAGGAGAATATTGGCTGATTTCAAGTTCTGTATGAAGAACTTGCAACGACCATCACAAGTCTCGACTATTTTCATAGTTGTATATTATGAGCATTTGTCGCGCATTTAACGCAAACCTCTTGTTTTTGTAACTAGGGTACCTTTCTGCCTAGATGCAATGAGTGCCTATTAAAACATTGTCCCTGCATTAGAAGGTTGGCTGCTTCTTTTCAATCATCAAGCATATCGTAACAGATCCTTCAAACTTTTCCAGATTGTTGGAGAAGGTCCGCAGGAAAATTTGGGGATTGGAGACATTTAGTACTATCTCATGCTGGCAAAGTTTTATTGATAAATAGTGTATTAGCTTCATTGAGCCAGCATATATTATCCATTTTCCTGATTCCAAAATATGTCGCTGATAAAATGAATGCGTTGTTCTCGGGATTTCTATGGAAGGGGTCAAAAGGATCTCGGCCTGTTTATTGGAAAAGTAGGGAGGTCATAGAGATGCCAAAAGGAGCTGGGGGATTGGGTGTTAGGAATGTGCATTGCTTTAATAAAGCTTTATTAGTTAAGCAAGCGGTTCGCCTTGAAAACAATCCTCATCTTCTAGTTGCTCGTATCTACAAACCAAAAATGCTGCTCCTTGTTTATGCCGATTTTGTACCAAGTACGCAAAAGGTATTGCGGAGCCAACAACAAGAACAGTATACTAATTCAAATACGAAACAAACAATAAATAACGTAAATAAAACAGGAGAATAAGGACACAAACGATTGTTGACGCGGAAAACCCAAAGAACAGGAAAAACCGCGGGTGATTCTCTTAATCACCAATCCACTATGATGTTGACAACGTTGATATTTGTTCCACAATATAAGAGTGATATGAACGCATATGAGAGTATTAATGGAGATTAAAGGTGGAGAGAGAAAGTGTTGTGATGTGAGTTACAGTGTGTAGAGTAGAAGGATAGCTGAGAGAGAGACCTTAATAATAAATACATCAATTTCTTATATAGATATTTAACCCTAAAATAATCCCCTTTGGATCAGTTGCCTCCTCCCCACCAAAATAGGTTCTACGTTTGATACTAACAACTGCTCCCTTATTTTTCGTAACTACCTGCTTGTGGGCCCATCCCTTGAAACAAACTTCACCCTTATCAAATGATAACTGCCAACTCATATTTCCTTATTTCGAAAACAATCAGCTTGCCGCCAATAGTGAAAATTACGGGCCCAACAATTGCCCCTAATTGATGCTGCACAACCGTCTTGGGAAGTGGCATCAATTACACTCTTCCATAAATCTTGTCCTTCAAATGGCTTCAAGTACGTTGTTTGTTCAATTCTGATGCCGTCACTCTACTGTAGTAACGTCGCTGAAGGAGAAATTGAATGTCAACAACGCTGAGATGACGTCGTTGAATGAAGCAATGGACGCGCGAACTGCTGAGATGGAAACTAAGCTGACGGCGTTACAAGAAGAACTCACCGACACCGCCCGCCTCTACACTTGGAAAACCAAGGCAAGGCTAATGAAGCAATACATGGAAGGTCAGACGGCGTCATGGACCCCAGAAGACGGCGTCCATAAGTTCCTTGCTGCTCTTGGAACTCTCGACGACCTGCTTCATGACGGCGTCGTTGCCGCTGCTGAGACGGCAACAACTGCTGAATTTGCCCCTGTTGTAGTGACAAAGATGCCATTGAGACAAACTAGTTTTCGGTGTTAGTTTTTGTGTATAAAAGGCGTTGTATATCTTTGTTGTGTGTTATGCAAATAATGTATGTTTGTAAGTATGTATGTACGTATGTATATAACTTTTCCATCGTGACTAAAGGTTTAGTTTTGAAACTAAACTTTGTCATCCAGGATATGTCGTCAAGTGTAGGGCCCTTATGTTTGTATGAATGTGTGTACGTATGTGTGTAGGTACCTTTGATGTTTGAAACCACTTGCAGTATTAATTGCTACGAAGGGCTAAATTGCCTCTTCTAATTAATTGCGCGTGGTGTTTTGTATGTTGTTGTGATGACTTCTTAAGGTGTGTGTCCCTTTGTGTATAGAAGTCATTTTGCGTTCACCTGAACGCCGTCAAACCTTGATGCCCCAGCTTAAAACTGTCGCCGTCATAATAAAGGTCGACGTCAACTACGATGTCGTCGTCGACGCTGATGTTGGCGTCAGATGACTGTGAACATTGTGGTGTTCGGTTGTCTTAGTGTTTGCTGTCGATGAATCCTCGTCCCCCTATGCCTGTCTTCATATAACAAAGGTGAGATGGTTGTTGGCGAGGCCAACGGTCCTCCGACGCTCAAGTCAGTATAATATAAAAAGAAAAAATGCTTAAAATACGAAGGAAATCGAATATGTTGAGAACAAAATGAAATGGAATAACTCAATTTAACTTGTTGGTTACTTACCTGTAGTGGCGTCCCTTTTGTTGTCAACCTAATGCGATTAAAAGTGATAAGAGTTTTACATGGACGACATTCCAACTTCAGGGAACGTGCTTACCCTCCTTGAGATATGAAATAATTGACGACGTCCGACTGATCGTCTCTGTCGCAGAGATTTTGTTGACGTCGGCATCACTTTTTGGACGACGTCCAACTAGGATCATTTTTCCAGTCGTTGGCTTGATGAGTCTGACGGACGCTGTGAACTTGTTGTGGACGATCATAAGGCTTTGGACGCCATGAACTTTCTTTGTTTGGCGCCGATTTCCTGCTGTCGACGTCATAGAATTCCTTTCTTGACTGCATGTCTTCCTCCAACCGGATCTGGGCCAAGGCTTTAGCTTGAGCATCCTCGAACGTTGGACAGGGATACTTGGTAAGTTCTTTGTACAAATCTGAGTCTTCATCCAGTCCCCGTCGGAAAGCTTCAATCGCTGTCTTAACGTCGCAATTTAAAATCGACACCTTTTCCATGTTAAACCTGTGAACAAATTCTTTCAAGGATTCATCAGATTTCTGCATGATTCTATGTAAGTCACTAGCCTGTTTTTTCCATCTTACGACTGCTAGCAAACTGTAAATTAAAAATATTAATCAATTGAGCAAAGGAAGAGATAGTGCCGTTGCCAAGGTGGATGAACCACTGCAGGGCTGGTCCAGTCAACGTCGATCCGAATCCTTTGCACATGCATGCCTCGCGCATGCTACGAGGAATTGAGGTGGTGATCATCCGTTGTTTGTGTTGAGCGACGTGGTCATTTGGATCTGTAGTGCCGTCGTACATCTTCATGGTTGGGATGGAGAACCGCTTTGGAACCTCGACCATGGCAATGAAATCAACAAAAGGTGAGTCCGCATAACTGTTCGGCGTCGCTTTCTCTATAGGGCGTGGGACGCTGGGGATCCTGGCGATCATGTCTTCGAGCCGCTGAAGACGCTGCTGGATGGGATTGTCGGCGACGGAACGCGGTTGCCCCTTAGCCTGGTCTCCAATGACGTCGGCGTCAGCATCTCCATCTGAATCATCGCCGTGGGCAGGAATGTTGTGGCCAACAGGAGTTTCGAATAGGCCTCCGTCCAGGCCAGGCATTTTGGAGACATCGCTTATGTCGCGGCGCTAAGAGCCTTTGGACTTTTGAGCAGACTTCAGGCTTTGATTCTCTATGCATGATGCGACATAGCTATTCTGCAATTCCGCCATAGCAGCCTTGACGCGGTTGAGTTCGTCTATGACTTCTTGAGTGGTTACCCAATCTCCTGCCATTGCAAACACATAAAAAAGAGAAGGCACAAACGAAATAGTAGACAAAAAGAAAGTGATGAACGATGTATAGAGATCTTGCTGAAGGCCCCACAGTGGGAGCCAAATCGTTTATGCCGATTTTGTACCAAGTACGCAAAAGGTATTGGGGAGCCAACAACAAGAACAGTATACTAATTCAAATACGAAATAAACAATAAATAACGTAAATAAAACAGGAGAGTAAGGACATAAACGATTGTTGACGCGGAAAACCCAAAGAACGGCAAAAACCGCGGGTGATTCTCTTGATCACCAATCCACTATGATGTTGACAACGTCGATATTTGTTCCACAATATAAGAGTGATATGAACGCCTATGAGAGTATTAATGGAGATTAAAGGTGGAGAGAGAAAGTGTTGTGATGTGAGTTACAGTGTGTAGAGTAGAAGGATAGCTGAGAGAGAGACCTTAATAATAAATACATCAATTGCTTATATAGATATTTAACCCTAAAATAATCCCCTTTGGATCCGTTGCCTCCTCCCCACCAAAATAGGTTCTACGTTTGATACTAATAACTGCTCCCTTATCTTTCGTAACTACCTGCTTGTGGGCCCATCCCTTGAAACAAACTTCACCCTTATCAAATGATAACTGCCAACTCATATTTCCTTATTTTGAAAACAATCAGCTTGCCGCCAATAGTGAAAATTACGGGCCCAACACTCCTCCTTTGACTTGTGCCATGACTGATAGGAACATTTCGGGGGGCCTCATGGGGTTTCAGAGGAATGGTTCGTGCGGTTAAACAGTGTAGGGGGGTTTTATACGAATGATTGGTAATGGGGCAAGCACACGGGTAATGCAAGATAAATGGATAAAAGGTGCAGAAGTAAGACTCAAGCAAGGTGTTGATTTGTCTGTCCAAGGCATTAACATGGTAAGCGACATTATGTTACCTTGTAAGAAAGTGTGGAATGCTAACCTTGTATGGAGAAGTTTCGTAAAGGAATCAGCTCAAAGAATTTTATCAATCCATATTCCAAAAGTAAATGTAGAGGATAGTTATTGTTGGGCACCAATGGGCGGTTCTAATGTACTGACAAAAAATATTAACATGTTCCTGATGAGTCGAAAGTATGGATTGGAGACACAAGCTACAAAGTGCAGGTTTTGGCGTAAATTTTGGCGCATGGAGATACCACCAAAGTGGAAGACGTTCCTATGGAGATTAATTCACAAGGCGCTGGCTACTTGTGTTAATTTAAGGAAGAGAGGTATTGGCGTCGGTGGTGCTTGTTACTTGTGTGGTGAGCAAGATGAAACGGACGCTCATTTGTTTAGAGATTGCGATGTTAGTAAGCATGTGTGGAACAGAACTGTTCTTGGCCTTAGGGTGGGCTATGATTCGAATACATCAATTGCGGAGTGGGTGATGAATTGGCTTACTTATTTCTGGAAAGCGGATGGGAAGGGAAGCTATAGGAGTTATGTTCTAGCAGCTACGCTTTGGTCCCTCTGGTTACATAGGATTAATGTGGCTTTTCGAAAGGTCAAGGTCAACCATGCAGATATTATGAAAAGTGTTGCGCGAGAATTGCAGCTAGTAGACAAGAGGAAGCAGTGCAAGGAGAGTTGTATGAGTACATGTATTAATAACGAGGCATGGATGCATGACTCATTTGGTTTTGGACAGGTTTGTGACGAGGTGTGCATGATTCAGGTGCAAGGTGTTTGGAAAGCTAAAGGGAAGGATCAGCTTGTAGCAGGGATAGGTTGGGTTGGATCAATGAGTGGAAGGCACATATTTTGGGGGAAGGTTAAAGTGTTTGCTACATCTTCATTGCAGGCTGAAGGATACGCTTTCTTAAGGGGATTGGAGGAAGCGTTGAGTAGGGGACTTCGGAGGATTGAGATACGCACTGGTTCAAGGGAGTTGTTCTGCGCCATTTCAGGAAATAGCAGAGTATTTCATATATGTAGTATTGTATTAGACATAGTACACTTATGTAAAACTTGTTTGTATTTCAAGTGTTGTAAGGTTGACAGTGAACTGGTGCAAGAAGCTCGTAATCTTGCTGTTCAAGCAAGAGGGGGCAAATTGTGCTAGGAATACTTTTGTTTGTTTTGTATAATTTTTTACTTACTGCCAAAAAAAAAAAAAAAAAAAAAAAAAAACAGATCCTTCAAGACTTGTACAGAAGCAGCAAAAGTTCCTAGAAGCCAAAACAAATCATTTAGTTGGTAATATAAACCCTTCCAACAAGCAGCAAATTTGAACTAGCCCTATAACCCAGTTTACTTGTCATAAATTACAGTTCACAGCAAATTCAACAAGCATGGACAAGGCACTCCAAATCTGTTCACCCACAATATGTTTTTACTATAGCTCCCCAACTTCAACGTGATGTCCAAACCCAATTAGCATTAAAATTGAGGATCTGTGTTACAATCCCATGATATGATCCCAAAGAATGTCAATTTTAATCATAGCTGACAAACGTAAACTATCTTTGTCAAAGCTCAAAATATTAATGGGTGATAGTGAAAATTTATGCGAGCGCATAAAAGGATTTTGATAGGCATAACATAAATAATATCCGCAGATAAAGAGTGACTTTTACTCAGATAACATGCGCAGATAAAGAGTCCAATATACAACAAGGAGAAGACATGCCTGTCAAAATCCCCATTTATTGAGGTAATGAACAGTTACTAAGTCTCTCTCTATCTTCTCTCACTAGACTTCTTACTCCGACACTGACTTGAGCGTCGGAAGTGCGATGCGGAAAACATCCCTTGGGTAGTCTAACTCTAGTTTTGCAGGTTCGACAATTCCTTCCGACAAACGACACTCACCCAAATCCTATACCCCATCGAAGTTACTACCAAATCCCTACTCAAAAGTTTTGTACCCGAAACATGTTCTAAATCTGAATTATGTCAGTACAACCTAAGTTAAATTTCTGCATTGGAAATACATGTTTCATATCATGTACGGCACTTTGTGACTAGGGAGTCTACTTTTCCTCTCATGAGGAGCTATAAACAGAAAGGTACTTCCAACACCACACTCGCTTACAAATCCAACTCTTATTAATACCTTTCCAAACCAGACCAGATTATTCTTGTCCGCTACAGTCCGGACTGAAATTTTTCGCCTCTGATTTCTAGTCCAAATGGAAATTTCCAATCTACTGGTCAAATCGATTCCGTATTGGTCAAGTTTTGGACTAGTGCACACTCCTTGTTGAGAGCAAGGGGTCATTTTATTTAACCACAAATGCCATTTGCAGTTCATCTATGAACCAGGAAAAAGACACAAATGTACACCAATCCAACGTGAACGGTATCAGGAGATCTATTTTTGATAGCAGTATATCGTACAATTGTCATTTCAAATCCAATGCAAAGTGGGTGACTTTTTTTCTTTTCTGGAGCAATATACGAAGAAACCCACTCTAGAAAAGGAAGGAAATAAAAGATAAACCCAACTATAAATAAACATCTTTATATATACAAAAGGAAGGTATTATCTGGTCATACATCAGAGGAAGAAGAAGGGGGGGGAGTACACGGAGAGTATAGAAGGCAAACTAAAACTAGTCAGCTCTCATGTTTAGCAGCACATGATACAGAGACTAGCTTCCTTAACCTATTTAATTTCTTCACGAGGAACATAACAGAGATCCCCCGCCAAAATATTAGAAGAAAATAAAAAGCTAAACTACTACGACAAATCGACAACGACCAGCATACTAAGAGTCAGCAATTTCCCTTCACATGCTGCATTGTTGCTTCATTGCATACCGAATTACATTACTCGTACTGCTTGTCAAAACCAAGGTAAGAAGTTTTACTATCAACTTTTCCCCTCTTCCTATGTTCCCTCCTCTTGCTCTACTGCAGCTTAGTTTGTTCTTTTCTTCCATTATTTTGACTTGAGCCAGGACAGTTTTCTGAGTTTCATCTCAGGTTTCCAGGATGGCCAACTTAGCAACTAGGGCCTACAGCGGATGACTGCTCCTCAGAAGCGGCTGGCAAATCAGCATCAGCATAGCCTGGTTTGGCATCCTCTTCGACACTGATTTTACTCTTAGGCGAGAGACGCTTGACTTCTTCAGATGTGTAGATAAAGATTTTTTTTACCATGCTGCAAAACTCACTGAAAAAAGGCCAGAAATTAGAAAAAAAAAAAAAAAACATGATGAATCAGACGCCAATGGACTTTTGTGGTGTAATCCACCATTGAGATTGATCCCATTAATCCCATACCATCCTCCACACAAAGAAGGAAAAACAGGGAGTGATGTTACTATTGAAGTTATTCATATGTCTGCGAGTACTCAAATCTTCTACAAGAGCTAAAGCACTAGATTTATATAAAGATTTGTGTAAAGTAATATTGGAGAAAACTGTCCTATGGATTAAATTTTCATTCCCATTTACAAATCCATTTTTAGACTAGCTGATGGACTCTTCCATTAGAGGTCAAGGCCATTTTCTCAATTTACTATGAATACAAATACAGTATAAGGCAGAAGTAAGTTTTTCATAAACAGGCGAGAACCATTTTAATCATGATTATGCTGAGATTACGCATTGAATTTCTGCTAGTAGATCCATAATCAAAAAAGTGTTTGTGATTGTTCCAGAAGAAATGAAACAAAAGATAGGGTAGAGCTAGGACAGTTATTCATAATCCAGTTGCGGGGTCGAAAGATTTATATCTGGACATGTTCTAAAAGTTAGAACAGACAATGGTTATGGTTTTGGAAACTTACTGCCATGGATCATCTCCAACCATCATCATATCATCTTCATCATCTGTGTAGACAACCTGCCATTTCCCTGATGAACAACTGAGCTCCCCTTTAATATCAAACAACAGCTCCAGTTTCTTAAGAAGGTCCTCATAACACTCAAAACGTGTCAAATCTACAGCCCTCCCAACAGCCACATCTTGCATATGAACCTGAAATAATTCCATTAACTTGCACCATTAGATCAAGTCCGATAACTTTCCTCAGTGTAGCCTGGTACAACTAGTATACAGAATATCTGCATTTACAACGAATAAGCAAGAGATTTCTACTCGGATTAGAACAGTACAAGTTCTGGCACCATCAAATCTGTTTAAGTCATTCCTCTTTCTAGTTTCAACGTAACCATATGTGAGCATAGGGGAAAAAAGGGGTTCAGTAAAGTGACTAAGCACAAAATGCAAGTGAAGCGCATACATTTACCTTTGTGCAGGTACGACTTTGTTTACTCTGAGATTCCGATGGAGATCTCTGCGAAGATTTTTCAGGATCACAGCTCAGCGAAGGCACATCAGATCGATTAACATTGGATCTATCAGATTCAGCCTCCAAAGATGGAACTGGAAGATCCTCCCCAACCCCAGTAGAAGATTCATCCAAATTGGAATGATCAAAAAGCTGAATACCAAACAAACGGCAGCCTGCTCCACTACTCTTTCTCTTTTCACCAGATTCTTTGTTGACAACTGAACCCAACGACTCTGATGCATTGTCTGCTCTATTGGACCAATAGATGGAGTGGCTTGATATTGCAGGAAGGGAACTATTTGCTGTGAAACCAGCTGAACCTGCTTTTGTCACGGAAGAAAACTGATCACGTGTACGCTCGACCTCAGCAGATGCAGTCACAGGAGATTCACCCGGAGACTTCCAAATGCCTGATGTGAAGAGAATAATTAATATAGAGACAACTTACTTATAAGCATTAAAATCAAGCAAAAGCAAAAAATATACCCAGTGCAGACAAATCTGTCGCTGATGATGGCATCACAGCAGGTCGTGGCCGCTTATTCCTTTGAGTAGTAGGTTGGGTATTGCTAGCAGTTGTGGCTACCAGTGGTTCTAATTCCCACGGTGAAACTCTCTCCGGGCGCACAATCGATGAAGGTTCATCCCATTGAACCTGCAAAAAAATACATCAGGAATAATTTAGCAGTTTAAGATGCTCAAAAGAATACAGCAATATTTGGTACTAACATATCTTCTCACCAGAGCCTCAAGGTTGAATAGCTTGTAAATATAGAAAGAAACTTTACCTTCAAAGATCTCCATTCAGAATTTTCCCAACTTGATGAAGAAGTATCATTGACGCCAACAATAGTGCCACTGAACCTGTCAGATTGTAGGAACAGATAGATGAGCAAATATCCAGGAAAAACTACTTGAAAAAAAGGCCCAGAACAACAGATATACCTTCTTTCAGGAACTTCATCACCTTCGAATCTCATTTTGAACCTCATACCAACAGAAAGCTTGTGGCTCTTGGCCTCCAGGTACTTGTTCACACTCACAAGGAATTCGGACCTACTAGTTCTGTCACAGAAGAGCCCTCTTTCAGAAACTGGAGTCATTGGAAATAAAGAGCTATAGCATACAATAATCAAATATAGTAGTACACACCCGTCAAAAAAAAAAAAAAAAATATATATATATATATACATATATATATATATATATATAGTATGCAACAACTTCAGGTTTCAATGGACAAGAAAAGGAAAATCCCAAAATGCTGAAAGACAGATTCTGCGTGACTAAATAGAGGAGTAAGCGGGACCAGTGTCCATTCCAATCCAATCCAAACTTGCTGGAGATAAACACGAAAGTTTGGACTGGATTCAAACTCATATTATCGAGTCCTAATTATTTTCGATTGGATTTTCACAACCTATTGGAGTTTAAAATCCAAAAAAGTTTTATAACATTTACATGTACTTCATATAATTTAAGGTGCTCCATATATTGAAGTTATGAAATTTGATATTGAAGAGTAAGATATGTTATAAGCTTTTATATATGGCACTAATGAAATTGATCTATACTATTATTTGGAAACAAAAAAGTCAAAAGGATATGTTATACTCACAATTCACATGCGTGTATAATATACTAATAATATGATTTCCCCATTTTGTGTAATTTGTCAAACACCTCTCTTCCTTGGAAGAAATAGGAGTATTAATCAGCCAAAACCTTATCATTTCATATTCTGCTTCTTAACACTGATGAGTTCTTACAATGACATTTACAGTTTTATCTCCCTATAAAGTCGATAACAATAAACAAAAGTATAACAGAATTTGTACTGTTGTTAGTGTGAAAATGACTTCAATCAAACAGATAATAAATAATTATCTATATTTCTTAATTTTAATTTAGTATTTCCTTCTAAATTGTTCAAATTAGAGTCATATGTTTCTTTCATCCTTTTTTTTTTAATCAATATCAAATCTAATATTTTATGGAGTAGCAAAAAATGTTTTAGCTACTAATTGTCAATAAAAATACCTTTGAACAAATGTATTGTGTTCAAAAATCAATGCTTCACTATAGATACAATAACTCAAATAGTGAAACATATTTTGCTCTTAATTTCTCCATATCTATCTCTACCTCTTTTTTAAGTTAATAGAAAGTGTGAAATATATGAGAGAAGAGTGATACACAAAATTATTCGCTAAACTCTGGAGGATACTATATATGACGTTAAAAGTTTCCCATTATTATTTGTGACCTGTAGATACGGTGGATTTAAAACCTAGTTATGTTTATTTGCTTCAATCTTCTCCAACAATAACAACAACGACAGCTCTCTTATCTTACCTTCATTGTTTGCAACTCCAACCCTGCATTCTCTTATATAAAGTGCTATATGCGTCAACCTTTCCCAATTTCTATAAATAATAACAACGACATGCTCCATACTGAAAATTGTAGGGCTAAATAAGTTTAATTAGGTCTAAAAACTTTAATCTAAATTGGATGTGATTGGGTTTTAAAAATTTTGGACTGGATTTGGACACAGATTTTGAACTACAAAAATTATTCTCTCATTCAGATACTATCCAATATACACCCATATGTATGCAGTTAAAAAGATTAATGGCAGCACATTCGGATACTATTCTCTCATTATGTAACTGTTCTTCCATGCTTTCTCAGTCTTTTATAATTGCTATGTGTAGGGGACTAGAGGAGGCACAAGAATTAAGGAAAAGGGGGAGGGAGGACCTTATAGACCCGTGTGCTATGTACAATAGAAAAGAGATATGGTAATTTAAGGGGAAAGGGGAAGTGGGGACCACAAAAACTTTCCAAAAGAGGATATGTAGCAACTAATATGAAATTTGTGAGAAGGGAAAAAAGTAGCAATAATAAAAGTACGGGGGAAGTATAAGAGAAATCCTTCTTGCAATCTCTTTTCATCTCATTCTTCACCAGAAGAAAAATTCTCCAACTTCCTCTTTATGAAATTTGTGAGAAGGGAAAAAAGTAGCAATAATAAAAGTACGGGGGAAGTATAAGAGAAATCCTTCTTGCAATCTCTTTTCATCTCATTCTTCACCAGAAGAAAAATTCCCCAACTTCCTCTGTCCATGACACAAGTATAAGAAGAATGGGTAAAACCTCCTCGGTCCCCCTCCCACCCCAACCACTTTTCTACACCTCCGCTCTTGACTAAAGGTAAGGTGCTGAAAATATACAAAATGGCTGGTAAATTATAGAGAGATGTAACCCAAAGCCACTAGTAAGCCCCAAAAAGTTAGAGAAGATAGCCAACAAGAACACAAGAGAGATATTATTTTGCAGTTGCAAACAATGCATCAAGGAGCCGATTACTATCTTACTACTAGTCTGGTGGCACTATTGTAAGTGCAGCATTACAGACAAAAAGAGGACCAAATGAAACGAAAGGAAGCCTCTTGCTACACATACTAAAAGACTGAGCGCACAAATTAACAATAAAAGCAAAGGGTCCCTGTCAAAAAAAAAAAAAAAAGCAAAGGGTCAAACAGGTCACATGTGGCATTTGCACAATGTTGTCATCAGCAAGGAAGCTACCCTAATTGCCATGACAAACTCACTTCATCCATCGGTCCTATCATATTCTATTAAATAGATACATATTAATGGAATTGCACATACCAATAAATCATTCTTCAACATTGCATGAAAATGGATAAAAAGCGCAATAGATTGCGATATGAACCTTGGCTTGTAGAAAACTGAAAAGAGGGTTCCCGTTTGAATTGCATGGGCTGCTGTGGCAAGAACACCAAGGTGCATACTATGACTAGAAATAACAGAAGATGGCATATTGTTCAACTGCCTCATCAGCCTCCTCACTCCAACGAGCAGTTCTCCATTTTCGCCTCTGCCGATAAGTAAAATGAAAAAAACAAACAGGTATCAAAGAAGATAGTTCATATTTTCATTTTCTATGATGGCATTCATAGACTTCCAAGAAAGTCCCTCACTTTAGAATGAGTAAAACTCACCTCAAAAATATAAATGCATCACCAGCTACAAGCTTCTTGGAACTAACAAACACACTCCACCCTGTAGTCAGTAGGTGGCGCCTTGGTTGCCCTGCAAGATGTATTAGAAGGTAAACTTACGCAGAAACATAACTTGGTCTCCCATGGGCATGTGATCCAATAGTAGTAAGATTGATCAAGCATGTCTTATAAATGACAAAATTTCTTCAAAGTACGCAGACACTGCAAAAAGCATCAAGCAACATTGTGGCCATCCTCGAAGCCTTTAAGACAGCAACAATATGGTACCAAATTTTCAAAAATTGCTACCAGCTCTGGTCATACATCTCTAATAACCACCAATTGTAGCAATTTTGAAAATTTATATAGTTCAAGTGCAAGCAAGAACCAAAACAAACACACAAAAATATAAAGTAAAAATAGAAGATACTGCAAAGATATTTGCTCAAATCGGACTCTCAAAGGGTATCCCTTGTTCCCCATCAACATGACCAATCTTAATATTCAGCATAATGATTTGATCCAAAAATTAAAAAGAGGAGCATATGGAATGTGGAATGTCTGCATCTAAAAACTTTATGTGGAGCTTTACTCTGTATACAAGCATTACTCCAAAACAATCAAATGAAAACCTTGGTTATTTCGTCACATGCATGAACATAGTTGGTATACACCGCTCTGTCTACATACAGGTCTGCTCACCTCGAAAAATATGACGAAAATGCCACTCATTGCTATGAAGATCTGTAGCAACAAGCTCCTGCCAAGGTGGCTGTTGAGACATATCCTGCGAAGTAGTTCAACATGAATAAAATAGAGGAAAGAACATACATATACGAAGCTCATTTGCTATCAGGAAAATTTTGACAGCGCAATTCTTTTCAAGCATACTACTCCCCAGTCCCCAGTCCTCTATTAATTGTCCTGATTGACATTTATGGTCAAACTCATAAATCTTTTATCATATTTTCTCACCATTGTTAATATCGACATCTTATGCTTCAACTCTTGTTAACTTCACATCAATGAATAATTTCAATATATCAACATGTAATTAGAGATATTAATGGCCAAAGTCGTTGGATACCATAAAAGTCAAAGGACAATCATTCAAGGACAGAAGAAGTATTAGCAAAAAGAAAAGACATTGTTCTGCCCCTCATTTCTTTGATTTCTTATACCAAACCTACTTTCCTAAAAACATTTAACTAAGTTAAGAAGTCAAGCCTCACCAGGGGGGGTAAGCAATCATCTGCATGCCTGCGAAGCACAGAGAATCCACCATGCGTGCTAGTATCAGAAGCCGTCAGTGTCTTGCAAAATGAATGCACATTGCACCTTGGAGGATCTGGCACTGGAGGATCAGGCTTTGTAACTTCACTTTGCTGCGCAACAGGAAAGGCAGCAAGATTAGATAAATCTTAATAATGTTGATAAGAAGACAGGATGTAACTCTAATTAAGCTGATCTAAACATGAAGAGACATAGCACAAAATAAACAGCACAACATTTATGCAACTCATGAAGCCTAACTCTTACGAACAATCACAAGGTGTAAGGCAGCAAATTTAGATAAATGTTTATATTTTGATAAGAAGACATAAGGTAACACTGATTAAGCCGATCTAAATTCTAAACATGAAGAGACATAGCACGAAATATACAGCACAACATTTATGCAACTCATGAGCCTAACTCTCATGATAACAATCACGTGTAAAAACTAAAATCTCAATTAATATGACATGTGCTTGTCCGCTTCTAGTTGAGAGTGAGGTGTCAGAACTGAGGGTTTTTTTCCATCAATAGAGAGAGAGAAATTAAAACGGAGACTCACATCTCTTTCAGGAACCAGAGTTATCTGAGCATAAACTTCATCTGTTTCAGGTTCCGCCTATACAACAAACATGATCATTCTCAAAACCCTTTCGTCATTCACAAATATAAGGAGCCATAAATATGAAAAGAGTGAAAAAGCAACCATCATTAGAAGTGATGGCAATGATACTAACCCGAAGTTCAATATTAGCCACTTTGCAAAGAATTTTAGATGGCAAATTGAATGAAGGCATCTGCTGTTCTAATCCCTGATGTGTTGAAGCTTCAAGCTGCAAAAAAGGATCGCCTCATCAAGAAAAAGAAAGATATCAACCAAATCCATAATTAAAAAAGATATGCTACAGTAGAGGAACAACAGATGCACATATAAAGCCTCTATATATTTTGGAACATGACGCAGACGCCCAACCCTCACACAGAGCATTCTCATTTAACCCACCAGCAGTGGCGGATTTAGTAGTGGTCCCTATAGGTCACGTGACCAACTATTTTTGAAAAAAAAAAAAAAAAAAAATCATTTTCCTCTCTCACACGCGAACACTAACCCTCATTCCCTCACCCAGTTTCTCTTTCTCTCTCGTTCTCCTTCGCGAACGCCTCGACGGAGATCTTCCCTCACCCATTAGGCAGACGGCGACGGCGACGGTCGACGCCTCGACGGAGATCTTCCCTCACCCAGTAGGTAGACGGCAGTAGCACTTCACACTTCAGGGCCTCAGAGGCGCGACGTAGATCTGCGAAGTCGCGAAGTGTCGCCAGTGGCTGAGACACTAAACTTCACCCTTGCGACTTGTCGCCGACTCGCCGGTGACCCGTGACTGGTGAGTTTATAATTCTTTCAGTTTTTTTATCATTTTTGTTCGCCGGTGAGATTTTGTTAGGGTTTTGTTCAATCACTTCAAAGTTCAATGTTCGACTTCGATCTATTTAGGTTGATTTAGGTTCTTTGTGGTTCTTTGTGGTCGATCTATTCGAAGGTCATTGAAGAGGAACTTGAGGTCATGGACAGATGGACTCATGGTTCGAAACTTCGAATTTAGGTTGATTTAAAGGTTCTTTGTGGTTGATTATTTAGGTTGATTATTTAGGTCGAATTTAGGTTCGAACTTGAGGAACTTGAGATCTATTTAGGTTGATTAATCTTGGCAGAGGGCTGCAGATTGGTGATGATGTTTGTGGTTGAATCTTACATCTTCACTTCTTCATGTCTGATTATAGGCGGCAGGCGGCAGTGGGCGGAGCGACGAGGCGGCAGCGGGAGCGGCGCCAAACTTCAGGTGACAGGTATTCTTCTAATTCAACCTTCTTAATCTTCGCTTAATCGCTAGGATGTCAATTGGATTTCATTAGGATTTCATTACGATTGTGTTGTGAACTTGTGATTTGGGAATTAGATTAGGATGCCAAATTGACAAATGATTGTGTATTTATGTATTTTTGTCAATTGGATTTCATAACAATTGTGTATTTGTGTTGTGATTTGGGAGTTATATTAGGATGCGAAATTGACAAATGATTGTGTATTTGTGTATTTTTGTCAATTGGATTTCATTACAATTGTGTTGTGATTTAGGAATTAGATTAGGATGCGAAATTGACAAATGATTGTGTTGTGAATTTGTGATTTAGGAATTATGTTACTAAGGTTAGAAATTAGAATGTTTTAGAAATCATTTTTGAATGATGTATCATGTATTATGTGCTTGATTGTATTGTGTTGACCTTTTAATCTCATTCAAATTATTAATTGATTTTATTTGAAGTAGTTTTTTTTAAATTCATGGATTATCTTATATGGATACGCGTATTCGAACCCGTACCCGTACCCGTCTCTGTGCAACCTAGTCGGTAGTGACCAACTATTCATAAATTCCTGAATCCGCCACTGCCCACCAGTGAATACTTCTCCAAATATCAAATAGAACAACTCAAAAGCAACAAAAGAAGTAAGCCAAACAATGAACCTCAAACTCAATTTTCAATGTGTTGGTAACCAGCCAACCACCATCACATAAGAACCCAAAGCCAAAAAAAAAAAAAAAAAAAAAAAAGACAGGTGATAGTATATTATAGAACTAAACCACCATCAAACTACAACAAGAATTAGCACACTGTCCGTAATATGATATCCTGGAAAGAAAGAAGAGTTACATGTAGTAACTACTAAGAAATGTGCGTGTTGTATTTCGTGACAAGGCAATTAATTGCCAACATCTACTAATAGAAAAACTACTAACAAATGCGCTGAGTTTTTCTCGCCTAAAAGTTTCACCATTAGTATCCCCATCAACATGATTAATTATATTAATAGGATGGAAGATTTAAGACTTAGGAGAGAATTGTATTCAAGGGAAGACAGGTAACGGAAGTGGTGATGCCAGTTGGAAGGAGTTTATGGAATACAAATTTACCATGCGGATCAATTTCATTTGTTTCGTTTGAGCTGCCAAACTAGTAGCGTACAGACATTCATATATATAATCAGTTCGGCTTCAAGTTCACCTCATTTCCATGTCAGATAATCGGTTTTGGAATTGGAAATGCTTACACATGACCAAAATCCTTTTTCCAGGTGTATGTATCTCCCCATCCTCTCTGTGACGCTATTCCATAATTTAGCATCTAAACAAATTGATAATATCCCTCCACCACCACCACCTCCAGACAAAAAAGGGGAGGCGGAGGATTTTATGATCCTACTCCCTTTATCCCCCAACATTTCTTTCAGGGTCCTCCAAAACAGCCTCACGACTTGTTTGATTTAAGGGGTACTACTGTGTACTAATAGTCCAACGAATACCCCCACTAGCAGCAGGAATTCAGAGTGGATGGTTGTTGAAAAGGAAAGTTTCTCTACTGTAAGTCAAATACTACGTCAATTATTGGCATTTTAACTAATAATAAACTGCTGATTTCCTTTTTCCCACAGTCTAGGACTAGGACTCTAGGCATTGCAAGTTTCAGAGGTAACTTGAAAATCAGAACATTGACCTAACACTTGACCTTTCTTACCCAGTCAACACATGTTCTCTTTTCATTCATGAGTCTCGACATAGATCAAGCACTCATATTTGGATTGTTTGCACATACACGAGGGAAGGTTTTGATTTAAAAATGATTTCTTTCATGTACATTGTATCTCCTAGTCTTGTGCACACCTATTAATTGACTATAGTGTGACTAAAATCATAATAAAGTAATGTTCTTCTGGCTGAAACAACAAAAAGTAATAAATTTCCCTCATCTGTTATATTTTATATTTATTGTGCTAATATTTTCACACTGCCTCAAACTCGTCAGCGTAAAAATTTGTTGCTGAACTTTGTCCCAAATTAATTGCCACAATTTCCGTAATGGACTGTCCCTATTTGTTTGCCACATACCTTTATCTTTGCAATCCCTTCTTTTACCTTTTCTCTACGATTGGGCCCTACACAGCACACCTACCACCTACTTTTTCTCTCTATTTTTTTTTACTTTCCTAACATTTGTTGCCATAGTGGTTTGATAACAACCAATTTGGAGCAGAGGGAGTAATACATATTTTTACGCAGCGAGATTCATCAAGACTAGTAGACCATGCCATGCATATGCATAAATGGAAACTATTTCCACTGTTCATTTTTGTTCTTCATGGTTCATAAACAACTTTGGCCACAAAATCTCACCAACATATAAGAAAAATCATAATCATGTAGGATTCTTGTTAGATTCACTACATATATTCTCAAAATATCAATATTTACAACTTCTATTAATACGTAATTAGTGATATTAATGGTCAAATTTTGTATCAGAACTCAAAAATGGTGGAAAAGCAGCCATGAAAAAAGAGGGAGTAACAATTAATAAAAGAACCAAAAGGAACACATATCTACTAATGCTAATCGCATTTACAAAGGGAAAGTGTTCAAGATAGAATACAGGGGCAGATTGACTAACAGTTAAAAAAATAGAAAAAAAAAGAGGAGGCTAACAGTTTAAAAGAAAAAAAAAAGAAAAAAAGAGGGTCAATGATCCAGAAGCACAAAATACAAATAAATAATGAAGACAAAGTGAAGATAAAGCTAAACAAGCTAGCGACCAAAGAAGAAAGCTTACTTTCTTAGTCCACCAAAGTCGACACGAGGAAAGCAAAACACATACAACAGAGGAAAGTAACCAAAGGCGGCAAATAATGCAGAATTTCAAACAACAAATTATTAGATTAAAACGAAAAAGGTCCGCCTACCTGCTCCATGTGACCTTGAGGAAAGTAATAAACACGCTCCTCTTCACGAGGAACATTTACTAGTGGTCCAGCACAGGCAAACCAGAGCTCCTTGTACAAAGCATCTACATTTGATCCATAACAAATCATTGTTACATTAATGAATAAGAGCTTAAAATGATCAGGATATGACAAGAAACTAGACAACAGCACAAAGAGTTGCCCACCTGCTTTCCATAACGTAAATTGTGAGAGAAGGGACTTGCCCAACATAAAATCAATTGAGATTATAACATCCATAAAAACAACGTGAATTACAAACAAGGCTACACATGATAAATCCATCCAGAGCAGCCCATTCTTATTGAAAATCAGCAGCTTAAATAAACATGTCAACTCACTCGCACAAACTGGTTTTCACATCTTGAATAAAGAATTGGATTAAGATTTTTTTGGCTTGTGACTCCCGCACATACAGAAAAACATTTGAGTTCCACCTAATTCCCCTCAATATAACAAAGTACTAGTTCCCCAAACTTGTGCCTCCGGTGGACCACAGGTTTGACTCAAAAGCCTGAACACCGAACCATAGAGCCAAAAGCGGTTAAAGAGGAAAGCAGATAGACACAGATATTCCAATTTCAAAAGGTCACAAATTTTAGCAGATCAGCTTCTCATATTCGGTGTTTCCTAAAAGCATGCTTTGGCTCCACCCTGATTTCAATTTAACAAACTCAAGCTTTACACTTGACCTAAAACTTCTTGGTCTCAATGACAATGATACTCTTAAGACTGGACTGTATAATGGTAGTGTTCAAATATAGGGAATCTTGAGTAATAAGCCAATATATACTCTGAGTGTACTAGATCCAAGTCATCCAACCAAACAGAACAGCAATAGACACAGTGGATCATGGGTTGAATACAAACGGATAGAATTGAAGAGAAATATCTCATCCGAAAGCAGTTTTGGTTTAGGCATTAACAATGAGATCTAAAGACCCAAGCCGATATATATACGTTCTTCAACCCAAATTATAAGGAAGTGCAATTACCACCAAAAGTATCCCTTTGAAATACATGAACCCACCCCCGCCCCCACCCCCTACAATGAATTTCAAAAAAAAAAAAAAAAAAACACAGGTTAGCCGTAGCACCTTAAAATTAAATCAAACATCTGAATGTGATGATAAAAATGGGAAGAAACTGGCAGAAAGTACAGAACAAAGAAAAATTGCTAAAAAGTAGAACAGAAAAATGACAGTGTTTATTTGTGTATATATATAGATTTCCACTCAAGTACCCCATTTTGAAAATCAGACAATCTTGGGACACATAGCAATTAACATAATACACCCACTAATGCTCTATCTAGTATAGCTTCAAATAACATCAAAAAAACTCAGCAAAACAAGTGCATACAAATAAAACTAATCTCTGAGTAAAGTATCAAATCCAATAGTCAGTTACAAGGTGGTTGACAAGATTATAGTCAATAAAATTTGCTTTCAGAAAGAGCAAAAGGAAAAGGGTATGATATATGTTCATAGATGCACAATCCAACATCGAAAGTCTAAGCTAAAATAAGAAAAGGGACCTATACAAAATCAGGACGACAAAAAGTTTCCATATGAAAAATACATATGTATCAAAGCAGAACTTCGGAGTAAAACCAAAATAGCCCAATTGCCATCAAGAACAGCGTTCATCCTTATCCATGTACACTACAGTGCAAGCAAAAACCATAGCTGGCAAAAACTGAAAATGGAAAAACAATTCGAACCTTGCTCTGGCCGTCCACCAGACCGATGAGTGCCTTGGAGCGCCATGAGAAGCTACCCACAGTCACACCAAACCTCCCTATATATAATAATATCTCCTCAGTCTCCCCGAGGTTGTGAAACGTGTAATTTGTTACTGCAAAACGTGTAAAAGAATGCTGTAAATTTATAAAAGGTCACCTTGACGTGCTAAACATGACCATCTCTAAAAGGTATTAGATTAGCCAGATGGTCACTGATCACACATACTAAACAATAATCAATGATTAGCAAAAGTTAACTGTTACTACAACCTCAAGAATGGTACACATGATTAATTATGCAGATTTTAGATTGGGATTCACGTCATGACAATTAAGACAAGTTCATATCCTTCGAGATCTCGAAAATTAATCACAATTGGCTCCATTCATCCAGTTCAGCCACACAAGCAATGTAGTCTTACTTTTCAGGTCAGTATGCGTTACCGGACCAACAGAATGGAACTTTTTTCACAAGCTTTGCATTTCCACTCCCTCTTTTACTCAAAACTACTGCCTAACTTTCTGTGGGCTAGAATGACCCTAAGAAGTAAACAATTAAAACTGGCTGTTATATCGGGATAGCAGGTTATTCATGAAGCAATAACAGCATACAGTCTCGAAGACTCCACTGATCACACCATCAGCACACCCAAAACTAAATAAGAAATCTGAAAAAATAAATACTACATCTGTTCCAAATTTATGGGCACCTTCTACTTGCTTTGACTCACATGAGTTCCCTATTACTTATCGTGTTGCTCTTAACCATTTATCTGTTATTTCTTCAATTTAAACATACAGAATTTCAGTAATAAACAACAAAGATGTGTACCATTTAATAAAAAAATTGAGGACTTGTAATTTAGATCGCTTTAAAATGACACCCAAATTGTGGCCTATCATTTACATTAAGTGACTACATATAAGGAAAGATATATTAGCATATTGTTCATAAAATCCCAGTAAAATTTCACACAAACTACTTGATCAACAATTACCTAACTTCGACATTTGCCAAATTATGTCAATAAGGTCAACATTACCTCAATATCAAATTTCTCATAGCTCACCAAAAAATAAAAATAAAAATAAAAACCCACTACCCCCTCCCTAAAAGAATTTTTATTAAAATATCAACAAAATACCCACAAAAATTCAACCTTAAATATAGCTATAAAAACCCCAAAAAGAAATGCTAAAAAATCAACATTTAAAGAATTCCATACCTCAATAACAGGAGGACCGATCTGAGCTAAAATTAGATCAAAATGACCCATAAAAAGCTGGGTCTAAATTTTTGGCAAATAATAATACTCCCTTATGATCCAAAGTACCAAACTCAAGCTCAGATATTCAACAAGCAAAATATATAATTTACCCACAAAAAAAAAATGGAATTTTGAGGAGAAAATAAAAAAATAGGGTTTTTTAGACGAAAAAAAGAGGAGAGAGAAAATGGGGTGTGGGGGGAATTGGGAGGTAAAAGGGTTGTCTGCAGGGAAGAGATGTGGATTTGGATCGTCCTTGCCTGGTCGAAGCCGACAGCTCCTTCCCCTCCCTTCAATTATTAAAATAATTTTATTGTTTCTTTATTTTTTATTTTTTATTTTTTAGATTATAAAAAATAATAATTTCTCTCTCCTAAATCCTAATCTGATTATATAAAAAATTATTTAAATTGCACTACAGTAAATTACCCTTGTTAGGGGATTATTTAAATTCAGTAGGGAAGAGATTAATTAAGCTAGTGGAAGATATGTTTACTTCCAATCTTCCATGGTAGATTTTCATTTTGTACCTAAATCACCCTTGTTAGGCTATGTTCAGTTCACCTTATTTTTGCTTATTTCAGATCAGATCAGATCAGAAAAAATAAGTTCAGATCAGATCAGATCAGATAAGTTCAGATCAGATCAGATCAGATCAGTTCAGATTATGCTTATATTTAAAAACTTATTATTATTATTATTATCATCATGATTATTATGATTATTAGTATTACTAATGCTATTATTGTTATTGTAATAATAATTATTATTGTTGTTGTTGTTATTATTATTATTATTATTATTATTATTATTATTAATATTACTTTATACAATTACTATTATTATTAATATTACTATTTACTAGTACATTTGTTCAAAAAGATTATTATTATTGTCGTTGTTGTACTTATTAATTATTAATATTGGTAATTATTATTAATGTCGTTGCTTTTATTATAAATGTCATTGATATCACTATTTGAAGCTATTTGTGTTCAAGAAGAAGAATGTTCTTTTGGCATTTGTAAGTGTTCTTTTTTATATTTATTCTAATTAATAATTTTGATATGTGATGTTCTTTTTGATGTTGTACATGTAACGAACATGACAATAGTATATGATGTTTATTTCTTAAAACAATTTTGGTAGAATAATATAAATTATATATTACTAGTTTATATAAAATATGAGTAGCATGGGATAACCTAATGGTGTTGTCATCACGTTCAAAATTTTCCCTACAAAAGATTTCAACTTATCTTTAAAAACAAAGTTTATATAGAACAAGACAACGATATAAGAAGAATATTTAACCATTTTGTTCAAGATCATATGATTATATATATTTATAGGTTTATTTATAATAAAAAAGAACAATTTATTGATATAACAAAGAACATGTTGTTAGTTAAATCCAAACATGTCATCAATATAAAAATAACATCTATCTTTTATTTTTAAAATGTGTTCTTTAAATAGATCTTGTATGCTCTTCCAGTATATGTTCTTTTTTTGATATCATCATATGTTCTTTTCATTACTACCTAAATTCTTATTATTAACGGACCTTGAACATGAGTGTTCTTTTATGTTTAATTTTTTGGGGCCCCTTTCGGGAATCCCGTGGTAAGACGAATTTTCTCTGGGCAGCCCTTGAACAGGGTCACTCACATAAAGACCCAACAAGCCCCAACCCCCCTCCCCCACCCACAAAAATATTGAAATATATGCTTCCACCAAGATTTGAACATTGGTCTCCCATGTGGGAGGTAAGAAGCCATACCATTGGACCCAAGAGTCCTTAGTCTTTTATTTTTAATTGTATGTTCATATACTAATGTGCTCTTTTTCAAAAAAAAAAAAATATTGATTATGCTATAATAATAATAATAATACTAATAATAATAATAATAATAATAATTATTATTATTATTATTATTATTATTATTATTATTATTATTATTATTATTATTATTATTATTATGTTATCTATATTATTATTATTATTATTATTATTATTATTATTATTATTATTATTGTTATTGTTATTATTGTTATTATTATTATAATATTATTTATATTATTATTATTATAAAATTATTATTATTATTATTATTATTATTATTATTATATTATTATTATTATTATTATTATTATTATTGAAAGTTGTGCATAGTAATAAAATGATAGCAATAGTAATACTAGTAATGAAATACAAAGTAATAATAATATTAGTAATAATATGTTTTTTAAAAGATAAGTTCAGATCAGATCAGATTAGAAAAAATAAGTTCAGATCAGATCAGATCAGAAAAAATAAGTTCAGATCAGATCAGATAAGTTCAGATCAGAAAATTTCAGGTGAACTAAACATAGCCTTAGTTTAGACTTGAATTAGTTCTTTTGTGTTAGTTTAGAATTGAAGATTGATTAAAGAGTGTGAGATCTTCAAGTTGTGATTATGATATGAATGAGGGTAATTATCGTTATGACTTGTTCGAGTTTTTTTACCTAGATAATGATAACATAAAAGAAAATTATCACTTTACATTAGTTTGGAAAATATTTTCCTAGGTACCGTCCACGTAAGATAATATTTTTTTATTTGGTTTAGGCAACCGCTAACCCAACTAACGGTTACCTAAAACCGCTAATGTAATTAGCGGTTCATTATGGTAAATTGCTAATTGGATTACGATTTCTTCTTACAAAATAAAACAATTGTTTAGCAACATATCATACCTAAGGAAATCCCATAACTTCTCTTTCTCTCTCACGCGAAGTCAAAATATAGTGCCTTCTGCCAACTGACCTCCACATGAGATGTCGCACATGCTTAAGCTAGGCAGGCGGACCAGAGGTCGTCGTCCTTGGATGGTGCCGTCTCACGACAGTTTAGAATCTCATGAAGAAAATGCCTTTATTAAAGGGTTGCGTTTTCTCTTCAAATCTCAAAGGTTTTTCTTTAAAAATAAATCGAACAATTGGTAATAATTAGGATGGGAACTGGTAAATTTGCCTTTATAATTGTTGTTTCAATTATCACCATCAACAACATGGACATAAGCATTCAACTATCAAACCCGAAAAACAACAATTATGATATTATAAAAAAATAAAAATAAAAGAAGAAGTAAATGAGAGGAAGTACTTGTTGACCTCCACACTTGTAGCAGGCTTCTTCTAAACAAATTCCATCTTCTTGCTCTCAAATTGGGACCTACCGGTTATAAGAATGGTTTATCTCTCCTCTCGTAAAACTTAGGTTGACTTTTTTTTCCGTTGAAACTCTAGTACAATTGTTAATTGGTATATGTTAACCACTAGTGTAAATAGCGGTTTTATACAATTTGACTGCTATTTGGCTAGTGGTTTTCCTATGTGGTAAACGCTAATTCACTTAGTTGTGTTTGCTTTGGGACAATAAAAAAATTAAAAGTCATACCCTACGTAGATGGTACCCAAGGAAATATTATTTGATTCAACATAAATTGAGAATATTTTCTTAATCTACCATTAGGAAAAAATTCTGATTTATGAAGTTGTGGTTATACATATATATATATATATATATATATATATATATATATATATATATATATATATATATATATATATATAATTTATGGAAAATATCAATTTAAATTTTCGAGATCCCAAGGTTTCTATGAACTCTAGTTAAGAATTTATATTTGTTTCCTTTATGATTGGATTTTTAATCTTGAAAAAGATGAAGTGTTGATTTTTTTTTTTTTAGAATTTATACATGGCTTCTGAATTCTACCATAATAAAGATGTTATAAATAATATATGTCTTACTATTCACTAATTTGAACACCTAGAGGCTTTCCCATGTACCTGACAAAAGTTGAAGGAGTGTTAATGGAACTAGTGGTCTATAGTATCAAATAACAACCAATAAACCACCATATATAATTCTCTAATCAATTGCTATAATGTGCAGTTGAATGAAGATCAAGTATATCAAACTTACTTCCTCCAGATCAAGTAAGATGCTACACTTCTTTTCTTTCCTTATTTAGTAATTTTTGGGCTGTGAAATGACCATATTACCCTTACTTAAAAATTAAAAACGACATTAGCATACCTAATGAAATCCAGGGCCGGGACTACGATTATCGGGGCCCTGTTCAAATTCTCAAATTTGGGCCCTTGACTAGTACTTAAAGTAAGTACACATTTTTTTTATCGTAAAAACATCAATAAAAGATAATAATTAAGGATTAAACCATTAAAATTGAGTGTTAAAGGACCCCATCTCTTCAACTTCTATTGTGAGTATTAATGTAATTTTTTTCCAGAGGTGATGATATTAATGGGAGTTAGATGTTTAGAATCTGGAGTGGAAGTAAACAATTTGGGTTTTGGAATTTGGGAGTAGGCAAGAATGAGAATATGGAGACTTGAACTTGGAAATTTTGATCGAGACTTTCAAGAGACAAAGCAATTATTACACCTTGTCTCATAACTATAAATGCCCATTCCAGATAAAAAACAGAAGAAAAAAAAGCTGACGAAGAGAGACATACAGATATAGGCATACAGCTGTCACATGCTAAAAGTAAAAATGGGTAATTTTTGTAGCAACAAAATGCCACTAGGATTCAAACTTGACATCTGCATGTCAAGAGAGCGCCCCATTTTACCAACTGCTCCAGATTGTTTTTGTTTCAAAATGCTGGAAGTATTGGTACTTATAAAGTATTTTGGAGCCCCTTTAATCTTCCCAGAACCACCTATGATGAAATCTCTAAACACATTAGCCCAATTTAAGGATTCCCACCAAAATCATTAAACTTCAACAACTTTCAAGATTCAAACCCCCAATTAAATTCATCCCACCCAATTAAATCATCCAACCTTTCCCCTTATATCTCAAACTTTCTTCTCTCTCTCCTCATCTATCCTCCCTATTCATCCCTTCTCACCCAGAAACCCTAGAAATTGAGTCCCAAACCCACATCTCCTCCTCTTCTCCTCTCCTCGTCAACCTAAAACACGAATTTTCAATTATGGCCCATAAATTCATCCCCAACTTGAGTCCCTTTACTGATGCGTTGTTCGAGACTGATGATGATGGGGAAACTCTGTTAATTAAGGACATTTGTGACTCTTTTGAACAAAGATCTTCGTGGCCACGACGGTTTTATGTAGTCGAAGGTGCTGAAAATCATCTGGGCTACCTCGGAAAGAAGGCTCTTGGCTCTTGTAAGACTCCTCATGTTTGCTATAAAGGGATTCAGTAGGCTACTCATTCCAACAAGATGCATCTTTCTTTTATGGAGCTTATTTCCTTACTTACTCCACAGTTAAGCGTGCTTGGCTGAGACTAGTCTTGGGATAGGTGATCTCCTAGGAAGTTTCTCAGGGTGCGCATAAGTGAGGATAAAATGTATCGGAAGAACTTGTGTTGGTTATTGAGGACAGTTGTTGACCCTGAATGCGCATTGGTGACGATAGTCTCGACTCCGTATGGGTCGGGTGTTACAAATGGTATCAGAGCAATCTTGCGACTAGGGGTGATAACGAGCCTGATCTGTTCGCGAACAGTTCAGGATCGGCTCGGTCAAAGCTCGGCTCGTGGTGGCTCAGCTCGGATTCGGACTCGGCTCGAGGCTTTAACGAGCCGAGTTGAGCTAGGCAAAGCTCGGGCTCGAAAGCTCGTGAATGGGCTCGATTATACTTTAATATAGAAAATAATATATTTATACATATACATAAATATATTAACCTAGATATCACACAATAATAAGTTAATAGTTCCATTGCCTAAAAGAAACCTATAAATCTCAAATATTAAAAAAGGAAAAACAAAGAAAACATGTAAAAACTAGGGGTGATAACGAGCAAGCTTGTTCGTGAACAGTTCGAGCTCAACTAGTTTAACATTTGGCAAAGCTCGGCTCGAGCAAAGTTTGGCTCGATGAGGTACTTTGTTCTTTGCTCTTAACTTTAGATATGTTCCAGTTCTAAATTTTACACTCCATTCAATTTGTACATTGCAATCTGTACATTGCATGTGTATTTTCAGCTCTCAAGTTTAGACAGTGTTCGATCCAATCAGTTAGTACGATATGTACATTGCATGTGCATTTTCAATTCTCTTGTTTATACATTGTTCGATTAAGTATTAAGTAATTAGAATTGGTGGACCATGGTTGTATACGCCTGTTTTGCTTATACAGTTGGTGCTACCTAATCAATTTTATATAAGTATGTGATGTAATGTGTGAAAACTTGAAATATGCTATTAGACGATCTATTTTGTTGATGCGCTAGTATTAAGTAAAGAAGAGATGTGTGTTACATACAACCATATTGGGTAGCTTGGACAAGAAGTTTGTGCCATATAGCACATACTCATTATATTGCATCTTTAACTTTAAGTATTGTCCTGAGTTTTTTGCACATCAGATGTATCTACATGTTCATAATCAATTTCTTTAATCTAATCTAGAGGAAGAGGTCTAGCAATCGTCTTGTGGCATGGATGAAGGTTTGTGGGAGACTAGGAGTTAGTGAAAGAGCGGTATCAAGGTTAATCAATCGTTATGTGAAAAGAACATCGTTTTAGTCCCTATAGATCACTCACTAATCACTATACCACAGGCCTAGAGTTTATCTTTGTATATTTTATGCATGATTTATTCTGCAAGCGCCACAACTGAAAATTGTTTAATCATCTCACTCTCTTTTTGTCGCTCATATTGTGAGAGAATTGTATTTGGCTGGACAATGTGTGATTAGTGAACAAATATGAATATGCCAAGAAGTATTTATCACTAACTATAGCAAATTTTGACAACATATAAATATACATGTATTGCGTGATTATCATAGATGGCTTCATCTAGTAACAAAGAGGGGACAAAAAAGGTAATTAAGTGGAGGGAAGAAGAGACAATCATTTATGCGACGTTTGTCTTGAATTCATTAAGGCTAATGGTCGTAGTACATTTTACAGGTGGAAGGATATTCAAATGGATGTCGAAAAAAGGATCGAGCGTGAATTTAATAATTTGAAAACCTGCAAGAACAAATATGACACAATGAGAATAGACTGGATTAAATGGAAAGCACTGAAATCATCGGAAACTGGATTAGGATGGGATCCAATTTCAGGTTAAATTGATGCTTCAGATGAATGGTGGCAAAGAAAAATCAATGTGTGTTTTTGTTACTGTTATAACAAGTTTACTCATAAATACATGACTAGTAGGATAACATATGAATTTGAATCCTTCATTTTTCTTTCTATAATATTATAGGAGAATTCAGGCTTCAAAATTTTTCGACAAATAGGTGTCATCTTAGATTTGGAGAAAAAATGGGAAGAATTGTTTGGAGATTCATATGCAACAGGGGAGAATGTCTATATACCCTCTATGGACCCCGTTGAAGACCTCACCCTACAAACTGAAAATTTGGAGGAAAAAGACAGTGAAAGTCTTGGAGCTGATACTTATTTAGGCAACTCTCAATTTACTGACACTTCAATGAATGAACATTATTTCTTTCAAATTCTTATGGAACAAGCAAAAGATGATTCTACTTTTAGTAACTTGGGTAGTAATTCACAAACGATTATTAAAGGTACAACCAATGACATTCATGCTTCAAAGAAGAATAAAAAGCAACATACGACATCACACAATAACGTTCAAATGAAGCGTGTGAGGAGGCAATCAGCTAGTCCTTCGATGTTAGCTAAGGAAATTAGTGAAATGACATAATGTGTTAAACTAATGAGTCAAGGTAGTTCAAATAATAATTCTGGCATGCATTCATCCATGCCGTCCACAATCTCTACTGCAATGAAGATCATCAATCGCATGATAGGCGATCATATTTTAGAGAAACTCAATGATATGTTGCTTCATGTTCTTGTGTGATTGAAAATGCAACTAGAAGGAAAGTTTTCCTAAGCATGGAGGATGATGAAAGTCGGCTTATATGGTTACAACACTTGTATAATGATAAAGACAATTAGTTTATTGTAGTATTTAATTTTCTATTTGCTTTACTTGCAATAAAGTTCGAGTTTTGTTACTTGTCAAATTTGTGGATTGTTTTGTTTTAAAATTTTTTTGAATCAGGATGCAATTCATTTCATATTTTAATATTCTAAACATTTCTTACTAATAAATAAAAGTTGTGGTTTGCTTTTATATTTCACAAGCTCACCATAAATATGGATAGTGATGAAGAAAGCGCAAAATTATGATTGCAATTGCATATACAATGGCCCTGTTTGGCAATAAGGTTTGAGGTAGCGGGTAGAGGATTGACAATGTAAAAAAGCTACACAGGAAAAAATGAGTGTTTGATAAGGTAGTTGTTGTAGTAGAGGGTAGAGGTTTAGGTAGAGTTTGGGTAGTGGTTGAGAAAAGCTTGCTACCTCAACGTGTCACAAGTATAAGCAGCGGTGCAAAGTAATTAATTATTTTCAATTTTTTTTTTCTAGAAAAATTCAAGAAAAATCTTTCAATGTTCATCTGCTTAAAAGACTAACAGATTGGGCAGCCCGCGGCTCCAACTTCTTGCTAATAATTTGGAGAGATTTTTATCCAAAAATTTAAAATCAAAGTACTACTTCTATCTATATGTAACAACAGACGTTAACAGTAGCTAAAAATTTTCCATTATATTGATTATTGTTTCCCTTAGGTTTCTATCTCCTTCCTTCTCACTCATATTCTGGTTCAATTGAATTGAAAGTATGTACTTTTTCCTTCAAATTTATTAAATATGTGTTTCTTATGCTGCATATATGTTAGATTTTGAATTGGAGTCTTCACGGTGATCATCAAGAATACAACTTATTCATATTCTCTCCAATACAAGGTATTTTGTTCTTCTTATTAAAAGAAAGTGGTATTTTGTCCTTGAATTTAGATATGTTCTAGTTCTGAATTTTACACGCGATTCAATCTGTATATTGCAATCTATACATTGCATGTGTATTTTCAGCTCTCAAGCTTAGACACTGTTCGATTCAATTTATTAGTACAATAAGTACATTGCATGCGCATTTTGAATTCTCTAGTTTATACACTGTTTGATTTAGTATTAAGTAAATAGAATTGGTGGACCATGGTTGTATACGCCTGTTTTGCTTATACAGTTGGTGCTACCTAATCAAATTTATACAAGTATGTGCTTTAATGTGTGAAAACTTGAAATATGCTATTAGATGATATGTTTTGTTGATATGCTATTATTAAGTAAAGAAGAGATGTGTTTCATATACAAGCATGTTAGGCAGCTCGGTCGAGAAGTTCGTGCCATATAGCACATACTCATTATATTGCATCTTTGACTTTAAGTATTGTCCTGAGTTTTATGCATATAAGATGAATTTATATGCATATAATCCATTTCCTTAATCTGGTGTTGAGGAAGAGGTCTAACAATTGTCTTGTGGCATGGAAGAAGGTTTGTAAGAGACTAGGATTAAGTGAAAGAGCGGTATCATGGTTTACCGATCGTTATGTGAAAAGAACATCGTTCTAGTCCCTGTAGATCACTCACTAATCACTTTACCGTAGGCCTGAAGTTTATCTTTGTACATCTTATGAATGATCTATTCAGTGAGCGCCACAACGAGAAAATTGTTTGATCATCTCCCTCTCTTTTTGTGGCACATATTGTGAGAAAATTGTATTTGGCTGGATAATGTGTGATTGGTGAATAAAGATCATGTTTCTTTTATAATTTGAATATGCCAAGTAGTATTTATCACTAATTATAGAAAATTTTGACAACATATAAATATACATGTATTTCGTGATTATGGTAGATGGCTTCATCTAGTAACAAAGAGGGGACAAAAGAGGTACTAAAGTGGAGCGAAGAAGAGAATCATCTTATGCGACGTTTGTCTTGAATTCATTAAGGCTAATGGTCGTAATACATTTTACAAGTGGAAGGATATTCAAATGGATGTACAAAAAGGATCGGGTGTGAATTTAATATTTTGAAAACCTACAAGAACAAATATGACACAATGAGAAAAGACTAGATTAGATGGAAAGCATCGAAATCATCGGAAACTGGATTAGGATGGGATCCAATTTCGGGTTAAATTGATGCTTCGGACGAATGGTGGCAAATAAAAATCAAGGTTTGTTTTCAATTATTGTTAAAACAAGTTCACTCATAAATACATGACTAGTGGGATAACATATGAATTTGAATCCTTCAATTTTTTTTCTATAATATTATAGGAGAATTCAGGCTTCAAAAAGTTTCAACAAAGGGGTGTCATCTTAGATTTGGAGAAAAAATGGGAAGAATTATTTGGAGATTCATATGCAACAGGAGAGAATGTCTATATACCCTCTATGGACCCCATTGAAGATCTTACCCTAGAAACTGAACATTTGGAGGAAAAAGATAGTGAAAGTCTTGGAGCTGATACTTATTTAGAAAACTCTCAACTTACTATTGTTTTAATCAATGAAGATAATTTCTTTTAAATTTTTTGGAACAAGCAAAGGATGATTCTACTTTAGGTAACTTGGGTAGTGGTTCACAAACGACTACTAAAGGTACAACCAATGATATTTGTGCTTCAGAGAAGGACAAAAAGCAACCTACATCACACAATAACGTCCAAAGGAAGCGTATGAGGAGGCAATCAATTGGTTCTTCGATATTAGCTAAGGAGATTAGTGATATGACATAATACGTTAAACTAATGAGTCAAAGTAGTTCAATTAATAATTCTAACATGCATTCAACCATGTTCACAATCTCTGCTTCAATGAAGATAATCAATCGCATGATAGACAATCATATTTTGGAGAGACTCAGTCATCTGTTGCTTTGTTCTACTAGTGATTGAAAATGCAACTAGAAAGAATGTATTCCTAAGCATGGAGGATGATGAAAGTCAGCTTATATGGTTACAACACTTGTATAATAATAAAGTGTAGACAGATAATCGTGTCTCCCTATTTATCACCCTATGATGATTAATACCCCGGCCTATTTAGTCCGGATCGAGGAAAGAATAAAGAACGAGTATAAAATAAAATGTTTTAAGCCCAAAACCATATGCTAACTCTTATTATTAACCATTTTCGAAAATCATCTTTATAAGTAGTTTTACTAAGCCCACTTTCCAAAATATTTTAAAAAAATCCCATGTTTGAAAAACCTTTTAATAATAGTTTTTATGAAAGCCCAATTTTTAAAACCCTTTTTTAATCCCAAATTAATTAAATATATTAATTAATTTTATTAATAAAAATATCTTCTATAAAAAAATCATCTTTCTCCAAAGTGTTTTCAAATATCCTTTTACTCAAATATTTTCTTAAATCTTTGATAAATAATCTTTTTAGAAACCTAATTGTTTTTGGTTACCTATTGCATCCCAACAACCTAAATCTATGTATATATATGTATATATATGTATTATTTTTTTTTTTTTTTTTTTTTTTTTTTTATTATATATATGTATATATATATATTACCCAAACTTCATAATTTCCATGGCTAACAGAATCTCTCGACAGCCTCTGCAACTCACATCTCCCTAATCTCCACGGCTAAAATAATCTACGACGCCTCCTCATATTTTCTCACGGCCTAATCATCACCTAGTCTTCATCATCAATCTTAATATTTCACCCCTCATACAAACCGTAATCCCCCACAATTTTATGAATTTTATAAATATATTTAAAGTATATTTATAAATGTTTTTGTTATTCAAATAATTAATTTCTTGAGTGTTGACTATTTTAAAGTCAATGATTATTTAATGTTTTAAATGGTCAAATTATTTAAATTATTTTAAAGGTGGACTTTGAGAGTCGGCAATGATTTTAGATAAGTTGAGTAGTGGTAGTAAAAATGAATTTAATATTGGGTTAGAGGAGCCCAAACATATGACCATCTTTCATTAAACTAACCCATCAAGCCCATTTTTCTTTTGGACCCTAATGGGAACCTATAAATACCCTCCTACCTAACAAATTTTGTCTCATTAAAACAAAGCCCTAATTTCTCTCCTCCCTCCACTCACACTCGACACTCTCTCTTCCTCTTCTATATTATTTTGATGATGAGTTTTAATGTTTTAAGTATTGTTTTGGTGATTTAATAATTAAAGTTTGTATCTTTAACTATTTTAATATTAATTTCAGATTATATAATTAGTTTAGTGGAGTAAATAAATTTCAGATTTGATATATATGTTTAAATTAGGTTTTAAGCATGAAATCATGGATTTTTAGTGTTTTTAAGAGTTAGAACTATAGTACCATATTATAGTTTATGAAGTTGAGTACTTTAATCTTTATAACTATGTTAAAGTGAGTTTAAAAATGGTGTTTAAGAAATTATACATTGCTGGAATTTTTATTGGTATACCTATGGTGGATTTTAAAGGTTAAAGTATTGATTTTTAAGGGTTTTAATTGACTAGTGTGGTAGTACTATATTAAGAGATACTAAAGGTTGAAGTTTTAAGGTTTAGTAGAGTTTTAAAACACTTTTTAAGATTTATTAGAGTTGTTGTAATTTTTATTAGAGTATTAATACATGGATGCTTTGATATTTGGTAGGCGGAGACTTTACTTTGATTGATTTCTAAGGTTGAGAAAGTGGCCTCTTATATTGTCTATGCAAGATACGTACATACCTATGTGTTATTAAACTAGTATCATGTCCTAAGCTTAGGATTGATATAGTATCATGTGTAAGGAACACTTTATAGTTCATATGTGGCTTATATTTAAGTGATGAGTTTGCATGTTTTATACCGTTGTGTGAAGCATGTTGCCTATGATGAAATATTCTATGGTCGTATGAATGATTGATGCAAGTATGTGGATTGGGAACGTTTATTTTATTAATTCACATGAGTGATTAATAAATGTATTGTTTATTGGATCATTAATTGTATCATGTTGTTTCCTTGAATTTATTATATTATTTACTTTATAAGGACCGTGAGCCTTGTTTAGTAAAGTTGGGTATTTACCTATTGACAGGTTGGTTGATTGTTGATTTAAGTCAACAGATAAAGGTTGGTTGGTTATTGACTTTAGTCAATAGATAATGGGATTAATTCTAGGTCAATTGAGTTGTATGATCACAGTATCTAATTAATCCTAAGACAAAAACTGGAATCTTTGTGTTTTCTTGAGATTTATATTGGTTGTCTTATTGTTGTGAGTCCCAACATTCATTAATTTATTAATACTTAAAGTGGAAAGTGAATAGCAATAAATTTTAGACTTGTGCACGTTTGAAGTGTTGGACTAGTATGAGTTGGAGTACATGGTGGTAGCCAATGGATTTTCTTGGGACCGGATTATTCACTGTGTCCTATTTTTATTTAATTAGTACCTCGATATCTTTGGTTGCGGGAGTACGTAATCACGCCCGTACTTCGTCTTCTATATTGAAGACAACTTTTGGTTGGACAACTCTATCCATTGACTATTCAATTTGATTATAAAAATAATCTATTGGTTTTGTAAAGTCAAGTTCAGTATAGTGAGTCTGATATATTCTTATATTATTATTTATCTTTGATTTAATGCTTATTAGTATCATGTTAGGTTTTATGTTTTATTTATTATGTAAGCACTCAGCTTTACTGATTACGTGCTTTTCTGTGTGTCGACCATGAATGTGCCTTATTGATCATGTGATGACCCAATTGATGAGTAGTCATTTAGGATCAATAAAGCATCGACCATATCAGGTTTGAAGATGATGCATTATTGGGTTCGGGAAATCGTTTGGAGAGTTTGTGTTTTAGCTTATTTAATGCTTTCATAATTTTGGTTTAGTTACGGTTTAGTAGTTTGACTTTTATATTGGTTTGACTTTGGTTTGGTTTTAGAGTTGACTTTGTGGTTGACTAAGTTTAAATATGTTTTCAAAATTCTTTATTTATTTCCGCTGTAAAATTCTGAATAAGCCGATACGTTATCACACGAGCGATAATACTTTGATAATTCTCTAGATTTTGTGGGAAAAAAATATTTTATAATATAGAGAATTATCGGGGTGTTACAAAGTGGTATCAGAGCTTAGGTTTTTATTGGCCTTTTGTGCCAATCAATTTTTTTAGTCGCCTAGTTATTTGAAAAGAATTTCCAAAGAAAACAAGTTCCTACTTATTCGTTGTGCTTAAATCACTTTTGATAAATTCGAAACACGTTTTCAAAAGGGTTCAAATTTCAGAAAACCTAAGAGTTTTGGGATCATGTCCGTAATGCAAGTGAAGAAGTTAATTAAGAAGGGGTGTGAGTTGTTTTTCTGTATATATTTATCTGCTTATTATTTATTGTTGGGAGTATATGCTAAGTGAGAGTATTATTCATTATATATGTCGTGTTCAACTGTAAATGGTCCTTTAGGCATGACTGATAGTGAAGCTGCCCGAGTAGGAAGCTACTCCAGCCATATTGTGCTTAGTGATGATAAGTCTGACGTGGAGTCTGATTGTGAGAGCTACACCAGTTTAGACCTTGTTATGCATCGTGTCTTGAAAGTAGGCATTCCTGATAGCGATGATGAGGTAATTCAAGAGTTTGACCGTGCTAGAGGGCAAACTAGAAAGGACATTTACAATGCTACTTGGAGATCTTATCTGGACAAGGATAATGATTTAAAGTTGGAAGAGGATGAACCTCAACCCAAAAGGATTCGAAGATCTACTAGAGCTGAAGAGCCAAATTATTATTATTATGATAGTGAAGACACTGAAGACTTTGAAGATGAAATGTTTACTCCAGAGAAATACAAGGAAAATAAGGATAGGAATGATGATGTTACTCCATAAAGTATTTATTCATGTTCTAAGATTAGTTAGTTGAATAAGTAGCTAAGCTACAACAGTTTAAATTTCTTTTCTTTAGCATCTTTATTTTGTTGAGGAATAAGTTTAGTTATTTTAGATTGGAAAAATATTATTATTATCGTTTTGAGGAATAAAAGTAATTATTTAGTTATTTGAGTTGAGTAAGAATTTATTTTAGTACGCGAATGGAAATATTTTATTTACATATTGTAATTGATTTCATTTGATTCTTATGTGATTATTGATGTGAATAATTATGCATAAGTGAACACATGATTGTTTATGCTTTATAGTGATGAACCTAGTGCTATTATAATTCCATAGAATTTTATTTTGATGTGATCTTGTACGATCAAATCGATTTGATGCCTTCGTAGTGAATGGCAAGTAGTTGTGAATCGAAACCTAAAGTCGACATACGTTAAATTTCGGGTCGCGGAGTAGAATGTCGAACGACGATCTTCGCTTTAGCTTCGCTACTCGCCTTTTGGCTGAGAAAATGACCCAAGAAAGGTCTGATCGTCCTGATCCCGCAGGAGATATGTTTGAAAGGTTAGCTAAGATTAAGCCGCCATTCTTTAAGGGGCAGACTGGCCCTACGTTCTTAGAAAGCTGGATTAGAGAGTTCGATAAGATATTTGGGGCGTAAATTGCCTGAAGCAACTAAAGTGGGTCAGGCTGTGTTGTATTTGAAGGATGAAGCCGATTTGTGGTGGAAAGAAAATGGGAATAGGATTAGTCTTTGTGGAATGTTTTAATTGGGATTTCTTTACTGCTGCTTTGAGAGGAAAGTTTTACACTGCTTTTATGAGGAAGCAAAAGGCTCAAAAGTTCATAAACCTTAGGATGGGGCGTATGACTATTTCTGAGTAGTATATCAAGCTCATAGCGTTGTCTAGATTTGCACCTGAGGTTGTAGCGACCGAAGAACTGAAAGCTCAGAGGTTTAAGCAAGGGCTGACTGAAGAGATTCAATTGGGATTAGGAGGTGAGACCTTTGCGTCCCTAGATGTTGTTTATGGGAGAGCTACCCATATTTATGGACTTCAATCAAGGCGAGATAAGAAGAATGTTGTGGTAGGTGAGAAAATGAAGGATTTCAATGGTGGTGGAAATCAGGAAAATTTTAAGAGGAATAGGAATGGGAATGGAAATTTCCAAGGAAGGAATGGCCAAGGTTTTAATGGTAAAGGCCTGTTTGAGAGAAGTTACAATTGCAAGAGGTGTAACAAGAATCATCCTGGTAGAGACTGCAAAGGAGAGCTAGTGACTTGTCATTACTGCCAGAAGAAGGGGCATAGAGAATTTGAATGTTTCACCAAGCAGAAGAAAGAATAGAATAGTAGTGGGAATGGTAGTCAAGGAAGGTCTGGCTACAACCAAGCGAACAACCAAGGGCCGAAGCCTATGGGATCACAGAATGGTCAAGGAAGCTACGGAAAGCCTGCTAATGAGAACAGCAACAACAACAACCAGAGTAAAGCTTCGGGGAAGCTGTTCGTGATGAGTCGCAATAAAGCTGAAAAGTCTGCCGACGTAGTTTTTGTTACTTTTTCTATTAACTCCATTCTAGTTACAGCGTTATTTGATAATGGAGCGACCTATTCATTTATTTCTTCGTCCATCATAAAGAGTTTGGGGTTAGTAGACTTCACAGTGATTGATTTACCCATAAGTATACTTACTGGAGAAGTTATAAGGTATACTTAGATGTATAGAGACTTGCCTTTAAAGATAGAAGAGTGTGTTTTTCCTTCTAATCTTATAGAATTCAATTTGGGAGACCTAGACGTTATTTTGGGGATGAAGTGGTTAGGTTCCTACAAGGCCAAGATAGATTGTGAAGCTCAAAAGGTAGTATTAAAGAGTCCTTTAGGAAAGTTAACTTCATATCGACGTTTTGGGAAACCTAAGAGTTTTGGGATCATATCCGTAATGCAAGTGAAGAAGTTAATTAAGAAGGTGTGTGAGTTGTTTTTCTGTAGTGTGCGAGATGTGAGCAAAGAAGTCGAGTTAAGCATTGAGGATGTACCGATTGTGAATGAGTTTATGGACGTGTTTCCAAGTGAGATTTCTAGTATGCCACCTAAGAGAGTCGTTGAGTTTACCATAGACTTAGGTCCCGGTACCGCACCTATTTCTAAGACACCGTACGTAATGGCACCTCTTGAGATGAGCGAGTTGAAGACGCAATTGCAAGAATTGTTGGAAAAGGGTTATATTAGGCCTAGTGCATCACCTTGGGGAGCACCTATGCTATTTGTGAAGAAGAAAGATGGAAGTATGAGGTTGTGCATTGGTTATAGGGAGTTCAACAATATGACAATTAAGAATAAGTATCCTTTGCCTAGGATAGATGACCTATTCAATCAGTTGAATGAAGCAAGTGTGTTTTCGAAGATCGATTTGCGTCCAATTAAAGGTAGCCGATAAGGATATACTTAAGACTGCGTTTAGGGCGCGTTGTGGTCATTATGAGTTTACAGTGATGTCGTTTGGATTGACCAATGCTCCGGCTATATTCATGGACTTGATGAATAGGATATTCCATGAGTTTTTGGATAAGTTCGTCGTAGTGCTCATTGATGATATTTTCATCTATTCAAAGAATGAAGAAGAGCATGATGAACATTTCAGGATAGTTTTGGAGATGCTTAGGAAGAACCGATTGTATGCAAAGTTCTCTAAGTGTGAGTTTCGATTGGAGAAAGTAGCATTTTTGGGTCATTATGTATCTAAGGAAGGAGTTTTGTGGATCCTATGAAGATTCAAGCTGTTAGTGAGTGGTCTACGTCGAAGAATGTGTCAGATATAAGAAGTTTTTTTGGATTAGTTGGCTGCTATAGGAGATTTGTGAAAGATTTCTCGAAGATAGCAAGGCCGATGACTAATCTGATGAAGAAAGAGTCGAAGTTTGAGTATAATGAGAAGTGCGAGGAAGCTTTTCAGAATTTGAAGGAGCGTTTGACCTCCGCACCTATTTTAACCCTGCCTGATGAAAATGAAGGATTCGAGGTGTAAGTGATGCTTCGAAGAACGGATTAGGGTGTGTTCTGCAGCAAAATGGGAAGGTGATCGCGTATGCGTCGCGTTAGTTGAAGCCGTATGAGTCGAATTATCCGGCCCATGACCTAGAGCTCGCTGCTATTGTGTTTGCATTGAAGATTTGGAGACATTATTTGTATGGAGCGACTTGCATGATCTTTATTGATCATAAGAGTCTGAAGTATTTTTTTTTCACCCGGAAGGATCTCAATATGACGCAGAGAAGATGGTTGGAATTGATTAAGGACTATGACCTAGATATTCAGTACCATGAGGGGAAGGCGAATGTAGTCGCGATGCTTTGAGTAGGAAGTCGAGTCATAGTGTGAATGTGTTGGTAGTTTATGAGGAATTGTACCACATGCAAAAGCCTTAGCCTTGAGATTTTGAATCCTGGAGAGATTGAAGCAAGATTGAGTGCTTTGTCGTTGGATCGTCGATTTTCGATGAGATCAAGGAGAGTCAAGTTAGAGACGAGCACCTGGTTAAGATTAAGGAGAAGATGAAGCAAGGCAAGGAAATAGATTTTAAGGTTCATGATGATGGAAGCTTGAGATTTAAAGGAAGGAGGTGTATACCACAGAAGTGTGAAGAGCTTAAGAGGAAGCTTATATGGAGGAAGGCCACAATACTCCATATTTTGTGCACCCTGGTGGTGATAAGTTGTATAAGGACCTTAAGGAGATTTGTTGGTGGCCGAATATGAAGCGTGAAGTCGCCGAGTTCGTGTCCAAGTGTTGACATGTCAGAAAGTAAAGATCGATCATAAGAGACCAATGGGGAAGGTCCAATCATTAGAAGTCCCTGGATGGAAGTGGGATTCGATATCAATGGACTTTGTGACTGCTTTGCCAAAGTCGAGAAATAGCAATGATACTATTTGGGTTATCGTGGACCATCTGACGAAATCTATCGTGTTCATTCGGATCAAGGAAACATGGAAAAAGAAGCAACTTGCCAAGACGTATATCAAGTACGTGGTGAGACTGCATGATGTCCCGGAGGACATTATTTTAGATCGTGATTTGAGGTTCCTCTAGAAATTTTGCCAAAAGGTCTAGTTGAATCTTGGAACGACATTGAAGATGAGCACTGCGTTTCATCCTGCGACCGATGGTCAGACTAAAAGGACCAATCAGACTATGGAAGACATGTTGAGAGCATGCGCGACTGATTTCCAAGGAAGTTGGGAAGACCACTTGGATTTGATCGAATTTTCGTATAATAATAGTTACCATGCAAGCATCAAGATGGCTCCATTTGAGGCGTTGTATGGAAGAAAATGTAGAAGTTTCATTTGCTGGACTGATTTAAGTGAGAATGTAGTATTGGGGACTGAATTTATTGAGGAAATTGTCAAGAACGTGAAGTTGATTCAAGCTAGAATTCAAGCTGCCCAAGATAAGCAGAAAAGTTATGCTGATTTGAAGAGAAGGGAAGATGAATTCGCTGTTGGTGATAAGGTGTTCTTGAAGGTGTCACCGACGAAAGGTGTGATGAGATTTGGTAAGAAGGTCAAATTAAGTGCCAAGTATGTTGGCCCATATGAGATTTTGCAAAGAATTGGAAAGGTAGCCTATAAGTTGGCTTTACCAATGGAATTTGCGAAGATGCATGATGTATTTCACATTTCTCAACTTAAGAGATATATCCCTGATGAGAATTATGTTCTGGAACCCGAAAGAATCCAGATAGATAGTAGCCTCACGTATGAGGAAAGACATGTGAAAATCTTGGATAGGAAGGTGTAGTACACGCAATAAGGATGTGAGTATCGTGAAAGTGCTTGGATCTAACCATGAGTCCGAAGAGGCAACGTAGGAAGCTGAAGATGAAATGAAGAAGAAGTATCCTGATTTGTTCAATGAGGTGAGTTACAAGGGAGTAACTCGTTTTCTTTAAGAGGGGTAGAATACGATAAAATTTCGCGCTTTTTGCCTTATTTTATGGTATTTTTATGCATTTTATTTTGGCGATTTGCACATGTTGGTGCAAAATAAATTGATTCTCCGCTTCGGAAAATGTGTCCATGAAGTAACACAAGTGGTTTTACGATTGGTAAAGTGTGCACACGTTGTGAAACAAGTATTTCCAAACGAAAGATTTGAGTCAAAATTTTGAAACTATGAGGATTTTCGTGTCAAGTTTCGGGACAAAACTATAATTCCCCACAATTTGATGAATTTTATAAATATATGTAAAGTACATTTATAATTATTTTTGGTATTTAAATAATTAATCTCTTGAGTGTTGACTATTTTAAAGTCAATGGTTATTTAATGTTTTAAATGGTCAAAGTATTTAAATTATTCCAAAGGTGGACTTTGAGAGTCAGTAATGATTTTAAATAAGTTGAGTAGTGGTAGTAAAAAAGAATTTAATATTGAGTTAGAGGAGCCCAAACTTTGTAGCTTTTCATATGATCATCTTTCATTAAACTAACCAATCAAGCCTATTTTTCTTTTGGACCCTAATGAGAACCTATAAATACCCTCCTACCTCACAAATTTTATCTCATTAAACAAAGCCCTAATTTCTATCCTCTATCCCCTCACACTCGACACTCTATCTTCCTCCTCTATATTAATTTGATGATGAGTTTTAATGTTTTAAGTATTGTTTTGGTGATTTAATAATAAAAATTTGTATCTTTAACTATTTTAATATTAATTTCAGATTATATAATTAGTTTAGTGGAGAAAATAAATTTCAGATTTAATATATATGTTTAAATTAGGTTTTAAGCATGAAAGCATGGATTTTTAGTGTTTTTAAGAGTTAGAACTATAGTACCATATTATAGTTTATGAAGTTGAGTACTTTAATCTTTATAACTATGTTAAAATGAGTTTAAAAATGGTTTTAAAGAAATTATACATTGCTGGAATTTTTATTAGTATACCTATGGTGGATTTTAAAAGTTAAAGTATTGATTTTTAAGGGTTTTAATTGACTAGTATGGTAGTACTATATTAAGGGATACTAAAGGTTGAAGTTTTAAGGTTTAATAGAGTTTTAAAACACTTTTTTAAAGAGTTTAAAGTATTTAAAGTTGCTGTAATTTTTATTAGAGTATTAATACATGGATGTTTTGATATTTGGTAGGCGGAGACTTTACTTTGAGTGATTTCTAAGGTTGAGAAAGTGGCCTCTTATATTGTCTACGCAAGGTACGTACATACTTATTTGTTATTAGATTAGTAACATGTCCTAAGCTTAGGATTGATATAGTATTATGTGTAGGGAACTCTTTATAGTTCATATGTTGGCTTATATTTAAGTGATGAGTTTGCATGTTTTATATCGTTGTGTGAAGCATGTTTCCCATGATGAAATATTATATGGCTGTATGGATGATTAATGCAAGCGTGTGGGTTGGGAACGTTTATTTTATTAATTCACATGAGTGATTAATAAGTGTATTGTTTATTCGATCATGAATTGTATCATGTTGTTCCCTTGGATTATTATATTATTTACTTTATAAAGACCGTGTGCCTTGTTAATAAAGTTGGATTTTTACCTATTGACAGGTTGGTTGATTGTTGATTTAAGTCAACAAATAAAGATTGGTTGGTTATTGACTTTAGTCAATAAATAATGGGATTCATTCTGGGTCAATTGAGTTGTATGATCACAGTATCTAATCCTAAAATAAAAATTGAAATCTGTGTTTTCTTGAGATTTATGTTGGTTGTCTTATTGTTGTGAATCCCAACATTCATTAATTTATTAATCCTTAAAGTGGAAAGTGAATATCAATAAGCTTTAGACTTGTGCACGTCGGAAGTGTTGGACTAGTATGAGTTGGAATACATGGTGGTAGCCCATGGCTTTTCTTAGGACCAGATTGTTCACCGTGTCCTATTTTTATTTAATTAGTACCTCGATATCGTTGGTTGCGGGAGTATGGAGTCGCGCCTGTACTTCGTCTTATATATTGAAGACAAGTTTTGGTTAGACAACTCTATCCATTGACTATTCAATTTAATTATAAAATAATCTATTGGTTTTGTAAAGTCAAGTTCATTATAGTAAGCCTGATATTTTCTTATATTATTATTTATCTTTGATTTAATGCTTATTAGTATCATGTTAGGTTTTATGTTTTATTTATTATGTAATTAATTACTCAGCTTTGATGATTACGTGCGTTTATGTGTGCCAATCATGGATGTGCCTTATTGATCCTGTGATGACCCATTTGGTGAGCAGTCATTTAGGATCAATAAAGCATTGAACATTTCAGGTTTGAATGTGATGCATCATTGGGTTTCGGGAAATCGTTTGGAGAGCTTGTGTTTTAGCTTCTTTAATACTTTCATAATTTTGGTTTTAGTTACGGTTTAGTAGTTTGACTTTTGTGTTGGTTTGACTTTGGTTTGGTTTTAGAGTTGATTTTGTGGTTGAGTAAGTTTAAATATGTTTTCAAAATTCTTTATTTATTTCCGCTGCAAAATTCTGAATAAGCCGATACGTTATCACACGGGCGATAATACTTTGATAATTCTCTAGGTTTTGTGGGAAAAAGGTATTTTATAAAATAGAGAATTATCGGGGTGTTACACAAACACATACGTCCAACAACTAATCCCTCTCAAACCTGTACAAATACTCTCTTCCACGTCCATAATTCCCCTAATGCCATCACCTGATCACCTTTCCTCCTATTTCCTGAATCTACATCTCCTAAACCCACGCCTAACACCATATTAATTATCATCATCATCCCTTCATACTACAACACACCTAATCATCCTCCTGTGTATTCAACGCCATCTTCCCTCACATAATCCTAATATCTCGTCTAATATAACAAAGCTAAACGAACCAAAGTCAACGAAACCAAATCGCATAATACGATAGTTCAATGCAAGATACAAAATTTTTTAAAGGCTTGTCCATGTTCAATTTTCCAAGATCCGTACAAATCAACGACCCAAACGGTGGTATAATTTTTGAAGGTCAGCTAAAGTAACAAACTTTCTTTGCTTTCTTTTATTGTTTTTCTTATTCTAAGTTACTAACATTCTATTCGTGATGTAGATTGTTAATATATTCCTGCGACTGTAAGTATTGTATATTATACTAACTCCTTGCAATATTTTTATTTCTTATTCGTGGACATTATTTTTTATGTTTGATTGCAATATTTATCACCATGTATATTATTATTAATCAAGACCTGAATAAATGTTCTAACGATAATCAGATAACGTGGACAACCTGCTAGGAACCCAGTAATCTTGATTGTTTAATAACGTATCACCAATAAAGTAGTCTTTTATGTGTTTCATGAACCGACCTCGACTAATCTTTTTTTAAGGTGCTTAAAACATTATGTGGTTATTCTTTTGCATAAAGCTTGTTGTAAATCGTATTAAGTAGAGGCCAGCAATAGGCGAACGTGGTTCTTGACCGTGTTCGTACCATCACCCTCGAACTCAATCTATGGTTCGTTGACCATTAATGGAGTCATGACGGGGAAATCTACATTGAATAAGTCCCAAAGTTGTCCCAATGATTTTCCAATATCCAATTAGGTTCATGAGTCTTCATTTAAAGATTTGTTGACTACTTCAAAAACGTATTTAATAATACCTTAACAATGGGGTAGTCAAATACACAATCACACCGCGTAGGAGAAATAAAATCAAGCCTACAATTTGGCGACTTCACTGGGGAGGATTTTAAAAAAATAATATTTTTAAATGAGTGGGTGAAACTTGGAAAATACGATTCATTCTCTTTTTATGCCTTAGAATAACATATTGTTTTGCATGTGCATGGTGTTGTAGCCTAAAATATTTACGGCTCCTTTATAGACACTTGGGTCCATCAGGGCCGTACACGTGTCCCCTCAGAGAAAATAAAGGAGAATGATTTAACCATTGGGTTATACCCTGTTGGGAGACAGGACTCACCTTTTTGGCCCAAAGAGTTGGGCTCTGTTAGTCAGAGCCCAACTCTTTAAGGTAGCCGCTGGTGATTGTTTGATGACCCATCACCAATTCTAGCCTGCCAAGTGTCACAATTTGATTGCCTAGCCAATCAGGTGCCACTATTCTACGGCAACCTAAAAGAGCAGCAGTCATACCACAAACACTATAAATACCCCTGAAATCAGGAGAAAGATCATTCAATGCAAACAATGAAAACTTACTCTGTAAAAGTACTCTCTCACTTTCTCTCTCTATCTCTACTTTTTCCTTACCACTCTTGATATCTGACTCAAGCTTCGGAGGGGGAACCACCACCCAAACCTCCAGGGTGGATCCCTTTTTGCAGGTTCGAGAACAAAGCTCAGGTTCGGACTGAACAGGTTCAGATATTGTTGCACAAGTCTACAAGTGAAGAACATCTAAGGGAAACTGGCTTACTTGCCGGACAAGGAGGCTAGACCTATAGCTTACTTGCTAGACAAGCATACTAAACATTTGGCGCCGTCTGTGGGGAGACGCAACGATGACGGACTGTTAATCGTCCAACGTGGCTAGGAACAAAAGTTTTCAGGTCAATGTCGAAGACACAGTAGAGCATGAGAGACCGCCTCGAGCAAGGGATAGACCTCTGTCCATCGTCCCTGGACCAAGCCAGCAACCTGTCATTTTAGAGAACGTCCTGACGTCCTGAATGACTTTCAGACTAAGATGTCAGCAGTCGTCCAGGAACAGATTAAGAACAACATGCTGTTTTTTCATCATAATCCAGAGCCAGCCGCTAACAATCCAGCTCCTCCTAGGGGACGTTCCTAAGAAAATCGTCTAGGTCCTAGTCGACCTATTCGTCAGGAGCCCTCTAGGAGGACGGCCAGAGGAAAGCAGCCAGAAGGCAGTGAGCAGCGAAGGAAGATGGACTGTAATCTGGTGGTTAGGACCCAAGATCAAGCTCGTCCGAATTGACACCGAATGGGAACAGATGCCAGGAATTACCTAGGGGCAAAGAGGGCTGCGACATTGCAACAGTCGGCCACTGGCTCTACCCCGTACTTAAGAGACCCTCCTTTAAGGATACCATCCAGAACAGAAGGAAGAAGTCTAGGTCCTTCTCTTGTTCGTCCAAGACAAGAGAAGACGGTGGTTTAGCCAATGGTCTATAGGCGTCCAGTACCGGCAAACACTTCATCTAATCCAGTGTTAAGAGAATATCGTAAGGAGTTCATAACCATTGAGGTTCATACCCATTGAGGGACAACTGAGAGCCCTTCGGATCAATTAGCCTACTCCATTTTCAGCCAGGATCATGGAGGCGCCCCCCTTCCCAAAGGTAAAACTCCCAACAATAGAGCTTTTTGATGGAACAACCGATCCATATGAATATATGGTCAACTGTCCGCTTAAAAACATTAGATATACGTCCAAGGAGTAGATGATGCTACTTGGTGTAAGAATTTCCCGGCTACCCTGAAGGGTGTAGCTCAGAAGTGGTTCAATAATCTTCCCCCTAATTCAGTCAACAATTTCACTGAACTCAGTTTCTTATTTACTAGTCACTTTGTTGCCAATCGGCAAGAACAAAAGACAAGCATGCACTTGGGCAAGGTCGTCCAAGGACCAAAAGAAGCCCTTAGAAGTTTTGTTAAGAGATTCAATCTAGAAGCACTTCAAATTCAAGATCTCAATGCTGGAGTTGTCTTTGACGCCTTCATCAGGGGCTTGAGGCCAGGAAGTTTTAAGTTTGACCTTGTGAAGAAGAAAATCACTACTCTTGCCGAAGCTTTAAAGGAAGCCGAGGCTTTTATACACGCAACTGAATTATGTGCTGAGGCAAAGCATCCTGAGTCCAAGAAGCTTGAAGAGATTGCTCAACCAAAGAAGAGCAACCCCAAAAAGGCTAAGACTTGGGCCATCACCTCAACCACTATTTCGTCCAGGAAAAGCAAGAGAAAGGAAACTGAGCCTTCCGCCAACTCCATTGAATTCAACAAGGACCAATACTCCATTCTTATGGAGATAAAGGACCAATATGAACTGAAGGCTCCAGTTGAGATGAAGGCTCCTTACAGAAACAAAGACAAGAGCAAATATTGTCATTTTCACAAGGACTGAGGCCACGAGACCAATGAATGTAAACACCTTAAGAGGGCTTTGGAGGATTTAGCTCGGAAAGCTAAGATGAGCTCATACTTACCCCAAGGTGGAAAGAAGTTTCGGGAAGAGAGATGATCGTCAAAGCAAGAAGAAGGAGAGTGAAAGCACCGAGGAGGATGTCGTCCTTGTTATCTCGGGATGGTTTGTCATTGGAGGATCAACCAATAGAGGGCACAAAAACTATCTCAGGGAGCTCGACCAAGTCTTACTAACTGATCAGACAAAGGCCGAGCCCTTCCCAAAGGTGGTGGTTAGTGAGCAAGATCGGGGGAAGCTGAAAACTCCCCATGATGACCCTTTGGTTGTAGAAATGAAGATAGCAAACTTGAGTGTAAGAAGAATTTTGATTGACACCGGAAGCTCAACAGACATCATTAGTGCAGATTGCTTGTCTACATTGAAGTTTGATGAAAAGAACTTGGTCCCCTTCCACCATCCCATCATAGGGTTTGGGGGAGGAATCATTCATCCTATGAGAACAGTTACCTTGCCCGTCCGGGTTGGAGAGAAGGATGCCTCCCGGACTTTGTTTATCAAGTTCTTGATTGTCCGAGATTTTACAGCCTATAATGTCATACTTAGACGGCCAACTCTGAATCATGTTAAAGCTGTAATAGTAACGTACTTGATGCTTATGAAGTTTGAATATGATGGTGGCCAAATTGGCTCCTTGTATGGAGATCAGCAAGCGGCTAGGGAATGTTACCTAACTACCCTGAAGCTGTCATCATGGAAAACAGGCTATGAAGACCAGACGAATATTGCTGGCGGAAGGAACCCGTCTAAATTTGGAAAAGATAAGACGAAGGTTGCTGGTGAAAGGAGGGCGTCCGAAAGCGTAAAGAACCAGGTTGCCTCACTAAGAACAGCAATTGAGAGTCCTCAGACGTCGGTTGCTCCATCAAGGAAAACGTCTGAACATCTCCCCAGCAAGAAAAGGAAGTATGAGCCCGTCAAGGAAGAGCCACCCTCGTCTGAAGAGGTGATGGCCATTATGGGACTGGTCCTAGAACTTCCAGAGCCGGTGGAAATTCCAGAAGATGTCTATTTGGATGAAGCTCGTCCAGAAAGAATCTTGAAGATTGGGTCTTCACTCTCTCCTGATTTGAGGGGCCTTTTAATCGGCTTGCTAAAAGAATTTCAAGATGTGTTTGCTTATTGTGTTGAAGAAATGCCCGCAATTGATCCGAGAGATAGCCGTCCCACCAGGTGAACGTTGATCCAAGTTTAAAACCTGTTCGTCAGAAGAAAAGACATTTAGGACCGGCCAGGAACCAGGCGGTCGATCAGGAAGTTCAGAAGTTGTTGGAATCAAAATTCATCAGAGAGACTTATTATCCAGAATGGATAGCGAATGTGGTCATGGTGCCAAAGCCTAATGCCACTTGGAGGATGTGTGTGGACTACACTGATCTCAACAAGGCTTGTCCCAAGGATAGTTTCCCCTTGCCTAAGTTGGATCGACTGGTGGACTCCACAGCCAGCCATGCTTTGTTAAGCTTTATGGATGCCTATTCAAGTTTTCATCAAATCCCCATGTGGTCAGAGGATCAAGACAAAACGGCCTTCATTACTGAAAAAGGGTTGTATGGCTGGCTGAGGATGCCTTTTGGCCTCCGTAATGCATCAGCCACCTTTCAAAGATTGATTAATACTGTCTTTCAGCCACAGTTGGGAAGAAACATGGAAGCATATATTGATGATATGATAGTCAAGAGTCGGCAAGAGGAAGGTCATGTTGGTGATTTGAGAGAAACTTTCGAAACTCTCAGAAAATACAAGCTAAAATTGAACCCCAGCAAGTGTGTCTTTGGAGTCTTATCTGGGAAGTTCTTAGGCTTCTTGGTAGATCAGAGGGGAATAAAAGCCAACCCTGAAAAGATCCAAGCTATTCTAGACATGAAATCTCCCTCAAAGATCAAGGAGGTTCAACTATTGACTGGTTGCTTAGCTGCCCTTGGACGTTTCTTGTCTAAGTCGGGCGACAAGTGCCATCACTTTTTCGCTACTATCAAGAAGAAGGCCAAGTTTGAGTGGACAGCAGAAGGTGAGCAAGCACTTCAGCAAGTCAAAGATCTCCTTCATCGGCTCCCTAGATTGGTCGGTCAAGCCGAGGAGGAAAAACTGTTTGTATACTTGGATGTGTCCACTCAGTCGTGAGTCTTTGTCCCGTTTGTTGAAAGAGAGTACGTTCAATACTTCGTGAGTCATGTGCTCAAGGACGCTGAAAATAGGTATACTCCGGTCGAGAAGTTTGGATGGGCACTCGTCATGGCCAGCAGAAAGTTAAGGCCCTATTTCCTGGCTCACAGCATACTCGTCTACACTGATCAACCCTTAAAGCAAGTTTTACAAAAGATGGAAGCCGCCGGATGGATGCTTAAATGGGCTGTTGAACTAAACATGTTCGATATATCATTTGAACCAAGGAAAGCCATTAAGGGGCAAGCTTTGGCAGATTTTATAGTTGAGCTCACTCAGCCAACTATAGAACCAATACTTGATCCAGCTGACACTAGTAGAAAAAATGCTCAATTGCTTCGGTTAAAAAGCCTACAAATGCTCCGTATTTGACTCGTAGCAAACGACATACGAGCATTTGAGCATTTTACAAATGCTCCGGTTTCAACCGGAGCATTTTGGTATTTCAAATGCTCCGGTTGTATAAATTACCGAAGCATTTTACATGCAAATGCTCCGGTTGTTAAGGGAAAACCGGAGCATTTGTGATACAAATGCTCCGGTTGTTAAGGGAAAACCGGAGCATTTGTGATACAAATGCTCCGGTTTTCCCACAACAACCGGAGCATTTACTTATTCTCTATTTAAAAAAAATTGTGCAGCTTACTGAAGCTGTATAGCAACAGCAAGCGGTACAACAACACGCTAAAAAGCAATGCAACAACAAGCAGAATACAATAATAACAAATGCAATATTGCAGCAAGAAGAATACAATAATAACAAATGCAATACTTTTATCAAGAAGAATACAATAATAACAAATGCAATACTTTTATCTTATACAACAACAATTAACCAAAGTATAATCCCCAATATCATCTGTCATTTCTTGTCACCAATTCCTAATGGGGGCAAAAACCATGACCTATAAACCGTCTAACTTGAATACTCTTTAAAGAGTTCTCAATAGGATGAGTACAAAACCATCCTACTCAATAGAATTACCTAGAGTTACTAGAAGTTTAAGATAGTCAAGAATAAAAAGAGCCAAAAAATAATTATTTTCCACCATTCAGTGAGGAAATTTCAGTGGACCTGCTTATTATTAACACTTAGATCACACACTTTAGCTCCCTTGACATTATTGAGGAAAGAAACAAGGTTGTTAGCAGGCATCTATCCACCAGCAAAGCTTGCTCCAAGCTACGTAGGCTGCTGCACTAACTTCTAGGTGAATTGGAATGGCATGCGTATGGATCACCTCAAATGAAAAAGATCTTCATCATTCTGTCATCACAGCAGAGTCAAACAAATACATAAATGTTAATAAGCATTTCCAAGCACAAGAAAACCAATTTCGTAAAGAGCCAAGGCAACACCCAGGAGACTCGTAGCATGTGTTATATCATCCTTCATAAAGACAAAAAAATGGGGCACAAGAGAATTTGAAGCAGCACCATCCCTACTCTTTCCAACAAACATACCTTCTTGTTCCCATATTTACTCATGTAGCCCAAAAGTCAATCAATCAGACTATAATCTAAAGCCAAATATGATAGACTCAGCCAAAGGAAACAAGACGCGTGTAGAAGAAATTTTTTCGAAGATACATAAATAGATATATATAACTCAAAAACACATGGCAAGTCCAATACAACAAATTCACAACTGATAAACATCACTAAAAAAAATGCCATGAGGTAGACAAAGTACAAGATGGTTGTTGGTTGGTCCAAGGCTTATGAGCACATCTAACAAGTACAATATAAGTTTAGCACCCATTATATCCAGTATGTACATTTTTTTATGATTAAAAAATCCAAACAGATCATTCAATGATATGCAAAAGATAAGAGCTTAGGCTTGAGAAACATGATAAAAAAAATAAGATGTATCAACCTTTCCAAAAGGTGGCACAAAAGAAATTTGTTTAGGAGTTAAATATTGTAATACAAATAGATGTTAATGGACTCTCAAAACTAAGATATATAGCACATCACAATTTTCCACTAGTGAGCACTCAGTGACTAAAAATAGAAGTCGAACCTGATCTAACTGCATAACATAGTAATAAGTGATTGAAGATTAGAAGCAATAATTCCACTATCTTAAAATTAAAACTAGTTAACTAGTATTAAAAAGTTGGGAGGCGAGTAATAAGTTCTTCATACTTCGGGCAAAATATAATCAAAATGAATGTGTAGGAGCTTCGGATATTGAAGACCGAAAGTAGTAACACTCGGATAAAGAACATTGAGGCGGCCATTGAGGCGAGAAAATATGCCCTCGCAGCCTCTCAAGCTTCAAAACAAGTAGCAACGGGATTCTCACAGACTAGGAAGCAAAAGAAGAAAAAAAAGGCCCATTCCATATATCAACATATAAGGAACATATAGTTTCTTCAGGGATGTAAGGAGATATAAACAATAATATCTTCTGGAGAAAACGAAAAATTCCGCTATATGTACCCGAACTTGATTTGTCTTGTCACTTGCTCGTAGGCAAGTGGAGCATGCCGATGCCAAGTAGAAACCAACAAGACCGAAACCTCTAATCCCGATCTTTGGAAATGCTCGCCGAGAACCCTCCGAGTCCTCGAAGTGCTTTATGAGAAGCTTCTAATCCCGATGATAATAGTTCGGACATGCGCCTTATGTATTCGCTGAGATGGTTGGATGTGCTGCGATTCCGATGAGTTTACATGCAATTAATATAAGATTGAAGCACGAAATACAAAACCTCAGAAATTATATATAGAGACGGTTCTCAACAGCACACATATATAGGCAAGTAATTAGCCTACCTTAGTAAATAGTTGTTGCCATATAGAACTCCACATGGAAACTTCTGTTGTGGGTTGGCTTTGCTTTAGATAAACTTGTAGCCAAATGACTAACCTCAGTTGCTCTGCTTACTACTTTACAATGAGCATCGGTATCTCTTGAACAACCTTGTATATGCTACCACGGAAAGAGGCGGCATAACTGGCCATAGGAGAACATTTCTGGAGTGGAACATGATCAAGTTCCCTAAGGGAAGCAAAGATAGGTCCGAAGAAGGAAATTGCATATCAAAAGAAGTTGAGAAGTCGAAGAATACATAGAAGACGTGTTATACTATAACAGTACTGCTGAAACAAGAATTTTCAGTAATAACAGCCTTAGATAGCAAAAGTAATATAGAAAATAGTATAGCACACGATTGTCATTATGTACGAGTGCGGAAGCTGAAATGATGAGTATAGAAGCTGAAATAGGTCAACAACTAGGCCATAAATAGACATCAAAGCAACTGACACCAAACTGTACAAATCTTAAGAGTAAAACTAACTTAAACGCTTGGAAAAACTTATCCTCACAAATTAATCTATATTGCTGTTTCAATTGGTGTCCAGAAGTGTTCACTTTAGTAAACACCCAAGATATATGAAGTATAAAGCACATAAGGATTTCGTAGGAAAAGAAAAGGTTAAACAAAGCACGTGTTGTCTGTTTTCTTTCTTACATTCCTCTTAAAACACTTGTTTTTTTGTCTCGTCAAGGGTGTGCTTTTAGAATATATGCCACCATTATTATGATATGTTGCAATTCTAGACTTCACTCGATTTAAATATATCACAAAGATAAACATAAACCAAAATCCTAATTTTCTTGTTGCCATTTTAGCAAATCATAAGCATGCTCCAAATTCCAGAAAAAACAAGTACGGTTTGAATCATCACCACTCACATGAGATAGAAGTGTCCGTGAACAAAAAAATTCTAGGGATAGTAACGCCAAGAGCTAGCAGTTTCCTCCTTGATATCCCATCTGCAACAGACAAAAAGTGGCAGTGAATTCATGAAATGGAACATCAATCACTATTTCTGGAACTAGCAATTGTTGATGGACATGCTAGTAATACCTTTTGGGACTTGAATACTTCTGTATTTTAAGAGAGAGATCTAGAAATGCATCCGAGCAATCATTTCAAAATCTTCATTCTTCACTCTTTCAACTCTGTTTCAGTATTTTGAAGTTTGAACTACATAGGAGACGATTATCATGCACATAGTACTATTATCAAATCAATCAAATGTACCTTGATATTGAGAAGAATAGACTGAAGATTGAAATGAAAACAAAGATACAATGAAGATTCCATCGGATCTCTAGTAAATTCAATGTAATAATCCAAATGAAAACCATTGTAAAAAAATCTAAATGCAAAAAGAAACATTTAAATTGGATAGGAATTTTTGGGGGCGGGGGGGAGGATCGAATCACATCTGCAAACAGTTGACATGATCATAATGACCTGAATCGAGTCAGCTAAGCAAATGAAGTAGCACTCCATGACAACTCAGAACAAAACAGTAGAGAGAAGAGAGGGAAGCAGAAACACTGCAACTAAACTAGAAGCAGCACAATAAACCATATAGAAACATCACTTCAGTAAAACATCATTAGGTGACCACCACCCACAAGAATAAAAGTTCGAAAGCAGTAAGTGGCGAACTCACATAATAAGAACCTGAAATATTGTGGTTTTCAACAGCCCTATCCATGGCTCAGTCATACAAGTCCAAACTCATATCCACAATTGCAGAACTTACTAAAACAAATAAGAGACTAAAATAATCCACAAATCATAAGTAGTATAACTATACAATCACACTGTCACTCTACAAACTGCAGTACACCTACCAACACCCAATCAAACTATTAACAAGTAAATCTATCTATCTCAAAACTGCAAATTCCAATAATACTCAAAAAGAGGTTTAAACCTCCTAATTTTACTCATTTACATATGAAAATCGCGAACCAAATCAATCCAGCTACTTCGAAATTGCAAATTTGAATACATTACATCAACAAAAAGCTAAACTTCTTACAATCTTCCAGAATTACACCATCGAATCAACTAAATTCTACGTCTAACTAAATCAAGCACATTACAGATAAATTCGATTAAACAGATAACAAAGCCACACTAGAAGTCCAAAACAACCACGTTACAGATAAGAGATCATGAAATCGGCTAATTTGGCACTAATTTTTCAACATCGAATCATAATAATCGAAAATCAAAACCCTAAATCGAATTTAACTCACCAATCAAGCTAATCTGGTCAAATTTAACAGCGGTTGAAGCTCCAACAACAAGATTGCGCTTAACTTTCGGGTGAACATCCTCAAGAACGTCGTCAGAATCTTCTCTGTCGAGATCAGTAGGGGTTTTGTTCACTAGGTTCATGATTCAACTTCGCACCTCTATTTCTTTTCTACGCACACAAATCCACCATTATCGACATGATTGAAGCAGAGAATAGAGAGAACGAGAGGAGAGAAACAGAAGAAGTGTTGAAACTTATCGATCGAACGGCGAACTGAGGCTTCTGAAGTCGCCGAAGAAGCAGCGGCAAAGAACGTCTTCCATAAAAAACTGATGGTTGTTGTTTGCGAAAAGCTACTAATGTATGACGACGCTCAATTTGAAGAAACTGATAACTTGCTTTACAAGGGAGAGGAAGAAACAGAGGGTAGGCGAGAAAACCCTAAGTCGATGAAGAGAAATGAAAATATGAGGCAGAGAGGAAAAGAGAGAGAGAGAAAGGGGGGGGGAAACCCAAGTATGGGGTTTATAATTCCAATGAGCAAATAGGGGAAAAAGCGAATAAATAAAAAGAAAGTTTTATTAAAATAGTCAAATGCTTGGGTTGTTTTAAAAATCCCAAGCATTAGTGAATTTTAAAAAAAAAATTAGAAAGGCTGTCAAATGCTCGGGTTGTTTTAATAACCCAAGCATTTGTAAAGTAGCAAAAGAAGTTTTTTCCACTAGTGTGAAAGAAGGAAGCACTGGACGCTCATGGTTGATGGATCGTCCACTGTCAACGGACGTGGGGCAGGAATCATTTGTCAATCTACAGAAGGAGATAAGTTTGAATATACTCTAAGGTTCCATATCCAAGCGTCCAACAACGAAGCAGAATATGAAGCACTTACGGTCGGGATCAAAATGTGTAAGGCGGTTGGAGCTCTAGAGATTGAGGCCAAATCAGACTCTCTCACTTTCGCTCTCTATCTCTACTTTTTCCTTACCACTCTTGATATCTGACTTAAGCTTCGGAGGGGGAACCACCACCCAAACCTCCAGGGTGGGTCCCTTTTTGCAGGTTCGGGAACGAAGCTCAGGTTCGGACTCAACAGGTTCAGACATTGTTGCACAAGTCTCCAAGTGAAGAACATCTAAGGGAAACTGGTTTACTTACCGGGCAAGGAGGCTAGACCTATAGCTTACTTGCTTGACAAGCATACTATAGTTGAGCTCACTCGGCCAACTATAGAACTAATACTTGATCCAGCTGAAGGGAGGAAGCATTGGACGCTCATGGTTGATGGATCGTCCACTCTCAATGGATGTGGGCCAGGAATCATTTGTCAATCTCCAGAAGGAGATAAGTTTGAATATGCGCTAAGGTTCCAATTTTAAGCGTCCAACAACGAAGATGAATATGAAGCACTTCTGGCTGGGATCAAAATGTGTAAGGCGGCTGGAGCTTTAGAGATTGAGGCCAAATCAAACTCTCTCTTGGTCGTCGATCAAGTCAATGGGGACTTTAATTGTAAAGAAGCATCAATGAGCAAATATATGCGTCTGATCAAGGATGAGATTGAGCCTTTGAAACGATTTGTTCTCGACCAAGTACCAAGGTCATAAAATTATCAAGCAGACGCTCTCTCAAAATTGGCCAACTCGGCTGAAGGTGATGCGCCAAGAACAGTGTTTTGGGAAGTTAAACCAAAGAAGAGCATCGACCAAGAACAAATCATGTTTCTTAGCCGAGGGGAAGTTTGGATGGATCCTATAATAGAGTACAAGAAGACAGACGGCTGCCTTCAGACCCTGTAGAGGCTAAGTATTTGAAAGCCCGAGACAAATGGTTTGAAGCGTGAGATGAGACCCTTTACAAGAAATCATTCAATCGTCCTCTTCTCAAGTGCATCACCGGGGAGGATGGTCTAGAGGTTACGAAGGTACTCCATGAAGGAGCTTGTGTATCCCACTTCGGGGAAGGGCATTGGGAGAAAAGGCTTTAAGGACGGGGTATTACTGGCCTACCTTATAGGAGGATGCTCTTATCTACGCAAAGAAGTGCGACAGTTGTCAGAAGCACGAATGACGAAAGACTTTATTTGGATAATGCTAAGGGACAATGGGTTGAAGAACTACAACTGGTGTTATGGTCCATCAGAACCACCGTCAAAAACTCTACAGGGGAGACACCCTTCATGTTATTCTATGGCACTGAAGCCGTCTTGCCCATTGAGATTGAAGAACCCACCCTGCGAGTCATGTTGTACAGGGAAGATGCCAACTGGGCTGCATTGCGCACAACTTTGGATCAAGTACCAGAAGTAAGGGGCAATGATTTGCTAAGAATGCAATTGTACAAGCTGCGAATGGCTCAGGACTTTAACAAGAGAGTCGCTAGACGACCACTCAAGGTAGGGGACCTGGTTCTAAGGAAGATGGAGGCAGTTGGACGAATTAAGGAGCTGGGGAAACTAACACCAAATTGGGAAGGACCCTATCTGATTGTCCCAGAGGTGTGATGCGGAACCTTTCGTCTCCAAGATATGGATGGACGACCAATACAACGCACTTGGAACTCAGACACTTTGAAGAAGTACCACGTCTGACTCAGTTAATCGCAAGAAAAAAGGGCAAGTAATTTGTAATCACTCAAAAATGCCATGGCACAAACAAGGGAAAAAAGAATTGTAAACATGTATCTTGACATTTAGTCAAGCAAAATTCATATAATACAACTTCTACTTCCTTCTTATCTTTGTTTATTTTTTACCAAGTTGATTCACTTTGGGGCAAAAGTGACAGTAACTTGGACAAAATTACAAAGAACAATAGAGCGTAAAAAATGCTCACTTCTTCTCACGAACATCACTCCTTCAAAGAGACCGGCCAAAGTGTAATAAACCTAAAGGTTAGAGCACATATATGGTCAACAAATTGACAAAAATCTCTAGTAAGAGAAACGTCAAGGTCTCTAAGAGAAAGCTGACCTGAAGTAAGCAACCCTTAGTAAAGGAATCTTACTTTCGAATACATGGACAACTAAGTAGTAAAGACCCTAGTAAGGGTCAGCTACTTCAAGACGAGTGTTGCTCCCTCAAGAAAGCCGGCCAAAACATGGTTCGTCCATAAATCTAAAGCTCGTCCTAAACAATTTCAGCAGGCTCGACCAATGTTGGCCGCTCTCCTTCTTGGTGCACGGCTCGTCCATAATACAAGGTTGAGCTAAGCCCAAGAAGGGGGGGATAAGGCTATACACCATGAAACTTGCTAGGACGAGTCAAGTCTGTAGGACGAGCCACAGTTTTTCTTGGCCTCTTTTGAGAAAAGTCAAAGGTCGTCCAAAGGCCAGGACGAACTAAGCAATAAAAGCCCTAGTAAGGGTTCGCTACTTCAAGACGAGGGTTGCCTCCTCAACGAAGCCGGCTAAAGCGTGGCTCGTCCATAAACTGCAATATTGACCGCTTTCCTTCTTGGGGCAAGGCTCGTCCAAGTTTGCAGACCGTCCAAAAGTCCAGACGAGTCTCGGTTTATACTTGGCTACATTTTGGAAAGTTTTACGATCGTCCCAAGGCAAGGATGATAGTCACCTTTTCCTTCACAAAACTTAAAATCCACTCAAGGGCCAGGACGAGTCCAAAAACAAGTAGGACGAGTCTCATCTATACTTAATAATTTGCTATTTCAGTAAACAAGGCCGTCTAAAGACAAGGGCAATAGGCACCTGCTGTTTCAGTAAGTTACAAAGACGTCCAAGAAGAGATGGACGAGTCTCAGTTATACTTGATGAAAATTTAAGTGCAATAAAAGAAAGGATAAGCAATTGGCAAAAGGTCATTTCATTATATACTTGACAAAACTTATAGCTTAAGTATAAATCTAGAGGAGATAAAGCTACGACGACAAACAAGCCAAGAAACTTAGGAAAATAAACCTAAAACTAGGCCTCTCCTTCAACGGGAGTTTATTGGCCGTCCTCAAGGGTTTCTTCCTCGTCCGCACCCTCTTCGTCCAACTCCGAGAATTCAGGAGGTTCTTCAGCAGACACCAGTGCACGGTGAACACTCTCTTGAAATTCCAAATGCCGGACAAAGCTAGGGACCTCACTAGGCTCGGCCAGCATCTGAAAAGCCTTAACGGCCCAGTCTTTGGACGTCGCAATGACTTGATTCAAGCCTTCTTTAGCGTCATTAAAGGCTTGGGCTGCTTCCTTTTGCAAACGGGCATTCTTCGCCCTTTGGAGGATATTTTCCCTCCTCAGTTGGACAGCAGCCAATAGAGCACCATATCTCTTTCGCCCTTTAACTCGGCTGAGACGGTGTCCAATGCCAATTTCAGCTGGTCCTGGTCCTTGTACAACTTGTTGATAGTAACAAGATACTTCTTGTTGCTGGACTCCAGGTCTGCTGACCTCTTCTCCCAGGCCTCTCATGATTGGCGATGGAGAGTGTTAGCCATCTCAATGTCGTGCATAGCCTTGTCGCCAGCCATCGTAGCCTGATGGACAAGGTGCTTATTTTATTTCCTAAGCTCTCTCACCCACTCCTCAATTAATATACTGTGAGCTAGAAGTCGCAACAACGAAAACAAAACAAGTCATTAGACAAATTATAAAAGAAAAAAATTTGTACAAGTATAAAACAAAAGCGGCAATAAACTATGCCTCGGCGAAGAAGTTGTGACATGTAGCCCACATGCCCAGCTGATGCCCCCCTCAACCCTTTTATATAGGATTCAGGGTAGCATTTGAACAGCTCCTGCTTGAGCCGATCTCGCTCAGCTTTTGACATCTTGGCAAAAGCAGCAGAAGACTCCTCGTCCGAGTCTATTGTGGGAGCAGCTGTGGGCGAAGCTGTTCCCTTACCCTTATCTTAAAGAGGGGGGAGTCGGTTCGTTGATAGGAATGATTATGGCTTATCTGTCGGACGGACTCATGGACCGTCCGTCGACCCGCACCGTCCTAAATCTATTTGGATAATATGACTCACCCGAAGATAAGGATGACGTCCTAAGGGATAGCGGAATCTGTGAAACCAGCTTCGCTACCGAGCCGCTGAAGCCCGAGAAGTTGTCAGTAGCCGCCTCCAGCTCTGGAATAACCAGTGCCAAAGCCGACTCTGGTCTGGCATCAGTTGGATCAGCCGGCAATACATCCAACTGACCAGCAGGATCATAACTCTTCTCCCCAGTGGTCGGGGAAGCAGCGGACGACTCTTCCTTCAGGACCTTGTCCTTTGGAGGAAGCATGGTTTTCTCTACAGCTCCTTTGCCAGACGGAGTAGTCTTCTCCATCTTCTTCCTTGTAAAGCCCTTAGTCTTTTTAGCTGGAGGCTGATCCACGGCCAATGTGGGCCTCTTCTTGGACGAAGAAGACTTCCCAGGCGGGGGCTTGTTGGTTGGGGCATGTTTCTGCAAAATTAAACAAGTTATTATTTGGATCGTCCAAAGAACAAAATCTATAATCAAACTATTGAGCTTCGGACGAGAATCACCCAAGAAAGGAAGGCGTCCAAGTATGGACAACCCCTTTCCTAAGGGAACCTCGTCCAAAGTATTTTTCATGCCTAGATGAGAGTGGTGCAAAGCAGGAAGCCCTCCAAATTTGGACGGACCAGGATGATTTTCGTCTAAGAACTATAAATCAATGATCGTCCAGTATTGGAAATTAAAGTCACTCAGACAAGAAGGGCCCAAAGAAGGTGGTCGTCCAAGCATAGACGCTTTCCTTCTTAGGGTAATTTTCGTCCAAGGATTGGAAAGCAATCTGGACGAACTCCAATGTTCCTCGTCCAAGGCCAATTAAAGTCACTCAGATGAGAAGGGCCCAAAGAAGGTGGCCTTCTAAGCATGGATGCTTTCCTTCTTCGGCTTATTTTCGTGCAAGGATTAGAAATCAATCTGGACGAACTCGAATGGTCCTCGTCCAAGGCCATTCAAAGTCAATCAGACGAGAAGGGACCAAAGAAGATGGTCGTCCGAGCAAGGACGCCTTCCTTATTCGGGTGATTTTCGTCCAAGGATTGAAAATCAATCTTTGACGAGTCAGAACGATCCTCGTCCAAAAAAAAAACATTACTTACGAGGCTTTCAGCTCTCTTCTCAGCACTGCTCTTGACGAACTCCTTCCACAAGTTATCAGTAAATTTGGACATACTGATATCTCCCGTCCAAGAATGTTTGAGAAGTGCTATGGCTGGATCTCCAACAAGAAGTAAAAGAGTTAGTCTGATATGGGTTATGGACGAGGCATTTTACTTGAAGTTTTGAATGTATACCTCTATCATTGGCCAACCGCAAGCCGACGGCGACCAAGAAGTCATCATTATAAAACATCTCTTTAAAAGGTATCCAGTTAGCTGGCCCTTTAAAGGATAACTGACCCGGCCTGGAATACTCCTTTATTCTAAAGCACTCCACTACCTCTTGGTCGTAATGGTCCTCCAACTCCAGTCAGGACTGCTTTCGCCCAGTATTCGTGACTGCTCGATTATAAAAACGATAGCCCTCAGTGGGGTAGTCGTTAGTCGCTCGTAGGTAGATGAAGTCTGCTTTCCATTCGTGCATCTTCGACGGCTTGCCCCAAGCAGTGAAAAAGCCGGGCGGGTTGCAGATACTGAGCCACGTTCCGTCCACAGCCCCAGGAACCTTAGCCGCATAATGAATGTGGGTGAAGGCTTGGAGAGAAAGAGCCAGGCCGCGAAGCTCGCATACGGCTATGAAGGTCAGCAAGTTATGCCAAGCATTAGGCGCCAGCTGATTATGGCCGATGTTGTAATACCTTAGCACTTGTTCTATAAAATCGTGGAGGGGGAACCTCAATCCCGCGTCCAAGGCTAGCTTGTAAACGGCGAAGTGGTTCTTGGGAGCACTGAAGAATTGTGGCCTCCTTATTTGGGATGACGAAAGAAAAGCCCGGCATGGGCATATAAGTGGACAAGTAGCTGGGGTCAGGACCTATCTTTTCTAACCATTTATGATTAACTAAGATAAAGCCAGGGTCAAAAAGGGGACTTAAGCGTCTCCTAATGTCCGACGAGGTAGTGGAGGGTTCGTCAGACTCTTCGGCAGTGCCGGATTCACTCCCGTTATTGTCCTCGCCGGCTTCCTCCGTATTGATGTCCCTGCCAGAAGGACTGGCCTCAGGGTTTTTTTGAGAATCTTCAAAACTGCGGTTAGGGGAAGGGGGCCCGCCCAAAGGTTGAGCACTTTGGGCCTCCCTCGTCTCATCTGGAACTCGTCCAGTAGATTCCTCCATTTCGGAACTATCTGTCGGGAGTATTACCCTTCGTCTTAGACGGGTCGTTTGCTTGACGCGCGCCAGATTACCCTACATAGGTAAAGACTGGGTCGTCTGACTTTTTCGGCCGAAACCATAAAAAAGTATATACTCGGCCAGAATAGGCCCAACTCTAGACCGAAGAAGAAGTACTCTCGGTTCTATGGTCAAGACAAGCTCTTGGTCGGCTATAATTATTTGACGAAGAAGAGGATTCCATTTTTCTAAGATAAAATAAAGAATAAAGGAAAGTAAAAAAGAAGAAAGAAAAGATACCTGACGAAACGCTTGGACGATTCGATGAAGAAAATGGAGATTAGACGATCACACTATCTCTCTAGAAAAAATGCAGATCCCCTCTCTCTAGAAAAATTCTCTCAAGGTGTGAAATGATTAAATGAAGACACACCAAGCATATATATATGAAGGTAAAAAACCCGCTAAGCCGGTTAAGAGTGATCGAAAAAGCTTAAAACGATCGGCTATGACCGGTAACGCTCAAAAAAAGGCGCGTCTTTGCCTCTTTTTTTTTGAATTTGAATCAACTACCTCGGGTAAAAGGGTCTTAACTGTCAGATAAGCCAACGGTAAAAACCCTTTTAGGGGCAAATGTTGTAGCCTAAAATATCTACGGCTCCTTTAGAGACACTTGGGTCCATCAGGGCCGTACACGTGTCCCCTCAGAGAAAATAAAGGAGATTGATTTAACCATTGGGTTATACCCTGTTGGGAGAAAGGACTTACCTTTTTGGCCTAAAGGTTAGTCAGAGCCCAACTCTTTAAGGTAGTTGTTGGTGATTGTTTGATGACCCATCACCAATTCTAGCCTGCCAAGTGTCACAATTTCATTGCCTAGCCAATCAGGTGCCACTATATTAGGGCAACCTAAAAGAGCAGCAGTCATACCACAAACACTATAAATACCCCTGAAATTAGGAGAAAGATCATTCAATGCAAACAGTGAAAACTTACTCTGTAAAAGTACTCTCTCACTTTCTCTCTCTATCTCTACTTTTTCCTTACCACTCTTGATATCTGACTTAAACTTCGGAGGGGGACCACCACCTAAACCTCTAGGGTGGGTCCCTTTTTGCAGGTTCGAGAACGAAGCTCAGGTTCGGACTCAACAGGTTCAGACATTGTTGCACAAGTCTCCAAGTGAAGAACATCTAAGGGAAACTGGTTTACTTGCCGGACAAGGAGGCTAAACCTATAGCTTACTTGCTGGACAAGTATACTATAGTTGAGCTCACTCGGCCAACTATAGAACCAATACTTGATCCAGCTGAAGGGAGGAAGCATTGGACGCTCATGGTTGATGGATCGTCCACTGTCAACGGATGTGGGGCAGGAATCATTTGCCAATCTCTAGAAGGAGATAAGTTTGAATATGTGCTAAGGTTCCAATTTCAAGCGTCCAACAACGAAGCTGAATATAAAGCACTTCTGGCTGGGATCAAAATGTGTAAGGCGGTTGGAGCTCTAGAGATTGAGGCCAAATCAGACTCTCTCTTGGTCGTCAGTCAAGTCAATGGGGACTTTGAATGTAAAGAAGCATCAATGAGCAAATATATGCGTCTGATCAAGGATGAGATTGAGCCTTTGAAACGAGTTGTTCTCGACCAAGTACCAAGGTCATAAAATCATCAAGCAAACGCTCTCTCAAAATTGGCCAGCTCGGCTAAAGGTGATGCGCCAACAACAGTGTTTTGAGAAGTTAAATCAAAGAAGAGCATTGACCAAGAGCAAATCATGTTTCTTAGCCGAGGGGCAGTTTGGATGGATCCTATAATAGAGTACAAGAAGACAGGACGGCTGCCTTCAGACCCTGTAGAGGCTAAGTATGTGAAAGCCCGAAACAAATGGTTTGAACTGTGGGCTGAGACCCTGTACAAGAAGTAATTCAATCGTCCTCTTCCCAAGTGCATCACCAGGGAAGATGGTCTAGAACTCCAGAAGGAGCTTGTGCATCCCACACTTGGGGAAGGACATTGGGAGAAAAGGCTTTAAGGACGGGGTATTACTGGCCTACCTTATAGGAGGATGCTCTTGTCTACGCAAAGAAGTGCGACAGTTGTCAGAAGCATAAAAATCTGCATCAGAAGCCGTCGAATACGTAACTCCTATCTTGTTCCCTCTGCCTTTTGCCAAATGGGGCATGGATATCTTGGGACCTTTCCCTGTGGCCGTTGGGCAAAAAAAGTTTGTAATTGTAGCTGTGGACTACTTCACTAAATGGATAGAGGCTGAAGCCATGCGGGGTATAACAACGAATGACGTCAAAGGCTTTATTTTGGAGAGCATTATAACTCATTTTGGCATGCCACAGTCCAACGTCTTTGATAATGGTCCACAGTTTGAAACGCCTAAGCTCAAAGATTGGTTGGCAGAAAAAGAAATCAAGGCCCACTTCGTTGCAGTCGCCCACACACAAGCCAATGGGCAAGTAGAGTCCTTCAACAAGATTCTATACAATGGAATCAAAAGAAAGTTGGATAATGCTAAGGGACAATGGGTTGAAGAACTACAACTGGTGTTATGGTCCATCAGAACCACCGTCAAAAACTCTACAGGGGAGACAACCTTCATGTTAGTCTATGGCACTGAAGCCATCTTGCCCATTGAGATTGAAGAACCCATTGAGATCAAGTTCCAGAAGTCAGGGGCAATGCTTTGCTAAGAATGCAATTGTACAAGCTGCGAATGGCTCGGGACTTTAACAAGAGAGTCGCTAGACGACCACTCAAGGTAAGGGACCTGGTTCTAAGGAAGATGGAGGCAGTTGGACGAGCTAAGGAGATGGGGAAACTAACACCAAATTGGGAAGGACCCTATCTGATTGTTCAAGAGGTGCGATGCGGAACCTTTCGTCTCCAAGATATGGATGGACGACCAATACAGTGCACTTGGAACTCAGACACTTTGAAGAAGTACCACGTCTGACTCAGTTAATCGCCAGGAAAAACGGCAAGTAGTTTGTAATCACTCAAAAGTGCCATGGCACAAACAAGGGAAAAAAGAATTGTAAACATGTATCTTGACATTTAGTCAAGCAAAATTCATATAATACAACTTCTACTTCCTTCTTATCTTTGTTTATTTTTTACCAAGTTGATTCACTTTGGGGCATTTAACTAGTTAGTAGTCTAAAAGTGACAGTAACTTGGACAAAATTACAAAGAACAATAGAGCGTAAAAAATGCTCACTTCTTCTCACGAACATCACTCCTTCAAAGAGACCGGCCAAAGTGTAATAAACCTAAATGTTAGAGCACATATATGGTCAACAAATTGACAAAAATCTCTAGTAAGAGAAACGTCAAGGTCTCTAAGAGAAAGCTGACCTGAAGTAAGCAACCCTTAGTAAAGGAATCTTACTTTCGAATACATGGACAACTAAGTAGTAAAGACCCTAGTAAGGGTCCGCTACTTCAAGACGAGTGTTGCTCCCTCAAGAAAGCCGGCCAAAACATGGTTCGTCCATAAATCTAAAGCTCGTCCTAAACAATTTCAGCAGGCTCGGCCAATGTTGGCCGCTCTCCTTCTTGGTGCACGGCGGCTCGTCCATAATACAAGGTTGAGCCAAGCCCAAGAAGGGGGGGATAAGGCTATACACCATGAAACTTGCTAGGACGAGTCAAGTCTGTTGGACGAGCCATAGTTTTTCTTGGCCTCTTTTGAAAAAAGTCAAAGGTCGTCCAAAGGCCAGGACCAACTAAGCAATAAAAGCCCTAGTAAGGGTTCGCTACTTCAAGACGAGGATTGCCTCCTCAACGAAGCCGGCTAAAGCGTGGCTCGTCCATAAACTGCAATATTGGCCGCTTTCCTTCTTGGGGCAAGTATCGTCCAAGTTTGCAGACCGTCCAAAAGTCCAGACGAGTCTCGGTTTATACTTGGCTACATTTTGGAAAGTTTTACGATTGCCCCAAGGCAAGGATGATAGTCACCTTTTCCTTCACAAAACTTAAAATCCGCTCAAAGGCCAGGACGAGTCCAAAAACAAGTAGGACTAGTCTCATCTATACTTAATAATTTGTTGTTTCAGTAAACAAGGCCGTCTAAAGACAAGGGCAAGAGGCACCTGCTGTTTCAGTAAGTTACAAAGACGTCCAAGAAGAGATGGACGAGTCTCAGTTATACTTGATGAAAATTTAAGTGCAATAAAAGAAAGGACAAGCAATTGTCAAAAGGTCATTTCATTATATACTTGACAAAACTTACAGCTTAAGTATAAAGCTAGAGGAGATAAAGCTACGACGGCAAACAAGCCAAGAAACTTAGGAAAATAAACCTAAAACTAGGCATCTCCTTCAGCGGGAGTTTCTTGGTCGTCCTCAAGGGTTTCTTCCTCGTCCGCACCCTCTTCGTCCGACTCCGAGAATTCAGGAGGTTCTTCAGCAGATACCAGTGCACGGTGAACACTCTTTTGAAATTCCACACGCCGGACAAAGCTAGGGACCTCACTAGGCTCGGCCAGCATCTGAAAAGCCTTAACGGCCCAGTCTTTTGACGTCGCAATGACTTGATTCAAGCCTTCTTTAGCGTCATCAAAGGCCTGGGTTGCTTCCTTTTGCAGACGGGCATTCTTCGCCCTAAGGAGGATATTTTCCCTCCTCAGTTGGACAGCGGCCAATATAGCAGCATCTCTTTCGCCCTTCAACTCGGCTGAGACGGTGTCCAAGGCTAATTTCAGCTGGTTCTGGTCCTTGTACAGCTTGTTGATAGTAACAAGATAGTTCTTGTTGCTGGACTCCAGGTCTGCTGACCTCTTCTCCCAGGCCTCTCTTGATTGGCGATGGAGAGTGTTAGCCATCTCAATGTCGTGCATGGCCTTGTCGCCAACCGTCGTAGCCTGATGGATGAGGTGCTTATTTTCTTTCCTAAGCTCTCTCGCCCACTCCTCAGTTAATATACTGCGAGCCAGAAGCTGCAACAACGAAAACGAAACAAGTCATTAGACGAATTATAAAAGAAAAAATTTGTACAAGTATAAAACGACAGCGGCAATAGACTATACCTCAGCAGCAAGTTGTGACATGTAGCCCACATGCCCAGTTGATGCCCCCTCAACCCTTTTATAAAGGATTCAGGGTAGCATTTGAACAGCTCCTGCTTGAGCTGATCTCGCTCAGCTTTTGACATCTTGGCAAAAGCAGCAGAAGACTCCTCGTCCGAGTCTATTGTAGGAGCACCTGTGGGTGAAGCTGTTCCTTTACCCTTATTTGAAAGAGGGGGGAGTCAGTTCTCTTGATAGGAATGATTATGGCTTATCTATTGGACGGACTTATGGACCGTCCATCGACCCGTATCGTCCTAACTCTATTTGGATAGTATGACTCACCAGAAGATAAGGTGTCGTCCTAACGGATAGCGGCATCTGTGAAACCAGCTTCGCTACTGAGCCGCCGAAGCCCGGGAAGTTGTCAGTAGCCGCCTCCGGCTCCGGAATAACCAGTGCCAAAGCTGACTCTAGTCTTGCTTCAGTTGGATCAGCCGACAATACATCCAACTGACCAGCAGGATCATAACTCTTCTCCCCAGTGGTCGGGAAAGCAGCGGACGGCTCCTCCTTCAGGACCTTGTCCTTTGGAGGAAGCATGGTTTTCTCTCCAGCTCTTTTGCCAGACGGAGTAGTCTTCTCCATCTTCTTCATTGTAAAGCCCTTAGTCATTTTTGCTGGAGGCTGATCCACGGCCGCTGTAGGCATCTTCTTGGACGAAAAAGACTTCTCAAGCGGGGGCTTGTTGGTAGGGGCATTTTTCTGCAAAAATAAACAAGTTATTATTTGGATCGTCCAAAGAACAAAATCTATAATCAAACTATTGAGCTTCGGACGAGAATCACCCAAGAAAGGAAGGCGTCCAAGTATGGACAACCCTTTTCCTAAGGGAACCTCGTCCAAAGTATTTTTCATGCCCAGACGAGAGTGGTGCAAAGCAGGAAGCCATCCAAATTTGGACGGACCAGGATGATTTTCGTCAAAGCACTAGAAATCAATGATCGTCCACTATTGGAAATTAAAGTCACTTAGACGATAAGGGCCCAAAGAAGGTGGTCGTCTAAGCATGGACGCTTTCTTTCTTAGGGTAATTTTCGTCCAAGGATTGGAAATTAATCTGGACGAACTCCAATGTTCCTCGTCCAAGGCCAATTAAAGTCACTAAGACGAGAAGGGCCCATAGAAGGTGGTCGTCCAAGCACGGATGCTTTCCTTCTTCGGGTTATTTTCGTCCAAAGATTGGAAATCAATCTGGACGAACTCGAATGGTCCTCGTCCAAGGCCATTCAAAGTCAATCAGACGAGAAGGGACCAAAGAAGGTGGCCGTCCGAGCATTGACGCCTTCCTTCTTCGGGTGATTTTCGTCCAAGGATTGAAAATCAATCTTTAACGAGTCAGAACGATCCTCGTCCAAAAAAAAAAATTACTTACCAGGCTTTCAGCCCTCTTCTCAGCACTGCTCTTGGCGAACTCCTTCCATAAGTTATCAGTAAATTTGGACATACTGATATCTCCCGTCCAAGAATGTTTGAGAAGTGATATGGCTAGATATGCAACAAGAAGTAAAAGAGTTAGTTTACTTGAAGTTTTGAATGTATACCTCTATCATCGGCCAACCGCAAGCCGGCAGCGACCAAGAAGTCATCATTATAAAACATCTCTTTAAAAGGTATCCAGTTAGCTGGCCCTTTAAAAGATGACTGACCCGGCCTGGAATACTCCTTTATTCAAAAGCACTCCACTACCTCTTGGTCGTAATGGTCCTCCAACTCCAACCAGGACTGCTTTCACCCAGTATTCGTGACTGCTCGATTATAAAAACGATAGCCCTCAGTGGCGTAGTCGTTGGCCGCTCGTAGGAAGATGAAGTTTGCTTTCCATTCGTGCATCTTCGGCGGCTTACCCCAAGCAGTGAGAAAGCCGAGCGGGTTGCAGATGCTGAGCCACGTTCCGTCCACAGCCCCAGGAACCTTAGCCGCATAATGAATGTGGGTGAAGGCTTGGAGAGAAAGAGCCAGGCCGCGTAGCTTGCAGACGGCTATGAAGGTCAGCACGTTGTGCCGGGCATTAGGCGCCAGCTGATTATGGCCGATGTTGTAATACCTTAGCACTTGTTCTATAAAATCGTGGAGGGGGAACCTCAATCTCGCGTCCAAGGCTAGCTTGTAAACGGCGAAGTGGTTCTTGGGAGCACTCAGAATTGTGGCCTCACTATTTGGGATAACGAAAGAAAAGCCCGGCATGGGCATATAAGTGGACAAGTAGCTGGGGTCAGGACCTATCTTTTCTAACCATTTACGATTAACTAAGATAAAGCCAGGGTCAGAAAGGGGACATAAGCGTCTCCTAATCTCCGACGAGGTAGTGGAGGGTTTGTCCGACTCTTCAGCAGTGCCGGATTCACTCCCGTTATTGTCCTCGCCGGCTTCCTCCATATTGATGTCCCTACCGGAATGACCGGCCTCGGGGTTTATTTGAGGATCTTCAAAGCTGCGGTCGGGGAAGGGGGGCCCGCCCAAAGGTTGAGCACTTTGGGCCTCCCCTCGTCTCATCCCGGAACTCGTCCAGTAGATTCCTCCATTTCGGAACTATCTATCGGGAGTATTACCCTTCGTCTTAGACGGGCCGTTTGCTTGACGTGCGCCAGATTACCCTGCACAGGTAAAGACTGGGTCGTCTGACTTTTTCGGCCAAAACCATAAAAAAATATATACTCGGCCAAAAGAGGCCCAACTCTAGAATGTGCCGAAGAAGAAGTACTCTCGGTTCTAGGGTCAAGACAAGCTCTTGGTCGGCTAGGATTATTTGACGAAAAAGAAGATTCCATTTTATTGATTTTCTAAGAAAAATTAAAGAATAAAGGAATGTAAAAAAGAAGAAAGAAAAGATACCTAACGAAACGCTTGGACGATTCGGTGAAGAAAACGGAGATTAGACGATCACTCTCTTTCTCTAGAAAAAATGCAGAGCCTCTCTCTCTAGAAAAATTCTCTCAAGGTGTGAAATGATTAAATGAAGACACACCAAGCATATATATAGGAGGGTAAAAAACCCGCTGAGCCGGTTAAGAATGACCGAAAAAGCTTAAAACGGTCGACTATGACCGGTAACGCTCAAAAAAGGGCTCGTCTTTGCCTCTTTTTGGAATTTGAACTAACTACCTCGGGTAAAAGGGTCTTAACCGTTAGATAGGCCAACGGTAAAAACCCTTTTAGGGGCAAATGTTGTAGCCTAAAATATCTACGGCTCCTTTAGAGACACTTGGGTCCATCAGGGCCGTACACGTGTCCCCTCAGAGAAAATAAAGGAGATTGATTTAACCATTGGGTTATACCCTGTTGGGAGAAAGGACTTACCTTTTTGGCCCAAAGGTTAGTCAGAGCCCAACTCTTTAAGGTCGCTGTTGGTGATTGTTTGATGACCCATCACCAATTCAAGCCTGCCAAGTGTCACAATTTCATTGCCTAGCCAATCAGGTGCCACTATTCTAGGGCAACCTAAAAGAGCAGCAGTCATACCACAAACACTATAAATACCCCAGAAATTAGGAGAAAGATCATTCAATGCAAACAGTGAAAACTTTCTCTGTAAAAGTACTCTCTCACTTTCTCTCTCTATCTCTACTTTTTCCTTACCACTCTTGATATTTGACTTAAGCTTCGGAGAGGGAACCACCACCCAAACCTCCAGGGTGGGTCCCTTTTTGCAGGTTCGGGAACGAAGCTCTGGTTCGGACTCAACAGGTTCAGACATTGTTGCACAAGTCTCCAAGTGAAGAACATCTAAGGGAAACTGGTTTACTTGCCGGACAAGGAGGCTATACCTATAGCTTACTTGCTGGACAAGCATACTAAACACATGGCTATTGTTTAAGCCGCCATAAGGACAATCTTCCTTGCCTCATTAGCGCATGTTCTATGCGTAAGGCCACCCCGAGGGGTTTGTGCTTTGTCCTTCCGAAAGCTTCCTGAGCGATAGTGTTGGATCTTAGTCATAAGCAAACCCACCCAACAATGGCATATTGCTCTCTTGTTCCTAACTTGAGAACTGGAGTGCTTCTTACACGTGGCCACCTTTTTAATCAAAGGTACGAAGCGTGGGATCAATCTCTTAATCATGGACCATTTTCAACCTTAACCTGACCATAGTTTCAAACGTAGAACTTGACTTTATGTTTGTGCATTATTTGTTATGTGCGTGCTTTTAATTGCTTCGTGTCATGCGAACTCTCGAACTGAAACGATTAAGCGAATTCACGTAAAGCAACACAAAAAAATGGGAGATCTAGTCATACACATTCATCCCGCGTCCAGCGTAGTTTATTGCGTCTGACGCACTCTCTTCTTTGTGTTTGGAGCATTTCCCAATCGTCCCTCGCTTCCACCTTGCGTTCAGCGCAGACGTTCTTTGTCATTTCCTGCGTGCTGCATCTAAGTTATGCTGGTCGCGCTTAGCTTCTCGTGGCAGCCATTGTCTTACGTGGGATACACATGGCCTAACACATGTCTTCCCTTTTTTCTTACCAATATCTAGGATGATTAGAATTCTTTTTTGATTGTTTTTCTTCTCCTATAATCCTTCTTCATCAACAAAAAAATATCGCCATCTTTTTTATTTTAAAAGAAAATCCATCTCAAAAAATAATTTTGATCTCTAATCTCCTATCTATTTCGAAAATTCTACCCCATCTTTTATCAAACTATTCCTCCTATTTGTTTTTGGAAAAATTATCTCATATTCTTTTTTTTTAATCCATCTCCATCTTTTTTTATATAAAATATTATATCACCTATCTTTTCTCAAAAATTATTCTCCTATCTTTTTCAAAACTTCATCCCATCTTCTATCATCTTTTTTTTTCCGAATTATCTCGTAGCCAAATGCTTAACTTAAACTTTCCCCCTTTGTTTCAATCAGATCCTCCTTCCTTCTTGAATTGTTCATCTATCCCTCTACTAGGACTATAAATACCGGACTTCTACACCTCTTTCAAGCACAATTTTCGCTTCAAAATTTCAGTAGCTGAGAAACCCATTTATGAAACACCATGTTCCGATAAACGAAATCGGAGAAAAAAAAAAGGGTTGTTGTCGTGCCGCCGCGGCCACCAGTTGATTGGCCGGCCGACCACCTTCTGTCTTCTCTCTTCTTTCCTCTTTCTTCTTTCTTCTTTCTTATTCCTTCTTGTTCTCTCTAGTGTGACCTTCTGTTCTTTTTTTTCTTTCGTGGGAACTGAAGTGGAGTTCCAGTTCTTAGTTCTTCTTTTGACCTTGTTTTACTAACTTTATGTCACTTTATTTTTCTTTTCCCTTTATTTTCTTTAATCTTTTCTTTTTGTCTTTTCGTACTAACTGATTCCTTGAATCAGTAAAGTTGTTTTGATACAACTTGTTACTTTCTTTTATTATTTATTTTATCTTTTCTTTCTCTTCATTCTCTAAATTTGAACAAAGACCCTTTTTCAACTATTGACAATTAATTTCTGTGAAAACTTTTATATTATCTTCTACCTTCAATTCATGAACTTAGTAAATTCGGATATTACATAGGTGACTAATTTAGTTCATCTACCTACTATTGTAGACGGAGATTTTGTAGAACGAGCTTTCTAGGGGTGATTTTATTATTCGTATCTGCGCTACTTGAGGTAATTTCGATGTTCATCGTACTCTATTCCCAGTTGTAAAACGGTTATCTATGTAATTGTATGATTATGGGGTTATGTATGTAACAAATAATTTATAGACTAATGTTATGAATTTATGAGTTAGTAATTACTATTATAAGAGTATGATTCTCATAATACTATGAAATTGGAGTATGTTATTATAATTTTGGTAATAGTATAAATCTGTTATAATCATGTGATTACTTTGGAACAAAGATTACTAAAGTATTAGTATGTGACTATTCTTGTAGATAGCCTATATGACTAGATTATGTTCTATGTTAAAAGAACTTGTGGAATTGTATGGTTATCAACTTGAGAACATGTGTTTATTATGACCTTTTAATAAAACTAAGGAGGGTAATGAAGCCTGAAAGGGTGTTGAACAGGTTACCCTATATGATGGTATATCTATTTATAGGTTGATTATTATATACGATACAAAACTGTTGGCTTCCTTCTATTTGTTGTGATCCAAGTAGAAGTGGTGTGCACACTAGGGACTCTATGATATTGGCCATGGTTATATTGGGGTGACGACCTCTTGTTGAAGTAGGCGGATAATAGGGATTAGTCCCGGCCTACTGGCGTTCACATTTCCCTCTCTTAAAAAATATTGTTGTTAATTGTGTGATTAGGTGTTATATGATTATGTGACTTATGTTTGGAGTTATTATACAAACGTTTTAGAACCCAAATATCAACATTATTATTATTTGTTCACCTTTCTTTCTAAACTCTAACTTATTTTTAAAATTATTATTTTTACGGGATGGAGTCGAATTACTCAGTTTTTCTGATTTTTGGGAGTTATCTCTCTTGTTGTCTTCTTTTATGTTACTTTGCAGATTGGACTTGGTGATGGGATCTCGTGTGAGGAGACTTAGTTTTCACTTAGATCACTCATTTAGTTGTCTATCTTGGGATTATTTATTTCAGTATTATCTAAAATAAAATATTGGTTGTAATAGTATTCTTACTTCAAATTTCTCTTTACTAAGATGGTTGGGTTAATTTATCTAATATTTTGTTAGCCTTTCGTTTACTCTTAGAGAGTAAATGGGCGGTAATATCCTCCAAGTTTGAATAAATGATTTTTGAAAACTATATTTATTTGACTATATATTTATTTGAATTTGGAGGGTGTTACGGTAAGCATAATTAATAAAGCGTCACCTGATTAAGTTTGTAACTAAATCTAATATATATGTCTAACATTGTATTTTTTCCAATTCCAACCGTTAGTTTTGCTCAAACACTTACTTATTTAAACAACTATTTTAAACACTAATGTTTAATAGTCTTTCTTAGTTGTGATTCATTACTTCTGATATTTCTTCATTCACGACCGCTAGTTTTTTGCCAAAAAGCGGCTAAATCTACTCAACAATTATTTTTGGCAAAAAGTCTAAATGTACCACGTCGCCAAACTAATTAAACCGTTCAAGAACCATAATGGCTGGGCCATAACACGCTCGGGGGTGGGGCCATGAGCCACCCGAAAGTTGAAAAAGCTCAACGGTCAGGGAGCTTGAAAAAGTTTGCTTCCCTCATTCTCAAAATTCAAACAAATGCCCTCTTGCATCCTTTTTCCAACTAGAAAAATCACAATTAAGAAAATAAATTGTGGAAAATAGAAAATCTTCATAATCCAATATCCAATATCAACACCACAAAAAATAGACAAATTTTGCAGAACAATCTTTAACAAGTTTATGTAAAAAGAAAAAAAAAAAATGAAGCTGGTGAAAGCAATGAAGAAGTTCAAGTTCTGGTCAACAAAAAGAGGAAGATGAAGGATAATTATCATTATTACAAACTAACGTCTGAATATGATTTTCAATCTTCATATTATTCTCCTCCTCCCCCCGCTCGCCCACCGCCTCCTCGACCACCACCGCCGCCACAAGAAGAAGGCTGTCAATGCCACTTCTGCCAGCCAGCAGAGCCCTCCGCCCCGCCGTTACCTCCATGGCTTGAACCGCAGCTGGAGGACATTTCAGATGACTCCAACTGGATCAACCCATTTTCAAGTCCCTGCATCAGTAATAATGAGCAGGAATTGGGTGATCACTGTATCCATATATCCCAGGAATTAGTTTTCAAGACTGCCACTGCCACTGCCACTGATACTACTAGCTGTAGCTCAGCATTGCAGCAGCATTCACCATCGCTGAGTAGGTCAGCATTGCAGCAGTACTCGCAGTCGCCGAGTAGCTCAGCGTTGCAGCAGTACTCGCTGCTGTCACCGAGTAGCTCAGAATTGCAGCAGTACTCGCAGTCGCCAAGTAGCTCAGCATTGCAGCAGTACTCACACTCGCTGAGTAGCTCAGCATTGCAGCAATACTCACACTCGCCAACTAGCTCAACAGTGCAGCACTACTCGCAGTCGCTAACTAGCTCAGCATTGCAGCACTACTCGCAGTCGCCAACTAGCTCAGCATTGCAGCAGTGCTCGCTGCTGTCGCCAAGTAGAGAAAAAGGTGCTTCTGCAAGAGGATTGTTTGGATGTGTCTTTGATGTAGGTGGATTACTGTTTCGATGCTTCTTTCCCTGCTTACATATCTCTGAGCGTCACGCGTTTCGTAGTGACTCTAGTTTCTCTGATCACAAGGCTCTTGCTCATCACATCTTGGAAAAGAAGAGTTATTGAGAGTATGTTAATTATCTCACTGCTTTTTTCTGGATGCTTTGAAGTTTAAATATGATCTATGGGAATAGTAGGAATAAGGAATAGCACAAACAACTACAACAACAACAACAAGAACAAAGCCTTAGTCCCAAAATGATTTGGGATCGGCTAACATGAATCATCATAAGAAGTCTGTCCGTGACTAGGAATAAGGAATACTATATACGGTATATAATTTCTTCTCTGCTTCTTTCCCCTTTTCTTGTATTTTAGCTAGGTAATGTTAGCTATAATTTTTGATTGGGTAGTTTATTATGCAAGGAGCTGTATGATATGGTTGTCTCCAGGTTCGAAACAACAGGGGAGAAGAACATTCTTGTTTTACAATTTACTCCGTATAGAGCAATAAGTTTTGTGAGACCAATTATTAAAGTTTCTAAAAGTATTCTTTGATGTTGTTATAATGTTTTCCACTTGTTAATGTCAATAATTTTTGGGGAAATTTGTCAAAAAAAACCTTTTAAAGGTTCAATTTTGCGAGAAAAAACCTTTTAAAGCATTTTTTGCGGAAAAAAAAACCACAAACTTAATTTTTCTTGCAAGATGAAACCTATTCCCATTTTCCGGTGTGGTTTTTGAGATGCATAGGGGTGGTCTTTACGAGTTAATGAAAATAGTGGGTTAAAGAAAGATAGAAGGGTCGTGGCGAGATGGCCAACAATGCGGGCCAATCCAGCCCATCCAGCCCAGCCCGCCTCTTGGGCCGTGTGGGCTGAGCCCGCGAAAAACCCGGTTCAGCCTAGCTCGAACCGTGAAATTGGTGGGTGAGCCGTGGGCCAAATTTTTTGAGCCCAACCCACGAAAACCCGCTACTAAAACAGCCCAGCCCGGTCCACGAAACCGGTCCAGCTCGGCCCATGAACCGGACCAGCCCATCCCAAGTAATTACAATCAAATCGTGTATATTTTAATCAAATTGTATATATTTTAATCAAATTGCATATATTATAATTCAATCAAATTCAAAAATAATGAAATTATTCATTAATATTAATAATTGTATATATTTTAATTAATTTTAAAGATTTAACGTAACAATAATAAATGATTCCAATGATTAAATAATTTTGAAAATAAAAAATCCTCATGCCGGCCCGCCGGCCCGCTAGGCCCACGAACCGCCATAACCGCTTTCCGAACCGTGCAAACCTCAGAACAGGTGTGGGCCAAGATTTTTTAGCCGTGGACCGGCCCACCCAAAACCGTGAATTTCACGGTGCCGGTCTTGGGGCCGTGAAATCTCGGCCCGCCCACTAGAGCCCACGAACCGGCCCGCACCAGGTGGCCATCTCTAGCGCCGAAATTGAGAAAAACACACGGGAAAATGGGAATAGGTTTCTTCTTGCAAGAAAAATTAAGTTTGTGGTTTCTTTTTCGCAAATAATGCTTTATAAGGTTTTTTTTCGCAAAATTGAACCTTTAAAATGTTTTTTTTGGCAAATTTTCCTAATTTTTATGATTTATCATACTTTTCTGTACTATTTGTTATTATTACTCACAGAAGTGTATTAAATCTGAGTTGTTTATTTTGTTTATATTCATTTACGTGGTGTTTGGTATGTAGGATAGAGATCATGGGCATAAAAGGGTGAGATAAAGATGGGGAATTGGTAAAAGAAATAAAAATATAATAGTACTTACTCTTGTTTGGTATATATTAGGAATAGATAGGGAATAAATAGCAAACTTACTTATATGCATGTACTAACTCTATCTCTCCCTTCCTTTTCAGTAAGGACCATTGTGTCCTTTCCTGCAAACTCCTCATCCCTCATCCTTATATCTCCCCCGTCCCCTATAGGATTTAAGGGATAAAAGACCGTTTCATACTTTTATCCCCATCCCTATTATGTGGGATAATTTGTTTTCCCTCAAACAAACAAAAGATTCGACATAATAGGAGATACTCTATCTCTGTATTACTTCTTATCCCTCCAAACTAACAAATATGTCACCATACTATTTAAGTCGTCCCATAATAATCGGTCATTTAATTGATTTAGTAAGTTAAACTTTAAAATTTGCCATATTACCTAATGATATTAAATACCTTCATCGAACTTTCAAATAGCAATGGTTCAAGTTTTTATATAATTGTTGAACACCAATCAAATATTGTCTACCATTAATGGACAAAGATAATAATACCTTGTGAGTAAGTGTCTACAAATTGGAATTGTAGTCTTTGCTATTGAATTTAGTTACCTAAATCAAACAACCTTATTACATTCACATAATCCCTGCTTCCTCCATTTTATATTAATTGCGGTGTATTTTTTGTCATGTTCTCCTAAAAAAAATTAGTTGTATGCTACTAAAACTATAAAAAATAAATTTTTGAAAGTAAATATTGAAACAACTCAAACAAAATCACATATATATATATATATAGTTCAAATGATCAAGTTTTTATATAATTGTTGAACACCAATCAAATATTGTCTACCATTAATGGACAAAGATAATAATACCTTGTCGGCCCGTTTGGTTAGTGGTTATAAATAGCGGTAATGGTAATGAAATTTAGTGTAAATTTGTAAAGATTTTCACATGTCCATGACCATGGGAATGAAACTTTATCACAAAACATGGGTTTCCTTTATAAATTTTCATTACCACCCAATACCACATTCCCAAGTGGTAATGGATGGTAATGAGATTTTAGGAAGAAAATGGATATCTTGTGATGAGGTAGTATTACCATTTGGTAATGACATTGGATTTCTAAGTACGAATTTACACTATAATGCATTACCATTGCCACCATTTATAACCTCTTACCAAACGAGTCGTGTGAGTAAGTGTCTACAAATTGGAATTGTAGTCTTTGCTATTGAATTTAGTTACCTAAATCAAACAACCTTATTACATTCACATAATCCTGCTTCCTCCATTTTATATTAATTGCAGTGTATTTTTTGTCATGTTCTCCTTAAAAAAAATTAGTTGTATGCTACTAAAACTATAAAAAATAAATTTTTGAAAGTAAATATTGAAACAACTCAAACAAAATCACATATATATATATATATAGTTCAAATGATCACTTTCAAATGACAAATATTGCAACTTCCAATTTCAAAACCCATATATACAATGCTTGTTATTACACATTCTCCTTCGTATTGGGTCCTATTCCTGCGTCTCGAGCACTTGTGGTTGAACTACATTTCTTCCCATTTAAGTTGCTGAAAGATAGATATAAGCACAAAGAACAAGAGAGAGACTGAGAGAGATAGTTATAAGCTACCATAACTATTCAAACGTGATGTCTGGTGTGCATGATTAATATCAAAAAAAAAAGGAAACGGGACAGGGTACAAATTATATACAAAGTTTTTTAATCAAATTTTGTGATTAGAATATAAGTATATCAAGGGGACTGTATATCTAGATATCACAGAAATGGTATAATGTAAAATATACTAGGTGAACAAAATTGATTTTACTAAATACTGCGTAAGCTACAATTTCCTCTAATAAATTAGCAAAAAAACTACTTTTAAGAATACAAAAGCATTAAGCACTTCTCAATCAAGAATGGGTTAAAGAGTAATGAGCCAAAAATAACTTCATCACTTGGAGCTGCGTTTAACTCAAACCAACGTCACGGTTGCTTGTTCCCAGATGAATTTGGCCCCAAGGTCGACACTGCAGTTTGCCGCACAATTAGGCCACATTCCAAGGGCTGCTTTTCCATGTCTCTGCTATCGGATCTCAGCTCAAATGTTGCCGTTAATTGCCAAGCTGGAGGACATAATGAGGACCAGTATTTGAGTAAGAACTTCTAAAAATCTTGCATCAACAGGAAAAAGAAGACGAGAAATGTGATCCAGAGAGCAATTATAAGTATAGCGATGCAGCAAAGACAATGTCCCTCTTAATCGTGGAGACAGCGTCATCAAACTTAGATTCAAGCTCGGTTTCTCCAATAGATTTAGCTGCGAGAATGAGCTGCTGAAGGACTTCTTCCAATCTCCTGATAGCCCTAATCAAGCTTCCCTCAAATACCTGGGTAATTTCCATGATCTCATAAAATTTGGATCCTTTCGCCCAAGCATAGACTGCCTCCATAATATCAGGCCGGAATGAGTTTACAAAATTGTCAACATCGATTTGGACCTATTATATCAATAATCAAAAGGACAGGATTTATTTTCAGTACAGCAATAAGCTAAGACATCATAAATGTGACTACTGACTAGAGGAAAAGGTAAAGAAATCTAAGCAGTACATCAAAACATGTCAATCTTCCCACAACCCCACCTCTCTCTTTCTTCTTATCTGTCTTCCATTCCCTCCCTCAGCTTATCCAGCATATACCCGTAGACAAAACTAAATGGGACAAAGAAAGACACAAAGCTGACTTAACTGAACAGCAGACATCACCATCACCAATATCACAGTATCACTCAATTACCGTCATACAGAAAAGTTCAGTTCGAAGGGCTGATATCGTGTACTATTGAAAAGTACCATTGGCAGGCATCCGACATTAAATCTCAAGGCCGAGAAAAGAAATTGACATCTGGAGCCTACTGGATCATTTTACATCAACCTAGTTTCGGATTCTCAGCAAGAAAATTTTGTCACGCTCCATTTTCCTAGTTTCAACTTCCAACAATGACAAACCATGATATGAGTTCCTAATAAAATCCTAGATTTAACAAGTATCATAGCAAGTCCACTACAAACTCTCCAATATCCAAGATAGGATGCCCTCAAACACTCATCCAAACTCCCACACTTTATAGAAGTGACAAACGAGATGTAGCTTATATTGCTTTATCCCTTCTTTTAATCTTTTTGTTTGTTTTTGACTTTTTTCCTTTTGGGGGGAAGGGGAAGAAATGTTAAAAAGCAAAGGAGATATGAATTGCAAGCTACCTTGCACTCAAGCTGAACTTTGGCAACCCTCCTAGCTGTATCTTGCAATTGTACAAAGAGCAGCTCAAGTTCTTCTCTAGGTTTTTGAGCATCTTGAAGTTTTTCTTGCCATACAAGACAAGACAACAGGGCCACCATATCTTCTACCTTTATGTCTTTAAAAACACCATTAAATATAAGTTCTGTCAGCGTCAACTCGTCAGCACTACTAATTTCAGAGGCAACCTTCCCTTTTAACTCCACAACATCATCATTGGTGACGTAACTGCAATTGTACCAACAAGAACAAAAATTCAGAGTAACATCAATAAATGCACTATTATTGTGTTATGCGATAACAATGTTTTCAGCTACTTAAACTTTGTAATATGTCAGTGATTCTGAATAAGAGAGCATTTCGGCCAAAGCTTTATATCACAGCAACAGAACAAATATAGTCAAGTAGCCGGCATAAAATTCAGTACGTCTCAGAGGAGCTAGACATCAACCATTTTACAGTTCAAAAACTCGAAGCTCCTATCCTGGCTAGACAGTTATTTGATGTATCAGCAAAAAAATTATACTAGTAAATATGATAATCAGTGATTAACCAGGTCCATACACCAGTGACCTATAGCAACACGTCTTCTATTCTACTTAAGAGACATGCGGGTATCAGACCTTCAAATACAAAAATCCTCTCCTGATGCTAAAGGAAAACAAGTTAAAAGTGCAATTAGAGCTGATGTATTAGTAAAATAACAGAGTACGTATTTTCATAAGAATAGCTAATGAGGTAGACCTATAAAGACAAGATTCGTTACCTAAGCCGCCTCAAAACTCGTTTCCTTGCTTTGAGCTCATCCTTAAATGCCAAAGCAGTAGAGGCATGCATTTGTTTTTTAATGGACTTTATCTTGGCACTAAGTTCTTGCTTCTTATGCAATATCTTAAGCTTTTCCTTAATTAAAGGAGACTTCGCCACTTCATGCTTGTCAAACAAACTCTCTAATGCTTCAATTCTACGAACAGCCTTTCTGTAAGAACTGCTTTGAACCTGAATAATTGAAACGATTAAGTAAACTGAGCAACTGACAAGAAGAAAGTAGCAGAAACGGATGACTCTTTATTAATCTACCTTCATATCTTCTTCAGGATCAAGTAAAGGAATCCCCTCCTTAGAAAATCTGGTAAAAAACTTCTGATACCTTCTTCAAGGTGTTTTGTCGAGCCTCTAATGGCAAAAGGTCCTTGGACATGATCACGCGTATGGTACTCAAAGTGTATATCTGTTGTAGATGAGTTTCATTAGTATTGAAGCCCTTACATTTCCTTTATCTGAGTCCAAGTATCAATAATAGGATTTGGGTAACTTGTGTTTACTTTCTTACATTTCTTATATCTGTTGTAGACGAGTTTCATTAGTCTATGCACGATAGAACAAATAAAGTACAGTTTCTTTATTGCATAAAATATTCAATCCAAATACCAGAGGGAAGTGAAATCCCAAAATTATGTGGAAGTTGGACAAAACAGAAGTGAGCAACAAAATCTAATTACTCAACATTTAGGGGACATTTAAATATCAAAAATTCTAGGAGTTTTCTGGAGTTGTACAGATTACACAAAGAAGCATTGCAATCTATTATGCAAATGAGTACAAGAGTACATCTTTATGAGTTGATTTAACTTAATTTTTTTTTTTTTTACGAGGTCGATTCTTTAAAGATGTAGAGGTCGCACTTTCATACCCCCACAAAAGGGGGCGAGTAGAAAACTTCAGAATACTGCTAACTCATAAAGTGATTTCGGTCACGAAAGAAAGGGCACATACAGGAGCAACAATCAAAATTAGTTAAGGTGACCTTACCTGAGAAAGTGGAACAGATACTACAACAGGTTCTCCAGGATCCTTCAGTGGAACAATTCTAATAGTTCTCTTTCCTTCACCCTCTCTGCTCACCATGCATCTTGCAAGAACATCAAGAGTGTAGCTTGCATCCTCTGGCCTTTTACTTTCTTCATGTGGATGAATAGTTAACAACATAAGAAAACAAGCTACTAATGAAATATAGGAAGAAATGGAAAAGGCGAAATACAAAAGATGCACACCTTCAGAAACCCTTTTGGTTCTTTGAAAATTTATAATGACACCCCAACTCACATTGTCTTCAATGGAGAAAGATGGCAGATCTTCATCGGTTTTTGAGCATTCAATGCATACAAGTCTTCCAGGCTGCAAGAAAGGTAAGCAATACTTTGGAGAAAAAACAATTTTGCGCACATCTTCCTTTAAACTTTTATATTGCTCAATTAGCGAGTAATAATTCTTCAAGCTTTCCTCTTCTTCAATAATAATGGAATCTCTCTCCTCTTTAAGTTGTTTAGCTTGCCTCTGAAGAGAAATAAAGTTATAAATTAGAGAACAGTACGCATATTGGAAAACAAGTAGTTCAAAACTTCATATAAAATTTCTAAATGTCACTACACTAACCTCTAAATCAGGAATTGCGCGATCGGCTTGATATTGATAGAACGAGTTACGAAGCAAATTTTCGGGGTTACCATCTTCACACCGTAATTGATTCAAAAGCATGTTGTAGCTCAGGTGAAAGGCACTTCATACAGAGAAAATAGGGTGTCATGATGAAATTCACAGGACATCAAACAGCCCATAGAAAAAAAATTCTGCATTTGTGAACTTGAGTATTCAATTGCATTCTACTTTTATAATACTGTCTTTGATGAAACAAAAACGCACATCATGACTAGTCCAAGTGAAGCAATGGCACAGATTTCTATTTGCCACTCAATCATGTGTCACATTATCATTGGTCCATAACCAAATATGACGTGTACCTGTTCAAACTATCAGCACTTCCTTTAAGCATCATCTTAGCTGTTGAAGGTTCAAGCTTCTCATCTACCATCAGAATACATATTCCACGGTCATCAATACCTCGCCGACCAGCACGGCCACTCATTTGTATGTACTCTCCACTGGATATCCATCTGAACTTATCTCCATCAAACTTACGGACATTCGTAAACACAACGGTCTTCGCAGGCATGTTCAGACCAATGCTAAAGGTCTCTGTTGCAAACAAGCACTGAAGGAACATCATTCAAATTTGGAACTCTCTCACATGATGAGGAAAATTCATGATTTGATAATATCAAGAAATTGTGGCACATAGAAACAACGATATGGAGTGATCATAGTAGATTAAACAAGTGAAGAAAATCTATGTCTGCTAAAGTTTAATTGGATTTAAAATCTTTAATGCCAGAAAAGACCTCTAAAGAACCTCGTATGCTCTTTCTAGATTGCACATGTAATCGCCTACTTAGAATAAAATATCATTGCCAATTAGACACTACATGAATATGTATCATTTATGATATAATGTGTACGTTCTTACCTTGATAAGCCCTTCTTGAAACAGAATTTCAATGACTTCTTTCAGAATCGGCAGCAACCCAGAATGATGAACTCCTATGCCACGTTTTAAGAGGGGTAATAGATTTGTAACCTACAGAGAATAAAAATTAAAGCATTAGACAACATTTTCAAATCAGACGTGATCCAAATCAAAGCTGTGAATACAATTTAAAAGTGGTGAACTCCCAAACCTGCTCACCCACCAGAGAGAAAAAGAAAAAAGAAAATCATTGGGCAGACTGCAGAGACAAAAAAAAAAAAGAATAATCTCCAAATTAGGTACAAGATCCTATCCCATTTTCCTTCATCTGGTACACAATCGTGTTGATGATGCTGCAGAAGAATTGATTATTTTTTTGAAATAGCTAGAAGAAGAATAAAAGAAGGTATACTTAAAATATGCCAGCGACAAAATGCCGCCCTTATTTTTCTGAGTATCGCCCTAAATACATAAAGAGCCCACCCTTTATGTATTTCCCCATTCCCTCCCGTTCCTGTCATTCCTCCCTTTACCTCCTTCCTCCCTTCTGCAACAAATCATCCAAGGCCTCCAATTCTGCTGACTTATGCTAGACGTGGCACTACGAGCACAAGGGAAGGGAATGAAATCACCTGAGGGTCAGAGCATAATCAGAGAATATCAGAGATGAATATTCTGCCAGCAGGGTGTATGAGGTGTCACATATCACGTGAGCAGGACTGAAAGGAGCATACGTTTTGGCTATAAATAGAGAGTTAGAGTAATGTAATAAATCATCTAGAAAGGTACTTTAGTCTTATTACCTTTGGGAGAGATCTTGGCCTCTCGAAAGCCTTGAACTATCTTGTTTTCTTCATTAACAGTCAATCAATATTACTCTAGTTTATATTCAGCCATTGTTGTGTGTGTTTGAGCTTTCTTAGTATCCAATATATTACAAATTGGTATCAGATCAGAAGATCTATGGCACCCAACACCACTCTCCAGCAAGCCCAGCACTTGGTTAAGCTCGAAGAAGAAGTCGCTGCACTCAAAAGTACCATAGCAGAGTAAATAGCATCCGCAGTAGTGAAGGCGGCCATGGAAATGCAAGCAGCGATCACTAATCAGATCATTGCAAGCATCGACCAAACCACCCAGAGACTCGAGTCTCGAATCGAATGATCGTGTGAGACCCAAGAAGGAATGATAGAGAAGCTTCTTTCAGATCGAACAAGTTTCAAACAGAGGTTCGAACCTCACCAATTTCAGAAACTTGCAGCCAACTCAGCGTCATCAAGTTGAAGAGGTCGAGTCACATGGAGAAGGGTTTGTTCATGGAGGATTTGTGAACGAAACCTAAGAAGAACGAAGGCGAGATGTGGGATTTGTCTACACCGCGGACTGGGAAGAGGCGATGATTTTATGGGTGACCCAGGAGGAGGAGGTGGTTCCGGTGGGGAGCCAGAAGGGTTTCGCGGCGGAGCTGGAAATTGGATCGATAGGGCCTAGAGATACTTCAATTTCTACTACCACGACGAAGAAGAGAAGATGGAGGCAGCAGTAGTTGGGCTCGAAGGGGAGGCGCTTTCTTGGTATCATTGGGAGCATCGGAGGAGAGAGATTGAGGTCTGGCCGGAGCTCCAGGAAGTGGTGTTGCAGTAGTTCCGACCGGCGAACTCAGGCTCGTTGTACGAACAATGGTTGGCTGTGCGTCAATGTGACTCAATTTTGGACTACCGCCTTCTTTTTTATTAAGATGGAACCCCCTTGGAGAAAATTCCTGAGAGGTACTTACTGGGCCAGTTTTTGAATGGGATCAAAGAGGAAATCAGAGTGGAGGTTAGGTTGATGGATCCAATCAACTAGGACAGAGCTATGGAGCAAGCAATACGGGTTGAGGAGAAGATCAGAGTGACTAAGGTCTTAAAGGGTCAGTACACCTTCCCTCCATCTTCCCTTCCCTATGTTCTTACCTTCCATTGAAATCATCAATCTCCCTCCTACCAGTCACCGGAGATTAATCACTTGCCAGAGATCAAACTAGTCGACGGAAAAAAAAAGTTAAAAAAAATAGAATATTTTAAAAAAAAAAGTATGGTCATGCGTCTATTATAGACGCTCCACCATAGGCTCAAGCGCCTATAATACGTCTATAATAGGCACCTCGCCATAGGTGCAGACGCATATCATAGGTGCCTATTACAGATGCGTGACCATATTTTCAAAAAGAAAAAAAAAAGATTTTTTTTGTCAAATGAATTGATATGTTGAGAAGAAAAGCGGTAAAGATTTTCTAAGATTTCAGGGGGGGTTCAGCACCTACGAAATTCGGTGGCTGGTGTTGATGGAGGCACAATGGTGAAGTCTTCAATGATGGAAGAAAAGAGGGAAAGGGAAGATTAGAGGGAAAGGGGGGAAGGGAAGGGGTATGGTGGGTGTATAGATTATAGAAGTATAGAAGACAAGGCGATACTAAGAAAACCTAGGGCGGCATTTAGCAAAACCCAAAAAAAAATCTATTGTTCAATTTACCCAAGGTTTTCTTACATTGATCAATTAGGCACCATCTGTTTTGGAGGACGATCGTTTTCCAGCATTTTTCATTGTTTGGTTGTACAAGAGATTTAAAAAGGAAAACTAAGGTGGAAAAGAGTTTTCCATCCCTTTGTAAACATTTTCTTCCAATATTTGAAGGAATTGCATTTTCCTCCACTCTCTCATTCCCAACATCTCCATTTTCCGTTTCTTAGCTTAATACTTTTCAATTTAACCAGACAAAGGAAATTCGGGCAGCAAAATAGGAGAGGAGAAAAACAATGCGACATCAATATATGAGGAACTACATAGTAAAGGATTGCCTAATATCTGACCATTTCTCGGACAAATTTTTGTCTAAGTAGTCCGTAAAACATGAATCCAACTATCCAAGATTCCAAGCCATTAAGCACTTTGCGGAATGCAGAAGACAGAGCTATGGACGACGTTGCAAAGCTTGCCCATGCTTGTCCTTTCTAATCTCTTAACAGAGTCTAACTTAACTAGGCACATCTGAGACCAGTGCTTTAGAAGGAACAAAGCATACTGCGAAAATGGGATCCTAAAGCTTAGAGCAGTTTCATCTCACTAAGAATCTAACTGTCCGGAAAGAGGAGAGAGATAGAGAGAGGTAAGCCCAAGAGGAGACCAGAATTTCATGAAAGCTTTCTCTCTTCTTGAGCTTCCTTCTCTAATCACTCTACATTCTCTCAATCTCTCCTTTTCCCGAATACTACAAAAAAAAATCATACTTGATGACCAAAAGGCTTAATTACTGTTGTAAACACTCTTAGCAAGGCTAGAGGCATAAAGTAGGTACAAATTTCGTTAGCCAAAATCTGAATCTGATATGTATAGAAAGAAAGTCCAAGAAACAACTAATTTTTCATGAAAACAAAGCATAACATCTTGACACCATAACTAATAAAAAAAAAAAGGAGACTGATTCCTGAATTTATTTCTGTAACAAGATCAAGAAAAAAATATACCATAACACAGCATGCATGTATCACGAAAGCAAATCGAGGCACCAATGGGAAGATCACTCTTTTAGCAGGCAAGCTTTTTCCAATATACTACTTGAGACCTATTGGTGGACATCTATTCTTGGTCAGTTGGTCCATTGCTTACCATGTAATAGATGACATCTTTCCTACTTCAGACCTTCTGCTCGCCCCCCACTTAACAAGTTGTATAATAAGTAAACAGAGCACAAACAAAACATTCACAAGTTCAAAACACCTCAATGTTTTAAAATGCAATAGGTGAACAAGATGATAGATGCCCTAAAAGCCTAGGCATAAGGCCAAAGGTGAAAGCACACGTCAAAGCAATGCAAGAAACACATTTATTTAATTAAAATATAGTCTGTCTTGCATTGGTTCAACTATGATAGGAATCATTTTCCTTCACATTAATGCCTCACAACAAGTTTCAAGAACACTAAAATTCTTATTATTAATTTTCTATAACAAAATTTGACAGAAAAGGCCCTGTCAAAATTAGAATAAATACAAAACCTCTTCACACAAAGCACCTCAAGACACCCACACGGTGATCAACCTCATAGTCTTGTGCCTCAAAGACTCAAGAGCATGGTGTCAAAACAAGGCCGCATCGTATCGTATCGCCCGTGTCGTAAAGGTTTTCAAATCTACCAAACCAATATTACCCGCATTGTAAAGGTGTTAAAAAACCACGTTTTAGGCCAGTTCAAGGGATATCTCATGATATGAGCCGATATTTGGCGGTAGTCGGTACGACAACCGCATCATCCCCGTTCTCGCATTACCGTGATCGTTACCGCGATCGTGACCGAAACCGCGTTTCGAACTATGCTCAAGAGTAATTAATACACTGAAACAACTAAACAGCAGAAGCAGTAGCATTACCTGAGGGAGCTTCTTGTCATCATCAGATAGCATGTCCATCGCACTCCAGAAAATAGTTTCTATGTTCACTTTCTCATCATCCCCATTCAAATCCATCTTTGCCATCTAAAAGACAACAAAGAAGTGAAAGACAAAGTTAGATCTGAAACAAAACAGTGAAGTAATTCATGCCAGAAATGCAGGTTAAGAAATTTCTATGAATACAAAAATTTACAATAAAAGCCTGCTAAAAATATCGCGATACATGCTTGGATATCAATGGATGCAAAGCCATCACTAATATTTCTTTGCAGAGGATCAAAATCAGTGCAAAACTCATGACAATAGTGACATAGCACGCCCAATTAAACTCAACATAAGCTTGGATTCCAAATGAATCAGACTTCCCAACAAACAGAAGGTAAAAAGTAAAAAAGAAGAATTTCCAAGGAGATAGTATTGCTTCAAACCTGCATCGCAAGCCATTCACACTCTCTTTTGCTGAAGCTAAACAATATAATAGGTTCATACTGACGCTGTATGAGCATTTTCACCAACTTAAAGATATCACTTTCCTCTCCCATCTTACCAACCACCACACCCTTTTGCCACTTCCCATTCTCTCTCTTCTTTTCACCCTCAGCAGCAGGGGCCAGGGCACTCAACGCTTTCTGGAAACTATCTTCACGAAATTTGGCCTTTTCATCCACCACCAAGTACAGGCCTTTTCCACCAGAAGGAAATATATAGTGTTGAAGTGGCGTCGGGCGATAATCTGTATAAACAATATGACACGGTTGCTGGTGAACCTGCATTAACAGTAATGCGCTCAGTCATGATGATGTTACAGTGAGTCCTATCAGCACAAGAAATTTTCTACAAAAGAAATTATGTAGCACAATTACATGAGCTATATCTCAAACACTTAATTTTTTAGAGAACCTCCACGTTTTTGAAAAAGGCAAGTTAAACAGCAATTTTTGGAGAGTGCCAGAAATGTGAATAATCTGGAAATACATAATGGTAATAAGTTGTAAAGGATCAACAAGTGGAACTATGGAAGTAAGCCATTCAAATTTGTGACAAGAATTGCCACCTTTGATTTAAAGGAAAGAAAGAGTCCACCTTGGTCCTTGGTTGATAGAAATATAACGGAAATTCACTCATTTAAATTAATTGGAACTTATCCAAACTAAGTGAAACTTATTTAAGCTAATTTTAGTTGCAAATTGTGTAGCTTCAAACTAGACCTGTCAAATGTTTGGTCCGTTCGGGTCTAAGTAAAATGGTTTCAGGTTCAGCCGTTCAGGTCAAGTCATTATGGGTTCAGATCGAATGATGTTGTTCAAGACACACATCGTTCAGGTTTGGATTAACCCAATGGGTTAAGGGATTTTAAGACACCCTTTCTATTTCCATTTTTTAGCGTGCTACTACGAACACAATGCTGTCTCAAGTCTCAACAAAATATACAATATATACCTACAGGTTAAAAGAATTTTAAGATAACCTTTTCATATTCATCTTTCAGCACGCTATATATACAAACAAAATCAACAAAACATATGCATCATTAGCTATATTTAACATACTCTTTCATAGTCCAAGTCAACCAAATAAATAAAGTTAAAGACTTCAAGTCCAACAAAACCATGTTGAATTGAACAATATTAAGACCTTAAGATGTTTTTTGCAAAAAAAAGTTATCATATTACTCTAAAACCAATGACTTTCGGTCAGTCAGGTCATGGAAGGGTCAGATTTTGGGTTGCTCAGGTTCAGGAGATTTGGTTTTATCAGGCTCTAGGTTGCCAACAGTTGGTCAAAACCCACTTTTTTCGGGTGGATTCGGATGGGGTCAATTATTGACATATTTACTACAAGCTGGATTTTTCTAAACTCATGGGAATTGCCTCAAAATTTGTTTTAAGGCGAAAAGACCGAAGCCTCGATATATAGTACCACAATAAAATCCTCTCCCCATCATTTAATAGTTGTAAGACTTTGACTTTTGCAACATTCACATACTCTTTGAATGTAAATTTTAACTAATATATAGCAGCAAATCTTATTAAGTAAAATGTTATTAACTTTATCTCAATGCACCTTTTCAAAAGATCAACTTTTTATAATTTTAACCAATATGTAATTGAAGATATTAATGGTCAAAGTTGTGCATTGGTTATCATGAGAGTCTATTTGTCAAAACTATTAGATAAATGAGAGTAAGAATCTCAGTATAAAATTTAGGATCACAAAGAAATGCATTAAAAATCAAACAAATACTTTACCTTCGCAACCCAATCAGCAAACTCCTTTGCATTAGGTACTGTTGCTGAAAGGAACACAAATCCAGAATTCTTTGGAGCCATCACTATGCTTTCTTCCCATACCACACCTCGCTCCTTATCACGCATATAGTGAACCTCATCAAATATTGCCCATGCCACCTCTCTTGTAATTTCTGATCCTCTATATTGCATACTTCGCCAGATTTCTGTTGTCATCACCTACACAATGACATGACTTAGAAACCTATATTTGAAATAGAATAAAAAATGAAGAAAATAAGCAGACAACTGCCATATTTAACCAACAGCAACCTACCAAGCAGGAAGCATTAGGATCAATGGTGACATCCCCTGTCATCAACCCAACATCTGAAAACTCTTCTTTGAATTCTCGATATTTCTGGTTGCTAAGAGCCTTGATAGGGGAAGTATATATCACCCTTTGCTTATTGCGCAATGACATAGCAATAGCATATGAAGCTACAACAGTTTTTCCAGCTGAGGTATGGGCTGATACCTAATGTGAAGAATAAGTTAACACTGTAGCTTATAGACTTATAATTAAAGGTAAACAAGCATCAGAGTTATAAACAGAACCTGCACTATTGTAAGCAAATAAAATATTAACAAGATCAAAGAATAGTGGAGTATCCAATAATTCACAAAAACCAAATTGAAAAATAGATAAACACAACCTATAAAATTAGCCACCTATCTTTTTCCAGATACAAGGAAAAAACTTGGTCCATTGTCCAAAATAGCCCTCCCTCCATATGAGACTCATTGCCCCCCCTTTAAAGTTTATAAAAGTCCTTTTCTTTTATATGCATTAATGCACTATTTCACTAAATTTAATCCTGTTAGTTCGCTTTCACTTCCCTTAATATGAATGAAAAGTCTATTAAGATAAACACACCAAAATGAAAGAGTGGCAATCATGAAATGAGTGACAAAGAGAAGTAAAACAAAAGGTGCAATGAGTGTTCTTGTGAATGATCTTTAATTAATTATGATGGATTGGAGTAAAGTTAGATTTAGAAGAAGCGAGCAGCACCATAACATACTCCCTCCATCCCTAAAAGATTACCCCATTTACTTTCTTTCACTCTTTTAAGATTTATATTGGAGTGGTAGGTAGGTTTGTCCTATAGTATGTGGGGTAGGGATAAAGTAGAGAGAGATTGTGGGGACCACAAAAATGGGAAAATCTATCGAGAGAAAAACTAAAATGGAAATTGGGAGTATAATTCTAGAATATTAACCAACATTCTAATTTTTTGAAAAGTCTCAAAATATTACTAGTACTAATTTTTAATAAGATATATGTGAACTTGTGTTAATTAGGTTGTGTCCTCTTCACCATTTTTCCTTAAATTATCTAAACTTAACTTATTGGAATATATCTAAACTCATTGGAACTTGTCTAAACTCATAGGAACTTATTAGAATTTAATGAAGAGTATTATATAAGTTAGAAATTATTGAGAGCTTATTAGAACTCATTGGAACTTATTAAACTCATATTATTTAGAACTTATTAGAAGGCCGGAAACTTACTTTCTTAAGGTGAAAGGAACACAACCTTCGCATGTTTTTCTTTCTACATAGGTACATTTTTTCAAAGAGTGTTTTATAGTGGGGTATGCATATGCATAACCCACCAATATTCAACATCTAACAAGATCCATTAGTCGGATTGGTTTCAGATTGGTCACTTTTAGGTTGCGGTTATCTTGTGAGGTCATTCCAATCACAAACCGAAAGGTGCTCAACCTTACCACAAAGTTTCGGAATAGGGTAATGCATAGGCTCCAACAACATTTTTATAATAATTTCACTTGATACTCGTAAACAATCAAGCTTACAAGCTGTCTTTAGGCTCTTCTCTTTTTCAAGCTTCAATCAGCAGTACCCCCCACATCTATTAGACCATTACAAGTGGCAGAGGCAAACGGTTGCACGCCGGTAGACACTATAGTTAACCAAGAGTCTTGCATAGTCTAAAGTACCTCACAAGAGAACTAGAGGAAGAGAAAGATGATATAGAAATGAGTGGGTACTTTGCAATATGGTGATAGGATCCCTTCTTTTCATATCATCGGAATCTACTTCCATTTTATATAACTTTTATTTTGCCTTTGACTTGTTGGGTTGACCTTGACTCAACCCATTTTGACCCACACTTTTACCGTGTTTGAGTTCACAACTTCATGTTAAATTGGGTTTTGGGTAGAAATCACAAAATCAGATCAAGCTAGGGTTGGGTCATTTGTTGAGAGGTCTACTTCTGACATATAGAATTTTTAGTGGCCGCCTAGTTACATTTAACCCATTCAGCTGCAATGTCAGGGAAGTGATTTACAACGAAATGCCAAAACTTGTTTGGTTAAATACACGAAGTTCTACTTCCTAGTTCCTATGGAAAGTTCTACAGCAACTTCTCTACCAGGTAGGCACTAGGAAGTAAGACTTTCTAATAACCAAAGAAGAGATTATATTTCTAATTCCCAAAGTATATTCATATGCCAACTGAACGACCACTTATGACAGTCCTTAATTTTACCCCTCCTTTATATACGGACGACATTGAGACCCCCTTGTGACATTCATGTCAGCCGAACCCCAAATCGTATTAAAACTAAGGTTTTGTTACTGTCATTGTTGTATGAAGACCCCTTTGAAGATATTTCAATCTATAATATCAGAAAAAAAAAAATAGAAACTTGGGAAGCTACACACTAAAGCAAACAATCTCAAAGAGAAACTCCCAGGACCTGCAACAAACAACAAACTACTCCACAAGCATGGGCTTCAAATTTCAAACCTCTGCCAGAACTATCACACAAATCAACAAGAAAATTTAACACTTCACTCTAACAATATAAGCATCAAAACTCCGCCTACGAGTACCCGTTCACTGCCAATATCCGCCTATAAAGACGGTTACCGTAGGCGACAACCAGCATAAAACTTAATTACATTTATAAGCATAGCCAAAACACAAGCATTAAAAAAAACACAAGCATCGAAAAAAACAACACAAAAGCCGAAAAATATAAGGAAAATACCATAACAGACTCGCCACGTTCGAGACACTTAATAGCTTCAGCCTGAAAAGGGTCGAGAGTAAAGGGGAATTCCTTAGCAGGTGCAGAAGTAGAGCTCGAGTTGGTGGTTGAAGAACGAGGGACATAATTATCAGGGTAAGATACGTCATGAAAACAGGTAACAGTGTTGTTGTTGTTGTCGTCTTTGTTGTCGTCCTCTTTCAGCAATTTTTGGGGTGGTGGGTTGGACTCCATTGTTGAATTTTCTTCCTCTATTGATTTCCTCTTCATAGAAGTCATTGATTTACTATTGTTTGGCTGGAAATTTAGTTGAGAGTATTAAGGAGAATGAAATTGAGGAATTTAGAGAAGAAGAAGATCGAACTCCGGCGCCAATGGAGGGAGAACGCAAGTCTCACTTGGACTTCGTTTTATGCGACACCTTCATACCTATTTCCAAAGAGAAGGTAGTTTATTTTTATTTTTATTTTTTTGGTTTTTCTACGTTATATCCTTGTGTTTTTTTAAAAATTCCATACAGTATTCTTAAACTTACCTTTTTAAATGCACTGATGGTCTCTACCGATTATAAGTTATTAATTTCGTCTACTTCTTATAATCTAATGGAACTAATCTAATTTGTGAATATTTCCTTCAAGCGTTAAACTATGTATAACTTAAAGGAAAAATTGACAAGGTCAGTCCCAACTATGGGCGTCCTGCCATAAAAGGTCCCAACTACGAGATATTTCACAACAGGCCAAACTTTGCTATACAGTTTACACGCGTGGTCCCACTTGATCGACCACTTGCTAAGACGGTAAAAAATCATTTTTTCTTTTTTTTAGGCTCTAAATTACGTCAACCTTTCGTTGCTCATTCCAAACCTCGCGACCCCATCTCCCAACAATCTTCTCCTTCCTCCAAGACCCCCCAACGACCTTCTCTTTCTCCCTATGTACCAAAATCTTTGTCTCTGTTCCTTTCTCTCTACTTCGTGCTCCGCCTAAACCCATTACCGCCAATCCGCCATCGCCGCCAACAACCACCAGGCAACTTCTTCTCTTCTTCTTTCTTAGAACTAAGATTTACTAGTTAAATAACCTAAAAAATCATCCATTATGCCACCCACAAAATTCGCACCAAATCTTGAGAAATCATCCACAAAAACTGTAGCAAAACAACCCCCTAATTTGCAGAAAATCTCTTATAAAAAAAATACCCCTAATTTGTAACAAAATAACTACCAAAATCATACCTATTTCGCAAAATATACCTGCTTCTAAACCCAAAAAAATTCACCTCCAATGATCCCCTTTTCGTTGGTTGTCAGGTGGTACTTCGTGGGGATGATGACAAATGGGAGGAAAAATGCATTATGTAATTTGTGTCTCTTAATGAGATGTGTATCCTCAATATTCCCTAAAAGTTCGTTTGAGAGTAGAAAGAAATTAGAATATTCAAATTAATTAAATGGCATAAAGGTAAGAGATCTGCTTATTCTACAATTTTCGACACAAAAATCTGTATTTCCACTGTTCTAAATAGAATCTACATGTTTTTGTCAAAAGGAAACCTGAATTATGAATTGGGAACATTCTTAAGTTGGGGTCTAAGATTCTCTCTCCAATTTATAATGGTTAGAGCATCAACTTGCTGCCCATAAAAGTTTTGTTATCATAAAAAAAACAAATCTGGAGGTTGTTCTTAATTTCCAAAAAAGCTTGACAATTTTACAGAAAGAAAATACCCAGTATAATGTTTATAGAGGACGTGAGATGATTTGTTAACCAATAGAGGATGGAGATCTATTACTACTGCTCCTGCAGAAGAAGATAACAATCAAACAAGAAACAAAAGATGATATATTACCTAGTAGGAGAAAAGTGCATGGAAATCAAACAAGAAACAGGGGAGGTTAGCAAAAGGAAAAAAAAATCAAGGGAGGTCATTCAAAGTTGATCACATGACAAGCACGCGATTATATTACCTATTACAACAAGGTCATTTACCTACTGGGACCACGCGTGTAAACTGTGTAGCAAAGTTTGGCCTGCTGTGAAATATCTCGTAGTTGGGACCTTTTATGGCAGGACGCCCATAGTTGGGATTGTCCTTGTCAATTTTTCCTAACTTAAATTAGTTCCAATAATTTAAAAAATAAACGAAATTAATGACATATAATCAGCGGTAGAGGCATCGTACATTAAATAAGGTAACCTTGAGGGTACCGTGTGGAATTTTTAAAAGGTTGGTGTACAACGTAGAGAGTGAAGAAACACAAGGGTATAACGTAGAAAAACCTTTTTTTTGTTATACTGTTGTGTTTATTCAGTTTCTACTAGTCTTCTATGCACGCGATACGTGCATGGATTATTTTGGCGATTATTCTTAAATTTCCTCTAAATGTATTTTTGAAGGATGTAATTTATAATCATCATTAGTACTAATTAATATACTATCATGTTGTATAAATACAAAATATAAAAATTACTTGATGAAAAAGTTGTTCAATAGGAAAGCAAAGAAAGAAGATTGTATATAGTGTTCAGAAATTGTGATGCGGATTTAGATGTAAAGTTCGATTGTCAAATCATATTTGTGAAAGATTTTTCTTTTGTTTGATCTATTATTTTGTTCTTTATATAAAAATTTCTTTGAAGGGTTTTTATTAGTGTAATTTTAAGTAAACACCCCCATACACCTATTTTGGCTTAATAGAGATGAGCTTTTTTTTTAATAATCATTACATATTTCTCCTAAAAAGTAAAATGATAAGATTATCTTAACTGACACAAATGAGAACTACGATTCCCAAAATGATAAAAGGACAAAATACTAACTAACACACACGACAATTATTGACCCTCGAAAATTAAAAGGATAAGATTATTTTCTTTTTTTTTCTCGGTATTTTTATGACTTGCCAATGGTTTTTGGTATTGTTATTGCAGTTAAAAGTTTAGGTAGAATTGAAATTTATATCTTTGGTTTTGTAATTGATTTGATAATTGTTTTAGTTATGTTAATTTATTCTTCAATCATAAACTTTTCCTTTCACTACACATATTTTTATGACAGATTATTTTAGCAACTTTGAACTTCCTTTGATATGCATATTTTAAATTAGGAAGGGCTATGATTGAGGAAAATCTTAATAGGTAATTTTTTTGTTGAATTAAGGATTAAAAAGTCTTTTCATAGGGGAGACACCATAGCTCCCCCCTCGCTTATATAATAGAGATTATTAATTTTGTTTACTATGTCAGATCGTTAGAACCCCTTGTAGAAGGCTGCATCAGACAACAATGTGAAATGTGGTATTTAGAAAGGTTAATTCTGCTCAACGTTCGTGGTTTTGCCAAATTAGAATTAAGTTTCTTTCAATTTGATCTGTATTTTTTAGTTTCTGACTTCTATTGTAGATGTCGTATAACTTCAAATTAATGTATAAATTTTCACTTCAAAATATAGTTTAACTCTTTAAAGGAATATATTTATAAGTTAAATTGGTTTCACTAAATTACAAAAAGTAAATAAAATGAATGATGCATAGTTAATGTTAGGGGTATTGTACATTACGAAAGTAAGTTCAAGGGAACATTGTGGAACATAAAAAAAAAGGTTGGGGTATTAGTATTCTAACTAAGGAAACATAAGATTATAACTTAGATAATTTCCTAAATATGAAACGTTAAGGTTGTTGGTTGTCCAGCCTAATAAGTAAAATTTTCTTTTCCTTTTGAAAATTTGATATGTAGGGTCTTAATTATGGTTACTTGTCTTTTAAAAGGTGCTCCTATATGCCAGTTTCAATACTTGAGTTAGTTCGGATCGGGTCGAATCATCTTGGGTTAGATTATGTTTTGATCCATGTGGGTCAACTAGCCTACTAGCCTTCAAGTCAAGCTTGGATCGAGTCGAGTTTGGATTGGATCATATTCGAGTTGTCTATCCTTTTGAGTTTGGTTCGGTTAGTTTAAGGTGGGATGGAATTTCGGGTTCGCTAAGTTGGTTCAAACATAGGATGAGCCAGTGGCAAGTAATTTCGTGTTAAGCTCAGATAATTAAAGGGTCGGATGATGATCGAGTTAGTAAGGGTCTAGGTTAAGTTTGGGTCGGAAAATATCGAACCGTGTCATTATTGGTTTCGGGTCAAGTTCATATTGGTTCTTCCTCGGGTCAGTTTAAGTTTAATTCATGTCACTATTAGTTTGCTTCATTTGTCGGATTATATCAAGAAATGGTTTATTTAACTAATTCAAAATTTATTCAGAATTTTCATATCAAATCATCTCTAATTATATAGATAATTTATAGTAGTTATATGTATATATAGAGGATGAGCTATAAAATCTTTCTCACCAAGCACTACATGGCTGAATATAATAAGAGACAAAGAAAGGAAACTTTCCCCTTAGAACTAGCCTTGAATTTAGTCTAAAATTGAGGAATAACTAGATTTAGGAAAGATATTTTAAACTTTCCTTAAATCACATGGCACACAATAAGGAAAAATCTCCTTACTCGCCGCTCACTTCTAGACCAAATTAGGAAAGATTCTTTTCTACTTGCCTTATTACAACTCATGCCAACTCATCTACTTGAAGTCTCAATAACCGAAATTCTTAGCTTATTTTTGGACCTTTACAAGCTGAGTTATGATTTAAAACATATAAATAATTTAACAAACTTAGCTTAAATCATGTAAAACGTACCTCTCCAAGTAAAAAGTAAAACCATGGAAGCAAAACTAAAACAGTTAAACTAACAAAAGCAACTAAAGAGAAGAAATAGATGACACAAAGATACCACACATGCATCATACTCCCCCTTTTAGAAACCAACTTATTCTTAAGTTGCATCAACGCAGTCCAAGATACCATCCAATTCAAGCGGACAAAAATATGCACAATAATAATTTTACTTCGATCAATACCATCCTTGTAATCCCCCGTAATTTTATGAATTTTATAAATATATTTAAAGTATATTTATAAATGATTTTAATATTTTATGAGTCGAATTATTTTAATGTTTGACTATTTTGAGAAGTTAAAAGAGTTTTACTGTTTTTTATTTCTTAAATTAATTAAATGTTTCATTAAGTGGAACTTTAATTATTTAAAGAGTATTATTTAAAGTATATTTAATTATTAAATTAAGTTTATGGGTTGAGGAGCCCAATTTATAGCCTTTTGAGCCCATTTGAAAGCCCAAAGGAGTAATTCTTTTCCTAATAAGACTCTTATTCTTATGTATTCCTAATTCTACTAGGATTAGGAAAAGGGAACCTATAAATACTTCATTAAATCTCCCACGATTCATATTTTCAGATTTGGCTTTTGTTTTCCACTAATTCTTCTTTCCTCTTTCCCTCCCTTCACTCGTTTTTTTTTTCTCTCACCCGAATATGATTGTCCAGATTTCTCATAGTTCCAATTATTTTTAGCCAAAACTTCCTTCTGAGAAATTGTAGATCTCGAAAAGTTATTGAACTTAGGCTCAAAGATCACTCGATTCCGATTATTATTCTATCAGTTATGTCCTCTGCAAGTTTCGCAATTTTGCTGCCATATTTCACTCGCAATTTCGGTATTTCACTCTTTTTCTCCCTTTTTCTTTTGATTCTTTTCCTCGTTTTCTTATATATTGATTTCATATATATTGATCTAATATTTCAAAGTATTATTTTGTTAAATTATTGTTTAAAGATTGTATCTTTAATTATTTCAGATTATATGTTTCATATTATTAAGCAAAAAAAAATTTCAGATTTAATATTTTATGTTCAAGGAGAGATTTAAATATTAAAGTCTTGATTTTTGAGGTTTTAAAAGCCTATTTTAGTAGTACCATATTTTAGGGTTTGAAATATTTAGTCTTCGGTGTCAAAAGAATTTTAGAAAAGGTTTTGACACGTTTTTAAGTGAAGTTTTATTGCTGTAAATTTATTGGTATATTGATATACCAATGTTTTGTATTCTGTTAGGCGGAGATTATTCCCTAGGCAACTTTTAGAGTAGAAAAGTGGCCTCTCAATTTGTCTACACAAGGTACGTACATACATATGTGTTATGTGAGTAGTATCATGATTTTAGGAATGAAAAGTTGTAGTATCATGTATAGGAACTTTGTAAGTTCATATATGATTTCTATTATGATTGGATTTTGCACGTGTTTATGCCTGTGTGCAAACATGTTGATTATAATATTTGATTATGAGTAGAATATCATATTTGTATGAAATATTGATGCAAGCATGTTAATTGGATTGGGAACTTTATTTATTAATTCACATGGGGGAATTAATATATTTATGAATTGGATCATGTTTAAATCATGTGTTCCCTTATATTATTATGTTCACTACTCTATAAGGACTGTGGGCCTTATTTGATAAGTTGATCATTTATGCCTTTGAAAGGTAAGTTGCTTGTTGGCTAGGTTCAACAAATAAGAAGGATTGGAATTTAAAAAAGGATTACTCTTGGATTGTAAGTTGTGTGACCACTTATTTTAATCCTAAGATAAAAAGAAGTTCAGTTGTGAATGTCTGATTTGGGATTTCTGTATTACTTGTGTGTCATAATAAGTAATAAATTGTAAATCACGTAAAGTGTAACTTGGATAGTAATAAACTTTAGACTGGTGCACGTCTGAAGTTGGACAATCAGGAGTTGGGGTACATGGTGAGCGTGCCATGGCTTTTTCTGGGAATTGGATTGATCACCGTTCCTCTTTTTATTCAAAGGTTCCTCGATATCGCAGGTCATTATGGAATACGGAGTCGCGCCCGTATTTCGTCTTCCTAGGGAAGGCTGGTTTTTAGTTAGACAACTCGGTCCAATAACTATTCCATTTAAAGTATTAAAAAGATGATTAAAGTTTGGTTCAGTAGAAGTTATCTGCAGAATGTTAGATTGTTATATTATTATTTATTCATGTTTATTATTTCTTAGTAACATGTTAGGAATGTTTATGTATTATTATGTAGTACTCAGCTTTGCTGATTACGTGCTTTGTTTGTGATTGTTGATCATGGCTTTGCCTTATTGATCCTGTGATGATCCATTTTGGTGAGCAGATGCTTTAAAGCATTGACATTTACAGGTTCGCAGATGTGCATCATTGGGAATCTAGGAATGGAGAGAATGTGTAATCTAGTATATCTTAATTTCAGCATTAGTAGGATCGTACTTTAATAAGTTGGTTGAATAGACATATTTAGAATGTTTGGTTTCAAAGTACTTATTTATCTATTTATGTTATTAAAGTATGAAGTTTTAGTTAGATGTTTTCCGCTGCAAAATTCTGAATAAGCCGATACGTTATCACACGGGCGATAATGCTTTGGTAATTCTCTATGTTTTATATTAAAAAGGTATTTCTGAAAAGAGAGAATCATCGGGGTGTTACAAAGTGATATCAGAGCTTTAGGTTATTTTCAAAACTTTTAGGCGCCTAATTAACTTACTAGTTATTTGAATAAACTCTTAGAATTGCTCCTACTTATTCGTTATAGGAATATATATATATATATATATTTTTTTCAAGAGGACCGAAAAATATTTGTTTTAAAAAGGGTCCGAATTTTTTTTGAGGGGCCGAATTTTTTTATTTTAGAGCCAAATTTTTTTTTAAGGGTCGAATTTATTTTTCAAATTATGATGGTTTGAAATTTTCTTTTGGATTGCCGAATTTTTTTTTTAGAGTCGAATTTTTTTTTTCTTTCGAATTTTATAAGTCTGAATTTTTTTTATTAGTCGAATTTTTTTTAGTTAGTTCGACACTTAGTTATTATTATATTATAAGGAGTGTCTGAATTATTTTTTATTGTCTTTAAAGTTTTACTTGTTGCATTGTGAGACTGGGTAGTATAGGAAGGGCATATAGGATAGAAATATTATATGCCTACATTGAATAGTTAGTTCAGCATGTTAATATTTTTCTTCCTTGCTAACTATTCATGATTATTTTTCTTCCCTGCTAACTGTTTATATTTTTCTTCCCTGCTAATTGTTACATTCTTGTGCCTATGATATAATGGCAACTTTTTATTATTACTATTGGGAATGCGTTCAGGTAGAGTAATAAGTATATTTATTGAATAGGTTTATTTGTTGTAGATCCCTAACCATGTCTGCCAGGTAAGTTAATAGAATTGTCAGGCAAGTTAATAGAGTAGGAAGCCATTATAACCCAATTGTATTGAGTGATGATGAGAATGTTAGATGTCATGAGCCTGGTAGTGATAGCTACAGTAGCTTAGAGAGCATTATGCGTTATGTGTTAAAAGTAGGCATCCCTGTTAGCGATATATGAAGTAATTCAAGAGTTTGATCGTACTAGAGCGCAAACCTGAAAGGACATCTATAATGTTACTTGGAGACCTTATCTGAGCGATGTTAGTGATTTAGAGATGGATGAAAATGGACATCAACCCAAAAGGATTCGAAGATCTACTAGATCTAGGAATTCAGGTTATTATTATTATTATTATTATTATTATTATTATTATTATTATTATTATTATTATTATTATTATTATTATTATTATTATTATTATTATTATTATAGTGAAGACTTTGGAGACTTTGAAGATGAAATGTTTACTCCATAAAAGCATAAAGGAAATAAGGATAGGAATGATAATGTAACTCCATAAGAGTATTTATTTATGCTTTAAGATTAGTTGTTGGAAAGTAGTCAAGCTAATATGGTTTAAATTTCCTTATTTAGCATATTTATATTGTTGAGGAATAAGTTGGTTATTTTGGATTGGAAAATATTCTTGTTATCGTTAGAGGAATAAAAGTTATTATTCAGTTAGTTGAGTTGAGTGAGAATATATTTTAGTACGCGAAAAGGGAAATATATTTTTATTATGATTGGTTTCATTTGATCCTTATGTGATTATTAATGTGAATATTTATTCATGCGTGAATATATGATTGTTATGGTTCATAATGTGTGAACTTAGTGTTATAGTAACTTCATGAGAAATTGTTTGTTGATGCGATCTTTATGGTCAAATCAAATGTTGTCTTCGTAGGAAATGGCAAGTAAGTGTGAATCGAAACCAAAGTAGAGTTACGTTAAATTTCGGTCGCGAAGTAGAGTGTCAAACAACAATGATGCCTTAGCTTCTTTGTTCGCTTATTGGCGAGAGAAATTGACTCACGAAAGAACCGAGAGTCCCGATTCTCGATGGGGACATGTTTGAGAGACTAGCTAAGATTAAATCGTTGTACTATAAGGGGAAAGCTGACCCTACCTTCTTAAAGAGTGGATTAGGGAGTTTGAAAAGATTTTCGGGGCTGTGAACTGTCCTGAAGGTATGAAAGTAGGTCAAAATGTATTGTATATGAAAGATGAGGCTGACTTATGGTGGAAAGAAAATGGAAATAGACTTAGTGTTGTGGAAGAGTTTAATTGGGAATCCTTTATTACTACTTTAAGAGAAAAATTTTACCCCGTTTTTTTTTTTTTTAGGAAACTAAAGGCCCAGGAGTTCATAAACCTTAGGATGAGAAGTATGACCATCTCTCGAGTATTACAAAGCAAGTTCATAGCATTGTCTAGGTTTGCACTTGAGGTAATAGCCACCGAGGAGTTAAAGGCTCGAGTGATTTGAGCAAGGTTGATCGAGGAAATTCAATTGGGCTTAGTAGATTTTGAATTGATTGATTTGCCTATTAGTATACCTACTGGAGAGATCATAAAGTGTACCAAGTTGTTTAGAAATTTACCTTTGAAGATAGGAGACTATGTATTTTCATCTGACTAAATAGAATTCAATTTGGGAGACCTAGATGTGATTCTTGGGATGAACCGGTTAAGTCTTTACAAGGCTAATATCGACTGTGAGATTCAGAAGGTAGTGTTGAGAAACCCTTTGGGAAAATTGACCTCCTATAGATGTTTTGGGAAACCTAAGAAATTTGGAGTTATCTCTGCTATGCAAGTGAGGAAATTAATGAGAAGAGGGTGTGAATTATTCTTCTATAATGTGCAGGATGTGAGTAAGGGAGTCGAAGTAAAGCTTGCGGATGTTCCAATTGTGAATGAGTTTATGGATGTGTTTCCGAGTGAGATTTCAGGTATGCCACCTGCTAGAGCTGTTGAGTTCACCATAGACTTAGTTCCTGGAACTGCACCTATATCTAAGGCACCCTATAGAATGGCACCTCCTGAGATGAGTGAGCTGAAAATGCAATTGCAAGAGTTATTGGATAAAGGTTATATTAGGCCTAGTGCATCACCTTAGGGAGCTCCTGTGTTGTTTTGAAGAAAAAGGATGGTAGCATGAGGCTATGTATTGATTATAGGGAGTTAAATATGCAACCATCAAAAACAAATATCCTTTGCCTAGAATAGATGACCTATTCGACCAGTTGAATGGAGCGAGTGTGTTCTCAAAGATTGACTTACGTTCAGGATATCATCAATTGAGGGTAGCTGATAAGGATGTACCTAAGACTACCTTTAGAACGCGTTTTGGTCACTATGAGTTCACTGTAATGCCATTTGGGTTAATCAATGCTCTTGCTATATTTATGGATTTAATGAATAGAATCTTTCATGAGTTTCTAGATAAGTTTGTGGTGGTTTTCATTGATGACATACTAATATATTCGAGGAATGAAGCTGAGCATGATGAGCACTTGAGGATCATTTTGGAGACATTGAGGAAAAACCAATTATATGCCAAGTTCTCTAAGTGTGAGTTTTGTTTGGAGAAAGTAGCGTTTTTGGGTCACTATGTGTCTAAGGAAGGAGTCTCAGTAGATCCTGCTAAGATTCAAGTTGGGAGTGAGTGGCCAACTCCAAAGAGTGTGTCAGATATCAGAAGTTTCCTAGGTCTAGCTGGCTATTATAGGAGATTTGTGAGAGATTTCTCGAAGATAGCAATACCTATGACAAATTTGATGAAAAGGAGTCAAAATTTGAGTGGAGTGTAAAGTGTGAAGAAGCCTTTCAGATTTTGAAAGATCGTTTAACCTCTGCACCTGTTTTGACCCTGCCTGATGGGAATGAAGGATTTGAGGTATATAGTGATGCTTCGAAGAATGGTCTAGGATGTGTGCTACAGCAGAATGGGAAGGTAATTGCGTATGCGTCGCGTCAATTGAAACCTTATGAGGCTAATGACCTAGAGTTAGCTGCCATAGTGTTTGCTTTGAAAATTTGGAGACATTACCTCTATGGAGCGACTTGTAAGATATTCACAGAGACCATAAGAGCTTGAAGTACATCTTTACTTAGAAAGCCCTCAACGTGAGGCAGAGGAGATGGCTAGAGTTGATAAAGGACTATGACTTAGACATCCAATACCATGAGGGGAAGGCAAATGTAGTCGCTGATGCGTTGAGTAGAAAGTCGAGTCATAGCATGAACGCCTTGATAATTCCTGAGGAGTTGTGTCGAGATATGCAAAGGCTTAGCCTAGAAATACTAAACCCTGGGGAGATCGAGGCAAGGTTGAGTGTTTTGTCCTTGGGATTGTCAATTTTCGACGAAATCAAAGAAGGTCAAATCGGGGATGAGCACCTAGAGAAGATTAAGGAGAAGATGGGCCAGGGTAAGGAAGATGATTTTAAGATCCATGATGATGGTAGTCTGAGGTTTAAAGGAAGGTGGTGTGTACCACAAAAATGTGATGAGCTTAAGAGACGTCTTATGGATGAGGGCCATAATACACCGTACTCTGTGCACCCTGGGGGTGACAAGTTGTATAAAGACCTTAAGGGTGTCTATTGGTGGCCAAACATGAAGCGAGAGGTAGCTGAGTATGTGTCTGAGTTGAGTGAGAATATATTTTAGTACGTGAAAAAGGGAAATATTTTATTTATTATGATTGGTTTGATTTGATCCTTATGTGATTATTTATGTGATTATTTATTCATGCGTGAATATATGATTGTTATGGTTCATAATGTGTGAACTTAGTGTTATAGTAACTTCATGAGAAATTGTTTGTTGATGCGATCTTTATGGTCAAATCAAATGTTGTCTTCGTAGGAGATGGCAAGTAAGTGTGAATCGAAACCAAAGTAGAGTTACGTTAAATTTCAGTCGCGAAGTAGAGTGTCAAATAACAATGATGCCTTAGCTTCTGCTATTCGCCTATTGGCAGAGAAATTGACTCACGAAAGAATTGAGAGTCCCGATTCTGACGGGGACATGTTTGAGAGACTAGCAAAGATTAAATCGTTGTACTATAAGGGCAAGCTGACCCTACCTTCTTAAAGAGTGGATTAGGGGGTTTGAAAAGATTTTCGGGGCTGTGAACTGTCTTAAAGGTATGAAAGTAGGTCAAGTTGTACTGTATCTGAAAGATGAGGCTGACTTATGGTGGAAAGAAAATAGAAATAGACTTAGTGTTGTGGAAGAGTTTAATTGGGGATCCTTCATTACTACTTTAAGAGGATAAATTTTACCCTGTTTTTTTTTTTTAGGAAACTAAAGGCCCAAGAGTTTATCAACCTTAGGATGGGGAACATGACCATATTTGAGTATTATAGAAAGTTCATAGCATTGTCTAGATTTGCACTTGAGGTAATAGCCACTGAGGAGTTAAAGGCTCAGTGATTTGAGCAAGGTTTGATTGTGGAAATTCAATTGATGTTAGTAGATTATGAAGAAAATGACTTATCTATCAGTATTCCTACTGGGGAGATCATAAAGTGTACCAAGTTGTTTAGAAATTTGCCTTTGAAGATATGAGACTGTGACTTTCCATTTGACTTAATAGAATTCAATTTGGGAGACCTAGATGTGATTCTTGGGATGAATTGGTTAAGTCTTTACAAGGCCAATATCGACTGTGAGATTCAGAAGGTAGTGTTAAGAAACCCTTTGGGAAAATTGACCTCCTATAGGCGCTTTGGGAAACCTAAGAAGTTTGGAGTTATCTCTGCTGTGCAAGTAAGAAAGTTGATGAGAAAGGGGTGTGAGTTATTCTTCTGTAGTGTGCAGGATGTGAGTAAGGAAGTTGAAGTGAAGCTTGAGGATGTTCCAATTGTGAACGAGTTTATGGATGTGTTTCTAAGTGAGATTTCAGGTATGCAACCTGCGAATGCTATTGAGTTCACCATAGACTTAGTTCCTGGAACTGCACCTATATCTAAGGCACCCTATAGAATGGCACCTCCTGAGATGAGTGAGCAGAAAATGCAATTGCAAGAGCTATTGGATAAAGGTTATATTAGGCCTAGTGCATCACCTTGGGGAGCTCCTGTGTTGTTTGTGAAGAAAAAGGATGGAAGCATGAGGCTATGTATTGATTATAGGGAGTTGAATAATGTAACCATCAAGAACAAATATCCTTTGCCTAGAATAGATGACCTATTCGACCAGTTGAATGGAGCGAGTGTGTTCTCAAAGATTGACTTACGTTCAGGATATCATCAATTGAGGGTAGCTGATAAGGATGTACCTAAGACTACCTTTAGAACGCGTTGTGGTCACTATGAGTTCACTGTAATGCCATTTGGGTTAACCAATGCTCCTGCTATATTTATGGACTTAATGAATATGATCTTTCATGAGTTTCTAGATAATTTTGTGGTAGTTTTCATTGATGACATGCTGATATATTCGAGGAATGAGGCTGAGCATGATAAGCACTTGAGGATCATTTTGGAGACATTGAGGAAAAACCAATTGTATGCCAAGTTCTCTAAGTGTGAGTTCCGTTTGGAGAAAGTAGCGTTTTTGGGTCACTATGTGTCTAAGGAAAGAGTCTCAGTAGATCCTGCTAAGATTCAAGTTGGGAGTGAGTGGCCAACTCCAAAGAGCGTGTCAGATATTAGAAGTTTCTTAGGTCTAGCTGGCTATTATAGGAGATTTGTGAGAGATTTCTCGAAGATAGCAATACCTATGACAAATTTAATGAAAAGGAGTCAAAATTTGAGTGGAGTGAAAAGTGTGAAGAAGCCTTTCAGATTTTGAAAGATCGTTTAACCTCTGCACCTGTTTTGACCCTGCTTGATGGGCATGAAGGATTTGAGGTATATAGTGATGCTTCGAAGAATGGTCTAGGATGTGTGCTACAGCAGAATGGGATGGTAATTGCGTATGCATCGCGTCAATTGAAACCTTATGAGGCTAATGACCTAGAGTTAGCTGCCATAGTGTTTGCTTTGAAAATTTGGAGACATTACCTCTATGGAGCGACTTGTAAGATATTCACAGACCATAAGAGCTTGAAGTACATCTTTACCCAGAAAGCCCTCAACGTGAGGCAGAGGAGATGGCTAGAGTTGATAAAGGACTATGACTTAGACATCCAATACCATGAGGGGAAGGCAAATGTAGTCGCTGATGCGTTGAGTAGAAAGTCGAGTCATAGCATGAACGCCTTGATAGTTCCTGAGGAGTTGTGTCGAGATATGCAAAGGCTTAGCCTAGAAATCCTAAACCCTGGGGAGATCGAGGCAAGGTTGAGTGTTTTGTCATTGGGATTGTCAATTTTTGACGAAATCAAAGAAGGTCAAGTCGGGGATGAGCACCTAGAGAAGATTAAGGAGAAGATGGACCAGGGTAAGGAAGATGATTTTAAGATCCATGATGATGGTACTCTGAGGTTTAAAGGAAGGTGGTGTGTACCACAAAAATGTGATGAGCTTAAGAGACGTCTTATGGATGAGGGCCATAATACACCGTACTCTGTGCACCCTGGGGGTGACAAGTTGTATAAAGACCTTAAGGGTGTCTATTGGTGGCCAAACATGAAGCGAGAGGTAGCTGAGTATGTGTCTTAGTTGAGTGAGAATATATTTTAGTACGTGAAAAGGGGAAATATTTTCTTTATTATGATTGGTTTGATTTGATCCTTATGTGATCATATATGTGATTATTTATTCATGCGTGAATATATGATTGTTATGGTTCATAATGTGTGAACTTAGTGTTATAGTAACTTCATGAGAAATTGTTTGTTGATGCGATCTTTATGGTCAAATCAAATGTTGTCTTCGTAGGAAATGGCAAGTAAGTGTGAATCGAAACCAAAGTAGAGTTACATTAAATTTCAGCCGCGAAGTAGAGTGTCAAATAACAATGATGCCTTAGCTTCTGCTATTCGCCTATTGGCAGAGAAATTGACTCACGAAAGAATTGAGAGTCCCGATTCTGACGGGGACATGTTTGAGAGACTAGCTAAGATTAAATCGTTGTACTATAAGGGGCAAGCTGACCCTACCTTCTTAAAGAGTGGATTAGGGAGTTTGAAAAGATTTTCGGGGCTGTGAACTGTCTTGAAGGTATGAAAGTAGGTTAAGTTGTACTGTATCTGAAAGATAAGGCTGACTTATGGTGGAAAGAAAATAGAAATAGACTTAGTGTTTTGGAAGAGTTTAATTGGGAATCCTTCATTACTACTTTAAGAGGATAAATTTTACCCTGTTTTTTTTTAAGAAACTAAAGGCCCAAGAGTTTATCAACCTTAGGATGGGGAGCATGACCATCTCTGAGTATTATTGAAAGTTCATAGCATTGTCTAGATTTGCACTTGAGGTAATAGCCACTGAGGAGTTAAAGGCTCAGTGATTTGAGCAAGGTTTGATTGAGGAAATTCAATTGGGGTTAGTAGATTATGAAGAAATTGACTTATCTATCAGTATTCCTACTGGAGAGATCATAAAGTGTACCAAGTTGTTTACAAATTTGCCTTTGAAGATATGAGACTGTGACTTTCCATTTGGCTTAATAGAATTCAATTTGGGAGACCTAGATGTGATTCTTGGGATGAATTGGTTAAGTCTTTACAAGGCCAATATCGACTGTGAGATTCAGAAGGTAGTGTTAAGAAACCCTTTGGGAAAATTCACCTCCTATAGGCCCTTTGGGAAACCTAAGAAATTTGGAGTTATCTCTGCTGTGCAAGTAAGAAAGTTGATGAGAAAGGGGTGTGAGTTATTCTTCTGTAGTGTGCAGGATGTGAGTAAGGAAGTTGAAGTGAAGCTTGAGGATGTTCCAATTGTGAACGAGTTTATGGATGTGTTTCCAAGTGAGATTTCAGGTATGCCACCTGCGAGAGCTGTTGAGTTCACCATAGACTTAGTTCCTGGAACTGCACCTATATCTAAGGCACCCTATAGAATGGCACCTCCTGAGATGAGTGAGCTGAAAATGCAATTGCAAGAGCTATTGGATAAAGGTTATATTAGTCCTAGTGCATCACCTTGGGGAGCTCCTGTGTTGTTTGTGAAGAAAAAGGATGGAAGCATGAGGCTATGTATTGATTATAGGGAGTTGAATAATGTAACCATCAAGAACAAATATCCTTTGCCTAGAATAGATGACCTATTCGACCAGTTGAATGGAGCGAGTGTGCTCTCAAAGATTGACTTACGTTCAGGATATCATCAATTGAGGGTAGCTGATAAGGATGTACCTAAGACTGCCTTTAGAACGCGTTATGGTCACTATGAGTTCACTATAATGCCATTTGGGTTAACCAATGCTCCTGCTATATTTATGGACTTAATGAATATGATCTTTCATGAGTTTCTAGATAAGTTTGTGGTAGTTTTCATTGATGACATACTGATATATTCGAGGAATGAGGCTGAGCATGATAAGCACTTGAGGATCATTTTGGAGACATTGAGGAAAAACCAATTGTATGCCAAGTTCTCTAAGTGTGAGTTCCGTTTGGAGAAAGTAGCGTTTTTGGGTCACTATGTTTCTAAGGAAAGAGTCTCAGTAGATCCTGCTAAGATTTAAGTTGGGAGTGAGTGGCCATCTCCAAAGAGCGTGTCAGATATTAGAAGTTTCTTAGGTCTAGCTGGCTATTATAGGAGATTTGTGAGAGATTTCTCGAAGATAGCAATACCTATGACAAATTTGATGAAAAGGAGTCAAAATTTGAGTGGAGTGAAAAGTGTGAAGAAGCCTTTCAGATTTTGAAAGATCGTTTAACCTCTGCACCTGTTTTGACCCTGCCTGATGGGAATGAAGGATTTGAGGTATATAGTGATGCTTCGAAGAATGGTCTAGGATGTGTGCTACAGCAGAATGGGAAGGTAATTGCGTATGCGTCGCGTCAATTGAAACCTTATGAGGCTAATGACCTAGAGTTAGCTGCCATAGTGTTTGCTTTGAAAATTTGGAGACATTACCTCTATGGAGCGACTTGTAAGATATTCACAGACCATAAGAGCTTGAAGTACATCTTTACTCAGAAAGCCCTCAACATGAGGCAGAGGAGATGGCTAGAGTTGATAAAGGACTATGACTTAGACATCCAATACCATGAGGGGAAGGCAAATGTAGTCGCTGATGCGTTGAGTAGAAAGTCGAGTCATAGCATGAACGCCTTGATAGTTCCTGAGGAGTTTGTGTCGAGATATGCAAAGGCTTAGCCTAGAAATCCTAAACCCTGGGGAGATCGAGGCAAGGTTGAGTGTTTTGTCATTGGGATTGTCAATTTTTGACGAAATCAAAGAAGGTCAAGTCGGGGATGAGCACCTAGAGAAGATTAAGGAGAAGATGGACCAGGGTAAGGAAGATGATTTTAAGATCCATGATGATGGTAGTCTGAGGTTTAAAGGAAGGTGGTGTGTACCACAAAAATGTGATGAGCTTAAGAGACGTCTTATGGATGAGGGCCATAATACACCGTACTCTGTGCACCCTGGGGGTGACAAGTTGTATAAAGACCTTAAGGGTGTCTATTGGTGGCCAAACATGAAGCGAGAGGTAGTTGAGTATGTGTCTAAGTGCCTAACCTGTCAAAAGGTGAAGATAGATCATAAGAGACCCATGGGGAAAGTTCAATCCTTAGAGGTTCCGGGATGGAAGTGGGATTCCATATCGATGGATTTTGTAACTGCTTTGCCTAGAACAAGGAATGGCAACGATACTATTTGGGTTATTGTGGACCGTCTGACAAAGTCGGCCGTTTTCATAACGATCAAGGAGACATGGAAGAAGAAACAACTTGTTAAGACATACATTAGGCATGTGGTGAGACTACATGGAGTTCCAAAGGATATCATTTCTGACCGTGACTCTAGGTTTCTTTCGAAATTTTGGAAAAAGGTCCAATTAAATCTTGGGACAACATTGAAGATGAGTACAAACTTTCACCCAGTGACTGATGGTAAGACTGAGAGGACTAACCAGACTATGGAGGATATGTTGAGAGCACGTGCTATTGACTTTCAAGGTAGTTGGGAGGACCAATTTGACCTGATTGAGTTTTCTTATAACAATAGTTATCATGCGAGCATTAAGATGGCACCTTTTGAGGCATTATAAGGACGGAAGTGTAGAAGTCCCATCTGTTTGAATGACTTTAGTGAAAATATAGTCTTGGGGACAGAGTTTATTGAGGAAACTGTCAAGAATGTCAGACTAATTCAGGCTAGAATCCAAGCTGCACAAGATAGGCAGAAGAGTTATGCTGATTTGAAACGAAGCGAGGATGAGTTTGCTATAGGTGATAAGGTGTTCTTGAAAGTATCACCCACTAAGGGCGTCATGAGATTTGGGAAAAAGGGCAAGTTAAGTGCTAAGTATGTAGGCCCATATGAGATTTTAGAGCGAATTGGGAAAGTAGCCTATAGATTGGCATTGCCAATGGAGTTTGAGAAGATGCATGATGTGTTCCATATTTCCCAACTCAAACGCTACATCCCTGATGAACGTCATGTCCTAGAGCCTGAACGGATTCAGATCGATAGTAGCCTCACATATGAGGAAAGACCTGTCAAGATTCTCGACAGGAAAGTGCGTAGTACACGCAATAAGGACGTCCACATCGTGAAAGTACTTTGGTCTAACCACGAGTCTGAAGAGGCAACGTGGGAAGCCGAAGATGAGATGCAAAAGAAGTATCCAGACTTGTTCCTTGAGGTGAGTTACGAGGGCGTAACTCATTTTCTTTAAGAGGGGTAGAATGCGATAGAATTTCGCGCTTTGGTCCATTTTTGTGGTATTTTTGCATATTTTTATGCTTGATTTTGAGTTTTGCACATGTTGGTGCAAAGTTTAGTGTCCACTATGTGGCGCAGTCAAGTTATTTTGGGAATAGTGTACACATGTTGTGTCGCAAATATCTCCGAGTTTGCCTACTTTAAAGTTTTGAAAGAGAGTTTTCTTAAAAGTTTTGATTTTCGTGCCCAAGTTTCGGGACGAAATTTCTTTTAAGAGGGGTAGATTGTAATCCCCCGTAATTTTATGAATTTTATAAATATATTTAATGTATATTTATAAATGATTATAATATTTTACGAGTCGAATTATTTTAATGTTTGACTATTTTGAGAAGTTAAAAGAGTTTTATGGTTTTTATTTCTTAAATTAACTAAATGTTTCATTAATTGGAACTTTAATTATTTAAAGCGTAGTATTTAAAGTATATTTTGATTATTAAATTAAGCTTATGGGTTGAGGAGCCCAATTTGTAGCATTTTGAGCCCATTTGAAAGCCCAAAGGAGTAATTCTTTTCCTAATAAGACTCTTATTCTTATGTACTCCTAATTCTACTAGGATTAGGGAAAGGGAACCTATAAATAGTTCATTAAACCTCCCATGATTCATATTTTCAGATTTGGCTTTTGTTTTCCACTAATTCTTCTTTCCTCTTTCCCTCCCTTCACTCGTTTTTTCTCTCACCCGAATCTGATTGTCCAGATTTCTCATAGTTCCGTTTATTTTTAGCCAAAAATTCCTTTTGAGAAATTGTAGATCTCGAAAAGTTATTGAACTTACGCTCAAGAATCACTCGATTCCGATTATTATTCTATCAGTTATGGCCTCTGCAAGTTTCGCAATTTTGCTGCCATATTTCACTCGCGATTTCGGTATTTTACTCTTTTTCTCCCTTTTTCTTTTGATTCTTTTCCTCGTTTTCTTATATATTGATTTCATATATATTGATCTAATATTTCAAAGTATTATTTTGTTAAATTATTGTTTAAAGATTGTATCTTTAATTATTTCAGATTATATGTTTCATATTATTAAGCAAAAAAAATTTCAGATTTAATATTTTATGTTCAAGGAGAGATTTAAATATTAAAGTCTTGATTTTTGAGGTTTTAAAAGCCTATTTTAGTAGTACCATATTTCAGGGTTTGAAAAATTTAATCTTTGGTGTCAAAAGAATTTTAGAAAAGGTTTTGACACGTTTTTAAGTGAAGTTTTATTGTTTTAAATTTATTGGTATATTGATATACCAATGTTTTGTATTTTGTTAGGCGGAGATTATTCTCTAGGCAACTTTTATAGTAGAAAAGTGGTCTCTCAATTTGTCTACACAAGGTACGTACATACTTGTGTGCTATATGACTAGTATCATGATTTAAGGAGGAAAAAGTTGTAGTATCATGTATAGGAACTTTATAAGTTCATATGTGATTTCTCGTATGATTGATTTCTACATTTTTATGCCTGTGAGCAAGCATGTTAATTATTAGATTTATTATGAGTAACGAATTGTCATGTTTGTATGGATTATTGATGTAAGCATGTGGATGGGAACTTTAATTATTAATTCACATGGGGGAATTAATATGTTATTAAGATTGATTCATGATTATTCATGTGTTCCCTTACAAGTATTATTTTCACTACTTTATGAGGACTGTGGGCCTTATTTGGTAAGTTGATAAGTATGCCTTTTAAAGGTAAGTTGATTGTTGGCTAGGTTCAACAAATAAGAAAGTTGAGATTAAAAGAAAGTAAGTCTTGGGTTGTAAGTTGTGATCACTTATTAAATCCTAAGATAAAAGAAGTTCAGTTGTGAATGTTTGCTTTGTATTTCTGAGTTGCTTGTATGTGTGTCATAACAAGTAATAACTTGTAAACAACGTAAAGTGTTACGAGGATAGTTATAGACTTTAGACTGGTGCACGTCTAGAGTTGGACATTAGGAGTTGGGGTACATGGTGAGCGAGCCATGGCTTTTTACGGGAGATGGATTGATCATCATCCCTATTACAGTTAGCAAAGGTTCCTCGATATCGCAGGTCATTTATGGAATACGTGGTAGCTCCCGTATTTCGTCTTCGTAACGAAGGCATTAGTAGATAAGACAACTCAGGTCCAATAACTATTCCATTTGAGTAATAAAAAGATGTGTAGAGTTTAGTTCAGTTAAAGTTGTCTGCAGAATGTTATATGATTATATTATTATTTAGCCCTGCATGTTATTTATTTAGTATCCTGCTAGGAACGTTTATGTATTATTATGTAGTACTCAGCTTTGCTGATTACGTGCTTTGTTTGTATGTGTTGATCATGGCTTTGCCTTATTGATCCTGTGATGACCCAATTGTGGTGAGCAGTTTCTTTAGAGCATTGACATTTACAGGTTCGCAGATGTTGCATCATTGGGAATATGAGAATGGAGAGCTTGTATAATCTAGTATATCATATTTTCTGAATTAGTTGGAATGTACTTTAATAAGTTGTTTGAGTAGGCATATTTAGAATGTTTGATTTTAAAGTATTTATTTATTTATTTATTTATGATAAAGTATGGAGTTTAGTTAGATGTTTTCCGCTGCAAAATTCTGAATAAGCTGATACGTTATCACACGGGCGATAATGCTTTGGTAATTCTCTATGTTTTATATTAAAAATGTATTTCTGAAAAGAGAGAATTATCGGGGTGTTACACGAACGGATTAACACTCTTGATATTTCTCGTCTACGCAATCGGAGTCTACAATAGATATTAAAGAGATCTAAGTTAGTTACCTAAGTAACCCCTTTTTATATATAAAATAAACAATTTAAATAATTCAATTAACTTAGAGAAATTCTTAATGATTTTAAGAAAGTTTATAAATCAAAGTTTATGGGTTTTAAATCATTTATGAAATCATTTTAAGCACTCACAAAATTACTTCAACTTAATTTTTAATAACTTAAACAATTATTTTAAACATAGAAAATTAACTTCATTATACTCCTTATATTATTTTAGAAAATTAAAAAAAAATATTATCAAGTTATAAAAGATTAACTTAAACTAAATATGCTAACTTAATAAGATAGGCTAATTTAGGAAAGTCAAAGGTTTTGGTTTTAAAAGTAAACAAGTAAAAGGAAAGAGGAAAGGATTTTTCTTTCTTTGTACTGATTCAAGGAATCAGTTCCTTCATCCAAAAAAAAAAACGAACAAGGAGGGAGGTGTTTCGTCCTAAACTTGTCCAACAAGTAAGTTGTAGGCTGCTGAGCTTTCTTGTCTAGCAAGTAAACGGGTATCCCTTAGATGTTCTTCCTTGGAGACTTGAGCAACAATGCCTGAATCAGCTTTGTCCTTAGCCTGGGCTTCGTTCCCGAACCTGCAAAAAGGGACCCACCCTGGAGGTTTGGGTGATGGTTCCCCCTCCGAAGCTTAAGTCAGATATTGAGAAAGTAGAGATTGAGAGAGAAAGTGAGAGACTATTTTTTCAGAGTAACTTTGCACTGTTTGCATTGAATGAACTTTCTCCTGATTTATGGGGTATTTATAGTGATAGCAAGATGACAGCTATCCTTAAAATCTGCCCTAGAATAGTGGCCTTTGATTGGCTGAGGAATCAGATCATGACACGTGGCAGGCCATGATTTGTGAGGGTTTATCAACCACTCTCCTGCAGCCACCTCACAGGGCTGGGCTCTGACTACCTTTTGGGCCAGAAAAGTAGCCTTTTAACCCAACTGAGCAAAACTAAGCATAACCCAAAGATTTAATCTTCCTTCTCTATTCACTATGGGAGGACACGTGTACGGCTCTGATGTACCCAAGTGTCTTCAAAGGAACCGTAGATGTTAGGCTACAACATTTTCCCCTAAAAGGGTTTTTACTGTCGGCCCATCTGACGGTTAAGGCCCTTTTACCCAAGGTAACTTCATTTGGCCCATCTGACGGTTAAGGCTTTTTTTTTCGAGGTAGTTTTATTTGAAATGAAGGAAATGACGCGCCTTTTCCTGGGTTCTACCGGTCATATCCGACCGTTGTACCCTTTCTTCGGTCATTCTTGATCGGCTCCACAGGTTTCTTACCCCTCTATAAATAACCTTGGTGTGAGAACATTTAATCATTTCACACTTCGAACGAATTTTTCTAGAGAGAGAAGCTCTGCAAATTTTCTAGAGAGAGAGAGAGAGATCGTCCAGCCTCAACTTTCTTCACCGAATCGTCTAGGCACTTTAGTAGGTATCTTTTCTTTGTTCTTTTCATTCTTCTTTATTCTTTATTTTTTCTTAGAAAATCAATAAAATGGAATCTTCTTCGTCAAATAATCCTAGCCGACCAAGAGCTCGTCTTGACCCTAGAACCGATACTTCTTCTTCGGCACATTCTAGAGTTGGGCCTCTTCTGGCCGAGTATATATTTTTTTGTGGTTTTGGCCGAGAAAGTCAGACGACCCAGTCTTTTCCTGTGCAGGGTAATCTGGGGCGCGTCAAGCAAACGACCCGTCTAAGACGAAAGGTAATAATCCCGTCAAATAGCTCAGATATGGAGGAATCTACTGGACGGGTGCCAGATGAGGCAAGAGAGTTCCAAAGTGCTGAGCCTTTGGGCGGGCCTCCTTCCTCTAACCATAATTTAGAAGACTCCGAAATAAACCCTGAGGCTAGTCCTTCTGGCAGGGACGTCGATATGGAGGAGACCGGCGAAGGTAATAACGGCAGCGAACCTGATGCTGCCGAAGAATCGGACGAGGCCTCCACTACCTCGTCGGAGATTAGAAGACGTTTAGGTCCCCTTTCTGACCCCGGCTTCATTTTGGTCAACCGGAAATGGTTAGAGAAAATAGGACCATACCCTAATTACTTATCGTCCTACATGCCCATGCCGGGCTTCTCCTTTGTCATCCCAAATAAGGACGCGACGATACTGAGCGCTCCAAAGAACCACTTTGCCGTCTACAAGCTGGCCCTGGACGCGGGATTGAGGTTCCCTCTCCACGAATTCATTGAACAAGTGCTGCAGTACTACCACATCGGCCATAATCAGCTGGCTCCAAACGCTTGGCACAACATCCTGACGTTCATTGCCGTCTGTGAGCTGCGCGGCCTAGCTCTTTCCTTTCAAGCCTTTACTCATATCCATTATGCGGCTAAGGTACTTGGGGCCGTGGACGGGGCATGGCTCAGCATCTGCAACCATCCAGGCTTCATGACTGCTTGGGGCAAGCCGTCAAAGATGCACGAATGGAAGGCCGACTTCATCTTCTTACGGGTGGCCAGCGACTATGCCACAGAGAGCTATAAAATTATAATCGATCCATCACGAATACTGGGCGGAGGCAGTCTTGGCTGGAGTTGGAGGACAACTTTAATGAAGAGGTGGTGGAGTACTTCAGAATAAAGGAGTACTCCAGGCCCGGCCAACGATCTTTTAAGGGACCAACTAACTGGATACCCTTTAAAGAAATGTTTTACCAAGATGACTTCTTGGTCTCCGCCGGCTTGCGGTTGGCCGAAGATAGAGGTATACATTCAAATTCTCCAAGTAAAACCTCTTCGCCCATAGCACATCGGACTAACCATTTTTCATCTCTCTTTTGCAGACTCGGCCAGAAAACGTCTCAAGGCTTCTTGGACAGGTGAAATAAGCATGTCTAAATTTACAGACAACTTATGGAAGGAATACGCCAAGAGCAGCGCCGAGAAAAGGGCTGAAACACTGGTAACATGATGGATAATTTTTTTTTTCTTGGACGAGGATCATTCTTACTCGTTAAGAATTTGCACACCCATTGGACGAGAATTACCCGAAGAAGGAGAACGTCCAAGCATGGACGTCCATCTTCATTGAGCTATTCTCGTCTGTGGTACTGATTGTCTTTCTCTAGACGAGGATAACCTGAAGAAGGAAGGCGTCTGGGCTTGGACGGCCACCTTCTTTGGGCCATTTTCGTCTGGGATTTTGAACACCTTTGGACGAGCACCATTTGGACTCGTCCAAGTCGTTGTTCCTTTTCTTGGACGAGGATAACCTGAAGAAGGAAAGCGTCCATGCTTGGACGGCCACCTTCTTTGGCCATTCTCGTCTGAGATTTTGAACACCTTTGGACGAGTACCATTTGGACTCGTCCAAGTCGTTGTTCCTTTTCTTGGACGAGGATATCCTGAAGAATGAAAGCGTCCATGCTTGGACGACCACCTTCTTTGGGCCATTCTCGTCTGAATTGCTTTAAGTTCTGAAACTGAACGAAGGGGTGATTTCCAGTCCCTGGACGGGAGTCATTTTAGTCCGTCTCTTTTGGGACGGCTTCCTTCTTTGCATTAACTTCGTCTAAATTCGAAATCTTTCTCGGACGAGTTTCCCTTGGGAGAGGAGGTGTTTATTATTTGACGCCTTCCTTCTTTGGGTGATTTTCGTCTGGAGCTTTGCAATTTGTTTTAGATTTTGCTCTTTGGACGTCCATCATTTTAACTTGATCATTTCTTGCAGAAAAATGCTCCTACCAACAAACTTCCACCAGGGAAGTCGTCTTCGTCCAAAAAGAGGCCTACAACGGCCGCGGACCAACCTCCGGCAAAAAAGCCTAAGGGCTTTACAAGAAAGAAGACGGAGAAGGCTACTCCAAGTGGAGTTGGAGAAAAAACAATGCCTCCCCCTAAAGATAAGGTTCTTAAAGAGGAGCCTTCTGCTGCCGTTCCGGCCGAGGGGGAGAAGAGTTCTGACCCTACAGGTCAGTTGGACTCTTTGCCTTCTGACTTAGCTGAAGTCAGGCCAGAGTCAGCCTTGGCTTTGGTTGTTCCGGGGCAGGAGACGGCGGCTGAGAACTACCCGGGCTTCAGCGGCTCGGTGGCCAAGCTGGTGCCGCAGATGCCGCTAGCTATTAGGACGACATCTATCTCGTCTGGTGAGTCGTATTATCTGAATATAGTTAGGACGATGCGGGTCGGCGGACGATCCATGAGTCCGTCCAATAGACAAGCCATCGTCTTTCCCATCAAGATAACTGACTCTCCCCCTCTTTCAGATAAGGGCAAAGGCCCCGCTATACCCGCAGCTCCTCCTACCATAGACTCGGACGAGGAGTCTTCTTTTTCTTTCGCCAAAATGTCAAAGGCTGAAAAAGATCGGCTTAAGCAGGAGCTCTTCAAGTGTTACCCTGAATCCTATATCAAAGGATTAAGGGGAGCATCGGCCGGGCATGTGGACTACATGTCTCAACTTGCTGCTGAGGTATAACTTACTGCCGCTTTTGTTTAATACTTGTGTATATTTTTCCTGTTTGTAACTAGTCTAATGACTTGTTTTGTTTTTATTGTCCCAGCATTTTGCTCGCAGCATGCTTACTGAAGAATGGGCGAGGGAGCTGAGAAAAGAGAATAAGCAGCTCGTCCACATGGCGACAACGGCAGGCGACAAGGCCATCCATGACATTGAGATGGCTAATACCCTTCATCGTCAATCCTTGGAGGCTTTGGAGAAGAGATCAACTCTCCTGGAATCATAAAACAAGAATTATCTTGTTACCATCAACGATCTGTACAAGGAGCTAGACCGTCTGAAGATGATCATTAATGTTGTCTCTACTGATCTGAAGGGTGAAAGAGATGTTGCTCTTCTTGCCGCCGTTCAACTGAGGAGGGAGAACATTCTCCTAAGAGCGAAGACTGCCCGTCTGGAAAGGGAGGCGACCAAGGCCTTTGACGATGCCAAGGAAGGTTTGGTTCAAGTCGTCGAAACGTCTAAGGACTGGGTCGTCAAGGCCTTTGAGATGTTGGCTGAGGCTGCTGAGGTCCCCAGCTTCGTTCGTCGTCTGGAGTATCAACAGAGTGTCCATCGTGCTATGGTATGTGCCGAGGAACCTCTGGAGTTTTTGGACTCCGACGACGAAGCTGCAGTGGAGGAGGAGAACCCTGAAGACGACCAAGAAACTCGTGCTGAAGATGATGCCTAGTTTTAGATTTATTTTTCTAAGTTTCTTGGCTTGTCTGCCGTTGTAGCCTTAACTCTTCAGTCTTAAGTTGTAAATCTTTTGCCAATTATATATATGAAAGACTTTTTGCCAATCGCTTGTCTTCCCTCCCCCCCCTTTTTTTATTAAAATTTTGACCAAGTATCAAATGAGCCTCGTCCTGAATTCTGGACGACCCGTACAGATGTTGGTTTTTAGACGACCTGTACCTGAATAACGTCCTTGCCTTTAGACGATCATAAGTCTATTCAAAATACACCCAAGTACAAGAAGAGACTCGTTCTGAATTCTGGACGGTTTACGTAGTTCAGATAGAGTAATCCTGTCAACCCTGATCTTTGCCTTAGGACGGTCGAGGGTTTATGGACGATTTGCAAAACACATCCTGGAGAAATTACCATCCTTGTCCTTGGATGATTGTGAATCTTTCGAATAAGTATCTAAGTACTTTGTGACATTCGTCTTGAAACTTTGGATGGTTTGCAAAATAGATAGTTAAAAATTGCCATCCTTGTCCTTGGACGATTGTGAATCTTTCGAATAAGTATTTAAGTACTTTGTGACATTCGTCCTGGAACTTTAGATGGTCTTCACATTCAGACGAGTCTTGCCTCAAGGGGGAAAGCGGCCTACTCATATGGCTTTGTGGACTAGCCACGGTTTAGTCGTTTTCCTCGAGTTGGTAACACTCGTCCTGCAGTATTTATTGCTTGGTTCATCCTGGTTTTCTGGACGACCTTCCCTCTTTTAGCTCGTCCTACAGGCTTGTCTTATCCCCCCCTTATTGGGCTAGGCTCAACCATATATAGTGGACAAGCCATAGTCCAAGAAGGAGAGCGGCCAACATTGGCCAAGCCTGCAGAAATTGATAAGGACGAGCTTTAGATACATGGTCTGACCATGACTTAGCCGCCTTCTTTGAGGGAACAACAATCGTCCGGAAGTAGTGATCCCTTACTAGGGTCTTTACTACTTAGCTGTCCATGTAGGTGAAAGTAAGTATCCTTTACTAAGGGCTTATTTCTGGTCAGCCTTCTCTTAGAGACCTCGACGTTTCCCTTATTAGAGATTTTGTCAATTTGATTGCCATTTATGTATTGTCAACCTTTAGGTTGTTATACTTTTGGCCGGTCTCCTCGAGGGAGTGATGTTCGGCATTGAAGTGAGTATTGTTGACACTATATTGTTTTTTTGTTTTTGTTCCAAGTTATTGTCTCTTTTAGACTAGTAATTGATTTAATCCCCCAAAGATAACTAACTTGGTGGGAATAAACAAAGGCGATAAGAAAGTAGGAATTGTATTATATGAATTTTTCTTGACTAAATGTCAAGATACATGTATACAATTCTTTTTTCTAGCATGTGCCGTGGCACTTTGGACTTACTACAAACTACCAGCTAGATTCCTGAAGATGAATTGAGTTAGATGTGGTACTTCTTCAGGTTATCTGAGTTCCAAGTGCGCTGTATAACTCGTCCATCCAGATCTTGGAGACGAAAGGTTCCACTGCACACCTCTTGGATAATCAGATAAGGTCCTTCCCAATTTGGTGTTAGCTTCCCCATCTCTTTAGCTCGTCCAACCGCCTCCATCTTCCTTAGAACCAGATCCCCCACCTTGAGTGGTCGTCTAGCGACTCTCTTGTTAAAGTTCCGAGCCATTCGCAGCTTGTACAATTGCATTCTTAACAAGGCATTGCCCCTGACTTCTGGTACTTGATCCAAAGCCATGCGTAATGCAGCCCAATTGGCATCTTCTGTGTACAACATGACTCGTAGGGTGGGTTCTTCAATTTCAATGGGCAAGACGGCTTCAGTGCCATAAACTAACATGAAGGGTGTCTCCCCTGTAGAATTTTTGGCGGTTGTTCTGATGGACCATAACACTAGCTGTAGTTCTTCAACCCATTGTCCTTTGGCATTATCCAACTTCCTTTTGATTCCATTAGATAGAATCTTGTTGAAGGACTCTACATGTCCATTGGCTTGTGGGTGGGCGACTGCAGCGAAGTGAGCCTTGATTTCTCGTTCTGCCAACCAATCTTTCAGTTTAGGTGTTTCAAACTGTGGGCCATTATCAAAGACGATGGACTGTGGCATGCCAAAACGAGTTATAATGTTTTTCCAAATAAAGCCCTTGACGTCGTTTGTTGTTATACCTCGCATGGCTTCAGCCTCTATCCATTTAGTGAAGTTGTCCACAGCCACTATCACAAACTTCTTTTGCCCAGCGGCCACAGGGAAAGGTCCTAGAATATCCATGCCCCATTTGGCAAAAGGCAGAGGGAACAAGATAGGAGTTAGGTAGTTGGACGGCTTCTGATGCAAATTTTCGTGCTTCTGACAACTGTCGCACTTTTTTGCATAGACGAGGGCATCTTCCTTTAGGGTAGGCCAGTAATATCCCGTCCTTAAAGCCTTTTCTCCCAATGCTCTTCCCCCAATGTGAGATGCACAAGCTCCTTCATGGAGTTCCTTCAGAACCTCTAAACCTTCTTCCCTGGTGATGCACTTGAGGCGAGGACGATTGAATGACCTCTTGTAAAGAGTCTCATCCCATAATTCAAACCACCTGTCTCTAGCCTTTCACATACTTCGCCTCTACAGGGTCCGGAGGCAACCGTCCCGTCTTCTTGTATTCTATGATAGGCTCCATCCAGACTGCTCCTCGGCTAAGAAACATAATATGTTCTTGGTCAATGCTCTTTTTGGGTTTGACTTCCCAAAACACTATTCTTGGCACATCACCTTCAGTCGAGCTGGCCAATTTAGAGAGAGAATCTGCTTGATGATTTTCTGACCTTGGCACTTGGTCGAGAACAAATCGTTTCAAAGGCTCAATCTCATCTTTGATCAGACGCATATATTTGCTCATCGATGCTTCTTTACATTCAAAATCCCCGTTGACTTAACTGACGACCAAGAGCGAGTCTGATTTGGCCTCAATTTCCAAAGCTCCTGCCGCTTTACACATTTTGATTCCAACTAGAAGTGCTTCATATTCAGCTTCGTTATTGGACGCTTGGAATTGGAACCTTAGCGCATATTCAAACTTGTCTCCTTCTGGAGATTGGCAAATGATTCCTGCCCCACATCCATTGACGGTGGACGACCCATTAACCATGAGCGTCCAATGCTTCCTTCCTTCAGCTGGATCAGATATTGGCTCTATGGTTGGCCGAGTAAGTTCAACTATAAAATCTGCCAAGGCTTGCCCTTTAATGGCTTTCCTTGGTTCAAATGATATATCGAACATGTTAAGCTCAACAGCCCATTATAACATTCGTCCGGAAGCTTCCATCTTTTGTAGAACTTGCTTTAGAGGTTTGTCAGTATAGACGAGTATGTTGTGCGCCAAGAAATAGGGTCTTAACTTTCGGCTGGCCATGACGAGGGCCAATCCAAACTTCTCAACTGGAGTATACCTATTTTCCGTATCTTTGAGCACATGACTCACAAAGTATATGGGAACTTGGACGGACTCTCTTTCAGCCAACAGAACGGCACTCACAGCCTGAGTGGACACAGCCAAGTATACAAACAGTTTCTCCCCCTCAGCTGGACTAACCAACCTAGGCAGCTGCCGAAGGTGATCTTTGACTTGCTGAAGGGCTTGCTCTGCCTCTGCTGTCCATTCAAACTTGGCCTTTTTCTTGATCGTGGCGAAGAAGTGATGGCGCTTGTCACCTGACTTGGACAAGAAACGTCCAAGGGCAGCCAAGTAACCCGTCAGTCGCTGGACTTCCTTTATCTTTGACAGGGATTTCATGTCTAAAATAGCTTGGATCTTCTCTCCGGGTTGGCTTCTATTCCCCTCTAATCTACCAAGAAGCCTAAGAACTTCCCAGACAAGACTTCAAATACGCATTTGCCGGGGTTCAATTTTAACTTGTATTTCCTGAGAGTCTCGAAAGTCTCTCTCAAATCACCAACATGACCTTCCTCTTGCTGACTCTTGACTATCATATCATCAATATAGGCCTCCATGTTTCTTCCCAACTGTGACTGAAAGACGGTATTGATCAATCTTTGAAAGGTGGCCGGAGCATTGCGTAGGCCGAATGTCATCCTCAACCAGCCATACAGTCCCTTCTCAGTAATGAAGGACGTTTTGTCTTGATCCTCTAACCACATGGGGATTTGATGAAAACCTGAATAGGCGTCCATGAAGCTTAGCAAAGCATGGCCGGCCGTGGAGATTACCAGACGATCCAACTTAGGCAAAGGGAAATTGCCCTTAGGACAAGCCTTGTTGAGATCAGTATAGTCCACACACATCCTCCAAGTGCCATTAGGCTTTGGCACCATGACCACATTTGCTATCCATTCTGGATAATAAGTTTCTCTGATGAACTTTGATTCCAACAACTTCTGAACTTCTTGGTCGACCGCCTGATTTATGGCCGGTCCTAAATGCCTTTTCTTCTGACGAACCGGTTTTAAATTTGGATCAACATTCAGCCGGTGGACGGCTATCTGTGGATCAATTCCAGGCATTTCTTCAACACAATAAGCGAACACGTCTTGAAATTCTTTCAGCAAGCTTATTAGAAGGCCCCTCAATTCAGGAGAGAGGGAAGAACCAATTTTTAAAGTTCGCTCTGGACGAGCCTCATCCAACCAGACATTTTCTGGAACTTCCACTGGCTCTGGACGTTCTATTGCTAGTCCCATGATGGCCATCACTTCGTCAGACGAAGGAGGTTCTTCCTTGACGGGCTCATACTTTCTTTTCTTGCTGGGGAGATGCTCAGACGTTTTCCTTGAGGGGGCGAGAGGCGTGTGAGGACTCTCCATTGCCAGCTTCAACGAGGCCACTTGGTCCTTTACACTTTCAGACGTTTTCCTTTCGCCAGCAACCTTCGTCTTATCTTTCCCAATTTCAGACGTTTTTCGTTCGCCATCGATCTTCATCTGGTCTTCATTGCATGCTTTCCATGACGACGCCTTGAGGGTGGTTAGGTAGCATTCCCTAGCCGCCTGCTAGTCTCCAGACAAGGAGCCAATCTTGCCATCATCACACTCATACTTCATAAGCATCAAGTGAGTTACTATTACAGCTTTAACATGATTCAAAGTTAGTCGTCCGAGTATGACATTGTAGGCTGTCAAATCTTGGACAACCAAGAACTTAATGAACAAAGTCCGCGAGGCCTTCTTCTCTCCAACTCGGACGGACAACGTGACTGTTCCCATAGGATGGATGACTCCTTCCCCAAACCCTATGATGGGATGATGGACTGGAACCAAGTTCTTTTCATCAAATTTCAATCTGGACAAGCAATCAGCACTAATGATGTCCGTCGAGCTTCCAGTGTCGATCAAAATTCTTCTCACTCTCAAGTTTGCTATTTTCATCTCTACAACCAAAGGGTCATCATGGGGGGTCCTCAACTTGCCCCGATCTTGCCCACTAACCACCATTTTTGGGAAGGGCTCGACCTTGGACGGATTGGTCAACAAGACTTGGCCGAGCTCCCTGAGGTAGTTTTTCTGCCCTCTATTGGTTGGCCCTCCGGCAGCAAATCCTCTAGAAATAACGAGGACTACATCTTCGTCAGTGCTTTCACTCTCCTTCTTCTTGCTTTGACGGTCATCTCTCCTCTGAAACTTCTTTCCCCCTTGGGGTAAGTATGAATTCATCTTTCCTTTTCGAGCTAGATCCTCCAAAGCTCTCTTAAGGTGTTTACATTCATTTGTTTCATGACCGCAATCCTTGTGAAAATGACAATACTTGCTCTTGTCCCTATTCCTGTAAGGAGTCTTCATCTCAGCTGGAGCCTTCAACTCATATTGGTCCTTTATCTCCATGAGAATGGAGTATTGGTCCTTGCTGAATTCGATGGGGTTGGATGAAGAAGGCTCAGATTCTTTCCTCTTGCTTCTTCCTCTGGACGAAGTAGTGGTAGAGGTTATGGCCCAAGTCTCGGCCTTTTTGGGTTTGCTCTTCTTTAGCTGAGCAACCTCTTCAGGCTTCTTGGACTGGGGATGCTTTGCCTCCCACATACTTCAGTGGCATGTATAAATGCTTTAGCTTCCTTTAAGGCCTCGGCTAGAGTATTGATCTTCTTCTTCACAAGGTCAAACTTAAAACTTCCTGGCCTCAGACCCCTGATAAAGGCGTCAAAAGCCACTCCTACATTGAGATCTTGAATTTGAAGGGCTTCCAGATTGAATCTCTTGACAAAACTCCTAAGAGCTTCTTTTGGTCCTTGGACGACCTTTCCCAAGTGCATGCTTGTCTTTTGTTCTTGACGATTTGCAACGAAATGACTAGTAAATAAGACACTGAGTTCGGTGAAATTGTTGACTAAATTGGGGGGTAGATTATTGAACCACTTCTGAGCTACACCCTTCAAGGTAGCCGGGAAATTCTTACACCAAGTAGCATCGTCTACTCCTTGGACGTACATCTGATGCTTGTAAGCAGACAGGTGATCATCAGGATCAGTTGTTCCATCAAAAGGCTCTATGGTTGGGAGTTTTACCTTTGGGAAGGGGGGCTCCTCCATGATCCTGACCGAGAATGGAGTAGGCCAATTGATCCAGAGGGCTCCCAGCTGTCCCTCGATGGGTATGAACTCCTTGCGATATTCCTTCAACACTGGATTAGATGAAGTGTTTGCGGGTACTGGTCGCTTATAGACCATTGGTTGAACCACCGTCCTCTCTTGTCTCGGACGAACCATCGAAGGACCCAGACTTCTTCCCTCTGTTCTGGATGGTATCCTTAAAGGAGGGTCTCTCAAATATGGGGTAGAGCCAGTAGCCGACCGTTGCAAAGCTGCAGCCCTCTTTACCTCTAAGTAATCCCTGGCGTCTGTTTCCATTCGATGTCCATTCGGACGAGCTTGATCTTGAGTCCTCACCACCAGATTCCAGTCCATATTCCTTCGCTGATCACTGTCCTCTGGCTGCTTTCCTCTTGCCGCCCTCTTAGAGGATTCCTGACGAACAGGTCGACTGGGACCTGGACGATTTTCTTGGGAACGTCCCCTAGGAGGAGCTTGATTGTTGACGGCTGGAAGAATAGCATGTTGCTCCTAATCTGTTCCTGGACGACTGCTGCCATTTTAGTCTGAAAGTCATTCAGGACGTTGTCTAGATGGGCAGCCGTCACTGGACGTTCAAGATTTTCCTGAATGACCGGCTGCTGGCTTGGTCCAAGGACATGGACGATGGTTGGAGGTCTATCCCTTCCTCGAGGCGGTCTCTCGTGCTCAACTGTGTCTTCGACATTAACCTGAAGACTTCAGTTTCTGGCAATGTTGGACGATTGACAATCAGTCATCGTTGCGTCCCCCCACAGACGACGCCAAATGTCTCGTGGTCAATGTTTCGTGCCCGAACCTGCAAAAAGGGACCCACCATGGAGGTTTGGGTGGTGGTTCCCCCTCCGAAGCTTAAGTCAGATATTAGGTGTTGTAAGAGAAAGTGGAGATAGAGAGAGAAAGTGAGAGAGTATTTTTTCAGAGTAACTTTGCACTGTTTGCATTGAATGAACTTTCTCCTGATTTATGGGGTATTTATAGTGATAGCAAGATGACAACTATCCTTAAAATCTGCCCTAGAATAGTGGCCTCTGATTGGCTGAGGAATCAGATCATGACACGTGGCAGGCCATGATTTGTGAGGGTTTATCAACCACTCTCATGCAGCCACCTTACAGGGCTGGGCTTTGACTACCTTTTGGGCTAGAAAAGTAGCCTTTTAACCCAACTGAGCATAACTGAGCATAACCCAAAGATTTAATCTTCCTTCTCTATTCACTATGGGAGGACACGTGTACGGCTTTGATGAGCCCAAGTGTCTTCAAAGGAACCGTAGATGTTAGGCTACAACAGGAGGGAAAACAGAGGGCTCGAAGCAGGGGGAGATGGTGGAGTTTTGTGGTGGCGTTTTGGCCGACGCAAGGCCAGTGTTCAGGCGACGGAATTCGGGCGGGGGGGATGGGTCAGGCAGGTCGGAATCAGGTGGTGTGCGGTGGTGGCTGGCGCGGGCTGCAGGGAACGCAGCAGAGGCGCCGTGGAGGGGAGAACAGGAGCTGGCGGTTGTCGCGGCTTGGTGGTTCGATTGGTGGTTCAGTGTGGTGCGGTGATTTCCGGTGGTGTGGTGGTTCAAAGGAACAGGAAAATTGTTAATGGTGGGTTTTATTTTTAATTTATTCAGTTTCAAAACCAAAAATCAGAAATTTAGGAAGAATAGAAAAGAATTGAAGCAAACCTTTTTGAATTGTTTGCTTGAGCAAATTGGTGAATAAGGTTCAGTATTTATAGAGGAGATTGGTCAGAAATCTTAAGCTTTGGTCAAGCTCCATTAATGGTGGAGGTGAGGTGTAAGGGCTATGGTGGTAGCTCTTTAAAAATTTGTCCCTAAAATCTGATATTTGTGGACTGAAATTCAATTTTCCTACTGTCAAAGGCTGCAATTTTTGTTGAAAAATTGGCCCTTGTGTGATGTAAATCAGGAACGAAGGAAGGGAGGGAAAGGAAGATGGTGAAAATTGTTTTCACCCTCTTTTTTTTTGTTTTTGTTTTTATTTTCCTTTTTCTTTTTGGCTAAAAGGCATATGGGTTATGGACTTGGTATTTGGGTTTGGATTGCTAAAAATGGACGGACACATGTACAAAGATACCCACAACCAAAAATAAAGAGTTTAATTAATTAGAAATAATGAAATGAATAATAAAACAAGTAAATGATTTATTTTAAACTTGTTAAATAAATCAAAACTAAATGAAATCATTATTTTAATAAACATAGTTATCAAATAAAATCGCATTATCATAAAATAAATTTTAAGTGGTAATAATATTAAACCTTAATAAATAATAATCTTTGAAAATTCGGGATATTACATCTACTCCTCCTTCAAAACAAAGTTTGTACTCGAACTTTAAAGTTAGATGTTTAATATTAACGAAACAGTAGCTTTGCGCTTTGTTAGTATTACATTCGGTCCCCCTTAAGGAGTTTCGTCCCCGAAACTCGATAATCATACCTCAGAAAAGAGTTCAGGATAACGCTTTTTCATGTCATCTTCCGCTTCCCAAGTTGCTTCCTCGGTTTGATGATTAGACCACAAAACTTTGACTAACTTTACTGCCTTGTTCCGGGTATTTCTCGTTTTGGAATCAAGGATTCTAATAGGACGTTCTTCAAAGGTGAGGGTCTCATCTAGTTCAATGGTTTCAGGTTGGATAAATTGGGAGGGATCGGGGACATATTTATGTAGTTGAGACACATGAAAGACATTATGAACATTGGCTAACTCTGTGGGCAAGGCTAATCTATAGGCCACTTCCTCAATTCTTTCGAGTATCTCATAAGGTCCGATATAACGAGGACTCAACTTCCCTTTTCTACCGAACCTCATTACTCCCTTGGTTGGTGAAACTTTCAGCAACACTTTCTCTCCAACTGCAAACTCTAAATCCCGTCTCCTTTAATCGGCATACGATTTTTGTCGATCCTGAGCTGCTTTCATACGCTCTTGAATCAACTTCACTTTGTTGGTAGTCTCTTCAATCATTTCTGGTCCCAAATTCAGCGACTCGTTCACATCGCTCCAACATATAGGACTCCTACATTTCCGTCCGTACAACGCATCATAAGGAGCCATTCCTATGCTCGAGTGATAGCTGTTGTTATACGACAACTCAATGTACATCAAATGATCATCCCAATATCCTCCGAAATCCATCACGTATGCTCTCAACATATCCTCCAAGGTCTGAATGGTTTTCTCCGCTTGACCATCTGTTGTTGGGTGAAAGGTTGTGCTGAATTTCAATAGTGTACCCACGGATGTCTGAAGCTATTTCCAGAACTTAGATAAGAATCTCGAGTCCCTATCCGAAACGATGTCCTTCGGAACACCATGTAGTCTAACCACCTCATTAAAGTAAGCATCCGCCAACCGTTTCAACGACCAAGTATCCTTCATTGCCACGAATCTTGCCGTCTTAGTCAAACGGTCCACTATTATCCATATTGCATTCTTTTCTGACCTCGTATTCGGTAACCCCATGAAATCCATATAGATAGATTCCTATTTCCATCCTGGCACTTCCAAAGGTTGCAATTTCCCTCCAGGCTTCATATGTTGTATTTTCACCTTCTGGCATGTTAATCATTTTGCCACGAAGTCGGCTTCTTCTTGATTCATCCTAGGCCACCAAAAATGCTTTTCAAATCCTTATAAAGCTTATCTCCTCCTGGATGTATGGAATACAACGAACTATGGGCTTCCCTTAGAATTCTCGTCTTGAGTTCCTCATCCTGTGGCACACACAATCTCCGTTTATACTTTGCAACGCCATTACCGTCGATCTCGAACTCCGATGCTTGACCACATTCCTTCATCTCTCTTAACTTGCTTAACCACTTATCTGCAGCTTGTTTCACCCGAATCTCCTCAAATATGTCAAGTCCAACAGTAAGAGCATTCAACTGAGCTTTCACATAACCGGGCTCAACTATTTCCAAACTCAATCTCTAAATCTCCTCACACAGTTCATCGGCTAGGATCAACACATTTAGCGAATGAGCACTCTTCCTACTCAACGCGTCAGCTACTTTGTTCGCTTTTCCCTCTTGATACACTATCTTCAAATCATAGTCGTTTATAAGCTCGAGCCAACGTCTCTGTCTCATATTCAACTCCTTTTGCATATACATATACTTCAAACTCTTGTGATCTGTATAGACCTTGCATTGCACTCCATACAAATAATGTCTTCAGATTTTCAGTGCAAACACGATCGCTCCTAACTCCAAGTCATGAGTAGGGTGATTTTGCTCATGTGGTTTGAGTTATCTGGACGCATAGGCCACTACTTTACCATGTTGCATCAAGACACACCCAAAACCTTTCTTTGAGGCATCATTGTAAACTTCAAATCCTTCTACTCCAGAGGGTAAAGTCAATACTGGGGCTGTTGTGAGTCTCTTCTTCAACTTTTGAAATGCTTCCTCACGCTTATCATCCCAGTGAAATTTTGTTGTTTTCTTCATCAGGTTAGTGAGAGGTTGGGCCGTTCTCGATAAATCTTTCACAAATCTCCGGTAATATCCAGCTAAACCTAAGAAACTCCGTACTTCGGTGACGTTCTTAGGTTGAGGCCAATCGTTCACTGCTTGAATCTTCGATGGATCTACGAAAACGCCTTCTTTTGATATCACATGACCCAGAAATGAAACTTTTGCCAACCAAAATTCACACTTCGAGAACTTCGCGTACAATTGCTTCTCTCGAAGAATCTCCAGAACTTTCCTCAACTGATCCTCATGCTCTTCTCTATCCTTCGAGTACACCAATATATCGTCGATGAACACTATCACGAACTTATCCAAGTATGGCTGGAAAGTCCTATTCATGAGGTCCATAAAAGCTGCGGGCGCATTAGTGAGTCCAAAAGGCATGACAGTGAACTCATAATGGCCATATCTCGTACGAAAGGCCGTCTTAGGGATGTCTTCTTCAGCGATTCGTAGTTGGTGATAACCTGATCGTAAATCGATCCTGGAAAACACTGTTGCACTCTGGAGTTGATCGAACAAATCCTCGATCCTTGGGAGCGGATATTTATTCTTTACCGTGGCATTATTCAACTCCCTATAATCGATACACAACCTCAAAGATCCGTCTTTCTTCTGAACAAACAATACCGGGGCTCCCCAAGGAGAAACACTAGGTCGAATGTACCCTTTATCCAACAATTCCTCCAACTACACCTTCAATTCTTGCATTTCTGCAGGTGCCATTCGATACGGGGCCTTAGAGATAGGTCCTGTTCCGGGGACTAAATCGATCTTAAAGCTCACTTCTCTCTCTGGTGGCATTCCTGGAAGCTCTTCGGGAAATACATCCGGAAACTCCCTTACTACCGAAATTTGAGTCAACTCCTCGTTTTCCACGCTTACGTCTCTTACTTGGCACAAGTAGACTGGGTATCCTTTTCTAAGATAGGTTTGAAGGTTTAGGGCTGAGATTATCTTGACATCAAGCTGGAAGGTTATGCCCTTATAAGATATCCTATTTCCCTTTGGTCCTCTAAGAGATATTTTCTGGTTATGACACTCGATTTTGGTTTTGTACTTGGCTAACCAATCCCTTCCCAAGATAACGTCAAAGTATTTTAGGTCAAAAAGGATAAGATCGGCCGGTAATTCAGTACCAGCTATGACTACAGGGATACTTTGGAAAAGAGATTTACAAGAAACAGTTTCACCGGTGGGCATGGCTATATTGGCTCGACAAGACTGGTTAGACTTGAGGGGATACTTATTAACAAAAGTGCTAGAAATAAAAGAATGAGATGCTCCAGAATCAAAGAGTACATAAGCAGGGTTTAGTTTACGAGAAATGTACCCGTCACAACATTGGCATCGGTGTCAGCTTCAATTCGGCTCATGACATTTATTCTTCCATTGGTGTAGCCTCCATTGCCATTCTTTCCATAGTTTCCATTTCCACCTCCAAAAGAGCGGGGTTCCCATTCTGTGCAGCATTTCCTCCAGTAGGGCGGTTGTTATTAAAGTTTTGAATTCTGTTTCCACCTCCATTGTTACCATTGTTCCCAATAGGTCCATTTTGAGCTTGCTTCTTGGGACAATTAAACGATTTGTGACCTACTTCTCCACACTCGAAACACTTCATCCTTTCACCCTGACAAGTGAACACCTTAGATGGCTCTTGGCGCACTTCCTGCAAACAAAGTTCTTTTGGTTCCTATTTCCTTGTTGGGCCTGTTGTCCAGAATTCTGATTGTTACGGTTGTTGTAGCGTCCACCATTGTTATTGTTGTTTCCACCATTGTTGGGCCTTTTGTCGTACCCTTGGCTGTTGTTGTTGCCGGTAGGTTCCTTCCTTTTGTGTCTGCCTAGAACCTCTCTTTCACGCTGTAAGATTCTCTCCAAATTCGAAGCTTTAGCATACGCTTCCGCGAAAGTGGTAGAGGTGCTACCTCCCATTCGAGTCTAAAGATCAAACTTAAGTCCGTCTTCAAACTTCTGGGCCTTAGTTCCTTCATCTGGCACTACAGTCGGGCAGAATCGGGCATACTTATTGAATTTCTGAGCGTACTCTTGCACACTCATGTTATAGCTCTGGTTGAACCTACTAAACTCATTGTACTTCTGCCTACGAATGTGCTCGGGGAAGAATCGAGCCTTAATTGCTACCTTAAATGCTTCCCAGTTAAAGTTCTCTTGAGCTTTAACAGTAGGTCCTACACTTTCCCACCAAGTATCGGCATCTTCATGCAGATAAAAGGTTGCTTGGTCTATTTTCTGGGCCTCAGGCGTACCCGTGGCCGTGAAACTATTTTCGAAATCTCTTATCCAGTTCTCGAGAAGTAGTGGGTCTTCTCTCCCAACAAAGGTTGGTGGTTTCAAAGCGGAAATCTTTTTCGCCATTGCAGCTTGCGGATCGTCTCCATGGTGGTTGTTGTTGATCTGGTTTTGAAGGACTAAGACAAAGCTCTGAGCTAGTTGCTCAAGAGTCCTAAGTCGTGCTGCAACTTGTTCTGGAGTTTTGGACATTTGGTTTTCTTGTCGCCTTGCTCTAGATTACGTATAAATGTATTGCATAAGCTACCTGCGTTATTCACGTTGGTATTTCTACCATTCACATTGATTCTTATATAAAGGCTAATTCACATAATCATGGTTCACACCATTCATTCATTTCATACTCAATTCACATATCAAAAGTTCATCATTCATTTCATACTCAATTCACATGTCAAAAGTTCATCATTCATTACTCCAAAAGTGCCATAACAATTCGTTCATAGTAGCATAAGAGTTTTCAAATAGTCAAATAAGCATTAGTCGCACCATCCTTGACTAAGTTAACAAGTTAATTAGTCTTTTACGACCTTAATAGAAATCTAAGGGTCAGGGCTAGATATTTGGGTTTCTAGTCAGCGTATTCGGACGGATCATCGTCTTCACCTTCTTCTCCGTCTCCAACTCCATTGAGATTTACAACGGGTGAGGCAGGGTTGCTTCCTACTTCTTCATCACCACTATGGTTGGGTTCCTCGTCATCAGTGGGTAAATAGTCATTAAGCCACTTGGCCCTAGCATCGAGCATTCTTTTCTCCAGGTAACTCAACGTGAGATACCACTTCCTTTTCAATGTGTATCGTTCATAGTTTGGCCTTCCATTTTTCAGAATATCAGAGTATTCGCTTTTGATTCCGGCATAAGGACCATCGTCGGGGAGAGTGTGAATCAAAACATCGGCCTGTCTAGGTGGCGTAAGGTAATCTGAATGCCCGTGGCCTTCATTGAGGTGGTAACACTTCATTGTTAAACGTAACCTGTAAATATAAGCTGAAACAGACTCTCCTACCCTCATTCTTAGAAGGTAAGGTCCTTGACGAGGGGTTCTGGTGCATTTCCTGGCGGTCAAACGTGTTTTGGCCATCTAATCAAATATCATAAACAATTAATAAGTACCTTTAGCGAGTACTTTCATACATGTACACATAACCCATTCGTACCCATACTAAACCCTTAGTTCACATTTTAATCGTAATTCATTTTTCCTAAATAATTTATTATTTTGAACTCCTAAACCAATTTTAAGTTTTACCCTATTTGATTCATTTTCCCTAATTACTATATTTTAATAATTTTAATCTTTCCCTAGTTAGTCTAAACTCGGCTCTGATACCACTTTGTAACACCCCCGCCAACCCGAACCCTTTTTCATTTAATAAAACTCGAGATGGGGGGAAATCCACGAAGACTCGACTCAACGGGCGTGCTACCGCCACACTTATCTCCTTGGAAATTAATGCAAGGCTAGGTTAAAGCATAAAGTATACTAAATTCAAATAAATTAATCCTTACAACCAAGTAAAATGTTCATTATATATTACTAAATACTTAAGTGTTTCAGAGTTCCAGCGGAAGCTAAAACATAAGCTAAGTGGATGACAACTCTAAATGATCTCCCTTTGTTCCCCCGTCGATCACCCACCTGCACAAATCCATTGAAAAGAAACAAGAGAGACAAGCTCCCAAAAATCAGAAAAACTGAGTAATTCCAACTCCATCCCGTAAATTACTTAAGTTGAAAATACTTTGTAAAATAGTAGGTTAATAGGGTTAGAAAGCATAGCACACATACACATATATATATACAATGAATAATCACATAATTAATTCAATTATTTAAGGAGAGGAAAGAGAACGCCAGTAAGCCGGGGTCCCTTGTAACCACTTATTTCAACATTGTAGGCTGGGGTCAATCCCCTGTAACCACCTACGGATAACATAATGGCCATAATAACAGTCCCTTGTGTGCACACCCCTTCTACTTGGATCACAACAAGATAGAAGGAAGACAAGTAAAAGAAAATCAGCATAGTAACCAGATAACCTGTAGGTGGCCGCTGAACCTCTCATACAGGGCAACCTGTTCATCATTTCCCTCCGATATTTCACTTTAAGTGATTAATAGTTTTTAATTCAAGTCATCACATATCACATGTACACATATGCGTCAATTCATTTAATCAAGAGTGAATACATACACTTATTCCAAATCCAGAATTCAATTCATACATAGCTTAATCCGAGAGCCCATTCGTATTCATTATCATAACCGTCACTTGTTTACATTGATTAACTCATAATCATCCAATTATCACATGTTCTTGATAATTTCCAACTTTCACTCATGACTTCAATATTAATAATAACGATAACAATAATCTTAGTAATAGTAATACCATAAATGGTAAGAATAGCGATGATGATGATGATAATAATAATAATAATAATAATAATAATAATAATAACTTTACTAAATGACATTAAGCGATGTTGATCACAAGAATAAAAGATTAGTGATTAAGTTGCTATTATTGACGGTGTTAACAATGTTATAATAATAATCATCATTGTCATTTCGTCCGTTATACAAGTCATTTCATTTGTCATACTCATTTGTCGTGCATAATCCATAACTATAAACCATATTCAAATCCATATTCTAAATCACATAATCACATAATTAATTCGTTTTATTCTAACGGGATCTACGTTTAGATGGACATCGCAGATTACCTCGTGACGTGTGCCTAAAAGTTAAGTTCACGAACGGATTAACACTCTTGATATTTCTCGTCTACGCAATCGGAGTCTACAATAGATATTAACGAGATCTAAGTTAGTTATCTAAGTAACCCCTTTTTATATATAAAATAAACAATTTAAATAATTCAATTAACTTAAGGAAATTCTTAATGATTTTAAGAAAGTTTATAAATCAAAGTTTATAGTTTTTAAATCATTTTAAGTACTCACAAAATTACTTCAACTTAATTTTTAATAACTTAAACAATTATTTTAAACATAGAAAATTAACTTCATTATACTCCTTATTTTATTTTAGAAAATTAAAAAAAAAATATTATCAAGTTATAAAAGATTAACTTAAACTAAATATACTAGCTTAATAAGATAGGCTAATTTAGGAAAGTCAAAGGTTTTGGTTTTAAAAGTAAACAAGTAAAAGGAAATAGGAAAGGATTTTTCTTTCTTTGTACAGATTCAAGGAATCAGTTCCTTCATCCCAAAAAAAAAAACGAACAAGGAGGAAGGGAAAACAGAGGGCTCGAAGCAGGGGGAGATGGTGGAGTTTTGTGGTGGCGTTTTGGCCGGCGCACAGCCAGTGTTCAGGCGACGGGATTCGAGCGGGAGGATGGGTCAGGCAGGTCGGAATCAGGTGGTGTGCGGTGGTGGCTGGCGCGGGCTGCAGGGGACGCAGCAGAGGCGCCGCGGAGGGGAGAACAGGAGCTGGCGGTTGTCGCGACTTGGTGGTTCGATTGGTGGTTCAGTGTGGTGCGGTGATTTCCGGTGGTGTGGTGGTTCAAAGGAACAGGAAAATTGTTAATGGTGGGTTTTATTTAAAAATTTATTCAGTTTCAAAACCAAAAATCAGAAATTTAGGAAGAATAGAAAGGAATTGAAGCAAACCTTTTTGAATTGTTTGCTTGAGCAAATTGGTGAATAAGGTTTAGTATTTATAGAGGAGATTGGTCAGAAATCTTAAGCTTTGGTCAAGCTCCATTAATGGTGGAGGTGAGGTGTGAGGGCTATGGTGGTAGCTCTTTGAAAATTTGTCCCTAAAATCTGATATTTGTGGACTGAAATTCAATTTTCCTACAGTTAAAGGCTGCAATTTTTGTTGAAAAATTGGCTCTTGTGTGCTGTAAATCAGGAACGAAGGAAGGGAGGGGAAGGAAGATGGTGAAAACTGTTTTCACCCTCTTTTTTTTGTTTTTGTTTTTATTTTCCTTTTTCTTTTTGGCTAAAAGGCATATGGGTTATGGACTTGGTATTTGGGTTTGGATTGCTAAAAATGGACGGACACATGTACAAAGATACCCACAACCAAAAATAAAGAGTTTAATTAATTAGAAATAATGAAATAAATAATAAAACAAGTAAATGATTTATTTTAAACTTGTTAAATAAAACAAAACTAAATGAAATCATTATTTTAATAAACATAGTTATCAAATAAAATCGCATTATCATAAAATAAATTTTAAGTGGTAATAATATTAAACCTTAATAAATAATAATCTTTGAAAATTCAGGATATTACATCTACTCCTCCTTCAAAACAAAGTTCGTCCTCGAACTTTAAAGTTAGATGTTTAATATTAACGAAACAGTAGCTTTGCGCTTTGTTAGTATTACAAATAGTATATTCAATTTATCCCTCCTAAAAAGTACAACATGGAGGACCTTTGGAAAATCAAGATTATAAATAATTGAAAGGGACAATGCAATAGGAACATCAACCGAAGTTATGGATTCCTTTATATAATTCTAGGGATCACCTCTTCCTCATGCACAAAATACATTACAGATCAAATATTTATCCTTGGAACAAGAAAAAGTTTCAATCTTTTCTTCATGCTCAACAATATATAGAAATTTGTTGTGAATGTTCTTCCACTATGTCCTCGCGAGATTTCTTATTTGCTTGCCATTTGAGAACAAAATTCATACGTTCAACATACATCTTATTGTGTTCGTGCTAAACGTTCAATTTCATCCAAAAGAAACAATACACGATCATAAGGCGAGTAATCATCCATGGCGACAACAAGGAAAGAAATTCCAGATTATGATGTTGAATGTTTGCGTCTATTGTGAACTCGTTAATTCTTCAAATGCTACACATATTAAGCAAACAAACTTCAAGGTGTTAGTAGTCCAACGCACTGAAAATCACATAAATCCGACAATGCATGCTTCCTCACGCGCCGTCGCAAGCCATTGGTGCATACTGGTCTCATAGAAATTTTGACAATGTTTCCGGATGTTTTGACTTTGTTATTGCTCTAAATGTGATGAAATTTTGGCAAAAGGTAGATATGCTTGTTAGCTTTCCAACACACTAACAAAATCCAAATTTCGATTTTTAATCGCGCCTACACTCTCTGTTTTAGCCGGACTGGCTCTAATTTTAATTTATATGAATGTGAGCCTGTAAATTTCACAAAACAATTGACAAGAATCTTAAGGTCTAAGTAATAATATTGTGATATTTAGTGTGACGAAATTATGCAAATTATTGATGAAGTAAAAGCAATGGATACAGCTCTTAATTCTCGCAAGAATTAGATGTTCTAATTCTAGTCGCAGTTAGGAGATTCACATAAGTCTCCACAAGTGTATTTTAACGCTCGTAATTTATCAAACTCAACTCTCTAACTCTTTCATGATCTAGGCGTGTAGTATATATATATATAGAGCATGACACACAATAACTAGATTTAGGAAAGATATGCAAAACTTTTCTTAAATCTTACAAAAGTCACACGACACACAATAAGGAGAAAACTCCTTACTCGCCGCTCTTCTAGACCAAATTAGGAAAGGTTCTTCTCTACTTGCCTTATTCTTGTTGAGAACCAATTCATACATTCGACATATATATTCTTGTTGTATTTGTGCTAAACGTTGAATTTCATCCAAAAGAAACAATGTACGATCATAAAGCGAATAGTCATCCATGGCGACAACAAGGAAAAAAATATTCCAGATTATGACGTTGAATGTTTGCGTCTATTGTGAACTCATTAATTCTTCAAATGCTACAAATATGAAGCACAACAAACTTCAAGGTGTCAGTAATCCAACACACCAAATATCACAGAAATCCGATAATGCATGTTTCCTCACGCGCCGTCACAAGCCATTGACGATATGCTGGTCTGTCAAAAATTTTGACGTAAATGTTTCCGGTTGTTTTGACTTCGTTATTACTTCAAATGCGATGAAATTTTTGCCACAAGGTATATATGCTTGTTAGCTTTCTAACGCACTAAGAAAATCCAAATTTCGATTTACAATGCGCCCACACACTCTGTTTTTGTCGGACTAGCTCTAATACTAATTGTTATGAATTTGAGCCTGTAAATTTCACAAAAACACTCCAAAAGCATTTTGAGGTCTAACCATTTTGTGGTATTTATAGTGACGAAATTATGAAAATTAATGAAGTAAAAACAATATTCTCATTGGTAACCTTGTGGTATTGGAAATTATATTTGGTAACCATTTTTAAAAGTTTATTCAAAAAGTGACCTTATAGTTTGATTTTATATGCAGGCGTGACATTAATGAGGTTTTCCGTTAAAATTTCCGTTAGATTGTTACTTTTTTAAGGTTTATTCTGAATTGTGGTTACTAATTTAGTCCAATTACTAATCTACCCCCAATATAATCTTCTTCACTAATCCTCTTCATATAGTTCACTAAATCTGCATCCCATTTCAACCAAAATCAGCAATGAAGCACATTTTATAATTAGTATGAACAACAATATGTTTTCAAACAAATCCAATCTAAATAAAACAATCATTCTACTCAACCACTTATCCACCTCGGAAATCTTCCTTGATCTACAATAACCCACAAATAGGTTCACAAAGCTACAAGAATCTGAAGCAAAGCGGCAAACACATACTCTGCGTATTGAACTAAACCCAATTCGCAGCAACAATGTCAAGCTTTGGCTTTCTCTCTCTAATCTCAACAAAATTCCTCACCATTTGCACCATCAATTCATGGGCTCTCTCCAAATTCCCATTGCTAATCAAACAAGATGCAGCAATAATGTAAAAATGCATAGAGTAGCGGAGTTTAAGAACCCGATTGCCCATCAAAGAAACTCAAGGAGACCATTGAACCCGCCTTCTCAGTAAGCAAAGCAAAGATATGGTAACAAAATTGATTCCTGGAGAGAGATTTATCGTCAATGTCAAGATTTAGCTTTGGAGGTGAAAATTTGAGGTTGGTGTGTTGGTGGTATAACTGGAGCGCGTATAAACCGGCGTGTTGCAATGGCTGCTGGTTGGCCTCTTCTAAGGAGGATAAAGGGAGAAAGAGGTGTGCCAAGGGATTGTAGGGGGTTAGCAAGGAGGCGGGATCGCCGATGGCGTGTGGTGATTTCAAATAGATGTAGTGAGAGGAGAGAGGGTTTAAGTGTGATTGAAATCCAACCTCACTTTGATGCATTTGAAGGTTTCAACAATGGCTGCTCCTAGGTGGGAGGATGACAATTTTGAATCTGCCATGAGAGGTGAAGATTTGAAGAGGGGTGAAGAGGACTATACGATTTATTAGGAAAGAGGGTGGGTTGGTTTTGGGGGAAAATCTCCAGATTTTAAGAGGGAAAAGGGGGATGATTTATTAGTAACCATGGTTAGTGTAATTATTATAAAAAATAAAGATTATACGAGAATTTGACCAAAACACCTCATTAATGTCACGGTTGCTTAATAAATAAAACTATAGGGTCACTTTTTGAATAATTTTTTTAAAATAGTTACCAAATATAATTTTTAATAGTACGAGGTTACCAATGAGAATTTCCCAAAAAAAAATACAGATTGACGGCCTGTTCTCCCCAGCTTATTTTCAGTTCAGTTCAGTTCCTAAATGATAATAATTACTATTAATTAGTTATATTTTAGTTTAGTTCAGTTCAGTTCAATTGTTTTATGCCGAAGAGAACAGGCCCGAGTGGTTAAAAACTAAAAGCTACTCCCTCCGTCCCATAATATAAATCCTGATTCTGTTTTTACACGCGAATTAAGGTAAAGTGGAATCTTGTTTTATTTGAATGAAAAAATTCATTTTTATTAGGAAACACCTACATCTTTTTAACAAAAAATAAAAGCTGAACATTAATGTTGCATGGTTTAATGTGTAGAAGAGTACAATGGGGTATAAGATTCCATTTTATCATTAATAATGGTGCATTGGAAGCTGATATTATAAAGACTTTTTGGGAATTAAATTATTTTCATGAGGGCATTTTGGGCATAATCATTGATTGAAAATAGAAACAAGACTTATATTTTGGGACACTTTAAAAAGAAAAGGGACTTATATTATGGGACGGAGTATTACTATATTCAATCAATACCGTTCATCCACCGTTAAATTCACAAGAAATCGAATCAAACTGGAGCAGCAAACTCGGCGCCTTTCAATAAAAATTTGCTGGTGAGCCAAAGAAGAAGAAGAACTCCAATTTTGCAATTTGCAATCTGCAAATATACTAGAGTTTAAACCCTAAAATCACTGCGATTTCACAGCAACAAAAGTAAGAGAGGAGAGAGAGAGAGAAAATGATGCTGAGAACACCACCTCCGAAGAAACAAAGGCCCGATTCCCCCGGCCGCCTTGTTATCTACGAGGATCCTCCGTCGTCGTCGTCGTTGCCACAATCTTCTCCTCACCCCTCCGATCATCTTCTTTGCACTTACCAGTGTCGTCAAATGGTACAGTTTTCCCCCTTTATTTTCGTATACTACTAACTCCGTTTTTTAATAGTTGCAATGATTTGACTCGTCGATATGCGACTTTGACCATTAGTATATCTAATTATCTATTTGTGAAAAGTATAAAAGTCAAAATGTTGTAGATATATGTTTTACATGCCAAAGTTCGTATTATTTATTAGAGACAACTGTCCGATAAAAGTAAGTATATGAAAAGTGCAAAAGTCGAAACGTTTCAACTATTAGAAAACAGAGGAAGTATTATTTTGTCCAATAGAAGGCTTATATCATGTGATTTTGGAGCTGTGCCGAGTTGATAATTGTTATCACGCATCATGTTGCATATGTAATTCTAAATGTTGTATACGAATTTTCACTATCATGTACAAATAATAGACGCATGTTGGAACCGTGATTTTCATTGTGTTCTATATATACAACATGGACAAAAAGGACGTTGATAATAGTTTGAATTAGAAAATGCTCTTTATTTTCCAAGTTTTGGTGTATGTAAATTCTAGATAATTTTGTTTCCTAAGTTTTTCATGGCAGTATGAGAAATGCGTGTTTAATAAGAAGGATATTGTTCTTCTTGATTGTAACTGTTGAATATGGGCTTACAGTTTTGATACTGTACTAGTGATATCATTGTGGCATCTTGCAGGTCAAAGCGGAGCTTTTGGATAATTATGCTAGTATGGAGAACTCAGTTACTGAATATCTGTCCAAATTAGAGACATTGAACGAGAACCTCCTGAAAGCAGGTAGTTTATCTGAATCGATGACTAATGTTGTTTAAGCTTGCAGCAGTGTGGTGTTTCTCCTTTCCCACTCTTAGTATGTGTGAGTTCATATTTGGTTGTGCAACATCATCTACTTCCTCCGTTTCATAATACTCGCTACACTTTCCATTGTGGGAAGTTTCACATTACTTGCTACACTTCCTTTTTTGGGCTATAAACTCTCTCTATCTCTCTTCTCTCACACGAGTCCCTTTTCTTTTTACTCTTTACCTCTTTCTTCTCCAAAAATTTCCTAGGAGTCCGTGAATTGAGAAGTGTAGCGAGTAATATGAAACGGAGGAAGTATGTATTTGTCACTTTATGTAAGAGGAGCTTCACTTCACATTAACATTGGTGTTTCCCCTTTGAGTTCGTTTTTATTATTAATCCAGGGAAATCTTTTTCAGTTTTTCGTATGCTTGCTTATGAAATTGATGTTAGCAGCTAACAATGGAGACGAAGTTGATAAAAGGGTCTTTCATTGTATTTCAGAAGCTGAAGGGAAGAGATACCGAGATCAATTTCTTTACACTGAACAGGAGCTTGCTGCTGCCAGAGGACGTGAGGAGGCACTGCAGGGGAAGATCTTGAAGGAGGTCAAGGAATATCAAGAGCAACTGAAGAAACAAATGCAACTATGCAACGAACTTGAGGTGACTAATGGTTTGGTTTTTGGGTTTGAGTTATAATGTGTGTATTCTTTAATTTTACTTTCTTAAGATGATTTGTTCCATACACTACAGTAACTTTTTTGCCTTGTAGTCTTATTTGGTTCTTGGGGTTTGTGTGTCAGGCTAAGCTCAACAAGGAAGAAAGCATGCGCAAGAGTTCAGAATCATCTGCGGCTGCTGCTGAAGAGAAAGCTAATCTTTTAGAGCGGAAACTAAAGCAGCTTTCAGACAGCACAGAGAGAGAAAAGAAGAATCTAAAAGATGAACTCAAGCATTTGAAAGGAGATTCAAAGCTTTCAATGTCTAGGTTAAGGGCTGATGTGCGTAAAAGTAGTAATTTATATTATTACTACAAAATTCATATTGTATATTTGTCCGTTTCTTCCTAATTTATTTTGTTAATTCAATTGCAGCTTGAAAGAGCACAATGCCAAGCTTGTAATGCTGAAAAGGAGTCTGAACTATTAAAGGAGAAGGTTGAAGACATAAGCAAACAGCTCGATAAGGTTGTAGTTTTTCTTTGTATATCTAATTCTTCATGTCATGCCATAGATGTCATTCTAGCTATCAAAGGGCACACATTGTATTGCTGGGTTGTTTTTTTTTGCTATCATGGTGGTGCTTTGATCGGAGAGGAGCGATAGGCTTTTTTGTGATCTAGAATTTCCAGTGGTTTCTACACAAGATCAGGTAGTGTTTTCAGTTAAGCACGTTCTTAAGGGTTATACAGTGTCATGTCCTTTCTAAATGCGAAGCGTGGTTGGAGCTCTATTTTTGTCTCTCTCCCTCTGCCAAAGTTTGGTGGATATATGGCCCCCCTTGATTCTCATCATCTTATTCATAGAATTTCTTTTTTTATCCATAAACTAAAGAAAACATTTTGTAGACTTCTGAAAGTCCAATAAACATTATTCTCTTTCTTAACTTGGTTGAGGTTCAATAAAAGGTGAAGTTTATGTACAAAGTTACAAACTGTTGCTATGAACTTAATTTGTAGACCATGTATAGGCATCAGGATCAAAGTGATACTATTGCTCACCCACTTAGGTTAGATGGAGATTCTTGGACAGGTAAAGGTCTTAAAGTAAAATTAAGGAATCTGAGTGTCGAATTTTTTTTAAGAGTTCTTGTATTTTAAATATGAAATTAATTTGGTAGTTCTTTATATTGTCTATTTTAGAAGAGTCCAACATATAATATTCAAGTATGGTGGTAAAAATTAAAGTCATGCATTTTAGGATTGTTCTTTTTTTTTTTTTTTTTTTTTTTTGCCGGGGGGGGGGTTAATTCTTACTATTTCTTATTAAAGATTAGAACTTGACAGTAAATTGGCTGTCTTAGAAAATAGTTGTACCACTTGTCGATATATTGTTTTTGAGAAAATATTGAGATTATGCCTGATTTTTTCCTTTCTATGTATTTTTCTCCCATGGTGTAAGCTTTCTATGTTACTGATTATTTTTGTTTTAATGATTTTTATAGCAGTATTTATGGTAACGAAGGCTCTTTTTTCTCTTCTTAACTTTGTGCTTAAACTATGCTGTGTGCTTTGCAGTGTTTGTATGAGAAAAATGAAATGGAAAAAGAAGTAACAAGTCTTACGTGTCCAAAAGACGATACTGCCCCTTCTCAGAATGATGTCTTAATGAAGCATTTGCAGGAGGAGCTGAAGAACTATGTAAGTGTAGTTCATTTTTGCTTTTATGGTGTGTATAGGATTTCAAACACCTGTGATTTTCCTGAAACAGAAGAATCTGGGCCTTAGGTAGGGGTCGGAAGGGGCAGGGCCTGTGGGGTAGATGAGGCCGTAGGTAGATGTGCTATCTAAATTTTCTCATTAAGACCTGGCTTATACTTGTGCTTTATTTGGAAAAGAAGTTAATTTTACATACATCAACAACCTTTCGGGAACAAGGAGTTTAAGAGTTAGGCCTTTTCTCACTCTTGCTATAATTAAATGGCTAATCATTGTCCTTACAGTGAAAGATTGACAAGAGATGACCTTCAAAGTTGCCTTTTTGGTTATTTTGCGTTTTGAGTTGATGAGTGTCATACTGTCAGGGGCTCAGGGCTGTCAGATCTGTCAGTCTTAGTAAAGGAATTATTGGGAAAGGAGAAATTTTATTGGAACAGCTAATTGGTAATTTTGATGGGATTTTTTTTTACGAGTAATACCTCTGAATAATCAACTAAGTGGAGTTCTCTAATTAAATTTCATAGTGCCTTCAGGAAGTCCACCATTTGTGTAATTTCTTTTTTCTTCATCAGTCACCAGTGAAATTCTTTTTTATTTAAGACAACAGCTAATGGCTGGAGGTCTTACAGGATGTTGTGGTGTTTGACTGTCTGTAATTGTAGCTTCTTTCTGGTTTGTGCCACTGAGTTCTTTAGTTTCATATGATGCCCGATGTGATTGCACGCTTTCTTGTAGTTATTTTCTTTTTTCTTTTGTCTTTTTTAAAGTTTTATAAGGACATTACCTTGTCCCCATACTTTGTTTTTCTCACTTTTCCTGCACTAATTTTTTTCCTTATCTAATGATGGGGAATCGTTTAAGATGGTTTGGACATGTAAGATGGAGACCAAGTGATGCCCTGGTTAGAAGGAGGCTAGAAGGGTGGTAAAGTGATAGGTTTGTAAGGGGTAGGGGACCTAAGAAAACTTGGATGAAGGTGATTGAGAATGATATGAGTCTACTTGGAATTAAGGAAAATATGTCGTTGGATAGGGTAGAGTGGAGGGAGAGAATATATGTTGATGACTTGTTGACTTGATTTTATATATCTTCCCTTTTGACCCCTCTTACTTTACTTCTTGCGTTTTGCAAACCTTTTGCATTGATCATTCTTTACATATACCCTTTCTTAAGGTTTTCTCTAACATTTTCATTTGTTTTCCCTACAACGCTGTTTTTTCTCTCTCCATCTTTTCTTGGCGCTCTTCTATATGATATTTACAAATGGAATTATTTTATTTATCTATCCTCACATTTTTGTTTTTAACTTTTCTTATTTTTCTTACCCCTTATGTTATTTTTATGTAATTTTTTTCCTTCTTGTTTTACTTTTATTAATTTCACTTTCTCCCTCTTCCTTGTTTATTCTTTTAACTTCCCGCTCTTTTCTTGTTTCATTGGTCATGGTGACGATTTCATTAATGAGGGGAAAAGTAACCGTAACTTTTCTGAATGATGTTTTTGAATTGTGATGTCACTCAAGTTTACCTTTGCACTTAAAGCAAGAGAGTTTAGTAATTCTGTTGGCTACAATTTTTGTCTTGGTTGTATTGGTTTTGGACAAGTTCTCTCGTGGAAGATAGAAAGTTGAGGCTTTAGGCAATGGTCCCATTGCTCGCTATTTCTGTGCTTACTTATGGCTGCTTTGTGTTAACATGTTTGCGATGATTCTCATCAGATCTTATATTTCTTGGTCTTTCCATGTTAAGGAGTCTGAAGTGCGTGAGGCAAGAAAGTTGAAATCATCTCATGAGAACATCGAGCTGTTGAAGGAGAAGTTTATAGAAGAAAAAGGGCGCCGGGAAAGGGTTGAAGCTGAGCTTGTTAAGTTACAAGAGATCCAGCTAAGCATGAATGTACTGGAGGATGAGTTGTCTTCTTGGAAGAAAGTCATCAAAGACATTCCTGGAGTTGAATCTTCTGATGATATCCCCCTGAAGTTTGTTGCTCTGCAGAAGTATGTGCTTTAATTTTCTTAACAGTTTGGCTTTTCTATCAGCTTGTTGGCTACAGAATTAATGGAGTCAGAAGCATGGCATTCATATAAACCATAGTACACATTTTTTGAATAGAAAACAAGGGCTTTTTCTGCTACGCGGGAGAAAGTTCTCAGAATTCATTAATCATTATTCAATATTCACTAGCGAAGGAAAACCTACGTCCGTGCTCTGAGTGCGAACTAATATGCTTGGAAAATAAGAAACTTGCTACGTTCAAATCCCGTGGAGAGTATGAAGCTTAGAACATTGATAGTTGTCGTTTTGATAATTTACTATGCTTTGAGTAAGGATAAAAAGTGGACTATACATAAAACACCTATGAACCTTAGGCTTACCAGGAAAAACTTGGTGATGTTTGCATGATGGATGGCCTGTAAACTCTAGGCAATGAAGATTCTTTGCTATCCTGTTCGATGTGCTTGTAATATAGTCTTTAAGTGACGCGTCTTAGATTCTAAATTAGGAAGTATATGAGTGGGTTACCTTTATAATGCAATTTCATATTAGTATCTCACGATTTTGATGATATGCAAGAGGATACAACAATAATAACAAAACCTTAGTCCCAAAATGATTCGGGGTCGACTAACATGCACTGTTGTAAGGATTCGTCTTGATGACAAATGAAACAAGAAAAGTAAAGGAATAAGCTAAAGAGAGTAAACAAAGAAAAATGAGAAACTAAGGGAAGTAAGTCGAGAGAAAACATAAGGAACAAGAAACGAAGGGTGCAAAGTGAAAACCGAAACATGAGGATATAAAAATGAAATTTGAGAACGTCTTATGGAAGAGGGTTGAAAAGAGATGTCAAGAGGACAAACTCCTTTTGAAGAAAAACAAAAGGTTTGAGAGAACCTTAAGAAAGAGAATTGATATAGGATGCTCAAGGGAGAAAAAGTTTGCAAAACACAAGGAGTGAAGTAAAAGGAATCAAAAGGTATAACTTATAAAGTCAAAGTCATTCCATCAGCATAGATTATCTCCCTCCACTCTGTCCTATTCAACGCCATATGTTCCTCAATCCCGATTAGACTCATATCAATTTCAATACCCTCATCCAAGTTTTCTTAGGCATTCCCCTATCTCTCGCAATCCCATCATTATGCCACTCTTCAACTCTTCTAATCGGTGCATCACTCTGTCTCCGTCTTATACGTCCAAATCATCTTAGACGATTTTCCTTCATATATATACCGTGCATCCAACGTAGCATATGCAAGATAGATGTAGCAATATTTCATGGCCCAACATTCCGTGCCATAAAACAATGCAGGCTAAATTACCGTGCACTAGAAATTTTCCTTCAATCTTTGGGGCAGGCCAAGATCACATAGAAATTCCTTGGTGCTCTTCCACTTCAACCAACCTGCTTCGATTCTGTGAGCCGCTTGTCTATCCAATTCTCCATCCTTTTGAAATTTGATAATAGATCCTAGATACCGAAAGAACTGCCAACCTTGGACAATCTTCCCATCTAATGTGATATGCAAGAGGATGCTACTTGTAATATATGAGTGAGATCTGGCCACTGGATTTGTGAAATTTCTAGAGCTCTTACTGTAATGTTTCTTTATATCTAAGAAATAAGTAAAGTAAACAAATGCTATTAAGAGATTCATGTTACCCTAGATCTAACAAGGGACTCGTGCACTCTCAAGTAAAGGATTTACCATAGCTGTTTTAGGCACCAGCACCATTTCGTGAGAATGGCCCCTCTTATTGATCTGTCCACTTGTGCTAATCACCGTGCTACATTTTCTATTGCTGTCATGCTTAGTGTTTTTTTGCAATACAGGGAAGTGATTGACAGCATGGCAAAGCTGGGAGAGGCAAATGCATGCTTGAAACAACTAGAGGTAGCTCTTGAGAGTGCTGTGCTTGATAAGAAAAATGCAGAATCAGAAACAGCATTAGCCAAGGAGAAGGAGCAATCCTTGAAGTTAGAAATTAAGGAACTCGAATCAAAAGTAGGTATTAGTATTACTGCAATTATTTTTTGCTTTACCCCTTGAAATTACATTAATTCCCATCCTAATGTAGGATAGATGTAGACTGTTATAGTTGCTTGGTTGTTCAGATGATTAGACACTGCATTTTTATGGGAGTTTGACATAATTCTGTTACCCTATTTTTGAAGTTGGAATTTGGCTAGGTTGATTGGTCTGTTGATGTAGAGCTACAGGTGTTCTAAAGTATGAAATATAATTTCAAGCAAGAAAAGTATGGGTTATAGTCTTATAGCTCCCATTTAGAATTAGATACATATATTATCTGGTGAATGTACTTTCAATATTGTTGTTTTTTATGCAGCTTGTGTTCTAAGCAGTTTGTGTTCTCTGCCTCTAAAATGTTAATGCATTTAAAAAGTAAAAGAGATAGTAAGTGTAACTACTAACTAGAGATGACTTTTGAAGTTACTGCAGACAGTAGTATCAATAATCAAAGCTATCAAAGCATGATCGTAAAGGTTGAGTTATTAAGTATGATTATTATCAGATAAAATCAAATTCAGTTGTATGCAGCTTTCTTTGTGGTCTTTTGATGTTATTTATGTGTCAAAAATCTACAAAATGCAGTGGTGCTAGAGAACTGCCAATTGGCGATGGTGGTATTCTCCTGAGATAATTCTTAGAACTGAATCAGAAATGTTCCACCAGATCCTAGATGTGATGAGGAAACATATTTGATTTTCGATTGAGGTTGTTGCTTCACCAGCTTCGCTTCTCAAGAGCTGAGACTCATAAATGCACTGCTGTTTTCAGCTATTGAGGGCTCAATAAGGCTAAATAAAGAATGGGAAGTTCTACTTATTTCTTAAAGGGAAAGAATATGTATCAACAAACAAAGTGCAAAGTAGATGGGATATCCTTGTTAATATTCTGTACTCCCAGATTAGTCAATCAACATTACCCTTCTTCAACTCTAAGTTCTGTCCAGATTTTCAGTTCTTAACATATAGTTGGGATTTAATCTCAAATCATGGTACCACACTAGCACCCCACATGACTTAACCTGTTAAGCTAGTTGACATCCAGATCAATGCTGTACTCTACTTTGGTCCTATCCAAGTGTCAATTTGGTTACCATCTAAAACCATTGTTTGAAAGAGGAGTTTAATGTATGAGACCTTTGGATATGTTTTATCATGCCCTTCCTTATCCAAAATATATGAGGATTTTGACTTTGAGCTTTACCTTGGTACACACCTTTTATGGGAATCGGAAGTGAAAAGGTGCCACCCAATCAGTCCTCTACTCCTCTCTCTGAGGCCAGCGGACGAAAAGTCCATGTAAAAGGTTTCATTGTGATATGTAAGATTGTTCCAAGTATACAAATGGAACCTATCCGTACATCCCATCCCCCCCCGCGGCAGATAATGTCTTTCTCATCGTCCCAACTAACAATCGAGAAGCTTAATGCAAAGACGAAAAAAACAATAATAGCAATTTAGTAATGAAAATCTACTATTTTGATTCAATTGTCTGGGTGAACGACCAGAACTAAACATGCACATGTTGGATTCACAATCCACGTGGCCACATACGCCCCTTTCCGGATTTACTTACAAAAAAACTATTCATTTTTAGTTATTTTCTTGTCTTGGATTAATTATTGGAGTAAGTTAAGAATTAAAGAGGAAATAGCCTAAAATTGAAGTTCTGAAGGCTCACATTTTGTTTCAACTTCTAACCACGCAGGCCACAAAATTTCCATAAAGCATTGCACCGTGGCAACTTTTTCTCCTTAGCTTATCTCGACTAACAAATTGCATTTGCGACATGCAAGCAAATTTTCACTCGTGGACTCTTCATTTCAACTTGAAGTAGTGTCCGCCCATATAGGACATGCTGATAGTTTATATGGCACTTGGACTCGTCCTCTAGTCTGAGTAGCGGGGAATCTTATGTAGTATTATAAGAGACTTGTCATCAAACTTGGTGGAAAGTTGTGTCACGTAGTATGTAACTGGAAAGGTTTTGTTTTGTGGTTGAATGAACTTCACATTTTGTGCTTGGTTTAGTTTTACCATTTTTTTCGCTGGTTTTGTTTTGTCGTGTTATGTAGCCTTCTGTCTCTCATCCCTTGTTCATTTTCTTTTAAAATAATTCAGCTATCATCGGTTATTGAAGAAAGAGATCAATTAAGAACTGCTTCTAATGATTCAAACCAGCAGACAAATGCAGAACCCAGTAATGAAGCTGTTAGAAGAACCTTAATTCAGGTTGTTTCAGTTTCTTCATTTGTTTCTTTCTACTAAGTACTTGCATGGTTCTATAATGATTAGGTATGTTGTATTGTAAATTGTAGGGGCTTGAATCATCACTTGTCCAGAAAGACTGTTACATCAAGGAATTGGAGAGCAATCTCAGTGAACAGAAGGCTGCCAATGATCGTCATCATAATGAAATGAGAATGTTGAATGAGAAGCTAAATACTGAAGCAAGAAGAATAAAGTCCCTGGAGAGAGAGGGGGACCGACTTCGTTCTGAGATTGCTTTATTGGAGTCTAAAGTATGTATGCTATATTAAGAAAAAATATTCCTTCTCTACCCTCAGGGAAATTAATTAAGTTCATTTTTGAGAATACTAATGGGTGCCTTATCTCTGCATGAAGTTATTGGGAGGAGTCCCTTTCCGAGCATGATCTTCTGTGCTCTTTAAAATGAGAAAGTGTCACTGGATCAGAAGAATAATCTAATGTAGAAGAGTGGTATAAGAAAAGAAAAGGAAAAGCTAAATGAAATAAGCTATTGAATTGCATGCCTCATAGAGGAACTCATGTAAATGGGGAACTTGTGCGGTGTTTGGCGCTTAGCGTACCCGCTGTAACATATTTTTAATATAACAATGAAAAATTAATTAGAAGTTATTACAGGTTATAGTAATGAGTAATCGTATATGTTCTATTTTTAAGACCTTTTTATTCAAAAATATCAAATCATTTTAGATGACCTATTTATATCTTAAAAACAATTATAATTATTTATGAGTTAAAATAAACCACTTGTGCAGATTTATTACTAAGAAATTTTACTCTGTATATCAAATTTTTATATTGGTTAATAATAGCCAAAAAGTCGTACAATTCCTTGTGCAAAAGATGATCTGAAGAGGTCTTATATTCTGTAGTCATCTGAATACCCTTTGTGGATCATGTTCTCGTGAAAGTCATTGACTAGTGTGCTGTCTGCCAAGTGCTAATCATTAATCACTGCTGTTAATTTCGAGTGTCTAAAATTTTGAATATTTCTTCACTGCATATACTTCCTTTTTGGGACTTCTTAGTGTTACTTTATTTTTTTTATGGGAGGAGATTATGTTGATGCTTTCAGATTTTAGTATCTGAGGCACTCCGGCTTCCCACTTTATGTGCTTGAAACTGTTGTCCTTAGTAAATTCTAATTTCCTTTCCTTCAGTCAGATTTAGAGGGACCTGGGACAAGAGTTGCATGTCTGAAGAGTGTTGGGCCGGGGACAGCCTTTTCTATCACCTTGTTGTGTCTTCTTGTCTTACTGTCACTTCATAATGCTCATATTATGGAAGTTTCAATATGGTGGATGTTGTCTTTGTAGAATTTCCATTTTTAATGAAGTCTGTTAGATTGGGAGGTGGAACTTCTTAGGCATGTTTAGCTTGCTAGAGCCTAGAGGCCTTTCTTTCGTTTATCCTCTAAAATGGAGTCTTTCTAAGAGCAAATTCTCTTGCAGCTTCTTTTGTAAACACTTGTTGATTTTTTCGCATCCGTCATTCAATTCTATTATATAAATGAAAAGGCTAAGGCTTTGCATGAATGGCTTGACTGGGAAGGCTCAACAGTAATGTAAAATCTCTAGAGTCAGATGCTAGAATATACTTCTTCTTAGATTTTTGTCTTGTTTGTGATAGTTAGATAGAACATCATTGATTGTTGTGGTGTTGGTTGGCTATGTCCATCTTCTGTTTGAGATTGTGTTGATGAAGAGTGTGTCCACTATCTATATTGAGGGTGTGCGTATGCTGGTTGAGCCGTCGAGGAAGTACTAAATGGAGGACGTGTCTTTGGTGATCACTGATCAGTATGCTTGGAAAATATGCAAGTTTTGTGGCTAGAAAGCAATGATGGAATAATTCGGAGTGTTATATGTTGTGGGTGGTTATGGATAAATTATCTGCCAGTAGTGGATGGTTATTAGGTGGGGTAGTTGCTGGGTAACATGGCATGCACATTGTTGAATCTTGAATGCGACTATTGCGAAGTTACTAATTTTAGCAAATAGTTTACGCTGATTTTCTCTTTGTGCTTGGGTTCATGGGGCATTGAACCACAACCATGAGCACGAAAAATGCTGTTCAGTGGCGTTAAGATATCTATAGGCACCACTAACTCGTGCTGATTTGCTTGTATTTTTCTTGGCAAGATCAATACTTAACTCAAATGCTCCTGCAGCACTACGTGGCTCATGCATAGCGTGGTTGACTTGGAAATTTTGATTAATTTTTTTATACGGCGTTGGAGTTGAGTTGTTGGGGGGGGAGGGAGGGGCTTCTGGTTATGTATGTGCTATAACCTAGACGTGCACTATTGCCTTTCATTTTTAAGGTAATATCAAAAAAAGTGTACACACTTTCTTTGGTGATGTAAGTGAGGGAGCCCCTATTTAACTTCGAATCTTCACCCCAAATTTCATGCATACCTTTTTTTTTTGAGGGAAAGACACTATAGATACCTTGAACCACTTATTTGTAGAGAAAACAGTAGAAAAGAGAAAAATCATGCAATATGTACTCAAAAAAATAGGCTTGATGTAGGAGCTGGTGCAGAAAGTAGAAACAATTCAACCTGAAATATGTGTATATGTATATGTAATGTGAAAAGCACACGCAAAAAGGCCTTCTGAATTCAAAACTATGTTTCACGACACCGTGTCCCAGCACCTGTGTCAAATGTTCGGACAGTGTCGCTGTTTCTGAAAGTATAAGCACGAAGTGACACTTTTATATGTACTGTTGCCCCATCTGCATACCTGTCCAAGTAACATAGCTAGCTTACAAGTGGATTCTGGTCTTCTCTTGTCATTATCTGAAATATCATTCTTTCAGACCAAAAGCTCAATTATTCTGTTCCTGTATGCATGATATGGTAAGGGTGTTTGAGGATGACCGTTTGAGTTGCTAAGGGATGGGCGGATAAGTGGACATATTTGCTTTGGACAATTGACAGAACAAGAAGAAACTATGATGTCAAGAACTTCTCCCTGCTTGTACAATGTGATTGTTTCTTGTGGAAGAATGCTATTGATTCTCTTGTTTTCTTCTCTGCAGTTAGGACATGGTGATTTTTCGGCTGCTAACACAAAAGTTCTTCGAATGGTGAATGCTTTGGGGGTTGAGAGTGAGGCTAGGGAAACTATAGAAGCCTTACAGTGTGAACTTCAGAAGGCCAATGAGAAACTTAAGGTCGTAGAAGAATTAAAGAAACAATCAGGTGCGGACTTTTAAGCTGCATCATGATATTTATATTGCTTCATGCCTTTTCATGTGTCACTTAATTTTTGATTTTTTTGGAGTAGACTTTTTTAACCTTATTCCTTCTTACCTTCTGTTGTCCTTACAGTTTCTGCATTCACTTTGATTGGTAGCTAAGTTACCTAAGGATATAAATGTTTAAATTTTGAATGTGTTTCAATCTTTCTATCTGAAATATGGCGCAAAGAAGAATCTACTATAAATTTGCTATGTGTCATTTAATTTCTGATGTTTTTGGAGTAGACATCTGAATGCATTTCAATCTTTCTATCTGAAATATGAGGCAAAGAAGAATCGATTATATATGTGTATGTCTACCAAACAATTATGCACCTTCAGGCCTTTTTTCAATGGTTAGTTAGCTTGTCAATCAACTAGTAATGTTATATTGCTTTTAACCTCATTTATTTTTGTAATGTATACTTTGGAAGAGTGTAATTTTCCCTGTTATGACTTGAAATGTGTGAGTTTAGTCTTAACATACCATGCATTACTCTAGTCTAATGCCTCTAATTAGGCTTCTGTTACTCGGGATGGAGGTGAGGGTTAGAGGTACAAACAATGGGCAAATCACCGGACTTCTATTCACAAAAAGTTAAAGCTAATGGAGGCTTTAGTTAGATAGTTGTAGTCAATTATAATGCATAAGTTAAGGATTGTTTAGCGAGATAGTTGATTTAGTCAATTGCTATCCAAAGTCGAAAAGTCATCAATAGAGACTTTCAAATTTGTTGAAAATGGATCCCTCAAGTCTCCTGCTGCTTTTGGGTTCTTTTTGGATCTTGATCATCCACAAGAAAATTTTTTTTGGGATGCTGCAGAAATCACGGTTTCATAGCATTTGGAAGCCTAGTTGAGTTGCAGAATTCACAAAGCCTTTCATTGAGTGTGTTGTTGGCTTTTTGCCCAAGTGTGTGTTTGAGACTAGTTCCTTGGAATAGCTTTAGTTTTTTAAGTTTTGACATAGTTGCAGTCTTGCAGAGCACTAGTAGACCCATATTCTGGTGTTTGAATACGAGCTTTGTGGAAAAAGTTTGGTCTGGCTGGTCCATTGGATTTTGAGAGAACCAATGCTTGTGTGAGGAAAGTACGCTTGATTGTTTGCTCAACCTATTTTTTTAGAAGAAAGAAAAACTATTTGTCAGCTAACAATTGGCTGGTTTCAGGAATTGACATTCTGGTTATTTTACAGCTGATGCGGGGCAGCTAGTAGACTCATATATTTCTGGTAAAATAGTGCAGTTGAAAGAGCAAATAGCAACACTTGAAAAACGTGAGGAAAGGTCAGATTTGATGACTGATCTGCTAAAGTCATACTTTTTGCCAATTTGCCACGTGTATACTCACATGTAAATTGATGATGCACCAGGTACAAGACTGTATTTGCTGATCGAATTTCAGTGTTCAGGAGGGCATGCTGTGAACTTTTTGGTTATAAGGTAACTTATTTTAGTCTTATTCTTGTCTCATGATACATGTAATATTGGATTGCATTTTAAGAAAATTCTGAAATGGTATTTCGACCTTTGAAATTGAAACTATGAAATGTCTTGGAGAAATTACACATCTAATTGGCCAATTTTGAAGGATTGTGATGGTATTAGAGGCTGAAGATCTTTCATCTATTAATGTTATTAATTTAACAATTAATTTGCATTCAAGCGGTTCAAGCCATTACCATCATTATCCTTGATGGATAATTATAATTGCCTAAAGCACTTTCTTTACTTACATGTTTTGCTTTGTTGCAGCAATGTCTTCTTATCTACATAGGCCTAATCCTTATTTTATAATATGCTTGATTGAGAATTTATGTAAGATTCCTGTAAAAGGTTTCATGAAGGCCTACTATTTATGTCAACTAGGCCTTGTTGCTTTATTGTGAAAATTAAAAGTTGAATATGAAGGGATAGATATATGTCACCACAAACAGAATTGTTCCTTTATACGCCCTCCGTTCTTAAGAGCTTCCTCGTTTGACTAGCACAAGTGCCACGTAAAGAAAGAAAAAACCTCATAAATTTGTGGAGAGATGCAATAGGTGGGACCAACCTAGTAACCCGATCTATATATTTGACCCTGATTGAACTCGAACTGAATGGAATTGATTTGACCTGACTTGAATTTCATTTCTAACAACTCATTTGCTACCTCTATTCGTAGTTCTATAAACTGTGTCTCTTGGGTGTATTTTGTAGCCTTAGATGTGGTTAAATAAAGTTGTATAGGTTGTGTGAGACAAGTGAACAAGCAAAAAGCAAATTGATATGATCAAATAGGCCTTCAAAACCAGTTAAAGCTTCAAGTATGGAAAGTTTTTGACCTGTAGATCAAAGATGACCAAGTTTCTTTGAAGCAGAGGATGCAATTTGAGGACATGAAAGCTTGAAATGGGATGTTGATGATGGATCAAAGACGTGAACAATTGCCGAGCAATTCCATGGAAACAAAATATTCATACTTCATAAAGAGTGGAATAGGCAGAAGTTTTGCTGCAATTTGAGGTGAAATAGGAATATATGTTCGTCTTTGTCCAGGGTGTGCTTCTTGTGAAAGGTAATGTGTAGTTCACATAACAAGGAGTAATTTTTTAAGGGTCTTTTTAGTTGTTGGGTTGGCGATAATGAAATTGAAGAGGGTATCTGTCCTTTCAATGGTATTTACCTTAACCTTATCTAGAGTAGCAACTACCCCTTGGAACATTCTCACAGCCTTGACTCACTCTTCTATGTGCACAGATGCAATTGGGATAACGTTTGTGACCTCAATTGGGCAGGATCAATGAGACTGTTTTGAATTAGTGAATAAGAAACACGAGAAATTCAAGGTCGATGGATACTTGGATAGCATCTGTAGGTGTACCATGAAGGTTTTGTGATTGGTGTCATAGAAGATTTTGGTCTTTACGAACCACCATTCATGGAATAAAGTACTAGGCATATCATCATGCGGGACCGTAAAATCCAGTGCTCGTGGGAGGCAACCCGACCTCTTTTATTTGGTTTTATCCCAGATTTCTTCTGTTTTTATTATTTTTTTGCCTAATTTAGCTAATGTTGTTTTCAGTATGTTTATGTACAAACGTCGAACATTAGAGCATGAGCACAGTGGGTACCCACAATCTCATGATTTAGGTATGGCCATGGATCTCACTCTAAAGGTGGATTAATAAGAAAAGCTGGGATTATCAAGTTAGAATGGGCCCAAACCCAACCCAAATCACAACCGCCCAGCTAGAACCTAGAGCCCATTCCACTCCTGTCTTTAATCTTCCTTGTAATTTGAGCTCTATTCCTTTTCTTTATTCAAGCGCCTGAATTAACATGCCACCTACTCCTTCGGTCCTTCCTGCACTCACTACTTCCTTGTAGCTTGACCATTGGGAAACATTCTTTGGGACCACTGACAAAGAACTGCAGCAAAAGTGGGATGGATTTTGTTGAGTTGAATGTTATGGAAGGGCATGGAATTGGAGCCCATAATGAATCTGACTTCTTGCAAACTTCCCCCAGCCAATTTTAGGGCCACCTTACAAGCTCACCACACTTTGTATTTTATGCTAGTTAGCCTGCCTCTCCCAAGGTACCATGAGCATCCAGTTTTGTTCAAGGAGGGCACTGATCCTGTCACTACAAGTCCTTATCTACCCCTAGATCTAGAGATTCAGAAAAATGAAATTGAGACCCTTATGACTGACATATTGCAAGCTGGCTTTATCGGTGTGTTCAGTAGCCCATTCTCTAGCCCTATTTTATTAGTGAAAAAGAAAGATGAATCCTGGAGATTTTGTGAAGAAGTGCAAAAAGGAAAAAATACCTCGTTTATCTAAGAAACATTTTGTAGGTTTTGCATTAAGGTTTGTTTCCATGCACATTCTTGTTCAGATTTTTATCGAGCATAATCATTCTTCTTTGAGTTCTGCATATATTTACTCATAAGTGATCTGCCAGATTGTAATGGATGATCAACAACGTCCAAATGGGATTCCTATAACCCGCTTTACACTACAATCTATCTATGCGCAAAGTGATGATGAGAAGCTAGAGTTCGAATATGAGTCGGGCAACACAAGCATTTTGGTAAGGCATAGTATTTTCTGGGCTTTAATAGCTCTATAACATGAAGATTGCTGTGTAAATTGTTTATGCAGCCAATGCATACTGCAGCATCTGCATTGTTGTGCTTCTTAATTTCTTCATTGATGCAATTGTTGGTCTAAACTCAAAACTATATATGCTGACTTGACATAGTATACTTTCTTAATCTTCTATGCTTTTCTGTCCACCATATGACGTCCTTTTATTGGATTGGTCAGTGATCATGGTCAGCAAAATTATAGGTTATTCTTACATAATATGCTTTTCTGCCCACTCATCGATTAAATTAACTCTCAAGTTTAAGGTAACACTTCTTAGTCTAGGGCTGTGCAGTATCATATATTGGATCCAATATGCAAATCCGGATATCATAAAATTTGGATCAGCAAAAGATGATCCGAACCTTATAAAACCGGATGCCCGAAATTTCGGATTGGATCTCGGAATCTGATGCTTGCTTGGTGTTTCTGATCCAAAATTTGTATGCCATTTATAGTTTTATTACTTTGCCAACATTGACTCAAAAAAAGAAAAAATTATTGAAAAGAGAAAAAATACACTGGCTCATTGTAAATACTCAAGTGTGTTCATTGTAGATTTGTAGTCCTAAACTCCTAAGTCCTAACCCATATTAAGTTATATAAATATTAGTAAATCTTGCATGCACTAGGTGCACAATAAATTTATTGTAAGACCATTTTAGTTTCAGCCTAAAACGATTGCTTTTTAAGTAAAAAAGGGGTCACTTTTTAAGTCTGAAGGGTCAGTTGTAGAAAAAGGATATTTTTTTTTTTTAATCTTAAAGCGGTCACTTATATATAAGTGATCACTTTAGGCAAAAGTTACCCCTATCTTATAATAATTTATTGTGCGCCTATCTCATTTTAGAATTTGTATCTAAATTATAATCTGAATTTTAAAATATCGTTGCTGCTGCTTGCCAAATTGGGAGTGAGAATGTGACTATGTGAGGGTAAAACTTGAGAGTGAGACATGGAGAGATTGGAATTTTTAGGGTCTAATATAAAAACAAGTACCCAGTGACTGGAATCAGAAATCAGTAGTGAGTGAAAATTTTGTAGAAAAAATTGGATAGTGTTTCAGAGAAGCGAGAGGAGATGAGTGACAAGTGAAAGGAGAGGTAAGTGGACAAAGCAAAGTGTGAATTGAGAAAGTGCTAGGGCCAATTAAGGGCCTATAATCTTAGTTGGAGGCCAAAAATCTATTATAGGGGCAGCATGTCATTTTCAAAAGCACAATCTTTAGATGAAATTTTAGATAATCCGGGTACGCCAAAAAGTTATCAATCCGAAAATCCAATTATTTTACCGAGTACTAGATACGAATAATCCGGAACACATAAATCGGCTCGGATCAATCGAATAGGATATTTTTGCAGAGTCCTAACTCTTCACGAATAATATCCTAGAATGAACCAAAATAATCTGTCATGGACACAAATTTGTACTTCCTCCATGTCTAGCTACATGTATCATTTCATGCCTACACGATCCAATACACTACTTTGTTCTTTAATATCTTTAATTATGTATAAGTAAAAATTATGAAAAAGTTGATATTATGAAAGTATGCATTGAGACGAATCAAATAAAACATACTTGACTATATTTTGTCCTTATACATCTATATGAGAATATGAGATAAGGTTGGTAGATGAATAGTGGTTCTTGTGCAAATATTATACTTCCTCCGTTCCATTTAAAATGAAACGTAGGGCCTTGGCACGGGGATTTAGAATAGGAGAGAGATAGAGAGAAAAAAAAACAAGGGACCCATGTGATGAGGAGAGAGATAGAGAGAAGTGAATACCAAATAATGTAACGTTTCACTTATTTTGAAAGGCCTAAAATAGTAAGTGTTTCATTTAAAATGGAACGGAGGAAGTATGTATTTAGAAACAAAGGAAGTATTAAGAAAACCATAACTACTTCCTAAAACTCTTAGGGTTGTCGTCAAACGAATAAAAATAGGAGTAGAAAGGTTTCCTCTTAGCTTCCTTATGGTGCATTCCTCCACCTAAATTTACCCCTACTTAATTAAACTTATTGAAACTAAATTTTTCCTGAAACTTATTTTTTGAAGTGAAGAGAACACGCCCTTGGTCTTGCTTGCCATTCGTGTATTCAATTAGAATTAGAAAACCTTTCCCTTTTATTGCCTTGCGGCCCACTCTTCTTCATGTAGGATAGGGAAACCTGTTTATGTCTCTTCTAAATAAGCTTGCCGTCTAATTAAGCATCAAAACATGTCTCCAAAACGCTTAGCTTTCCTGCTTGGCGCCCAAGTAACTTTCCGAAATGCACTAACGTGCTTGGACTCCAATTAAAGTACATAAACATCCTAAACACAACTTGGAACATGTTCAACAAATGAATAATTTGTCCCTAACGAAATTTATACTAAAAGTGATTCAAATAACACTAATTAACACTTTTACCATGTTATGCCCACCACCCTAAGAGTAAATGTAAAACATTGAACTTATAACTTCTAACAAAGTAGTAAATGATGAAACAGTGGAAAGTTATGGCACGGGTCTTCTGTAAGCCAAGTGACACAGCATAGAGATTTGTTTCTTAGGTTAAAGACTTGATTTTTCTTTGTGTAAACTTTCCATGCTTGCCACTCAGCCACATTCATTGCAAGAACTTGAAAATAGATTAGTAGTTGCTCTTTTCTGAGATGTGATTGAGCATAGATTCGGAAGGGAAGTAGTAAACTGTGCACTGATACAATTTGATAAGAGAAAAGTGATCTATGTTGATATAAACAGCTTAATAGATTCCTGTTACTTTGGCAATATAAAAAGTATATGAAGCGCGATGAAAGGTGGATATAGTGCATTCAGAAATGCTCATAACTAACTAACGTACATGAAGTGAAGCCCTTGTGATATGTAGTAAAGACCTGCTTAAAAAGGACAAAGAAGTTTTAATTTCTGCTTTTTTACTGTTTCATGTAAGACTTTGATCTTCACAAATTGCGAACTCCTCTCTATCACACAGTCCGTTTCAAGCTGATGCTAGTGTGCTACACTAAATTATAATGCTTGGATCTTGCAGGTAAATAATTACGCAAAGCAGCCTGACATATCACAACAGGTTGGTGATGTGATATCTCATGTTAAGGTTGAGGCAGTTTTAGGTTTTCTTGTCATTGCTTTTCCCTTAGTTTGAGACAGGATTTGCTCATTTTGTAGGTTGAGATTTTTATTCGTAAGCTGAACTCGATTCCAGCTTTTACAGCCAACTTGACTGTAGAATCTTTCAATAGGCGCACCCTCTCCTGATGTACGTTATTTCTCTATCTATTATACTGCTGTCAAATGTAAGTTATTTCTCTATCTATTATATTGTTGTCTGTTATAAGCTCATCATATATTTTTTTCTTTTTCTTCTTTTTTTCTGTGGGTATCTTTTATATCTTATCGTAGAAAAGGTTATCGCAGTCATGGGCAGCAAGATTCTAGATCTTTAAAGTTGGTATTGTATTGCGGAGTTCTCCAGCTACTATTGGCAGATAAGGTCAGACATCCAACTTTGGACAAAGGAACAGGAATACACATCGGGGCTATTCGCAGCAGTTTGTTGAGCAATTCTGTAGAATTTCAAATATGTTTTTGTATTGCTCCTGCTAGGTAATCTTATGTAAAGGAGGAGTTGATGCATGTATTCGATAGATATTGTAATTATACCATTATGTAGTATTGACGTTTGTATATTATTGCCTCCAAGACTTGTGCAGCAGATGGGAAAATTGCCTGCTGTAATTGTTGCTACTTACCTTTGTCACTCTTAAGCTTACTGATCGTCTCCTGGATGAAGTCTTTAGGCCTATTGATGGCCTCAAGTGGTCCAAATCTGTGACCTTTTGCCACAAAGTACTGCGTGGGTTTTATATTGGATGAAGAGGAGAGAATTTCATCAAGGAAAAAAAAGGTCTAAACTAAATTTTGCTCTCATGGTCTCCTACTCATAGTCGTTTCCACAGCTGCCGAAAGTAAAACAGGAGATCCATTTCTCTTTACTTTCTCTCCCCATATATATATATATATTATATATATATATATATATATATATATATATATATATATATATATAAGTTAAAGAACTAACAGGGTAAATTGTAGCTCGGCAGCCAGCCAATGTTGATGTCACACCATTGACCTCCGCTACCTCCCCAGAACAGATTCTTAAACTAGTCTCACTATTCAACTGAAGAGACTTGCTTTGAGGAACATAGTGGTCACGCAGCGCAAAAATTAGTGTCGTGGAACCTGAGTTGTCGTTCGTTATTTTCGACAATTCAGGGCGATGAATAGAAGTTCAGAACTTTTTATTACTTACTCCGTTTTAAAATATAAGGCACGCATAATATTCGAGGTTGAACTTTGACGGTTAATTACTCTAGATTCATGTTGATAGAAAAATAAAAAAATAATGTTATTATAGTATTTTTCATGACTAATTCAATGGTATAATTTTTATTTGCCATATTATAAGACATATTTGTGGTCAAAGTAAATTTTCGTAAAGTGTAAATGCCTTATATTTTGAAACGGAGTCAGTACTAAATTTCTCTTCACGTAAACCAAATAAGGCCCCGACTTTTTTTCCAACGTAGATGCAAGCTTAAAGGGTTGTTTTTCATCCTACAAGGAAATGAGTTTACAAGCTATGAGAACTGAGAAGGAGCAAGTTATGTTTTCCTGATATCATATTTGACAAGTCATTTACAAGGATATGGATATTGATTGGAAAATGGCTCAAAATATTTCTAGGTTATCATGCACTTTGTCCAATGCCAATAAATCTTCTTCTTGTTTGCATTAAGTTCAGTTATAACCTGAAACTGCACATGATGGTTGAGGATACGATTTATTTTACGGCCAAAATAATTAAGAGATCAAAATCTGAAATGGTGGAAAGGTGTAACCACCCTTTTATTGCGTGACATGATAAATTATGATCATAATTTGAACTTGATCGTGACTTACTTTGACTTGAGCTGAAAGGAAATGACCACATTTGCACTTAACTGAATAGCAATAATGACTTAATTCAAAGTCCTTTCAAATCAAAAAAAATTACGCAACGAAATTGTTTGAATCGGAATTGGATTGACGTGAACTTAACATTGAATTAAAACGAAAAAGACTCAACTAAAAACTTGAATCGAACCCAATTTGCACTTGACCCGAATGAATTTAATTCATCCCAAACTTTACCTAAACTGACTTCGATATGATTTAGACTTGACTAGAACCAAAATTTTCCCATCCCAAATTTTATCTAAACTGACTTCGATATGATTTAGTCTTGACTAGAACCAAAATTTTCCCATCCCAAACTTCATCCGACCAATGATGCCTCAATCTACTTCTTACCAAAACCCTAAATAAGCAAACTTAACTTGTCCTAAATCCAAACCGCCTCAACCCAAACTTGATTTGACCTGATTAGAACTTGACCCGATAATTGATCAGAGTTAACCCGACCTAAACTAATATACTCGAAATTGAACTTGAATAAATAACAATACACGACATCTGACCCGAACACAACCAAACACTCGAATCGGCAAGTCTACTCAATAGTACTGTCAACCAAATCTCAAAAGATCCACTAATTTCATCCTACACAAATTAACTGCTGCTGTGTCACATTTTCGCACAACCAAACTAATACTGATGAGCTCTATAATTATCGGTTTACCAGCTAGCACTGAACTTGTTGGGTCACTAAAAACGTGTGGTTGCTCTGGCAGCTTTATACTAGAATCACCTAAAGTTTTCCAAATAAGTGAAACTACAATATGCACTATAATGAAGGAAAAAGAGAGATGAATTGGAAGTAAGTAACATCCCCCCCCCCTCTCTGACCTCCATCGTAGGTGGACATTCGTGTCAAATATTTTCACATCATATTACCACCATATGATAATGACTTATGTTGAATTGTCTACACTATGGTCTATGGATGAAGCTGGTAGGGGGGGGTGTAATATAATGAGGCCATGTAGCTAAAAAGAAATAAGCCAAATTAGACCAATTGAGAGTCACTTTTTTTTTTTTTTGAGAGGAATTCAGAGTCACTTAAAATACCCTTTATCATATGTTACTTAATGCCGACAACCTTTTTAGCTTGTGTTTCAACTTTTCTTGCCTTTTTTTTTTTTGTAAACAGACAACAAATTCCAAACTCATGAATCATGATCCCTTTTCCTTCGTACAGTACCTTACACTACCCTTGAAAATGGATCATTGCTAGGATTGTGAGCTTGTCTGATAGTGTATTCATAAGTAATAACAACGTGAAATATATACAAAATTAATAATAAAGAGGACACAAGAAGATTTAATGTAAAAATTCAAAAATCGAGAGAATGACGCACTAGGACTTTTAGCAATGTGTATAACAGGGAGATATACAGTTCTTCAGTGTTTAGTCTATTGAAAGGATTACATCTCACAACTTCAAGGTTGTATGTAGCTATCAGGAAAAAAAAAAAAAACTTCAAAATTGTAGGATCAATTTTCAGTGGAAACGTTTCTGGGTTGAAAATTTCCCTTATCCTTTTCTCCTACTCCTAAGATATTTGTAAAAAACTTATATGGACTTGGTCCACACTAAATTAGTGTGGACCTAATGCTAATTCATGTGATTTATGAAAAAATGTCACTATATAAAAAAAATAGATATAAAAGATGAGTAGATGTAGATTACGAAGTTTGACTATGTGGATAAAAGGTTACTATGTCACAAAGTGAAAATTTCATCATCATAAACTAATGTGAGAAAGAGTGACTATATTATAAAAAACAGTCACTATGGTAGATATTAACTGTATAATATAACTTAAGATTTTGAAAATGTTACTATATGGAAAAAAAGGATCACTATGTTAAATAAGTGGATTTGGTCCACAATAATATTATTGTGGACCAGGTCCACGCAAGACTAACTCAAGATATTTTACCTATTAAGTTGAATAGAATTGAACTATAAAAAATTAAAGTCTAATATAAAACTTGTTACAATCTTTAAAATAAATTAAAAAGTAACTAATACATCCTAGAATTGTGGAATTCCACATCAAGTGCCTAATATTTCGGCTAGTTCTCGCACATTAGCAATTAGAGGAGCCAAAAACCAAAGAAATTTGTCAACTTTGTTCTCGTATTATTTTTTATTGAAAAAGTGGCAATGTGTAATTTGTCGGCAAAGGAGTCAGCTAAAGTGCAACCCCAAAGAATGTTTAGAATGAAAGAAAAAAGGAGAAATATTTGTTATTTGATTTGCTAACTGTGGGAGAAAATGTAAAGGAGAATTTTGCTGTTGAAGCATTTAAATCTAATAGTGGGAGACCAAGTGGAAACAAGGCTTTCTAAATGAAGAGTGAACCCATCAACACAAAACTTAAAATTTGGTAGGGGCCTTCCCTTCCCCTTTCCGCTCCCTTCTTCGTTTCTTTTCTTTTTTGTCTTTTTTGTTTCTGTTCTGATTGAAGACTCATCTATGCCTATGATTTTATGAAAGAAGTAGTTTGGTAGCAAGTTGACTTGTATTGATAATCTATTATAAAATTCTGGATTTAGCATTTCCACTAAAAGGAGATGTCTCATTATATGTATGAGTAAAGAGTAATGGGTGAAACAGAAAACATTAGAGGTTCTACAATTTGTACCCATTTGGTTTATGTTGAGGTGATAAAAGCTGACACCACTACGTACTATACTGAAATCTGGTACATTATTAATGGATTTTTCTTTATGTTTATAATGCCTTTGAATAAGTAAGTTAAACCAACACGACCTATATATTATATAAGTTGAGTTATTGTTGAACTTTAGAATATGAATAATACAAGATTATCGATATTAATTATGGTATTATAGTCTATTGAATAACAGAGCAAGTTTAGAGAAAAAAAAATTATTGAATGAAAAAAAATTATTGAATAAAAAAGAAAATTCAATGGTTTGTTTATTCTAATCGCGGTGTTAGAACTTTGTGATAACTTTGATTAGACATGATAGGTAAAGCATTTGCGTTAGAAGTTTGGGGAGAGTGCCACGTGGTATATAGTGATAACTAGCCGTGAATTTACAACCATAAGAAGAGAATTATCAAGACATTATTACTTCCATCAGATAATCAAGGTTGGGCTCCCAATCCCAAAGCCAATCAATTAATACTCACATATATTCATATGAAAACTAGTGTTTTGGCCCAAGCGATACCTCAGGTCAATTACAATAAACAAATATGTAATTATTCATAAATTTCATAATTCATTTGTTACTTTTTGTATCTTTTTGTCCAGTGAGAAAATTGAAATTTAACATCATGACATGATAAGTAAAAAAAAACCCTTAAAGGTATGAGTTTGAAAAAATAGCATCAATGGAATTGGGCTAAGAGAACATGTCATCAATAGTCTCTTGGTAGTATCGTAATAGGAGTGTTGGAGATCTAAATACTTGTTTAAGTATTTTTTATTTAAATATAATTATTATAAGACTTTATCATATTTTATCTGAAACATTAGACAATACATGTATGATATATTGATGGCTAAACTCTACTGTTCGTTTAAAACATCACATGTTCGATACCTTGCAGTTACATAACATTTATATTTGTTATTAATTTAGGAGTTCACATGGACATAAAATATTTGTAGTAGAAGTTTGGAAATAGTGTCACGTGGCATATAGGCTTCCTTAGGAACATCTTTATATATATATATATATATATATATATATATATATATATATATATATATATATATATATATATATATATATATATATATATTTGTTATTTAGATTAGCCACAATAGTTAAGAGTGAGGATGAGAGTCTTGTAGGGAGTCTTTTGACAAGACTCAACAAGACTGAGCGATATTCCAGCAACAAAAAGGGAAGAGTTTTGAGTTGGGTTTTGATATTCAAGACTCCTCCTAGAACTCTTGCCATACAAGGGATATTTTTGTGGCCAGTAAAAAAATGCCATGTATTTTCTTCTTTTTTTATAGAGAGAGTTTGGAGAAAATTTGAGGGATAAAGTATAAAATTGGAATGAATATATGAAGTAAGTGTGTTGAATTAAAAAGTAGTGGAAAGCTGATGTGACAGTCTGAAGTTTGGAGTTGAGTATGAGGGATAAACTCACCCTAAGATCATAAGTAGTATGAACTCTTGATCTAAATTAAGAAAGTAACTAATGTAAATTAAAGTGAGAAATATTACTAAATACCAAGATAAACGAGCTAGGAGGAGGGATTGTGATCTCCTTCTTGTTACCAAAAACTAGAGTCTAACTAATTGCCTACTTGTCAATTTGAAGTTGTTGCTCTACATAAAAAAAATATTAAAAAAAGGAGAATTAACTTAAAGGCAACTTCTCTAAACACTAAACTAATATTCCAAGCATAATTCTTAGTGAGCCATGTTTATATCTACTCATATATTAGGTTTATATTTATTTTTATGAGAGTTTGGGGCTAGGTTTTTGGGTTTCGTAGGAAAATCAATTTGTCATGAAAATTAGTGCAATGGCATGGCATATGTTAATTCTATGTCTACAATAAATTGCATCAGGTTTTAATTATCAAAAAAAAAAAATTGCATCAGGTTTAATTTAATTTCAAAAATAAAAAAGATCGAAGTACCTCATTGTGCAAGGTTGTATAAAACAACAATATAAAAGAGGGTATTCATCAATGCAAGATCTCATCCATAGCGATCACTTTTTTCCAAATTAGAATCTTATTTGATCTAAATTGCTTTTGTAAAATTTGTTGGTTTTTATGTGACCGTAGATGTCGTATAACACTTTTATCAATTGAACAATTTACTTACAAAAAGGGTGAGAACAAGATTATGTTTTGTCCATGTAAAAGAAAGACAAAGATTAAAGGGACTACACAGAGAGTATGTAGTGAAAAAGAAAAGAAAGAGAATGTATTTCACACACAAATACGAGGAAAAAAATGAGTCTATGGTCAACAATAATACTCCCTCCGTCTCATAATATTAGTCCTGATTCTATTTTTACGTGGGAATTAAGGTGAGTAGAATCTTATTTTATTTTTATAAATAGATTCATTTTGTCTTAAGAAACAGTTATAATGATTTTTTCTTTTTAAACAAAAACATAAGCTGAATATTAAATGGGGCACGTTTTTTGTGGGAGGAATATTAATAGACTCTTGTTGTTGGTGATGAAAAGCTAATCGCGCTGAGCAAATAAAAGAGCAATTAACCCATAAAAAAATTGACCAATGAAATGCTTTCATCAACTTTTTTTAACCAATGAAATGCTTTAAACAATAGGCACACAAATTAGAGCCTTAAACATGGACGAACCAAGTTTCATACAGCCTTAAATGGGGACTTAATGGGGGTGGTCAACAATTGTAAATGGGATAAAAGATCCCATTTTGTCATTAATATTGGGTGCATTGGGAGAGTAAAAAATGAGAATATTTTGGGAATTTATCTAATTTTATGAGGGTATTATGGGAATATTTATTGAATTAAAATAGAAAGAGGACTTATATTTTGGGACACCATATTAAGAAAGGGACTTATATTATGGGACGGAGGGAGTAATAATGTTCCATGTTTAAATCAAGTATTTTTTTGAGGACTTCCTCACAAATATGTATCAGGTACTTTCTCTCGAATTATTGTTCAAAAAGGTACTTTCGAACAAAATTCCTAAATTTCACAGTGGCTTAAGTATGAAGTAATTACAACCATTATTGTGATAATTTATACAAATATATTAAAAGGCGTGCGAAAGAAAGCGTATGTGCCACGTGGCACTCTCCTCAACTTTCTAATGCAAATGCTTTACGTCCATGTGTACTCCTCACTTTAAAAAAAGAAATGTGTAAGTGCAAGGTATCGAACACGTGACCTTTGAAACGAAAAGTTAGAGCTTAACCATCAATACACTATGAATTTGTTGTCTAATGTTTCAAATAAAATATGATAAAGTCTTGTAATAAGTATACTTAACTAAAAAGACTTAAACAAGTATATACATCTCTAACACTCTTTATTACGTAACTTACAAGAGAATATTGATGTCATATTCTCTTACCACAATTCCTTTTAAGGTATTATTTTCAAACTCAAACCTTTCAATTTTTCTTTACTTATCACGTTGTGATGTGAATATTTCAATTTCTTAATGGACAAAAAATACGAAAAGTAGCAAAATAAACTATAAAATTTAAAAATAATAACATATTAGTTTATTGTAACTGACTCGAGGCATCGCCCGGGCAAAAAAAACTAGTTCTTTATTAAAAAATAGTATTCATTTAGATTAAGCTGCTTCAAAGTGTGATAATCTTGAATTTGGGATTTGTTAATGACAATATTTTTTTCCCACTAGAATTTTAAAAACTAAAAATTTAAAGGAAAAAAATCAACAAAAAGCGCAAATTATGTCTCTTTTATGAAAGGAAAAATTGACAACAGAGGTCTCAACTTTGGGTGATAATTTTTAAAAAGTCTGAACTATTGATTAACCTGTGTAGGTCCCAACTTTAGGGGGTCTTAACTTTTAGCGGACCTTAGTGACTTGAAACGGCTTAATAGTCTCATTTTAAAACTATGGGTGGTAAGATGAGATTTTGAAAAAAAAAATCGTCAGTTTAAGTCACCGAGGCCCGCTAAAAGTTAAGACCCCCTAAAGTTGGGACCTACACAGGTTAATCAATAGTTCAGACCTTTAAAAAATTATCACCCAAAGTTGAGACCTCTGTTGTCAATTTTTCTTTTATGAAAATAAGCATAATAGTAGGTAATTCTATATTAACACAAACTATATGAGTGCCTTCTCGTTTGATCCAATGACATTAATGAATCAATTTAGGAGATCAAATGATAATGTTTCATGATCTAGTTGTGTTGGCAAGAGGAGGAGTCGAGACAGAGGAATATCCAAATCAAAACAAAAAAAATACCAATTAAAGAAGTTATCGATCACTGGGAATTGTTTTGGGAAGGCACCTCCATATTTTGAATTGGTTGAGAAATAACACATATTTGGTACTACAAGTGTTATTTCGGGTCATGTCGGGTCATCTCAGAGTACGGGTTGCTTATGTCGGGTTAACATACCATACATGTTGGGTTCCAGTCGGGTCGAGTAATCTTTGGGTCGGAATCAGGTTGTGTATCCTTTCAGGTACGGTTCAATCAATTTCAGATCGGGATTAATCGTGTCGATTCTGGTTCATCAAAACCTCTCAAAAGCTCTCTTCGAACATCATCGAAACACATTCAGCTATTCAAATACATTCAACGTCAAGAATTTTCATTCTTCCTCTTTTATTAAATTTTCATTCAAGAACTCACTTCTTCAAGGCTAAAGTTGCTTCCTCCGAAGTCCGTTGTTAGACCTAGGCGACAAATGTATAATTCTTGAAGGTCAATTCCAATTTATTTCATATTTTACTAACAATCTACTTTTGATGATGTAGATCTTTAAAGGCACAAATCTTTATATATATTTATTAGGAAAAATTGTCAAGAATAAACCAACCTTTCGTTGGTCTGCTCAAAATAAGTCAGACTTTTGATTAACTTAGAATAAGCAAAGCTTGTTGGGATATTAGCTTTTAATAGATTTAACATACATGTAAACGACCTGTCATTGTAGGTAACTCGTCCACATGTCTTTTTTTTATTGGTTTAAATTTTAAATTATTTCTAGATATTAATTAGAAATACATTTAATAAAACAATATAATCTTCCCTCCTCCTTCTCTCTGCTCTCCTTCACCTGCCCTCTTCTACCCTTCCCCTTCTACCCCCTCCCCAACCACCAGTCCTCTTTTTCTTTTCTTAAGTAAAATTTTTTGATTACTTGAATTTTCTATTTTTAAAAATCGACGTTGGAGAGAGAAAAAAGTTGGAGAAAATTTGAGGAATTTTGAAGGAGAAAATCTTGAGGGAACGAAGAACAATAATGAGGGCAGTTGGTTCTGGATTGGAGAAAGCCCTCGGTGATATTTTTTCTGAAGGACAAAGATACTTCAGCCTTGAGAATTTCGACAATACTTGCTACTGCAGTAGCATATATAGGTTTTTATTTTTCATTTTTTGTAAAATAAAAGTTATAATTAGGGTTTCAGTTTATCATTGTTCACGGATATTTATTCAAACTCATACAGGATGTTCGAATTTCATGTGTGTGTATTTTTTTCAACTGCGAGCCATTTTTGTTGAATCTTATATTTATAGTGTGAGAATTTTTGGAAATATATATGCTTGATTGATTTATTCATTTCGCCTTAAATTTAATTCATGATTTTCGATTAAGTGCAATATTTTCTTTTTCTTGCAGAATAAAGTAATCTTTTAAATAATTGCATGGTAGAAAGTTTTGAGCTTGTTTTTTTATTCTAACTTTTAGGGAGGGGAACAATTTCATTTTGGGGGGGGGATAAGGGATAGGTGCAAAGAGAGGTGGTGCAAGCAAGAGAGAAAGAGGACGACGGGGTGAAATATTATGGATTTTGGGGAGGGCTGGTGGCTGGGGAGGGGGTGGTGGTTTTGGTGGGGAGGAGGTGGTCTGGTGGTGGTGGGGTAAGAGAGAGGTGGAGGAGGTGGCCCGATGGTGATGGAGTAAAAGAAAAGGGAGAAACAGGTTTTGGAGGAGAGAGAGAAAGAGTAGTCTAAAGGAAAAAAAATGATAAAAAGAATCCATTATTCAGGTTACTGGTCACCAGAGCTTATTAAAAGGTAATATCCCACAAGCTTTGATTATTCTAAATTTTAAATTAATCAAAATTCTGACTTATTTTAAGCAGACGGGCAAAAAGGTTGACCTATTTTAAGCAGACAGGCCAAAGGTTGACTTATTCTTGACAAATTTTCTTATTTGTTATGCCTTTTCAACTGCAATTCCTAATCACCCAATATATTATTGTTTGCTAAATCAAACCTGCAAATTAGTTAAAATCAGGCCTAATAAGATAAATTGGACAATTGATCTAGGTACCTATTGAACTTGTGATTTAACTAAGTGATCACCAAAATTAGATCTTATGTGTTAAAAAACCAACCTTTAACACATTTGTCTTTTCATGCAATTAATCAATAGATGTACATGTATTCGATTATTTCATTGAATAAGTAAGGAATTTTATCTCGAACTCAAATATGTTTAATTTTTGGTTTTATTGATTTAATCTGAAAATTAATTAGAGACTTTCTTTGAACCAAAACATCACTAATTATTTTGTGGGTTAGAGCATGATAACTAATTAACTTTTGCCTATACCTGTCCTGCAGGCTAGTATCCTAGCACGGGTTGTTTTTTGGCCAATTATCTCTAATGAAACAAAATTTAAAAAATGATGTAACACATGGGTTTTAATCGCTAGCCACGCACTAATAGTCGTAGATATGTCAAATGAAATGGGTGAGGTAGTATGACGCAGCAGTGAATTTCTTAGTGGATCTTAGCTTGGGCGGTAGTTAGTACGACTAAATATGCCAACGTTTCCGGGAGAGTAAGTAGCTTAGCTACAAAGCCTATAAATATGGATAGATGTTGGCCACACACGTGACAATCGAGCTGCTCACACTTTGTTGAGACTTATTTTGTGATATCATCTTCCACCCAAACGCTGAAACACAAAGACGTGAAATTATGAAGTTAGCTAGGGAACCTTGCTCGACGCCAGGCTTATTGATATAAGTTGACATTTTTTGCACAAGGAAACAGTATACTATATCAAATAGATATGAATACGTATGGGGTATAGTGGTTAATAAGATTGACAAAACTAACCCCATTCCCATGACCTGACCAAAACGAGTTGATCTGAGACCTAAACTAGATCCGAAAATGACGACTCGAGATCCGAAATGACCTAAACTGAATCAGGTAGTTCCGAACTTGACCTGACCGAAAATGTCCCGATCCAAGTAAATTAACTCAAACTATACCAATCAAATATTACTATTTATTATTTTAATACTCCATTGGTCCCTAAATAGAGTTACTATTTTTCCATTTATGTCTGTCCCAAATAGATTTTCCATTTTTCTTATTTGGTATGGGTCCATCAATTAAATATTATTTAGCTTACATTTTTGGGTTTTTCTATATTGTACCCATGTGGTTTTGGGTTTTCTATATTGTACCCCAACTTTTTGAACTTTCTATACTATGCCTCAGAACTTAAAAAGTGTTTCACAAATTACCCTTACTAACATGTTATTAATGACGAACGTTAGATGGGCATTAACTTTCACACCTACCCTTTTTGTATCCTGTTTTACCTTTTTATTCACTTCCCACTTTCCCTCCCATTCAGTTGATCATTCCACTTCCCCATCTATCTGTTTTATTCTTTTTAAGGTGAAATTGAAGAACCCTAAGCTGATTTATGGTGGCAACGAATGATTGGAAATTGAAGAACCCTATGTTTATTCTTCAGTTTTCGTGGAATTTGGACTAGAAGAAATCGAAGGTTGTTGCCAAAAATCCAAGCTTTATTAGGTACATTTCCATCCCCTTAGCTTAATTAGCTAATAGCGAATATGACAAATTGGAAGGTTGTTGCTTTGTGTATGGAAAAATTTGGAAGGTTCTTACAAGTATATGGTACTATGTGTGTGTTTTGTATATTTGTTGTGAAATGTGTTTGAAAAGTTCCTGCTTGATTCTTTAGCGTTTATATTATTGTTTTATTGTTGGATTGTAATGGCAAATGTATTTTTATCATTCGTAGAATGCCTGAAAAAATTATTCAGTTGCATTATATGGGTAATTATGTTTAATTAGAAATTGATGATGTTGATAAGTGTTTGATGATAGATGTGGTTAATGACATGTGTGATGAGTTCAATAAGTAAGGGTTTGAACTTCCACAGTACCCTGTACTCCAATATTATGATAATATAAATACCCATCAGGTAGTGGATGATGGTATTATGATGAAGATGTTTGAGGGTGATAAATATTAAGGAGATTGATATTTGGATTGGTGCTTTAGAGCAACCCAATTTTATATGAAGGGTGAGAGGTGAAAGTGCGTTGAGGTTAACACAACTGGACCACCCTTAAGGCCCAAAAACGAATTCAGTCTCCAAGGCCCAAGCTTCCAATTAGAAAGAAATCCAAAACTAGGTAACCCAGCAGTCTCCAATCCATAACAACCCCAAGGAGAAGCTTTAGGAGAAGCTTCTAATTGTTACCAACCCAAGTGAATCCCATAATACTTTTTACTGATCTTCAATTTGACTCACCTACTCCACCTACTCCTAATGAACATCAGCCCATACATGATCCCTTCCCTATCTTTACTCCTGAAGAACATCAGCCCATTAACCAACCAACAACCACTTCAAACCCACCCACACCTACTGAAAATGAAATAAACACCACTTCAAATCCACCCACTTCAAACCCACCCAACTCAAACCGACCCACTTTAAACCTAACCACTTCAAACCCACACACAATACTAATAGTTCCAAACACTACCCAAGTTGTCTCTTTGAAACCATACCCTCATGGTAGAAAAGTACCTAAAAGCACTGCAAAACTTAAAGGCACCTGTACTGGGACAGAGAAACCACCCAGTAGCCCAGGTAGCTTACCTACTGGTAGAGTGACTAGGATGAGAAAGACAACTACTATCTAGGTGGATTTAGGAAATACTGATGATGTTAATGAAATTGATGCAAATACATCTGATAGTGATAGTGAGGGTGAGTTAGAGCCTCCTCCAATGGATAGTGAGGAGAGTGACTCAGAGGTAGAAGAGGTGGATATGGAGGAGGATGTACATGAAGGGGGTGATTTGCTACACATGAATTTTGTTGATGGTTCATGGGATCCATTTGGATCAAATAATCTGAATGATGATGAGGGTTGGTATTTGGGTAGGCTATATAAAAATGGGCAAGTATATGATGATATGGAGTTTAGGCAGATTAGGCTAAAGGCATGGATGCTTTTTGTTCATAAGACCATTTCAAAGATGCACTTAGGAATTATTGTGTCCAAGAAGGATTTGCTTTGATTGTGAATAAAGCTGATAACAATAGATATACTTCTGAGTGTACTGATAATAGATGTTCAATGCATATAAGCTTGCTGATGGCTACACTTTGGCAATAAACCATGACCAAGCAGCACAAGTATGACTCTAATATGGAAAACAACCCAATGACAAATTACAAATGGGTTGCAAGGAAATTGCTTGAGGACCTTAGAGCCATTCCTAATATGAAGGGTAAATCAATCAGGAAGCTCTTTTGGGACATGTATGGCCTGACTATGAAAACCCCAATAATATACAAGATGAAGGACATCGCTATTTCCATGATACAAGGGGGACATGATGAGTCATACATCAACCTACCTACCTACTATGTGCTCCTCAAAGAGAATAACCCTGGATCCATAGCATTTGGCACATGGGCTCAACTGCAAACCCCAGAGAAACCACTCCAGTTTAGGAGCATTTTCATAAGCTTCTCAGCCTATTTCAGGGGTTTAATTACTGGTTGCAGGGGGTTGGTGAGTGTATATGGATGCCACCTAAAAGGAAACTATGGTGGAGTTTTCTCTCAGCTCTATCTCTTGTTTGAAACAATGAGATATTCCCAGTTGCAGTGGCTGTTGTGGACTCCGAAAGCAAGCAATCTTGGTGCTGGTTTTTCCACCACTTGAAGACTATATTAACTCAATATGGAAGAAATGATTGGACAATAATGTCTGATAGGCAGAAGGTAATATTTTCATTATTATGTAGCTGGATAAGAATGGGGTCGGTGGAAGATATGCTAACATGTTATTGCGTATTCATTGCAGGGTGTTTATCCTTCGTTAGACGCTCTGTGGCCAAAGATGCTAAGAAGGTACTGTGCAAGATATCTATGCAAGAATTTTAAATCTGAGTACCCTGGAATTGTCATGCACAAACGTTTTTGGGCAGTGGTGAAACCATATTCAGCTTTCAGTTTCTAGAAGTCATTATTGAAGCTCTAAAGCGTTGCTGGTCTAGGTGCAGTTAGATTGTTTAAGAATGTGGGTCCCTTAGAAAGGTGGACTTGGTGGAAATATGATCCCACATTGTGCAATGATGAGTGTACAAATAATTTTGTTGAGACATTTAATTCAACTATTAGAGAAGACAGGTGCTATCCCATACTCACTTTGCTTGAAGGTATACCTTTCTCAACATCTTTTATGCATTGTTTTCCTAATTTATTACATGTTCGATAGTAATGATTTTTGGTTTTATGCAGGGGTGACGAGGATAGAAATGGTAATACATGCTACCAGACAACAATTAAGTGAAATATGGGCAAATAGATTGTGTCCTAACATCAGAGAAAAACTAAGGATAATTATAAAAAACTCAAGGACATGTCATGCATTCCCATCAGGTAGAGGGGAGTATGAGATTCAAGATAGTAGAAGTGTCTTGCCAGTTTCACTCACCAACGGAACTTGCATATGTGGAAGATGGCAGATAAGTGGCATCCCATGCAAATATGGAGTCAGGGCCATATTGGATGCTGGGGAGGAGCCACGTGACTATGCCAGTGAGTAGTTTTCTATGTCCAGGTATAGATAAGGATACAATGGGAACATATCACCCATCCCAGATCAAGAACAATGTCCTGAGATGGACTTACCCAAGCTAACTCCACCTGCCATGACAAGAGGAATTGGGAGACCTTCTAAAAATAGAAGAAGGGAGGAAAGAGAACAACAAAAGGGGAAAGGAAGCACCATAGTTCAATGCAGAGCTTTTGGGCACAACTCCAAAACCTGTAAAGGAGGTGCAACTGCTAGGGAGATCAACAACAACAGGGAGGTGAAGTACCACCAAGGGTGGGCAAGGTAAAAAAGGGAAATGAATTGGCAAGGAAAAACCTCTCACAAGATGAGGTCAATGATCACAATCTAATTAATTTCGTGATGTCATAATCACAACTAGTGTGCCAAGCAACAGATTAGCCATCATCAAGTTAACCCCCATTAGGTCAGCCAACGAAAGGGAAGTCGACAAGGAAGACCATGAGCCAACCAACAATTAGGCTTGGTGAAGAGGAAGATGTCAGTGCCAAAAGAAAGAAAATCATGGACATAATTTCAATGCTCGTTGGATGATTTTGGGTGTATGCACTCTAGTTTTTGTTTGATTATCCCATACTCCACAAATGATATGTGTTAATGGGATTATTTGAAACTTTATCATCTTTTTTTTGTTGTCACTGTCAGTTTTTGTTGGGGACAAGATAATGTTATATTAGTTTTCTTTTTGGATGGAACATGCCTTGTTGGCAGGAATGACAATATTAGACATCAGTGTTGGATTGGAGATGCATATTTTGAACATTGTTTTGAAATGCAATTACCTTTTTATAAGATTGCAATCCTAATACAACCTAATGATCCAAAACAAGATTAATTACTACTAAATTAACCACAAAATATCCCCTGTCTTCCCATCTAAAACATTAAACTAGAAAAGTTGACAACCCCAAATTATCTCTCTCACCCAATTTTAATAACAACAACCAAAAGGACATACATGACTAACAACAAAATCTCTCAAAAATTTACCTATGTCAGACACTTTTGTCTTCACATCTTCAAATTCCTGGCTTATTTGCATCAAATGGCCTTCATCAATTTGCAAATTTGCAGCATCATCACGCAACATACCTTCTTTCCCTCTTCTCATATGTGCTTGTTGTTGAACCACACGAAATACTAGCAGTAATCACACTTGAAATAAGCTTTCCTTGGATTATGTTGTGAATGTGAAATATGCAATTTCACAATTTTTGGGAGACAACAATTACATTTTAGTGCAAAAAATTCATACTCATTTTCAGCACCAATTGATGAAAAGTAAGAGGTAGACATTTTTTAGGTAGATGACAAAAATCTGGATGAATTTTGGTTGCAATGGAAGAAGATAGATAATTTGGGGCAGATTAGAGGGGAGGGGGGGTGATATAAAGGAACCCTAGATTTCTTGGCGTGGAAAATTATACCAAACCATTAACTGCAATAAACGTAAAAGACTAACAGAAGGATAACGGCAGGGGTAATTTGTGTAACACTTTTAAATTTCAGGGGCAAAAAATTTAGAAAGTTTATAAAGTTGGGGTACAATATAGAAAACCCAAAACTACAGGGGTGCAATATAGAAAAGCCTTCATTTTTTTTTTTTTTATTATATTACCCACTCCCCACATTATCTCTCCTCAATAAACAATTCGTAAATAGTGTACCAACTTAAGTTTTTACTTCTGTTAATACAACTAAGGCCCTACTTATGATTTATCCTTAATACTTGTGCTCAAAAGAAATGGGAAACTCTATTTAGGGACGGAGGGAGTACTTTGTTATTTACTTTAATGTTAATTTTTATTTGTTATATGTAAATATCGGCTTAAAAGTTTGATTTGAGTTATTTTTTATTTTTCAAATTAAATATTTCATTCAAATATTGACTTGATCCAAAACAAATCCGACGCCGTGTTGAAATTGTGATAAAAATAGTCTATTTTTTTATAATCTATGTATTTATTATTTGCTATTTTTGCAAATTGAGGTCTATCCTGGAATGAAAGATAGAATCGTCTAGTTACAATTGAATCAGACCCGATTTGACATGAATCTGACAAGAAAATCAGCCGAATCAAATGACTAATTTGCCACCTCTATGGTAGACCATATATGGGCATCTTTGTTAGTTGTTACACTCTTACACACTTCCACAAAAATCTTATTTCAGGCCTAAAAGTCTTGGGTGGTGTTTCGGTCATGAAACTAGTGAGTAGGGAATGCCATTTAGTTGTTAGTTAATTGAGGGAATCCGAGAGACATTCTCAGTAGTCAGAGTAAAGTCAAAGTCTTACAATTAAAAGGCTCCTTCGATGTTTAAGCTTAAGTTAAAGTCTAGAATTGAAGTCGAGAGAGAGAGAGAGAGAGTAAGTGTTTGATAAGATACTATTTATTCCTTATAAAGTGAGAGGTTGGCTTATATTTATAGTAGTTGAAGGGATGATGTCATTATTTTTGTAAATGACGTCACAGATGGCGCACTCATTCGTAGGTTCTTGAACCTAGGTCCATGAAGACTTGGGCTCCTTTTGGTGTAGAGATATTATAGTCATTTCACCGGTACCTCAAGTTCGATGCCCAATGGTAAGTTTCAATCGGAACTCCAACTCTTCCCCACTATGATTCCCTCAATCACAGTGCTAGTCTTTCTCTCTATACTCTCGACTTAACTCCAAGTCTCTCAAGAGTTCCTACAATTATATCCTAACTCAAAACTCTTTGAATAATAATAAAACTCTATTGTTTAGATGCTATGCACAATATTATGAACTTAACAAACTGATTCAGAACATATGACTTAGAAAACTTTTTTGCTCAATTTTGTTTTTGCAAATGTCAATATTTATTAGTTTAGCAAAATTCATCCTCCTTTTATAGAGAAAATTTCCTTGAAAGCTTTCTCGAAGTTTTTCTCCACTAACTGCCAACGTGCCTAAAACCAAGGCATGTAACAGCGAGTTTGTTAAAGAAACTTGGGGAATACTCTCACAAAATCCCACGTTTAACAAAACTCATCAGTATTATTAGTGTAAATCTAGGAAACGTGATAAAAAGGTTTTCTTGGAGAACAATCAAAAGATTAATATCCCAAAATATTTTTCACAAATATTTTTTGAAAATTACTTTAATAACAAATATTTTTTGAAAATTACTTTAATAAATTAGTCATACTTAATTAGTTCCTGATGTTCCATAACACTTTCCTTAGCAATCTAAACACTTACATTAATCCTAAAAAGAAACTCATATTTTTAGTCTTCATGTCTTCACACTTACAAGTTTCAACTCCGACGCTTCATCTTTACTTCCAACAAACGTTCATAAATCCCCGTAAGATCTTAGTAACCTCCGTAGAACCTGCTTCTAAAACTTGCACTTGAATTGATTCTTCTTTATCGACTGCAGGTCTTGACTTGCATTAGCTTAACTGCTTTAAGATATATTCGACCTCTGTAACTTAGTTGCACTTCCAACTCTGGAACTCTAGTTTCTCCCTTAGGAATTCATAATGCAAACTTCTCCTCTCCTGAATTTATTCCAACTTTGGACTTAACATTCACACAAACTAAACCATTAGATATATACTTATGAATACTGGAAAAATGTTAAGAGAGATAAACACAACTATAGTTACTTTGGTTGCTAAAGGTAACTGTCCTAAGAGATACCCGTTGTAACATCTTTTTTATTTGTATAAAATGGAGAGTTTTAGAGAGAGAAACTTTAGAGAGAGAAAAACAAGGGAGAAAGCAGCCAAGAAGCTCAATGGACCATTGTTACCAGAAGAAGAACTAAATCCCAGCAACCCACAGCTTCGAGAACATGCTCCATCAATCATCTTCCATTATCAGTCACCATTTCTGATATAGCCAAAATATTCAAGATACATGGAGCCATATCAAATTAATACATACCAACCATTCAAAAATATCCAACCCATAAATTCGCCTTTGTTCAATTCTACTTTCCTCAATCCTTAATCACAGCCATTAGAGATGAGAATGGAAGAAAAATTGCAAACAACTACATCTCAGTTTTTCCAGTAAAACAGGACAAGGCAGAAAGTTTCATCAGCCAAAACAAAATCTCATACCCACACCCATCCAAAACACAACAAGACACCCGAAACAAAATTAAAAAAGTTTAATTCTCCCTACGTGATAATCGTTCATACAAAGATGCAGCCACACCCTCCATCCTATTTGAAAAACAAGATAAACACAAAACCATTAACACCCACCATCAACCAAACACAAACTCAGCCAACCTCAATGACAAACAGCTAAAACCAAACATGTCCATACCACAACCATCGAAGCACAGAATAATGAATTCAAGGGCTCTAGGAGAAGAGACTGAAAACATTCGCAAATCACTCAAAGCAATAGATGTTGACAGTGACTATGCAGCAGCCATGAATGGAACAAAATGTGAGGAAAATGTGGAGGTGCTTCCATGCAGTGCTATTGCAATAACGTCCTCGTCTCAAACGTCGGAGTCGATCCTCAATATCGTTCTCTCGGAAGGTGTCAACTGTCTCACCATCAAATCAATGGGAGGTATGCAACATCTTTTGATTTTTGACATCTTTGAAGACAAAAAACACATGATGGAGAGCAAATGGCTCATGCAATGGTTCATGGCTATTACAAATGTCAATGATCAAAGTGCAACGCTATGGAGAGAGACGTGGATAAGTATATATGGAGTTCCACTTATAGCATGGGGTTATGAAAACTTTTTTGATATTAGATGTGTTCTAGGCAGAGTGCTATATGTAGATTGCAAGAATTATGAATGTGCGAATGTCCTTATCTACACAGATTGCCTATTTTATATTAACTGCAAATCATCCATGGAAATTGAAGGGAAAAATTATGCAGTCTTTGTCTCTGAAAAAAAGCAAAACTGGGATCATCAATCTAGAGTACATCAAGGCGTCAATTCAAATGATGCCAACAATGTCAATCAGAGTCCATTTGTTCCATCTCCAGGTACGCCCTTGTCCAATGAAAAGTCAGAACTTGATAACTCTAAAGAAAATCATATCTCAAATGGTGATGATCAATCAAATGGGCTATCACATCTTGAGAAAAGTGCTTCTTTGTCTCACCAACAACCATTGCAAATTACCTTCCCAACCACTCCAATAAAGAGACTAGGTAACAGTGGCACAAGCCTCAATGACAACCCTTGGAGTCTCAATCATCAATTGTTAGGGAATTTTGACCTAGGACCTGTACAAACTCAACCTTTTCCGCCGCCTTGTACAAGAAGAACCCAAACCCCAGTTAAAAAAATTCCGAAAAAAGGGCCTGCTCAGAGAAGCCCAATAACCAAATACACAACCACAAACATTCAAATCATCCTCTCATGCACAAAACAAAACCCACCAATCCCAATCCCTTTAAGCAAACAACTTTGAGCACCTATTGCCTCAATTGAAGCCCAACTCATCATCCACATCTACTTTGGGCTCCTCATCTTGCTCAGACCCACTGTTTTCGCCTGGTTTTGAACAACACATTCCCACCCACACAAAATTAGCCCAGGTCAGGAAAAGAAAAAGAAAGCTAGAAAAATAGAAAAAGCTGAAGCTCAGTTCAGTATCTAACCAGCGTGCATCCATTCCCTTAGTCTCCACCAATAATGGGTTAAATCCCATTCAACTTGATGATGTCATTGCAATGGCAAAGGTCCTTAGCCTAACTTATAATGGTTCCATGGATGAACTCAGGGAAAAAATTGAGAAAATTCTTGACAATCAAAAGCAAAATTGGGAAACAAATAATGCTTAAAGTGCAACGTCTGCCCATCTCAATAAAGCATTTTTTAAATGTCAGCAATTTCATGGAACATAAGAGGACTTGGTGCTAGAGTAAAAAGAAGTTCTCTTAGAAAATTAATTTCAACTCATGATCCAGTGTTCGTTTTCATACAAGAAACCAAGTTGGATGATGTATCGATAATGGTCATTCGATCTTTTTGGAAGTCCCCGGATATCAATTGGGATTTTTATCCTTCACTAGGAAACTCGGGTGGCCTCATCTCCATCTGGAAAACCACTCAATTCACTTTGATTGCACAGTCATCAAATCGCCACTGGATTTCCCTGAAGGGCTATTTCTCATCTCTGAATTTTGATTGTATAATTGTCAATATATACAATCCCTGCTCCGTTGATGCAAGAGCATAAGTATGAGCAGAAATCTCGGAATTTTGGAGATCAAATTCACTCCCTTGTCTCATCATAGGAGACTTTTATGACTTCCTACATGCCTCATGCCTCTGAAAGAGGAAGCAGTTTATTCTCTCCTTTTGGAACTGACAATTTTCGGAACTTTTTCAGGACTTACATCTAATGGAAATTGTATCCTCCGCAGGTGGATTTACATGGTTAGCGGAAATTCGAAGAGCATCCTTGATAGGGTTTTTGTCAACCCTGGATGGCTTTCAATCTTTCCTTCACTAAATGTGACTCTCCTTCAACGAGGCCTTTCGGACCATTGTCCATTACTTGTGAATTCCAAGATGAAAAATTAGGGACCGAAACCTTTTAGGTTTCAAAATTGTTGGCTCACAGATCCGAAGCGTTTGAAGATAGTCACAGAATCATGGTCAGACTCCTCCTCTCTTTCAATGGTTGAAAAATTGCGCGTGTGTAGACACCAAATTTTGAACCCCTTTTTCGGATAAATAAAGGTTTTGAAAAATTAAAATAACAAAATCGTCATGCATCGTGAAGCGCGCTCCCCGGAGTGCGAGTTTCATTCCGTCGCACGATTTTCCCTTTTTGCATACAGTTTCAGCTTAGAAGTATAATTTTCGTGAGTCGTAGTCAATAACTACAACCGCCGTTTTAATAAAATGATTCATAGTATAATCATGCTCGTCTTTATTAATTTAACGAGTTTTTGTTAATTGTCTTAAGTTAGTCTTTCGGATAAATGAAAACGAGTCGCGATTAGGCGTCGAGATTTTAGTCGTATCCCAATCCGGCATTAATCAGTTTTCTTGATGGTCAAGTCATTGTTCATTGTATAAAGAATAAAAATATATTCTTTATCCACTAATCACATCCTTTATCCATTAGTTAGAGAATAAGAATCATGAAAAGATGTGAGAATAAGAATCAAATCCCATGTGTAAGAGGGGGAAATCCGGATTCTTTCCGGAGGAATCAAGTGTGCGCCAAGCACACAATCATGCGTTAGACGCATGATTGTGAGCCTAGCGCACAAGCATGCTCTGCGCCAGACGTAGAGCCTTGCACCTGGCACAAGGCGCTGTGCCTAGAGCAGCTTCCTGCGCTAGGCACAACATCCTGATTAGTTTCGTTTTGCACGATTTTCAATGCAATTTTTTCTTACGTATTAGGATGTTTTAGGAAGAATATTTTCTGAAAATCTGATTTTTCCTCAATTATGAGAAAATCCTAAAAGAATAAGAATATTTGTATTTCCAAAGAGATTTGATGATGTCATTAGGGTGAGGTCATTAGAGTGATGTCATTAGGGTGATTAAGGATGAAGAAAATCAGATTTTTTTTAGGTGAAAAATCTGATTTTCAACCTCTTTGAAATCCTAGTTCACCTCCTTCATTTCTCTATAAATACCTTCATTTTTTTCACTTCAAAGGCAAGTTGAAAAGTGTTCAACTTAATTTCACTACTTCTCTTATCTTCTCTACTCCATTCCTCTAAAGAAATCACACTTAAAGAAAAAGAATAAAAGTTAGTAAGATAATTAGAAAGTAAAGAAGTTCATCAAAAAAAAAAAAAAAACCACAAAAAAGAGTTTAAGTTAGTAATTAAGGGGATTTAGAAACTCACTTAGAAATTAAGAAAATCACTAAAAAGGTAGAAAAATCTGCAAAAAGGAAGTGCATCATTGAGCTAGGAAGGTAAAATTGAAATTCTTGTTTTTTTTTTTTTTATTTTCTTAATCATCTACTAACCTTCTTTCTTTTTTTTCTTCTTATCATTTTTTTAATCTTTGGAGTGATTTGGGTATGTGGAAGTCCTAATAGGTTCCCAACCTTAAATCACCCCACCTAGAATAGTCAACTCTAATGGGGTGACTCTTAGGAAACAATGTGATTATGTGATTTTCCTTAATCAAGTTGTTATTCATCACAAAAAATGATTTCATAAAAAAATTCAAGAAAAATTGTGTAAAAACATCTCCATAAAAAAATGTGATGCTGTAATTATAGTATGTTTTACTTTCCTATATTATTTCATTTTTTCGTCTGCATTAATTACATATTTTTTAGGATTTAAGTTTTTTCCTACGAAGTGGAAGATGTTTCCAACAGCTGGACTTTTGGAATTTATAAACAACAAATTTTGTACAAATAATTAAAAATCATAAAAACTTTGTTGTGCAAAACTGATTTTGTCCAGTACCACATAAGCTTGTCTTGTTAAAAAAGTTTACGATAAATTCATTTAGATAAAACTAAAAACATCAGTACCTTTTCAAAAATATAAAAATCATGTTCATATGAATTCTATACAATTTTACATCATTTTTACAAAATCATTCATGTAAATCACTAAATTTCAGAATAAAGATTTCCTCTTCAATTAAGAAAATAAATAAAAAATGGTCTTAAAAATGTCCAATTTAAGTGAAAATTTCATTCTAGTTCTTCAAAGTGTCTAGAATGTTCATACCCAAAATTCACTTCAAAATAAGTTCAATAAGTTAGGTTTCAAAGAACACATTGAATAAAGTTCCTATTTTGACCAGTTTTGACATAAAATTCACCATAATTCTAGTGGTCACTAGAAACTTGTGAAATTTTTATGCAACATAAATAACTCACTGATCTATCCATAGATGTATCATATGCTCTGTTTAACACTTTGTACAGAAAGTTATGAATTTTGTAAGTCAGTACAAGAAGAAAAAAGCAATCTGGAAAATGAAATAAAGTGATTAACTCAACTTTCATAAAAAAAATGTTTTCTTTTCATACGAAAATGTGAATTAAAAGTCATTAAATCTTAATTTTATCTTAAAATGAATCATTTTATCATGTAAATAAAAAATCAATAAAAATTGTCATAAAAATCAAAATCAAAAAGGTTAATTACTCTCTAAGTTTTCACAAGTTTATAAATAAACATGAATTCCAAAGCCCATTCAAGGAAATGAAGATCAAGGAGCATCATGGTGAAGATCAAGATTGAAGATTTGTATAGATCATAGGTTTTGTACATTTCGTTGTAATAATGATTCTTTGTAAATAGTTGTTGCATCACTCAATTAATAAAAAAAAACATGGAGATGTTTATGCATAATTTTCATAAATAATTCCACAACTCTTTTTAATAAAATAAGCAACCAATGTTACAAATATTGCATGTTGGGTCAATATATCATAGTATATGAATCAAATGACCCAATCTCAATTAAGAGAAAAAATTGCAAATCTAACTAAGTTAAATTGTATGATGATCCATCTTACATTTTAAAATGTGTTCTCCATATTCAAATGGATTAATCATATAATTTGACATAATTATATTGGTAATTATGATCTCCGAATTGACTTTAGGCCGTTTCACGTGCCTCACTTTAAATGGTAAAATTCCAATTAGCCAAACACAAATCCCCAAATTCGATCTCAAATTGATAATTTCTCCCCAAATGACTTAATAATCTTCAATTAAGATTGTTTCTCAAAAACCTTCAATTAGGAAGCAAACCTTCTAAGACATCTCGAAAATCATACGTGATCACTATTAAGGTGGTTATTTCAATCCTCGATTAATCGCTAATTAGAGCGGTTAACTCAAACTTCTTTTAATCACTATTTAAGGTGATTATCTCCAATCTCATTTAATAACTGATTAGAGTGATTATTTTAAACCCTAATAATCGTTAATTAGGACGATTATTCTTCTCATTTAATCGCTAATTAGAGTAATTATCTTAAACCTTGATTAACCACCAATTAGGGTGATTAGTTTAACCTTTCATCATATTTAATCACTGATTAGAGTGATTATCTTAAACCTTAATAATCATCAATTAGGGTGATTATTTCCTAACCTTCATTGTTAATCGCTAATCAAGGTGATTATCTTTCCTCTTAAGTTTAGTCACTAATTAGGGTGATTATCTTAACCTCCATTTTCAATCACTAATTAAGGTGATTATCTTAATCCTTCATATTTAATCACTAATTAAAGTGATTATCATAACCCCATTTTAATCACTAATTGGAGTGATTACCTCATTTCAAATAGATATGTTTAATTCTAAAAGTGAGTTATTCATAATCTATTCCCCCCTTTTCTTTCCCTAGTGGAATTGGCTATTTAGGGTGAGACATAGGCTCGAACTACGACGGTTTTGATCCGTGAGTGGATTCCAATCCCGCAATGATTGGTACGTAGTGCAACTTCAGTGCTCAAACCTACAATGTACAAATGATATATTGGTCCTAAATAAAAACGGTTAATGTGTATAGGTGCAAATTATGTGATTTTGTTTCTTTTTAATAGGCATGATTACTTTAAAATGGAAAATAATGCATTTAGTAAGAGCCCTTTCTTTAGAACGGAAGAGGAGACGAGTTCCAGACGTTCGCACCTCTTAGCCTAAACCCCGAACCCTATCTCATGGTATGAAAGACCAATTTTCAAAAAAGCCTTATCCATATGAAGTCATCATCGTTTTAAATGATTTTTCTTGAAATTGATTTTAAAACGATTTATTAAATAAATCTGTCCCTATTCAGATATTAATAGGGTGGCGACTTTTTCTAAAACTCATAGTCCAATGAGAGACTTTCGTGGGATTCAGATTGTTAATTTAGACAGTAAAAAATCGGATACCACAGGCTGGCTACTCCACTGGGGACTATACTTCCACTGGAAGTATATGAGGTTTAAACCTGAGCAATGCGTTATTTTCCATATGTATATATAATAAAAAAAGTTAATCATGGCTATTCACAATTTAATTTTTGTATATAGCATGCTTATGTGAAAATTACGTGTGCTTGGTAGTTTATCGATCCATACACGTGCACTCTTTTTAAACATTTTCTTATTAGGTCTGATACCTCTGCCTATTGGCAAGGGTTAGAATTTTAGAATGACAAATTAATGAATTAAGGGTGTAAAACCTGCATCCGTGAACTATTGTTACCGGCTCTATCAGGATCGTCCACCCTCGATGGACACAATTGAAGTGACTCGAGGCCACTTTAACATAATCTCTTCCTAAATGAATCACCTTTTAGTTGACTTCTAGGACACAAGGATCAATGCACAAATATCCTTTATTTATTTCAGTTATTGAATAATGTGGAAAAAAATTTAATAAAAAAATAATTTCTCAGTCCGTTTTCAGTCGGTCAATATTTCGGTAATCATTAAGTATAGCTGAATTGCTGCTGAAATGATTATTGAAATATTAAGAGTATTTTTGTTTATTTATCACAAGAGTCATGTAAAAACAAAATGTGTGTGCTCACCCAGTTTCAAAAAACTCACATCTACTTCATAATTCTTTTCCATTCAAATTGGTTTTACCAAAAACAAAATTGATATTTTTTAAAAAAAAAAATCATGCTTTGAAGATATAATCCCAAAATAAAACAATTTTTTTTTTTGAAAAATGAAAAGAGTCTTAATCACGAGTTTAAAACGTGTCATGTTTGGGAATCAGAATGTAATTAAAACGTGGTCTAAAAACACGAGAAGTCTAGTCTAAAAAACAAAAAAAATTGTATCAAAAGGGATAATTGTTTTAAAAAAAAGGAAAATTCCCACTGGTAACCCTGCACTATGGAACATTTGTAATGGTAAACCGTTTTTTTTTTCAGTTTCAAAAATAACCCTATACATAGTAATATTATGCAAAAGTGACCTTAATGATGGTAAAACCGTACGTTAATTCAACCGTTAGTTTTATTGGTAAAAACTGTGGTGGTTGGGTGGGATGTCAGTGGGCTGGGTGGTGGTTGGGGGTTGGGGTTAACCTGGGTTAGATAAACCAATAAAACTAACGGTTGAATTAACGATTTTCCCATCATTAAGGTCACTTTTGTATAATATTACTAAGTATAGGGTTATTTTTGAAATTGAAAAAAAAAAACTGTTTACCATTGCAAATGTTCCATTATACAGGGTTACCAGTGGGAATTTCCCAAAAAAAAAAGGATTCTTCCATTTCCTGCTAAAGAAAAACATACAAAGAAAAATTCATTAGTCATTTACTAACATTGTTAGTATGTACATTTCAGGTACTTCACATTCAAATAAACAAAAAAAAAAAACAAAAGGGAGAAAACTGAAACCTGCACCATTTTACAATGTCTATTTATGGAAAGCAAATTCAGACTAAAGCTTCAGCAAAGGGCAAAGGCCGTTGGAGGTCTATTAATCAAATCTATGCAGACACGGAAGAACATTTGGGAACCATGTACAGTCGTATGAAAAGACAGGGTCTTTAGAAGCGAAGCATCATTGTTACACTTTGCCACCGCCGAGGGTGAACATGGGATTATACTGTAACTTTTGCCATCAGTATGGACACGAAACAGACCAGTGTGTTGACCTTCGGCATGCCATCCACCAGCTAATAGAAGATGGAAAAATTCCCATTCCTCCATCATGGATGCCCCCAATTGTGTCCTTCACTAAGGCTGATCTTCCCAAGGAACTAGATCCTCATCAAGCTTTGTACATCACTTTAAAATGCAATGGGCGAGAAATGACTAATGTACTAATAAATGATGGATTGACACTTAATGTTTGCCCCAAAGGAACACTTTATGAGTTAGGGTATAACAACATGTTATTAAGCCAACCTGATACAGTATTGGGAGCATACGACAATTCTTCAGGGAGCAGTATAGGAACGATCAATCTTTAAATGAGGTATAAAGAATGGATTTGTGATGCAGATTTCACGGTTGTCGAAGCTTTAACCTCATTCTCTTTGTTGTTGGGGCGACCATGGCTCCATGCGAACAAAGCCGTCGCCTCTCCTGCACTCCAAAAACTCAAATGCCCAACAACTTCGGGAACAATAACCATCCATGGGAATCCTACGCGACCAAGTAATTTCACCCCCGCACCGCTAACGGTAGAGGATGAAACAGGTTCTCAGGATGTTCCCCTCAACCCCTGCATGATAGGGAGTAATGTTCCTTCAGCACCCCAAGGATCCAATTCAGAAGCCATTTACACTAACACAATGACAATTGATCAACTCATCGCTTATGCCGACATCTGTTGCTCTCAGAATATGCCAATAGGACCTCTCAACACAGATCAGGCTGAAACCACCTCTGCCATAATCTTTTCTGATAAAGATCTCCCCGATAACCCAGTTCATAACAATGCTTTGTACATTGCTGTTGATCACAGTGCCACACATATCAAAGGTGTAATGGTCGATAACAGAGCTTCTGCCAATCTTTGTCTCCTCAGTACCCTTAAATGGCTCGGGTATTCCCCTCCTCAAGGAGAAACCTCAATAGGGACCATGGTTGCATATGATGGTTCCAAGCGGGAAATTATGGGGTCGACAACTATGATCTTGCGTATCGGAGCTGTCATACGAAAGGAGGACTTTATGATCATCGATTGCGAAGCTCCTTTCACAATGTTGTTGGGACCATCGTGGCTCCACGAAAACCATGCTATCATCTCGACGTTGCACCAAAAAGTAAAAATGGTAACTCCGCACGGAGTAATCACCATCCCAGGAGATATAGCCATGGGAGCAGCAATGCAAAAATCTCACATATCTCATGTGTGTCACTTAAATCACGAACAGAATGGCAAGGATTCCGTAGAAACTGCATCAAATATGCCGCCCTTAAACGGGTAAAATCCTATTTCCACTAGCCTATTCCCGAGGAGGATCTTGATCAACCGAATTGGATACCGGATATGAGATAAGTGAAGAGAATTGAAGAGAAGTTTCATTGGCTATACAAAGAAACATGGGCCGTTTACTGTGAGGGAAAAGAAAGTCCAACACACAAAGTTGCCGCCATCCAATCTATCATGGAACCCTATATATTTCTTGATGAAATTAATTATGAAACAAGAGCCTCTTGCATGCTGGTGTGCAAGGCATGGGCCTCATGGCTCCTCAGCTGAGAAGACAACCCCTTATATGTCAAGAAGAAGAAAGAAAGGTGGGACAGACGTCTTCAAACAGGAGAACATATGGCTTGACACCCGGTAAACTGAAGTCTGAAAAGTTTAGGAAGTACCTGATTCATTTAATCGCTTTTATATTGTATTTTGTAGATAGAGCTACGTGCGGCTTGATCCACTAAAAAAAAATATAAAAAAAATATCTAATGTTGTATGCATCTATCTTAGTTTCTCTACTATGTAATGTACTAAAAGGGGTACGTAGGCAACTCATTTTTTGAGTGCAGCTGCAAAACAATAAAAAAAAAGGAAAAAATAATGTTAAATTTCATTTTTAATATATCAGAACTACGTTGGGCCTGATTCTCCATTCAAAAAAAATTATCACCGGAAAAATTTCTTCCCCAAATCTAAATCCACTTATGGAGATACGTAGGCAACCTTCGGGTGCGGCCCTTTTTGCATTTAATACTTTCTTTTGTGGTTTCAGCACTTAGAAGTAATCAATAGATGCAGACCACTACAAAAGAAGAACGATATATGGGGCATTATAATTTGCCAAAATGAGGACACATGCCTCGTTATACCTCTTTTCTCTTATTTCTATAGTAGCAGGAAATGGAAGAATATTATCAAATTGATTTTGAAAATGTTTGTGTATTATCCCAAAACAAATGAGTCCAAGAGTGGCAGTTTAAAATGTAAATAAAAGGTTTAAGTCTAAAAAAAAAAGAGAATAACAAATCAAAGAAATCTAATGAAAAATCCCAAAACAAATGATAGAGTCAATGTTTTACACCTTTTAATAAATGATAACTGAAATTGGGGTAAAAAAAAGAGAGAGAATTTTCAAAGATATCATTTCTTTCATTCCTTGCAAAAAAAAAAAAAGAAAAAAAGAAACAAAGACTGGACAAACTTATGTGTTAACTTTTCATCTCATTTCACAGGAACTCTGCCTGGGCCAGCTCAGGAACTAGGCTGATTCGCCGAAGTTCTGACCATAGTGAACGTTCTCGGTCAGTAATACTGTCATCCTTGTCAACACCAGCTGTATTCTCTGCTACACGTCTCAACAACATGTCTGAAGTTCCCAACAACGAGCACCAACAAAACTCTACCCCTCCACCTGATCCAATGATTGAGCTCCGAGGACTTGTCCAAGCCATGCTTGACCGACAGGATAATATTGAGCAAACTGTGTTAGGCATAATGCGCCAAAGCGCCCATATGCCTTCTCCTCCTCCGGAGTCGGAAGTAGCTTCGCCTTTTCATCTTGAGCCTCTGAACAATGAGAGAGAAATTCCCACTAAACTCGATGAAGAAGTAGTCAAGCTTAAAGAAGTCTTAAAAGGCATGACTAAGGCTGAACCATGGATGGATATTCATGGATTAACTCTTTTCCGAAGGCACGATTACCCCATGGTTTCAAAATGCCTAATCTGACAAAGTTTGATGGGACCGGTAGCCCCACCAATTTCCTGAAAATGTATGTAGGGGCAATGAGTCCCGGGGGAGTGGAAGAATCCTTGATGGCCCAACTATTTCAACAATATTTAGATGGTGCTGCAGCACATTGGTTCCTCAACCTTGAAAATACAAAGAAATCCACTTGGGCTGACATAGTCAGAGAGTTCTCAAACCAATACAAGTATAATGAATAAATTGATGTTACTAGAAGGGATCTGGAGACCACTTGTCAAAACCTTAATGAGACATTTTCTTCATTCATCACTCGATGGAGAAACAAGGCTTCCAAAATGATGAGTAGGCCTAATGAGGAGGAACAGCTGCAAATGGTTGTGAAGAACCTTCTTCCTGTCTATCAGAAGCATATGTCATACTAATATTTCCTGACTTTCAAAGCTTTGGTTGCTACGGGAACTTTAGTTGAGGATGCTGTGAAAATGGGAGACATCAAGAAAGATGAACCTATTGGCGGCGCTACTTATAATGTAAAATTTGGAAATAACAAAAGAGCCTTAAACAATGATTCAGCAGCTCCTAAGACAACTAATGCGATCCATGCCATTGGCGCATCGTCTGCATTCCAGTTGAAACCACAAAGTAACTTTACTCCTTTGAACATGACTTATTCCCAAGCTCTCTCCAAGTTAAAAAAGGCCAATCTCATTCAACCCTTGAATCCACGCCCACCTCCTAAAAATCCTTACCCTGGTTATGACCCAAATCAAAACTGTGAATGCCATCAAAGCCCGGGGCATAATACTGAAAACTGCACGGCTCTAAAGCATCAAATTCAGAACCTTGTGGATGATGGAAAACTTTCTCTTGGATCCATCTCCAATAAATCAAATGACTCTCAGCCTAACATCACAAAAAACCCCCTACCTAATCATAAACCCTCATTCGCCATTAATGCCATCTCTGCTGCTTCGGACGGATGCGATCCAATTCAGTTAATCCGCAAGACAGTTCCTCAGATGTATGAAATGCCGATAGCCGTAGGTTACAAGTGCCTGGTCTATGACTATTCCACTCAAGAAAAAGTTAAAATGATGCCTTGTAAAGACCCCAGTTTCTCTCTCAACAAGGATCCATTCTCTGACATGTGTGGAACTTTGGATTATGATGGTGCCTTCTTCATTTTGGACTCTGATGCTGATGAAGATGCTTCTTCGGTCTTAACAATTGTGGAGAAAAACACTGGAGGACATTCCACCACTCCAAATACATACCGGCGCCCCATCTGCCTCGATGATCTTAGTGATGAGGAGTATGTGGATATCTCTCATTTGACTAGAGCAGGCCGCCATTTTAAACCATCCCATTTGGAGGATGAAAATCCTTTGGAGGTATTGAGATGGAAGGAAAAGGGCAAAGAGCCAATGACATAGGAAAGTAATAAGGAAGATGATGCTATCAAGCGCATGAAAGAAGTAAATGCTAATGTTTCCATCTGGAAATTGTTAATGCATTCCCAGTCTCATAGGGCAGCTGTTCTAAAGCATCTTAATGAAGCCTCTGTAAGCTCTTCTATAACACCTGACCAGATGGTGGGGCTCATTCATGGGGTAGATCGAACTCTCATGTTCACAGACAATGATCTCCCTGACAATATCAACCACAACAATTCATTACACATCACTATACGCTGTAATGGATGGGAGATACCTAGGGTGTTGATCGACAATGGCTCTGCAATCAATGTTTGCCCTCTGCGTGTGCTAACAAGGCTTGGGTATTCAAAAGAAGATCTGGTACTATCCAACCAGGTGCTTAGAGCATACGATAATGCTAAGAGAGGAGTATTGGGTTTGATCAGCCTCCTCATTGAATATGATCCTGTGGCAAGGAAGGTGGAATTCATGGTCATTGACATACAAGCCTGTCTTAACTTCTTATTAGGAAGACCATGGCTGCATGAAAATGGAGCTAGTAGCCTCTACTCTACATCAGAAGGTAAAGCTTCTCACTGATCAGGGTGCTGTGACTATTTCTGGTGATCCAGAAATTATGACCATCTCCAACGCCAGAAAATTGGTATTGTATCTGAATGAAGTAGAGGGCACTAGGTTGGATGGTTAATGAGGTCCCAGCTGCCACACCAGATGCAAGCGCTGAAGGAACAGAACCAGAGTATAGTGAGGATGACGAGGAAGAAGTGGGAGCTCCAAGCATTGACACTCATGATACGTCAATTGAAGCACTAGAGGAATCCTGTGTCGGCAATCCTCAAGACAATGATGATCATGACTCAAAGAAGAGATCTAGGACCGACGATTTTGACCTGGACTTTAATGTGGTATGCCCTATTCGAGAGGTTCACACTGAGTCACTGATTCTCTTTCTGGGATATTAACATGAAGGTCATTATCGTGAGTTACCACAATTTAGAAAATTTGATGGGAACAATGATCCTTTTGTCCACTTAGTGGGATTTGTGAATGCCTTGCATCCATGGGGCATACCAGAGGAAGATTACCCCATGCTGTTTGACAAGAGTTTAGAAGGACCAGCTATAGACTGGTACTATTCTTCAGATTGTGTAGATTGAGCCAGTCGGGAAAATGCCAGCCAAGCCTTTGTTAATTGGGCTCTTGAGCATAAACAAACTGATGTCAAGAAATTTAAGCTAGTCACTTTGTGTCAAGGCGGCTTGGAAACTTTCTCGCACTTTTTTCCAAGATGCGCTTACATTCACACCCAGCTACGTGTCCCTATTACTGATCAGGAATTCATGCTTATATTGCTGCGAAACTTGTACGATTTCTATTATCGTCACATGGTTACTATCAAATACACCTCTCTCAGCCACATGGAACAACATGGTTTCGACATCGCTACTCTGAAATTGCAAGAAAAACGACCTCGGGAAGATCTTGAAACTCCCAACACAAATCCAAGGGTATATGCTTAGATGGATGAACCATTGAGTATAGTGTGTGACCGTCTTCGGAGGCAAGGTATACTTCAAGTTCCAGTGCATGTGCACTGTTTACCCCTTCCTAGAACAGACATGAGCAAACTCTGCGCTTATTGTCGTCAATTTGGGCATGAAACTGATCGATGCCATGACCTTTACTACAAAGTGCAAAGCCTGATTGATTGAGGCATCATTAGTCCAACCCACAAAGAAATACCTATAAAGATGGTGTCGTCATGTCTGCGACCGCAATCCCAAGTCGATATCTTTCACAAACTGGTTGAACAAGGTAAGATTCATCCACTTCCCAGACACCCAGGGGCAGGTCCTGTAGGGTCAAATCTCCACAAGTACTGCCAATATCATCAGTTGCATGGTCACGGCACAAACCAATGTCATGCTCTCAGCTATCGCATTAAGCAAATCACCCACATAGCTCTTGTCTACCGCAAAGCTACTTGATCATTTCCTAGAAAGAGAAAAGTCTTCGGTAAAAATCCTATAGGGGGTTAGCCCATAAAAAAAAATCTTTCAGCCCGTTAGTATCAGAGAACTACGTGCAGCTTGAATCTGCATTATCACTTACATTTGCATTGCGAGATCACTCCACCTATGTAACACCTGGGGTACGTAGGTAGCTCAATATGAGTGCAGATGCTTTATTAAATAAAAAACTTTAGTTCTTTCTAAAATAACGAACTACGCTGAGTCTGATTCCTCATAAAATGCACTTGGAGCAATGGGGATATGTAGGCAACCTTCGGGTCGACTCAAATATATTAACCATTGTATTTCAGGACAATGTGATCAGAATTCAAGATGCCAGTCATCATAGGAGCAATTTCAGAATGCTGAATTGACGCATCAATGGGGATACATGCCCTAATCTCTATATTTCTTATCTTTGTTCAAATATTAAGCAGGGAATGCAAGAATGAAAAAAAATATGTTTTCAACCCCAATGATAGTAAAATCATTTAAAAAGGTCAAAATAAAGTCAAAAAATAAAAATAAATAATAAAATAATACAAAAGCAAAATTGCGAAGGTGGATCATTCCAGTCAAAATATGGCAAAGTTGTTTTCGAAAATTTTCTTTACTCTGCAATGCATTCTGCAATATGTGGCCTTCTTCTCTTTTCTTTTAATTCTTTTTCTCTACCTTTAGGCCCAAAAAGAAGAAATTTGTCCCTTCTCTAAGAACGACCATTTACCGTCAGAAAACAAACACCACAGCCCTACCCACGAATGCGGCCAAAGAGCCTGTAGGGATTGCCATGCAACCTCTGTCCAAAGGATTTCAAATTATGATGAAGATGGGTTATGCTCAAGGAGCCGGATTAGCGCATGATGGTAGGGGAATGAAGCAACCGATCCCCGTAGTAGACAAGCAGAACTGACATGGATTAGGATATGATATGAGCAGCACTTCTCAATGGTCAGTTCATCCTGCAAGAACAGAGGATTTTACCGGGATTGGAAATATTCTTCAATGAAGCTAGGAATTTGGACTTAATCAAAAGTTGGTTTGTCCGAGAACAAAACATTAAAAAAGAAAATGACTGGGTGGATAATCTGGAACATGGAGTCCTTAAGAAGCTTTTCGCTTCTGAGTCCTCTAGGGAAGGGGATTTTGACCCGGTGTCTTTGATGATACCTTTTGGCGAAAGCATTGAACATAAGTGGAGTATTGAATGTCAGGCAAAAGACGGGCCTATAGAATTTAAAATATTTTTAGGAAACCATCCTCCACATCCATCTCATGAAAATACCTTTTCACCTCCTTCAGATGGATATCATACCGATAGCTCATCTTCCAGTCAATTTGCCTTGCATACCCAGCCAGAAGACTCTGATAGTGAGGAAATTGAATGTGAACCTTTATCTAAATACATTTGCATGCAAGATGTTATTTCTGACAGTGAACTTAATAATGATGAATCACTTGATACAACTGAAACATACATAAAACCCATGTAAGAATCCATTGTAATTAATATTGGTACAGAAAATGCTGTAAAAGAAGTAAAAATAGGATCATTCCTCTCCCCAACTGAACAGTTTATGTTTATTGCATTATAAAAAGAGTATGTAGATGTGTTCGCATGGTCTTATGCTGATATGCCTGGTGTTAATAGAGAAATTGCGGAACATCGCATTCTGTTACATCCTAAAAGCAAGCCTAAGCAGCAAAAGCTCCGCCAAATGAAGCCAAAGGTTAGTCTGAAAGTGAAAGAAGAAATCCAGAAACAGCTTGATGCCAAATTTATCCAAGCTGTAAAACATCCAAGTTGGCTCGCCAATATAGTGGTTGTACCCAAAAAGGATGGGAGAGTTTGGGTATGCATTGATTTTCGAGATTTGAATGCTGCATCACCAAAAGATTGCTTTCCTCTACCCTACATCGATGTTCTTGTTGATAGTATGGCAGGTCATGTAATGTTTTCTTTCATGGATGGATTCTGAGGGTATAATCAAATACTCATGGCTCAATAAGACATGACAAAGACATCTTTCATCACTCCATGGGGCACTTTTTGCTACCGAGTTATGCCTTTTGGTCTCAAGAATGCCGGAGCCACATATCAAAGGGTTGCGACCACTATCCTTCATGACCTCATCCACGATATTGTGGAAGTTTATGTAGATGACATGATTGTGAAAAGTGAAGATAGTGAGGGGCGTATTCCTGCATTAAGGTCCTTCTTTGAAAGAATCAGGAAATACAATTTAAGGCCGAACCCTCAAAAATTTGTGTTTGGCGTCACTTCGGGGAAGTTGTTGGGATTCATTGTCAGTCAAGACGACATCAAAGTGGACTCTAAAAAGGTGAAGGCTATTCAGGAATTACCTCCTCCAAAAACAGAAAAAGAAGTAAGAGGATTTCTCGGTATAATTCAATATATCAGCAAGTTCATCTCACAACTCACTATGAGATGTGAAACTATATTTAAGCTGCTCAGAAAAGGGGCATCCCATGAGTGGAATGAAGAATTCCAGGAAGCTTTTGATTCTATGAAAGAATTCCTTTCAAATCCACTTGTTCTAATGCCACGTAGACTAGGAGAACCTCTGATTTTGTACCTCACTATCATTGAAGCGGCTATGGGAGCTCTCTTAGCCCAATATCATGAGGGAACAAAGAAAGAGGTCGCCATATACTATCTCAGTAAGAAATTCCTTGAGTATGAGACAAGATATACCCCACTGGAAAAAGCATGTATCTCCTTGGTATATGCCACAAAGAAGTTGAGGCATCACCTACAAGCTCATACCACCTATCTAATCTTAAGACTTGATCTAATCAAGTATCTGTTTGAGAAACCCATTCTTAGTGAAAGATTGACGAGATGGCATGCTATGCTTTCTGAGTTTGATATTCAATGTGTCAGCCAGAAATCTGTTAAAGGATGAGCCATATCTGAAGCCCTAGTAGAAGGACTAGTGTCAGGAGATGAATATGATGATGCATTCCCTGATGAGTACTTATTATTCATTAGCAGTCCACAATGGTGCATGTACTTTGATGGAGCTTCTAATAGGAGAGGTAATGGAGCAGGGGTTTTGTTAGTAGATTCCGATGGAGTCCATATTCCATTTGCTGTCAAGCTGGATTTCCCAACAACAAACAATACAGCCGAGTATGAATTAAGCCTGCATATATGGAGTAAAGGCCGCCTTGGTAGCAGGGGCAAGACATCTCACTGTGTATGGAGATTCTAATCTCATCATATCTCAAACATTAGGAATTTGTAGGGTTAGAGATGAGAGACTTCAGCTCTACACAGAGCACCTTCAAGAATTGATCCCTTATTTTGATGATATCAGCTTCAAACATCTTCCTCGAGAACAAAATAGTTTCACTGATGCTTTAGCCAATCTCGCTGTTAATTTAACATGGGAAAATGGTACAAAGATCCAGTCAGTTTTAATTAAAGAAAGGAAGGAACCAATAGTGACGGTAGCACAAATTGTCTGCGCGCTGGTTCAACAAGATGATGATGATGTCTGGTATAAGGATATCAAGAATAATCTGGAAACTATGCAATATCCAGAGGAAAGTGGCAAGAAGGACCGCATAGCTATCAGAAGGCTAGCTGCTCATTTTCTCATACTAAAAGGCAGAATGTATCACAAAGGGTTTGATGGTACTCTGCAACTCTGCGTAAATGACAGCGAAAAGCAAGTCATCATGGAAGAAGTTCATGGAGGGGAATGCGGACCCCATATGAATGGAAGAATGCTGGATCATAAAATTTTGCGAGCAGGTTTCTATTGGAGCACTCTAGAAGGCGATTGCATCAGCTTTGTTCGCGCATGCAAGCAGTGTCAAATATTTGCTAACCTCAATCATATGCCACCTGTGTTACTACATAATATGACTTCTCTTTGGCCGTTTTCAAGTTGGGCAGAGACATAATCGGACAAATTCATCCAAAGGCTTCAAATGGGCATCAGTATATTCTTGTAGCAATTGATTACTTTTCGAAGTGGGTTGAAGCTGCATCATTTTCAAAGCTAGGGGAAAAGCAAGTCTCAAAATTTGTGATTAACAACATCATCTGTCGGTATGGCATACCTTTTGAAATCATCTCTGATAATGGATCACAATTTGAGGGTCATCTGAATACCACTCTTGCAAAATATGCAATCAAGCATCATCAGTCCTCACCTTATCGTCCCCAAACAATTGGAGCGGTGGAAGCAACCAATAAGACAATCAAGACTATTGTTGCCTAGATGACTAAAAAGACTAGGGAATGGCATGACAAACTACCATATGCCCTTTAGGGAAATAGGATATCAATTAGGACTCCAACATGAACAAGGTATTATTTGGTTTATGGGATGGAGCTAATCCTACCAGTTGAGGTGGAGATACAATATCTCAAGATCATAGCAGAATGTGAAATCTCGGAAGACCAGTGGCACAAAACTCGCTATGATGAGCTTGCATTCGCAGGTGAGCGCCGATTACAAGCATTGCATAACATACAACTCTATAAACGGAGAATTGCTCGTGCATTTAACAAAAGGGTTCGAGATAGAGACATTCAAGAAGGTGATCTAGTTTTAAAAGAAAATAGAGCTCCGTTGCATGATCCTTGAGGAAAATTCAAGCCTAACTGGTCTGGACCATTCCTGGTCAAGCATGTCACCACGGCTGAAGTAGTGAAGCTAATGGATTTTTGATGGAAATGAGTTCACCCATTTCACTAATCTTGATTAGTTGAAGAAATATTACGCTTAGGCATCAAAGTAATTGTAATTGTCATGATCAAGTAACCAAATAGTTTGTGGGTTTTGTATCATATCTGGTTATTCTTAATAAACATGCCATGAGTTTCTAGATGTTCATATGATGTATGCAAAAAAAGAAGAAGAAAGAAAAAACCAAAAAAAGAAAAAAAAGGGAAAAAAACGGAAAAAAGAAAAAAACGGAAAAAGGAAAATAGGAAAAAAGGAAAAAGGAAGAATGATGAAACATGTCTTTGATTATTAAGGTTTATATGTTATGCTTTTATGTGTCATATGATTAGTTAATTATGATTTGCATGTCATATTTAATGTTAAAGTGTGCACGTGTTTAGAATTGTGTTCACATTGAATTTCTCACAAGTAGATAATTCTCACAAACAGATCTTTTATTCATCCCAACTGGGGTACTTCATTTCATACATTCATACATAAAAAGACATAAAGCCTTCATTTCCTATAAACTTAATAAAAAAGAAGTAAAAAATAAAAATAACACAACATAGAAAATAAACATGACAATTCTCTCAAACCCTTCTCCTCTTCATGGTAGGCTCGTCTGAATCTTTTTCTTGACCAATATCCGCTAGAAGCCATTGAAGGTAATCTTCATCAATCAGTGGAAAGGAAGGTTCCGGTAGCGTTGATATAATTTTAGCCTCCTGCCATAAAGTAGGCATTCTCTGAATACCACTCATATCAGCCTCATAAGTGGTACAAGATGGAAGAACCTGGAGGGCAGGATTGTGCTCTAGCTTCCAACCAATTTGCCTTAGACATCTCCATGGAAGGTAGAAAGTGACTTGGCAAAGCCCGGGTAATTGTACACCTCTGCCACCAGAATTGCAATATACAATTGCACTAATGCCAAGGTGGCTTGTGACCCACTTTATGTCTTGATGTAGAAAAAAATCCTCCCACCCACCATTTTTGCTCAGTTGATAGAAGAAAGGAAGAAGGCCTCTCTCCCGGACATGACTAGTTTTGTAAGTAAGACTCTTGTGGGGTTTCATGAGAGAAATTTTTTCTAATAGCCATAAATGAAGGGCTGATGGACATCCCTTCACAAAGCTTTGAGGGTTTCTTTTGAGTTCATCTAAGCCAAGGAACATTTCCCCAAAAATAAGTGGTCCAAGACGACCCCAGCTAATAATTTGAGGAATAAGTGAAAGACACCGAACATGGCATGCATTTAAAGTCCATTTAGCAAGGGTACTTCCCAAAATTATAAGAATGCAAGCATTTTCTCTAGCAATCCAATAGTTGGCATTGTTAGAAAATTTCCAAGTGCCAAATTGGAAAGTCAATAATAAGTTGACAAGAAATACCTCACCATATTGTAGGTAGTTTCCATAAAGATTTTCCAGAAGATGTAAAATCGTTGATAAATCTCCCGAGATCCTGGTAGGAGATCTAGGTGTGATAACTGGACCATTGAATGGTAAGCCTAGTAAACCTTCGACCTCTTCAACAAGAGGCACAATCTCCCGGTCTCCAAAGCGGAAGACATGGCGAGTTTCATCCCAAAATTTGGAAGCAGCATGAATCATGTCGTAACAAATAGGAAGTGAAAGCAAAGGCATAAGCACTTTAGTGAAGCGGGAAGAGGAAAAGGATTGCCTTGGTTGCTCCAACTTTCTTGTGATCCCCGAGAGTTGTTTTTTCTCCCCACTCCGCATATCATTAGCTTCTTCATAAGTAAGAAACATTTTTGTGAAAGGAAAATTTAGAGAAAAGATTGGAGTAGTGGAAATGGTGCATTTGGAAATGAAGAACTATGCCCCTTTTATAGATGGAGAAGATGATCATCCATGATTTATGCCATGGAGAATGAGTTTGAGTATTGTCCATAGGATAATAAGGAGCATCCTTCACAATGGTAAATGACCAAGCATTTGTGGTATGACACTTCTAATAAAGCCGAACATAAAAAAACTGTGTCAATGATGAATCAAGAACGTTGATACAATCCCTTTTCCTAATGATTATCCAAAATAATGACCTTGATCAATCTATTTTATATAGTGATCATCATTTTCTAATAAAGCAAATAAGCATTATGCATGAAAAATTTTCTGAAAGATTTCGGAAAAACAGATAAAATTTTGCCATATGAGGTTTGGCCCATCATAGAAGATAATAACCTTTGATAGCCCTTTTAGGTGACAAGATTTAACAATGCATCACTCTAAGGTGACATGACCTGACGATGCATCATTCTAAGGTGACATGACCTGACAATGTCCTAATTTAAGGTGACATGATAACACATGGAGTCATAAAAAGTAAGTAATGGTGACTTGACAACTTGTTTGTCATCAAGGCCATAAAAAACTGTAATAACTGGAGTCGACTTGTTAATTGTCAGAATTTCTCACATTAACAAAAGACAAATTCTGAAGACTAAAAAAGACGATGATGAAATCGCATTTTCAATTTTAGAAAGTTAATTGGGATTTTCTATCTAAGACGACATTAAAGTTGCATTTAAAACTTTGAGAAAATTAATTGGGATTTTTACTTAAAACGACAATAAAGTCACATTTTTAAATTTTAGAAAATTAATTGGGATTTTCTACTTAAGACGACGATAAAGTTGCATTTTCAAATCTTAGAAAATTAATTGGGATTTTCTACTTAAGACGAAAATAAAGTCGCATTTTCAATTTTAGAAATTAATTGGGATTTTCTATTTAAAGACGACGTCAAAGTCGCATCTCCTATTTTAGAAAATTAACTGGGATTTTCTACTTAAAGCGAACAGAAGTCGCAAGTCATGTTTTCAAAATAGCACTGATGATAACTATTTTCTATGGAGAATATGCTATCTCAAAAGAAATTTTCTGTCAAAATTTTGTGTCTTTTCAAACATTGGCCTTCATTTTCTCCGAAACTCGACCAATGTGGGGCATTTTGTAGACAACAAATTTTGAACCCCTTTTTCGGATAAAAAAGTTTTGAAAAATAAAAATAACAAAATCGTCATGCATCGTGGAGCGCGCGCCCGGAGCGTGAGTTTCATTCCGTAGCACGATTTTCCCTTTTTGCGTATTAGTCATACAGTTTCGGCTTAGAAGTATAATTTTCGTGAGTCGTAAACAGTAACTACAACCACCGTTTTAATAAAATGATTCATAGTATAATCATACTCGTCTTTATTTAATATAACGAGTTTTTGTTAATTGTCTTAAGTTAGTCTTTCGGAAAAATGAAAACGAGTCGCGATTAGGCGTCGGGATTTTAGTCGTATCCCAAATCCGGCATTAATCAGTTTTATTGATGGTCAAGTCATTGTTCATTGGATAAAGAATACAAATATATTCTTTAGCCACTAATCACATCCTTTATCCATTAGTTAGAGAATAAGAATCATGAAAAGATGTGAGAATAATAATCAAATCCCATGTGTAAGAGGGGGAAATCCAGATTCTTTCCGTAGCAATCAAGTGTGCGCCAAGCACACAATCATGCATTAGACGCATGATTGTGCGCCTAGCGCACAAGCATGCTCTGCTCCAGACGCAGAGCCTTGCGCCTGGCGCAAGGCGCTGTGCCTAGCGCAGCTTCCTGCGCTAGGCGCAGCATCCTGATCAGTTTCGTTTTGCACGATTTTCAATATAATTTTTTTTACATATTAGGATGTTTTAGGAAGAATATTTTTTGAAAATCTGATTTTGCCTCATTTATGAGAAAATCCTAAAAGAATAAGAATATTTGTATTTCCAAAGAGATTTGGTGATGTCATTAGGGTGATGTCATTAGAGTGATGTCATTAGGGTGATTAAGGATGAAGAAAACATATAATTTTTTGGGTGAAAAATCTGATTTTCTACCTCTTTGAAACCCTAGTTCACCTCCTTCATTTCTCTATAAATACCTTCATTTTTTTTCACTTCAAAGGCAAGTTGAAAAGAGTTCAACTTAATTTCACTACTTCTCTCATCTTCTCTACTCACTTAGAAATTAAGAAAATCACCAAAAAAAGGTAGAAAAATTTGCAAAAAGGAAGTGCTTCATTGAGCTAGCAAGGTAAAATTGAAATTCTTGTTTATTTTGATTATTTTCTTAATCATGTACTAACCTTCTTTCTTGTTTTCTTCTCATCATTTTTTTTAATCTTTGGAGTGATTTGGGTATGTGGAAGTCCTAATAGGTTCCCAACCTTAGATCACCCCACCTAGAATAGTCACCTCTAATGGGGTGACTCTTAGAAAACAATGTGATTATGTGATTTTCCTTAATCAATTTGTTATTCATCACAAAAAATAATTTCATAAAAAAATTCAAGAAAAATTGTGTAAAAACATCTCCATAAAAAAACATGTGATGCTGTTATTATAGTCAGTTTTACTTTCCTATATTATTTCATTTTTTCGTCTGCATTAATTACATATTTTTTAGGATTTAAGTTTTTTCCTACGAAGTGCAAGATGTTTCCAACAACTGGGATTTGGAATTTCTAAACAACAAATTTTGTACAAATAATTAAAATTCATACAACTTTGTTGTGCAAAACTGATTTTGTCCAGTACCACATAAGCTTGTCTTGTTAAAAAAGTTTAAAATAAAATCATTTATATAAAACTAAAAACATCAAGTTTGAAGAAAACATCAGTATCTTTTCAAAAATATAAGAATCATGTTCATATGAATTCTATACAATTTTACATCATTTTTACAAAATCATTCATGTAAATCACTAAATTTCAAAATACTGATTTCCTCTTCAGTTAAGAAAAAAAAATGGTCTTAAAAATGTCCAATTCAATTGAAAATTTCCATTCTAGTTTTTCAAAGTGTCTAGAATGTTCATACCAAAATTCACTTCAAATTAAGTTCAATAAGTTAGGTTTCAAAGAACAAATTGAACAAAGGTCCTATGTTTACCAGTTTTGACATAAAATTCACCATAATTCAAGTGGTCACTAAAAACTTGTGAAATATTGATACAACATAAAGAACTCACTGATCTATCCATAGATGTATCATATGCTCAGTTTAACACTTTGTACAGAAAGTTATGAATTTTGTAAGTCAGTACAAGAATAAAAAGGCAATCTGAAAAATGAAATAAAGTGATTAACTCAACTTTCATAAAAAAAAATGTTTTCTTTTCCTACGAAAATGTGAATTAAAAGTCATTAAATCTTAAGTTTATCTTAAAATGACTCATTTTATCATGCAAATAAAAAATCAATAAAAATTGTCATAAAAATCAAAATAAAAAAGGTTAATTAATCTCTAATTTTTCACAAGTTTATAAATAAACATGAATTCCAAAGCCCATTAAAGGAAATGAAGATTAAGGAGCATCATGGTGAAGATCAAGATTGAAGATTTGTATATATCATAGGTTTTGTACATTTTGTTGTAATAATGATTCTTTGTATATAGTTATTGCATCACTCAATTAATAAAAAAAACATGGAGATGTTTATGTATAATTTTCATAAATAATTCCACAACTCTTTTTAATAAAATGAGCAACAAATGTTACAAATATTGCATGTTTAAGTTAAATTGTATGATGATCCATCTTACATTTTAAAATGTGTTCTCCATATTCAAATGGATTAATCATATAATTTGACAAAATTAGATTGGTAATTATGATCTCCGAATTGATTTTAGGCCCTTTCACGTGTCTCACTTTAAATGACAAAATTCCAATTAGCCAAACACAAATCCCCAAATTCGATCTTGTTGTAGTCTAACATCGACGACTCTTTTCTAAGACACTTGGGCTCATCAGAGCCGTCCACGTGTCACCTTAGTTAAAAAAGAGAAAAGCCTTGAATCTCTGGGCTACACTCATATGAGGTAAAAGGTTTAAATTCTGGCCCAACAGTCAGAGCCCAGTAGTGCCAAATGGCTGAAGGAGAGTGGTTAATAGACATTCACCAGTCATGGTCAGCCACGTGTCATAATCTGATTTCTCAGCCAATCAGAGGCTGCTATGGTAGGTCAATTTTTAAGGTTAGCTGTCAACTTGCTATCACTATAAATACCCCTGAAATCAGGAGAAAAACACATTCAATGCAAACAGTGCAAAGTTACTCTGATAAAATTCTCTCTCACTTTCTCTTTCTATCTCTACTTTATCTCACTACTCCTGATAACTGACTTAAGCATCGGAGGGGGAGCCACCACCCAAACCTCCAGGGTGGGTCCCTTTGTGCAGGTTCGGGAGCAGAGCAAAGACTAAGGACTAAGAGGATTCAGACATCGTTGCATAAGTCTCCAGCTGAAGAACACTCACGATACTAATTTACTTGCTCGACAAGGAAGCTAAGCCTACAGCTTACTTGTTGGACAAGTAGATAAAACATTTGGCGCCGTCTGTGGGGAGACGCAACGATGACTGATTGTCAATCATCCAGCATTGCCAGAAATCGAAGCCTTCAAGTTAATGTCGAAGATACGGTGGAGCATGAAAGACGACCTCGAGGAAGAGATAGACCTCCAGCCATCGTCAATGTTCCTGGACCAAGCCAGAACCGGCCATCCAAGTTAATCTAGATGGTCCGGTGGATCGCCGCCCACCCGGAGAATGTTTTGAATGATTTCCGGACCAGGATGGCGGAGGTCGTCCAGGAACAGATTAAAAGCAATATGTCGTTTTTCCATCACAACCCGGAGCCAGCTGCTAACAATCCACCTCGCCCTAGAGGACGTTCTGATGTAGATCGTCCAGGTCCTAGTCGACCTGTTCTTCAGGAACCCTCTAAGAGGACAGCGAGAGGAAAGCGCCGATGAAGATACCGATCGGAGAAGAAAGATGGATTGGAACCTGGTGGTGAGGACCCAGGACCATGTCCATCCTAGTGGGCACCGAATGGAAACCGACGCCAGGGATTACTTAGAAGCAAAGAGGGCTGCGGCTTTGCAACGTTCAGCTACAGGATCTACCCCATACCTGAGAGACCCTCCTTTGAGGTTGTCGTCCAGAGGGGAAGGCCGAAGTTTATGCCACTCTCTTGTTCATCCACGACAGGAGAAGACCGTGGCTCAGCCCATGGTCTACAGGCGTCCAAAACCAGCCAACACTTCATCCAACCCAGTAATGAAAGAATATCGCAAGGAGTTCATACCCATTGAGGGACAGCTGGGAGCTCTCCAAATCAACTGGCCTACTCCATTCTCGGCCAGGATTATGGAGACGCCCCCCTTCCCAAAGGTAAAACTCCCAACCATTGAGCCTTTCGATGGAACTACCGATCCGGACGATCACTGTTCGCTTACAAGCATCGGATGTACGTCCAAGGAGTGGACGACGCTACTTGGTGTAAGAATTTTCCAGCTACTTTGAAAGGAGTAGCGTAGAAGTGGTTTAACAATCTTCCCCCCAATTCAGTCAACAACTTTACTGAACTCAGCTTCTTATTCACTAGTCATTTTGTTGCCAACAAGCAAGAGCAAAAGACGAGCATGCACCTAGGCAAGGTCATTCAAGGACCTAAGGAGGCTCTTAGAAGCTTCGTTAAGAGATTCAACCTAGATACGCTTCAGATCCAAGATCTTAATGCTGGAGTGGCTTTTGACGCTTTCATTAGGGGACTAAGGCCAGGAAGTTTCAAATTTGACCTTGTTAAGAAGAAAATCTCCACTCTTGCTGAGGCTTTGAGGGAAGCCGAAGCATTTATTCATGCCACCGAAGTATGTGCTGAGGCAAAGCATCCCGAGTCTAAGAAGCCTGAAGAGGTTGCTCAGCCAAAAAAGAGCAACCCCAAGAAGGCCGAGACTTGGGCGATAACCTCCAACACCACTCCGGCTAGAAAGAACAAGAGAAAGGAGGCCGAGCCATCCTCATCCAATCCTGTTGAGTTTAACAAAGACCAATACTCCATCCTCATGGAGATTAAGGATCAGTATGAGTTGAAGGCCCCAGCTGAAATGAAAACTCCTTATAGAAATAGGGATAAGAGCAAGTATTGCCACTTCCACAAAGATTGTGGTCATGAGACCAATGAATGTAAGCACCTCAAGAGAGCTTTGGAAGAGTTAGCCCAAAAAGGAAAGATGAATTCCTATATGGCTCAAGGGGGAAGGAAGTTTCCAAGGAAAGATGACTGGCATAACAAGAAGAAGGAGAGTGCAAGCAAAGACGAAGATGTTGTTCTCGTAATCTCAGGTGGGTTTGCTGCTGGGGGACCAACCAATAGAGGGCACAAAAACTACCTTAGGGAGCTCAGCCAAGTTTTATTAGCCGATCAGACAAAGGCTGAGCCCTTCCCAAGGGTGGTAGTTAGTGAGCAAGATCGGGGCAGGTTGAGGACTCCCCATGATGATCCCTTGGTTGTAGAGATGAAAATAGCAAACTTGAGAGTAAGAAGGATCCTGATCGACACCGGAAGTTCGACGGACATCATTAGTGCTGATTGCCTGTCCAGACTAAAGTTTGAGGAGAAGAACTTAGTTCCCGTTCACCATCCCATCATAGGGTTTGGGGGAGGAGTCATCCATCCCATGGGAACTGTGACTTTGCCCGTTCGAGTGGGAGAGAAGGAAGCCTCAAGAACTCTGTTTATCAAGTTCTTGGTGGTCCGAGACTTGACAGCCTACAATGTCATTCTTGGACGACCAACTCTGAATCATGTCAAAGCGGTAATAGTAACTCACCTGATGTTGATGAAGTATGAGTGTGACGACGGCAAGATTGGCTCCTTGTATGGAGACCAGCAGGCGGCTAGGGAATGTTACCTGACTACTCTGAAACCATCATCATGGAAGGCAGATAAGCAAGACCAGACGAAGGTTGCTGGCGGAAGGAAAACGTCTTAAATAGAGAAAGATCAGACGAAGGTTGCCAGCGAAAGGAGAACGTCTGGAATAGAGAAAGATCAGACGAGGATGGCTAACGAGAGGAAAACGTCTGGATTTGTCAAAGACCAAGTCGCCTCGTTAAAGCCGACCATGGAGAGCCCTCAGACGCTTCTTGCTCCCTCAAGGAAAGCGTTAGAGCACCTCCCCAACAAGAAGAGGAAATATGAAGTCATCAAGGAAGAACCCTCCTCGTTTGAAGAGGTCATGGCCATCATAGGACTAGCAGTAGAACGTCCAGAGCCAGTAGAAGCCCCTGAAGAGGTACGTCTGGATGAAGCTCGTCCAGAAAGGACCCTTAAAATCGGATCTTCACTCGATCCTGGTTTCAAGGGTCATCTAGTCCACTTCTTTGAAAGAGTTTCAAGATGTGTTTGCCTATTGCGTTTAGGAAATGCCTGGAATTGATCCGGAAGTAGCCGTCCACCGGTTGAATGTTGATCCAAATTTGAAACCGGTTCGTCAGAAGAAGAGGCATTTGGGACCGGCTAGAAACCAGGCGGTCGACCAAGAGGTTCAGAAGCTGTTGGAATCCAAGTTCATCAAAGAAACCTATTATCCTGACTGGATAGCAAATGTAGTTATGGTGCCAAAGCCCAATGGCACCTGGAGAATGTGTGTGGACTACACTGACCTCAACAAGGCTTGTCCTAAGGACAGTTTCCCTTTGCCTAAGTTGGATTGTCTAGTAGACTCCACAGCTGGCCATGCTTTGCTGAGCTTCATGGACGCTTATTCGAGTTTTCATCAAATCCCAATGTGGCCATAGGATCGGGACAAAACGTCCTTCATTGCGAAAAAGGGCTGTATGGTGGGTGAGGATGCCATTCGGCTGCGCAATGCCCCGGCCACTTTCCAAAGATTGATCAATAACGTTTTTCAGCCGCAGTTGGGACGAAATATGGAGGCATATATTGACGTATGATAGTCAAGAGCCGTCAAGAAGAAAGTCATGTTGGTGATTTGAGAGAAACTTTTGAAACTCTCGGGAAATACAAGTTGAAGCCGAATCCCAAACAAATGTGTCTTTGGGGTTTTGTCGGGGGAAGTTTTTAGGCTTCTTGGTGGATCGAGGGGAATAGAAGCCAACCCCGAAAAGATTCAAGCTATTTTAGACATGAAGTCTCCTTCGAAGGTAAAAGAGGTACGGCGGGCGACGGGTTGCTTGGGCGCCCTTGGACGATTTTTGTCTAAGTCGGGCGACAAGTGCCATCACTTCTTTGCCACGATCAAGAAAAAAGCCAAGTTCGAATGGACAACGAGAGGCGGAGCAAGCCCTTCAACTTGTCAAAGATCATCTTCAGCATTGCCTAGGTTGGTCGGGCCCCACGAGAGGGGGAAAAGTTGTTTGTATACTTGGCCGTATCCACTCAAGCCGTGAGTGTCGTCCCTGTTGGCCGAACTAGAGTCCGTCCAAGTTCCCATATACTTTGTGAGTCACGTGCTCAAAGATGCGGAAAACAGGTATACTCCGGGTCGAGAAGTTTGGATTGGCCCCGGTCATGACCGAAAGAAAGTTGAGGCCATATTTCTTAGCGCACAGTATAATTGTCTACACTGACCAGCCCTTGAAGCAAGTTCTACAGAAGATGGAAGCTGCTGGACGAATGCTAAAATGGGCGGTTGAGCTTAACATGTTTGACATATCATTTGAACCAAGGAAAGCCATTAAAGGGCAAGCCTTGGCGGATTTTATAGTTGAGCTTACTCGGCCAACCATAGAACCAATATCTCGATCCGACTAGAGGAAGGAAGCATTGGACTCTCATGGTTGATGGATCGTCCACGATCAATGGATGTGGGGCGGGGATCATTTGTCAATCTCCCGAAGGAGATAAGTTTGAATATGCATTAAGATTCCAGTTCGGAGCGTCCAATAATGAAGCTGAATATGAAGCACTCTTAGCTGGAATCAAAATGTGCAAGGCGGTTTGGAGCTGTTGAGATCGAGGCCAAATCGGACTCCCTCTTAGTTGTCAATCGGGTTAATGGAGATTTTGAATGCAAAGAAGCATCAATGAGCAAATACATGCGATTGATCAAAGATGAGATAGAGCCATTAAAACGATTTGTCCTCGACCAAGTACCAAGGTCAGAAAATCATCAAGCCGATGCTCTCTCAAAATTAGCCAGCTCGGCAGAAGGTGATGTGCCAAGAACAGTTTTTTGGGAAGTCAAACCCAAAAAGAGCATCGACCAAGAACAGATTATGTTTCTCAGCCGAGGGACTGTCTGGATGGAGCCGATCATAGAATATAAGAAGACGGGACGATTGCCTTGAGATCCTGTAGAGGCTAAGTATGTAAAGGCTAGAGACAAGTGGTTTGAATTATGGGACGAGACACTTTACAAGAAGTCATTCAACCGGCCCCTGCTCAAGTGCGTCACCAGAGAAGATGGTCTGGAGGTCCTGAAAGAACTCCATGAAGGAGCTTGTGCTTCTCACATTGGGGGAAGAGCTTTAGGGGAAAAGGCTTTAAGGACGGGGTATTACTGGCCTACCTTAAAGGAGGATGCTCTAGTCTATGCAAAGAAGTGTGACAGTTGTCAGAAGCATGGAAATGTGCATCAGAAGCCGTCCAACTACTTAACCCCCATCTTGTTCCCTCTGCCTTTTGCCAAATGGGGCATGGATATCCTAGGACCTTTCCCTGTGGCCGCTGGGCAAAAGAAGTTTGTGATAGTGGCAGTTGACTACTTCACTAAATGGATAGAGGCAGAGGCCATGAGAGGAATAACAACGAACGACGTCAAGGGCTTCATCTGGAAAAACATTATAACTCGATTTGGCATGCCTCAGTCAATCGTCTTTGATAATGGTCCACAGTTCGAAACGCCTAAGTTGAAAGAGTGGCTGTCAGAAAGAGAAATAAAAGCTCACTTTGCGGCAGTCGCCCACCCACAAGCCAATGGGCAAGTTGAGTCCTTCAACAAGATTCTATCAAATGGAATCAAGAAGAAGCTGGATAACGCCCGGAGGACAATGGGTTGAAGAACCGCACGTTGGTGTTATGGTCCATTAGCACAACCGCTAAGAATTCCACGGGCGAGACGCCTTTCATGTTAGTCTATGGCACTGAAGCCGTCTTGCCCATTGAGGTTGAAGAGCCCACCCTACGAGTCATGTTATACACAGAAGATGCCAATTGGGCCGCATTGCGCACGGCTTTGGACCAAGTCCCAGAAGTCAGGGGCAATGCCTTGCTAAGAATGCAATTGTACAAACTGCGAATGGCTCGGGAGTTTAACAAAAGAGTTGTTAGACGACCACTCAAGGTGGGGGATCTCGTCCTAAGAAAGATGGAAGCGGTTGGACGCGCTAAAGAGTTGGGGAAGCTAACACCAAACTGGGAAGGCCCTTATCTGATTGTCCAGGAGGTACGCAGTGGGACTTTTCGTCTACAAGATCTAGATGGACGACCTATTCAGCGTCCTTGGAATTCGGACAACTTAAAGAAGTACCACGTCTAACTTAGATCTTCGTCAGATACCTGTAGGGCAATTTGTAGTTACTCCAAAGTGCCACGGTACATGTTAGTAAGAAAAGAATTGTATACATGTATCTTGGCATTCAGCTAAGCAAAATCCATATAATACAATTCCTACTTTCTTATCTCTTTGTTTATTTTCACCAAGTTACTTCACTTTGGGGCATTAAATCAGCAACTCGTCTAAAAGTGACAATAACTTGGACAAAATACAAACGAAAGCAGAACGTCAAAATTACTCGTATTTACGCCGAACATCACTCCCTCAAAGAGATCGGCCAAAATTATAATGCATATATGGCCGTCAAATTGACAAAAACTCTAGTAAGAGTAACGTCAAAGTCTCTGAGAGAAAGCTGGCCTGAAATAAGACCTTAGTAAAGGATACTTACTTTCAAAATCACGGACAGCTAAGTAGTCCAGACCCTAGTAAGGGATCGCTACTTAATGACGAGTGTTGCCCCCTCAAGGAAACCGGCTAAAACACGCTTTGAAAAGGTATCTCAAACTCGTCCATCAACTTCGGCGAGGCTCGGCCACGGGCCGGCTGCTCTCTCCTTCTTGGAATTTGGCTCTCCCTCCACGCACGGTTGAGCTAAGCCCAATAAGGGGGGGATGATAGAAGCCAAAAGGACGAGCCATGTAAAAACAAGGACGAGCCATAGAAAACAAGGTCGTCCAAAAAACTAATACCTAGGCTATAGATGCCTTTCTAATGGTTTGAAACCATCCCAGACGAGTACGACCCAAAGAAGGTGACCGTCTGAGAATGGACGTTCTACTGTGGATGACCATCGTACAAAAATCGACGCTAATTTTTGGACGAGTATGGTCCAAAGAAGGTGACCCTCGTCCAAAAAAGTTGGTAGCGTGAGTCAAACAGGTCTTGGCCGCAACCTCTCAGTGGGCGAGACTCGTCTGAATAACCAGACCGTCCAACAATCTAGGGAAAATCAAGCAAAATGCTTGGGCACTTAATAAAGATTGGAAATCGTCCAATGCCAAGAATGATCGTCCAAGAAGTTCAAGACGAGTCAATTCTTGTACTTGGATATTTCATAAAATAACAAAAGGGGGACAATCGTCTCGTATGGGCACTTGGCAAACAGTCTCAGACGAGTCCCTTTTGGTATTTGGAGACAAGTTTTAAAGGTTAAGAATCCGAGCAGGATGTTCAACGATCATGACGAAGTTAAAGTTACACTTAGCCAAATTGCAATTGTAAAAAAATAAAATAAAAAGAAGACCGGCAATTGGCAAAAAGTTCTTCATATATATCAACAGCAAAACTTTACAACTTAAGGCTATTGAAGAGCTAAGACTACAACGGCAGACAAGCCAAGAAACTTAGAAAAATAAACCTAAAGCTAGGCTTCATCTCCAGCGCGTGTTTCTTGGTTGTCCTCAGGCTTCTCATCCTCGCCTTCGTCTTCAGGCCCCTCACCATCGGCTGCAGCCTCGTCATCAGACTCTAAGAATTCCGGAGGTTCCTCGGCACATACCATAGGCCGATGGACACTCTGTTGGTACTCTAGACGACGCACAAAGCTGGGAACCTCATCAGATTCAGCCAGCATCTCGAAGGCCTTGACAGCCCAGCCTTTAGACGTTTCGATGACTTGTGCCAACCCTTCCTTGGCGTCATCGAAGGCCTTGGCCGCCTGGCTCTCTAGACGGGCAGTTCTCGCCCTCAGAAGAATATTCTCCTTCCTTAGCTGCGCGGCGACGAGAAGGGCGGCATTTCTTTCATCTCTTAGTTCAGAGGAGACAACATCAATTACCATCTTCAGACGGTCTTGTTCCTTGAACATGTCATTAATAGTAACAAGATAATTCTTGTTTTCTGACTCCAGATGAGCTGATCTTTTCTCCAAAGCCTCCAGGGATTGACGATGGAGTGTATTAGCCATCTCAATATCATGGATGGCCTTGTCGCCTGCCGTAGTCGCCATATGGACGAGCTGTTTATTCTCTTTTCTCAGCTCCTTCGCCCATTCTTCAGTTAGCATGCTGCGAGCCAGAAGCTGGAACAATGAAAACAATTCAAGTTATTAGACGGGTTAAAGAGTCAAAATTTTAACAAGTATAGAACAAAACCGGCATAAAATAATACCTCGGCAAAGAAGTCGGGACATGTAGCCCACATGCCCGGCGAAGCTCCCCTTAATCCTTTGATATAGGATTCGGGGTAGCACTTGAAGAGCTCCTCGCTTCGGACGCTCTTTCTCCGGCCTTGTCATTTTGGCGAAAGCGAGAGAAGACTCCTCGTCCGAATCGGCGAGGGGAGGAGTTGGGGGAATAGCAGGGCCTTTGCCCTTATCTGAAAGAGGGGGAGAGTCAGTAATCTTGATAGGAAAGACGATGGCTTGTCTATTGGACAGACTCATGGACCGTCCATCGACCCGCATCGTCCTAACTATATTGGGGTAATACGACTCACCGGCGAAAGGGATGCTTGTCCTAAAGCTAAAGGCATCTTTGCTAGCCACCGAGCCCTTAACAGGCATCTCGTGGCACCAGCTTTTGGTGCAACCAAAGCCAAGGCGAACCTAGGTTGACCTCGGATAGTTCAACGCCGAGCGGCCTGGGCATCCTTTCGGTGCTCGGCCAAAGCTGAAGGCTCCCTTTAAGGGGCCCGCTCAGGAGCCGCCTTATCCGCCTTCTTCCTTGTAAAGCCCTTAAGCTTCTTTCTTGAAGGCCGGTCCCTGCAGAGTTGGCCTCTTCTTGGATGAGGACGACTTTCCCAGTGGAAGTTTGTTTGTAGGAGCATTTTTCTGCAGAAAATAAAGGCATCAGATCGATCGTCCAAAAAACAAAAATAACTACTATTGCAAATCATCCGGACGAGTATAGCCCCAAGAAGGTGACCGTCTAAGTATGGACGTTCTTCTATGGCTGACCCTCGCCCATAAATTGAATGCAAAAATCCAGACGAGTATGGCCCCAATAAGGTGACCATCCAAGTCTGGATGTTCTCCTTATTTAGGTGACGCTCGTCCAAGAATTGGACACCAATTCTTGGACGATCATGGCCCCAAGAAGGTGACCGTCCAAGTCTGGACGATCTCCTTCCTTAGGTGACCCTCGTCCAAGAGTTGGGCACCAATTCTTGGACGAGCATGGCCCCAAGAAGGTGACCGTCCAAGTCTGGACGATCTCCTTCTTTGGGTGGCCCTCGTCCAAGAATTGGACACCAATTCTTGGACGATCCTGGCCCCAACGACGTGACCGTCCAAGTCTGGACGATCTCCTTCTTTGGGTGGCCCTCGTCCAAGAATTGGACACCAATTCTTAGACGATCCTGGCCCCAAGGAGGTGACCGTCCAAGTCTGGACGATCTCCTTCTTTGGGTGGCCCTCGTCCAAGCATTGGACACCCCAAGGAGGTGACCGTCCAAGTCTGGACGATCTCCTTCTTTGGGTGACCCTCGTCCAAGGATTGGACACCAATTCTTGGACGAGCATGGCCCCAAAGAGGTGACCGTCCAAGTCTGGACGTTCTCCTTCTTTGGGTAACCCTCGTCCAAGAGCTTTGCACCAATTCTTGGACGAGCATGGCCCCAAGGAGTTGACCGTCCAAGTCTGGACGTTCTCCTCTTTTGGGTGATCCTTGTCCAAAATCAAGATGCCAATTCCGGACGAGCTCACATGGTTCTCGGGCAAAAAAAAAAAAAAAAAAAAAAAATAAAAAAATTATACCAATGTTTCCGCCCTCTTCTCAGCACTGCTCTTTGCATACTCCTTCCACAGGTTGTCGGTAAATTGGGACATACTGATTTTCCCCGTCCAAGATGCTTTGAGGCGTTGTCTGGCCGAGTCTGCAAAGAACAAAAATGTGTTCGTCAAATGAATTATAGACGAAGAGTTTTACTTGGGTGATTTCAAATATATACCTTTATCATCGGCCAATCGCAAGCCGGCAGCAACCAAGAAGTCGTCTTGGTAAAACATTTCCTTAAAGGGTATCCAGTTAGATGGCCCCTTAAAAGATTTTTGGCTGGGCCTGGAGTACTCCTTCACTCTGAAGTACTCCTTCACTCTGAAGTACTCCACCACCTCCTCGTCAAAGTTGTCCTCCAAATCCAGCCAAGACTGCTTCTGTCCAGTATTTGTGACGGATCTATTATAATATCTGTAGCTCTCTGTGACATAGTCGGAGGACGCCCGTAAAAAGATAAAATCGGCCTTCCACTCGTGCATCTTCGACGATTTTCCCCAAGCCGTCATGAAGCCTGGACGGTTGCAGATGCTGAGCCATGCTCCGTCCATAGCCCCAGGTACCTTAGCCGCATAATGGATATGGGTAAAGGCTTGAAGGGAAAAGGCTAGGCCGCGTAGCTCACAGACGGCAATAAATGTAAGGATGTTGTGCCAAGCGTTTGGAGCCAGCTGGTTATGGCCGATGTGGTAGTGCTGCAACACTTGTTCTACGAAGTCATGGAGAGGAAACCTCAATCCCGCATCTAAGGCCAGCTTATAGACGGCGAAATGGTTCCTGGGAGCACTCAGGATCGTCGAGTCGTTATTAGGAATGACAAAGGAGAAGCCCGACATGGGCATGAAAGACGACAAGTAATTAGGGTCTGGTCCTAGTTTCTCTAACCACTTACGGTTAACTAAAATGAAGCCAGGATCAGAAAGGGGACCTAAACGTCTTCTAATCTCCGACGAGGTAGTAGACGCCTCGTCTGATTCTTCGGCAGCCTCAGGATCGCTACCATTATTACCTTCGCCGATCTCCGCCGTATCGGCGTCCCCCGCCCGAAGTACCGGTCTCGCTTTTATTTCGGAGTTTTTCGCATCATGGTCGACAGGAGACTCGCCCAAAGATGGAGCACTTTGGACCTCTCTTGCCTCATCTCGGCACCCGTCCAAGTGGATTCCTCCATATCTGAGCTATTTGATGGGATTATTGCTTTTCGTCTTAGACAGGCCGTTTGCTTGACGCACGCCGGATTACCCTGCACAGGTAAAGACTGGGTCATCTGACTTTCTCGGCCAAAACTATGAAAATATATGCACTCGGCCAGAAGAGGCCCAACTCTAGAATGCGCCGAAGAAGAAGTATCGGTTCTAGGGTCAAGACAAGCTCTTGGTCGGCTAGGATTATTTGACGAAGATGATTCCATTTTATTGATTTTCTAAGAAAAAATAAAGAATAAAGAAGAATGAAAAGATCAAAGAAACGATACCTGCTAAGAACGTCTGGGCGATTCGTCGAAAAGTGCTGAAGCTGGACGATCTCTCTCTCTCTAGAAAATTTGCAGAGCTTCTCTCTCTAGGAAAATTTGATCGAGGTGTTAAATGATTGAATGTTTTCACACCAAGGTTATTTATAGAGGGATAAGAGACCTGTGGAGCCGGTCAAGAATGACCGAAAAGAGAATACAACGGTCAAATATGACCGGTAGAACAAGGAAGAAGGCGCGTCACTTCATCTCAAATCAAACTACCTTGAGGGTAAAAGGGCCTTAACCGTCAGATGGACCAACAGTGAAAGCCCTTTTAGGGGCAAATGTTGTAGTCTAACATCGACGGCTCTTTTCTAAGACACATGGGCTCATCAGAGCCGTCCACGTGTCACCTTAGTTAAAAAAGAGAAAAGCCTTGAATCTCTGGGCTACACACATATGAGGTAAAAGGTTTAAATTCTGGCCCAACAGTCAGAGCCCAGCAGTGCCAAATGGCTGAAGGAGAGTGGTTAATAGACATTCACCAGTCATGGTCAGCCACGTGTCATAATCTGATTTCTCAGCCAATCAGAGGCTGCTATGGTAAGTCAATTTTTAAGGTTAGCTGTCAACTTGCTATCACTATAAATACCCCTGAAATCAGGAGAAAAACACATTCAATGCAAACAGTGCAAAGTTACTCTGATAAAATTCTCTCTCACTTTCTCTTTCTATCTCTACTTTCTCTCACTACTCCTGATAACTGACTTAAGCATCGGAGGGGGAGCCACCACCCAAACCTCCAGGGTGGGTCCCTTTGTGCAGGTTCGGGAGCAGAGCAAAGACTAAGGACTAAGAGGATTCAGACATCGTTGCATAAGTCTCCAGCTGAAGAACACTCACGATACTAATTTACTTGCTCGACAAGGAAGCTAAGCCTACAGCTTACTTGTTGGACAAGTAGATAAAACAGATCTCAAATTGTTTATTCTCTCCAAATGACTTCTTCAATATTGTTTCTCAAAAATATTCAATTAGGAAGCAAACCTTCTAAGACCTCTCGAAAATCATATGTGATCACTATTAAGGTGGTTATTTCAATCCTCGATTAATCGCTAATTAGAGCGGTTAACTCAAACTTCTTTTAATCACTATTTAGGGTGATTATCTCCAATCTCATTTAATCTCTGATTATAGTGATTATCTTAAGCCCTAATAATCGATAATTAGGACGATTATTCTTCTCATTTAATCACTAATTAGAGTGATTATCTTAAACCTTGATAAACCACCAATTAGGGTGATTAGTTTAACCTTTCATCATATTTAATCACTGATCAGAGTGATTATCTAAAACCCCAATAATCATCAATTAGGGTGATTATTTCCTAACCTTCATTGTTAATCGCTAATCAAGGCGATTATCTTTCCTCTTAAGTTTAGTCACTAATTAGGGTGATTATCTTAACCTCCATTTTCAATCACTAATTTAGGTGATTATCTTAATCCTTCATTTTTAATCACTAATTAAAGTGATTATCATAACCCCATTTTAATCACTAATTGGAGTGATTACCTCATTTCAAATAGATTTGTTTAATTCAATAAGTGAGTTATTCATAATCTATTCCCCCCTCTTCTTTTCCCAGTGGAATTGGTCATTTAGGGTGAGACATAGGCTCGAACTACGACGGTTTTGATCCATGAGTGGATTCTAATCCCGCAAGGATAGGTATGTAGTGCAATTTCAGTGCTCAAACCTACCATGTACAAATGATATATTGGTCATAAATAAAAATGGTTAATTTGTATAGGTGCAAATTATGTGATTTTCTTTCTTTTTAATAGCCATGATTACTTTAAAATGGAAAATAATGCATTTAGTAAGAGCCAGTTCTTTAGAACGGAAGAGGAGACGAGTTCCAGACGTTCGCACCTCTTAACCTAAACCCCGAACCCTATCTCATGGTATTAAAGACCAATTTTCAAAAAAGCCTTATCCATATGAAGTCATCATCGTTTTAAATGATTTTTCTTGAAATTGATTTTAAAACAATTTATTAAATAAATCAGTCCCTATTAAGATATTAATAGGGTGGCGACTTCCAAGTTTTCTAAAACTCATAGTCCAATGAGAGACTTTCGTGGGATTCAGAATGTTATTAAGACAGTAAAAAATCGGATACCACAGTGTGGTCAAGCAAAAGTTAAAGTAGTGGAATCATGATAGCTTTGGTAATATTGACTCCAACATCGCAAGGCTGGAATCTATACTTCAAGGTTTTGATGACAAATCGAACCAAAGAAATCTTGATCCTGAAGAATTGGAAGAAAAAAAATCAGCTCAGGCGGACCTTTGGTTATGGATGAGAAGAAAAGAATTGTATGGGGCTCAGAATTCTAGAATATCATGGCTCAAAGATGGTGATCGAAATACGAAATTCTTCCATGCCATTGCATCGAACAAAAGAAGAAAGAATCCAATAACATCAAGTGAGGTAGATGGCTGCACCGTGGATGACCTTCCAAAATCAAAGTGGAAGCAAGGCAATTCTTTAAAAAAAATTTCGAAGAAGACTGCTCTAACAGACTAGTGTTTGAGGGACTTGAATTCAACTGCTTATCTCACGAGCAGGCATCCTCTTTGATCCAACCATTCTCTAATGAAGAGATAGATGCAGCAGTATCATCATATGATGCAGACAAAGCCCTTGGGCCCTACGGCTTTAACTTCAAGTTTGTCAAAAGTGCATGGACTTTGATAAAACACGACATTTATGCAATTGTTAATGAGTTCTATGCATCATCCCATCTTCCTCGTGGATGTAACACAACATACATTGCTTTGATTTCGAAAATTGAAATGCCGAAGGAGTTCAAAGATTATCGCCCTATTAGCATGGTTGGGTGTATATACAGAATAATAGCCAAACTGATGGCTAGGAAACTTCAAAGTGTTATAAGTTCTCTCATTGGGCCTCTACAATCATCTTATATTGAAGGCAGGCAGATTTTAGATGGTGCGTTAATCGCTAGCGAAATAATTAACTTGTGCAAGAATAAAAACATTGAAGCTGCACTATTTAAGCTTGACTTCCACAAGGCTTATGATAGTGTGTCTTGGAGCTTCTTAGAATGGATCCTTGCTCAAATAAAATTTCCTCAGAAATGGTGTAAGTGGATCAAGGCATGTGTCTCTACCGCATCTGCATCTATTTTGGTGAACAAATCACCTAGCACACCCTTCAAACTTCATGAAGGGTTGAGGCAAGGTGACCCCTTGTCACCCTTCTTATTTGTGCTAGTGGTTGAGGCTCTAAATAAAAATCATCAAGAAGGCAACAGATTTGAACTCATGGAGCGGTGTTGCCATTCCTCAAAATGATTTAAAAATCACTCATTTGCAATACGCCGTCTCGCTCATATTTTGTGAAGCTAATCTAGCTTCTCTCATGAACATCAAAAAAATGCTCATATTATTCCAACTAGCTTCGGGGCTTCAAGTGAACTTTCATAAAAGCTCACTCGTTGGATTGAACACTTCAAGATCATAGCTTTAAGAAGTAGCCTCTTCCCTCCTTTGCAAATCGAGATCCATACCTTTCACCTATAGCCTTTCACCTATCTAGGCTTGCCTATAGGTGGAAAGGCATGTAGTGCTCAACTTTGGGAGCTTATAATCTCAAAGGTATCAAAGAGACTAGCCACATGGAAGGGGAAGATGCTTTCAATAGGTGGAAGGATTACTCTAATCAAGTCATCTCTCACAAGTCTTCCACTCTACTACATGTCAATCTACCCTATTCCCAAGGGTGTCATTCAAAAAATCATCAAGTTCTCTCGAATGTTTCTATGTAGTGGAGACTCGGATAAAAAGGGTTCCCCTTAGTCTCATGGCAAACAATTTAACTTCCCAAAAGCCTAGGAGGATTAAGTGTTGGATATATGTTGCATAAAAACTTGGCTTTATTGTTCAAATGGATTTGGCGGCTTTTTGACAATCCATCTCAATTATGGTGCCAATTCATTCAAGCAAAGTATATATACTCATCCCCTTCAAAGGGTTGTCCATGGAAGCATATTTGCGCAGCCATCTTAAAGCACTCGGGTGCAAAATCTTTAGCCCTAAAAGGTGTGAGGAAAAGTGTAAGCAATGGGGCTGATTGTCTCTTTTGGCATGATTTTTGGCTGGGTTCATTACCCTTAAAAACATTATTTTCATGGCTCTATATATCGACTTGTTATATCACCGAATGCAACTGTGGAGTCATGTGGATTTTGGGAGGGCATCAATTGGGTGTGGACATTCACTTGGAAGCGTGAGTTGCGTCCTCGTGACTGGGATAAAAAGTTGTAGCTTGATAAATTGTTGATGAATATTTGTCTTGCATACGACAGTGGCGACAAAGTAATTTGGGCCTACAGCACCTCGGGCCAATTTTCCACAAAATCATTCACATTCGAACTCGACAAACTGAGTCCAATTCCTCACAATGATGCTATAAAGGGAGTGTGGCGAGGGCTCATAGAATTGAAGTGTTTATCTGGACCGCGTTGCTTGAGAAATTAAACATTAGGCAAAAGCTTGCTCAAATCGGCATCGTTTCAGTTGACAGCAACATATGCCCTATGTGCTCTCTCTCTCTCTTGAGCACTCTAATCACTTGCTACTTCATTGTCCATTTGCACATCAGCTATGGTGTTGGTGGGTTGAATTGTGGAGCGTGAAATGGGTATTTCCTAGATCTCTAAAAGAAGCATTTCAGCAATGACACATTCCTAATCGTGGCCCATTCTTCAAAAAGGTATGGCTTGCTTGCTTCTTTATCATTGTATGGTCTATTTGGAAAGAGCGTAACTCTCGTATTTTTGAGAATTCATCTTGCTCGCTGAAAAGTATACAAGACATGATTCTTTTGAGGCTCGGATAGTGGATAAAGGGTTGGTGTGATGAGTTTCCATATTCTCCAATTGATATCCAAAGAAACCTGCAATGTTTAGTATGGAATGGATGCTCCCCATCATTGAGTATCTCTAAATCCATCTCATCTCCTCATGAATGGAACCCCCGGATAAAAATCATCTCAAGTGGAATGTAGATGCATCAGTTAACCTTCTCTTCTCATCTTCGGCCATTGGAGGAGTCCTTCGTAATCACATTGGGAACTTTTTATGTGCCTTCTCCTCACCCATTCCATTCATGAAGATAAACTGTGTAGAAATTTTGGCCATCCATCGAGCCATTAAAATCTCAATCTCATGCGAAATCACTAAAAAGGGCAAACTAATATTAGAATAATCGGACTCGTCTAACGCTATCCTATGGAGCAATAGTAATTTTGGAGGGCCTTGGAACATGAATCACCATATGAATTTCATTTGCAATGCACACAAGAAAGACTTGAATATTCAGATCATCCACAAGAGTAGAGAATCCAATTTCGTGGCTGATACGCTTTCTAAGCAGGGGCTTCTCATGCAAAATGAATTCATTGTGTGGCTCTGAAAACTGCTACTGCTGTCCAAGCTCATTCTCACTCTCATTTTCATCTTCCCTCACTGTTCATGTGATGTTTGGGTTCTGATTGTAGTAATGTCTAATCATTATGGAGGTATTAGTGTCAGTATAGTCATGGTAATGTAAGGCAGGAATCAGGTGTAATAGCTCTTATAGTGTTAAACTAGATGGATGCATGATAATGTAAATTTTATGTATAAATGGCTTCCTCTTCTCTGGGTGTGGTAACCAATAAAAAAGTTTCCTTCTTCTGAGAAGGAATACCTGGTTTAGAGTTGAGGTTATTTATCTCTTGATGGTTTAATGAAATGAAACTCAAAATTATCAAAAAAAAGAAAAGGTAACTGTCCTAAGAGCGTTTCTAGACTTTAGACCTATCCTATGCTGTAATGTTTTATATAAAGGTATTTCTAAAGTGCTTTGTGAGAGACTGAAAGTTGTGCTGCCTGAAGTTATAGCTGAGAATCAAAGTGCCTTTGTGCACAGTAGATTCATAGTTCATAACATCATGATTTGTCAGGATCTTGTAAAGTTATATGGAAGAAAAGGGGCTCCTCCTGAGTGTTTGATTAAATTGGATGTTAAAAAGGCTTATGATACAGTAGAATGGAGCTTCATTGAAGAAATGAAGAGTGCTCTTCAATTTCTTGATGAGTTTATTGCTTTGATAATGACTTGTATTACTACTCCTACTTTCTCCTTGAGGATTAATGGAACATCTCATGGATTTTTCAAGTCTGTCAGAGGACTAAGACAAGGAGATCCTATCTCCCCACTACTTTTTGTCCTCTGTATTGAATACTTGTCAAGGATATTAGTTGTAGTAAGTGAGCACAAAGATTTTAAGTTTCATCCAAGATGCAGAGGATTGAAATTGACATAATTAAGCTTTGCATATGACCTGATATTATGTTGTAAAGGGGAAATTCCTTCTCCCAAAATGCTGATGAGAGGGCTTAATGCTTTCTCACAGTGTACTGGGTTGCATGCTAGTCCTCAAAAGACAGATGTGTATTGTTGTGAAATGAAGGAGGACGAAGTTCAGGAAGTTTTGCTTTTATTAATAAAGGCAAGTTCCCTTTTACCTATTTGGGTGTTCCTATTTGTACCAAAAGGATCACGTACCAAAGCTCAAGGTGACCACCTTGTTGATAAGATGTGCAATAGAATAAAAACATGGAGTTCAAGGCATCTTTCTTTTGCAGCTAGGCTTTGGTGAATGTTGTGTTACTTAGTATTCAGTTATATTGAGCACAAATAATGGTCCTTCCTCAAGGAGTGCTAACTCAACTTAATGCAATTTGCAGAGGGTTCTTATGATTTAGAAGGATATGTTACAATCTTGGGGCCATTGCCTGGGATAGATTGTGTCATAAGAAGAAAGAAGGTGGATTGGGGTTAATGAACATTGAAATGTGGAACATAGCAGCAATTGGCAAGCATATATGGGCTGTGGCAGGGCAACAAGAAAACCTATGGGTAAAATGGGCTAAAGTAGTGTATATAAAGAATCATGATTGGAGCAGTTACACTCCAAAAACTTCAAACAATTGGTACTGGAAGCATATTTGTCATGTGAAAGAAAAGCTGAAAAGTGTTAGTGATCCTGTCAATTGGGAGCAGGATAAATACAAAATTTCCAAGATGTATAAGTTTTTCATGGGAGAAAAGCCCATATGTCAGCGGGATAAACTAGTCGCGGAAAAACTTGTAGTAAAAAAGCATCAATTTATTGCATGGCTGACAATGCATAGAAGACTGAAAACAAAGGACAAAATGTTAGGGTACCTGACAATTGATAACTATTATTGTCCTCTGTGTGCTCTACCATGAGCAACTGTTGTTTCAATGTTTTAAAGTCAGAGATGTTGGCAAAAGTTGAAAGCTTGGATAAATATGGGACCTGATTCACTGAGTTTAAGGAATGTCTGCATAAACAGTAGGAGATTAAATTGGTTTAATAAAAGCTTGTTCAATTCTTGTATTGTTGCTTTGATTTAACATATCTGGGTAGTTAGGAGCTTAGCTATTTTTGAACATAAAGTGATGTGTATAGAGCATACTGTGAAGTATATCAAGACATGTATAAAGATGAGATTCTTAGCAGTTATTTCAAAGAAAATAGAGGAACATCATAGGATATGGTTACATCAAGAAAATGTATAGGAGTTTTTTTGGGTCTGTATAGGATGTTGCCTAGTTTGTTTTTACACTGAGAAAGGTTTAAGCGGAGTTTTTCCTAGAATATTCATGCGGCCTTACTCTCTTGAGTTGTAAAAAGTTTTATTAAGCAATACATTCTTATTTACTGATAAAAAAAACCATTAGATACAAGCTTCTTGTCAAAATCAAAACATTAAGAGTCAACACCAACTACCTTTGGGCCCAAACAAGTGGCTTCATTGGGTATTTAGTAACTGGAAATTGAATTCAAAGATTAGTGGGTGAGACAAAGATTCGAGAGTTGGTGATCCGAATGTCATAAAAATATGGGTATTATGTTGTTTGATTAGTTATAACATTACATATGGAATAAATATCAAAATTATTTAAACATCCCTAACCACAATACCGTTCTCTTTCATATATATTCATTAATGGCGTTTTAGTCAATCTATAGTTGCAGTGCCTTCAATACGTTCTCTGGTGCTTCGAACAACCCAGTTCGGGGTCCGTGGGTCTCGCTTTCTTTGTTCCCAAACTTACGGTATATGGACTTTACTGTTTCATTTTCTTTGTTTCGGGCCCTATTTTGGCCTAATTCGTTAAGATTATTTAGAAGGGTAATATATAAGCCTTCTGATTAATTTCTGCCTCCACTGCTCCTTATTCAGTACTCTCTCTTCTCCAAGATAATAAAATTGGTTTCTGCTATGCTTGTGGAGTGTAGACATAGCTAACATATTATTAGTGAATCACGTTAAATTTGTGTGTCGATTGTCCTTAATTTTCTTGTTGTTTATTTGCGTTCGTTACAACACTTTGTTTCTCTTCCCATGTACCCTAAGGTACTAAATTGTTGGAAATGGAAATAAAGGGATAGTACTCTATTCCTAATCCTCCACCCCACCATTATTTTCATCCCCTTCAGACAAGCATGGGCTATATGACAAATTGAGATAAACCATCATTATATTTCCCATTATAATTCCCATGAAACAAACACCGTACCCCATCAATGTATTCTAGTTATGAGATTTATATAGCAGTAGAGGACCACAATTAATGTGAGTAACAATCCCAGGTTAAAAGCATTGGGAACCATGGTTTTTCTAAGGAAAATTACGAGAAACTACCATATAAAATGTACTTATTGTGAGAAACTACTTAATATTAAAATGAGGTAAAAAACTACCTCTAGTTTTTTTTTTGTGGCAAAAAGCTAACAAGCGGCCGTATTCTAGTGGGTTGACTTCATTTTCTAGCATTGATCCAGACGTGCCTTACACTTGATTTTGTTTTACCCATTTTTACTCTTTTTCCCTTTTTATTTGGCGTGATTCTTCCCATCTTCTTCTTAAATTCAGCTGCTCTTCATTTTTATGGGGCATAAAATTGCAAAAAGTTGGTGGTTTCCATCCCTGATTTTGCCGTCAAAGGAATATCTATTTAGCAAAAAAATGTTTCTATTTTACCCATATAAAATATCATATATTCTAATCATGTGGCTGATTTGAAGAAGGGGTGGGGAAAATTCTTTTAAACAAGAGACAAATAAAATAGGAGAAAGGTAAAAGGGAAATAAAAAGGGATTAAATAAAAAGTCAATGTCAGGAAATGAATTCAATCTATCAGAATCTGCTATTGGTACCCTTTTATCACACAAAAATTTATAAGGTGTTCCGTACCTCTTTTTTTTTGTTAGATTGTTTCTTGCAAAAAGTATATTTAATAGGGTAGAATCTCGCAATTTTTCCTTTTTTTATATCAAATTAATTTTTCGACTTTCATAATATTTAAAGTCTAAATATAATTTGAGCATTTCATCATTTGTGACAAATAATAAAATCCTTAACTAATAAACATTTCTTCACAAATACTTGAGGAATTATCAAATTATAAAACTAAATTTTCAACAAATCACTAGACACCTTATATGCAAGTGAAGTCTACACTTAAGTTCTTCATTAATAATTAATCCTTCGTCTTTTTATACTTGCAACGCTTGAACTTCTGCAGTATTTATATACTAACACATTGAATATGTCTTTCAGCTACTTAAATTGGCTATTTATGTAAATTGTTGTTGGATTGGTATCAATGTATATTTTCAATATATCAACTTCTTGTAATTTTCACTAATCAAATATGAGAGATATCAATGGTAAAACTAACATATTGACAAGCGTGAAACTCAGAACATTGAATTGTAAAAATAATGGAGGAAGTATTTCTTAGTCATGTCATATGCTCTTCAAGCCTCAAATGTACATTCAACTAGATATAGACCAAAACTAATTAAATTTCGAAAAAATTATGTGAGAAATATACTTATAAATTTCATGCATTTGTCAAAGTTGTATATTATATATATATATCCTCATAGGAAAAACAAAGTTAGTGATGGGAAGGAATGAAGGATTATTAGCAACATCAAGGCAGTTCTAGGCAACAGTAACCAACTATACGCAAAGACAACTAGTTGTGTAAAAGCGGGTTGGGTTACTGGGTGACCTTCACCAGTAGAAAAACGCAATTTTGCGTCTGGCAATTTGCATCAGATTACACAGCAACCGATGCAGATGCATGGGGTAAAGCCTATTGCATCGGTTTCTAGCCAGATTCGACGCAAATAGTCCATCATTTTAGTGGGTTTTCCATATGAAACCAACTCAAATAATGATCTTATCTGCCATGATAAAAAAAACTATGTTGGTTTGGTTTCTAAAGCCGGCGCAAATGATGAATGTACTTTTGGCAAATTCAATCTTAATGTGCATTATTTTTGGGCCTTCATCAAACGCAAATGCTGAGTGTTTTATGGGAGCTCATGATGTGCGTCATTTTATGGGTCTTCAGCCGACGCAAATGGTTGGTTTTCAACCCTAAAACGTAAAAGCACCTCATATCTCGTATGCTCTCACTCTCTCATTCTCTCTCCAGCGAACCTATCAGTCTTCAGCAGACCTCTCTTACTCTCTCACACCCTTACTTCCGCGAACTCCGTGACTTGTCAGGCAAATTTCTCACCAGGGCACTACCAATTGATCCCAACATTTGTAAATGTTGCACTCACCTATCTCATTCACACTCACCTCTTTCGAATCCGAAAGTCGCCGGTGTTGAACCACTTCGGTGAACCTTTACGGCGCTTCACTAACCTCTCTCTCACTCTCACCGATTCTTCCCCTCGCAGGCAGACTCGCGGCAGTGCTGCACTCACCTATTCGTCAACCTCACCGCTGCACTCACCTCTCTCTTGCTCCGCTACACACTCTCGATTGCTGGGTGGCGGGTCGTGCCGTTAGCCTCGCCCATTTTTTCCAGAGGCCAACGACTCGAGGTGGTGGTGGTGTTTTTTTCCTGTCGGTTGGCAAGGTTAGTCTTCCTTCTCCTTTTTTCTTCTTACATTTCATTGAATATTTTTTTAATATGCTAGTGAATGGCTAAATTATTTCTTTTACGAATTTCTCTAATTAATTTAAATTTATGGCGTGATTATTGAACTCTAATCTTTGTATTTTTGAATTTGTGAAATTGTTCTGTTAGTTTCTTTAACATTGAAATATGGACATATACCTAAATGGGGGCAGGAAATCTAAGGCATGGCTTGGTTTTGTGATTGCACAGGTGTGGATTTGGTTATTGAACTCTAACGTATATATAAATTAATCAATGAATTTGTGATCAAAATTATCTTGTTATACATAAACTATGAGTTCGCTAGATTGTTACTTTAGTTTCTTTGATATTGATATATGGACATACCTTAATGGGGTGGGTCGGAAATCTATGGCATCGATTGGTTTTGCTATTTAATTGCAATATGCATCATTGACCTAGATACCCGTTCGAGGCTTACTCATTAAGAGTAAATCTTGAATAGTCCTTCATTTAGGACTGTATTTGAGTTTCTTATCTCACTTAAGATGTGAATGAATGTTTGGTTTTCGATTCTAAGACTTTATCTCTTCTCTCCGCGTGATTTTTGGGTTTGTTTCTCCTATAAATAGTCTAGATTTCGATACGACTTTTCATACGACTTATCATACACACTTCATACAACTTTCCTACAAAACTTTCATACATACTACGAAAACATTAAAACACATATTCAAACTCATACAAATTCCATTAATTTACATTCAACCTCTATTCAAGCTTTAAGATTGCTCCTCCTGCAGATAAGACCAAGACGACAAAGGTATACTTCCTGAGTGTCAATTTCAATTAATTCCTTATTTTACTAACAATCGGTTGTCATAATGTAGATCATTAAAGGAATTAACGCTCTCTTGTACATTCTTCTCTAATATATCCTTGTTGTATTTCTTTATATATTTTTATACATTATACTATATAATATGCTTGTTGTGTGCTTTATAGCTTTCATCACAACACATGCTTATTTTTACTAATCAAAGACCTAAATAAATGTTCTAATGCTAACTTCACATAATTTGGACAATTGGATTAGGTTCCCTGTAATTTGATTGCATAATAACATGTCAAAAAAAATAGTCTTTTGTGTTTAATGAACCAATGTAGGCTAATACTTACATTGCATTAACATATTACTTGGTTATTTAATCGCATAACACTCAACATGAATCATATTAAGTAGAGGCTAGCAATGGTAATTTTGATTCCTGATCATATTCGTACCCTAACCCCCGAACTCAATCTTTGATTCATTGATCAATAATGGATTCATGACGGGGAAATCTACATTGGATAAGTCCCTAAGTTGTCCCTAATATTAACCGTATACAATTAATTAGGTTTATGAGAATTCTTACAAAGACTTGCTGGCGACTTCTTTATTTCAAAACAAAAACCTTTACAATGAGGTAGTCAAATACACGTTCATCCCGCGTAGACGATAAAAACACGCCTATAATTTGGCGACTTCACTAGGGAGGATTACAACTTTTGATGTCTTTGTTTGGTGAAACTAAAAAGATTGCGATTCATACATGTTTTATGCTTTTAAATGACATTACAATTAATGATGTATCTATATAGAGTTTTTAGCCTCATTCCCTTAGCATTCAGTATTGTTTTGAGCTCTTTTGGGCTCGTATTTGCATGATTTGATATGGTTAGACTTGTTTCTGTTCTTTAGTTGTTATTCTGTAGGTTAGGCATTGAGGCCTTCATTTAAGCCACGAAAGGGAAGTCCAATGATCACATGTGGCCCATAGTAGATTCGGGAAGTCATACAAGTGGCCTAGGAGAAGAATTGATGTTGGTCGCCTGAATCGTTATTGATCTAGCCTTCAGTGCCATTTGCAAATCTATATAAAAAAAGAAATAATCCACAATCAGTGGGGAATATCTAATAGTTCTCCAAGCTCAATTCAAATTCACAAAAGGAATTATACAAGTCATAGAAAAGCATGTAACAACTACAAAGTCATAACGAGCAAAGAACATGAATAAAACTTAGCAATGGAAGAGGTAAACATAATAATATGAATACATACACAATCACTTTTCATTCATCAAAGAAAATATATTCATTTCAAAAATAATAATTTCATAGTTTTGAGAAAGAACAGAACGCTAGTGGATCGCAACCCACTTCTTATGAATATGTTAGGTTGCAACCTCCAGAGCAGCCTATGGGCTTATGTTCCCTAATGTCCGTGTCTAAGAATGACCATATTCCTGATATCTTATACTCAAAGAAAACAATTAAAAAAAATATACATCATCAATCATCATAATTATTCTAATTCACAAGGATGCCCCTAAGGCCTTACAACTATTCTGCAGAGAATCCCGAATCGTAACCCAAGAGACTCAAATAAAACATTCTTCTCAAATTATCATCAAAATAATAATAATAATATATAAAGGTGCTAATAAATCCTTCAAAAGTTACATAGTTCAAATAATAAAATCTCCAATATAAAACAACAAAAATATAACTAAATCATCATCATTAGGCTCGTTGTCTGAGTTTGGGTACAAGGTTAATTCCAACATAGGTCATAATACCCCCGGTACATAACTCTTGGCGAAGTGTACTAAAGGCAGGATTATTCTCCCTCGAATACTATGACGTTGACAACTTATTAAAACTAACAAGTCAAAACTTCAACTTATAAAGTCATAACAAATCTTCAACAAGATAACATTTTTATAACCATATATATCAACAACTCATAGGATTTATTTCCAACAACACAAACATAACAACTCTTACTAATCGTACCATCACAACAACTCATGAAACTAATATTCATGGCCTTATCTAGCAACATAACATTACAACATGTAAATCTTGAAATATAAACACATAATAACAAGTGTAAACTAAGCATAAGGCATGAATCACACATTATACCAACAAGACATTACTCGCAACACACTGTTGAACGTTCTGCCAAAATTGAAAGTGCACTTCTGGCCAGAGCGTGCGCTTCGCACATCAAGTTCCAGCCCACGGTTCAGTTTCCCTTACTTCCCTTTCGTTTTTCCACTCATAAAAAAATCTTACCCATGATTTCATATGCTAAGCAACACTTTATCCACAAGTAGATTCAAAACAACAACCACAATAATAACATAAAGAGTGAATAAATCATGACATATACTTCATGAATATAATGACATGTAAGAAATAAAAAAAAAAACTAGAACTTATATACTCTAAAGTTCATACAACAAGCTGTACATGATTTCCATAATTTCACACACACATATATATATATATATGTTTCTGCTGAGAAATTGAGGATTGTGATTGGTTGAGAAATGAGATGTGGGCCCCAAGAGCGATCACCTGAGCTCCGGTATCCGTACGCCGGGAATCCCGCAAAACAAAGTTAGACTACCCCGGGGTGTTTCGGGATCGCCCTCCGACGCTCAAGTCGGTAAATGATTGAGGTAGAGAGGACTTGTCTAGAGAGAGATGCTCTAGTTTGTTAGGTGAGAATTGAATACCTGTTCATTGATGAAGCAGTTGGTTTTTATAGTGTTGGGGATTTCCCAGACAGGAAACATTATTCAGATGGGCCTTTTTGGTAGCAATGGACATGTTACCTTTTCAGGCAATGATTGCCTCGGCTTTTAGAGGCTTCCCAAATCCGGTGATTAGGTCAACCTTCGTGTGGGACCCACAGCCACCTGTCTCGGGCTTGTAGGCTTTTATGTTCCTTCATTGGGCTGCTGATCAAATGAGCCCAAACAATTAGCCCCACGCCATAGATGGGGGACCACGGAAATCCGCTTGGAGGGAGCCCGTCGTGGCGGAATAAGCCGGGGAATGGACCATGGCGTCGACCGAGTTCGACCTTCTTGAGGAGGTCCGCGTAGAACCTCGTCTTCTCGCTGGACGAAAAGACGCCGACAGGGTTCCCTCCTTGCCGGAAGGACGGAGGCCGACCCGGTCATTCCTTAGTGAACAGGGAGTGGAGGGAGAATGCCGACCAGGTTCCCTCCTTGCTGGAGGGATGGAGGCCGACCCGGTCACTCCCTGGTGAAAGGCGAGAATGCCGACCAGGTCATTCCCTGGTGAAAGGATGGTGCCGACCGGGTCACCCCTTGGTGAAGGGAGAATGCCGACCCGGTCACTTCCTGGTGGAAGGAGAGTACCGACCGGGTTACTCCTTGGTGAGAGGAGAGTGCTGACCGGGTCACTCCCTGGTGAAAGGAGAGTGCTGACTGGGTCACTCCCTGGTGAAAGGAGAGTGCCGACCGGGTCACCCCTTGGTGAAAGGAGAATGCCGACCCGGTCACTTCCTGGTGAAGGGAGAGTACCGACCGGGTTACTCCTTGGTGAAAGGAGAGTACCGACCGGGTTACTCCTTGGTGAAAGGAGAGTCCCGACCGGGTTCCTCCCTGCTGAGAGGAGAGTGCTGACCGGGTCATTCCCTGGTGAAGGGAGAATGCTGACCAGGTCATTCCCTGGTGAGGCCGACCGGGTTACTCCTCGGTGACAGAAGAGCGCCGACCGGGTCATCCCTTGGTGAAGGGAGAATGCCGACCCGGTCGTCTCCTCCTCGGATGGGTGCTAACTGGTACTCGGTCGCACTTGACCAAACACAGAAGCGACTAGGCAAAAGGCGGAGGGCTCCTGTTGGCCGAATGGGATGTAAAGCCGCTCGGATCAGGGACTAATGAGCCCCAATGTGATCCAAGTGGGTGCTAGCTGGTACTTGGCTATTCTTGACCAAGTACAGAAGCGACTCGGCAAAGGAGGAGGGCTCCTGTTGGCCGAATGGGGTGTAAAGCCACTCGGATCAGGGGCTAATGAGCCCCAATGTGATCCGAGTGGGTGCTAGCTGGTACTTGGCTATACTTGACCAAGTACAGCAGCGACTCGGCAAAGGAGGAAGGCTCCTGTTGGCCGAATGGGATGTAAAGCCGCTCGGATCAGGGACTAATGAGCCCCAATGTGATCCGAGTGGGTGCTAGCCGGTACTTGGCTATACTTGACCAAGTACAGGCGGCTCGGCAAAGGAGGAGGGCTCTGTTGGCCGAATGGGGTGTAAAGCCGCTCGGATCAGGGACTAATGAGCCCTAATGTGATCCGAGTGGGTGCTAGCTGGTACTTGTCTATACTTGACCAAGTACAGAAGCGACTCGGCAAAGGAGGAGGGCTCCTGTTGGCCGAATGGGGTGTAAAGCCACTCGGATCAGGGACTAATGAGCCCCAATGTGATCCGAGTGGGTGCTAGCTGGTACTTGGCTATACTTGACCAAGTACGGAAGCGACTCGGCAAAGGAGGAGGGCTCCTGTTGGCCGAATGGGGTGTAAAGCCGCTCGGATCAGGGACTAATGAGCCCCAATGTGATCCGAGTGGGTGCTAGCTGGTACTTGGCTATACTTGACCAAGTACGAAGCGACTCGGCAAGGAGGAGGGCTCTGTTGGCCGAATGGGGTGTAAAGCCACTCGGATCGGGGACTAATGAGCCCCAATGTGATCCGAGTGGGTGCTAGCTGGTACTTGGCTATACTTGACCAAGTACGAAGCGACTCGGCAAAGGAGGAGGGCTCCTGTTGGCCGAATGGGGTGTAAAGCCACTCGGATGAGGGGCTAATGAGCCCTAATGTGATCCGTGGGTGCTAGCGGTACTTGGCTATACTTGACCAAGTACGAAGCGCTCGGCAAAGGAGGAGGGCTCCTGTTGGCCGAATGGGGTGTAAAGCCGCTCGGATCAGGGACTAATGAGCCCCAATGTAATCCGAGTGGGTGCTAGCTGGTCCTTGGCTATACTTGACCAAGTACAGAAGCGACTCGGCAAAGGAGGAGGGCTCCTGTTGGCCGAATGGGGTGTAAAGCCACTCGGATCAGGGGCTAATGAGCCCTAATGTGATCCGAGTGGGTGCTAGCTGGTACTTGGCTATACTTGACCAAGTACAGAAGCGACTCGGCAAAGGAGGAGGGCTCCTGTTGGCCGAATGGGGTGTAAAGCCACTCGGATGAGGGGCTAATGAGCCCTAATGTGATCCGAGTGGGTGCTAGCTGGTACTTGGCTATACTTGACCAAGTACAGAAGCGACTCGGCAAAGGAGGAAGGCTCCTGTTGGCCGAATGGGATGGGAAGCCACTCGGATGAGGGGTTTAATGAGCCCTGATGTGATCCGAGTGGGTTTCTCATTTCGAATGTTGGGTCCTTAGGTTTTGGCCGAGTTGGATGGGTGCTCAGAGGCCCTTCAACGCTTTGACTTCCCGGGGCTTGGATCGTTTTTCGCACGAGTTGCTTGGACCCTTCATGGATGGGCTGAGTAGGTCCAGCTGGGCCTCAATTAGAGGCCCATTTAGACGATGAGGGGGGGTTTGCGTTGCACATCCCCCGAGGTACTCCTATATATTTGTGAGAGGAGAGAGAAGTTGGGGATCATTTGTTCATTTCTTCGCTCTCTCTCTTAAAGATCTCCACATCTTCTCTATTTTTCCAAGCTCTTGCCCCAGTTTCTTCGTCCGACCAGGTACGCTTCTGTTGTTTTAAGTTTTTTCTTTCTCTTTCTTTTTCTTTCGAATAACCTCGGCCGACTCCCTTGTTAATAAATAATGGGAGATTCATCCGAGTCGTCGACACCTCCGGCTTCACCTTCCTACAATTTGGAGGAGGTGAGGGGGATGGGAATAACACGGTGTCGACGATAATAAAGCGTCCCGACCCTCGGCCGTGCCCGACGCGGTTGCTTCTCCCGAGTCCGTCTTCTTCGGTGGAGGATGAAGCCGAGGGAGTCATTCCCTTCCCTTGGGAGGTTTCATTGGCCTATCCTCCTTCAAGGAGTTACTTAGATAAGTATCTATCTTCTGATGTAGTGAGGGCCATGCCGAGGGGAGCAGGAGAAGCATCCACGTCGGGTCGGGGATTGGAATATCCCGACCTTGATCCAAAAGGAGGTCCGGGATCATTCTTTCCCGAGCCGGGGGTGATTAAGTCGCTGACCGAGGACCTCCGGGGTACAGCGACAAGATTTCAAATAAAGGACCCCTTCTACTTGGTCCGACCAGAGGCCCACCATACCGTGATCTCGCCCCACCTGGTTGCGTCGATGTACTATAAGTCCATGGACATGGGGCGTCGGTTTCCTTTGACCCCTTTTGTTAAGGAGCTGCTGAACGCCTATAACTTGGCGATCTGCCAAGTTTCTCCGAACTCCTGGGGCGGAATCAACGCCTTCCAAGTTCTGTGCAATCTGATTGACGTCCGACCAACTCTCAAATTATGGAGGCACCTGTATAGGTTGGTCGAGGTTATGGCAGCCAAGAACGGGCCCAGTTGGTGGAGCTTCCAGATCCGACCGGGGTACCGAACCGTCCTCAATCTCCCTACTTCCCAGAAGGGGTTCCGCCGAGAGTTTGCCTTTGTGTACTTTGGCGGGGATTGGGGGATTCCTTTGGTTCCGCCCTCGGATGAGCCCCTCGTTGCATTGAATTACCGAGTGGGTGATCTGGATGATGAGGAAGGAGCCGCGGCCTGTTATATGCAGACCGAGGCGAGGATCGTCAACGGGGGCGAGGTATTCGTTCCTGGGCAATGGCTGCCCGACTGCAAGCTATTCCGAGATGAGCACTTTCTCTCGGCTATGGGTCTAAGCTCGACCTTCCCAAAGGGTAATTTGCCGGGGAGGAAGCTTAGGGTGGTCGGTATGATGATTTTAGGTTTTTGAACTTCTGTTTTGGCTAACTCTTTTTTTCTTTGTTGGGTATTTGCAGAACCTGCCCGAGCGTATATCGACGAAGTAGACCCGGTTATGGCAGATAGACTGAACGTGGCCGCCATGAGGGCCGCTCGGCTGAAGGCCGAGATTGCGGCTAAATCGGTGAACGTCCCCGCGCCTCCCAAAGTAAGAGTAACACCTTGATATTCCCATGTTTGGGCGATCGGTCATTCAAGAGGGCCGACTATGTTTCTTGCCTCAGGACCCTGCTAAACCGAAGACCAAGAAGAGGAAGGAGCGGTCTTCCGACAAGGTGGCTCAGACCGAGAGAGCAGTGGCTCGATCAAAGGCCGAACGGGAGAGGGCAAAGGCCGAGCTACAGAAGGCCGAGAAGAGCAAATCGATTGAGGTTATAAGCCCCAGGGGTCCCGCTCAACAGGTCGATGGGGGTGACATCTCCCTCCATTCTTCCGACTTCAGACCGGTCGGGAGCCCCCAATACACCCCTTTATCCCCATTTCAGGAACTGCTCGGGGATAGCTCTAGGGGCACGGAGAGACCGGGTGTTCCATTCCCGGGGCTGAGTAGGAGAGAAAAGGACAAGCGCTGGACTTCAGCCCTTGAGCACATATACACTCCTGCCGACCGGGAGTACATTGAGATCACCCATGGTCCGAATGAGACCAATGAGCTTTTCCGCTCCTGGCTTGACGTATGCTCCTTTTCTAGCTGGCCTTCCTTTCTTTTACTTTGCTATACATCTAACCCCCTTTTTCTTTTGTTTCAGTTCTCCGCTCGGATGGCTAACGTTGCCCAGAACCGAGTAAGCTTAACTGAAGAGGTGGCCGTTCTTAAAGAGAAGGCCAAGAAACACATTGACGAGGTATACCGTGCCAACGAGGCCACGCGTATAGCCGAGTCGAAGCTTGATGATGCTCTGAAGGCCATTAAGAATGACCAGAAGGGTTTCGAGGCGGAGAGGGCTAAATGGACAGAGGAGAAGGCCGACCTGGTCTCGGCGCGGAACGACGCCCAAACTGCCAAGGAGGAGGCCCTGGTTAAGCTGCGGGAGGCCGAGCAAAAGGTGGCCGACCTCGAAGTGAAGCTGACCGAGCTGGAGGGTCAAGTCAAGACCGAGGCGCAGTGGTTTTCCGAATGGGAGAAATCCGATGCCGCCGACGTCTATGCTAATGAGGTCGGCAGTGCGGCGCACAAAATGGGGGAGGATGAGGCGCTCGACCGTCTGAAAAAGGTTTTAGCCGAGTCCCACCCCGACTTGGTCTGGGTGGACATCTGGTCAGGGTATCAGATGTCTGTTGATGCCGAAAACGCAGTGATCATGGCTCGGCTAAAAGCTGAGGGGGTCGGCTCTGATGAAGATGACGAGGAGGATGATGAGGGCCGAGTGGACGTCAATGTTGTCGATGGTGATGACGTTGACGATGATGTTGAGGTGGCCGAGGAAGTCGGCCTGGAGGGGCGGTCGGTGATAATCCGACGCCAATGCTGAGAGCGTGGCCGACCCTCCCCCTCCCCTAGCTCTTAGAGGGCTTTTGTACTTTAGCTTTCTTTTAAATTTTGCCCTTGTTGTCTTTGTAGTTTATTTCTTCTGTAATCAATGAAAGCTTATCTTTTTGGCTTCTGTTTCTTGTTTGTTGATTGCAATACTGCCGATTAACTTTTTCAAAACTCCGACCAGTAGTAATTTCGGGAAGAGTCCGAACTGCTTAGACTGGTTAAGTCTTAAATTAATTCCGACTGACTTGTTTGTCAATCCAATTGCCGACCAACAAAATAACTTGCAGACACAATGCCAACTATTTTGACTGGAATTGTTTTTTGTTTGGTTAAGTCTTAAATTAATTCCGGACCGACTTGTTTGTCAATCCAATTGCCGACCAACAAAATAACTTGCGGACACAATGCCAACTATTTTGACTGGAATTGTTTTTGATTGGTTAAGTCTTAAATTAATTCCGCCCGACTTGTTTGTCAATCCAATTGCCGACCAACAAAATATAATGCCAACTATTTTGATGGTTAAGCCTAATAGGTTGGATGAGGTGTGAGATATGCCGATGGCGTACCATTCGTTACACCTAAAACCGATTACAAAAATGCCGACCGGCTACGAGTAAGCTATTACAATATATGCCCCTATTGCAAGTAACAAACTTTACACATGGTACTTCTTAAGGTTGTCTGCATTCCAAGGTTGGGCCAAGGGTATACCCTCGGGCGATTCTAGTCGGATCGTGCCCGGCTTTATGACTTCTATTACTTTGTATGGACCGTCCCAGTTAGGTCCTAGTTTCCCTTCAAGTGTGAGAGTCCGGTGGCTTCGACTTTCCGAACAACCCGGTCGCCGAGTTGAATTGGGCGGCTCCTCACTCGGCGATTAAACATCCGAGTGACCCTTTGCTTGTACCGAATGGATTTTAGCGGCGCGTTGCCCCTTGTTTTCGGCAACGGGTCTAAATTGACGGGTTTCTCTTCCTCGTTCTTCTCGTATTCATAGAAGGTTATCCGAGGGGAAGGGATGCCAATCTCTACGGGTAAGACGGCCTCACTCCCATACACAAGGTTGAATGGTGAGTGACCCGTTGCTTCTTTGGCGTAGTTACGGCCGACCACGGGACCCCGGGTAGGTCATCAACCTATGCTCCTTTGGTGCCTCCAAGGACTTCTTGATTCCTTTGAGCACTATCTTATTGGCCGATTCAGCTTGCCCGTTTGTTTGGGGTCGGGATACCGCCGAGAATTTAATGTGTATTCCGAACCGGGCACAATAATCTCTAGTAGGGCCACTGTTGAATTGTCGCCCATTGTCGGAGATTAGGACTCGGGGGACCCCAAATCTGGTGATGATGTTTCTCCAAATGAACGCTTGGACTTGTTTATCCGTAATGGAGGAGAGTGGTTCGGCTTGTCCATTTGGTGAAGTAGTCGATGGCGACTATTAGAAACTTTCTCTGTCCCGAGGGGGGAAATGGCCCGAGTAGGTCCATGCCCCACTTGTCGAATGGCAATCTTGAATTGTTGTTAGGGGGTGGTCGGTGCTCGAGGAATATCCGAATGGATCGGCACGACGGACATTTCTTCACCGGCTCCCGGGCGTCATTTTTAAGAGTTGGCCGGTAGTATCCGGCTCGGAGAGCCTTTCCCGCTATGGTTCTCCCTCCTTGGTGACTCCCACGGGCCCCTTGGTGAATTTCCCGGAGGATGTAATCTCCTTCTTCGGGGTGACACATTTAAGCAAGGGATGGGTGAAGGACTTCTTGTAGAGTTGATCCTCATGCCATAGGAACCATCCTGATTTGCGTTTGATCCGATCAGCCTCCTTGTGATTCTCTGGTAGTTTCCCGTCTTTCAGGTATCCGACTACCTCGTCCATCCACTCGGATGTCCGATTCAATATGAGTTGCTCCTTGGTATTGATCTTTGGGCCGCCGAAGGACTTCCCACATGATTGTTCGGGAGCGAGACCCTTCGCCGAACTAGCCATTCGGGCTAAGGCATCGGCTTGTTGATTTTCCGACCGGGGTATGTGGGTGATATTAAACCGAGACAATTGCTCGATTATTTTTCGGGCCTTGGTCAAATACATTCTCATGTTGTCCTCTTTGGCCTCGTATTCACCCGATACCTGGCCCACAATCAGTTGTGATTCGGATTTGGCATTGATCACGGTTGCCCCGGCCAAGATGCATAACTCTAATCCGAGGATCAAGGCTTCATATTTCGCTTCATTGTTGGAGCTTAAGAACTCAAATTTGATGGCGTATTCCATCTTTTCTCCGACCGGGGGTTTGATGACCAGTCCGGCTCCGCAACCTGTTTTGGTAGACGAGCCATCCACTTGCAGCTCCCAGCTATCTTGTCTGCTGATTGGGGGCCCGGAGGTGCACTCTGTTATGAAATCGGCCAAGGCTTGGGCTTTGATCGCTCTCCCGGGCTCATATTCCAACCCAAAGTCGGCTAGCCGATCCGCCCATCGGTCATCCGACTAGAGTGGTTCCTGCTTTCAATGAGCTTCCCGAGCGGCCGACTAGTGAGGACCTTTATAGGATGGGCTTGGAAGTACGGTTTGAGCTTCGACCGGCCATTACTAATGCAAAGACCATTTTTTCCACTTGCGTATTTGGCCTCTGCTCCTCGGAAGGCGTGGCTAACGAAGTAGACTGGGTGTTGTTTTTCTTCTCTTTCGGCTATCAAGACGGCGCTGAGCGCGTATTCTGAAATGGCCAAATAAACGAATAATGTTTCCCCCGGCAAGGGGGAGATCAATTTCGGGAGAGTTAGGAGATGTTCTTTTAGGGAAGCGAAGGCCTGGTCGGCTTCATCGTCCCAAGTGAATTCTTTTCTTTTCAGAGTTCTAAAGAAGTGCAAGCTCTTATCCGCTGAGCGGGATAGGAAGCGACCGAGGGCGGCCAGACAGCCGGTCAGGCGTTGTACTTCTCTTACATTCCGCGGGGGCTTCATCTCTACTACAGCTTTGATTTTGTCGGGATTTGCTTCGATCCCTCTCTCATCAACTTGGAATCCGAGGCACTTACCCCCTTTCACTCCGAAGACACATTTCTTTGGATTTAACATCATGCGGAAACGCCTCAAAGTTCCGAGGGTCTCCCTTAAGTCAGAAGGGTGATGGCTATGGGCTTTGCTTTTGACGATCATGTCGTCAACATATACTTCTATATTCCGACCAAGTTGGTCCCGGAATATTTTGTTGACTGTGCGCTGATAGGTTGCCCTTGCATTTTTCAGCCCGAAGGGCATCATCTTATAGCAATATACCCCCTGATTAGTGATGAATGCCGTATGGACTCGGTCTGTTCACCATCGGAATTTGATGATACCCCGCGTTTGCGTCCATGAAGCTTAGGAGGGCGTGACCCGCGGTTGAGTCGACCAAGCCTATCAATTTTGGGTAGAGGGTGGTTGTCTTTGGGACAGCCTTATTTAGGTCCGTAAAATCCACACACATTCTCCAGGCCCCACTCTGCTTCTTGACTAGAACCACATTGGCCAACCATTCCGAGTACTGGCATTCTTCAATGAATCCCGCATCGAGCAATTTCTTGACTTCTGCTGCTGCTGCAGCATTTCTTTCGGGCCCTTGATGCCTCGGCTTTTGCTTGATCGGCCCGAATCCTCTTTGATGTTAAGCTCATGGCACATCACCTCGGGGTCGAGTCCGGGCATTTCACTGGCTTCGTAGGCAAATACGTCCCTGTACTCTGTCAGAACTTGAATGATCTCGCTTCTTGTCTGAGGGTCCATGGCCTTGCCTACCCTCAGAGTCCGACCATGCTCCTCATCGATGATGACTTCTTCATCCTCCTCGGGGCGAGGGCGCTCGTATTTTTTGGGATTCTCCGTAAGGTAGACCCCGAGCTCACTTGGAGGCCGACTATCCTCTCGTTTCTCTTCTTCGAGTCCTCTTGGACGTCGACCTTGCTTTTTAAGCTGTTCACATAACACTCCCGTGCGCTGCGATCCCCCTGGATCTTTCCGACTCTACCTTCATCGGTTTCGAATTGCATGAGGAGTTGATAGATGGAAATTGCAGCCTTGACCTTGTTCAGAGTTGGTCTTCCCATTATGATGTTGTATGGCAGGGATGTCCACCACTAGGAAATCAATCGGTAGGCTTCTTCCTTTGCCTTTCTCCCCTATCCGAGTAGGCAACTTTATAGACCCGACGGGTGCACCGAGTTTCCCGAAGCCTATGAGTGGGCGATTGAGTGGGGTCACATCCTTCTCGGTGTATTTCAACTTCCTGAGGCATTCCAACGTAATTATATCGTGAAGACCCCATTGTCCACTAGCACTCGTTTGACTCTTGTGTTGGCCACTTTGAGCTCGATGACCAAGGGGTCATCATGGGGCGTGTGTTGCGACCTCTTGGACTCCCGAATGTCGTTGTAGGGCGTCGGGTCGGGGGTGGTTGACATCGAGTACCGATGCTTTAGACTTTGGAGGTGGGCTTTGCGTGATCGGCGGTTAGGCCTCCCGACGCGAAGCCACCGCTATGACTCCGATGAACCCTTCCGTGTCTCCGCTATTGGTTTGACCGACTTTTTGCTTGCCCTTCTCTTCACTAGTATGCTTGAGGTACCGGTTCGGCTTCCCCGATCGCTAGGTTGTTAAGGGATTTCTTGAGTTCTCTACAATCCTTAGTGGTGTGCCCGCATTCTTTGTGATATTCACACCAAAGGCTCTTGTCTCTTCGAGCGGCTGATGTTTTGATGGGAGGTGGTCGAGGGAGAGTGACTTTATCCTTTATGTCCAAGTATATCTCTCTCCCGTTTTTGCTGAACCGGGGTCGATGCCATGGTCGTTGAATCTATCGACCGACCACCCGTCTTCCGCGCTTCGCCGATCCCCGGCATTTCCTTCCTCCTTCCTCTTTTTGCTCCCATCGTCGAGTGACGGCATATGTCGGTTGCTTGGATGAATCTTTGAGCTCGAGTCATTGCCTCGGAGAAGGTTTTGACTTCGTTTTCGGCCGGGGACCACCTTTGCCGACCAGCGGAGTCCGGACATTAGGGCAGCGAACGCTACCGCGTCCTGCAGATCGGAAATCTTCAATGATTCCTCATTGAATCTTTTAATATAGTCGGCCAGGTTTTCATTCTTTTCCTGCTTGATTCCCATTAAGTGAAGACTCGTCTTCTTTTGTCTCTTCCCGGCAACAAATTGTTGGACGAATAGGTCTTCGAGGACCGAGAAATCGGTTATGATACCCGCTGGGAGCTCTTGAAACCACTCGGGGCCGGACCTTTGAGTGTCGTCGGGAAGAAACGACACCAAGTGGCCTCGCACCCAGTCTGAACACTCATTTGAGCTTTGTACGTTGCCATGTGGTCATCCGGGTCGGTTAGGCCCGCGAATGGCTCGACAGAGGGCGTTTTGACCTTTCCCGGATTGGGCGCCTCGAGTATGGCCTGGCTGAATGGGACCATGAACTTGAGGGCCCCACTGTTGATCCGAACGGGGTTCGACTGCGCTGAATCACCATGACCCTCGCGCTGAGCGGCCTTTTTGTTTAATATGTGCCTCGCATCATAACCTTTGCTGAGGCGCTTCTCGTTGAGGAAGTGTCGGGCATCATTTTGTTTTTGACCCACGTTGCCTCGAGGGGATTTCTATATGTGAGTCTCTTCGAAGCCTAGCCGACCTCCCTCTAGATACGAGTCTGTCTTCTTCCCCGCCTTGATCGGCGCCGGTTGTGGCCGTATTCCTTTGCCCCCGATTCTTTGCGGCTAGGCTGACCGTGGTTCTCCGCCTGAAGGGAAGGTACTGGGGCTTGGTCTTTAGGGGGTGGGGGAGTCCTTGCTTGCAGTTGGCCGGCATATCTATCGAGCTCGTTGCAAGGTTTTTGGGCCGAGCCGATATCATGTTTATATCCGCCGTGGTTATAGGATGGGGGTCGGCGGGCTGTAACAGCGGGAGGGGCCCCCTTTGTCTATGGAGTGCTCTGCTTCCTCATGATCGAGGGTTTGAACGGTCGGTGTTTTGGGCCGTTCAGACCTTCGTTGAAGAGATGGGGATGGGCTCCTCTCGGACCTCTGAGCCTGTGTTGAGGGCTGACGAGTGCGAGTGCTCTTGGCTGGGGCCATTGCAGAATCGATCTTAATAAGTGGTGGCGAAGCGACTTTGATTGTAACTTCCCTGAGACGGCGCCAAACCGTTTCTGCTGAGAAATTGAGGATTGTGATTGGTTGAGAAATGAGATGTGGGCCCCAAGAGCGATCACCTAAGCTCCGGTATCCGTACGCGGAATCCTGCAAAACAAAGTTAGACTACCCCGGGGGTGTTTCGGGATCGCCCCTCCGACGCTCAAGTCGGTAAATGATTGAGGTAGGAGAGAAGTCTTGTCAGAGAGATGCTCTAGTTTGTTAGGTGAGAATTGAATACCTGTTCATTGATGAAGCAGTTGGTTTTTATAGTGTTGGGGATTTCCCAGATAGGAAACATTATTCAGATGGGCCTTTTTGGTAGCAATGGACATGTTACCTTTTCAGGCAATGATTGCCTCAGCTTTTAGAGGCTTCCCAAATACTGGTGATTAGGTCAACCTTCGTGTGGGACCCACATGCCACTGTCTCGGGCTCGGTAGGCTTTTATGTTCCTTCATTGGGCCGCTGATCAAATGAGCCCAAACAATATATATATATATATATATATATATATATATATATATATATACACACACACAACAATATTCAACACATTTCACCCAAATTCCTACAAGAAACTAACCCACTTAACCACTATATCCCATGTAATTCTAACACGTATTCTGATCGTTCAAGGAAAACGTTAGTTACCTGGATCACTTGGTAAAGTAAAGAATTACAAAGTACTCCCTCTGTATTTTTTTATCTTTCCTACTTTGATTTTGCACATTTGCCAATGCACTTATTTTATCTTAAATATCTTTCATTACATATTAGTAAAAATTATAATAATTGAATATTAATAAAATACTCATTGAGACGAATCAAACAAGACCCCACATGACTATATTTTTTCTTATATATTGAGAAAAATTTAGAAGATTCTTTGTAATTGTGAATAGTATCAAGATTCCAAGTGAGAAAGATAAAAAAATACAGAGGGAGTACTACGCATGCTCCTCTTTTGAGTGACGATCGCCCTCAACTTCGCTTCCTAACTCACCAATAATAACAATTAATAAAGCTTGAAGATTTGAAAATTATCAAGAATTGAGCGTTGGAAAGATGAATGAACAAGAGAACAAAACTTCCTCACAATATTATGGAAGTGGCATGTGAAATGAAGGGAAAAGCAAGGCTGATTTATATGATCAGTTTTTAGGGAATGAGAGGTGTTTAATAAGAAGGTTTAGACCTCCCACTGATAGGTTTAAAGCATCATAAGTAGGGGTTTACAAAAGAAACCAAGGGATTGCTTTAGGAGCTCAAAAATCTTCATTTCCCTCCCAAACTTGCTGATTTTCGGCCAGCCCTAATGAACCAAGTAGTGAATTTATTTCATCGCTTGCGACGGTCCAAAAGATTATAAAATCGCTAAATAACAAAGCCGCATCCTAAGCACATAAATAAATAACATAACTATTATAAATTTATTTTCCTTAAATAAATAACACCACCCACTATAAATATAAATATATAAATAAACATCATAATATATTATACAAACTCAATTTCACACATGCCCAAAATATTTTTTAATAATAAAATATTTAGTTTCAATTGAAAATACTAATTTAGAATAATTAAATGCGAAAAATTAGGAGTAAAAACACGGGCTGTTACATTGAAGCTTCTGTAAAGCCAATTACCGGATAGGTAACCATCTTTAGAAAAGCTTTCCCCAGGTAGCTTCTCAAATGTGGACAAGAAAAAAAATACTAGCCCAACTACCTCCATCTATGAAGATCTAATGGACAAGTGTATTTGAGATATTCACATACATTACCAAGGGGTCATCATGAAGAAAGACGATTCCCTTAGCGTTGTTTAATTAATGTGAATGAAACGACGGACATCTACGGTGGTGCCGGCCAATGGCTGGTGTTGTCATAGTTTACTTGATGCTGAATGTCCTTCAAACTTGCTTTGGAACTGTGAATACTTCCCCCATGTAGATGACCCCCTGTGATAATATGTATCTTAGTTAATCTCTCCGTGACATTCGATTGGGACTTGCCGTTATCATCCCTAGATGTTCTTTCATGCTCTGACTGACTTCTATACTGGCTGAAGTACCCTCTTTGAATCATATTTTCGATGTCGTCCTTCAGATTCTTGCTATCGTCTGTGACATGACCATGATCACGATGAAAATCACACCACTTCGTTTTGTCTCGGCTTTTGCAGAACACTGTTTTCGGGCTCTAACATTTAACATCCCCCTTGTGCATCTCATATATCTCAAATCTTGAGATGGTCAACAAGGTGTATGACTCATACCTGTTGGCCTTTTTCTCCCCGCCTTTCTTCACCGTATTTTCTTCCCTTTCTGCTAGAACCTTCACGCCGCTTATCTTTTTTACGTTTCTTTTTCTCCTTTTACTTGTTATCCCCCTCAGGCCATTTTGTGGTTGCCGCTTTGTCGAACTCATCGCCTCGAATTAAATCGTTGGCTTTTCCAAGGACCTCAACATCAAAACGGTAGATTTAATCCCTTAAATTCTCCTTTTCACCTTATTTGATTGACACCAACTCTCATGTCGTCCTCTACTTCCTCTTGTTGCTGACAAAGTGGGTGATGAATATAGCAGAGAGTTGCTAGAAATCGTAGATGGTTCCCGGTGTTATGCTCTTGAACCACGTTTGTGCTAACCCAAAGAGGGTTGAAGTGAATACTTTTCCCCAAATTGAGTTGGTGTCGATGTACAGCAGCATATGACCCTCACAAGCTGATGTGTGGTCTTCAGGGTATGTCTTGCCGTCATACTTACATGTCGAAATCTTGATTTTATTCATTGGCTCCTAGAGTATAGAAGAGACAAACACTAGTAGAATAAATGTTAATTGTGGCGGTCATTAAGTGGCCTATTACTGCGGTTTTAGTCGCACTGCAATTAAGGGCGCAGCAACAGGTAATTACCTACTGTTGCGGTTCCTACCTAAAGCCGCAACAACAATTTTTTTTTATAATAAAAATATGAAGCCTATTGCTGTGATTTTGGGCCAAAACCGCAGCAATAGGTATATGTAAAAATAATTTTTTTTTTTTTTTTTGTTTTCTGGTGAATTTTAGTGATCTGAAATTAATAAAAAGGATCGTGGCTAACACTACGGAAGTAATTAAACAATGCCATATCCATGAACAATAAAATAATATCCATCATCAAAACTTAAAAAAACTAAAAAAAAAAATTAGTGCAACAAGCTAATAATTTAAAGTGCAATAATGAACGAAACAGGATACACTAACCAAATCGGTCTTTAAAAGAAACAGAAGAGTTGACTCGAGAAGAAAACTAATCTCACAAGGATCGAATTAAGCAAAATAAAATCACTGTGGAGAAAATCCCCCAAACAGAAATGAAAATTCAAAACTCTGCACTTCCCGTAGCTTAAATCTGAATTCATTATTTACAAAAGATCTTATCATTTCCACACTATATAATGCAAATAATCATATCAACATACTATCCTATCAACGACACTGAATGACTAGTAATACAAGGGGGAGAAAAGATGTGATGATGATGATAAGAAGAAGATAAAACGCATTTCTGTAGAAGATTAGCCAGGCGAGAGGAAGCGTGAACTTGATATATCGACATTAGTTACTTTAGCCTTTTGAAAAAATTACAACACCCCCAAAGAAAAAACCTTCTCTGTGCCAAATTCAACTGCTTTATCACCGGACCTCATAAGAACCGGCCTTTTTATATAACAAACCCATTCAACGGTGTTGTACCCACTTTTCTCTCATACCGTTGCTTGACTTGGACTAAATGGAAGGGGCACATGCATCGTACCATCGAAGAGAGAGAGAGGCAAAAATGAGTGAGGGATGAGAGAAGAGAGAAGAGAGACTAGAGAAGAGAGAGGCGAGAAGATGAGTGAGGGATGAGAGAAGATAGAGGTGAAAATGAGTGAAGGGTGAAGGAAAAACGGTTGTGAAAGTGAGTGGGGTGAAGGAGGAAAAACCCTAGCGTGTTGCCTCTAATAGTAAAAGACCCATTAAAGTTTTTTTTTTTTTTTTAGATCTAGCTCAGATCTATTGCTGCGGTTCCCACGTAGAACCGCAGCAATAGATTAAAAATTATTTTTTAAATAATATCTAAATCTATTATTGCGGTTCTGGGTGGAAACCGCAACAATAGCTCTGGTCAAACCAGTCAAACATTTTTGAAAAATTCTCGTTGGCATCTATTGCTGCGGTTTTCACCCAGAACCGCAACAATAGGTTGATTTTCGATTTTTCCTTTTCTTTTGACGTGGTTTATTGCTGTGTATGGGTAAAACCGCATCAATTCAGCCGCATCAATAAGCAATTATTCTACTAGTGAAATGGAGAAGCGCGAGGTGCCACTATGGTGCGATGCCAGCCAGAGTTTGCCTGGTTCTGCGCCCATGATTCATAATAGTTAGGCTGGAATGATTTTTGGGTTCCAATGTTGTCGATGTCAAAAGTCTTGTCATAAATCTATTGAGTGATGTGGGTATCCTCGAAGGAACCTTCTTCATGGTCAGGATTATCAAATTGGCTGTGCTTCACTAGTCGGCCACCTGCGAAGGATCCCATCTTTCTTACAGGGCTTTGTGGCCTAGTCCAGGGGGTTCATCGGTTTGAGGTGTTTGACCCGCCATGGCTTGCAAGACTTAAGCTGCGCTCTGAAGCTGCTCGGGAGTAAACATGTGGTGGATGGATTTGAAGACGTTGGGTTGGGAGGTTCCAATGACCTCTTAGGCTATTTAGGCCTAGAAGGTTCCAGCAACTGGCTCGGAGGACCTCACCACCACTAGTGCCAATTGTACCGGTATCAAATAACAAATAGGAGGTGAACCAGTATCTTAATGTCACTCAATATGCTGGTTTGGATCCTGCAAGAGCAAGCACGTGAACTAATCCTCAGGGATTGATATGAGGAACACCTCTCCGATGCCTAAATCTGTAAATGAAAACTGGTAGCTCTAGGTAATATGTGTAATCCCCCGTAAATTTACGAATTTTATAAATATATTCTAATGTATAGTTATTTATATTTAAATATATTTTAGTATTTTAATTTCTTCAAAGGTTGACTATTTGAAAGTCAAAGAAATTATTTTAATAATTTAAAGAGGTCAAATATTTTATTAAGTCATGCTTTGAGAAGTATTTGAAACATTTGAAACGCTTTTTGGATTTGGAAAAGGACTCCTAAATGGGTTTGACGAACCCAAGCACTCTTAGACATGGAAAATGATTTCTAGTTTGAGCCTAATTACCTTTTCCTAAGCCCACAAGGGGAACCTATATAAACCCTCATAAACCCCAAATTTTCCCACATAAGTATTTTCTCTCTCCTCCTTCCTCCCATATTTTCGGCCCCCTATTTCTTTTTCTCTCTCTTTCTTTTCTTTCTTCCCCTTCCTTCGGCACTCCCTTCTCCTCTTCGCCGGATGCTGCTCCTCGTCGGCCGACCGCCGACCACCATGCACTGCCGCCGCTGCTGCTTCTTGGCTTCCGCGGGTTTCGTTCCTCCTCTTCTTGCTTTGGTTTGATTACTTTCCTTCCTCCTCAAGTTTTATTCGAAGTCTATGTTTTTAAGAATTGTTTTTAGTATGATTATGTTTAAAAGCTTTAGTTTGATGATTTAATATTGAATTTAAGTTTATATAAGTTATGTATTGAAGAAATAAAAATTCAGATTTGCATATTATGATTGAATTGGATTTTTAATTATCAAAGCATGAATTTTTAGGGTTTTGGAAGTTGGAAAATCATAGTAGTTTATTATAAGTTATGAAATTTATTATCTTTATGATTTTAAGTATGTTTGAATATGTAAGCGAGTTTTAATTTATGATATATTGCTGGAAATTTAAAGGAAGTATTATTATGGAGTTTTATGATGGATTTTAACCACTAGTGTAGTAAGTACTATGCTAGGAGGTTTAATAATCAAGTTTTATTATGGGAAAGGTTTTTAAACATGTTTAAGAAGGGTTTAAAGTATTTTATTATTGTTGTAAATTCATAAAGGATTGATTGTGTTATTGGTTGTTTTAGGCGGAGAATTCTCTTTAGGCGACTTTTAAGACTGTTAAAGTGGCCTCTCAATTTGTTTACATACCTATGTGTTGATTGGATTAGTATCATGATTTTAAGAAGAAGAATTATGTAGTATCATGTATAGAACTATGTTGAGTTCATATATGATTTCTATTATGTTGGATTAGCATGTTTTATGCTGTTGTGCAAACATGTTGATTATGAAATTTATATTATGTTTGTATGGAAGATTGATGCAAGCATATGGTTGGGAACTTTATTTTATTAATTCACATGGGGGAATTAATATATATTAGTTTTGGATCATGATTGATCATGTTGTTCCATTTTATTTGGTTAACTGCTTTATAAGGACCGATGGCCTTATTTGGTAAGTTGATATTTTATACCTATGAAAGGTAGTTTGGTTGTTGGCTAGGTTCAACAAATAAAGGAAGATTGAATTAAAGTTGGAATTAATCTTGGGTTGTTAAGTTGTGTGATCACTTATCTAATCCTAAGATAAAAAGAAAGTGTGATTGTTTGTTGATTTCGCTATTTGTGTTGCTTGTGAGTCATAACAAGTAATAACTGGTAAATCATGTAAAGTGAAACTAGATAGCAATAGCTTTAGACTGGTGCACGTCTGAAGTGTTGGACAATTAGGAGTTGGAGTACATGGTGGTAGCCCATGGCTTTTTCTGAGACCAGATTGATCACCGTGTCCTATTTTTATTTAAAAGGTTCATTGATATCGTAAGTCATAGGAATACGGAGTCGCGCCTGTATTTCGTCTTCCAAAGGGAAGGCTGGTTTTAGTTAGACAACTCGGTCCATTGACTATTCCATTTAAAATAATAAGAATGTTGTTAAAGTTTAGTTCAGTAAAAGTTATCTGCAAGTTATTATGTTATTATTTATTCCTACTTGGGCTGGAGATTATTATGTGATAATACTTCTCTTGTCTATAAAGTGCTTAGTGCTCGATATTTTAAGAATGGGACTTTTCTTGAGGCTTTGAGGGGATATTATCCTAGTTTTGTTTGGAGAAGCATATGGGGGGCAAAAGCTCTGTTGTTAGAAGGGTTGAAATGGCGAGTTGGAGATGGTACCAAAATTAGAGTGTGGGATGAAGCGTGGCTGCCGAGTAAAGATGCGTTGAAGGTTCCCACTCCTAACATCGAGAGTCAGGCTGATCTTCATGTTGCGGATTTGATTGACATCGAGGGGGGATGGAATGACAATGCTCTAAACTTTCACTTCACTGCGCAGGATGCTAGCTTAATTAGACAAATTCCTTTGCGTGAGAGGCGGCCATCTGATGTCCAGTTTTGGTGGCCGAAGAAGGATGGTGTTTTCACAACCAAATCGGGTTACTGGCTAGGCCGACTTGGGCATTTGCGTGGTTGGGCTGTGCGTTTTGGTGGGGTGAACAGTGAAGCTTGGAATATGGTGTGGAATTTGAAAGGCCCTCCCAAACTTTGCCACTTTTTAAGGAGAGTTTGTGTGGGAGCGCTTGCTACAAGAGGGAGATTGCAGGATAGACACATATTAGATGATGGTGTCTGTCAACAATGTTCTCATGCTAGGGAGTTCATTATACATTCTATCTTAGAGTGTTCTCTGGTTGCTCAAATATGGCAACACTCCCCTTTTGCTCACTATATTGTAGATGGCCCAAAAAATTCCTTTTTGGAGCTGTTGGTATGGATGAAGTCCAAGCTAGAAGTTCATGATTTCGTTTCTTTCGCTGCCTTAGCTTGGGCCGCTTTGTCTTTCCGGAACTCAGTCGTACATAACGAGCCAAGGATGAATGTAGAAGTTGGTGCTGTCGGCTTCTTGCGGTTGGTGGAAGACTATAACTCCTATGCTGCTACGGTGTTGAGGAGAAGTGGTTCGAGTGGATCCCATTTGTCTCGGGCAAGCTGGGTGCCTCCTCAAGAGGGGTGTTATCGCCTTAACACGGATGCTGCTATGCTGGGAGAAGAGGGTGTCGGGTTGGGTGTTGTGCCTAGAAACAAGAATGGTAAAGTGGTGATGTGTGCGGTGCGGCGTATGCAAGTGCAGTGGGATATGCTGATGGCCGAAACTATGGCAGCAAAGTGTGGAATGGTGTGGGCGAAATCGCTGGGTTTTCGGCAGATAGAGCTCGAGGTGGATGCCCTCAACTTGGCAAAGGCACTTGATGCAAGGAAGTTTGGTCGTTCTCCCATTGATCTTATGATGGAAGATATTTGTCTTATAGGTGATAGCCTTGAGTTTTTTAACGTTTCCCATGTTAAACGGGCAGGCAATTGTGTAGCTCACCTTGTTGCTAGGCTCTTTCCTTTTGGTGGTTTTGAACAAGTTTTTGTTGACGATTTTCCGCAAGGTGTGTTAACCTTGGCGGAGCTTGATGTTGATTTGTAATCCCCCGTATTTTTATGAATTTTATAAATATACTTTAATATATATTAGCATTTTAATGATTTCATATTTCAAAAGTTGACCATTTTGAAAGTCAAAGGAATTATTTTAAGGATTTAAGGAAGTTAAATGTTTGTTAGGCATGCTTTGAAAAATATTTAAAATACTATCTGGATTTGGAAAAGAAGTTAAATGGGCTTGAGGAACCCAAATACTAGTCCTAGTGATGTCAGGAGTTCAAATCATCAATCCTATTCATCACCAAACTCTATTTGAAGCCCAATTACTTTTCCAAAGACCACAAGGGAAAAACTATAAATACCCATAAACCCCAAATATTTTACCCACACATTATTTTCTCTTTCCTCCTTCCTCCCACAAGAATTTCGGTGCTCTCTCTCCTTGCGTTTTCATTCTTCTTTGCTCCGGGTTTTGCACTTTCGGCTTTTCACTTTTCCGTCCAGCCGCCGCCGGACACCAGCCCAGCTGCCGGCGACCACCGCCGCCGCTGCCTTCCTTTGCCGACGCTTCCTTTCCTCTTCCTTCTTGCTTTGGTTTGTTTCTTTTCTTCTTCCTCAAGTTTCAATTAAAGATCATATTTTTATGCTTTATTTTGGTACTAATCATGATTAATAACTTTAATTTACGGTTTTAATGATTAATCATGGATTATATATATATTGTGTATTAAAAGAATAAAATTTCAGATTTGATTATTATGTTTAGATTGAGTTTTTAACTATCAAAACATGAATTTTTAGGGTGTTAAATATTGGAAAATCATAGTAGCATGTTATAAACTATGAGATTGTTTTGATTTATGAATTTAAGCATGTTTAAGTGTGTTTAAAGAGGGTTTTAATAAATTATATGCTGCTGGAATTTTTAGAAAAGATGTTATTAAGGGAGTTTGATGGATTTTAATGACTAGTATAGTAATACTATGCTAGGAAGTATTAGTATTTGAAGAATTAATGGTAAAAACAACTTTTAAATATTTTTATAAAGGATTTAAAGTATTTTAAAGTTGCTGGAATTTAATTAGAGTATTGACTTTAAATCATATTGGTTGTTTTAGGCGGAAAATTTTCAGTAGGCGACTTTTAAAGTGATTAACGGTGGCCTATCAGTTTGTTTATACAAGGTACGTATATAGCTATGTGTTATGTGAGTAGTATCATAATTTTAGGAAGGAAAAGTTGTAGTATCATGTATAGGAACTTTGTAAGTTCATATATGATTGGATTTTACATGTTTTATGCTTGTGTGCGAACATGTAAGGATGAGATTTGATTATGAGTTGAATATCATGTTTGTATGGAATATTTATGCAAGCATGTTGGATTGGGAACTTTATTTATTTTCACATGGGGGAATTTATATATTTAGTGAGTTGGATCATGTTTAAATCATGCGTTCTCTTATATTATTATTTTCACTACTCTATGAGGACTGTGGGCCTTATTTGGTAAGTTGATAATTTATGCCTTTGAAAGGTAAGTTGACTGTTGGCTAGGTTCAACAAATAAGAAGGATTGGAATAAAAAGGGATTAATCTTGGATTGTAAGTTGTATGATCACTTATTTTAATCCTAAGATAAAAAGAAGTTCAGTTGTGAATGTGTGATTTGAGATTTCTGTATTACTTGTGTGTCATAATAAGTAATAGATTGTAAATCACGTAAAGTGTAACTTGGATAGTAATAAACTTTAGACTGGTGCACATCTAAAGTTGGACAATCAGGAGTTGGGGTACATGGTGAGCGTGCCATGGCTTTTTATGGGAATTGGAATGATCACCGTTCCTCTTTTTATTCAAAGGTTCCTCGATATCGCAGGTCATTATGGAATACGGAGTCGCGCCTGTATTTCATCTTCCTAGGGAAGGCTGGTTTTTAGTTAGACAACTCTGTCCAATAACTATTCCATTAAAGTAATAAAAAGATTATTAAAGTTTAGTTCAGTAGAAGTTATCAGGAGAATGTTATATTGTTATAGTATTCTTTATCCCTGTTTATTATTTCTTAGTAACGAATGTTTATGTATTGTTATGTAGTAGTCAGCTTTGCTAATTACGTGCTTTGTTTGTATTTGTTGATCATGGCTTTGCCTTATTGATCCTGTGACGACCCATTTTGGTGAGCAGATTCTTTAGAGCATTGACATCTACAGGTGTGCAGATTTGCATCATTGGGAATCTGGGAATGGAGAGCTTGTGTAACAAATTGTTTTGTCTGTTGCTTTCGTAGAAACATATTATATTAAGTATTGTTTTGGAGTAGACATTTTAGAGTGTTGGTTTTAAGTACTTTGTTTATTTATTGTATTTAAAGTATGAAGTTTAGTTATGTTTGTTTTCCGCTGCAAAATTCTGAATAAGCCGATACGTTTCCACACGGGCGATAATACTTTGATAATTCTCTGTGTTTTATAATAAAAAGGTATTTTAGAAAAAAGAGAATTGTCGGGGTGTTACAGACCAATAATATTATTGCCTGTTTCCCCTAAAAAAAAAATTTCCTGCTTACTATTTATTAGTATCGTCATGTTAGGATTGTTTATTTATTTAGTATGTAGTACTCAGCTTTGCTGATTACGTGCTTTTGTTTGTGTATGTTGATCATGGCTATGCCTTATTAATCCTATGATGACCCATTTTGGTGAGCAGTCTCTAGGGATCAATAGTAGATTGTTCATCTACCGGTTTGAAGATGATGCATCATTGGTTTCGGGATTGGAGAGCTTGTTAGACTATTTATCATACTTTAAGTTTATGCTTTTCGTAGTTGACTTTGGTTTTAAGTTTGACTTTGACTTTGTTGGTTTGACTTTGTAGTTGACTAAGTTTTATTTATAATGTTTTTTATTATGTTTTCCGCTGCAAAATTCTGAATAAGCCGATACGTTTTCACACGGACGATAATACTTTGATAATTCTCTATGTTTTATACTAAAAGGGTGTTTTAGAAAAGAGAGAATTGTCGGGGTGTTACACTATGTCATTATGATGAAGAGCGCTCCTAAAAGACTCAGATTATGGGGTACTTAAAGCGACTGGGACTGTCCTAGTATGGATATGTCAGTTCTTTTATTGGCTCAATGAGTACTTATTACCTATTTAATACTTATCGTTAGGCCCATAGTCCATGTATGGTGTAAATGGATCAGGCCCAGGCTTAATTGACATGGCATGTGTAGAGAGTACGGGCATAGCGTCTGGATAGGATCGGTATGTCCTATAATAGCGATGTGATGATGATTCATTTCCTAGATCTACGTTTGATATATTGGCAGAGTACTCATGGTGTTTTCGGCAGTCTGATGGACTCGTGTGGAACTTGGACAGCCCCCATACAATCCCTTTATACTACTCTTAGCTTCCTCTCGTCTAATGTCTTATACCTCTTAATCTCACAGCTAACGACACCACCTTATCTTTCATCAAATATCCATCCTCTAATCTAATTTCACCGACAATACCCACATCATTTTTCTTGAATTCACTAAATCATTATTTAATCATAATTCATCATCTTCCTTCTTTGATCATAATTACCTAATTATTCTCACTCTTCTATACAAGTAGCACAGTATAATTTGTCAAAAGAAAGAGCACTATCATGCTTCTGATTTGACTCAATATTCAACCAACCAAAATAATATTTTCAAGGCTTATATAATATTCAATCCAAGATGCGTAGAAATAAACGACCCAGACAGAGGTATAAATTTCTGAGGGTCCCTTTAATAAATTTAATTCTTTTAATATTATTTTTATTGAAGTTACTAACATTTTTGTAATCCCTCGTAATTTTATGAATTTTATAAATATATTTAAATATATTTCCTCAAAGTATCACCAACTAAGGGTGTGATGAGATTTGGGAAAAAGGCCAAATTAAGTGCCAAATATGTAGGTCCATATGAGATTCTGCAAAGAATTGGAAAGGTAGCTTATAGGTTGGCTTTGCCAATGGAGTTCGAGAAGATGCACGATGTGTTTCATATTTCCCAACTCAAGCGTTATATCCCTGATGAGCGTCATGTCTTGGAAACTCAGAGGATCCAAATTGATAGTAGCCTCACATATGAGGAAAGGCCTGTGAAAATTCTTGATAAGAAGGTGCGTAGTACACGCAATAAGGATGTCAATATCGTGAAAGTGCTTTGGTTGAACCATGAGTCCGAAGAGGCAACGTGGGAAGCCAAAGCTGAAATGAAGAAGAAGTATCCGAATTTATTCCTTGAGGTGAGTTACGAGGGCATAACTCGTTTTCTTTAGGGGGCGAGAATGCGATAGAATTTCGCACTTTTTACCTATTTATTTAATGTATTTTTTTGCATTTTTTTGATTATTTTGGCGATTTGCACATGTTGGTGCAAAATAAATTGATTCTCCGCATAAGAAAATGTGTTCATGAGTAACACAAGTGTTTTAAGTTGGCAAAAGAGTACACATGAGTGGCACAAGTATTTCTCCAATGGGAGTTAAGTTGAAAACTTTTGAAAATGTGTGAGTTTTCGTGTCAAGTTTCGGGACGAAACTTCTTTTAAGAGGGGTAGACTGTAATCCCCTGAAATTTTATGAATTTTATAAATATATATTAATATATAGTTATTTATATTTAGATATATTTTAGCATTTTAATGATTTATTTCTTCAAATGTTGACTATTTGAAAGTCAAAGGAATTATTTTAATGATTTATTCAAGTCAAATATTTTTATTAAAGTCATGCTTTGAAAGTATTTAAAATGTTTGAAATACTTATAGGATTTGGAAAAGGATTTTTAAGTGGGTGTGAAGAGCCCAAACACTCCCAGATTTGGAAAAGGATTTATAAACCTAGCCCATTTACCTTTTTCCTAAACCTACAAAGGGGAAACTATAAAAACCCCATAAACCCCAAATTTTCCCCACACAACTTTATTTTCTCTCTCCTCCTTCCTCCCACATTTTTTCGGCTTTCTCGCTCCTTTCGTTTTTTTTTTTTTTTTCGTTCGGCTTTTCCGTCCACCTTCGGACATCGCCGGCCGCTGCTTCCGACCACCGCCGTGCTGCCGCTGGTCTTCTTCCTTCCTTCTTGCTTTGGTTTGGTTTCTTTTCTTCCTCCTTAAGTTTTATTGAAGATTGTATTTTTAGGTTTTGTTTTAATTTGTTTATGTTTAAAAGTTATAAGTTGATGATTTATTATTGAATCTAAGTTATGTATTTTGTGTATTGATGAAATAAAATTCAGATTTGCATATTTGAGTTTAAAGTATATTTTAATTATCAAAGCATGAATTTTTAGGGTTTTGAAAGTTAGAGAAACATAATAGTTTATTATAAGTTATGAAAGTTATTACCTTTATGTTTCTAAGCATGTTTGAATATGTTTTAAGGGAGTTTTAACTCATGTTATAATGCTGAAAATTTAAAGAGAGTGTTTTCATGATGTTTTATGATGGATTTTAACCACTAGTGTAGTGAGAATTATGCTAAGAGGTTTAATAACCAAGTTTTATTATTGGGAAAGGTTTTAAACATGTGTTAGAGGGATTTAAAGTATTTTATCATTGCTGTAAATTCATGAAGGATTAATTATGAATTTATATTGGTTATTTTAGGCGGAGAATTCTCTCTAGGCGATTTTTAAGACAGTTAAACTGGCCTATCAGTTTGTCTACACAAGGTACGTACATACCTATGTGTTGGTTAATGTAGTATCATGATTTGAAGAAGGAAAGTTATGTAGTATCATGTATAGGATTATGTTGAGTTCATATATGATTTCTATCATGTTGGATTATGCATGTGTTATGCCGTTGTGTAAACATGTTGATTATGAGATTTATATTATGATAATGATATCATGATTGTATGGAAGATTGGTGCAAGCATGTTGGTTGGGAACTTTATATTATTAATTCACATGGGGGAATTAATATATTTATTAGTATTGGATCATGATTGATCATTGTTCCCTTTTGAGTATTTCACTCCTTTATAAGGACCGTGGGCCTTATTTGGTAAGTTGATATTTTTATACCTATGAAAGGTAATTTGGTTGTTGGCTAGGTTCAACAAATAAGAAAGATTGAATTAAAGTTGGTATTAATCGTGGATTGTTAAGTTATGTGATCACTTATCTAATCCTAAGATAAAATTGGAAGTTTGTGATTGTTGATTAATTATGATGTTTGTTTTACTTGTGAGTCGTAACAAGTAATAACTAGTAAATCATGTAAAATGAAACTGGATAGCAATAGCTTTAGACTGGTGCACGTTTGAAGTGTTGGACAAATAGGAGTTGGCGTACATGGTGAGCGTGCCATGGTTTTTTCTGGGGCCGGATTGATCACCGTGTCTTGTTTTATTTAAATAAGGTTCTTCGATATCGTAGGTCATGGGAATACAGAGTCGCGCCCGTATTTCGTCTTCCAAAGGGAAGGCTAGTTTTAGTTAGACAACTCGGTCCATTGACTATTCCATTTAAAGTAATAAGAATGTTGTTAAAGTTTAGTTCAGTAAAAGTTATCGGCAAGTTATTATGCTATTATTTATTCCTGCCTACTATTTATTAGTATCATCTTAGGATTGTTTACTTGTTTAGTATGTAGTACTCAGCTTTGCTGATTACGTGCTTTTGTTGTGTATGTTTATCATGGCTTTGCCTTATTGATCCCGTGATGACCCATTTCGGTGAGTAGTCTCTAGGGATCAATAGTGCATTGTCCATCTACACATTTGAAGATGATGCATCATTGGGTTCGGGATTGGAGAGCTTGTGTAGTTTATTTACAGTACTTTTGAGTTATACTTTTCATAGTTGATTTGGTTTGGTTTTAAGTTCGACTTTGGTTTTGTTGGTTGGTTTTGGAGTTGACTTTGTTGTTGACTAAGTTTTCTTTATAAAGTTTATTATTATGTTTTCCGCTGCAAAATTCTGAATAAGCCGATACGTTTTCACACGGGCGATAATACTTTGATAATTCTCTATGTTTTATATTAAAAAGGTATTTTAGAAAAGAGAGAATTGTCGGGGTGTTAAAATTTTGTTCATGGTGTAGAAATCTAACGCGTTCATGCGATTGTAAGCATTTACCTATGGTAACCATTGTTGTTAAAATCCCGATCCAGATCTTACGATCCTACGATTCTATGATCTTGAAGGACCTCACCGATCCCGAACCTACGTAGGATCTTAATTTTGTAGGATCTTTCGATCCTATCCAACCACAAAAAATCACATGGTAGGATCTTAATATGATTCTACGATCCTACGACTCTATGATCCGATCCTATCGTAAAGAAATCATAAAGTAATTTAACATATTATATTTTTCCTATTAGATTTTGGTTGCATATTACTTCAATCTTATAGTATTGAAAAAGTATCACCATTTGCTAATGAAATAAGTCATTATTAATATGTGTAAATTTTTAACATGAGATTCTCACCATATTCTAGCATAATTTTCTCTTTTTTTACCGAATTGTTGGATCTTACGGTCCTACGATCCGATCCCTCCGATTCGATCCTACCCACCCCTACGATGCAAAGTAGGATCCCAATCCTGATAACATAGATGGTAACTAACACCCTACACATCATGCTTTGTTTAATTTCACTTATTCTTTGTATGTTATTTTTTATAGTGATTGCAATATTTTCCACCTTGAATGTTATTGCTAATCAAGACCTAAATAAATGTTCACATGACTAAATTCGCTAAATTGAACAACCTACTAGATACCTTGTAATTTGATTGTTTAATTCAAGTGGTCATACAAAAATTAGATCTTTGATGTTAAACAACCAACTTAACATTATTGACTTTCTTTAGGTTGCAATTAGTTAACTTTATGTGTGCATAGCAATTTAATATGTCATTAAATTAAGGATATTCACCCTAAATCCAAATCTCTTTATTTTTGATTTATTTGTTTTTCCTAAAAACTGATTGGCATCTCTCTTTTTACAAATATAAATTGCATAGGTGTAGACACATAATCGTGTCTTCCTTTTTAAGGATCCGATGATGAAATATACCGTGGTTTTAATTTGTCCGATCCAAGGGCGGAGCAGTCCGAAGAGCCTTTCAAAACCATTTCGAAAAGTGTTAAAATCCTATTTTAAAGCCTAATTAATTATTCATGATAATTAATTGTATTTGAGCCCAATTATTTGAAAAGCCCAATTAATTGATAATTAATTGATTTATTTTAATAAATAAATATTTTCAAAAGATATATTTTTTAAGTCAAAATCAGATTTTACCCCGTAAAATCAGATATTCGTAGTTAAAAGATAAAAGAAAATCTTTTATAACACATTTTAATCAAAATAACTATCAAAACATGTCAAAAATCAAGCACTGCGCTGAGCGCAGTTGCTGCGCCGAGCGCAAGCCCTGCGCCGAGCTCATGCGCTGCGCCGAGCGCACGTGTCCTGCCACGTGGACTTCCACGTAGGCTGCGCCAAGCGCACAGGCTTTGCTAAGCGCACCAGAACTGCCACGTAGACGTTTGTTTCATGTAGAGTCCTGCGTCAAGCGCAATTCTCTGCTTGAGACACTGAATTTCTTTTTTATCTTTTTCAAAAGCGCGTACCACGTGTACGATTTTTATATTACTAGTCATGTCGCGTCATGCGTTTGCCACGTCAGCTGCGCTAGACGCAGGCAGCGCGTGAGGCGCAATGCCATTTTCCCTATAAATAGGCCTGATTTCCGTGCAGATTGAAAAAAGGAATCTCGCATATCCAAGCCACGGTATAATCCTGAGGGTCCTTAAATAAATTATTTTTATATTGAAGTTACAAACAGTTTTATATTGAAGTTACTAACGGTTTTCTTTCCTGATGTTGATCTTTAATGTAAAATCGCTCTACTGTATATTCTGAACCTTTTTCCTTTCTTTTTATTTATTTTTTTATATATTATATGCTTGCCTGATTATTCTACGCATATTATATGATTGTCCTGTTTTAATGCTTTTATCACCCCATATGTTATTTTTGCTAATCAAGACCTAATTAAATAAATGTTCTAATATTAATTAGATTAATTTGAACAATATCCTAGGTTCCCTGTAATATTGATTGCCTATTAAATTGTCACTAAAAATTAATCTTTTACGTGTTTCCTGAACTTACTTAGACTAAATATTTTTTAGGGTGTTTAAAACATTATTTGATTATTCTTTGGCATAAAATCTGCAATGAATCGATATTTAGTAGAGGCCAACTTTTGGCGAATGTGGTTTATTATGACTATATTCGCACCCTCACCCCGAACTCAATCTTTGGTTCATTTTGACTATCTATGGAGTCAGGACGGGGAATTCTACATTGGATAATTTGTCCCTACGGTTTTCCCATATCCAATTAGGTTTATGATTCTTCCTAAAAAGAATTGTTGGCGACTTCTTTCAATACAAAATAATTTTTAATAAAACCTTAACAGTGGGGTAGTCAAATCTAATAAACGCGCTCACACCGTGTAGGCGAAATAAAAACTCGCATACAATTTGGCGACTCCACTGGGGAGGATTTTAGAAGATTAAATTTTTTAAATGAATGGGTGAAACTTGAAAAATACGATTCATTCTTATTTTATGTCTTAGAATAATATACAGTTTTGCATATGCATGGCTACTGTTCAGCCACCATAAGGACAATCTACCTTGCCTCATTAGCACATGTTCTATGTGTGAGGTCACCCCCGGGGGGTTTGCGCTTTTTACTTCCAAAAAGCTTCCAGAGCGATAGTGTTGGATCTTAGTCATAAGCAAACCTACCCAACCGTGGCATTGTTCTCTTGTTCCTGACTTGAGATTGGAGTGCGTCTTACACTTGGCCACCTCTTTAAGCAGGGGTACGAAGCGTGGGATCAATCTCTTAGTCATGGACCTTTTCAGCCTTAACCTAAACCTAACCAATAGTTGAATGTAGAACTGGACTTTAGGTTGAAAACTTTTGCATCCATGTTACCTAACATTTATGTGTGATTGCAATTTTTGCCTGCTAATGTGCTTTACGCCCGAAATTATTGCAAATTGCGTCTAAAACAAATCGTCGTTTTCGCCTGAACCTTCGTCAATTTATTAATACGCGTGCCGCAGAGCATTGCACCAAAAGCATTAAGTTGCGCATGGCGCAATGCACCCGCGCCAGACGCATAGGTTGTGCGCCGCGCGCACCAGTTGCATGGCACGCAACCTATTCGTCCCATGCTTATTGATCTTTTGACCTTTGTTCGAGTCTAAGATATTAAGTTTGCATCAGTATAATATTCAAAAAAACGGTCAGTATTTTCATGCAAGGTCAAGTCTGTCCTAAAAAATGCATATAGAAAAAATGGTCATTATAGAGTTAAAGTTATCATGCATGTCTACCTCTTCCCATTTCCTCCCTGCTGTTCAACTAATCTTCGCTGTTAATCCTACCTTTCCATATGCATCAAATTCAAAAGCTTACATCTTTTCAAAATCAATCCTGCATCCTATCCTATTCTACTTTTTTCAAAATCATTTACTAAACATCATCGTACCACGACATTTAAAAAAAAACATTTTCAAAATTAATCCATCATCTTTTCCTAACAAAAGATAAAACAAGGGGGGGTTCCTTTCAAAAACGAATTTCGAAAATTCTAAGCCCATTCCAAACACCTTCAATCCAATTCAATCCAATCGACTCAAGTCACTTGCATTCATTCTAGGCCCATATGCATTAGAGTCGATTTTACATTCATATAGGGTCCATCTAATTCGAGTCCATGCATTTATATTAGGCCCGCTAGCATTAGAGTCCATCTTAGGCCCATATAAGTCTAGCTCCTGTCAAAACCTAGGCCCATTTGCATCTTTATGTGAGCCCTAGTGTATGTCAATTCCAGTCCAAATCTAATCCAACTCTATTCCAATCCAATGTCAAGCCCATGTGTATTTTCAAGTCTAACTTCAAACCAATATAAGACTAAGTCCAAAATTAGGTCCACATAAGGCCCTACTCATTTCCAAAGTCAATCTGGTCCAATTCCAAATCCATTTATGACGAAGTCCAAACCATTAAGTCTAGCGAAGCAAGCATCCCTGTAAGACAATAACGGCACCCCTTTTGACTTAGCTAGACTAGTCATCCTTGTAAGACCATAACGACACCCCTTTGACATAGCTAAGCTAGTCATCCCTGCAAAACCATAAAGGCACCCCTTTAACCTAGCTAAGCTAGTCATCCCTGTAAGACCATAAAGGCACCCCTTTAACCTAGCTAAGCTAGTCATCCCTGTAAGACCATAACGGCACCCCTTTGACCTAGCTAAGCTAGTCATCCCTATAAGACCATAACGGCACTCCTTTGACCTAGCTAAGCTAGTCATCCCTGTAAGACCATAACGGCACCCCTTTGACTTAGCTAAGCTAGTTACCCGTAAGACCATAACAACACCCATTGATCTAGTGAAACTAGTCACCCCTAAGACCATAAAGGCACCTGGGCAGGATGTTTAGTCGTATGCACCTATCCAAAGATAAATTTCTCCTACTCTCTTTTACAATTAAACGTACAAGGGAAGTAAGGTTCGTATCCACGGGGAAACAGGGACGAGTTTTATATTTAGCAGGAATCAATACCTAGATGACTCTAAGGACCGAGTAACCAATTTAGGGGGTTTTCAAATAAATTATAAACAAACTAAAATTAATTAGCAAATAAATAAAATGAGAAATCAATATGGAAAGATCCTGAATCCGATTAGCATCCACTTCAATTTAATTATAGATCATTGAACCTCAACTCTAGTTATTTCCATAATTATCTATTGTAGAGAACTAATCTCGTATTTTCCTTATTCTTAGTTGAATAGCACGATCAGCGTGACTATAAAACCCTAACTAAAGGATAACCTAGTCCGATTAGGTTCTAAGTTCAATCCAATAACAACAATAAACACAGAGAACCAATAGACCTGCTAATGTTATACACGCGATAAACATTCAACAGTTGATTTAATTGTCCCAAGAAATATCCAAGACGATCAGCATCTAAGTTACTCCCTAGTTTGCGACAAATTGATAAAAGAATAAAGCAATCCGATTCTATCCTTAAATCTGGCAGTAGATTAATAACACAATCAAACTAGTAACGTTCCTAGCATAATTATGCAAAAATCATAAAGTATAATCATAGAAACTAAACCATAATCAAAGGAAATAAATAGAGAGGAAATATCTCACAGTAATTGTTGAAGCTTCATGTTGATCTTATTCAAGAACGGTTCAAGCTACAATCGGCATAACAATAGCCAATCCCATAATTGAAATCTCTAAAAACTAAACTAGGAAATGAAAACTAAACGAGAAGATAACACGAGAAGTATGGAGTTTTTGGAGACTCTCTCTCCTCAGGTCTGTTGCTTCCCTCTCCAAAAACAAAGTTTGGTATTTATACTAAAGCCCAAAAATCAGTCGACAATTACACCGACCTAGCAGGTCGCGAAGTGCGAAGTACGTCGCGCCGTGCAATGAGCAATTGGCTTCAACACACGCTGCAGAGTTGGGCTTGGCAATAAGGTCGCGACCCGCGAAGCTGCTCGCGAGGTGTGAAGCACAGGTCGCGAGGTGCGACCTGCTTGCTCGCTGCTTGCTGCTTCGAGTGCGCATGAGAGCTGGCTGTGTGCTGCTGGATGGGTCGAGGCTTCCCTCGCTGTTGGGCCGAATTGGTGCTACTTTTGCTTGGCGCTTGCCATAATTCTTGACTAGAACTTGTGGCGATGCTTGGCAAGTATAACGATGTTGTTGAGTTGTTCCAACCACTCATGCTTCTTCGTGTGACAATCCTGCACTTTCCGGGTATTTCCAAGATAACAATCCTGCTTCATCTTAGGAGTTCGGAACTTTCAACTTTAACAATAATTAACGTACAAAAATTTGAACTTCCGCCAAGAGCTAAATAAAACACAAACGTTAACAATTATGATCAAAACCCTTAGCGAAGTACACCCAAAATAACGTAAATACACCGTATAACTTGAGAGTATCAAATGCCCCCACACTTGAGCTTTACTCGACCTCGAGTAAACTCAAAAGTGAGAATCGCCAAACAAATCTTCACCCAAGTTATCGACACCAACCTACGCTCTCCATCATCTACATCATCATCATCACATCTTAACAAAATCCGGTCAAAACCTAAACGTAAGTGACAATGATTCCCCCACACTTAGCTTCGAGCTACCATCAGAAATACAAAACGCAAAAACAACGATCACCAAACGATAATAAAAATGTGAGCTCAAATCCTGAAGGATCTCAAAGGAGTTGAACCACTCCAACCCCACATTATACTGACAGCTCGTCTAAAATCTCAAAGATAACCTACCACTACTACAACTAACCTAGATAAGCAAGCCATGGAACGATGACAAAAAGGGATAAATTCCATGCTTACTCCCAAAACAATCGGCTAACCAATGCAAGTTCAAATCCTTACCGGCTAAGGACTTAATAAGTTTCAACAATGACCTCCAATTCACCAAAAATCAACAAAAGAATGTGAAAGCCAATTATGAATAAATCTTCACAAAACCAAGGATGAAATAACTAACCCTACCCGAAAACGCCTTCCGCCTTATGACACCAACTCCGGCAAATGAGTTTTCAAAATACATAATTCTCTCTTAATCTCTCATTTTGCCTAGGAGCCCTTTCGGGTTTTCATCCTAGCTTCTCACAATTTTTTTTTTTTTAAATCTCACCATAATCTTACCCGCTCAAATTAAGCCATTTTTGCATAGGTTGCATTTCTGGGTTTTCAACCTATCCGGGCCCCCATTTTTGTCTGAGTCGCCCGCCTTTGCGGGTTGGTTTCATTTCATCACTTTTTTTTCTCAAATTGAAAGTAATAAATACAACATAGATAAATGAGAATGAGAATACCTTCCCCCCTACTTAAACTACACATTGTCCTCAATGTGACGACAATTAGAAAAAAAAAAGCAAACTGAAAATGGGGGGGGGGAATTGAAAATCAGGTAAATCGAAGATCGAATGCTCAAGACTCATGACAAAAAAAAATCCATCAAACTCAAATTTCTTAGCAACACCAACTCAAATCTCATAAATCAACTCACAACCCTCTCCCTCGAATCACTCAAACAATTGACAAGTTCAAAATACCAAGAAATTTGTGAGATTTGCACCTAGCTTAAGAGATCGAAAAGATTCATTAACAATCTCAACCCTCTAGCTTTACCAACTTCTAGCTATTGAACTTCTCCCTAAATGCTTTCTTTTATGGATTTTGTCTCAAAGTGGATTAAGATTTGTTGTGGTTCTTTTTAGTGGGTGGGCGGTGGGTGGAAAGAAATTTGTTGTGGTGGTGGAAATTTGATGAGAAATAAAGGAAAAGAAAGAAAATAAGAGGGGTCTCGGGTTGCCTCCCGAGAAGCGCTGTTGTTTAAAGTCGTTAGCTCGACTTAGTACCTTAAGCTCAATCATTGGGCTTGTGCTCCATGTGTGACAATGGTGGCTCCATGTTAACCTCCAATTCAAGTACCTGCAAAACAGATTGAGAAGAACTCTTGCAATGCATCGTTAGTGGTACGATTTTAAAACAAGGCGGTAAATCAGGAGGCTTATTCCGCTCTTTCAACTCTGGCACCATAACCTGCACGTTAGTAGGGGGAACACAATCCTCAACCAAGACATCATCAACATTCATCGACTCATCAACCTGCTCAATATCAAGAACATCATGCATTAAAGAGTCAACAATGTTAATACAACAAAGATGGTTATCATCCTTAATTAGAGGCTTAGGATTATTGATATCAAATGCCTCTACCTTCCCCTCACACTCCATGGTCAAAGAGCCAGCGAAAAATCAAATTTAGTGCAAGATGTTATCAAGAAAGGTTGCCCCAAAAGGATGGGGACGACATGCTTATTAGGTTCCATCTCCAAGACATAAAAATGAGCAGGAAATTGCAATTTACCAACCTTAACTAACACATCCTCTAATTTACCCCTATGATAAACATTGGATCTATCAGCTAATTGAATCACCACACCAGTTTCATGCAAATTAAATCGCCAAGTTTCATAGACTTATACATTGAATATGGAATCACATTAATTGATGCACTTAAGTGTAACATGGCTTTAGGAAAAATGGTGTCACCTATAGTACATGGGATGGTAAACATGCCTGGGTCATTGCACTTTTGAGGTAATTTCTTTTGAAAGATAACAGAGACATGCTCGCTAGCCTCCACTTGTTGCACCACCTTTTGTTTTTGCTTTCTTTTTGAAGTACACAATTCTTTAAGGAACTTAGCATACCTAGGTACTTGATTCAAAGCATCTAAAAGGGGAATGTTTACCTCACATTTACGGAAGGTTTCATAAATGTCTTTGTTGCGCTTTGCCTTGCGGGTTTCTCTCAATGCGTCGGGAAATGGTGGCTCCGGTTCATATGGTGGAGGAGATGATTTTTGGACTTTCTCCTCTTGTGGAGGTGGCAATGATTTAGAATACGATGTCGGTTCGTGAACGATCACCTCTTCCTCGATCTCTTTATCTCGAACCACCAATCTCTCTTTGCTTGCAATCTCCGTTCCACTCCTCAATGTGATAGCACTCACGTTCATTTTAGGGTTGAGCTCTGTTTGGGATGGCAACCTCACCGGATCCCTAGCCTCCAACTTGGTGACAGCCCCTGCAATTTGGCTTATTTGGCTTTCCAAGTTCTGGATGCTCGATCGAGTTTCTTCTTGGAACCGCACCATGTTACCCTGCATGTTAGTCACATTTTTAGTTAAAACATTTAACATTTCTTCAGTGGACATGCTAGAGCTTGAGCATTGGCCGTGGGGCCTAGGATAAGGGTGTGTTGGTGGCCTGTTATAGTGCTGTTGTTGATGTTGATTGCCAAATCTGAAGTTAGAATGATCTCTCCACCCTTGCTCGGAAGCATAGGAGCAGGGATCATGTGTCTGTAATGCTTGTTGGCCTTGAAAACCTACAGCTTTGACCTCTTCCCTTAATTCTTCTTGCATTTGAGGGCAAACATCAGTGTGATGATCTAAAGAACAAATTCTACAAGCTTTTACCTGTTGAACTCTATTGCTCATCATCGATGTGAGAGCGTGTACCTAATCCTCGACCTTTGAAGAGCTAGAACCTGGACTTTCAACATTTGCTCTATGATGGATCGATCTTCTACTGAATTGTCTCGAGCCTTCAGCTAGTTCTTCAATGAGCTCCCTAGCTGCAGTTGGAGTTTTGTTGACGATAGATCCCCCACTAGCAGCATTCACAATTCTTACATCTTCGTCAGAAAGACCATTGTAGAAGTACAAAATGAGGTCTTCATCAGAGCCATGATATGGACAACTAGCACAAAGTCTCTTGAACCTCTCCCAATATTCGTAGAAAGATTCATCATGTTTCTGCTCAATATTGCTGATTTCCTTCTTTAATGTTGTTGACTTAGAAGCTGGAAAGAATTTCTCAAGAAATCGCCTCTTCATTTCAACCCAAGTGGAAATACAACTAGGAGGAAGATAATATAACCAATCTTTAGCTCCATCCTTCAAAGCAAAAGGAAAAGCTCTCAACTTGATTTGTTCATTCGTTGCTCCACATGGATTCATGCTAGTACAAACCACGTGAAACTTCGAAAGAAATTTGTTTGGATCTTCTCCATTGAGCCCATGGAATGAAGGAAGCAAGTGTATCAAACCCGACTTCAACTCAAAAGTAGTGCCTTCATCAAGAGCCAGAAATGAGATGCACAATGGTTGTTGATCAAGGTTAGGAGCCATGAGCTCCCTCAAGGTACGAGTTCCAATTCTCGGAGGCATCTCTTCCTCCACTTCAATGTTAAAAGGTACCTCAAAATTTTCTCGCAAAACGTTTCTCAACCTGAAAAGAGTCAATTCTAGTTCGGGATCGTAATGCAAAGATTCTTTGTTAGTAGCACGAGTGTTAACCATAAACAAAGAGCACAAGCAATACAATCTAAAAACACACGCTATATACAAACCAGTAACACCGTTTCCCCGACAACGGCGCCAAAATATGGGTAGGATGTTTAGTCGTATGCACCTATCCAAAGATAAATTTCTCCTACTCTCTTTTACAATTAAACGTAGAAGGGAAGTAAGGTTCGTATCCACAGGGAAACTGGGACGAGTTTTATATTTAGCGGGAATCAATACCTAGATGACTCTAAGGGCCGAGTAACCAATTCGGGGGGTTTTCAAATAAATTATAAATAAACTAAAATTAATTAGCAAATAAATAAAATGAGAAATCAATATGAAAAGATCCTGAATCCGACTAACATCCACTTCAATTTAGTTATCGATCATTGAACCTCAACTCTAATTATTTCCATAATTATCTATTGTTGAGAACTAATCTCGTATCCTCCTTATTCTTAGTTGAATAGCACGATTAACATGACTATAAAACCCTAACTAAAGGATAACCTAGTCCGATCAGCGTCTAAGTTCAATCCAATAGCAGCAATAAACACAGCGAACCAATAGACCTGCTAATGTCATACACGCGATAAACATTCAACAGTTGATTTGATTTCCCCAAGAAATAACCAAGACGATCTGCACCTAAGTAACTCCCTAGTTTGCGACAAATTGATAAAAGAATAAAACAATCCGATTCTATCCTTAAATCTAGCAGTAGATTAATTACACAATCAAACTAGTAACGTTCCTAGCATAATTATGCAAAAATAATAAAGTATAATCATAGAAACTAAACCATAATCAAAGGAAATAAATATAGAGGAAAGATCTCACAGTAATATTTGAAGCTTCATGTTAATCTTCTTCAAGAACGATTCAAGCTATAATCGGCATAACAATAGCCAATCCCATAATTGAAATCTCTAAAAACTAAACTAGGAAATGAAAACTAAAGGAGAAGATAACAAGAGAAGTATGGAGTTCTTGGAGACTCTCTTTCCACAGGTCTGCTGCATCCCTCTCCAAAAATAAAGTTTGGTATTTATACTAAATCCCAAAAATCAGCTGACAATTACACCGACCTAGCAGGTCGCGAAGTGCGAAGTACGTCGAGCCGTGCGATGAGCAACTGACTTCAACATACGCTGCAGAGTTGGGCCTGGCAAGAAGGTCGCGACCCGCGAAGTTGCTCGTGAGGTGCGAGCCAGCTCGCGAGGTGCGACCTGCTTGCTCGTTGCCTGCTGCTTCGAGTGTGCACGAGAGCTGGTTGTGTGTTGCTGGATGGGTCGAGGCTTCCCGCGCTGCTGGGCCGAATTGGTGCTACTTTTGCTTGGTGCTTGCGGCAATTCTTGACTAGAACTTGTGCCGACGCTTGGCAAGTATAACGATGTTGTTGAGTCGTTCCAACCACTCATGCTTCTTCGTGTTACAATCCTGTACTTTCTGGGTATTTCCAAGAAAACAATGCTGTTTCATCTTAGGAGTTCGGAACTTACAACTTTAACAATAATTAACGTACAAAAATCCGAACTTCCGCCAAGAGCTAAATAAAACACAAAGTTAACAATTATGATCAAAACCTTTAGCGAAGTACACCCAAAATAACGTAAATACACCGTATACCGTGAGCGTATCAGCACCCTCCGAATTTAGCAAAGCTACTCTTATATTACATCTATAGCAATATCAAAAGGCGAAGCCAATTCCTTCCTAAGCCCAGCGAATCTAGCATAAACAATCCTTTTGAGCATAGTCTATTTGCCAAGTCTCGTCCAGTCTGCTTGCATAGTCCAGTCCAGTCATTTGCATCTGCATATTGTTAGGCATAGGTCACCATCATGACCATCATCATACCCATTTCTAGTTTCCATTTCGCCGTCCATTTTCATCCCCATTTCCACTTTCATCTTCACTTCCTTTTCCTTCTCTCCATCCCTCATTTCCATTTCTCATTTCGAAAGCATCGTTTCTAAAAATTTACGAGGTCATTCGATTTCTGTTCAGGACGGATTGTGAGATTATAACTTGGGAACGCCCGACAAAGAGGATACAAGGTCGACCTACTCCCAGACTCGTTAAACACATCCTTACATTTTCAGACAAATCCTCCGACTCTTCTGAATCATCATCTGAAATGGGGGACACTAATGAACAGCTCAGTGCCATTATGGCCCAACTTTAACTGATGAACTCACGTCTTGAGGACCAAGACAAATAGATTAAGGCACTCATGGAGAAGCTAGTTGAAGAGGACGAGCAAGGCGACACCCCATCACCAATCAAGACCAACACAGATTTGAGGTTTGAAAAACTCGAGCAATTGATCCAGTCAATTCCTGCGCTCGAGGGTCAGGCTCATGGCCATGACATTATTGATCCTGAACTGAGGAAAAAACTCCCTAAAAAGGTAACATTGGGTGACCTCCCAAAATTCAAGGGGGACGAAGACCCAGATGACCACTTGATAGCTTTCTCCATCTCTATGGATCTCAAGGGCATGAGCAAGGACCTGTTTGCTTATGTCTTTCCTTTAACTTTGGATGCACATCCATCTAAGTGGTTCAGATCACTAAATAAGGCCAAGCTGAATGACTGGGACTACATTAGAGAAGAGTTCCACAAACAATACATCTATAATACTCAGCTTTCCATTGGCCTTCGTGAGTTGGAGTTAACTAAGCATAATTCCAACGAAGATTTTGTCACCTTCCTTAACATATGGAGGGAAAAAGCTGCACAAGTGACCAATAGGCCATCTCAGGAGGATCAAGTCCGACTGGTTATCCGTAACCTGCAGCCTAAGTATGGGGCTCAAATCAAGTTCCAACCCATAGAGTCTTTCATGAAGCTCTATAAGGTAGGCCTGCTGATTGAAGAAGATGTACAGGCCAACAAGAACAAGATTTCGAACAATAACAAACTTTCAAGAAGAGTAATAATAACCCTTCTACCTCTAAAAGCAGTGACATAAACGCCCTAACTACTGACAAGAGAGGTTATCAAGGACCTCAAAGGACATTCACTCCCTTAGGCATGTCTCTAGAAGAAGCCTTCACTAGGCTTCATGCAAAGGGAGCACTTCAGCCTCTTGGCCCCACTCCGGACCCTGCTCCTGAGAAGAGATCCAGTAGATGGAATCCTAATTCCTACTACAAGTACCATCAAGGAAATGGGCATCTGACATCAAAATGCTGGACTTTGAAGCATCATCTGTAGGATATGGTTGAAGATGGTAGATTGCCAATTTCGCCTGCACCAATAGCGGCAAACTTTTGGGAAGTGCCTAAATAATGTCGGGGCACAGTCATATAATGCTACTTCATTTCCTTTCCTGTCGAGTCTATGTCCTTTAGGACTATAATGTTTATCAGCCTTGTCTCATTCGTTTTCAATTAATACAATAATTGCATTTTCTTTGCATTTTCATTAGCCTTCCATCATTTTTATTTATGCTTCTTATTCAATGATAAAAATTCGAATCACCTAATGAACTTGACTAATAATAACAAAAAGAGATATGAAATAAAAAAGAGAAGAATAAAAAAAGAGGACATACTTTGGATCAGGAGTTATTCCCCATTTCCTTCTATTACCTTCCATAAGCCATCCATGCAATCCAATCAAAAATCCTTTAAGCCATCATCTCCATTAACCAAATAACCTTTCAAAATCAAAGCTCCGCAAATAACCTTCAAGCCTTCCACTTCCCTAAACCAAACTTGTGTTCAAGCCTACTAGATACAAAAAAAAAAAAATCAATGCCAGCCAAAAATAAAATAGTAAAAAAAAAAAAAAAAAGTGCGAAAAAATGAAAAAAACAAAAGGAAACACACAAGAAAAAAAATGCAAAAAAGAAAAATCCAAAGGCAAAGAAATAAAAAGTCAAGCTAGGGGGCTTGCACACAAGTTCTACCCCTCATTCAAATCCTTCAACCCATCAAAACCCTTAATCTTTAATCCAAATCCATGACCCTTCATTGCTCAAACCAATTAAACCTTCATCAAAACATCTAAGCCTTAAACTTTTCAACCTTTCGCATCAACCATAACTCCTTTTTCAAGGTATGTCCAAGCCCGCTAGGTTGAAAAACCGCAAGGGCGGCCTAGGCGAAAGTTAGGGCACATAAAAAAAAAGAATAAAAAAAAATCAGCTCTGGAACTACGAATGATCTGATTCCACAAGGATACGTAGGAATCCTCATCTCGAGGTCCGACCGCTTCAACAAAATAAAATTAGTCATGGTCTAATGATTTGACTTTCTAGAATTTAGGAGCATACTTTCTCTAGATCCCGGCATAGACTCGAGTCTGCACCTAGCCTTGTTAAAGCCTTTTCCCACCTACATTTATTTGAGTCACAAATTTAAACCTTTCATTTTTCAATCCAAGCTCTCCTTGTCCCTGAAGGACTTTCCGATAATTCCATGATTTTCGGCGATACTTGACTTTGCCTATATCAACTTCCCAAAGAAGAATCTCTAATACAATCCCCAGTGAAAACTTTCAATGTTCAAGACATAGCAACTATGTTTCATTATCAAATCAAATACATTTCGATTAAGGCTCATGCCTAATTCAAGGCAAGCTCATCCAAAGTGGGGGATTCCTATGTGTGGTGGTTCCTCCAATTCAAATCAAACTCCCGAAAAGTTGTAATCCGCAGACCTCATTTAAGAACCCCGATCATTTACTAAAAACAATTTTCAAAAATTATTATATGCATCTCTAATCAGTCTATCATTCTATCATGCTATCCAACTTATAGCCTTGCGAAATCCTGACCTTGCATTGCAGCCTTGCAAAACCCTGACCTTGCATTGCATTTCATACATTCTAGTCTTTCATAATCCTGACCTTGCATTGTAATATCCTAAAAACTTAAATGTGCTTAAGTAAATAATTAATTATAATGAGTAGCTAAAAATGTAATTTTATTTATCTCACTAATTAAGCAAAGTATAATAAAATGATTAAATAAAATAATAATATAAATTTTACTAATTTACAAATGTTAATATTTAAGTTATAATAGTATAGTTCTATGATTTCATGAATTAAAGAATAAGGTTAGTGTTAAGTGTTTAATCAAATAGGCATAAAAAAAAAACGAATATATCAATATTCACCACACTAAGCCACGTGAAGTTGGTGGAGAGTTGAGAATTTTTCTGATTTTTGTTAAAAAAAAAAAGAAGGAAAAAGAGTAATTGTCCCCCAAAGTCAACTAAATAAGCTTCTACTACTTTCCTTCTTCCTCTTCAATGGCATTTGGCAAACATGCCAACATTCCCCATCCTTTTTCTCTGCCCAAAACTGTCACCTCAATCCTACTCCTTCCTAAAGTCAGCAATGCAGAGATTGTCTCCATTCATCTTCTTCCAAAATCAGATTTTTGTTCCCCAAATTCCATCCATAAAACCCACTGATTCACGGATGAAAAGCACAACAAAAACAACAAGTTTCTTCTCTCATTTCGCTCGGCAACCACCTCACCACCACCTTCGAACCATCACATTCAAACATCACAATCACCATTCACATTTTAAGTCACAAAACTCGCCGGAAATGGCTTAAAACTCGCCGAAAATCACAGCCCAAAGGGGCTTATTTCTCTTCTCTCTCCTCTGTTTCGGGTCTCTTCTCACATCACCACCACCGTCTACCACCTTGCGAGACGCCTGTAGCACGTCGTCCCTCCGCCGCTGCCGACCACCGCAAGCACCGCAACCACTTCCCCCGACCCAGTTGCTTCCCTCGACGCTCACATTTCTCTAGCTCAAACTGTCGCCTCTCCTTTACGCGTTGCTGTACCGCGCCACCCTGGATGCACTGCCATCGTGCCGCCGTCGCGCCACCTTCGCTGCTTTCCACCGGTAGTCTGCCGGAGCTATTTCCTCCTTTCTCTCTCTTCTTGGTCCTTCGTTTCTTCCCTGCTCCTTGTAGCAGAGGTAATATGTTTTCTTTAAAATAAATTATGATTTCATTATTTTATAATATCCAAGTCCAAGTTATGAAAATTCTGTTTTGGGCCTAATGAACTCTTTCATTAGTTGTACTACTTAAATAATGGATGTATGTTGGGGTTTGATGGACTGATTAGGCTAGTTTAAAATCTAAGCCATTTATTGGTGCCTAAAACTATCATATTGGGCTATATCTTCCTAATTACTAAGTTAGTTGAGTTAATTAAATTTAAAAACTAATAAGCTTATTACTGGTTAATGTTGAATTAATTTAGAATAAAACTACTTATATAGGATAGATGTTATATGCTTGTTGTAACTTAGTAATGACTCGTCTTTTGTATTAAATACACAACCTGTAATATCTAACCTCACTTAGTTGGACTATGGAGTCATAGTAGGTTGCTATAAATCGATGTATAACTTATTATTATGAACTGAACTATTGTGTTGATAATATTATGTTAATATGAATTGCTAGGTTGGTTATATACGCTTTATTAATCTTAGAAACTTAGTATGATTTAGGGATTAATAATTTAAAGGATTCCAATAACCTTAGTTAATTATGTTATATGAGTACAAGCTATAACTATAATATTATTACCTCACTAATACTCATGTTCATATATAATAACTTGTTAGCTTGCTTTATTAACTTCATGTAACTAAATAATATTATAATAATTTATGAACATAATAATGTGCTTCTATAATAACATGAAATAGCATAAGTTGTAATGAGTTGTAATTGTTCAATAATTCTAAAGTATAACTAAAGGAATTATTCCACTTATTAGTTGATTAAAGAGTCAGTTTAATAAATTAAAGACAACTTAGATAGTAATGACTACTGTTCAACCCTTTTATGACCTTATGACGAACTATATGAGTATAATAAACTTTAACTAATATTTAGGCTTAAAAGCTAAATAATGAAACATATATTAATAAAACTATTCTTGAATAGATTAAAGAAGATAAAAGGATATTACAAAGTCTCCCTCGTCTATATTAAGGTTGTTAAGCAGGAATTCAGGTAACGTCTACTGTTAACACCCGCATTCCCCTTCGAAGTATGTTTTATGATCATGATTAATATTATGCTTTATATATGGATTGCGAGAAATGAAATGTTTTATGATGATCATGATGACATAAAGTTAATAGATGATGATGATGATGATGTTATGGATGAAATGAAAGAATATAATGATTCATGATGTTTATGATATGCTTAAAAGAAATGAAACATGATCAATTCAAGTGAAAAACGGTTCTTGGCAGTATTCTGTTATCTTGGGTCGTGCACGTACCTCCCGGCCGGTTAACCACCTCCCGTTTAGTGAGGGCTAATGTCCTCGGGTGGCACCGCGCACTTCTATATTCTGGGCATTAACGCCACCTCCCGTTTAGTGAGGGCTATTGGTCCTCGGGTGGCTGCCTCCCGTTCACTATGTTACTATGTTCTGGGGAGACGTCCCTTTCGTCATACTAGCCAAGTTATCAAATAATATGAACTACGATGATGAACATGATAAAGAAGATAATGTTATATGATATGTTTAGTTTGTGAAATAGTTTTACTTATTCTCTCCTCCCTGTTTATAAATAAAATGAGTTGAAATGGATTTACGATGTTAGAGTAGTATGTCTTGACGTTTTGTTTTATGTTTTAGGTATTGATGATGATAATGTGATGGCGTAGCAGTGAGGAGTATATAATATCTAGACTTATGTAGACTCTTATGATTTTAATTTAAGTTAATGTCAGACTCTGCTTAGTAACTAAGTTTTATTAATGACTAATGTTGGACTAACTTTTATATTACCATGTTATAATATGTTTAAGTTTATGAAATTATGTTACCTTGTATTTTCCTGATGGAAAGTACGGCAATAATGCATCGACTTTCTAGGTTCCGCTGCTTATAATTGATTAATTAACTTAATAACGTTGATTAGAAGTCGGGGCGTTACATGTTGGTATCCGAGCCAAGGTTTTCGGTATGTCAAGTTAAATCTTAAAGGTTTTAAATAAATCAATAAATAAAAAGGTAAAGTAATCTTGTAAAATAAAAGTCATCACCATTAATTACATGTTAACTTTCAAGGTTTATAATGTGTAACTAAAACTATGATAATATGATTAATAAAATGTGGTTAAATAAGTGGTTAAAAATGGAAATGAGTGTGAGTGTTAGGATCGGGAAGGGAATATTTTTATATGATTTTTATGACGATATTTATGCCTCGTTTAACATGTTATGAACATGAAACATGTGATGTTTTAGAAAATGACAACAAGTGAAAGTGGACCTACCAATGGAGGAAATAGAAATCATGGGTCTGATGTCACACTTGAAGAAATGAGGGCAAGGCTTGATAATCTACGAAGTGACCATGATGTCTTCGAAGAAACACCTGTAAATGCTAATGGAAATCAGGTGGACATAATGAGGTTGATGATGGAATTCTTATAAGGAAACTGTCAAAGGGCCAAGACTGAGCAGGAAGAATGCTCAAACATGTTCAAAAGGTTTTCTGCTCATAAGCCGCCTACTTATGATGGAAAACCTGACCCCACTGAGTTCGAGGAATGGTTAAATGGCATGAAGAAACTCTTTGATGCCACCCAGTGCCTACATAAGTGGAAAATTAACTTTGTTGTGTTCTACTTAAAGGGGCAAGCTGATCTGTGGTGGAAAACTGCTAAAGAAATGCAGAATCAGCCTGGATTTGGATGGGAATGCCTAAAGGAGGCTATGAGGAACCAGTTTTACCCCCAGTCTCTGCAGCTTCAGATGGAATCTGAGTTCATCCATCTGAGGCAAAGGGGTATGTCAGTTCTGGAATATGCTGTCAAATTCAATGAGTTAGCTCGATTTGCTCCTGATATGGTGTCTACTGATCGTCAAAGGATGAACCGGTTTGAAGGAGGTCTGAATCTGGATCTTCAAGAAAGGCTTGCTGCAAACATGAGTAAGTCTTATCAAGAGTTATATGACCGGGCTATAAACGTTGTAAGGAAAGTGAAGCTGCGGAAGGAAGTGTGTGATGGCGGAAATAGAAAAGGGAAATCTCATGATGGCCACTCCAACAACAATTCCAACAAGAGGCCAAACACGGAATACTCGGGAAATAATCAAAAGCAAATTCCTCGATGCAACAATTGCGGAAGACAAGGCCACATGGCGAATGAATGTCGTAAGGGAACTGATCAGTGTTACCGGTGCAGTAAACCAGGACATGTGCTTAAGAACTGTCCGACTCCAGATTGGCGAGGTGGAAATGTCATTAACAGTGGTCAAAGAAACGGTCGGAACTCCGGATATGGTGGGAATGAAAGCAATGCAAACAGAAACCCTCTATGTGGACCCCCACAAGCCGGGAAGAGTGTTTATGATGCGGCGTGAAGAAGAAGCGGATGATACTTGTCATTATCGGTACTTTCCCCGTCAACTCAGTTCCTGCTTATGTTCTTTTCGATTCTGGAGCTTCCCATTCGTTTATATCTGCTGCATTTTCTAGAAGTTTGAATGCAAAACCATGCTCTGAATTCTCTGCCATGTCCGTCACCATCCCAAATGGTGAATCCATTTTATGTGATGTCATGTATAGAAACTGTCCTATCCTTATAGGAGGCTATGAATTTCAAGTTGACCTACTTCGATTTGAGTTGACCGACTTTGATGTGATATTGGGAATGAATTGGTTGTCCAAGTACAAAGCCGACATAAACTGCCTTAACCATGAAGTAACCCTCAGAAAACCAGATGGGTGTATGGTTTCTTATCGAAGAAGAAAAGTCAAACCTAAACCCGAAATCATCTCAACCTTGGAAGCCTTCAAATTACTTTCAAAGGGTCATCATGGATACCTCTGTAATGTGGTAGAATTAACCAAACTCGAACCCTCCTTGTTCGACATTCCCATTGTTTGTGAGTACCCTAGTGTATTTCCTGAAGAGATACCTGGCATACCTCCAGAAAGAGAGATAGATTTTAAGCATTGACCTTGTTCCTAGATCTGCTCCTATTTCCAAGGCACCTTATCGAATGGCACCTGCTGAGTTACAAGAATTGAAAAAGCAACTAGATGAATTGCTCGAGAAGGGGTATATTCGACCTAGTGTGTCACCATGGGGTACACCAGTTCTATTTGTCAAGAAGAAAGATGGAACCATGAGATTGTGTATTGTTTATCGGGAGTTGAACAAGATCACTATCAAAAATAAATATCCCCTGCCTCGCATTGATGATCTTTTTGACCAGCTTCGAGGTGCAACCATCTTCCCCAAGATTGATTTGAGATCTGGATATCATCAACTTCGCATTAAGCCTAAAGATATTTCAAAAACTGCTTTCAGGACGCGATATGGTCATTATGAATTTATAGTAATGCCCTTTGGGTTAGCCAATGCCCATACTGTGTTCATGGATCTGATGAACCGAGTATTTAAATCATACCTTGATAAGTTTGTCGTTGTATTCATCGATGATATCTTGGTATTTTCAAGAAACTCAAGCGAGCATGAAGAACATTTGATAAAGGTGTTGGAAGTGTTGACAGAAAAGAAGTTGTATGCAAAGTTGAAGAAATATGAGTTCTGGTTGAAAGAAGTTGCCTTTCTAGGGCATGTCATTTCAGATAATGGAGTCTCTGTTGATCCACAAAAGATAAAAGCTATCATGAAATGGCCTAGACCCACTAATGTCCCCGAAGTTAGGAGTTTTATGGGTTTAGCTGGATATTATAGAAGATTTCTCCAAGATAGCCATGCCTATAACTCGATTGGTGAAGAAGACAGTTAAGTTTGTATGGAGTGATGAATGTGAAGCAGCATTTAAGGAATTGAAGAAGCGTCTCACCACTGCTCCTGTTCTTACTCTCACTTCTGGTACTGATGGATTTGTTGTGTACAGTGATGCCTCTAAGCATGGATTAGGGTGTGTGTTGATGCAGAATGATAAAGTTATAGCCTATGCTTCTCGACAACTCAAACCTCATGAACAAAACTACCCAACCCATGACCTTGAACTAGCCGCAGTTGTGTTTGCTCTCAAAATATGGCGACACTATCTCTATGGTGTTCCATGCAAGATCTTCACCGACCACAAAAGCCTTAAATCAAAAAGAATTGAACCTGAGGCAGCGTAGATGGCTTGAACTCATAAAAGATTATGATGTTGATATCCTATATCACCCTGGCAAAGCTAATGTTGTAGCTGATGCTCTAAGCCGAAAATCCTTCCTAAATACAACCTTAAACTTGCCGAAAGAAATCAATGATGATTTGATGAAGATGAAAGTGGAGATTATGCAGTCGAAAATGGAAGCACAATTGTATGCATTAGAGTTGAGGCCGACTTTAGTGGAAGAAATAAAAGAGACGCAAAGTGGAGACTTGGAGTTGCAAAAGATAAAGAGTGATGTGAAATAGGGGAAATCACCGGGATTTGTTATCCAAGATGATGGCACGTTCAGATTTCAAGGTAGATTATGTGTTCCTGATAATGAAGCATTGAAAAAGAGAATTATGGAAGAAGCTCACAACAGTCCTTTCTCTGTTCACCCTGGAGGAAACAAGTTGTACAAGGATTTAAAGCAGACATTATGGTGGAGCAATATGAAGCAAGAAGTTGCAGAATTTGTGTCAAGATGTTTGACTTGTCAAATGATAAAGATCGAACCTCAGAGACCTGCAGGATTGTTGCAATCATTAGATGTTCCTGCATGGAAATGGGATTCAATTTCGATGGATTTTATTATGGGATTGCCACCATCATTTCGAGGCATGAATTTGGGTCATTGTGGATAGACTGACAAAATCCGCGCATTTCTTGGGCATTAGAAATAATTGGAGCTTGGATAAGCTAGCTGAGTTATATGTGAGCACAATTGTCAGATTGCATGGAGTGCCAAGTTCTATCGTGTCAGATCGTGACTCGAGATTCCAAGCAAAGTTTTGGAAGGAGTTACAAAAGTCACTTGGCACGAGGCTGGACTTTAGCACTGCTTTCCATCCAGCTACTGATGGTCAAACAGAAAGAACCATTCAGACTCTTGAAGATATGTTGAGAGCATGTATTTTGGATTTTCAAGGAAGTTGGGAGAAATACTTGCCATTGGTTGAATTTTCTTACAACAACAACTATCAAGCTAGTATCCAAATGGCATCATATGAAGCACTGTACGGAAGAAGATGTAGAACACCCCTGTGTTGGAGTGACATTGATGAAGCACGGATGATTGGACCTGACTGGATACAAGAAACAATAGAAAAAGTACGATTAATTCAAGCCAGGATGAAAGCTGCACATAATAGACAAAAGAGCTACGCAGACCGTCGAAGGAGACCATTAGAGTTCGAAGTAGGTGATCATGTTTTCTTGAAAGTTTCACTTACTAAGGGTATTATGAGATTTGGTCAAACTGGTAAGCTAAGTCCGCGGTATATTGGTCTATATGAGATTTTGGATCGAGTCAACGAAGTAGCTTATCGCTTGGTGTTACCGACTGACTTGGATAAAGTTCATAATGTTTTTCCACGTGTCAATGCTGCGAAAATACATACCAGATCCTAGCCATGTAATCAGACACGAGCCTCTGCAGCTAAGGAATGATTTGACTTACGAAGAGAAACCGATTGAAATCCTCGATAGTAGGGAAAAGCAACTTAGAAATAAAGTAATTCCTATGGTTAAGATTTTATGGGCTAATCACACGTCATCGGAAGCCACTTGGGAAGTAGAGGATCAGATGAGACTAAAATACCCTCACTTATTTGAATAGATGACTTTGATATATATATATATATATGTGATTCTGAAATCTTATGTATGAATGTTCAAGTTTATGAGATGTTATCCTTTTCAACTGTGCTATATAAGTTTCGAGGACGAAACTTTTCTAAGGGGGTGAGGATGTAATATCCTAAAAACTTAAAAGTGTTTAAGTAAATAATTAATTCTAATGAGTAGCTAAAAATGTAATTTTATTTGTCTAACTAATTAAGCAAAGTATAATAAAATGATTAAATAAAATAATAATATAAATTTTACTAATTTACAAATGTTAATATTTAAGTGATAATAGTATAGTTCTATGATTTCATGAATTAAAGAAAAAGGTTAGTGTTAATTGTTCAATCAAATAGGCATAAAAAAAATGAAGAATATATCAATATTCACCACACTAAGCCACGTGAAGTTGGTGGAGAGTTGAGAATTTTTCTGATTTTTGTTAAAAAAAAAAAGGAAAAAGAGTAATTGTTCCCCAAAGTCAACTAAATAAGCTTCTACTACTTTCCTTCTTCCTCTTTAATGGCATTTGGCAAACATGCCAACATTCCCCATCCTTTTTCTCTGCCCAAAACTGTCACCCCAAACCTACTCCTTCCTAAAGTCAGCAATGCAGAGATTGTCACCATTCATCTTCTTTCCAAATCAGATTTTTGTTCCCCAAATTCCATCTATAAAACCCATTGATTCGGATGAAAAGCACAACAAAAACAACAAGTTTCTTCTCTCATTTCTCTCGATAACCACCTCACCACCACCTTCGAACCATCACATTCAAACATCACAATCACCATTCACATTTTCAGTCACAAAACTCGCCGAAATGGCTTAAAACTCGCCGGAAATCACAGCCCAAAAGGGCTTATTTCTCTTCTCTCTCCTCTGTTTCGGGTCTCCTCTCACATCACCACCACCGTCTGCCACCTTGCGAGACGCCTGCAGCACGTCGTCCCTCCGCCGCCGCCGACCACCGCAAGCACCGCAGCCACTTCCCTCAACCCAGCTGCTTCCCTCGACGCTCACATTTCTCTCGCTCAAGTTGTCGCCTCTCCTTCACGCGTTGCTGTACCGCGCCACCCTGGATGCGCCGCCATCTTGCCGCCGTCGCGCCGCCTTTGCTGCTTTCCACCAGTAGTCTGCCGGAGCTATTTCCTCCTTTCTCTCTCTTCTTGGTCCTTCGTTTCTTCCCTGCTCCTAGTAGCAGAGGTAATGCGTTTTCTTTAAAATAAATTCTGATTTCATTGTTTTATAATATCAAGGTCCAAGTTATTAAAATTCTGTTTTGGGCCTCATGAACTCTTTCATTAGTTGTACTAATTAAATAATGGATGTATGTTGGGGTTTGATGGACTGATTAGGCTAGTCTAAAATCTAAGCCATTTATTGGTGCCTAAAACTATCATATTGGGCTATATCTTCCTAATTACTAAGTTAGTTGAGTTAATTAAATCTAAAAACTAATAAGCTTATTAATGGTTAATGTTGAATTAATTTAGAATAAAACTACTTATATAGGATAGATGTTATATGCTTGTTGTAACTTAGTAGTGACTCGTCTTATGTATTAATTACACAACTTTTAATATCTAACCTCACTTAGTTGGACTATGGAGTCATAGTAGGTTGCTATAAATCGATTTATAACTTATTATTATGAACGGAACTATTGTGTTGATAATATTATGTTAATATGAATTGTTAGGTTGGTTATATACGCTTTATTAATCTTAGAAACTTAGTATGCTTTAGGGATTGTTGATTTAAAAGATTCTAATAACCTTAGTTCATTATGTATTATGAGTGTAGGCTATAACTATAATATTATTACCTCACTAATACTCATGTTCATATATAATAACTTGTTAGCTTGCTTTATTAGTTTCATGTAACTAAATAATCTTATAATAATTTATGAACATAATAATGTACTTCTATAATAAAATAAAATAGCATAAGTTGTTATGAGTTGTAATTGTTCAATAATTCTAAAGTATAACTAAAGGAGTTATTCCACTTATTAGTTGATTAAAGAGTCACTTTAATAAATTAAAGACAACTTAGATAATAATGACTACGATTAAACCCTTTTATGACCTTATGACGAACTCTATGACTACAATAAACTTTAACTAATATTTAGGCTTAAAAGCTAAATAATGAAACATATATTAATAAAACTATTCTTGAATAGATTAAATAAGATAAAAGGATATTACAAAGTCTCCCCCGTCTATATCAAGGTTGTTAAGCAGGAATTCAGGTAACGTCTACTACTAACACCCGCATTCCCCTTCGAAGTATGTTTTATGATCATGATTAATATTATGCTTTATATATGGATTGCGAGAAATGAAATGTTTTATGATGATCATGATGATATAAAGTTATTAGATGATGATGATGATGATGTTATGGATGAAATGAAAGAATATAATGATTCATAATGTTTATGATATGCTTAAAAGAAATGAAACATGATAAATTCAAGTGAAAGACGGTTCTTGGCAGTATTCTGTTATCTTGGGTCGTGCACGTACCTCCCGGCCGGTTAACCACCTCCCGTTTAGTGAGGGATAATGTCCTCGGGTGGCACCGCGCACTTCTATATTCTGGGCATTAACGCCACCTCCCGTTTAGTGAGGGCTATTGTCCTCGGGTGGCTGCCTCCCGTTCACTATGTTACTATGTTCTGTGGAGACGTCCCTTCCGTCGTACTAGCCAAGTTACCAAATAATATGAACTACGATGATGAACATGATAAAGAAGATAATGTTATATGATATGTTTAGTTTGTGAAATAGTTCTACTTATTAGTTGAAATGGATTTACGATGTTAGAGTAGTATGTTACTGAGCCTCGTCTCACGACGTTTTGTTTTATGTTTTAGGTGCTGATGATGATAATGGGATGGCGTAGCAGTGAGGAGTATATAATATCTAGAATTATGTAGACTCTTATGATTTTAATTTAAGTTAATGTCAGACTCTGTTTAGTAACTAAGTTTTATTAATGACTAATGTTGGACTAACTTTTATATTACCATGTTATAATATGTTTAAGTTTATGAAATTATGTTCCCTTGTATTTTCCTGATGGAAAGTACGGCAATACCGTATCGACTATCTAGGATCCACTGCTAATAATTGATTAATTAACTTAATAACGTTGATTAGAAGTCGGGGAGTTACATGCATGACGTGTCATCCCTTAGCTTTGCATAACCTTAATCCTTGCATAGCGTCTTGTGCATCCTTAGAGAGTCTAAGTTTGCATCATTTGCATCACTATGTGCTTTATCTGACTTGTTTGCACCTGTCTGCTGAAATCTTCTTCTGCAGGTAATCAGATTGCTTGTAGTTATTGTCCTGCATAATAACTTTGTTTTGCAGAGACTGGCTGTAACGCCCCGGAAATACATAACCTTAATCGTCAGCGGAAGTACAACTTAAACCTGTGGGTTAGGGCCCACTAATAATATAAATAGCCTAAAATGGCCTATTAAACATACAAATGCTCAACTTAGAGCAATAATTATTACCCTTAAATACAGAGTATTCTAAATATCCCAAATATACACAGTCGCTTCAACTTAACCTTCCGGAGCATTACTGACATAACCGATCATTCGCCATCTTCATACTACCTAAATGATTTCATAAAAGAGGGAAAAGGGGAAACACATGAAATAAACTAAAATGAGTTGAAAACTCAGTAACTTCACTCCAGCCCGTAAAAACGGTTTTGGTTCGTAAACATTTTCACATATAAGCATATATCGTAACACTTTAGAAATCATTAACATAGAACATTATCATTAGCCTTGAATAGTCTGCTGGCAAGGATCATTTACGTGACTTTAGTTCATTGGCAAGTACAGGTTTTGGACATATCATAACTTTCGTAATTCGTAACATAAACATCATCATATGACCTTTTTGGTCCGTATCGTTCATCGTAACATAATTCCTCCACCTGTGACTTGCCCATTTACCGGATCCTTTCATGATTCCAAACCAGCAGAACCATCCACTTTTATTATCATAACTTATCATACATCATATATTCTTAATTCAGAATCATCCATAGATCGTAAACATAATCATAATTCGTTAACAGAGTCATAAACATGACATCTCATAACATGCATAAGCATCGTCAAAGCATAATGCATCTTATGCCACATACAGATTGTAACACATAATCATTTCACATAATTCTCATCACAAAGTCATATGCACATATTCGAGCATATCATTGCACATAACGTATACAGGCATGTACAGATGCTGGACATGAAAGATTACACATAACACATACGGGCACGCATAGATGCTGGACATGAACATTACACATACATATACGGGCATACACGTATTTGCTAGACATGAAAGGTTACACATAACACATACGGGCACGCATAGATGCTGGACATGAACATTACACATACATATACGGGCAATCACATAGGATGCTGGACATAAAGGTTACCTTAAACGCAATCCATTCTTTGACTTCGACAAATAAAAACCTTGAGAACTTCATAACCCCATCAACGCTCTTGAACTCCATAACAATCCTCCATAATTAACCTCAATAATAACCATAATAATAATCAATAACCGATCCTAATAATATTCAGATTCAGAAATTAACCATCGGTAATCATCTCTAGAACGAAACTAACTAATCTATATTCTCAGCTTTATCACTCTAACTTCTTGAATCATAATAACAAGATGAGTACCATACTGTTCTAATCAATATATCAAAAATATCCTCGAATTAGGAACCAAAGGAAACTAGCTCTCAAACACATCATCTTAACTTTCGGATTTATTTCCAAACTAACCCATTTCTAAACTAGTAAACTATTATAACAATATCAACATACTAAAGTAATTAGGCCCAAAAGAACCCATCTAATTATCTAATAAACTACTAATATGAAATTCAAAGAGAAGGATTAGAGGTGATTGTACCTCTGCTCAAAAGCAGGGATGAACGAAACAATGGAGGGGAGCAAAGCTCCTAAGCAGCGACGGAAATCACGGAATTCCGGCAAGAAGAAGCATGCACCATACGGCGGCAAAGCAGCGAAGCAACAAGAACGCAATCAGCGACAGAACGACACAACAATAACAACGAGCAGGGAAGGGAAGAACAGATCGGGGCACCACCCATTCGAAGCAACATCAACACCACACGCAGCAGCGACACAACACGCAGCAACTACAATACCACGAAGAGGAGAGGAGAGAAGACGTGAGTGAGAGAGGGAGCCACGAGGACCGCAGCAGCAGCGCGATCGGAGCTCCGGCGAGCTCAGGGAGGAGCGTCGAAGAGGAAGAGAAACAAAAGGGAGAGAGAGATCGGGGAAGAGGAGGGAGAAAAACTGGGGTTTGGGTCTTTGGGGTTTTTCCACCGGGAGAGGAGGGAAAAGAAATAGGGAGTTGGGGGTTTCCTTTTGGTGAGGAAAAATGACAGAGAGAGAGAGAGGATTTGGGAGTTTGAGTTAGGGTGCTTTTGTTTCCCAATTTAACCGACAAACATAAATGGACGGAAGAAAAACCGACCTTGGTTATTTAAAATCCAAAAATATAATTAACAAAATATATTACAAATACTACAAATATTCCAAACTCAAATAATATAAGAATTTACAAAACATAATTAACTTTATAATTACAATTAATGTTAATTAAAACGCTCTTAAAAATCGGGGTATTACATCTTACCACCCTTATAAAAAAGTTTCGTCCTCGAAACTTGCAATAAGTTGATCGAGGGAACAAAAAGCTAAATTCTTTTAGACAAAACCAAGATCTCAAGCTTTCATGGCTTCGTTAGATATTCAGCCTCCATTCCGCCATCATCTTTTGTAACTCTACTTCAACTCGACTCGCGAAATCGAGGAGCAAAGAAAACAAAAGGGGCAAACTTGTTGGCAATGAATTCCAACTAACTCATTCAGTGAGATCTCGTTTAAAAACCTTTAGATTAATCAAACCATATAAGTTAAAATTAATCGAAAAACTGTTAAAATTCACATAACGTCACGTACATCACAACAATCATATAATCATATAACTTAAGACCAACTAGGTCCAGGATAAGCCACTTAAACTCCAAGAGGGCATCCATAATCCTATTTCTCAAATCTTAGGTTCGCTTAACCCAAATAATCATCAAAATTGACCTCAACTTTCTCAACGTCTAAATTCCCAAAGGATCATACCTAGGCGATGCAAAGTCTAAGACTCCGCACTTCCGGCTAGGTTTAGGCTCTGATACCAACTCTGTAACGCCCCGGAAATACATAACCTTAATCGTCAGCGGAAGTACAACTTAAACCTGTGGGTTAGGGCCCACTAATAATATAAATAGCCTAAAATGGCCTACTAAACATACAAATGCTCAACTTAGAGCAATAATTATTACCCTTAAATACAGAGTATTCTAAATATCCCAAATATACACAGTCGCTTCAACTTAACCTTCCGGAGCATTACTGACATAACCGATCATTCGCCATCTTCATACTACCTAAATGATTTCATAAAATAGGGAAAAGGGGAAACACAGGAAATAAACTAAAATGAGTTGAAAACTCAGTAACTTCACTCCAGCCCGTAAAAACGGTTTTGGTTCGTAAACATTTTCACATATAAGCATATATCGTAACACTTTAGAAATCATTAACATAGAACATTATCATTAGCCTTGAATAGTCTGCTGGCAAGGATCATTTACGTGACTTTAGTTCATTGGCAAGTACAGGTTTTGGACATATCATAACTTTCGTAATTCGTAACATAAACATCATCATATGACCTTTATGGTCCGTATCATTCATCGTAACATAATTCCTCCACCTGTGACTTGCCCATTTACCGGATCATTTCATGATTCCAAACCAGCAGAACCATCCACTTTTATTATCATAACTTATCATACATCATATATTCTTAATTCAGAATCATCCATAGATCGTAAACATAATCATAATTCGTTAACAGAGTCATAAACATGACATCTCATAACATGCATAAGCATCGTCAAAGCATAATGCATCTTATGCCACATACAGATTGTAACACATAATCATTTCACATAATTCTCATCACAAAGTCATATCCACATATTCGAGCATATCATTGCACATAACGTATACAGGCATGTATAGATGTTGGACATGAAAGGTTACACATAACACATACGGGCACGCATAGATGCTGGACATGAACATTACACATACATATACGGGCATACACGTATTTGCTAGACATGAAAGACATAACACATACGGGCACGCATAGATGCTGGACATGAACATTACACATACATATACGGGCAATCACATAGGATGCTGGACATAAAGGTTACCTTAAACGCAATCCATTCTTTGACTTCGACAAATAAAAACCTTGAGAACTTCATAACCCCATCAACGCTCTTGAACTCCATAACAATCCTCCATAATTAACCTCAATAATAACCATAATAATAATCAATAACCGATCCTAATAATATTCAGATTCAGAAATTAACCATCGCTAATCATCTCTAGAACGAAACTAACTAATCTATATTCTCAGCTTTATCACTCTAACTTCTTGAATCATAATAACAAGATGAGTACCATACTGTTCTAATCAATATATCAAAAATATCCTCGAATTAGGAACCAAAGGAAACTAGCTCTCAAACACATCATCTTAACTTTCGGATTTATTTCCAAACTAACCCATTTCTAAACTAGTAAACTATTATAACAATATCAACATACTAAAGTAATTAGGCCCAAAAGAATCCATCTAATTATCTAATAAACTACTAATATGAAATTCAAAGAGAAGGATTAGAGGTGATTGTACCTCTGCTCAAAAGCAGGGATGAACGAAACAATGGAGGGGAGCAAAGCTCCGGCAGCGGCGACGGAAATCACGGAATTCCGGCAAGAAGAAGCAGCCATACACGGCAGCAGCAGCAGAAGCAACAACAACGCAATCAGCAGCAACGACACAACAATAACAACGAGCAGGGAAGGGAAGAACAGATCGGGGCACCACCCATTCGAAGCAACATCAACACCACACGCAGCAGCGACACAACACGCAGCAACTACAATACCACGAAGAGGAGAGGAGAGAAGACGTGAGCGAGAGAGGGAGCCACGAGGACCGCAGCAGCAGCGCGATCGGAGCTCCGGCGAGCTCAGGGAGGAGCGTCGAAGAGGAAGAGAAACAAAAGGGAGAGAGAGATCGGGGAAGAGGAGGGAGAAAAACTGGGGTTTGGGTCTTTGGGGTTTTTCCACCGGGAGAGGAGGGAAAAGAAATAGGGAGTTGGGGGTTTCCTTTTGGTGAGGAAAAATGACAGAGAGAGAGAGAGGATTTGGGAGTTTGAGTTAGGGTGCTTTTGTTTCCCAATTTAACCGACAAACATAAATGGACGGAAGAAAAACCGACCTTGGTTATTTAAAATCAAAAAATATAATTAACAAAATATATTACAAATACTACAAATATTCCAAACTCAAATAATATAAGAATTTACAAAACATAATTAACTTTATAATTACAATTAATGTTAATTAAAACGCTCTTAAAAATCGGGGTATTACATCCTACCACCCTTATAAAAAAGTTTCGTCCTCGAAACTTGCAATAAGTTGATCGAGGGAACAAAAAGCTAAATTCTTTTAGACAAAACCAAGATCTCAAGCTTTCATGGCTTCGTTAGATATTCAGCCTCCATTCCGCCATCATCTTTTGTAACTCTACTTCAACTCGACTCGCGAAATCGAGGAGCAAAGAAAACAAAAGGGGCAAACTTGTTGGCAATGAATTCCAACTAACTCATTCAGTGAGATCTTGTTTAAAAACCTTTAGATTAATCAAACCATATAAGTTAAAATTAATCGAAAAACTGTTAAAATTCACATAACGTCACGTACATCACAACAATCATATAATCATATAACTTAAGACCAACTAGGTCCAGGATAAGCCACTTAAACTCCAAGAGGGCATCCATAATCCTATTTCTCAAATCTTAGGTTCTCTTAACCCAAATAATCATCAAAATTGACCTCAACTTTCTCAACGTCTAAATTCCCAAAGGATCATACCTAGGCGATGCAAAGTCTAAGACTCCGCACTTCCGGCTAGGTTTAGGCTCTGATACCAACTCTGTAACGCCCCGGAAATACATAACCTTAATCGTCAGCGGAAGTACAACTTAAACCTGTGGGTTAGGGCCCACTAATAATATAAATAGCCTAAAATGGCCTATTAAACATACAAATGCTCAACTTAGAGCAATAATTATTACCCTTAAATACAGAGTATTCTAAATATCCCAAATATACACAGTCGCTTCAACTTAACCTTCCGGAGCATTACTGACATAACCGATCATTCGCCATCTTCATACTACCTGAATGATTTCATAAAATAGGGAAAAGGGGAAACACAGGAAATAAACTAAAATGAGTTGAAAACTCAGTAACTTCACTCCAGCCCGTAAGAACGGTTTTGGTTCGTAAACATTTTCACATATAAGCATATATCGTAACACTTTAGAAATCATTAACATAGAACATTATCATTAACCTTGAATAGTCTGCTGGCAAGGATCATTTACGTGACTTTAGTTCATTGGCAAGTACAGGTTTTGGACATATCATAACTTTCGTAATTCGTAACATAAACATCATCATATGACCTTTTTGGTCCGTATCGTTCATCGTAACATAATTCCTCCACCTGTGACTTGCCCATTTACCGGATCATTTCATGATTCCAAACCAGCAGAACCATCCACTTTTATTATCATAACTTATCATACATCATATATTCTTAATTCAGAATCATCCATAGATCGTAAACATAATCATAATTCGTTAACAGAGTCATAAACATGACATCTCATAACATGCATAAGCATCGTCAAAGCATAATGCATCTTATGCCACATACAGATTGTAACACATAATCATTTCACATAATTCTCATCACAAAGTCATATCCACATATTCGAGCATATCATTGCACATAACGTATACAGGCATGTATAGATGCTGGACATGAAAGGTTACACATAACACATACGGGCACGCATAGATGCTGGACATGAACATTACACATACATATACGGGCATACACGTATTTGCTAGACATGAAAGGTTACACATAACACATACGGGCAATCACATAGGATGCTGGACATAAAGGTTACCTTAAACGCAATCCATTCTTTGACTTCGACAAATAAAAACCTTGGGAACTTCATAACCCCATCAACGCTCTTGAACTCCATAACAATCCTCCATAATTAACCTCAATAATAACCATAATAATAATCAATAACCGATCCTAATAATATTCAGATTCAGAAATTAACCATCGCTAATCATCTCTAGAACGAAACTAACTAATCTATAATCTCAGCTTTATCACTCTAACTTCTTGAATCATAATAACAAGATGAGTACCATACTGTTCTAATCAATATATCAAAAATATCCTCGAATTAGGAACCAAAGGAAACTAGCTCTCAAACACATCATCTTAACTTTCGGATTTATTTCCAAACTAACCCATTTCTAAACTAGTAAACTATTATAACAATATCAACATACTAAAGTAATTAGGCCCCAAAGAATCCATCTAACTATCTAATAAACTACTTATTATGAAATTCAAGGAGAAGGATTAGAGGTGATTGTACCTCTGCTCAAAAGCAGGGATGAACGAAACAAGGGAGGGGAGCAAAGCTCCGGCAGCGGCGACGGAAATCACGGAATTCCGGCAAGAAGAAGCAGCCATACACGGCAGCAGCAGCAGAAGCAACAGCAATGCAATCAGCAGCAACGACACAACAATAACAACGAGCAGGGAAGGGAAGAACAGATCGGGGCACCACCCATTCGAAGCAACATCAACACCACACGCAGCAGCGACACAACACGCAGCAACTACAATACCACGAAGTGGAGAGGAGAGAAGACGTGAGTGAGAGAGGGAGCCACGAGGACCGCAGCAGCAGCGCGATCGGAGCTCCGGCGAGCTCAGGGAGGAGCGTCGAAGAGGAAGAGAAACAAAAGGGAGAGAGAGATCGGGGAAGAGGATGGAGAAAAACTGGGGTTTAGGTCTTTGGGGTTTTTCCACCGGGAGAGGAGGGAAAAGAAATAGGGAGTTGGGGGTTTCCTTTTGGTGAGGAAAAATGACAGAGAGAGAGAGAGAGGATTTGGGAGTTTGAGTTGGGGTGCTTTTGTTTCCCAATTTAACCGACAAACATAAATGGACGGAAGAAAAACCGACCTTGGTTATTTAAAATCCAAAAATATAATTAACAAAATATATTACAAATACTACAAATATTCCAAACTCAAATAATATAAGAATTTACAAAACATAATTAACTTTATAATTACAATTAATGTTAATTAAAACGCTCTTAAAAATCGGGGTATTACACTGGCTTATATAAATCAGTTCTAAACTGCAGAGCGTTTAGAATAGTTCTCCGTCACGACACCGTATACTTTGACTTTCGGTTTCCTGAACCTCAGTCAAAGTAGGGGCTTCTATAGACACATAATCGTGTCACCCCATTTAAGGATCCGATGATGAAATATACCGTGGTCTTAATTGGTCCGATCCAAGGGCAGAGGAGTCCGAAGAGCCATTCAAAACCATTTCGAAAAGTGTTAAAATCCTATTTTAAATCCCAATTAATTATTTATTTTCTGTATTTTAAATCCATTTCGCTCTACTGTATTTTCTGAACCTTTTTCCTTTCTTTTTATTTATTTTTTTATATATTATATGCTTGCCTGATTATTCTACGCATATTATATGATTGTCCCGTTTTAATGCTTTTATCACCCCGTATGTTATTTTTGCTAATCAATACCTAAATAAATGTTCTAATATTAATCAAGTTAATTTGAACAACCTGCTAGGTTCCCTGTAATATTGATTGCCTAATAAATTGTCACTAAAAATTAATCTTTTATGTGTTTCCTGAACCTACTTAGATTAAATATTTTATACGGCGTTTAAAACATTATTTGATTATTCTTTGGCATAAAATCTGCAATGAATCGATATTAGTAGAGGCCAACTTTGGGCGAATGTGGTTCATTATGACTATATTCGTACCCTCACCCCCAAACTCAATCTTTGGTTCATTTTGACCATCTATGGAGTCAGGACGGGGAAATCTACATTGGATAATTTGTCCCTACGGTTTTCCCATATCCAATTAGATTTATGATTCTTTCTAGAAAGAATTGTTGGCGACTTCTTTCAATACAAAACAATTTTCAATAAAACCTTAACAGTGGGGTAGTCAAATCTAATAAACGCGCTCACACCGCGTAGGTGAAATAAAAACACGCCTACAATAGGGCACATGGTTTTTATGCCTACTTTATGCTAATAAATTCGGTTTATCCAAAGTAATTTTGGCTTAGAAATTAAACCTATTACACTCTACCTCCCTTAAATAAGTTTCATCCCAAAACTTATAGTGTACCTTGAAATAATTGAGGATATCCCTCTCACAATGTACACCTCTTTTTCCTAAGTTGCTTCATCTGTTCCATGGTTGGTTCAGAGTACCTTAACTAAAGCTATTGTCTACTTCCTTTGTTCCATGGTTGGTCTAGAATTTTTATGGGTTTTTCCTATAACTCAATGATTCATGTATGTGTAGAGGATCGTACAACAATATACGAGAAGGATCATGCAAATACTTCTGTAACTGATATCTTTTGAAGACGTTATGAACCTTTGATAACTCCACTAGTAGAGCTAACTCATAAACAATTTTACCTATTCTTCGTAAAATCTGAAATCGTCCTATAAACATAGGACTCAGTTTCCAACGCAATTAAAATCTCTTCACCCCTCTTGTAGGTGAAACCAGAAGAAACACCTTATCCCCTTCCTCAAATTATTCCAGTTTTCTCCTCCTTAAATTGGCATACTTTTTCAACCAATCCTGTGCTATCTTCATTTTAACCAGAATCACACGTACTTACTCTATTGTCTCTTGAATCAAATCATGCCCTACTGTTCTAGAGCTTACATCGTCTTAGCAAATGGGTATTCGACACTTGCACCCATATAAAACCTCATACGGAGCCATGCCAATACTAGACTGATGATTGTTGTAAGAAAGCTCTACCAACGCTAATTTATCCTCCCATGAACCTTTGAATTCCAACACACAAGCTCGCAACATATCTTCTAAAATCTGAATAACTCGCTTTGTTTGTCCATTAGCCGCTGGATAAAAAGTTGTACTAAATTTTTGAGCAGACCCCAATGCCTCCTGTAACTTCTCCTGAAAATGTGACAAAAATCGAGTTCTCGATTAGAAATAATTGTGGTCGGGACTCCGTGCAACCACACAATTTCTTTGATATACGCCTCAACAAATTGCTTTTTACTCCACGTTACTCCTATAGAGATAAATCAGGACGTCTTCATTAGCCTATCCACCACAACCCAAATAGAATTGTTCCCTCTTCTTTATTTGGGAAATGTCGTCACGATTAAGGGCCTTGAGTTGTTGTTCGAGGGGGTCTTGTTAATATGTCAATAAGTAGATAGAATTTCGAAATTGGGTTGAAATCATGAGATCTAGAGTTAGCCTTTTGTAATTATAGATTAAGGGCCTGTTATTTTAGGCAGCTATATTCACTCAACTGAATCGCTTTGATGGAGTTATGTGTCCTTTTAAGAACTTAGAGGTAAAACCTGTGATTAAATAAGTCCATTCAATAGTCTCCTTATTTTGTCCCCATTCATTAATCAAAATTCTGTCATAAAGTCTTAGAATCTTACCCCTTAATTATAAAAGAAAATATCTAAAAAATGTAGTAAAAGTAGCGAAGTACTTGTGATATTCTTTTTAGACAAAAGTATCCCAAAAAATAACTTCAATTACTTACAAAACCACTAAGACACAAAGACAAAGAAAAAAAAAACCATTTTGCATCGCTTAAGAGTTTCAGAGCGTAAGCTTAACAACAAGATAGAAGAACCTTTTCATTCACTATATTTCTACCAATATCAATTTCATAAGTTTCGTAAACCTAGTAATTTCTATTTGACTTTTTCTGGACCTTTTTTTATTTATTTCATTTAATTTGGATTTCATGTACATTTCTTCAATCTCGTTGTTCTTGGTATGTTACTTTTTTCAGATTGTTGAATTTGTAATGAATTCATATACCCTATATTAGAAATAACCATTTTAAGAAATTTTGCTTTTTATTTTTTGTGGGTACATGCTGCTAAGTGCTAATCGCTGAAGTTGCACCCTTCGCAATGGTGATTGTTAGACTATGTAAATAATCTTGTATTATTTAGTGTATCTCTCCTATTATAGTTAGGAGTATATTATGTAGAATATTCCCTATTGTACTTTGTTTATATTGACATTGTGGTTAGTAATAATACTCAAGGATTATATTCTAATATGGTATCAGATTTCTAGGTTTCTTTTTCTCTCATCTTTTCTCACGTTCTTCCTCCTCTATAGTCTTCTTCTCCTACACTGCCCACCATGGGTGAAATTGTGAAAACAACTCCTCTTCACCCCGCTCTCGCTGTCTCCAACATCAAATCCTTCATTCCTGTAACCTTGGAGATGGAGAATGCTCAGTACACCACGTGGGCAGAGCTCTTTCAAATCCATGCTAGAGCCTATATGGTTCTTGACCATCTCACTTTGCCGACGGAAACCGAGAAGGACAAGGACGCTGCCTCCTCTTCCTCTACCGTGGACAAAGATCTTTGGGCCCGTCTCGATGCTATTGTCCTTCAATGGATTTACGGCACGATCTCTAATGATTTAATTCATACTATTATTCAACCGGGATCCACGGCGGCTCAAGCATGGAACCGATTAAGTGAACTCTTCCAGGACAATAAAAATTCCCGTGCGGTTAACTTGGAACACCAATTTTCACACCTAGACATGGCAGATTTCCCTAACGCAAGTTCCTACTGTCAACTCTAAAGATGATTGCTGATCAACTTCCGAATGTCGGTTCCCCAGTATCGAACCAACGCTTGGTGTTACAAATGGTGTCGGGTTTAACCGAAGCATATAACGGTGTTGCTTCTATTATTCAACACCGCGACCCCCTCCCGTTATTCTCTATGGCGCGCTCTATGCTTATACTGGAAGAGACAAGTTTAGCCAAATGTGCCGCCAAAGATGGTGGTTCTGCGTTGGTTGCGAGTTCTCCAAGTGTTGATGATGTCTCTTCATCACCACAGCATCAACAACGTCGCAACAACAATAATTCGAACTATCGGGGCAAGAGAAATCATCACAAAAATAAAGGGGGGAACTCCGGTAATTCTGGCGGTGGTGGCCAGCAGGGTGGCCGGCATCACGGTGGTCGGGGTGGTGGCAGAAACTCCGGCCAGCAGGGTCATCAAGGGGGGAAGCAGCAGCAGCCATATACCCAGGTTGCACAGCAGCCTTGGCCTGGGTATACGTGGCCTTGGATGCCTCAATGGGCCACTCCACCCAGCCCATATCCCACTGCTCCATGGGCTCGTCCAGGGGGTTTTCAGTCTCGGCCCGATTTACTTGGTCCGCAGCCTCAACAACATGCGTTTGCAGCTACTGTTCCGTCTCCACCAACCTATACTCCCACAAACGTTGACTCGGCTATGCACACTCTTGCTCTAAATCCCCCGGATGCGAATTGGTACATGGATACGGGTGCTACGTCTCATATGACGTCCAATCAAGGTACTCTCTCGTCCTATTTTAATTTGAGCAATCATAAAAATATTGTGGTAGGCTGTGGTCATAAAATTCCAATTCGTGGTTATGGACATGCATCTTTTTCCTCTCCCTACCAACCTCTATCTTTGAAAAATGTTCTTCATGCTCCCCAACTCATCAAAAACTTAGTCTTTGTTCGTCGTTTTACTCATGATAATTCTGTTTCTGTTGAGTTTGATCCATTTGGGTTTTATGTGAAGGACCTTCAGACGGGAATGCTTCTTATGAGATGCCCTAGTTCGGGTGATTTATATCCCATCACATCTTCCATTTCATCACATATCTCCTCTCCATCCACCTTTGCGGCTCTATCTCCCAAATTATGGCATGATCGTCTTAGACATTCGGGCGACGCTATTTTGCATTCTCTTAGACTTAATAATTCTATCTCATGTAATAAGTCTAGTGGTGACATTGTTTGTCAGGGTTGTGTTTTTGGAAAACATGTTAGATTACCATTTGCTACTGCTACTTCTATTACTACTATGCCATTTGATATTATTCATTGTGATGTTTGGACTTCTCCTATCTTAAGTTCATCTGGCCACAAATATTATGTGTTATTTTTGGATGATTACACCAACTTGTTGTGGACTTTTCCATTTACTAAAAAATCTCAAGTGCATGCTATCTTTCTTGCCTTTAGCACTTATGTTAGAACTCAATTTGAACGAGAAATCAGAACTTTTCAATGTGATAATGGAAGAGAGTTTGATAATGGACCATTTCATCAATTTTGTGAATCACATGGTATGCTCTTTCGTTTTTCATGCCCATACACTTCTTCACAAAATGGTCGTGCCGAACACAAAATTCGTTCTATTAACAATATGGTTCGAACTCTTCTTCATCACGCTTCTATCCCTTCTTCATTTTGGCATCATGGCTTACAAATGGTTACCTATCTCCATAATATACTCCCAAGCAAACTCCTCTCCTATCAAACTCCCCTTCGACTCCTATTCCAAAGAGAGCCTTCATATGATCATCTCCGTACTTTTGGATGTCTATGTTACCCTCTTCACCCCTCTTCTACAATACATAAACTCCAAGCCCGGTCTACTCCTTGTGTGTTTTTGGGATATCCTCCAAATCATCGTGGATATAAGTGTTATAACATGTCGAGCCACCGCAAAATCATTAGTTGTCATGTTATATTCGATGAAACACAATTTCCTTTTGCCAATTCAACATTCACACCTCCACACCTATTCACTATGATTTTCTGGATTCCGGTATTTTTTCGCATATTACTCCAGTTGATCCATCCACAACTACATCCTCTCCGCCTTTGGATCATTCTTCCACGCCTAATATACCTCCACAAAATTCCGCAGGCCCACACGCTCCTCCATTACCTACCCACGCAGGTCCATTGAACTCTCATGTCCATCCCACTTCAGCGCCCAGCTCTAGGCGCAACTCTCCTGGCCCAGCCGGCTCTTTGCCTTCCTCGCCCAACTCTTTGGGCCCTCTTGGCCATGCAGGCCCATTGCTGCATGATTCGCCCAGCGCTCACACTCCACTCTCTCACGTGGATCTTGGGCCTCGCTGCTCATCTTCACCTCATGGGAAGCCCACTGCCATCACTCCCTCACCTTCTCATGCCTCTAACCCACCTCCTCCTCCCTCAAATCCGTCCAATACTGCCCAGCCATCTTCCAACATCTCTCCACAAAATGACCACACGCAGTCAACATGGCATTTTCAAACCCAAACGCCAGTTTAATCTTCACACTTCAGTTTCGATTTCCCCTCTTCCTCGAAATCCTTTGACTGCTTTGTCTGACCCGAATTGGAAAATGGCTATGCAAGATGAATTTGATGCTCTTATTAAAAATAAGACGTGGGAGTTGGTGCCCCGTCTTTCTGCGGTGAATATTATTCGCTCTAAGTGGATTTTTTGTCATAAAGAAAAATCTGACGGTTCTTTTGAGAGGCACAAATCCCGTCTTGTTGGTGATGGCAGGTCTCAGCAGGTTGGGGTTGATTGTGGAGATACATTCAGTCCGGTTGTCAAACCGGCTACTATTCGTACTGTGTTGAGTATTGCTTTGTCCAAATCTTGGTCCATCCATCAGTTAGATGTGAAGAATGCATTTTTACATGGTGATCTGCAGGAAACTGTTTACATGCATCAACCCATGGGGTTTAGAGATCCCGTTCATCCTGACTATGTATGTCTTTTAAAGAAGTCTTTGTATGGTCTCAAGCAGGCTCCTCGTGCTTGGTACCAAAGATTTGCAGAATATGTTGCTACCATGGGCTTCTCTCATAGTCAGTCAAATCATTCTTTATTCATATATCACCAGGGTAAGGACATGGCATATCTTTTATTATATGTTGATGATATCATTCTCACTGCCTCTTCAGAATCTCTTCGCCAGTCCATCATCCATCGACTCAGTTCTGAATTTGCCATGAAAGACTTGGGTCCTTTGAGTTATTTTTTGGGAATTGCAGTTTCCCGCCATGCTGGTGGCCTATTTCTTTCACAAAAGAAGTATGCTATGGAAATTATCGAGCGTGCCAATATGTCTACTTGTCATCCCTCTACTACTCCTGTTGACACCAAGGCAAAATTGGGTGCAAATGCGGGTGCTCCCATATCAGATCCTACCTTGTATCGTAGCTTAGCAGGGGCCTTGCAATACTTGACCTTCACCCGCCCTGACATCTCTTATGCAGTACAACAGGTTTGTCTCTATATGCATGATCCTCGTGATGCTCACTTGCAGGCTCTTAAGCGCATTGTGCGCTATGTTCAAGGTACTTTAGACCTTGGTTTGCACTTGTATCCCTCCTCTCTCACTGGTCTTATCTCATACACTGATGCTGATTGGGGAGGGTGCCCTGACACACGCCGTTCTACTTCCGGCTACTGCATCTTTATGGGCGATAACTTACTATCCTGGTCTGCTAAGCGGCAACCTACTCTGTCTCGATCCAGTGCCGAGGCCGAGTACAGAACGGTGGCCAATGTGGTGTCTGAGTCTTGTTGGCTCCGCAATCTTCTCTTGGAATTACACTGTCCCATTCGTAAAGCTACTTTGGTTTACTGTGACAACATTAGCACCATTTACATGACAGGTAATCCAGTTCAACATCAACGCACTAAGCACATAGAAATGGATATTCATTTTGTGCGTGAAAAAGTTGCAAAAGGTGAAGTCCGTGTCCATCATGTTCCTTCCCGCTATCAAATAGCGGATATCTTTACCAAAGGACTTCCTCGCATTCTTTTTAATGATTTTCGCGCTAGTCTCAGCATACGTCCACCTCCCGCTTCGACTAAGGGGGTGTGTTAGACTATGTAAATAATCTTGTATTATTTAGTGTATCTCTCCTATTATAGTTAGGAGTATATTATGTAGAATATTCCCTATTGTACTTTGTTTATATTGACATTATGGTTAGTAATAATACTCAAGGATTATATTCTAATAGTGAACTCATCTCACCAAGGAATTGGGTGTCTCCCGTCTCATAATTGAAGGAGATAATTTTGTGATTGTAAACATTCATCGAGGCTTATTCCAATGACCTTAAAGTACTAGGGTCATTATTAATGATATCCATTAGATCATTTTGGCTTTTCATTCCATTTATTTCATGCACATTTACAAGGAAGCTAATCAAATTGTTGACAAACTATTCAAACTTAGTCATATTATTCTAGGGTAGCTCAAGACATAGATATTTAGTGATCAATAGGAATTTACTATCTCTTCTTTAATTTGATAGTGTAGATAATTTATCTTAGAAGGATAATTGTCTTAACTCTTTTTTCTATCGTCCAATTTTTTTTGAGCTAGTCTTGTATGGACATGGTCCATACTAATATTACTGTGGACCAAAGCCACTTATGTGACATAGTGACCCTTTCTTTTCCTTATAGTCACCGATCTAAAGTTACACATAATCTACCACTATTTAATATAGTGACAGTTTATTCGAATATAGTGATGTTTTCTTACATTAGTTTATTATAATGAATGTTACACTTTTTAACATAGTAATTTTTTTTAGGAAAAATTGACATGAATAATCCCAAATTTCACCAGTCTTCTAAAAATAATCCCAACTTTGGATTATTTTAGAATAATCCCAACTTTATGGGGTACATTCTCAAAATAATCTGAACTATTAACTATCTATATATTATAGACCTAAAACAGATTAGTGTAGGCAATAAAAGGTATAGTTTGGTTTATTTTGAGAAGGTCCCCTCAAAAGTTAGGATTATTCTAGAAGAATCCAAAGTTGAGATTATTTTGAGAAGACAGGTGAAAGTTGGGATTAAACATGTTAATTTTTCCTTTTTTTATCACATAATTATCCTTACAATGTATAGCTACTCCTCTTTTATATCTATTGTTTTATAACATAGTAGCCTCTTTTTTATAAATCATATATACTAGCATTAAGTCCATGTCGGGTGGATATAAGTTTTTTCCATACAAAAAAAATCCTCTTGTCTGCGCTTAGGGAAAGTTCTGACGTCATGCACTAAAATGTTTTTTATTTTACTTTCGTTGTTATTATATTTTACTTAATTTTTGGGTAGGAGTATTCATTCCTCTCCTTTTGTAACTCTATCTATAAATAATGGACCAACCCACAAACTCTGTCCTTCACCCAAACCTCTCTCTCCTTACTTTTCATTGATTCTCAAACATCAAGACAAAAAACACTGAAACCCACACACCTCATTCTTCATGTGCTCTCTCTCCCTCTCTTGATTTGTTGTATAATACGTTAAAGAGCAACAAACTTTTACAACACCCAAAATATATTTATATCCTTTCTATACTTCTCTACTGTGACTGCTACATATAGCAGCTACTTAGTTAACTAGCTAGACCAAAAAAAAAACACAAAAACTTTCGTAAAGAAAAAAATGGATTTAGAGAGAGGAAGAACAGTTGAAAATTGCAAGAAAAATAATAACGGAGACCAAGCTGTTATACCTGAAGCAGCTACTACTGTTGATTGGCGAGGCAGACCCTCCAATCCCAGTAAAGATGGTGGGATGAGAGCAGCAGTCTTTGTTCTTGGTATTTCTCTACCAAATTTTCCTTTTTTTTCTGTTGATATTCATGTGTGATGTGTCTCTCCTATTTATATGGCATAATGTAATCATATTAAATTTGACTATCACATAGATTAAGACCCGTTTGGTATTTTTAAATTAATGAAATTTTGCGTGTATTTTTAATATGCGGTGAAATTAAACAATTTTAGAAAAGTATGGCATAATTTGCTGTTTTTTGTTTGGAAAAATTTTAGTCTCTTTTGTATGTTGCACTCGAGAAAGTTTAAGTTTCTAATTGTTTAATAAAACGTTGAACGAGCTACTGAGTGTGTCTTTACAAGACTCTGTTCTTTTGGACTGAATTGAACTAAACTAAATTGAACTGAACTGAATTTGTTTGAACTGAATAAACCTGAACTGAACTGAATAAACCTGAACTGAACTGAAGTGAAAGAAACTGTGAGGGGAAACAAACTGAACTGAACTGAATAAACCTTAACTGAAATGAATTGAACTAAATTTTCATTAATTCAGTCCAAAAGAACAAATCCATGTTTTACTCTCTTCCAAAATAAAACCATATTTCTCCTTTGGTCACAAAAGTTTCCTTTTTATGAACAAAATATGTTCGTACGCTCAGTTGCAAAACCAACTCCCTTTCTCTAGCATTGAATATATAGTGATTTGGTTAAGAAGATGAACTTACTAGTGAAAACGACATTAATTATGTTAGCTCTATCATATTCTTAATTTGATCTTTATTCATAATCTCCAATTTAAGATACTTTTAAAATGAAAATAAAGTGGGTAATTATATTCCTCCCTACAAGAGGATAAAAAAGGGACAAAAAAGGATAACTATTGAAACATGTTGCCTATTTTTGTCAATATTAGACATCACATTTTATTTGACCCTTTAAAGTATATCCAATTGGCGACACTAATCATAACTTTGTTTAGCACAAACTTTACACTTGGTCTGTAGAGAGACTAGCAAATCATAAATAGTAACTCCATTAACGTGTGGATGCCAACTAATTTAACGGATTACTCTTTTTATTTTGGAATAATTGTAGAACTTTATTTATCCGTCTATTAACAATATTTTATCACATTTGATTTGACGTATATTTTCAAATCATCAATTGCTTTAACAATTTTTGTTAATCCATAATTAAAACTTTTAATGGTCTAAATTGTGCATTAATAAATATAAAAGTCAAGGTCAAACAACTAAATAAAATGAAGGGAGTATATTGGAAATAGGCACCTTTTCCTTTGTCTAATAGTTCAACGTCTCATTATATGTGCACAACATACAATTGTAATTAAAAATGAATATGTATATATAAATCAGGGCACACAACCCTTTTTTTAAACTTTGAGCACAACATACAATTGAAATAATTTTGGGACTGAACAAGTAATAAAAAAATTATGTAACTATTCAAGACGTGAAATCAAATCTCATATACTTTGTTAATTAACTTACTCTCTATACTCCAGACAAAGATATATATAATTAATATTTTTATAGTTATTCTAACCTATACATCTAGAGTATAGGTAAATTCGAACTTGGAAGTCATGTGTGGTAGCAAAATTCACCCAACCTTCCAACTAAAATAGTAGTAGAGAAACTAAAAAGTTGTGGGTGTATGTAATATTGCAGGGCTACAAGCGTTTGAGATAATGGCAATAGCAGCAGTGGGGAACAACTTGATAACGTACGTGATAAATGAGATGCACTTCCCGCTTTCAAAGGCAGCAAATATAGTCACCAATTTCATTGGCACCATTTTCCTTCTGTCTCTTTTTGGTGGTTATCTCTCCGATTCTTATCTTGGCAGTTTTTGGACCATGCTCATCTTTGGCTTCGTTGAACTTTCTGTATGTCCACTCTGTCCTTAACTTTTCAAGTAGTATAACTTCTTTTTTTTTTAATTCTCTATTTAGTACATCATTTTGTAAGATATTACGGCATTCCAATGTTATTATCAGTTTCCTTTTCTAATATTTAGATTTTGAAACATAAATCATGGTATAAACTATAAAGTGTATATGAAACTCAAAAATAGTCATATTTATATTACTTAATTGTATTATGCAATCAATAATAGAAATATAGAATACTAAAAACCTTTTTTCTTTTCTGGTTTCGTTGATTTTGCTCTTAGTTTTTTTCAAAAACAAAGACTTACTATATCGTTACCTTATATGGTAAATACATGTGCATTGATTTTTTTTTTAAAATAAATAAAAGATAATGACATGATGTTTCAAATGACAAATAATTATGAAATAAAGAAAGCTAAGTGGTTATAAACAAATCTCCTTGGCTAGTGCCTATATTAATATCTTTCTTCAATCAAGAAGGATATACAGGTGCGTGGCAGGGATTTTATATTTGATGCTTGGTTTATAATATAGATATCATCCATGATTTGGTTTGAATCAGCTAACTAGTTATCATTACGTTAAACTTTCACTAATTAAATTACTGGGTTATAAGTATGCAGAATGTGAGTGGTTCTGTTAATTATACATGGCACTTTGCCCTTAACTACCTTCTCTCTTTCTCATGGGTATGGACATGGTCCCTCATTCCTTTCACAATGCTGCAGTATCATTACAATTATACCTTTTTGAGTCCGTCACGTCACCTTAGTAAAAGATTTTCAAAAGTAAATTCTATCTTCAACTGATTATTTTTCTCTCTATCTTTTTCTTTATATATTCCATTTATTAGCTACAAAGAGTAGTTAAAGAGACACAATTTGATATTCTGAGAGTAAGGCTAGCACACTTCAATCCTGTCCGAATTAGGCTATATAATTTGAGAACAAGGGGGAGGATAACTAGTCCCTACCATTAAGGTGCCCCTGGTGGGACTTAAATTTCCAAACTTAGATGGGTAGTTATAAAGAAGTGGCAATTAAGTGTTAACGAAGAGGAGCATAGAGTTGTATACATACATACATGTATAGTAGTATCTTGTCATACCATCCTTTTATGATACAAAAAAGAAAATGAATTTACATAATGCTTACATTAAAGAAATGTTTAGACAATGCCGCCCCCACTTCCACCTCCAACCTCTCCTAGTCATTTTACGTTGACCCGCAGCCTCACCCCACCCCCGAATATATGTTTTTACATTTTGTACCTAAAAAGTTATACAACCTTACTTAGAAATAGCATTTTAAAACAACTATGAAAGACCACTCCATACGTAATGTCTTCCCTATATTTGAAATTTGCTTAACATATCAACCTAAACTAATATGAATTTATTTGATATAGTTGAAACTTGAAATCTATATTAACTTATTGAGACTTATTAGTTTTTATTTATTTTAGATAGAATCTTATCAGTTTCAACAACTTTTCGAAAAATAAAGTGAGAAACACACAACTTTAATTTTTGCTACGTTCTCTTCATCTGAACTTATTTGAATACAATTTATACCACATGATTGCAGTTGATGTACCCTGATTTCACCTTATGTTTCTACTCTATTGTACCTAATCAGTCCTAATTATATCTGATTAGCTCTGAAACTTATTTTCTTAAAGGTGAAAAAATATAATAGTTTCGTTTTAACTAGTTATATATAAAAAAGACATAAAGGGTTGTTACAAACAAGATTCAATCTCAAAATCTTTTGGCATGCACGGATACTATGTGTGGTTTAAATTTATTGTATGAAACGCTCGACAATTATTATTTCTTGGTATAATAAGTGAACTTATAATGTTTGAAAACAGGGATTCATCCTTTTGTCAGTGCAAGCACATCTACCGCAGCTAAAGCCACAAAAGTGCAACATGCTTGCACAAGACAGCAGTGGACAAGTATGCGAAGAAGCAAAAGGAATAAGGGCTTTAATATTCTTTGTAGCACTCTACTTAGTAGCATTAGGGAGCGGATGTGTGAAGCCTAATATGATTGCTCACGGAGGTGATCAGTTCAGCTCCAAGCAATCTACGCAACTCTCTACCTACTTCAATGCCGCCTACTTCGCCTTCTCCGTCGGCGAACTTGTCGCTCTCACCGTCCTCGTTTGGGTTCAGACTCATTCCGGCATGGATATCGGCTTCGGAATCTCGGCTGCTGTTATGGCTATGGGGTTAATCTGCTTGGTTTCTGGTACTCTTGTTTACAAGAACAAGAGACCTCGTGGAAGTATTTTCACTCCTATTGCTCAGGTATGTATGTATTCATAATGCATGCATTAACTCTTAAGTTTAACGCTGTAACGCTTGTGCTTTGCATGCAAAAATGTTTGCCTTAGTTCTTTTCCTGCACCTAAATAATGACTCCCTATGTACTCTGTAGACATTAGTTTATACAATATGATATCTCTCGGCAATATTCAGAAACAGTGATAAAACATATTAGGAGTATAGGTTAAGCATACTCATGTGGAATCTTATTTTGTCTTTTTTATTCCTCATCTCAATACGTATTTTTAAGATAGTTTTTTTTTTGAACTAGTACATAATCTAAAATACAAATGGATAAACGCGTGCTTTTGAGACCATAAAATCAGGTCGGGTGATAATAATAGATCATGGTGGAGTAGTAAGCTATATTGTTACTTTTATTATCAAATTTTTTAAAAATATTTTGATCACTCATATATCATGGTAAAACTTTTAAAATTAATGCATAATAAAACTTTGACTTTGCAAATCAAATGATGCTATGTGTTCTAGACTTCTAATGATTATATTTATCGTTTGGGAAAAAAAGGGTTTCACATGGTACATAAAATGATTTGAGAGAACATATCTACATATCTACATGAGCACATACATATATGACCTTCAAACTATATTTAAGCTTCTTCTTTCTAGAGCTGTCAGTTTGGTTAATAAACTGTCGGTTGAACTGAAATAACTGAAATTTGAATTGAATTAAACTGAACTGGGATGAACTGTAACTGAAATCAACTGAAAAATGATAAACTGAAACTGAAATAAACTGTAAATAAATAACCAAAACTGAATCGCAATCGAACCGAAACAAACAGAATCGAAAATAACTGTGAAAAACTGAAAAGTTGATCGATCAACTGAACTGAACTGAACTGAATATTTAACTTAATTAACTGAACTGATTCAAACTGAAACTGAACTAAACTGAACTGAAACCGATTTAAACTGAAATTGTTTTAAACTAATTTTTAACTGTACCCGAACTGAATTTAGATATTACCCTAATTCATGATAGTACTCCAATTTACAAATTTTATCGTGATAATTTTGTATTTGTACTCTCACAAGTAAATTTATCATGATATTTTTATTATTAATATATAAATTTATGACAATATAGCTTTATTTCGTGATAAATTGATATTTTCAAATCCATCAAACTTTTACAAAAATATGAGATACTATAACTTTATTTCGATGATAAGTTTATTTATTTCAATTATAATTTTGTTTCTTTCATAACTTTTTCTTTAATTCAATGAAAATTTGGCTTGGATTTACAATCTTTACAGATAAAGTATTGATTGGTAATAAATACCCATGACGGGATCTTCCTAAGAACAAGAGGATATTACACATTTACATGAACACCATGATTTCTATCTACTACCTCCTAACAAAGCCATAAGTGTATGCTATCAACCTTCCCTCTCAACCTCGATAACTTGACATGTATTTATAGGCGCCTTATGATTGCTTAAGCAGTTCTTATACCGTAATATTATGAAACTTTAAAACATGTTTAATAACGTAATTAAGAAAGTTAATTTTTCGTTTAATAATTATTTAGTTAAGCAAGTTCAGTTTTGAATTATTTTGAGCTTGTAAATAAACCAAACTATTAATAAATTACATGGTAGGAAATAAGATTAATAAAATTAACAACAAGAAGTGATGAATTAGTGTAAAGTTTGCAAAATAAAACAACAAAAAACAAAGAGAAAGAAAAGTATTTTCCCCCCAAAACCACCGCAGCCCCCTTCCCCCTATTTTCTTCTTTCTTCTCCTCTCTTCTTGGAGATGTTCCCTAAACCATTGATGGCCAAAGACACCTTGCTGCCCAAGGACCCAACCCACCACTCATCTCCTCTTCTTCTCTGACCTTGTTCCCCTGAGTTTGGCTATAAATAGCCATGGAAATCCCTCACAAATTCACAACAAAAATCAAAATTCATCTTTATTTCTCTGCTCGTAATCGCCACAACACCACCGAACACTACCCGCGCACCATCATGCACCAACAACACCTATCGCCGCCTACCTTCGACCACCAATCGGTCGCCGCAACCTCCCGCCCTGCTTCCTTTGTCCTCTTTCTCTCGTGCACTCTGTCTCACTGCTGCCCGGAGCTTGGTTTTTTCTGGGGTTGAGGAAATAAGAACATATGCGAAAAGAACATGAGTTGCCATAAAACGATCTCACAGCATTCTAGAGCAAAACAAGGACCAAAGTTTTTACTGATTATAGATTATAGAGCAAAACAAGGACAAAAAGAAATCAAACTAAACAACCGAAAAATCCTAGAAATCGAACCTACCTAATCTCTCTTATGGAAAACTAAATTTTCTTCACTAAAACAAATACAAACGATTTATTTTACCAAAAGTGGGACAAACAAAATGAGAAATACAAAAATCTTGAATCAAACCACTCAAATTAGATCCCAAAATCAAAGAAAAACTCAAAAATAACAACCAAAAGTCTCAGATCTAGCAAAGAAGTAAAAATAAAAGAGCAGGGCTATGGTAGTGGCACGATTGCGATGGTGGCGCGATGTAGGAGTGCAACGGGAGCAAGAGAGAGCAGAGACATAGGGAAGCGTGCTAGCGGCGAAGGCCTGCATGCGTGGTGGTGGTCGAATTCGGCGGAGTGAGCCGGAAATGAAGATGGAGGGAGGAGCAACGAGAGAAACAGAGAAAAGGAGTGGGAGTTTTAGTAGGGTTTTGGGTGGGAGATGGGTTTGAAGGAGAGAGATAGTGAAGAAGGTGAAACTTGAGAGATTAAATGGATCTAATGGTTCAGCTTGTTTTATGGTTTGTATCCAATGGCTAATATCTATGATCCATGTGCTTTGTGTTGTTCTCTTGTGTGCCTTTGATTGTGATGATCTAACGGTTTAGATTTTGTACATTAGTTGGTTTTGGATTTTGCCTTAAGAAGACAAACTATCCTAGTAAATTATTATTAAGACCACTAGGACTATTATTATTATTACTACTTTTTATTATTACTATCACTAATACTGTTACATACTATTGTTATTAATCAAATTAATACATTGATCTATTATACTCCCTCCGTTTCATTTTAATCTACACACTTACACTTTTCACGCATGCCAATGCAAAACTTTGAGGACATATATCTTTAGTTTTGTATTTGTAAAAATTATAAAAAGTACATATTAATAAAATACATGTTATGATGAATCTAACAAGATCCCACATGACTATATTTTCATCCGCGTATAAATCACAAATGATGGTCAAAGTGAAATTTGTGAATAGTGTAAAATGTCAAAGTGTGTAGATTAAAATGAAACGGAGGGAGTAATAACAACTAGTTTCAATTCAACTATAAGTTTTAAATTCTAAAGTGAAGTTAGCTTTATGACAATAAACCTAATTTTTTGTTTATTTCTTTTTATTCTATTAACTTACATTTGATGCGTTGATCTGATCTAATAATATTTTGTTTCAATTCATGTAGATGTTTTGAGTTTCGGATTAAATATAACTTAAACATTATTAGCTTCTTAAATGAAGTATCGTTACCTTACAATAGTCTTTCGAGTTACATTCATACATTCGTTTAATCCAATAATAACTTCTTTCAATTCAAGTAGATGTTTAAAGTTTTGAAATGACTATAGCTTAATGATGATTACCTTAAATGAGTATTGTTATCTCGAATAAGCTTATTACTAACATTGATACACTGATCTTATGCGAATTACAACTTACTTCAGTTCAATAAGATGTTTTTATTTCCGAAATACACTTCACATAAAGACAAATAACTTAAATTGAGTATTATTATCTTGAACCAGCTTATTTGCTTACATTGATACATTTATCTTATCTAAAGAAGGAATTGTTTCAGTTCAATTAGATGTTTATTATTTTGAAATGAAATCCACATAGATACATTAAACTTATCTAATAATTACTCAGCTAAAATGAACTAAACTAGTGTTTTGGATTCTTCAATTACCTTATCGACTTACATCGATACATTAAACTTATCTAATAATTACTCAGCTATATAATAATTTGATTGTATTCACTTAAGTCAACTTATATAAGTTATAACAAGCCTTAATCGGTAATAGACCTTATAGTATATTACATATACGAATTTTCGCTTCATATCAGGATCTTGCTAATAAGCAGTAAGGTTTAATACGATATAATACCAATAATTAACTACTTGTTTTAATTCAATTAGATAGTTTGAGTTTTGAAATGAATTGAACTTAAAGACTATTACTTTAGAGTATTGTTATCTTCAATTAACTTAATTAATTTACATTGATACATTCATTAATCTTATCCAATAACAACTCATTTTAATTCAATTGGATATTAAGTTTCGAAATGAATACAACGTAATGACAATTATCTTAAAACGAACTTATGTCATCTTGAATTAGCTTATCGACTTAAATTGATACATCGATATAATCCAATATCAACTTGTTTTAGTTCAAATTAGATGTTTTGAGTTTCAATATGAATTTAACTTAGAGACGATTAACTTAAGTGGAGCATTGTTATATTGAACCAGTTACATTGTTTTATATTTGTTGCAACTGAATTATATGCTTCCGGTTCTAAAATGAATTCAACTTAAAGATGATTAATAACTTAAGTACATTGTTGTTATTATATTGAATTAGTTTATCGACTTACATTGATACACTCGTTCTAACAACAAAACATATTTCAATTCAAGTAAATCTTTTGTGTTTCAATTACTTTATCGACTTATGTTGATACAATCATCTAATCTAATATCAATTTCTTTCAATTTGGCTCAGATATATGAGTTTCAAATTAAATATAACTTGTTAACGATTAATTTAAATGGAGTATTGTTATCTTGATTTAACTTTTCGATTCACATAGATACCTTGATCAAATCCAATATTAACTTATTTTACGTCGATTATATGTTTTCAATTTTCAAATGCATAGAGCTTAATAACTAGTATAGTTATATTAATCCATTGATCTAATATAGTTATAGTAAGACATTGATCTAATCGGCTTTTCAAGAAATGTCTAACTCGTCTTTGTAATATAGTGACTAGTTTAATCTAATTAGTGACAAGTTCAATCCATTTGGTTCTCACATTCTTTAATCGTTGTAGTTCGAGATTCGTTGTAATCCAATATCAATTTGGTTCACTCGAATATTATGTTTTAAAATCAAAATGGATACAACTTAATCTTACTTTAAATTAAGCAAAGTGATTTTCAATTACTTTACTGTCACACATAGATACCTTGATCTGATATAATATTAACTTATTTTACGTCGATTATATCGTTATAGACTTATAGTAAGCCCTTATAGTTAAAGTAAGACATTAATATAATCAACTTTTTAAAAAAGTCTAACTCATCTTTTGAGGAAGTTTATAATAATTTATATTGATATGCGACGTCCTTTTTAAATCAAATATGATATGATTCGCATACAACTAAAAGTTTGAATATCGACTTATATAAATTTGTCTTATTCCAAATCATATATATCAGTAATAAAATACACTTTTACCAATGTCACTTTCATACACGTTTTTATGAAGTACAACTATTTTTTTCTAGGCAATTGCGGAAGTGCCGACAACACTTATTTGTTGCATTAATTTTTAACCGGACCCGAAAAAACATATGGCCAAAACCCGACTTGAAGCTCAATTTTTCCCGAACAAATACAAGAGTGTGATTAGCTTCTACCCGAACCGATGCGATTATCGCCGAAGTTATGGGGTTTTCGTCAATAACTGAAATTAACCGAAACGAAACTGAAAATAACCGCAACAAATTTTAACTGCTATGGATTCAACCGTTGGTTGGTTTAACTGTTTGGATAAAACTGATTTAAACTGCAACTGAACTGAACTGAAAATGGAAACGAAAAAAACTGAATTAAACTGAACTGAAAAGTTTGTTAACTGAACTGAACTGAACTGTTAATTTTTCCAACTGGTACAAACTAAACTGATATCAACTGAACTGTTTGGTTATAACCATAACTGAACTGTTGAACTGAATTGACACCTCTACTTCTTTCTACATGTTGTGCGTAATATCAGAAACACGTCATTATAGTTAACGGGGTTGGAAGTATATGGCGAAGTTTGTAAGAGAATATTATTGTAAAGATGTGGACTCAAAGCCATTTTTCCTTTTTCACCTTTATATCATATCTTTGGACAAAAAAAAAAGAAGATAGGCCTTCTCCGCAATGCCTTTTTTATTTATTTTTAGACTAGATACATAATGAACGATAAAAAGATGTATATTAAGTACTCAATTTCGAACTTTCATCTAACTTAGTTGGTAAAGTCTTGCATTATAAAGGTAGTACCTAAGACATGGGATCAAATCTCATCTACATCATTTATACCTATATTAAAAAAAAAAATCAAACTTTTCAATTTTGAAAAGGTATGTTTTGGGTAAGTAATTGTGTTAGTTTTTAAGGAAAAATTGATAAATTTAGACTAAACTATATATAGACCATCCATACAACATAGTAAGAATTATTGATGCCAAAGTCGAAAGTACGGGCAATTTCAGTAATATAGATGAAACAAGAAAATTTTGACGATGTTTTAGAGGGTTTTCATTATTTCCAATGTCTCAAATGCCTGAAATTTGTGTTTTAAATTCAGTAACTTTATTTTTTTTAGCATGGTTCATAATTGAGACTTTGTTTTTATCACACAATTCTGCAGATAAATATAAGTTAATTCATTTGGTAGCCTATGGTTAAGTATATTATCGACATATTTCCTTATAGTGAAAGGCTGATAAATGACCAAGGAAACAACTATTTTCGACGATAGAAGTTATATGTAAAAAACAAAATACATGGAAATTGACAATTATTCAAGGTAACACGAGATAGATACCATACGAACTCACCTTTTATTTTCTTTTTCATTTAAATTTCATGAGAACAATACAACAAAGATGAAAAAGCTTTTGTATACTTATGAAGACAGATTCTTCCATAAAATGATTAAAAAATCGGTTGTTCATTGGCCTTTGAGTGATATTTTTGGACCATGGTAATAAATAACAGCCATGTATATACCCTTGGTGGGGAAATAAATAATTGGTAACCAAAATCAAAATTAAAAAATGAGAAAAACATTATGGTTCGTCGTTGGTAAAAAAGGCGAAAAGACATGCATGGTTGCTTAGACAAACTATATATATGAAGGAAATAATAATAACAATCAAAACATATAGATCAGGGACCTCAATTATACATAAGCTAACTTATATAAATAGCAATTTATGTGTAGAGAGTTACAGGTATCTTCCATTTTTTTTTTTATATTAGTTCGTCAAACTATAAGCAGTTAGTATATACTTTATGGTACGGTATATATGAGGCTATATTATACTACCTACTAATTAAATAAATAGATGCTAAGTTTCTTTCTAGCTGATAGTCCCCTTTTCATAGATAGATACACCTCTCTTGGTGATTTTAAGAAAAAATTATTAGCTTAATTAATTATTATAGAACTAATTAATTATTAGGGCATTTTGTACTGAATTAATGAGACAAGAGAGGTTGATAGGGTTGCTGTAAAGAGTATGATTTTTTTTTTTTTTAATAATGCAAGTTGAACACTCTGACATGAGTGTTGTCTGATCTGCTTCACATTTTCTAAGCAAAGAAATTAAATAATGATGAATTTATTTACCTTAGTTTATATTGTTATATTGTTGGTACCTCAGTTGTAAGCTATTTTTATCTCCTAAGAAAAAGCTAACATTCCATGAACGATTCTTTGACCCTATCACGAAGTATGAAACTTCCGAAATTAAACTGTGACATTACCTTCCTTTTTTTAACGTACATATGTGTATTTTTGTGTCATTTACATATTTTACTCAACCATTGTTTGTAAATTGCACGTAATGAAAAATATAGTCATTAGAGATAATTTAAGATGTGTGTCAATATATATATTGAAAAAAATAACTTTGTAGAATTATTTATGTATTAATAATTAAAGATACTAATGGTTAATATTCTATATTCACATATATGAATGAAATTCAAATTATGGAGATAAAAAAAGTATGTAACTATGTGACGTTGTAGACAATTTTATATTTATCCTAGCAGTTAATAATATAAGAACATAGTAGGATTGTTGATCATAAATTATTATTATTATCGAGAGTATATTAGAAATAATACATCGTTTTCCACCAGCCTTCTAGTTTTTTTTTGCTAACCACCATCCACTGTCTAACATATTAAAGGTAGCTTATGAATTTAACTAGTTGGTTTTATATTATCTTATATATCTATCTGTTATACTATACATGAATACTGATTTTATAAAATGTCGGTTTCATAGTTGGATTGGGACCTAAGTCTACCAATTAAAAAGTCATTGGACATTGATTGTTGGTGCTTTGTAGCATTATAATGTATATATCTTCTATATATAAGCACCAATATAATAACATCATTGGGTGGGCATGATTATTTTTATTATTTTATATTTATCTGCCTAACTCCACCCCCCTAATTCCTCAAACAGGTATTTGTGGCCGCATTTTTGAAAAGAAAGAAAGTTTGTCCATCAGATGTGAAGGAGCTTCATGGAAGTGGTACCAACCTTCACTATACCAGTTTCAATGCATCTGACAATCTCATACATACTCAAAGATTCAGGTAATCAAATCCACTCAGAATTTGACCTTTTTGTAAGTCAAAACTTGCTATACCTCCAAGATTTTTTTATTGCACCCACTACCTAAAAAATGATGATGACTAGCTACAAAGTCTAAGGAAGTGCATGCTACAGTTTCATGGGGGTAAAGTAATGTGTAGACTATGAGACCAAAAATTATAATCCACCTCCTTTCTCACTGTTTTGTCTACACTTTGAAATCATCACCACTATCTCATAATATCCCTATCATATCCTCACCTTATAATTTTTTTTTTTTTTGACAACACAACTTATAAAAATTTATTCTAAATAACATAGTAGTACCACATATGCTTAGGATGTATTGAATTTATCTGATTTTATATTGTCTGAGGCTCTGAGCTAAATTAATATGCTCTTTAATTTCTTAAAAATGAACTTGCTCCCTCTTTTGATATTAATTTCATATATTACTTTTTTCTGAGGGGATAATTTCATATATTACTTAAAAGCTAGTAATGTGTTATTCTGTGCAGTTTTTGAAATCTTCCTATCTAGTTTTTTTTTTCAGTGAATCGACCGAGCCATTTTATTTATTTGATCACCGTTTCCAAAAAGAAAAGTTTGTTGAATGTACATGTAATGCTTATTTTCTACTCCCTCCGTCCCATAATATAGTGCTCACATTCTTTTTTTTGGTGTCTCAAAATGTTGTGCATATTTTCTTTTTTGTCAATTTATTTGGACTAAATTATCCTTAAGTTCTACACAAACTTTCCAAAATACCCCTACTTTTCTCTCAAAATATGTGACCCCATCTATTGCTTTACACCGTTCCAAGGAACATTTATTGCCTTTTGATTTTGTTTAAAGCAAAAAGAAAATAAATAACTAGTTTCAATACAAAAGTATCAAAAAGCACTTCATTAAATTTTTTTTTTTGGAAATCCTACCACTCATTCCATTTTCCTTAATTCCCGTGAAAAATGAGAAGTAAGCACTATATTATGGGACGGAGGGAGTACTAGTTAATAAAAGACATATAGTGTAATAAATGAAGTTATAGATTGATCTGAAATTTTAGAAACTATTCTAAAAACTCTTGCAATTACGATATAGCTAACATCGTACACATGTAGTCTAATGATTCCGATTAATCAAATAGATTTATGTTTGTTGATAAATCGGATAAAGGATATCTAGTACATTATTAGATATGAAAAGTCAAATGCATTCATCACTATGGCCTTCTAAAAAGAATTGGGGTTGGCTCAAGTGGTGAGCTTTTCCATCTTCCCTAGCAAAGTGTAGGGTTCAATTCTTACCCCTGGGATTTTTTTTGGGGGGGGTGGGGTTTAGAGTCTGTTCACGGACGGGACGGCCCGCTAAGCCCGCCCAACCCGGCCCGTTAAAGTTGCGGGCTTGGACAACAAACTTTGAAAAAAAATTCTAAATGGGCGGGCCAAGCCCGACCGCTAATATGAATGGGCGGATATGGGCAACCTCAAATATACCGCGGGCAAGCCCGCCCGGCCCGTTTATCATAATATCTATTTTCTAAGAAATATAATTTTTTATCTAACTAATTTAGTGTTGATTTATCTTTTGGAATATATGGTTTATTTGCACTAATATAGCTTTGGTAACACATAATTGTCTTTATTCTTACCTTTAGTAAGTTAATTTCTTAATAATTTTTCGTCCTCTAACATTTTTGTTACGAATATTTTTAACTTTCTCTATTATATTGTGATTATCAACTTTTTTTCTATTTTAACAAAAATTATGTTTTAATCTATAAATATTAAAGGAAATTAACTAGAGTACTTGGAAAAAAATTAAATAAATGTATTAATAGGCTAGTTAGGCCCGCGGGCAAGCCCGCCCGTTTATTAGGGCGGGTCATGGACAAGTAGTTAAGCCCGCATAAAAGGGCTTGGACTAGACATATTAGGCTCGTTGGACAAATTTTTTTGATTAGGCCCGACCCGCAACCCGCCAAAGCCCGCAAATGATCACCTCTAGTGGGGTTGGGGGGTGTATGGCTTGTAATGGTCCTCTGGATGAGGACCCTGGGCGAGCGCAGCACAGTGAATTCTGCTTACCTTTTTTCTATAAAAATATTATGGCCTTCTAAAAAGTTAATAAGAAAAAAAACAAATACTTTTTGCGGATATATCCTTTATCTCAAGGCAACTAATTTTAGAAGATACTATGACACCTTTCTTTTTATCTTATATAGGTACTAAAAGCCACATTCTCTAGTGGCCCTGATCAAATCATCTTATAATATGTTATTTTAAGCGTGTTGCATACATTATAGCAATATTTATAATCTTAAAGAAGCTTATATTAATATTGTCATAACTTACTAAACCCTCCTTGATTTGCTTTTCATAAATAGCCACTATTTAGAAGAAACATGGTTTTAATCAATTAAGATTTTCATGATTTTAGATCATAACATGAAAGAAACATAAAGCACTAAAGGGCCTACTATTACAAAATGATAGAGTATTTCTCACTTCTAGTTTAATCTCTCTAAGATGATATTTTCTCATTTCTAGTTCTCTACCCATGTCAAAAGTTTTCCCTTCTACATATTTTGTAAACTGATATGACGTTAATTATCTTAGTATCTAACTTCTCGAAACCTTTTTTCCTTTTATAATTATCTTGTCCATACTTAAATTGTTTAAAATGCATAACTATAATAATTAAGCTGGAGTATAGAGAACAATAAGAAAAATGTGTAAATAGAGTTTGATTGTGCATGGAAAGTGATGAAATAATAGTTTTCTTTTTTAATTATTCCCTTTGATTATATTGCATGGTTGACTCGTGCTCTTAGCCTCTTAGTTACATTTACGAATTCTATACGTACACAACGCGGTTATCACCATTATCGTTAGTTATTGATAGTATGAGATGGATTAATGATTAGCATAAACGAAAGTTATAAACATTGGACAATATATGGGGTCAGAGATAATACTTGTTAGGCTGCAGCGGAGTTGGAGATACTAGATTAATCATATAGCATTACCCAAAAATAATGCAAAATGTTACATTTTTCAGTTTCTTGGACAAGGCATGCATCAAGACACAGGAAGGAACAAACAACTATAAATCAGGAGGAGGATGGAGATTATGCACAGTAACTCAAGTAGAACAAGTGAAAATCCTAATCTCAGTACTTCCAATTTTCGCATGTACCATAATATTCAACACTATCTTAGCTCAACTTCAAACATTTTCAGTCCAACAAGGAAGCCAAATGAACACAAAACTAACCAAATCATTCAGCATTCCACCCGCATCTCTCCAAGCCATCCCTTACCTTCTCCTCCTCTTCCTCGTCCCTCTCTACGACAAACTCTTCGTCCCTTTCGCTCGTAGATTCACCGGCCATGACTCCGGCCTCTCGCCTCTCCAACGCATCGGGACCGGCCTCTTCATCGCCACCTTCTCGATGGTGGCCGCCGCCCTAATGGAGAAATATAGGAGAGAAACAGCAATTCAGCACCAAAAACTCCTATCTATCTTCTACATAACACCACAATTTCTCATCTTTGGTTTGTCAGAAATGTTAACTGCTGTAGGACTCATAGAATTCTTCTACAAACAGTCTTTAAAAGGGATGCAATCTTTTCTCACTGCTATGACTTATTGTTCTTACTCCTTTGGATTTTACTTTAGCTCAGTCTTAGTGTCCCTAATTAATAAGGTCACTTCCTCTTCTAAGAAAGGATGGTTGAGTGAAAATGATCTTAACAAAGATAGGTTGGATTTGTTCTACTGGTTATTGGCTGGTCTTAGTTTCCTCAATTTCCTGAATTACCTGTTTTGGGCAAATTGGTACTCCTACAACCCTTCTGTTATGGGGAATTCTCAGCAGCATGCAGTTTCTCCTGATGATTTCAGCTCTCCCAGGAATAGTGGGGATGATAATAATAATGACATTGCTTTGAGTTATAAAACTTAAAACAATATGGTATAATTTTATGATATGATATGTAACAATTAGCATATATATATATATATATATATATATATATATATATATATATATATATATATATATATATATATATACATATATATATATATTATGTATGGAGGTTGGTTAATAGTGTAATGGGATTGAAGTGTATTAGGAACGAAATATATTACTTGTGTACTTCAATTTTAATGAGCTAATCTAAACCTTTACAATACAACGTTTCGTGATATATTTAGCTATCTTGACTTGGAGTTCAAAGATTGTCACCATATTGTTTATAGTATATGCCTATATGGCTGTTTTGTTGTATAGAGAAAGTTACTTATCCCTACATGGATTTGGTTCGATTGTATCTTTTTTACAGTCTATATTGTATTTTTTACCTTTGCCTTTACAGAATAGTGCAACTTAATAATTTTTTTTTAACCAAGTCAGGCTGCCACTTTCTAATTATTGGAATGTTATCAACAGTGATACGGACATTTGGTGTTTCACACGTTGTAATCCTTCACTTATTAAAGAAAGGATTTTTAACCGGAATAATCACTTTTTCTTCATATAACTTCGATTATTTTTTAATAATACAAACTTTAGCCAAAATTCCTCCAGGTCAGTTGAACACGTGTCGCTTTTATTGGCGATTTTGGCCTCTGAATTTACCTCCTGAATTTTGCCTAAAGTTTATTATTAAAAATAATCAAGTTTGTATTATGAAACCAAATTTTATTATTGTAGTTAAAAAATCCAAAAGAAAATTAGAATTTTAGCTACGGCAATGCCCCGTGTTACTTATAATTATTAAATATATTGTTATATATCAATTTTATAATTATTTTTTCTTAGATTTTCGTTATTTTTTATTTAGTGCGAAATTCGAAAATGGACGTTATGGCACGATATGTTGTTTCAAAAAATTGAATTGGAGATAATAATAACAATTTTAATAGAATCGGGGTAAGAGAATGTTAGTAACTTAATGTGTTAGAGAAAAAAAAAAATGTGTCTACGTCTTTATAGTTACATATACTTATATGATTTTATTATGTTTTACTTTGAAACATTAGACATCAAAATTTTAGTGGATTGGTGGTTAAAATCTCACATTTCATTTCAAAGGTCATGTGTTCAATTCCTAATAGCTACACATTGTTAATATTTTTAAGTGAGATCATAAGCATGTGTATGAGAAGCTTGAAAAGATTGTCATGTGGCATCGTTCATTTAATAAGAACGCTTTTTAATATATTTGTATGGATTGTTGTTTCACATTCTTCCACAATCCTCATTAAATTTAACAATGAAACCATCATAGTCAACCAACATTTAGAATAGAACTTTTCAACTATTTATAGATTGTTGGTTCACATTCTTCCACAATCCTCATTAAAATTTATTTTGCCTCGTGTTTTATAACAACGTTTACACTATTTATACTAAATCTGATTAATGAATATTAAACAAAATTTAGTAGGTAAGACGTAAAATTTAGCTCACTGTATATATATCCAAAACATAAGTTCTTATACTATTCACTAATAGATAAAATACATTAATAAATAAAGTTGTATACTGGTTAATCTTAAACTCAAAGCGATGCAAATAAAATGAATAGATTGAGGAAATATTAACACTAAAATCAGTAATTTTAACGTAGATATCTTCATCCTTACCATCTACTACATTATACTAAAACAAAACCAAAAGTGACACGTTTCTCTCTCATTAAAATAATTCGCCTATCTTTTGTGTGAGATAGTTTATGGAAACAAATATATTATATTAAAAAAAATTATCTTCTTTTAACAATAAATCTTAGATAATTTTTTTAAATTATATTGAAATTTTAAATTTTGATCCATAAGAAAAAATATATAATATATTACTATATAATAAGCTATTCTAATAAAGAAAATCTAACGTATCTTAACGAAAAATCTTCAATAATATTCTAAAAAACTATATTATACAAACTAATTTTGTTTCGATTTTGAATTAATTATAAAAAACGGTTTTTTCACCAAGTACCCCCGAGTTTTCAGAAAATTCACGAGGTACCCTCGCACTTTTCAAAATTCGCAAGGTACCCCTCAATTTTATGGTAATATACCCAAATGCCCTGCTGTCCATTGTTTGTTAGACCTCCGTTAGAGCAAACTTTAATTCACGAGATACCCTTAAATTGAAACTTATTTCACCAGGTACTCCTAAATGTTTTCAAATACTATCCTACTGCAAGTTAACGGTTAGAAATTGATTCAAAAAACTAGTTGTTATGCGTTTCTACTCAGTTTATTTATGTATTGTTGATCCCCCTCTTTACATCTTTACTTGCACTCTTTTTTTACCATCTCTCTAAATTATCCTAATGAGTTCTCTCTCTAAAACTCTTCCTCAACCCAAGAGTCTATATACATTAGGGTTCCAAATCGAATGTGTAGATGTGGGAGGAAATTCGCAATTAGAATTTCTGATTCAAGTTTAAACCCACATAGAGTGTACTTTAAGTGTGATGTTTGTGACACTTTTAGGTGGTGCAAAGGTTGGGTGGGGCAAAGTGGAGGCATCCAATGGGAAGCACAAAGTATGACAACGTGCAAGAAGAGCTTAAGCAAAGGAAGAAAAAGCTCAAAGAACAAAAGAAGTTAGTTAGGCTAATAATTAAGTTAGGGTTAGTTATGTTTGTATTGCTCCTCTTTGTAATTTGAAAGTGACTGATGTAATGTTTGCCACAAGAATGAAAAAAAAAAGATTCTTATCATATTTATCATTGTAGCATAAACATGTATGCACAGCCAAAAAATGATCTGTTGTTTTGTTTCTTTACAAAAATTGAATTCCCTTAATCACCACTAGAATTATATGCACGCGATGCGTGCGTTAATTTCAAAACTTGTCATTCTATTATATACTTCATCCGTACTATAGTTATTATTACACTAAAATTTGAAAGATTAATAGTTAGATGAATTTAGATATATTAATCGACTAATGTAAAAAACTAACAAAGGTTGTGAGTGAATTTTAATATATTTTTTTTGTGAATGAATTTTGAACAAAAATATTAGACATAATGAGTTGGTTTGACTGAAATAAAGAGTATCAAAGGTAGTGAATATATACCATCTTCTCTTATAAAAAAAGGTCAAGATATTTTACCGATTTAATTTTTTGATTGAAATATTTAATGCATTTACCGTTTTTAACTTACTTAGAATGACAAGTTAAAATGAGAAAGGATTCTTAAATTGGTTTCTTTTGTTATTTTTTTGTTCAATTAGATCATTAAGGGTAATTTCGTATTTTTCAAAGGGGGACACCATCTTCCTCCCCCTTTCCCTTTTATAATAGAGATATATATAAGAGTTGCTTTTGTTTTTATAGAAGTAATAGTTAATAGAGCACAATCAAGATTCATACCTGCAATGCACCTATAATTACTTAATTATAATAGTATTAGTAAAAAAAAAAGGCGCTATCCAGGGTCATCTCTATAGTAATCCACTATTTTCTTCCCTCAGTACGATATTGCTTTTTCTCTCCTGGTCCATAAGGACATTTTAGGTTGGCCTCCATAGTAGGGGGTTAGCCGAGCTTTTTCTCTCCTTGATAAAAAAATGAATGTAGATGCTTTTTAGATGCACATAGAAAGTAGATTTAAAAATTATTCAGCAAAAAGGGTTCTTAAATTGGTTTCTTTTGTAATTTTTTTTATTCTATTAGATCATTAAGGGTAATTTAGTATTTTCAGAGGTGGACACCATCTTCCTTCCCCCTTCCCTTATATAATAGAGATAAGAAAGGCAACTGATTTCACCAAATCACTGTACCTTTACAAAAACTGATTTCACTAAATTACCCAAAAATATGAATATTCATGTGGAACCCAAAAAAAATCTGTTCAAAATATGCACTTGATGCTATGTTGTTTGTGCCTTGGAAGTACTAGCCCCACTATCAGCCGCATTCCTTGATCTATTTTTTCCTGTACCCCCTCTACCACATGTTCTTGCATTGTGGCCTAGCTCCTTGGATTTGCTGCACTTAACAGAGGTGTGTCTCTTGGCCTTCTATTCCTTTGTGTAAGCAACTCTCTTTTTGCTTGGTGGGTGAATTAGTGGGAGATTAAATTCTGTCCACTGATATTGATCAGCCATTGGGTGAATGTTTTCAGCATATGTTGCCTTGTAAGCTGCCCCCTTGTAGTAATCAGACACATAGTCAACAGGGCCAATCCTCTGATTGTAGATGACCCTCAAGGCATCACTTTCACTTTGTAAAATAACCTCTTCTTCACTGTCACCCAAAAGTTCTCTTGAGTTATCTTTTGCAAAGAGTCCACAGGAATTTCAGAGGTTGTTTTGATGACATCCAACCAAATGCTTACATTTTGAAATTTTCTCGTGCTCTCAGAGAGTCTCTCTCTTTCCTTCAGCATATGTTGTAGCCATGGCGGGTAAGAGAGGGGGTCAAAAGAGGCAAGCACCGGATAATGATGGAACGTCACCGGCGAAAATAGTGACTAAACCAAGAGGTCCATCTTCGGACTCTCTTGCACTGAAAACACGATCTATAGATGAAGTAATGGGAATCGAAGCATTAGAGTTTGGGGATTTCGAAATTGGAGAGGTTTTAACACCAAAGGAGTCACTAATTTATCTGAAGCAGCAATCGAAACTCCATTGTACTTTTTCTGAATGGATGACTTCCATCCATAATCCGGAGAATCAAGAGAGAACGCTGCGAGAGAAATCAGGTAACCGTTTACCTATTCTTCAACAATTTGATGAGGTGGCTGTAGTGGAACCGATTATTGGGGAATTTGATAATGAGTTTGACAATGAAATTGAACCTCATAAAATCCAAATTGACCTAGATGATATACAGGAGGAAGTTGATTTTTGGAAATCGGCTATTGTATGCTATGTTTTAGGTGCCAATCCACCTAGTCAAGTAATAGAGGGTTTTGTTAGAAGAATTTGGAAATCCATGGGAGTTGATAAGGTGGCAATGGTGGAGAAAGGAGTGTTTATGGTGAGATTTACAACAATGGAGAATCGAGGCAAAGTTGTAGCAGGAGGATATCCTTTTTTCAACGGGAAGCCTATGATCATCAAGGCATGGGATCAAAATGTGGATAGGAAAGAGATGAGGTTCGTGTGATTCCATTATGGATACAGCTAAATCTGGACTTTAAGTATTGAGGACAAGGATGTTTAACGAAGATTGTGAGTCAATTAGGGAGGTTTCTCAAGGTAGATAATGCCACATTGAAACGAGAAAAACCCAGTATGCTCGTGTGTTGATAGAAACAGAGTTCTCAAGAACTTTCCTAGAATACATAGAATTTGAGAATGAAAAGGGTGAAGATGTTAAGGTGCATGTGACTTATGCTTGGAAGCCTTCTTTCTGCTCTCATTGCAAGATATTTGGACATGAATTGCAGAAATGTAAACATGCTCAAAAAGAGAAGCCAGTGCAGGAAAGATGGGTGCCAAAACCACCTGTTCAAGTGAATTAGGTTAGTTCACATGATCCTATTGCTGAAGATAAGAGGCAAGAGCCAAGGGTTGATAAGGAGGGTTTTCAAAGTCCTGTCAAGACATTGAGATTTCCACAGTCAACTAGGAAGAGCACTGTAATCCAAAATTCGTTCAAAGTCCTGGAGGTTAATGAAGATGAAGAAGGTGAGCAAATAGGGATGGACAAGGAGGTTGCAGGTACTAGTGAAGGGGGAAGGAATTCCTCCTCTCATTATGGTTAAATTGATGTGCTGGAATGTCAGAGGACTTAATAGTCCTAGAATGCAGAAGGTGGTGAAAGAGTTTTATCTCTTAACACTCTGTTGGACTAGTAAGTCTTCTGGAAACTAAAGTAAAGATTACTTATATGGGTAATCTTTACCAAAATGTTTTTCCTAATTGGTGTTTTACAACAAATTCTGCATTTCATAAGGGAGGTAGGGTGGTTTTGGCTTGGAAACCTGGAGAGTTTATAGCTGATATAAAAGGTGGTGCTAGCCAATGGATTCACTGTAAGGTTAGTTCTAAGAATGGCTCTGCTAGCTTTGATTGTACTTTCATATATGCCTTTAATGAAAGACAAAATAAGGCTAGTTTATGGAGTGAATTGATTTCTTTGAAGAATGATATTCAGGGTCCTTGGTTTGTGTGTGGGGATTTTAACTGCATTCTTCTTAGTGAAGAGAGAATTGGTGGTCTAGTGAGGTACAGGGATATGGTGGAGATGAGTGTTTGTATCATTGTATGCATTCATGTGAACTTTGTGACATTAAAAGTTCTGGAAATTTATTCACCTGGAACAACAAGCAAGAGGGTTCTTCTAGAGTTTTTTCAAAGCTGGACAGAGTGATGGCGAATGAGAGATGGGAGGAAGCATATCCTAATGCAGAGGTTGCATTTTTGAATGAGGAGAATTTGACCATACTCCTGTTGTAATCTCAGTTTACCCTGAAAATGATCATGTTAGGAAGTCTTTTAAGTATTTCACGATGTGGAAAGTTTCCCCCAAGTATAATGTAGTGGTTAGAAGTGGATGGGACCAGTTATTTGTTGGCAACAAGATGTATATATCATAAACTTAAGCACGTGAAGTGTGGATTAAAAGCTCTGAATAAGGAAGGCTTTTCTGAAATTCAGGCTTCAGTGATTCAGGCAAGACAAGTTATGGAAGAGGCTCAACAGAAGATGCACGAAAATCCCAGTGATGAGAGGTTGGCAGACTTGGAGTTGGATGCTGTGAAAACATATAACACTAAACACAAAGTGTATATGTCTTTTTTACAGCAAAAACCAAAAGTCCATTGGCTTAGAGATGGATATTAGAACTCCAAAAATTTTCATTCTAGTATAAAGCAAAGAAGAGCTAACATGAGAGAGGAATGGATGGACACCATGGAGGATGTTAAAAGTGCTTTCAGTAAGTTATACCAACAATTTCTCGGAAGTTGTGGCAGTCAGATTATTCTGTGAATAGAGTAATTGTTCAGCATGGTAATTTAGTGACTCAAGAACAAAAAGAATTCTTGCTTGCCCATTATACTTCAGAAGATGTTAAAAGGGCTATTTTTTCCACTGATGGCAACAAGGCTCCAGGCCCTGATGGCTTTGGGGGCCACTTCTACAGAGATTCATGGCATATCATTGGGGAGGAAGTCACAGAAGCAGTGCTGGATTTTTTTCAACATGGAAGGATGCTTAAATCTCTGAACATTACTGCAATCACGCTTGTTCCTAAAAACAATTGTCCTAAAAATATAAGTGAATTTTGTCCTATCTCTTGCTATAATACGTTGTATAAGTGCATCACAAAGATGATTTGTCATAGGTTAAGAGATGTCTTGCCTCACATCATTAATGAAACACAAGGGGCTTTTGTGCATAGTAGGTACATAGTCCACAACATTATGATAGTGTAGGACTTGGTTAAACACTATAATAGGAAATCTGCTCCTCCTAGCTGCATTATGAAATTGGATATGCATAAAGCATACGATACCATAGAATGGAGTTTCTTAAAAGATATGATGTTGGCTCTGGACTTTCCTCCTCAATTTGTGGATATCATTATGGAATGTGTATGATTGCTAAATTCTCCTTGATGATTAATGGGGAAATGCATGTTTTGAGACAAGGAGACCCACTATCTCCTTTGTTATTTGTAATTTGCATGGAATACTTAGCTAGGTTAATGGGGAAAATGGGTGACATCCCTTCTTTTTCTTTTCATCCAAGGTGCAATTTCATAAAGCTTACTTATTTGAGCTTTGCTGATGACTTGGTATTGTGCTCCAAAGGTGACTTTGGGTCAATTTATTTGATGCTAAGGACTTTCCAACTATTTTCTGATTCTTCTGATCTTAAGATTAATGCTCAAAAATCTTTCTTTTTACTGTTGTGGCATGAGAGATGATGAGGTGGAGAGGGTGTAGAATGTTTCCGGGTTCAAGAGAGGAGCACTTCCTTTCAAATACTTGGGGGTTCCAATTTCCTCGAGATGAATCTCTGCTGCTCAGTGTGTGTGTTTATTAGAGAAAATGGTTGCAAAAATAAGAGTCTGAAGCACTATAAATATCTCTTATTCAGGGAGAATGCAGTTGATCAACTCTGTACTCATGAGTGTCCATGTATACTGGGCTCAGATTTTTTAATTTACCCAGAAAAAGTCTTGAAAGAAGTTGAAGGAATATGTAGGGCTTTTTTGTGGTCTGGTAATTATTTTAGCTCTAGAGCTGGGTATGTTGCTTGGGATGACTTATGTTCTACAAAACAAAGTGGAGGCTTGGGTTTCAGAGATGTTAAAACTTGGAACGTAGCAAGCATGGGTAAATACGTGTGGGCTATTGCTACTAAACTGGATAATGTTTGGATAAAATGGATTCATGCTGTGTACATCAAAGAGGAGACTTGGTGGGATTACCAACCTTCTTCAGGAAGTAGTTGGCATTGGAAGAACATTTGTGCAGTAAAAGAGCAAATGAAAACACTATATTCACAGAGATATCTTGCTCTCATGCCTGAACATTCAGTAAAGCAAATGTATATGGCTCTTTCACCTCAAAGGGAACGTGTTCATTGGGACACTTTTGTGTGGAATAGGCTTAATGTGCCTAAACACATATTCATTTCTTGGCTTGTCATGATGAAACGTTTGCATACTGGAGCTAGAATTGTTGTTTATGATCAATTGAGAAACAATAATTGTTTATTGTGTGATCAGGAGGAAGAAACACAAGATCATTTGTTTTTCCAATGTCCTTTTAGCAGGCAATGTTTGATGAAGATGAAACACTGGTTGGTCATGAACAATAAATTGGATGACTTATTCAGATTGGTGAATTGGAATCAGAATAACAGGAGTTCTAAATTTCGAGAGAGCGACTTGTCTTTGGTGGTTTATACTATATGGCAGGCTAGGAATGAGTGCTTATGGAATCACAAAGTTCCTACTATTCAAGCTACTGTCAAGCATCTAAAAGAGATAATTAGAATGAGATTGTTTGTTGTCCTTCCTAGGAAAATCTCAAGGTTAGATAAATATTGGTTTTACACGTTGCAGTAGTTTGTTGAATTGTTTGTTGTTGTTTTGTGTTTTGGTGGCTGTTAGCTGCTGGTTTGGCCTAAGATGGTTGTAACTAAATGGTTTGTTTGCTTCTCTTGAGTAGAGGGGTCCAACCCAGTTGGTTTGGTCTCTCTTGAGAAGTTTGGTTGTAATTTTGGTTCTGTAATGAAAATTAATTACTTAGCAAAAAAAAAATACAAATGCTTACACAACCAAGAATAAGAAACCATGGGGTTCTCCTCTAACCTTCCACAGGTTATGTGTTCCCCCTTAATGGTCTTGATGGCCCAACTGATCTTATTAGTTAATCTGGAAGCATGTATCCTCCAATCACATGCTTCCATAATACAACAGGCTGTAAATCTCTTGTTACCAGCTTTCAAAACACAAAGAGAAAAGCCTTCTTGAATGCAAAAGTCCCTCAGAACATCAAGAAACACTTCCCTAGTTGGAAAGATCAACCAAGGCTCTAGTGTAATAGACCCATATGGTTGTTCACTCCAAATTTTACCATTCCTATACAATTTGTCCATGGTAGAGCTCCGATTTAGGAAATCTTCAAAAGCTTTTTCAGAGACATCATCGTATAGAAAGTCATCATCATCCTCTTGTACCACAAAATCCCCTAAAAAATAATCATATCTGATGTTTCTTCATCCTCCCCAGCAATGAACTCTTCATCATCACTGCTATCTTCATCATCTCCACCATCATCACCAAAATCCAAACCAACAATCCTTGATCTCCTTCCACTGCCCTTCCTCTCAGTTCCTTGTCCTTTTGGAACATAGTTTCCCTGCTTTTTAGTTGTGATTTTAGGCACTCTAAAACATGTGGGCCTAACCTTTTTCCCCTTCCCTTTTACTTGCTGGTGATGTTATGGTGTAATGTGAAATAGGTGGTGATGCAGGCTCAGTTTGGGTGGGCTGTGAGGGGATTGGCGCAGTTGGGGTGCCCTGTGAAATAGGTGGTGATGCAGGCTTAGTTTGGGTGGGCTGTGAGGGGATGGGCTCAGTTGAGGTGGCCTGTGAAATAGGTGGTGATGCAAGCTCAGTTGGGGTGGGCTGTGAGGGTGTGGGCTGTGAGGGGGTGGGCTGTGAAGGGGTGAACTCATGCTCAGTTGGGGTGGACTGCTGGTGATGTTCTTGGGGTTGATGATCAGATTTAGATGTAGGGCCAGCCTTCTTCTTGGGCCTTGGGGTCAGTTTTTTCTTCTTGGGTGTGGCTGTGGTTTTTTTCCTAGGGGTTCTCTTTGTGAATGTTGTTATTGTAGGTTGTAGCTCTTTGTTAGTAGGTTGTGCATCACTTGGGCTGTCTTGTTGTTGTTTAGAGGGCTCATTTGTGGGTTGAGAGGGGTTGTGAACAGGCTATAGGGTTTGAGGCTCAGGTTATGGTTGTGAGGAACTAGGGACCACTCAATGTACCAATAACCACTTTCATGTACTCAACCTCATCATTGTCTACAGACAATACAGGTACCTCAATAGCAACACAAAACCCTTTTGCATATAATTTCTCTTCTAATCTCGTTCCTCTTCTTCTTGTCTCCTCCTTTCTTTCTCCTCTTCCTCTTGTCTTCTAATTTCCTCCTCCCTCTCCCTCTTTAATATCTCCTGCACTCTCCTAATGTTCTCAAGCTTTCCCCTCTCCTCCTTATCTTTCTTTGCAAGAACAGATCTAAAAACTTGGCAAGGGTCTGTAGTCTCATCTACCCATACCTCTATGGTATCCTTTCCCAAGCCCCATACCTACATTTTCATCAAATCATAATCAGTGTGCACCTCAATTTTGTTCTTAGTCTTAGGATTCTCAACTAACAACCTAAAAAGTTTAGGCAAATACACATTATGCTTCACTGATTCCTCAAAAAATCCTCAAACAAACACATTAAATGACACAAATCAGTATCCTCTACCCTAACATCAAAATTATACGTATCGTAATGTACCAATAACCACACAACAGCCATCCTAATCATAAGATAGCATCCAAATCAAACACAAAGTAAAGAAAACCTAAATAAAAAGCACAAAAATTTTGAAAAAAATACAAGTCAAACAACCACAACTAACCCTAACATCCTAAAACAATGCAAAATATTGTACATGCAACAAGTGCGAAATTACTAAGCTTTAAAGCACTTTACGTTGAAGAAAAGGAAGCAAGATTTTACCTTTCGCAGTTTTTGAACCTTCGCTTTCAAATTTTGAAGTTCCTCTGAATTCCATAAAATCATATTTTTTTCTTCACTCTTCTGTTCAAAATCTTCAACTCCACAACAATCTGACCAAAAAGCCTTGCTAATGCGCACCAAATGGTTACAGAATTTTGTTCAAAGGCCCCAGTTCTAGGGTTAGTTCCATGAATGAACCAAAAAAGAGGAGTGGAAGTTGAGGGGACGGATTTTTTGGAAGTGGAGTGATGATGTCTAACAAGAGGTTACCATTATGGCGCCACAAAATTAATGACAAACTTGTAAATATTGGCTAACGGAGCACTAATGTCCATTAGGTGTAAGGGTATTTAATGTTAATAAACAATAATTGAGGGGTACCTTGTGAATTTTAAAAAGTGTGAGGGTAATTCGTGAATTTTCTGAAAACTCGGGGTGACTTAGTGAAAAAATAGTAAAAAATTATTATAGCAGTCAAATTTAATCCATAAAAAGCTTTGAAACATGTCGAGCTTAGCTCTTATCAAAAACTAATTGTACACTAGTTGTGAAACTTTTATTGTCTCAGAGTTTTTGTTTCCTTTTCTTTTACTTTCCCCTATGTTATCGGTGCAGTACTGCAGAACCTTACTCTCTTTAGTCTCTAATTTATGCATCTTCTCTTTAAGTGCCTCCTTATTTGACAATAACTAACTCATAACTGGTTGTTGGTTGATTTTATTAGATACTCATAACTACTTGTTGGTTGATTTTATTAGATACTCATAACTACTTGTTGGTTGATTTTATTCATGAAGTTTTGGTGGCGTAAAGCTCAGCTTAAGTCCAATCCCTACCGGGTCAACTTCACATCAAGTCATGCTTATTGGCTCGAATTAACTTTAACCTGGATTAAGGAAATGCAGGTCATATATGCAAATTAAAATCATCTAATATTATAATACGGTCTTATTGTCTATATAAGACAAGAAAATATGGTAAGATTGTTTCACAATATAATCTACTCCCTCCGTTCTCTTTTGTTCTTCCTATTTTGACTTTCACATTTGCCAATGCACGTCTTTGACCTTAAATATCTTTCATTGTGTATTAGTAAATATTATAATGATTAAATATTAATAAACTACTCATTGAGACGAATCAAACAAGACCCCACATAACTATATTTTTTATCATATGTTGAAAATAATTTAGAAGATTCTCTTCAATTGTGAATAGTGTCAAGATTCTAAATAGGAAAAACAAAAGAGAACGGAGGGAGTACTAAACTGAATGTAGGATCATAGTTATGACCAATTAAATTAAAATATTTGATATAACTTAAAATATTTTTTGAATAGTCAAGTACAAATCAGGTCATGTTATTAAGAATTTGGATGGAAGCCAAATCGAGTCAATAACAATTGGATTAACATTGAGTCAGGTTAATAACATGTCAGTTAAAATTGAGTTGGGTTAAGAACAAATAGGTTACTAAATGATAATTAGTCGAGTCAAAATTATGTCAATTTTAGTCGGGTTGGTGGGTCATATCAATTTCTGTTCGGTTTGGGTCATCATGAATTAAGCACATGTTCGATTTCAGGTCTTTTCCTTTTCGATCACCTTAGGCTTATTATCAGGTTACATAAATTGGTTCAATCTACATCATGAATTGCCGGGTCATGTAAGTGTCAAATTGATTTTAGGTAAAAATATCAAAAACTACCTTTTAAAGGCACTTTTTTTTAAAAAAAAAACTATCTTATATCACGTTTATTTTACAAAACTACCTTATAAGTGGAAAAACTTTAAAAAGCACTACCAAATTTCGAATTTCCTAACCATGGTTAACTATTACCTCCAAATCCCTCCAATTTTTTGAGACTACCCTCTTCTTTCGCATGATTCTCCCCTCTATAAACTTATTACCCTTCTCTCTTAATTGTTTTCCTCCCACCTCATGCTCTCTTCTCTCAATCAGGTAATTCTAACTTAGGCTTCATCTTATTTTCAGAATTGAGTATTTGATTTTGGGGCAAACTGCGTACAATTGACTTAGGGATACGTGATTAGCTAGCATAATTGCACCAAGTTTACCTCTTTTGTGCTTTAAAATGAGATTTTTTTTATTGCAAAGTTAAATGTAATGCTTTTTCCATTGTTTATGTGTTTGAATATAAGCGAATGAATGAATTCGTTGGAGGTCAGAGAGAAGAGAGAGGGTGGTTGTGGTAATTTAAGGGGGGTACTTTCGTAATCTCACTCTGGAGGGATTTGGAGGGAATATTTAACCATTGTTAGGAAATTTTAAATTTGATAGTGCTTTTTAAAGTTTTTCCATTTATAAAGTAGTATTGTATAATAAACGTGATATAAGATAGTTTTTTAAAATTTTATGTATGTTGATCGAGTCAAGTTTGTATAATCAATTTTACTGATATAATGAAGTTGAATCATACTCAAATCACTTAGTCAAATTAAGTCAGCTCTTGTTGTCAAAAAAAAATTTAAGTCAGCTCTTGACAACTCTGACATGATGAAATGCACAACTATGGTGTACATATGAGTACGCAGAAACCATTGGTTGTGTTGAAGACTATTTAAGCTAGTAATAACACTTTCAGTGGATTCTATTCCTATAGAACATCAGTTGGTCCAAGGATACTTTTGGAAACTAGAATTTATACTTCAACCAAAAAGATCATTTTCAGTTTCCATCCAGAAAGGAAAGGTCATTCCCATTCTCCACATTATGTCATCACTATTCATACATGTGGGTGGAGTTTGGAGGGCAGGGGACCTCCTAAAGCTTTGCTCTCTTTTGACTGCTAATGGAAAGTTGAAACGCTAGCACTTGTCATGATAATGTTGATCACTAAACTTTACATTTTAAAAAATAAGTATTGTACTCACATTTTAAGAATTATTCTATATTCTTAGTTTCTCAATAGTCATATGATCGCTTTAAAAATCCTTCATTGCACAGTGGATTACGGTGATATTTTTTCATCATATATTGTTGAGTTTTTTGTAGGGATATATCAGGGTAATATGGCATTTTGTGGAGATATACCTCATTAATTTTTTTTTGTAAGGATAAACCAACCTAAATTTAAGTTTTATTAAAAGGTACTAAAAACACTATTTCCAACGAGAAAGTCAAATTTTCGGCCTTTAACTTGGTAGGAACTCGCAAGTGAGCCACAAATGCTGTGTTAAACCCTCTCAACCACGTGCATACTATTGAAATGTTTTTTTAACAATTCTTTAAAGATTCCCTCCCTTAACATTTCACTCTCCTTAAACCTTGAAAAAGAATGCTCTTCAATTCAGCAAGAAAGGGCAGCCCAAAATCATCAATTGCAAGGTATGATGTCTTATTTTAGCTTTAATCTCAATTCAATTTACTTCTTCTGTTATTCAATTGTACTATGTGGTTTGAATTTGTGTTATAGGGTATAAATAAGGGTTAAGTTACCAAGTCAAAGGCCGAAAATTTGACTTTTTCGCCGGAAATAGTGTTTTTGGTACCTTTTAACAAAACTTAAATCTAGGTTGGTATATCCCCACAAAAAAAATTAGTGAGGTATATCCCCACAAGATGCCCTATTATCCTCATATATCCCTGTAAAAAACTCTATATTGTTTTTATTTCTATGTCCTTTTTTTCAGAAAATACGGTTAAATTGTAAGGCATGCTGCATTGTAAAAGTTACTAGGAGTTTAGTACAACGGACCCATGATCTAGCCACAAAAGCTAGATCAACACATGCTTTGTAATTCCTTTGCCATGGTAATATCAATGTACTTATTGTCAAAAAAAAATTATAAGAACTATTAGCCGGGCATGTATAGAATCTCGACGGGATAAATATTGTAGGACACGATATGGTGATCACAACACCTATCAAAATCAACTCCAAGACAATCAACCAAAAACTACAACCATAATTGACCACAAGTAATCTACGAAGCAAACAACCAATAATAGATAACAAGTATAAGATATAAGGAAGAGTAAATCTGCAATCAACACATGAGACTTATACGTGGAAAACTCTTTCGATGTGATAGATAAAAACCAGGGGACTTATGAGGAGTCCACCCTTTTCTTCTCTCTTGTTATGATAAACTAAGGGTAAAAGAAACCCAAATTAGTTTTATTAAAGTTCACAATCCACCAACAAGTTCAGACATAAGAGAATAACAATTTGAGGAACAAATTAAAAGGGAAAGATATCACCCAAACGTATGACTTTTGTCCAGCTGCAATACCCGAAGAAAAGGAGCTCAAAATGACGATCCAAACGGTCCAAAGTAGCCCCATGTGTCCCCAAAAAGCTGTCAAAATTAAATTTCATCAAACCCCAACATTGAAATCTTCTCCGACGACCAATTTACCAGAACTGGTCCTGAGAAACGAGTAGGTAGCGACTATAAAACTCTCTTTTTCCTCCCTATTTCTTCTATTTTGTGTGTAACCCTTCCGGACAATAAAATACACCCCAAAACTTCCAAGAGAAGCTACAAAATAAGGCATACCGCTTGGGCCAAAACCAATAAGTGAAAATTTTGGACTTTCACTTATAACACAAGATAAAGGTCTTACATGTTCAACAAGTGGGTTAGAAGCACAACAATCTCCCCCTTCAGCCCATCACGGGGAAGCGCAATCACTTCATGATTACTTGAACTTCAAATCTGTAAGCTTACTACAAATTACAAGCTTGCTTCCGAGAACTCCCTTAGTGAACATGTCTGCACCATTCTTGTCTTTGTAGAATTTCTTCAGTTTCAATTGCTACTCCTCAATCACATCTCATAACCAATGATATATATAACATCAATATGCTTAGTGCGAGCGTGATACATTACATTGGAGCTCGAATCTATAACACTTTGATTATCACAGAATACTACAAACTTACTTTGCTTCAAACCTGACTCTCGAAGGAACCTTTAAGCCATAACATCTCTTTACTTGCTTCAGATGTTTTGGATTGCCATGAAATGACTACCCCTAAAAATATAACAACATAACCTGATGTAGACTTTTTGTTATCAAGATCACCTGCCATGTCTGTATAAGTATAACCTTCAAGTATAGGCTTGCCACCTCCATAACACAAACTCAATTTGGAGGTGCCCCACAAATATCTAAAAATCCACTTCTCTTCTTCTCAGTGAACCTTACCAGGATTGATAAGTGTCTGCTCACTAAATCGAAGCATGTGAAATATCTGGCCATGTACACACCATATCACACATCAAAGAACCAACAACGGATCAGTAAGGAATAAATGACATATTTTCTTTCTCTTTCTCTATTGTAGGGCAAGCATATTTGCTACGCTTGAAGTGAGTTACTCCCTCTGCTTTTTTTACTTGCTACATTGTTGTTTTCACTAGTTTTTAGGAGATATCCCTTTTAATATTTTTTGGTGTACTTTTTGACCCCTTTAGCATTAAATGAGGTGGGAAAAGTTGAAAAAGTAGTACTTTTGGGTGGAAAAAGAGATAAATTACTAAAATAGTATTACTTTTTGGTGGAAAAAGAGAGAAACAAATATAATAGTATTAATTTTTGGTGGGCCAAGTTTCCTAATAAGGAAAGTTGAAACAATGTAACAAGTAAAAAAAAGCAACCATTTAAGGAAAATATAGCAAGTAAAAAAAGCGGAGGTAGTAGTTATTAGTGGCTTACTAATACACTTGGCATGCTTCATATTGAACCATTCAAGCACCAATTCAATATACTTTTCTTGTGATATATAGCCACAAATTTTACAACTTTCCTATCATGAGAAATCTCCATACCTAAGATTGGGTTTACAGGACCCGACTCTTTCATGTAGAATAACATGGAAAAGTCTTTTTTCAAACCTTGAATTATATCTGAATCTTGTCCAACTATCTGCATTTTATCTACATATAAAACAAGGATGATGAGGTTACCTACATGAAACTTTTTGACATACACATCAGGATCGTCGACTGAAGTTTGTTTATAACCATTACTTGTCATAAACGAATAAAATTTTGGTCCCACTTCCTTGGTGCATGTTTAAACCCATAAAGACTCTTCTTCAATTGGCAAACAAGCTTTTCTTTCCCTTTGTCTTCAAATCCTTCAGGTTGCTCCATGTAGATCTTTTTGTGCAAGTCACCATGTAAGAAAGCCGTTTTCACATTAAGCTGCTCCAATTCAAGAACAAGACTTGCAGCTAAACCTAACACAATTCTAATAGAAGTCATCTTCACAACATGTGAGAAGATCTCAACAAAATCAATACCCTTTTTCTAATTGCATTAACACCAATATCACTTTCCCCTTCACCATTTTTCTTGTTCTTCCAAACCCATCTTTGTTTCAAGACTTTCTTGCCCTTGGATGGCATCAGTAGCTCACAAGTTTCACCTTTTTCAAGGCCTCTCCTCTTTCATATAGAATAAATGTTATTGGATTAAGGGGGCGTTTTGAAAAAAGAAAAAAAAAAATTTATTTTTTATAAAAAAAAAAAAATAAAAAAAAAATTATAAATAAAATTATGAGGGAAAAGAAAAGGAAAAAAAATTTTTTTTTTTTTTTTTTATAAATTGAAAAAAAAAAAAAAAAAAAAAAATGCAAAAAAAGAAAAAAAAAAAAAAAAAAAAAAAAAAAAAAAAATAAAAGTATAAAAATAAAAAAAAAAAAAAAAAAAAAAAAAATATATATTAAAAAAAGAGAAAAAAAAAAAAAAAAAAAAAAAAAAAAAAAAAAAAAAAAAAAAAAAAAAAAAAAAAAAAAAAAAAAAAAAAAAAAAAAAAAAAAAAAAAAAAAAAAAAAAAAAAAAAAGAGAAAGAAGGAGAAAGGAGGGAAAAAAAAAAAAAAAAAAAGAGAAAATCGGTGAAGTGAGAGAAGGTAGGTGGTCACAAGTTTCACCTTTTTCAAGGAATCCATCTCCTAGTCTTTATAGCATCGAGCCACTAATTTTTCTCTTCAAGAGACAACACTTCTTCATAGTTCTATGACTTCCCTTCGTCAGTCTAAGAATAAACTCTGAGCTTGGATACTTTGTTTAAGGTTTGCGCTCTCTTGTTGACCTTAGAACATGTGTATCCTCAACTTGAGGGGTAGATTTTTCCCCCTGCTCATGAACCTCTTTACCATGTTTTTCTAATTCATGATGCTCTTGTTCATGATTCTCTTCTTCATCTGATGAAGACTCATCAAGATCATCATCATTACGTTGTGGTACATCACCATCAGGTTGTATCACACCAACATCATCAGGTGTCACATCAACATTCTAATTTCTTGGCTGGTAAATAGGGATGAAAATAGGAGAAGAAAAATCATCAGTAGTATCAAATGAAAAACCATCAGTAGAACTGTAACTTGTACTTGGAAAATTTGTGCCCTTCTCGTGCTTGAAAAATACTATATCACTACTTCTTACTACGTTTTTCTTTTCTGGGTCATAGAGTCTATAACCTTACTCTTCATCACTATACCCAACAAATACACAAGGATTCTTCTTGGAATCAAGCTTTAGTCTATGTTCTTTGAGCAAAGGCATATATATATGTGTTGCATCCAAAGACTCTAAGATGTGAATATGTAGAATCACATCCCTTCCATGCTCTCTTAAGAATATCAAGGCGAAGAGGAACTGATGGAGCTCGGTTGATAAAATGCACAACACATTGCATTGTTCACCGAAGAATGTCTTAAGAAGATTAGACATCCTAAGCATACATCTCACTTTCTCCACAATGGTTTTGTTCATTCTCTCTGCAACCCCATTATGTTGTGGTGTGCTAGGCTCCATCCTCCCATGTCTAATTCCATGTTGTGTCCAATAACTCTTGAATTCATTTGAAGTATACTTACCCCCCTTGGGCGATCAAAGACGCTTTGGCTCTCTTTCTGTCTTTCTTTGTACCATGACATATGAAACTCTAAGAGAATGTTAAATACTTGTCATTTTGTCTTTAAAATATACATACAAGTTCATCGAGTAGCATCATTAATGAAAGTGATAAAATATCTATTGAAAAAAAGTCCATCGGATCCGATCAAAACCAGGCTTACAAATCTGATTTTGGTCTGGATACGCTGGGCCCGGAGCGGTTCTTAGTGATCGACTGATCCGGTCCTGAACTGGATCTGTTGATCACTAACTGATCTGATTTTGGATGAAAACCAGATCAGTTAACTTGGTTAACTGATCCGGTTTTGACCCACAACCGAATCAGTTAATCCCCCCAAAATCCGAAATTTTGTTTTTTCGGATTTTTTCATTATTAATCAATACAAAATCAATAATACATATCAATATTCATTTTGTTAAGCATATTATGCTCAATTGAAGTATAAGCATATATAATTAGATACATAAAAATACTAACTATAATTTTAACATCATACTCAACTATAATTAGATACATAGTTTATCCACAACATCTAGGACCCAACCAAGTAAAGCTAAGAACATGTGTAGCCTTGCAGAACTGATTGACAATTATTATATATATCTGTTCCTTCTCCAAAAGTGATTGTTGAAGTGATTCAAGAGCATGATCCTTTGGTTCCAATGAATGAAGAGCTCTTCAATATCATCTTGAAGCCTGAAAGTTACAGCAGCTTATCAATTGTAGAACATCAAGTTTCAGAAGTCACCAAGCTGGGGCAAGATGCTTATACTCAATCAAAAGAATATCCCGTTCATAGGACATACATTTAAATAAAGTTGTACATTACCAGCTGTTTGTAGCAAGCGATGCATATATAATAGAAGAGACTAAAGCGTGAATTCACCATTATATATACAGCTTCACAACCAGCAAAGGCTACAAGGACATGAACCTGACATGTTTGAGGGATGACGCAGACATTAAGATCAGATTTTGCAAAATTCTCCATTATGCAGTAATTAAGTTTGTGATATACGTACACCACTTGTATTCAGAAGACAACGATGAAGCTTTAGCTTGCCTAAAAGTTGACGCCCCTTATAGTAACTCAATGGAAAACAACAATTTCCAATCTCAAATATGCATTACTCTCCACAGGTAGAATAGGTGAACCACAGGTACAACCATGTCAGGAGGTTCTGATTAAACAATTTATATAGCAGGGAAAATTCTCACACTATGTTGCTTGGACTTAGGAACTCATGTCACAGTCACAACTATTTTTATAAAAGATTTTATATGTTTGGTTCAAAGAAAGTCTTGATTGGCCATATTCTCAAAGTGGTAACGATTTAAACACGAGTACTTGAGGTGAAATTAATTTTTTTTCGAACATAACTAAAGAGAAACATGTAATAGATGTTCGAAGTGAAAGGCTAGAAAGAGAAACATGAAGTACTGGACAAATGAGTAGAAGCCATATCATAAAGTGATCAGAAAACAGAAAGTAGTTCACTTTCCCAAAGAACTTGACAAAAACATAAAAATGTAGTACTTGTAAGAATTTCTCACGAAACTCCATCCATTTACATCACAAACATACGAGCGCCCCCCACATATAAGCAAGTCAAATCCATAAACCTGTAGTCAACATGAACACACAAATATCGATAAAGAGAGGATTCTGGATATTATTTTTTAAGAAAAAAGAAAGATCAGTAGTGAAGCACCTCACTCACTTTATATTAACAAAGCAGACAATTCATTGCTTAAGAATAATGTGGCATTCTCCATATATAATTTTTAAGCATTTCAATAGCATAGGTAGACATTGCAGCCTGCTATCATTCGACTCCCTTGTTGAATCTGTAACAATTGAACCCTGGAGGCAGTTCAGATACAAAATAGTTAGAAGGAAAGAGGCACTGGTATGAAATTCGCACCAGAGACTTCAATTTTGTGCTGAGTAAGACATTCATCTCAACCACTGAACATTAAAAACAAAGAAAGTAAAAGGAGCACAAAAGATGAAGAGTTTGTGTAATATATATATATATATGGGCAGATATGGGCTATAAAAGGAAATCAAGTCAACCCAAAACATGATATGTCTTTGCACACATGCAAATATCTATCAAAATCCATAATATAAATCATAATACATCCCTGCACCATTGTCCAATTCAGTGTGACCTTATTAAAAGTACAAAAATGGATATACGAAGTCACGAACGCAAATTTTTTTTTTTTTTTGACAACAGACACGAACGCAATTTGCTACCAAATTTTGTTGGCTTATCCCTAAAGTAAAAATGGTTCAATTCATTGGAGAAAAGTCCCTATGCCCATAAGTTTGAATCAGAACGTTCCAGAACACTCGGATGCATATGTTTACGCCACACTCCTACACATGTCTTGCTAACATAGATGAAATAGTAAAAGTAACTCAACTTCTACCTCACCTTCACACATATCAATACGAGCAGTGAATCGTAGGCAGTACTTTCGGTCCTTCCACATAATGACGTACAACTATAAGACCACATATGCTTGTTCTCTACTCTAAACTAGTAGTAGTATATGTTAGCTATTTGACTTATAGAAACATGACCTCAAAACTAATCTTGGACTCAATAGTGTCTTTGAAACCATAAACAACCACAAAAAAAAACAGCAACAACACTGCTCTCTATCCTCAATTCATCCTCCATAAACTTTACAAGCGGAAATTAATATAAGGCCAATGGTTGGTCAGTTGTGTCAGATTAGGGACAACAAGCTTTATTTGAGTTTTATATATACTGATTCACTAACCTTTTGGGGTATATTTCTCTACATACTAGACATCAAGATTCAATAAATCATAGCAAGTACAGTACATAAATGGGCACAAAATGTTGATAAATCAAGTAATAATAAAAGAGAGGTAAAAAAAAAAAAAAGGAATTCCAACTATATACACAACATTCACCTCCGCTAAAATAATTCAGACAATTGAAAGTTATAATAATTAGGGGGATTGCAGTTGTGATGGGCATATATAATTCAAATGGCCCTGCATTTAAAAAGAGATAATTTAACAAGTTAGGAAATTGCACTTTTACATGAAATATCTATTCCATCCTACTTCCCTTTCACTAGTAAAGTTCTTGTGCTGAGAACACCGAAAAACGCAGTAATAAACTAGTAAAGCCACCAGCCAAAACAAGCTTATCAGAAAGAAAATATTTCATATAACTATCTATACATGTCAAAATACTAACAACAGAATCGAATTGATAAATCTCCTCTTCTTTAATGGGAAAGATAGTAAGAAATTAATAGTTTGCAAAAATATAGCCTAGATTTCTTCAAAGACGCAAGATGTGTCCAAATCATTGTAGAAGCATAAGCTCCTGAACCCCAAATTCAGTTAGAATAATAATATCCAAGGTGTAGCATCAGCTCCTCAACCCCAAATTCAATTATAAAATTAAGCAACAAATTGTATCATTCAGTTTTTATTTCATCTTTCCTCAAATTCTAATTCAACTAGCAAATGAAATCAAAGACGAACTACAGAGAACGGTAACAACTCTCAACACCATTCATCTCATGAAAGCGAGAAAGCAACAATCGCCGATTCAAATAGACTATTCAACACAAAATCAGCAAACCTAAAATGAATGAAACAGAATAAAAAATTAAACAGAAAATTAGAGAGAAAAGGAACGGCTCGAACACCTAGTACCAGAGTAGATAGAAACCTGAAGAGCAGATTGGAGGAGAGAGAAAAGGTGGCGCAAGCAGAGGAGAGCGCAGGCACGACGGAGGAGAGCGCAAGCAAGATGGAGAAGGAGGGAGAATTGTGCGCATTACTTCTTCCTTCGCGTTTCTTTGAGTAAAAAACAAAGAGAGAAGATAAGGGGAGCGCAGGCACGACGGAGAAGGTGGGAGATTTAACGGAGAGAGGACAGAGGAGGTTTAACGGAGAAGGAGGGGAGCGCAAGCACGACGGTGGTGGCGGAAGGAGATGAGGGCCCTCGCAGCACAACCAGGCGAGGAAAGCAGGTGGTGGTGGTGGTGATGCTGGACTGCTGGTAGTTGGCGGTAGGGTCCGTGAATGAACCATAGCAGGCTAGCAGCACAAGGAGAGAGAGAAATGAAAATGAGTAGGGACTACCGGACAAGGGAGAGGGAGAAATGAAAGGAGCTAACAGCTAAGGAAAAAACGCGGGGTAATCTAATGACAATAACTGATCCGACCCGGATCATTTAACAAAAAATAACATCCGTTTTCTGTTAACTGATCCAGTTCACTACTCGACCGGATCAGTTATTCAGCCCAGCTGTGAGTCCCGAAAATTTGACGATTTACGGATTCAATTTTTTCTAAAACCAAATCTGTTGTTAAAATTGTGATATATAACGTTTTTTCTACTAGTGAAGAGACTCCACTTCAATGGGACTACAAAAATTAGAGTGTACTAACTCCAACTTGTCCTGCTTCCTAGTAGACTTCCTAGAAAAGGAAGTTCTATGTCGCTTATCTACCAAACAATGGTCGCAAGGGTCAAGATAAATTCTTTTATCAACAAAAATGAATGGTTTACCTGCTAAAAGTTGTATCCCCTTGTATCTCATGTGTCCCAATCTTTGATGCCACAATTTAGAACAAGTCTTTTCTTACACTACATTCAGCTCACCAAAACATACACACAAGTATGTTATATACAAAAAGAAATACAAGTCGCCTCAAACAATTTTCATCAAGCCCTTGGACAATTTCCACTTACCATCTCCAAATGTATGTCTAAAGCCTTCTTGATCAAGTACATTTGAACATAATTTAAGACAAGCAAGGTAGGCAACTAGACTTTGAACTTTGAACTTACATTTAGAGTAAGCAGGTGAGGCAACTAGACTTTGGAACTTACATTAGAGTAAGCAGACTAGACGCAAAAATTGCCTATGTGGAATTAAGGAATGCTAGCTTCGCTAGGCTTAAGGGTTGTCGTTGTGGTCTTAAGGGTGGAGTAGATCGCTAAACACGAGGATTTGGGTCGTTATGTACTTAAGGGAGGTCTAGCTTCACTAGGTTCAAAGGGATTTGGTTGTGATCGACTTAGGGAGGAGTTGGACTTGACTACGGCTTACATAGAGATGCAAACTAGACCTAGGATATAAATTGGGCTTAAAGCGTTGGAATGGACTGTGAGACGCACATGGGCTTGGCTCTGGAGTGGATTGGGATTAGGCTTAGATTAGAATAGGCTATGTTTAGACTTAGATTGGGCATAAGATGGACGCTAATGCATGTGGGCCTAAGATGAATGCAAATGGTTTTGGATTGGATTGATTGAATTGGGTTGATTGGATTAAATGGATTGGACTAGGCTTAGAGTTTTCGAAATTCATTTTTGAAAGAGACCCCTTTGTTTTTTATATTTTATTAGAAAAGATGATGGTGATAAATGGTAGATTAATTTTCAAAAGAATTTTTATTTTTGAACGTGTGGTAGGATGATGATATATAATTGTTTTTGAAATATATAATATAGAAGATGGTGTGATATAATAGAATTTAAAAAAGATACGTTTTTCAAATGGATGGAATATGATAGGATAGATATGTTAGAGGAGATTGGTTGGATAGAAGCTATAAGATGGGATAAGATGACATGCATGATGACCTAAAAGTGATCATGAACGATAATGCTAATACATATCGAAAGCAAGCAAATAAACAGATAAAACGAACCACAAAAAAATAGAGCAGTGTGCCCCACACGCAAAAGAGTTGTGTGCCACGCAAAGGAGTTGTGTGCCACGCAAAGGAGTTGCGTGCCACACAAGCAAAGTGCGCTTAGCGCATGAAGTTTGCGCGCCACGCAACTTGATGCACTAGGTGCACCTTGTTTGCGTGTGATACAAGCTAAGTGTGTTTGGCGCATCTATTTCGCGAAGTGATTTTTCATTTAAATAGCTTATTGGTCGTTTCTTTTATGATTTCTAGCCTAATTCGAGAGGAAAGCATGTTGAACATAGCAAATTAACAATCAATAATGTCATATAGGCAAGAAAAAGTATGGAGGTCCAACCTAAAGTCAAGATCTATGTTTGATACAATGGTCAGGCTTTAGTTAAGGCTTAGAAGGGTCCATGACTAAGAGATTGATCCCACGCTTCATATCTTTTGCATAAAAAGATGGCGACGTGTAGGACACACTACGGTCTGTCGTCAGGAACAAGAGAGTAGGCTTGCTTGTGACTAAGATTTAGCACTATCGCTCAAGAAGCTTTTTGGTGGGGCAAAGCAGAAACCCCTCGGGGTGGCCTCACGCATAGAACATGTGCTAATAAGGCAAGGACAATGACCTGATAGTGGCTCAGAGAAATAGCCATGCATATGTAAAAATTTAATGTCATTCTAAAGTATAAAACTAGTCTGAATCGTATTTTTGGATTTTCACCCACTTATTAAAACAATTAGTTTTCTAAATCCTCCCAAGTGAAGTCGACAAATTGTAGGTGTGTTTTTATTGCCTACGCGGGATGAGTGCGCATTTGCCTACCTCTTTGTTTGAGAGATATCCAAGCCTCTCTCCTAGATCAGTTCATTGTAGCATCCTCACAACCAATTATATATGAAAAGGATGTACGCAGAATACAAGAGCAAAGTGGCACTAAAAGATCACTCTACTGTAGACCATCCTTGTAGTTATTGCTCGGCTTGTGAGTAATCTGGAATCATACTTTTTCTAGACACCATACAATAGCAAACATCATGTGGTCCACCTAGCTTTACCTAGGGAACAAAATGGCTTAAAACCTTTATATGGTGGAATATTAGGTGTTAACTTCTTATAATGTTTTCGTCTAATTTGAAGCATTATATTGATTGGATCAGGTTATCTCTAGGGGCTTCCCTTCTCATTTTGATACCCAATATGCCAAGGAGAATTTAGAATGACTGTATTTTCAAGTAGGGACTTAAGGCAAGTTCTTTGTAATTTAGCTTACACGATCGTTTCGAGTATCATAGTTTGACTTTTGAGGCTGATTATCTCCAGTTTGCACCACCCGCTTCAAGTCTTTTTTATATATATGTGTTGTGCCTTGCCTTAGGTTTCATTTGGCTATACTGCTTTTTCCCATTTTGTACATTATATTTGAATCTTTCTGTTACAGTGACGAAGAACAGTCATGGTACTTGATCATAGGAGATTGTCTATAGAAATTATGTACTGATTATGAGCTATGGACTGGCCACCATTCTCTTAATTGGTCATGGTTACATATAGGTACTCCCTCTGTTTTTTTTATCTTTCTCACTTGGAATCTTGGTATTATTCATACTCAGAGAGAATAATCTTCTCTATTTTTTTCAATTTATAAGAAAAAATATAGTCATGTGGGGTCTTGTTTGATTCATCTCAATTAGTACATTGTTAATATTCAATCATTATAATTTTTATTAATATATAATGAAAGATATTTAAGTTTAAAGAGGTGCATTGGGAGACGCGCACAGAAAAGTGAGAATGATAAAAAAAAAAAAAAAACAGAGGGAGTATGTTTTATAAAGCTTCTTTAATTATTTTGTTATATGTAGATTTAGAATTATGATGTTTAATGCTTGTGAAATTATGGTGTTTGATTACATGCATTAATTTTCCTATTATATTGACTACTCCCTCCGTTTCATTTTAATTGTTACACTTTGATATTTTACACTATTCACAAATTTCACTTTAACCATCATTTGTGATTTACACGCGGATGAAAATATAGTCATGTGGGATCTTGTTAGATTCATTATAACATGTATTTTATTAATATGTACTTTTTATAATTTTAACAAACACAAAACTAAAGATATATGTCCTCAAAGTTTTGCATTGGCATGCGTGAAAAGTGTAAGTGTGTAGATTAAAATGAAACGGAGGGAGTATTATTTTTTTGTTTACAGGATGGTGGATAGAAGGAGAAAGGTAGATACAAGGATGGTAGAAAGGGCTTAGATTGAAGTTCTTTTAGACTGATTTTGGACAAATAAATAGTATTTCCTCTGTTTCTTTTTAATCTACATACTTTCCTTTTTGGTCTGTTTCTTTTTAATCTACACACTGTTGCTTTTTCTATTTTTGGTAACATGTCAAATCTACTTTCTCCTCTTTTTCCACCTATGTCATCTACTTTTTAATATTTTAACCCACTTTTTAAATTTATCTCTCTCACTTTTCAATTTCTCTCTCCACCTTTTAAGTTTCTCTCTCATACTTTTACACTTTCTCCTTGGTTCTCCCCCAAAGTGAAGTGAGTAAATTAAAATGAAACAGAGGGAGTACTATATAGGTTCTTGATTTCTTGAACTATTAGTTCTTTTTGGAGATTCATTAGTATTTTTGAATTGATGTATTCATATCATAGCAAGGGTTTTTGTTATTAAAATGATTGTTATGGATATTTTATTTTAATAGTAAGTAAAACTTAATTTGAAATAAATGTTTTATTTTTGTAGTAGTTGGATATTTTGGTATAATATTTTCATCTCAACGAGCTACTAAATAAACGCATACGAAACTGTTGCTATAAGCTCACATTAAAGTGACGCGATTGTTGTATCAAGACACGTTGCTATAGACGCACATAAAAATGTCGCAATAGTATACCGAGAAACGTTGCTATAGACTACAAAAATGTTGTAATTAATATTAGAGCAATAAATGTTGTCATATACTATTGATAGTGCGGCTATAGATATTAAAAGTGTTAGCCTAAATACTAAAAATGTTGCTTTAAATCCTAAATAATTGTTCACTGAAACTTAATAATTGTCGCCTTAGATATAATAAAACTGTTGGCAAAAGTTAAAGATCGTTGCCTAAGAAAAGCGTTGCTAATGATAACTATAGGAGAAAGCAAACCTGAAATCACGCGGAGATAAGAAGTAGAGCTTGCACTAGGCACACGCATAATGCATCCCACGCATGGGCCATGCGTTCGGCGCATCATCATGCGCTTCGCGCAACTTCCTTGCATCGACGCAGGCTCATTTTGCGTTGCTTTGTTTAGTAAAATGCATGTGTGTTGCGTCAATGGACCCTGGTGCGCTTGACGCAACTTGGATATGAGTGGCTCTCGTTCGCTTTAAGATTCCTTTTCATCTTGATGAAATTTTATCCTTTGAAATCCGAAATCATTTATCTTTAGGAATAAAAATCTGATTTTCAAAATATTTTTGAATTTTATGAAAATATTTTATTAATTATTAAGAATAATTAATATTTATTGAAAATATAATTAATTATCAAGTATAATTAATTGGGCATTATGAAAACGGGCTCGAAAATTGAATTAATTATCATTTATAATTAACTGGGCTCTTAAAAGTGGGCTTGGAAATGTTTTCAACAAATAAAAAGACTTTAGTTTTGTAAAACGATTTGGGCGAATCTTTTTAGATCGCTCTTCATTTAGACCTGATAAATTAGGACGACGATATATTTCATCATTGTATAATAAATGGGGGACATGATTTTGTGAATACTGGCATCTCCCTTGACAAACAACTAGCTAGTTAATTTTATAAAGAGTGGAAAATGAATTCACCCCACCATAATACGAAAAATTATGCCAATCCCCAACCGAATAATTCTAATGGGTAAAATAAACAGAATTCCTTTTAAAAAATTACATGTTCTCTTGTAAATAAGTATCTTTTTAGTTGCAAATGAGAAGGATAACATTTTTTGCATATATTTTTTAAATGAATGTGCAATTTATTTTAGTAAAAATGTCTGTAAAACATTTTCATTATATGTATTCTTTAAAACAAATTGTGCATCTTTTTTTATTGAATAAGTATTTTTCTGCTCAAAATAAAAAATATGCATATTCAGGAAAAAAATGCAAATTCAATTCCAAAAAGTCACACTTGTACCATTTCATGCTATCTGGAGAACCACAATTCTTAGCTTATTGCCCTGTTATTTGCTTTTCTCTCTTCTTTCATGTTTTTTCTACATTAAGGTAAATTCTTGAGATGTTGGATTATGACATGTTTTTTCTGCATAAGATTACAATTACTCAAATATTTCCGATCAAATTTATGAGAGTTAGGCACAACAAAAAATATTTTTGGTTGAGCTTACCCATATTATTACCATGACAGTGACCATATTAGATCAGGGAGTATAAAAAATGAGACCCCAACCTCTTTGATACATGAAACAATTATACTATTAACTAAGTTAAAATTAGAAAGTCTGTAACGCCCCGACCACCGAATACCATATCAGACGACCTAATTAGCAGCGGAACACCTATTTGGTCAAGGCATTACTGCCGCACCTTCGGTTAGGAAGGTACAAGGCTACAGTTATAACACATATTTAGAACTTTATGAGACATAATAGAGCTAACTTAAACCACTTATAATATATATATATATATATATATATATATATTATATATATATATATATATATATAATATATATATATATATATATATATATTAAAGCATCTAATGTTAACATTACATGACATAGGAGTGTTAACTCGTATTATGTTATATTGTCTTACTTTTTAGTTAAGTTAACCTTACAAGTCAATAGCACTCCTACTAGGTGATATTATAAGGTGGTAATCCTTGCCACTACGTAGTACCATCGTCCCCAGCAGCACCTAAAACATAAATACAAAACGTTATGAGTCGAAGCTCAGTAACAAGTTACTCTAGCAACGTAAATGCATTTCAATTCATTTTATTTGCAAACAGAAAGAAAGAATAATTCAAACATTCACGAAAACATTATTCATTTGGTTTCACATTAATAATCCATCATTTCATTTTATCAGTTTTTACTCTGGTTGTTGTACATCAATCAGTGCTGGGACGTTTCCCAGGCCAGTATGTGTATGCACCATTGTGCAAGGGCCTTGACCCCGGGCATTACCCTACACCAGTAAACAATAGTGGGCCAGTGCCCCGATAGCTTGATAGCTGAGTACGTGCACGACCTTGATCCAATCAGTGGATACAGCCAACCAGTTCTTTCACTGTAATTTATCATGTTACGTTTCTTGAACAGTGATCAGTATATCTCAGTAATTCAATAATTTTCAGTAATATCTTATAAACAGTATCCTTTTTAGTGCTCAGTGATTATCATATATCATCTTTTTAAAATCATATAAATCTCAGGATACGTAATCAAAACATGTATAAGTATAATCCCGCAATTCAGAAACACAATGTTCATAAATCATCATTTCAGTTGCATATTATATTTTTCATAAAACACGTATGAAGGGAATTGCGGGTACTAGCAGTAGTTGTTACCTCGATTGTAGTGCAATAATCTCCCTTTTATGCTTTTGAGGTCGTCCTTACTGAGCTCCAAGGAACGAGTTCTTTTAAGTTTGAATACGAGCATTTTATAATAAGTTAGTAACTAATTAGGAAGAATTCCTAGTGTTGTTCAATGCACGGTTTTTAGTTTACAAGATATATGAGTTGTAATAGTGTAGCTTTACTAGCGTTTATGTGACGAATTGTTCATACTTTAACATGTTGATGTTATAATAGTTTATCCATCACCCTTTATTCTTATCTCATGATAATCTATAGATATTACTTAGAAATCGAACTAAAAGTATTTCCCATATTTTAGTCATATTATCATGTTATAAGCTTAGAATTTAATAGTTGCGCTTATATAAGTTAGTTATTGAAATTATAAGTGATTATAACTTTTAAACTAGCTTAGGAATATATCTTAAAACATGTTATAACTTAAATAATTTAAAGCTTGATAACATAAGTTTTATTATAATCTAATTATAAATATTTACTAACTTGGTAATCCAATTTTTAAACATGTAATAGTATTAATGTTAGCTAAAAGTATGTTATGAACACTCAAATTTAGAAATATAAGGAAGTTTAGTAACTAAAATCATTTAAACTTATAAGTCATGAGTCATAGCTTATAATCTTCACATTTTAAAATCTTAAAACTTACCAAAGCAAAGAAATAAGGAAAGACCAAGACTTGGTCTTTCTCAACTCACGCACAAAAGGAAGGAGAAGGAATGGGGGGTGTTGAATTGGTCTCCGGCAGCCCGCGGGAGACGGTGGTTCGCGGCGGCGAGAGGGTGGCGCGGCTCGTGGTAACGGACGGCAAGGGAAAGGACAAGGCAGGGGGTGTCTTTGGGGTCTTGCGGTGGTGCACGGGGGGGGAGAGAGAGAGAGGGCGAGGGTGAGAGGGGTGTTGGGCGAGCGGTGAGAGGGAGGGTCTGCGGTGGTGGTTCGCCGGCGAAGGCAGGTGGCGCAGCTGGTGATGCGCTGGTGGTCGGCGGTAGTCGGTGGTGGTGGTGTTTGAAGCCCGAAACGAGAGGAGAGAAAGAGAAGTTGTGGATTTTATGTTGTTGTTGTTGTGAGATTTCAAAGCTCAATGCGAGCATTTATAGAAAGAAATTTGGAGGCATTAATGGAGGTGGAATGATGGAGGTTGGTGGTTCACATAGGAGGGGGTTGGCGGGGTGTCGGGGTAGGCAATTGAAGAGGAAGTAGAGGGGGGGTGGGTGGTTGGTTTGGAGAAAGTCGAACATCGGCTTTCTTCATTTCTTTCTTTTTTTTTTTTTTTTTTTAATAATAAACATCATTTTTGTATAACTAAAGTAAATATACTTATTTTAGAAAACAACCTTCATCAGAATAATTTTGAAAAAAATTCAGGACGTAATTATGCTAATAAACATAATTAGTAAATAATAAAATGAGATTAAAATTCGGGGTATTACATCCTTCCCCTCTTAGAAGAAGTTTCGTCCTCGAAACTGGAGCTCAGTTAGAACCTATCTCACTGATAACATAATCATTCTTATACAAATTCAATCCACATGTTATACGAGTAACAAGCAATGTCATAAGTCATTTCATAAAATAACCATTCAACTCAAACAACATCATATGACTTTCAATCAAAACATTCATTTCACAAAGATTATATCACCCTAAGAGAAAAGGTGGGGGTATTTCACTCTCATCTGTTCTTCCACTTCCCAAGTAGCCTCAGAGGTCGAGTGGTTCACCCATAAGATTTTTACCATTTGAATCACCTTATTTCTCAGTTGCTTTTCCCTACGATTAAGTATTTCAATTGGTTTCTCCTCATAGGTCAAGTCGTTTCGTAGCTGTAAAGGCTCATGTCTAATTATATGGCTCGGGTCTGGGATATATTTCCACAACATCGACACATGAAATACATTATGAACCTTGTCCAAGTCAGTCGGTAATGCTAATCGATATGCTACCTCATTCATTCGTTCTATGATCTCATATGGTCCAACGTACCTTGGACTTAGCTTCCCTGATTGGCCAAATCTCATGATTCCTTTTACAGGTGATATTTTCAAGAATACATGATCTCCTACCATAAACTCCAATGGCCTTCTCCGTTGATCTGCATAACTCTTCTGTCTACTTTGAGCTGCTTTCATTCTCGATTGTATCAACCGGATCTTATCTGTGGTTTCCTGAATCAATTCTGGGCCTATGACACGTGCTTCGTCAATATCACTCCAGCACAAAGGCGTGCGACATTTCCTTCCATAAAGTGCTTCATAGGGAGCCATTCCAATGGTGGCTTGATAGCTGTTATTGTACGAAAACTCCACCATAGGTAAGAATTTCTCCCAAGTTCCTTGAAAATTCAAAACACACGCTCTAAGCATGTCCTCCACGATCTGATTTGTCCTTTCTGTCTGTCCGTCTGTTGTTGGATGAAAAGCAGTACTAAAGTTAAGCCTTGTTCCCAGAGCTTTTTGTAATTCTTTCCAGAATTTTGCTTGAAATCTTGGATCACGATCAGAAACAATTGAGCTAGGCACTCCATGTAATCGTACTATCATGTTCATATATAATTCAGCTAATCGATCCAAACTCCAATTACTCTTTACTGCTAAGAAATGTGCCGACTTCGTCAAACGATCCACAATAACCCAAATGGCATTCATTCCCTTGCTTGACATAGGCAAACCCAAGATAAAATCCATCGATATCGAATCCCATTTCCATTCTGGCACATCCAAAGGCTGCAACAAACCAGCTGGCCTCTGGTGCTCTATTTTAACCCTCTGACATCTCAAGCATTTAGCCACAAAATCTGCTACTTCCTGCTTCTTATTGCTCCACCAATACGCCTGTCTCAAATCTTTGTATAACTTATTTCCTCCAGGGTGAATCGAATATGGTGCATTATGAGACTCTGTCAAAATTCTTTTCTTCAAGTTTTCATTATTCGGAACACATAATCTCCCTTGAAATCTCAAAGTTCCATCTTCTTGAATCACAAAACCAGGTGACTTCCCATCCTTCACACCAGTCTTTATTCGCTCTAATTGTGGATCCTTTCCTTGAGCTCCCTTTATTTCATCAATTAAGCACGACCTTACCTCCAATACATTCAAACAACCACCCTTTTTCTTCTGAGTGAATTCTACCTCCATCCTCATCAGATTATCATGAATGGCTCGGGGAATAGACAAGACTGTTTTCAGGTGAGATTTACGACTCAGGGCATCAGCAACTACATTAGCTTTGCCGGGATGGTATTGGATGTCAAGATCATAGTCTTTCAGGAGCTCTAGCCACCTACGTTGTCTCATGTTAAGCTCTTTTTGAGTGAAGATGTATTTTAGACTTTTGTGATCAGTGAAAATTTGACACGAGGTTCCATACAAATAATGTCTCCAAATTTTGAGGGCAAAGACAACAGCTGCAAGTTCAAGGTCATGGGTGGGATAATTTTGTTCATGTGTTCTGAGTTGGCGAGAGGCATATGCTATCACTTTCCCATTCTGCATTAAGACACAACCTAACCCGTGTTTAGAGGCATCACTGTAGATAACAAATCCCTCGGTTCCAGATGGGAGGGTAAGAACAGGGGCAGTGGTGAGTCTTTTCTTCAGTTCTTGGAAGGCAGTCTCACACTCCTCAGTCCACTTATATTTGACATTCTTCCTCACAAGTGTGGTTATGGGTAAGACAATTCTAGAGAAATCTTTCACAAATCTTCTGTAATAACCAGCTAAACCCATAAAACTCCGAACTTCAGGGACATTAGTTGGTCTAGGCCACTCCACTATTGCTTTTATTTTCTCAGGATCTACAGACACACCTTTTTCAGAGATAATATGGCCCAAATATGATATCTCCTTAAGCCAGAATTCACACTTTGACAATTTGGCATATAACTGATTTTCTTTTAACATACCCATCACTTTCCTCAAATGCTCCTCATGTTCCTCCGTGTTCATAGAGTATACCAAAATATCATCAATGAAGACAACAGCAAACTTGTCTAGGTATGGCTTGAAGACACGGTTCATTAAATCCATAAATACAGCTGGTGCATTGGTTAACCCAAAAGGCATAACAACAAACTCATAATGACCATATCGGGTTCGAAAGGCGGTTTTGGGATATCCTCGGGCTTGATACGAAGTTGATGGTAACCCGGACCTCAAATCTATTTTCGAAAAGACTTTTGCACCTCGAAGTTGATCAAACAAATCATCTATACGGGGCAATGGGTACTTATTCTTTAATGGTGATCTTGTTTAACTCCCGATAATCTATACATAACCTCAAACTTCCATCCTTTTTCTTTACAAACAAAACTGGGGCTCCCCAAGGTGACACACTAGGTCGTATATATCCTTTTTCAAGCAACTCATCTAATTATTTCTTTAATTCTTGTAACTCGGTTGGAGCCATCCTATAGGGTGCCTTAGAAATAGGGGTTGATCCTGGGATCACCTCGATGCTAAAATCTAATTCCCTTTGGGGAGGCATACCAGGTATCTCATCGGGAAACACATTTGGGTATTCACAAATCACAGATATATCAGTTATAGAAGGTTTAGGGGCATCGAAGTCTATGACACAACATAGGTACCCAAAATAATCAAACTCAAGCATCTTTGGAGCTCTCAACCCCGAAACAATTTGGATTTGGGGTTTTCTCACGATCTTTTGGTATGAAACTCTACCCCCATTGGGTGCTTTAAGGGTCACACTCTGCTTAACACAATTGATGTCAGCCTCATATTTGGTCAACCAATTCATCCCCAAAATCACATCAAACTCAGATAATTCAAACTCTATAAGGTCAGCTATAAACTCAACTTCCCCCAAGACAATTGGACAACTACTATACATGAGTCTGCATTTAACAGTTTTTCCAGTAGGCAGGGCAACATTTAGTGAAGGAAAATCACATGATGGTTGCAAATTCAGACTTTTGGCAAACAGTGGGGAAATAAAGGAATGTGAAGCTCCAGAATCAAACAAAACATGGGCAGGCAAAGAGTGGATAGAGAAGGTACCGGTAATAACAGTATCATCAGCCTTAGCCTCATCTTGCCTCATGACATAGACTCTTCCTGTCGGTGCTTGTCGCGATGGATTACGGCTTGCTCCAGTGGTGTTGTTGTTTCGGCGGCGATCATTACTAGCTGAAGATGTTCCGCTAATGGTATTGTTCACTCCAGGTGGCTTAGGGCAATCCCTGACATAATGGTCACGGCTCCCGCATCTGTAACAGGTATTCGAGCCGACACGACACTCATTCTCTGTATGGTTCTTCCTTCCACACTTGGCACATTCCTGAGGTCTGTTAACAGGTGGTAAGCTGTAGTTATTCTGAACGTGGTTACCTCCACGATAACCTGAACCCCTATAACCAGATTGGCCACCATCATTTATCCTGAAATTTTGACTCCCTTGATTAGGCCTTTTTACCCCTCCTTGATTATCATTCCTCCCATCATTTCTCCTTTTATTATTTTGAGATTCCCGAAGCAGTACTACTCGCTCCACATTAACAGCAACATCAACCATATCCTGATAAGAAGTGAATCTGTGGGATGCCAACCTATCCTGATATTTGAGCTGAAGACCTCGCTCAAAACGGTTCATCCGTGACTGCTCACTAGTCACCAACTCAGGTGCGAATCTCGACAGCTCCATGAACTTATTAGCATACTCCAAAACGCTCATTGTACCCTGATGTAAATGAAGGAACTCATCCTCTTTCTGCTTCCTAAGGGAGGGAGGGTAAAACTTATCCCGCATCAATTCTTGAAGGTTGCTCCATCCAAACCCGGGTTCATTTTTCTTTTCCTTAACAATCTTCCACCATAAGCTTGCTTGACCCGTGAGATAAAACATGGCAAAATCTACTCTCCATTTCTCAGGGCATTGCAAGGTTTCAAATAGCTGATCTATGCGATTAATCCAATCTTCAAACTCCACTGGATTAGGCTTACCATCATATGACGGTGGGTTAAGAGATGAGAACTTTTTGAACATCACAGCGCTTTCATTCTCATTTGTAACTACCTTCCTCCGGGATTCTTGGATTAACTCAGCTAACATAGTGCTCATATTTTCTAATCTTTCCATCCTTTCTGTATTTCTATCTAGAGGTTCATAATCGTCATCATAGTCATCCTCAACATGTACATCCTCTACGTGTACATTTTCAGTACCGTTAGTAGCATCGTTGTTAACGTCAATGGTCGACATTCTGCATGTCAAATTACAGTTAGGTCATAATAAAATCGTAAAATATTTCCCCTTTTCCCGTAACCTACGCTCACACTCGCTATATATTTTATGCCATTTTTTTTTTGTTTTTTAATTACCCCTATTTTTATTTTTCAACCATAATTATATAATTTAATCACTACATCATTAGATCAATTTTGTAACTCGATCATTTTTATTTATCGTAAAACCATAAGGTTAAACGTTAGGGTTCAGAACCGTTTGCTCTGATACCATTCTGTAACGCCCCGACCACCGATTACCATATCAGACGACCTAATTAGCAGCGGAACACCTATTTGGTCAAGGCATTACTGCCGCACCTTCGGTTAGGAAGGTACAAGGCTACAATTATAACACATATTTAGAACTTTATGAGACATAATAGAGCTAACTTAAACCACTTATAATATATATATGTATATATGTATATATATATATATTAAAGCATCTAATGTTAACATTACATGATTTAGGAGTGTTAACTCGTATTATGTTATATTGTCTTACTTTTTAGTTAAGTTAACCTTACAAGTCAATAGCACTCCTACTAGGTGATATTATAAGGTGGTAATCCTTGCCACTACGTAGTACCATCGTCCCCAGCAGCACCTAAAACATAAATACAAAACGTTATGAGCCGAAGCTCAGTAACAAGTTACTCTAGCAACGTAAATGCATTTCAATTCATTTTATTTGCAAACAGAAAGAAAGAATAATTCAAACATTCACGAAAACATTATTCATTTGGTTTCACATTAATAATCCATCATTTCATTTTATCAGTTTTTACTCTGGTTGTTGTACATCAATCAGTGCTGGGACGTTTCCCAGGCCAGTATGTGTATGCACCATTGTGCAAGGGCCTTGACCCCGGGCATTACCCTACACCAGTAAACAATAGTGGGCCAGTGCCCCGATGCTTGATAGCGGTACGTGCACGACCTTGATCCAATCGGTGGATACAGCCAACCAGTTCTTTCACTGTAATTTATCATGTTACGTTTCTTAAACAGTGATCAGTATACCTCAGTAATTCAATAATTTTCAGTAATATCTGATAAACAGTATCCTTTTTAGTGCTAAGTGATTATCATATATCATCTTTTTAAAATCATATAAATCTCAGGATACGTAATCAAAACATGTATAAGTATAATCCCGCAATTCAGAAACACAATGTTCATAAATCATCATTTCAGTTGCATATTATATTTTTCATAAAACACGTATGAAGGGAATTGCGGGTACTAGCAGTAGTTGTTACCTCGATTGCAGTGCAATAATCTCCCTTTTATGCTTTTGAGGTCGTCCTTACTGAGCTCCAAGGAACGAGTTCTTTTAAGTTTGAATACGAGCATTTTATAATAAGTTAGTAACTAATTAGGAAGAATTCCTAGTGTTGTTCAATGCACGGTTTTTAGTTTACAAGATATATGAGTTGTAATAGTGTAGCTTTACTAGCGTTTATGTGACGAATTGTTCATACTTTAACATGTTGATGTTATAATAGTTTATCCATCACCCTTTATTCTTATCTCATGATAATCTATAGATATTACTTAGAAATCGAACTAAAAGTATTTCCCATATTTTAGTCATATTATCATGTTTTAAGCTTAGAATTTAATAGTTGCGCTTATATAAGTTAGTTATTGAAATTATAAGTGATTATAACTTTTAAACTAGCTTAGGAATATATCTTAAAACATGTTATAACTTAAATAATTTAAAGCTTGATAACATAAGTTTTATTATAATCTAATTATAAATATTTACTAACTTGGTAATCCAATTTTTAAACATGTAATAGTATTAATGTTAGCTAAAAGTATGTTATGAACACTCAAATTTAGAAAAATAAGGAAGTTTAGTAACTAAAATCATTTAAACTTATAAGTCATGAGTCATAGCTTATAATCTTCACATTTTAAAATCTTAAAACTTACCAAAGCAAAGAAATAAGGAAAGACCAGCACTGGTCTTCCTCAACTCACGCACGAAAGGAAGGAGAACGAATGGGGGGTGTTGAATTGGTCTCTGGCAGCCCGCAGGGAGACGGTGATTCGCGGCAGCAGAGGGTGGCGCAGCTCATGGTAACAGACGGCAAGGGAAAGGACAAGACAGGGGGTGTGCTGGGGTCTTGCGGTGGTGCACAGGGGAGGAGAGAGAGAGGGCGAGGGTGAGAGGGGTGTTGGGCGAGCAGTGAGAGGGAGGGGTCTGCGGTGGTGGTTCGCCGGCGAAGGCAGGTGGCGCAGCTGGTGATGCGCTGGTGGTCGGCGGTAGCCGGTGGTGGTGGTGTTTGAAGCCCGAAACAGAGGAGAGAAAGAGAAGTTGTGGATTTTATGTTGTTGTTGTTGTGAGATTTCAAAGCTCAATTACTGAGCATTTATAGAAAGAAATTTGGAGGCATTAATGGAGGTGGAATGATGGAGGTTGGTGGTTCACATAGGAGGGGGTTGGCGGGGTGTCGGGGTAGGCAATTGAAGAGGAAGTAGAGGGGGGGTGGGTGGTTGGTTTGGAGAAGCTGAACATCAGCTTTCTTCATTTTATTTTTTTTTTTTTTTTTTTTTTTTAATAATAAACATCATTTTTGTATAACTAAAGTAAGTATACTTATTTTAGAAAACAACCTTCATCAGAATAATTTTGAAAAAAATTCAGGACGTAATTATGCTAATAAACATAATTAGTAAATAAAGAAATGAGATTAAAATTCGGGGTATTACAAAGTCGATCGTCCTCACCTTGAAATTAAATACAACGCTCAATATTTGACTTCGAGCATACTAAACTTTATGTCCTATATTAACCGATTCAGTTTGACTAGCACAAAGTTTAAAGAGATTTATTTGAGTCCTTTATTTATTGTTGGTAGTCGGTAACGGGGTATGTTTTATTTTATTTAGTGAAAGATGGTGCCTCAACTTTTTGGATTAAAAGTGCCAGGTCATTTTTTTAAAATTATTGGTAGCGTTCTCATGAAAAAAGAGAAATACTAAAGTTGGTGAGACCATGGCTTCTAGGAACTGTATCAATTAATGTGGGACAGATGAAAATAGGAAGTAGTTTATCCATTAATAAGGGACGGATTGAATAAAACAGGTCCAACTTGGATACAAAACTTTAGTGCTTCAGCCTGAAACTAACCAGAACACTGCCACCCACCACGTTGCATCTTACAAAAATGACAAACCAAAAATTTATATGTTGTATAATCGTTCATACAAGAAGGATTACACGAGTTAAAGATAGAACAAGCTAGGGAAGAACCGAATGGTTTTCCCAACTTAGGCGATTAATCTAGCTACTTAGAGATACAGCTGCACCACTCTAAATAATTAGACCTTCCTAAGATCACAATTTAACTTAGCCAAAGTTAGACAAGCAAAGGACAAGCTCACTTAATTCCAATCCAAGAATTAAAGCTAACTCACAATTTCACACACTTTGTGTTGGACAAAAACTCACTGATTTTCTCATTGATTTCATTCGGTATTTATACAATAGTTCAAGTCCTATTTTCTGATTTTTGACATAAAAAGAAAGTAAATAAATTACCTAAATTAGCTACCACTAATCCACTAAATACATGATCTAAATCGTGCAATAAACAAGCTAAATGAAGGCTTAATTAACCGTTAGAACTGCTGCCACTTCCAGCACTCCTTAACAACACTTGTTCCTTGAATGTAGGGCTGTCTTGAGGTGGAAATCATGTCCCATTACTCATTTGAAATGCACGGCAAAGTCACAGCCCACAAGCCTTAAAAATAGGAACAACCTAGTCACTCCTTCATGCTGGCCATCCATTGAGAGTTAGGCGCTCAAAGGTAGGAAGTGGTTCCTACTTTCATGGCCTTAGCTCCTCTTTGTTTGCTGCCTTCTTGGACGTGCTTCAACAGCTCTCTTGTAGTATGAATGCACGTGCTACATCACTTACAAAGTGTTTTAGGACTCAACAAACAACAGCAACTACAACCGAAATTATTAACAAAGCTAAAACCACTCCTAACTCATCTAGGACTCTTATACTTACTTAGAATCAATGACTCTTAGTAGTACAACTTTAGGGAATGGAAAATACAACTCAAACAACTAGAGACATAATTCAAACACACGAATTAAAAGACTCCTAAGTAACATGGACTCTAATGACTCGACATTGATGGATTAAAAACAAAGCTTACATAACCATAGTAACCATGGAACCTTGAATAATCCACGCATTGCAATGTTGATTCTATGAGTAAGCTTCGAACCATAAGAAGTCATGGTCGTACCTACAACATTATATTATTATCAGAAGTGCTAACTATAAATCCATAAAACTTAGTAAAACACGCTTTGGTTGCCTTAGTTAAAGAGGTACTCAAAACAATCCCAAAAAAGCCCCAATGAAGAGTTGTGGCTCTATATCTGTTACAGGATACCATATGTAGCATCTACATTTGAGTACATACATTAAAGCCACTCAAAGTCTCAATACTCCTTCAAAAACCACAGATATCCTTATCAGGAACTAAGTTTCACATATGGAAAATGAATAGTATTCTTTACTCCTTTTCATAAGATTCCATTTTAGACATCCATATTCAAGAGAATAATATTGGGATCTCATTGTTTGTACGTGTCTCGCACAATAAACGGGTTATGAAAACCGTTGACAAACCTCCAAAATGCATAACTTGCGGGGCGACTCTATATCTACCTTAGGATAAATGACAACGAGCATGAGCGCCATCCTAACCTACTGAATTGACGTAGTCGGATTGTTATGAATGCTAGAGGAGGTGTATCCTTCCAAAGTCTGAGGGCTTGAAGGACAACATGGTACTTGCATACTTCATAAAAAAACTATCACAAAGAGGGATACACTACCATTGAGGGCTGAGTAACTAGTTGCTCTTCAACGAATATTTAATCAATGACAATTTTCTAACCGCAACCTACCTCAACCGGAACGCTAAATATTCGACCTGTGTTTGAGCATATATACTACTCTTTTTGTCTCATATTGGTCGATACGGTTTGACTAGCACAAAGCTTTAAGAGCTTTATTTGAGCCCTTTATTTATTGTCAGTAGTTGGTAGCAGGGTATGTTATAATTTATTTAGTGAAAGGTGGGGCCTCAACTTTTTGGAGTAAAGGTGCAGGGTGATTTTTTTTTTATTAATTTTTGGGTTCCCATGAAAAAAGAGAAATAGCATAAAGTTGGTGGGACCATGCCCTTTTAGGAATTGTATCAACTAGTGTGGGACTGACGAAAATAGGAAGTGTATCAATTAATATGGGACAGAGGGAGTAAATCAGATCCAACTTGGATACAGAACTTTAGTGCTTGAGACTGAAACTAACTGGACGTTGCCACCCGCCACGTTGCATGTGACAAAAATGACAAACTAAAAACATATCATATTATTAATAATGCTAACTATAAATCCATAAAACCTAGTAAAACATGCTTTGGTTGCCTTTTAGTTGAAAAGAAGTCAAAACAATAAGAAAAAGCCCATAAGAAGAGTTATGGCTCTATATATGTGAGAGGTGTAACATTTCAGGGGCCCACTAGTAGATATTGTCCTATATGGGCCCTAACCCGCAAAGTTTTACTTTGGTGCAGAACCGAAGTCCTACCCAAAAGACCTCTACTAGGTTGAGGTATCCACCTCTATATAAAGAAGGCTTTGTTCTCCTCAACATTCAATGTGGGATGACCAAGATCTTAGACACCAATCTGTCACACCCAGGGGCCCACGAGTAGATATTCTCTTCTGTGGGCCCTAGCTCGTAAGGTTTTGCTTTGGTACAGAACTGAAGTCCTACTCTAAAGGCCTCTACTAGGTTGAGGTGTCCACCTTTATATAAAGAAGGCTATGTTATCCTCAACTTTCGATGTGGGATAACCAAGATCTTAGGCACCTTCTCCCCTCCTTTAAAGAGCAAGCGTCCCCGTAGGCACTACATGACACCAGAATGGGCTCTGGCTCTGATACCATCTGTAACACCCTAGGGGCCCACTAGTAGATATTGTCCTCTATGGGCCCTATCCCGTAAAATTTTGCTTTAAAAAAAAAAAAAAAAAAGCCAAAGTCCCTAAACCTAAAACTCCCACTTTCCCTAAACCACAAAAAATCCCAACTCCTCTCTCCCCCTTTTTTTTTTTTTTTTTTTTTAAAAAAAAAAAATAAAAATATATAAAGAAGGCTTTGTTCTCCTCAACTTTCGATGTGGGTGACACTGAATGTAGCATCTACATTTGAGTACATACTTTTAAGCCACTCAGATCAAAGTCTAGTTACTCCTTCAAAAACACAGATATCCTTATCAGGAACTAAGTTTCACATATGTAAAATAAATAATATTCATTATGGATTTTCATAAGATTCCATTTTAGACATCCAAATTAAAGAGATTAATTATTGGAATCCCATTGTTTGTACGTGTCTTGCACTGTAGACGGGTTACGACAATTATTGACAAAATCTCCAAGATATATAACTTGAAGGGTAACATTATATCTACCTTAGGATAAATGATAACAAGCATGAGCCCCTTGCCTAATTATTGAATTGAAGTAGTCGGATGGTTATGTATGCTAGGGGAGGTGGTAACCTTTCGGATTGCATACATCACAATAAAAGACTATCACAAAGAGGGATACCCTACCATCAAGGGTTTGAGTAACTGGTTTCTCTTCAACGAATATTTATTCATCAATGACAGTTTCCTGAGGGCAATCTACCTCAGCCGAAGCGCTGATAGAGGTATATCAAACATGACCATTATATCATCAGAATTTGTTTGTTTTTTTTAACTCTGATCATTAAACTTCTATACACACAATGCAAGCTAAAGTCCCTTTTTCCTCATCTTGGGTCGGGGATACAATAATGAGAGTGAGAATGAAGAGGACTTTTCGAAGGTAGTTGTCAAACCCGCAAATGTAGAGGGAAGGAACTCTGGTATGTCGTCTCATCACACAAGATATGTATATGTGTGTGCGTGACTATTTATTTTTACATATTTTCAGAAATGTGCTCTTGTTATTGCTCATCCAGTTATTAGCCGCAAGTATCACATTAGCAAGGAGCGCCTTGTTGCCTCTACCCCAAAAGGGGTCTTCGGCTTAAAAATAAAAGGGGGTTCCTTGTCATGTTAAGAAACCAGGGAAGTTACTAAAACTCTAGGAGGCAGCAAAAGAAGTTATTTATATATAAGAAAATCCAGTGAAAGGGGGAGGACATTTGAAACACATCCCTCATCCCCCCGTCAAACCAACAAGGTTCGTCTTCAATGGCCTTGTTGCCGGTCTTATGGATCAGGTTTTGTGAGTCTTTCAACTCAAATTTTGTGATGACTCGATGGGTTGGGATGTTTGATGAGTCCGTCCAACAAGGATGCCATCATATTCCCTATTCAGAAGCCTAATAGACCATCTTTTTGAAATAACCGTCCTCAAGCTATAGCAAACAATTGGATCCGAGAGAAAATCCATGCCCTCAGTTTAGGGACTATCCATAGTTGAGAGTGATCATTTGAGGCAAGAGATGACCAAATGCATAACTAAAGCATACTTGAAAGGAATAATTGAAGATAATCAAGGACATGCTGGCCACGTAACTAGCATAAGCACGAGTTCCCCCCTGATGTTTATACAAATAATAAATTAGAATACCCTTAATGGCTAACGCCCTTAAACTCCGTTAATTAGTCATTAAGCCCTAATTAACCTAATTAAGCCAAATAATCCCTAATTAACACTAATTAGACCCTAATTAACTCTAGTTAACTTATACCTTTATCTCCTCTCTTCCCCTTTATTTCTTTCACTAGAGGTTCCACGACAGCCATATGGTTATGCTTCTTTCTATCGCTCTCTTCTCTTTGTCTCCTCTCTAGTCTCTTCTTCCTGATTCGCTATAGTTTCCTTCATCTACTCATTCAATGAGTTTCCACCTGATATTCCAACCCTATAAAAAAAATGCAGACTCTCAATTTCCACTCGCCATCAATCTCCGACGAGCCCTCTCTTTTTAGCTTATAATGATGACAAACATGAACGTGCTCACCAGCACGTGCAGCATATGCCGGTGCAGTTCGCCAGAAACTCGAGGAAGATGATATTTTCCCTCCTCCACCTTCTTCTCCCTCAAATTCCTACCTTGATGGATTTGTTCCTCAATTACATCGGGCTTGCTAGTGAAAATGTCTCCTTTCTCTCTCCTCTTATTTTTACCCATTTATTTAAGGTTTTTTCCCACTTTATTTGATACTTGTGATTTTCTCCCCTTCAATTACTGTATTTTTATTTAGGTAATTCAGTTTAAATCATTTTAAAGTAAATAATTGCTCTAATAATTTCTTTGTTTTTCTAATTGCTACTTTTTATCAATCTATGCACCTTATCATCTCTCCTACACTGGGTGATAGTATGTGTCGATTGAGTTCTTACTTTTCACTTGATTTTGTTGAGAGAGGAAAAACATGTAATGCCTCTTATATAGTTATATTTCTACTTTTTTTTTTTTTTTTTTTTTTTCTTCTGTTTGAATTTTAAGATATGGTTCATACTTTTGCTTTTAATTTTGTCCATTGAGTGCTTTAGTGCTAGGATTGAAGGGTTATGGAAGTGGCAATGGGGATTATTATACGGAGCTGTCTATGCCGCCGGTGAATCCGTCTCAGATTTCGAGGAAGATCAGGCAGGGCCAGATTTCGGAATGCGAATTCAGCCCTCTACTCTGTTAGATCTTCACTCTCATGATACTTAGCTTTTGACTGAGGTGGGTGTTTGATTTATCTTCTGTTCTCTTTTTATGGAAATTTTGGTTTGTTTTTGGATTTGAGCCTAGTTCTACAAGTTATGTTATTGATTAAAGAATTAATTTTAATTAAATAGGGTGTTGCTTCAAGGATGAGCATGTTCTTTATAATACCATGTGATAGTATGAGTGTGTTGTATTTTTTAAGGATACAAGTCCATTTATTGATTTGCATTGCAATGTTTCATGGACTTATAATCATTTGATTGATTTGCATTACAAGCAAGTCTATTTCAGAGATGACAATGGATCAGTTTGTTTTTGTGTAGACTAATTGACAATGTATTGTTTCTTTGCTTATGAAACAGCCAACTTCGCTAGATTTTTAGTGGGGCATGTTTGTAAGGGTATCATAGTACTATGGTAGGCTTAGTGAGGAAGTAATTTATCAACTACTTGTTCTAGAATAGATGAAAAAAGGAGGCCATAAAAGAGGGCACTAAAATGCCGTTGGAAGAAATGTGTTGTATCTATATTGAAATGACATATCCTGATATCCTTCTCTTTATATAGATTGCAGATTCCAGGGCACTAGAGCTTTAAAGAAATGACTAGTGAGTAAAATAAATCATTGATTGCTATAGAATTTGTTGGGTAGCTATTCCATAATATAGAGATATTATTTAAGTTAAGAGGTACAATAAGAAAACATAGGTGCATCATGATCAAATTTAATGATCTGTTTTTTGGATTAATAAACTCTAAGCATTCTTAAGCTTTAATTATGTGTCATTATGATACTGTGATTCGGTTATGACTCTGTACATGATTGTTTACCTTTCTATCTTTTAAGGTCCTTCATTTTAATATATGGAGATTTATCTTGCGTCAGGTGTCTTTGTAAAGTAGAAATTTCTAATGCATGTATTAATTGCTGCAGTTTCATAAACATGGTAAAGTTGAGACTTGAGAGATAGGATAAGGAGATATGGATGCAGATGATTGAGCTCAAGGATGCAGTACTTTCTCTTGTTTCTGATGTAATATTGTTGCATTCATATTTCACTAAATTGATTACATTGTCATTTAATTAGGACAATTTTTGTTTATCAATCAATTACTAGATCTTCTATAATGATGGATGGGTCAATGTGGATTCTAGTGTTCTTCTACATTTTGTGCTTCTTCTCTATGCTGTTTTTTTTTTTGAACTGTTTTTTCCTGCTGAATTTTTTTTGAGGGAGGTGCATTTTTTGACTATTGTGTTTATCTAGTTCTAATCTGGAAAGGGTAGTATCAACTCCATAGCTTTCTTTGCCATCTTGGTTTTGATCTTATTGTTAGCTGAAATGATTTTCAATTTGTTGCGTTTATGAACTTTGAGCTAAATTATAGGGAAAAGATTAAAATTACACATTATAAACACATCAACTACTTGAGATTCAGTAAGGGGATAATTAAATGGAATCAAGCCTTCAAGCACTTAAATTCCATCAATGGTCCCCTGCTTAATTTTCTTAAAGTTGCCTGGAGTTGTGGCTGATGAAGTTAATGAAGTAGATTTCCAGTCTTTAAAATCTATCTCCAATATGTGTTAGGGAATGAGTGTTATAACGTACTTACATGTTGAAAATTTATAGTAAAGAGGCCAGGTAAGATTTTTGTTTTGGTCTGGGATTTGTCCATTGAGATAGAGTGATATGGAAGCTGGAACAACTTTTGGTGGTTCTGAATGTAAGTTGACAGCAAAAGGTTTCCTAGCTAGATTGTCTTTCAATTTGTATGAGAGAAAGCTTTCATTAGTATAATCACATCTTGTACCATTTAGAGAGAGCTTACTTAGAAAAACTAAAGAAAATTTCTGAATTATTTTCTCACTCTTATGACGTAATAAGTAAATTGTAACGGAACTGCATAGTAGACTTTTAATGAGGACTTGTTTCAACGCTTCTTATTCTATATGACTGAATTAAGAATTTGAAATAGACCTTACCTTTGTCGTTTTTCATATCCTTTGCAGTGCAATGATCTTAAGAGGCTGTTTGGACTACTTACAGTTAAGTGGCAAATATGCAGAACCAAAATGAAAGTACTAGCTATGCTGTATGGAAATGGAACATGTTTTCTTATTCTCCTTGGGTTATCTTTATTACTTACTAATGTCTATAGCCACGAAGCTCTGTTACAAAGTATTATGCCTCGTCTAGCTGTAGCAAGTATATTTTTACTGTGCTTTTAGTTGGGAAGTAAGTGCATCATTCAATTAATTAATTTTTCCTCTGATGTGACTTTGCATTCATGTGTGCTTCTAAAATTTGGGACTTATTTATGAATTTCTCCTCATTGTCAGCTAATATTGCTCTTATATATCACCATAGGAAGCTTCTGGCACTTTCAAAGGGAGATACACCATGTATCTGTGGTTGATGGAGTTTTCTTTGGCTAGATTGCAACAACACTAGTAGGCTTCAGGCAAAAGGGTGACAGCTTTCATTGGTTTAGATTTAGAGTTCTTGCTTATTTTTTTAAAATTATAATAATGTCCTAGAGGCATATGAGATTTTGTTATGGCATATTAACTTTATTTATTATTAATAAAATTCCAGCTTATATCCTTAGTATACGTTCTTTTGATTCTCATAGTATTTTAAAATTTGTGGGGTTTAAGTTGTATGTGCTAGCATGATGAGGGACTTCTTAAGTTCTGACTGCTTGCTGGCTTGCTGTACTGCTTACTGTGAAGATGTACAAAATTTTTTTTTTAAAAAGAAAAAAAATAGCAAATGCTCCGGTTGTTTAGGGAAAACCGGAGCATTTACTAGTCAAATGCTTCGGTTTTCCCTTATCAATCGGAGCATTTGGTAGTCAAATGCTCCGGTTTTTCCAACAACCAGAGTATTTGAGATAATAACTGCTCCGGTGGAAACCGAAGCATTTGTATAATGCTCAAATGCTCGTATGGCGTTTGCTACTGGTCAAATACGGAGCATTTGTGGGCTTTTTAACCGGAGCATTTGAGCATTTTTCCACTAGTGATATTATAGACGAACCTTTGTTTAATTGCTGGGAAAAAATGCGATTTTTTTTATGTTGATTACTATTAAATTATAACTGCGGAAAAAAGTCTTAGTACTTTTTTGTTCTTAATTTCATTTAAATGATTTTTTCCCTATATCTTTTTTGGATTATTTGTATATTTGCTAAATGAATTGAGGTGTTTTATGATATTAAAATTTAAGGCCAGCTTTGTTTGTATCTTTTTTGGATTGTTTGTATCTTTGCTAAATGAATGGATGTAGTTTAATGGAAAATGAATCAAATTTATTGGAGGCAAAGAAGAGGAGAGAGAAAGACATTTTATGGCAGGCTGTGGTATTGGCTATTGTGAAAGTAGGGTATTTGGTCAATTAAGTTTGTAACGAAGACTTGACATCATGAGCAAGTCATGATAATTCTAAAGACCTCATAGGGTAACCTATGCATTTTTGTGAACCTTAGGGGTACCTAGTGAAAAATATGTTCTTTTTGCCTGGTAGGATTTCTTCATCACTTACCTAATACAAGCTACATATTCCTTTATCAAATCTAGTTGTGCGCCTGGGGAGTGATGATGGATAAATGAGCTCGTAAGCTTCGGAATGTGAACTGAGTAATCCAAATCATTGGAGGAGGCATCTATAGCCAAAGAGGAGCCATTGGTTAAGGGAGAGGAAACCTAGCTAAAGGAATATGTTGGTTTCTTTAAGGTCGTCACCCTGAAGAGTAAAGGAAAAATAGGTCTAACTGGTATGTATGTCGGTCCATTGCGGCTGGGCGTTGAAAGCTTTTGATTTGGACTTGGCCGACAACTAGTGTTATATAGTCTAATGTCTAGAGAAGCTTTCTCGAGCCAAGGCTAATATGGACCAGACTTCACTCTTCCATGATATAGAAAGCGGGGAGGAAAATGAGGAAGTCGAGGAGCGGAATGTCGAATAAGCTCAGATTGTCCAAAAGATGTTTTTAGTCAACCTTAATTTTCTTATTGTTAGGGCCTGCATGCCATTTCAGATCTTTAGTTTTTGACTTATTGTTGTACTTAAACATTTCTGGTTGACCTTTGAGGATGTCTTATAATGAATGATCTTTTCTAAGTTTCTGAATTTGATTTTATTTCACAAGTCTTTATATATCCTCTATTTTATTGCATATTTTTTGGTGATTGTATGATAATATCATACGATCTTTGAAGATAAATTCAACAATAAATTCCCCAAATGTTACTATTCATTTTGAATTTAAGGACATTTAGTATGCGCCTCTAACATCTAGCCAGCTGGAATTATGGTTCTTCTAACGAGTTGTTCATCCAAGACTCTTGGATGTCTTGCTCCGGATATCTCGGAGTAAAACGCTTTGCTAGTTTAATTAGCCTTGGTTCTTTCAACTAATTGGTTGCTCAAGACTATTGGACGTCTTGTTTCGGATGTGTAGGTTTTTAAAATCTTGCTACCTACACAATTTCAAAATTAGGCTCCATTTGGTTCTAGAACCATGACTATAATAGCAACCTAACCTGGGTAATAAATGTACCTAATGAACCTTTACTTCGGCTGTTTAATTGGTTTTGTGGTTTATCCAAATGGCTTTTCTTTTGCAAAACAACTTTTGTCTTTGGATCAATGTTCAACTTATGGACGACTACTTTAGGATCTATTCCAAGCATCTCTTTTGCTTGGAAAGCAAACACATCTTAATATTTCTTTAGCAATTCAATCATAATAGTGTGAATGTTGTTTGTCATAGATGTTCCTATCTGAATTGTTCGTTTTGGAGGAGCTTCATCAAGTACTACGTGGATATGATCTCTAGCTGATCATGGACACTGAATAGAATGTTCATTTATAGTCATGGCCTCCTTCATAACATCAACCTCATTGTGCTTCCTCTTTTCAATGAGAACTCTTAAAACTCTCATGCATCTCCTAAGAATGGGTAAAAAACACTTCCTGGGCACTTATTGATGACCATACAATGCATCAAAGGAGCCGTCACTACATTCATATTTTATAAACATGAGGTGAGTAAAGCCTTAACATAGTTTAAACGTTGGTTGTTTGAGGATAATATTGTGGGTCGCCGAGTTCCTTACAGCTAAGATCTTGACAAGCAACTTCGTGGCTTTGTCTTTGGTTCCCACATGGATAGGCAACGTCAAAGTCCCAATTAGGTGTGTTACTCCCACCACCAAACCCAATGATGGGATGATGGAAAGGGGTGAGCCTACCCTCATCAAATCTCATTGGTGTTAGGATTCTGCACTATCAGTGGAACTGCTTGTAATTATAATTCTGCAAACCATTGAATTGGTGATCTTCATCTTCACCACCAATGGATCGTCATGAGGGGTCTTAATATTTCCTCTGTCTTCTTCACTGATAACTATGTGGGGAAATGGCTAATGCTAAGCCCTGTCAGACAGCAACACTTGATGGAGTCTCCTAAGTTAATTTTAATGACCTTTACTTGTAGGTTCTTCGGTTATAAATCCTGTTGAGATGAATTTTATCATTTATGTAACATTGTATTGACAAACCGCTTAGGTTAACGCTCTTTCTTCTTCAAAACTTCTTCCCGTTCTTAGAAAGATAGGAAATATCTTTGCCTTAATCAAGTAACTCTTCAAGCGCTCTCTCCAAATTTTTGAACCTGTTTGCTTCGTGTCCACAATGTTTATAATACTTGCTTTGCACTCTATTCTTGTAGGGTTTTTTCAACTCTGCAAGCGTCTTTAGTGCTTGATGGTATTTGATTTCCATCAAAATGGAGTGTTGGTCCTTGTTGAACACAAAGTTATCCCCATCTTCCCTTTCTCATCTTTTGTTACTTCCAGATGAATTGTAGCTATTGTTGTTGCTTGTCTGATGTTTAGTGTCATGAGATTTAACTTAAGTGAAAATTTAATTGCATGCTTGAAGGCTTCAACATCCTTTAATGCTTGTAGCAATGTCAACAACTTCTTTTCGACTAAATCAAATTTGAAGCTTTCCGACCTCAATTCTCGGATGAAGGCGTCTAAAGCAACACCAGGTGATAGGTCGTGAATATGAAGTGCTTTTAAATTAAAACGTTTCACAAAACTATCAGATATTTTTTTGGGCTTGAATCACACGCCCTAGATGTCTTAGGTTCTTATCGTTTTCCCACAAAATGATGAGTTTACAAGAAACTTAACTCCATAAAGTTGATGATGGAGTTTGCAGGAAGATTGTTGAATCACTTTCAGGCTACTCTTTTGAGACTAGATGGGAAGCTCTTACATTGCATCATCCAAAAGGATCCACAATCTGGACATACATCTAGTGTTTGCAAGTTGAATAGTAATCATTTGGGTCAGTGACTCCTATCAAAGGATTCAATCATTGGTAACTTGACTTAAGTAAAGGCCAACCTATTTTGAACGTTCTAATTTGCTGTTATAGATTGTTCAGCCGCCGTACTATTTGATGGCTTATCCTTAATGATGTAAGAAGTTGATGCTATCAATTGGTGGTGTAAACGTCTTCCTTACATGATGTTTTTGAAGGTTAGGCTGGTATTCGTCATGTTCTTGATGAGAGTGTGGAAAGTATGTCAGCAGAGGGATCCCTTAAGTAATGAATAGACCGTAGTTGAATATAATTATGTGCTTTCTCAATTGTGGTTGTCGCTTTCTTGGGTTGTATTTCGTGCTTGGCATCCGTTACATGCGTCTTCATCCTTTCATCCTAACACATCTTTTCATCTATCTGCTCAACTATTGATTTCGGTTGAGCCTCCTTGACAGGTTAGGAGGAGGTCTTAACATCATATGTCTCCCTCTAGATGCCTTTCCTCCACCAAGTTGTTACCTCAGACAAGCTTAGTTGGTTTATTGATAGTAAAAAAAAATATTATATTGTTTTTTATTTGCTCTTGCACTGCCTTTGCCATGTTTGCTTGAAATCCATTCAAGATGTTCTCCAGATGAACAAAATTCATAGATATATCTCGGTTTTCATCAAGAACATGTTTGTGATGTGGGCTAAGGTATCCACCTAGAGGAAGGTCGACTTAGCTGCTTTCCCTCCGACCTCTCCCCCTTTGGGAGCTGTCTTCGTCCATAGTTGTCTCGTCGCATGGGCGAACACTCCGGTTAAGAGGTACTTAATTCGATGAATGTCGATATGTCATTATGATGTGTCTCACTGCATAAGCTGCCAAATTTTGTCAGATGATATATGTATGTTTTCAAGGAGACTGCACTTGCCAATGCCATACATTTGAGTCCAATCTCTGTTACCAAAAAGAAAGGAAAACTCCAGTGGGTTTTCGTTGGCTCCCCCTCTGATGCTTAAGCAAGAATATTTCTTAGTGAGAAAATATAGAGAGAAGTGGAGTAAATAAGTGTAGGTGTGTTTTTATTGCCTATGCGAGATGAGTGCATATTTGACTACCTCATTGTAAAGGTTTATTTTGAAATACATTTTGAAATGAAGAAGTCGCCAACCAGTCTTTAAAGGAAGATTCATAAACCTAATTGAATTTTGGGAAATCTTAAGGACCACTTAGAGACTTATCCAACGTAGATTTTCCAGTCATGACTCCAAGAATGGTCAATGAACCAAAAAATTAAGTTCGGTGTAGTGGTACAAATATGTTCAGGAATCAAATTCATCCATCAGTGGCTTGTAATTAATATCAATTTAGGTCAAGTATTATGCAATTAAATAGCCAAGTAATATGTTGATGTAATCTAAAATCAATCTATATTGGTTCATTAAACACAAAAAAGACTAATTTTTGGTGACATGTTAATATGCAATCAAATTTACAGGGAACCTTATCCAATTGCCCAAATAATTTGACTTTAGCGTTGAAACATTTGTTTAGGTCTTTAATTAACAAAAATAAACATGTGGAGTGGTGAAAGCATTTAATCATACAATGATACACGCATACATATGGATATGAACAATGTAAATATAAAAAAGAAGAGATTAGAGAAGAAGGTACAAGAAAGCATTAATTCCTTTAATGATCAACATCATGACAAATAAATTATTAGTAAAAAATTAATTAAATTGGAATTGACCCTCACGAATTATACCTTTATCACCTGGGTCTTATGTAACGAGGTGTTTGAATATGTGTTTTGAATGTATAATTATGTGTTTGAATGTATAATTATGTGTAAAAGGTAGGTTGTTAGGTGTTGAAGTCGTAGGGAGAAAGTATTAAAGCGTAGGAAACAACGTTCATAGGAAACATAAGTATTTATAGGGAAAGGAAACTAAATACGACACGAAGAGATAAGAAAAAGTTGTGCGCTTGATGCACAGACAAGGCGCTAGGTGCATAGGAAAAGCGCTAGGCGCACAAGCAATGCGCTTGGCGCAACACAATCCAGAATTGTCATCTTTTATTAAACTAACCAAGCAAGCCCATTAGCCTATTAGACTCTAATGGTAACCTATAAATACATTACTGCCTCACAAATTTTGCCTCTGATCATTAAACAAGCAAAGCCCTAATTTCTCTCTCTCTCTCCCTCTCACCCGAGTTTCTCTCTCTATCTCTCTTTCTTTTCTTCTCAACTGCTGTCAGCTACCGCCGGCAACCACCTGCCGCCACAACTAGGCGCCGTCCCTCCTCCTTGACCACCCTTGTTCCTCTCTATTCTTTTGGTTTATTTCCTCCCTGATTCTTTATGATGTTAATTGTTTTCATGTTTTAAGTATTGTTTTTTGAATTATATATGGAAGTAACAACCCCACAGCTCCAATTCATTCCATTCTTTTCCCACAAACTCAAGGCATGGTCACGATTACGGAGCACATGTAGCATATTCTCGACAACACCACAACGACAACATTAACAACTCTTCCACCACCTTCTTGAGCTTCAAGTTGCTAATCTTAGGTGGAATCTTGAGCATGTAAAGGATAATACTAATCTATGGTATCTTATAGTACACAAATATTAACAGCGAAGATAAAGCATTCAAAACATCTATCATTCAGCAACAATAAACATTCACATAAATTCCTTAAGTTAACAAGATTATTCATATAGTCTTTATATATCAATTTGTTTAGTTAGTAAAGGCAAAAATCTCATTTAACATGTCAAGAAAATAAATGCGGTTAATTAACTATTTGCAATATATACTTTCGAAAAAAATACCAAGGTTTAATTTTTAAAAATAAGCACCAAGATAGTTGCTCTGACATGAAAAAAATACCTAAAAGCATAACCACTCATAAGATGCCACGTGGCACCAGAGTCACCTATTGAAGGTTGATGCGTGTAATTCTTTGGTTAACTATGAGCATAATATCTCAACCCAACAAAACACACTTCTGAAAAGAGGTTTGAAAAGGGTGTTAGCAATGGCGGGCTTATGTAAGTCCTTCCCTTAGATCACATAAAATATATGCCTCTGATTGATGGTCCACCATTAGCCTTTTACGGGGTGACACATGTCATTCCCCCCTCCCTTAGTTAACCAATAATATCACCCTCTGTCTAGGGTAAAGTGTAAAGGAACACACAATTTCCACTTCATTAAAAATATCCCCTAATTGAATGGTCCTACCAGACAAACATTGAACTATAATATCCTTCTTGTAGAAAACACAAAATCATGTCTCCCCATTGAGTACGCAATGATTAAACGTACCGCCATCATAATTGGTCTGGTCCAAAGGAATATCAATCAAACGAGCTAAACCCAAAAGTGTGTTACAAACATAAAGTCTATTTATTAAATCTAAGCCCAATTCTAAAGGCCCAATTAATTATTCCTGATAATTAATTGTATTTTTAATATTTTAATATTAAATATTCTCGATGATTACTTTTTAAAAGATATTTCGAAAATCAGATTTTTATTTATAAAGATAGCGGATTTCAGAATTTAAAAGATAAAGTTCATCAAAGATAAAAAAAAGAATCTTAAAACGAGGCAAATATGCTCTAAATCTGCGTTACGCGCGCATTGCTTGTGCGCCAAGTGCTTTGCATGTACGCCTAGTCTTTGCCTTTGCGCCTAGCGCATTATCGGTGCGTCTAGCGCACAACTTTTTCTTAACTCTTCGTGTCGTTTTCGGTTTTCTTTCCCTACTAATACTTATGTTTCCTACAAACGTGTTTTCTACGCTTCAATACTTTGTCCCCACGTACTTCAACACTTAACAACCTACCTTCGATAAATACATAGCTACATTATAACACATAATTATACATTCAAACATATATTCAAACACATTTAAACTCAAGTCGAATTTCACGTTTCAAGCTTTAAGATTGCACCTTCTACAGATCGTTACATAACACCCAGGCAACAAAGGTATAATTCCTGAGGATCAATTCCAATTTAATTCCTTTTTTACTAACAATCTATTTGTCATGATGTAGATTGTTAAAGGAATTAACGCTTTCTTGTACATTCATCTCTAATATTTTTTTTCTATATATTTACATGATTCATATTCATATACATGTCTGTATCATCGTATGGTTAAATGCTTTCACCACCGCACTTGTTCATTTTTGTTAATCAAAGACCTCTAATTCAGATACTTTGCACAATAGGATTAGGTTCCCTGTAACTTTTTTTTTTTTTTGGTACGCAAGTAATAAGTAACATTAACCAAAGACAACCATACATCAATCCAGGAAGCTTGACATGCCTAGCATCTAACTAAACAGCTGGACAAGCCCAGCTCTTGCAATCCTTCAAGCGAAACTCTATCACTTTAATTTTGTTTCACTTTAGAACTAATTATCTATACAATCCTACTTTTACCATATATTTAAAATCCTGCACAGTTTTTGCTGTAATCATGACCATCTGATTTTAGTAAGCTGTGTTCCCGTTTCTCTAAATCATATATATAATTGCCACAATTGCAGCTAGAACCACCATTTTTCTAAACTTAGTCCCTCTGAACCTATCTCTTAGCCATCTACACATTTGAAGCAGGCCTCTTCTACACCATCTTATCCCCAACCAGCTCATAATACTTGTAATAAATTGCTCATCGAAAACACATTCAAAAATCAAATGTCTGGGAGTTTTAGTATGTTGTTGGCATAGCAGACAGATCATCATCACACATATTGATCTTCTTTATCATGTGCCTTGTTTTAAATCGATCCTGAACAACAAGCCACATAATTGTCCTATGTTTTGGTTGTGTATACCTGTTCCAAACATATCTACTCCACTGGACCTGTCTATCCTCACCCATTAAGCTTTTGTACTATTTTAATGCTAAAGCTAGCATCCATACGCCATTGTTCACTGTGAAGCTTCAAGCACACCTCATTTTTAGCATGACACACATATTTCTGTGCCCAGCTAGCATTGTCAGGGGCTGTATAGGAGCTCAAGGAGATTCTTTTATGAAAACTCTATTCACGAACTTAACCCATAAATATTCTTTCTTTTGAGCTATAGACTAAGCTAGCTTGCTTACTACAACAATGTTCCACTTCCAAGTTTCCCTGAAACCCAAACCACCAGCAAACTTAGTACTGCGGAGCATTTCCCAGGCAACAACCCCAACTTTACTCTCATTATGAGTTCCAATCCACAAACATATCTGCATATGTTATTCACTTCTTTTACCACCCCTTTAGGAATTATGAACAGTTGACCCCAATATACATGTATACCCATCAAAACAGTATTAATGAGTTAGCTTCTAGCTACAAAAGACAAGTTTCTAGAGCTTCATACCCTAATCTTACTCACCATTATGTCACTCAGTGCTTGGCAATCCTTTGCCTTCAATTTTGCAATTGAAATATGGACACCAAGGTACTTAAAAGGTAAAGTACCTATGTTAGAGCCACTCACATCTGTCACTCTCATGATTTTAGCATCAGACATACATCCCTGCATAATACACCTCAAACTAATGTGTGTTTACTAAAGCCCAGAGGCATTAATAAGTCATCTGCATAGTGTAGATGGACCTAAAATATCCATTGAAGAATAACAATAAGTCATCTGCAAAGCATAGGTGTGTAAGCTTCATATCCTTGCACTTAACATGGAACTTAAACACTTGTAGGGAAAACATGATTTGCGTCGGTTCAGGGTTCGATACTACAGGTCTCGACACAAAGTTCCCAGACATTATCTGCGTTGGGTGGAGACTCGCTGCAAATTGTAAACCATTTGCGTCGGATGTGGAGCGTAACCCGATGCAAATTTCACCCCAGCTCCTGCCCAAGCCTTGTTTAAACCCCTCCTGATCACTTATGAAGCTCATAATTCTATGCAGATAGTCCATACAAAGAGCAAACAATAGGGGAGACATTGGGTCACCTTGTCTCAACCCCCTTTGAGCACTAAAAAAACTTGTAGGAGCCCCATTCAGCATAATAGAGAACATAGGAGTCTTCACACAAACCATAATCTGGTCCACAAAACTTCTAGGAAATCCTACCCCTTCAAGCATCTATTGCAAAAATTGCCAATTTATAGTGTCATATGCCTTTTTCAAGTCAAGCTTCATCATGCAGCATGTTGTAGTGGTCTTCCTCTTGTAGCATTTCACCGAATCTTGACAAATCATCACATTATGTAATATACTCCTCCCAGCAACAAAAATCCCCTAACTTATATATATCAAATCAGGTAAATTCTATTAAGTTTCTCACTTATCAGCTTTGTTATGCACTTGTAGAGCATTGAGCAGCAGACAATTGGCCTAAACTCAAAACACATTTCCAGGGCACTTAACCTTAGGAACCAAGGTTAGTGTAGTGACACTTATAGCCTTCAAGAGTTTTCTAGTTTTGAAAAAAATCCAAAACAGCTTCACACACCTCCTCTCTAATCACTTTCCATTAATGTTTATAGAAGCAACTGTTAAAGCCATCTATTACAGGGGCCTCATCATCAAGAATGCTAAAGATAACTCTCTTTACATCTTCCTTTGTAAACTCATACTGCAAAATATTCAGGCGTTCTAAGGTAATCCTTCTCCCCCTGCTAACCAAAGTTGCGTGGGCAGCTTGCTTCTGATCTTTACTAGAGAATAACTCCTTGTAGAAATCAAAAAAAACTTCACCCACCTTATCCTTTTGGTTAACCCATTCCCCTGTACTTTAATGAATAACATGGATTTTATTCTGGATTCTTCTAGCTTTGAGAGCCTGGTAAAACACTTTTGTATTTTCATCTCTACATTTATGCCATGCGAGCTTTGATTTTTGTTGCAGCATAATATGCAGATACTTCTTTGCCCTTGTGAACTCCTCTTGAGCAATCTTTTCTATTTCAACCAAGTCATGGTCTGCTGTCTTCAAATGCATAACATTCTGAGCAAGAGCTAGCTCCTCCCTTGACTTAGTAACAACAGCTTCAACATCTCCAAAACCTACCTTATTCAACTCTTTTAAGGAATTTCTAACCCCTTTCGTCATTTTCTGGAAAACCCTATACATTGCACAGCCATGCATCTGTTTACACCATTCCTACCTCACAATATCAATCCCATGGATATGATGACACCACATATAGTGAAATCTAAACTACTTTTTTTTGGTTGCATTCAGGATACAAACATAACAATGTAGGTGTATTGTCAAAGTTGCCGTTAGGGAGAAAAGCAACTTCAGCTTCGTAGCTATCAATCCAGCTATGATTAGCAAGCACTCTATGTATAGTAGAGAACACCCTTTGATCACCATCTTGATTGTTATTCCAGGTAAAGTGCCTACAAGTGGCCTTAACATCATGTATTTGACAAAAATTCATGCATTCCGCCATTGGAGCTAGCTATTGTGGTACCCGATTTTTGAGTGTCTTAATTAACGGTTTGAATCCCACGAAAGTCTCTCATTGGACTATGAGTTTTTGAAAACTTGGAAGTCGTCACCCTATTAATATCTGAATAGGGACAAATTTTTTTAATAAATTATTTTAAAATCAATTTCAAGAAATATCATTTAAAACGATGATGACTTCATATGGATAAGGCTTTTCTGAAAATTGGTCTTTCATACCATGAGATAGGGTTCGGGGGTTTAGGTTATGAGGTGCGAACATATGGAACTCGTCTCCTCTTCCTTTACAAAGAACGGGCTCTTACGAAATGCGTTATTTCCCATTTTAAAGTAATCATGGCTAAAACTGGTTGTCATAGCCAAAAGTTCCTATTTTCAAAGATATTTCAAAAGATTTTTTTAAAAAATGGGTAGTATGGGATAAGAGCATATAGATTACTTTTGCGTGCATTAAATCATATGAATGGCTAAAACCTCTGCTGGTGTATGTTAAGGTGTAACTCTAATGTGCGCCATCTTTGAAAATGGGTTGGAAAAAGAAGGCAACCGCGTCGGTGGCTAGTTCATCGGTACAGGGTGAACCTTGCGAAGCTTCTCAGATACAAAATGCTCAAGCTTTAGAGGTCGGTGGAGAGAAATCTAATGAAACAGTAACTCCAGAAGTTACAATTGCAGCGAGAAGTTCCGATGAGGTGGCTAGGAATTTGGAGATTACAAAGAGTTCTGAGGGTGGCCAACACAACCTTACTGAAATGGCGAAGCAAAAATGGAAGGCATTTACTGCTCAAAGCCGAATTTCAGACAAAGTTATGGGTCTCAAATATATTCCCCCTGTTTTCATAGATGGAATTCCGACTGCAAAATTAGACAAAATAGAGGTGGAAAGAATGAGTGAATGTTGGTTAAATGCAGTTGTGGTGTATGTGGTTGGCCAAAATCCAACTCTGAATTCTATAACTCAATATGTTAAGTCTCAATGGCAAATTCAGGAAGAACCTCAAGTGTTTAAACATGATGAAGGTTTCTTTATTGTTAGACTGAAGTCTGGGGAAGAAAGAACCAATATATTGTTTTCAGGTCCTCACTTGTTCTTTGGTAAGGCCATGATAGTTAAGCAATGGAGTGCCAATTTTAATTTCCATAAGGAAGTTTTAAAGGTCATTCCTATTTGGGTCAAGCTGCCAAATCTTCCTTTGAATTGCTGAGGAGAAGACTCTTTGAGTAGGATAGGCAATGTGTTAGGTGTTCCACTTTATGCTGATGAATGTACAAGTCAAGGATTAAGAGTTTCTTATGCTTGTTTGTTGATTGAGATGGATGTTACTCATGAAATACCTAAAGAGGTGGCAGTGGAAGATCCTAATGGTACTGTCTTCAAGCAAAAATTGGTGTATGATTGGTTACCTTCGTTCTGTAAAAAAAGTCAAGTAATGGGTCATAACTGTGGAGGTAAGACTGTTGTTCCTAGTAAAGTTATTCAAAGGTAGATTCCTAAGAAGGTTGTGCCTGTTGAGAAGACAACCACTGAGAATCCTCCCACCAATTACACCTGTTACCACTCCTGCTGCAGTTCAAGAGGAAGGAGCTTGGAGGTTGGTGACAAGAAAGTCGAAAGATAAAGGTAAACAAGGGTATAATCAAAGTGGTGTGTAGCTTCACTGTGGATCAGGCTTACCTGGGGTTGCTAGGGGACCTAATCCCTATCTGTCATAATGAAGGTTACAACCTGGAATGTGAGGGGCATGAATGACCCCATTAAAGTGAAGGAAGTTAAAAAAATTCTTCACACTCAAAAAATTTCATTATGTGCTCTTTTTGAAACTAGAGTGAGGAGTCAAAACAGTGTGAAAATTCAGAAAAAATTTGGGATTAGCTGGAGTTGGATTAATAATTATAATTACTCTCCTAGGGGAAGAATTTGGGTAGGATGGATAAGTAATGATGTTAAGGTTGTGGTTCTTTTTGTTTCTGAGCAAGTCATAGCTATGGAGGTGCAGAATAGCTATGGTGTTTCTCTTTTCCATTTGGCTGCTTTGTATGGTCTTCATACTATTGCTAATAGAAGAGCTCATTGGGTGGATCTCTTAAATTTTGTTTCTCTTTGTTAGGGGCCTTGTATCTTGATTGGTGATTATAATGCAGTTTATAATGCCCAAGATAGATTGAATGGTAATGATGTTAGTGAAGCTAAGACTGTTAATCTTAGGAATTTTGTTTTGAATGCTCAGTTGATGGAGGCTCCCTCTACAGGTTTATTCTACTCTTGGAATAATAATAGTGTAGGTGTTGATAGAACTTCTAGTAGGATTGACAAAGCCTTTATCAATGTTGCTTGGATTCATCAATACTCTGAAGTGATTGTTAATTATCATGTTGCTGGAATCTCAGACCATTCACCTTTGATTTTTAATGTTGTTAAACATCATGATGAAGGAGGAAGGCCTTTCAAGTTCTTAAACTTTCTAGCAGATCAGCATGGTTATATTGAAGTTGTGAAGGAAGCTTGGGGTTCTACTCATAGCACTTTTAAAATGAAAAATGTTTGGATGAAACTTCAAGCTGTTAAAAAGGCTTTGAAAGGTTTTCATGCTAGTAATTTCTCTAAAGCTCACTGTCATGTAGAGGAGCTTAGAAGAAAACTAGCTGCTTTACAAGCTCTTCATGATGTGATACATTCTAGTTCGTTGCAAGAGGACGAGAAGAGTTTAATTGCTCAATTGAGGAAGTGGTCCAGTATTGATGAAAGCATACTGCAGCAGAAAGCAAGAATAAACTGGTTGTCCTTGGGGGATTCTAATTCTAAGTTTTTCTTCACTGCAATTAAAGTGAGGAAGGCAAGAAACAAAATTGTGGCTATTCACAATGATTTTGGGGACCAGTTGATAGAAACCTCAGAGATCCAGAAGGAGATTTGCAATTTCTATATGAGCTTGTTGGGAACAAATTCAAGTCGACTGGAGGCTATTGATTTGAATATAGTGAGAGCTGGTGCAAAACTGAGTAAGACTGCTTGTGCTATGTTAGTGCAACCAGTAACTATTGAGGAAATTGACCAAGCTTTAGCTGCTATTGATGATGCAAAGGCGCCTGGTTTGGATGGTTTCAACTCAGTCTTCTTTAAAACAAGCTGGCTGGTAATCAAGCAAGATGTGTATTATGGTGTTCTGGAGTTTTTTGATAATGCTTTCATGCATAAACCAGTTAATTATACAGCTGTCACGATGATTCTTAAGATTGATGTTGCCCAATTTGCTAGAGACTATAGGCCCATTGCTTGTTGCTCTACTCTCTACAAAATTATATCAAAAATTTTGACAAAAAGGTTGCAATATGTGATTACAGAAGTGGTGGATTGTGCTCAGACATGTTTCATCCCTGAGAGAAATATTGGCGATAATATTCTCCTTGCCACTGAACTTATTAGGGGATATAATAGGAGTCATATTTCTCCTAGGTGTGTGATAAAAGTTGACATTAGGAAAGCCTATGACTCTGTTGAGTGGTTATTTCTTGAAAGTATGCTCAAAGAATTAGGCTTTCCTAGTATTTTTATTGTGTGGATTATGGCTTGTGTAAGGTCAATCTCTTATTCCATCTTGATAAATGGAGTGCCTTCTATCCCATTTGATGCTAAGAAAGGATTAAGACAAGGAGACCCTTTGTTTCCTTTCTTATTTGCTTTAAGCATGGAATATTTGAGTAGGTGTATGGTTGCTATGTGTAATGATCCTGATTTCAATTTCCATCCTAAATGTGAGAGACTCAAGCTCACTCATCTCATGTTTGCGGATGATCTGCTTATGTTTGCTAGAGCAGATGCTAGCTCCATTACCAAGATTATGGCTGCTTTCAATTCTGTCTCTAAGGCTTCAGGCCTTCAGGCAAGTATAGAGAAAAGTTGTATATATTTTGGGGGTGTTTGTCAAGGTGATGCTATTCAGTTGGTTGAGATTATTCAGATGCCTATTGGTGCCCTGCCTTTTAGGTATCTTGGAGTTCCCCTTGCAGCCAAGAAACTTAATTTTTCTCAATGCAAACCACTCATTGACAAGATCACAGCTAGAGCTCAAGGTTGCATTGCTCATTTCCTCTCCTATGCTGGCAGATTGCAATTGGTGAAGTCTATACTCAGTAGTATGCAAAACTATTGGGCTCAAATTTTTCCATTGCCTAAGAAGCTGATAAAGGCAGTTGAGTCAATTTGTAGAAGGTTTTTATGGACTGGGTCAGCTGATAGTAGTTCTAAAGCTCCTGTGGCCTGGTACTTTCTGCAACATCCAAAATGCACTGGAGGTTTGAATATAACTGATATGGTTATTTGGAATAAACCAGCAATACTTAAGCTCTTGTGGGCTATAACTTTCAAGCAAGATAAGCTTTGGGTCAGATGGGTGAATGCTTACTACATCAAGAGACAAGATTTGGGGAATGTTACTATTAGTAGTAACACTTCATGGCTTCTTAGAAAGATCTTTGAAGCAAGAGATATGTTGAATAGAGTAGGAGGTTGGGCTGCATTGAGTACTCAATGGAAATTCAGCATCAAAAAAGCATACAAACTCCTTCAAGATAATTATGATAATGTGGCCTGGAAGAGATTAACATGTAATAATCATGCTACTCCAAAAAGCAAATTTATTCTATGGCTGGCCCTTCTAAACAGGCTAGCTACAGCAGATAGAGTTAGCAAATGGTGTAGTGATGTCAGTCCCTTGTGCAAATTGTGTGATACTGAAGTTGAAAATGTGCAACATTTGTTTTTTAACTGTGCTTACAGTAAAACAGTTTGGAGTAAGGTGCTCAGTTACTTGAATACACTGCCTCAGGTGACTGCTCAAGGTGAATTAGAACTGGTTATCAAAAGAGCTCGCAGCACAAAGGATAGAAGCAAAATGTTTGTCATGATGTATACAGAGAGCTTGTATGCTATCTGGTTACAGAGAAATGCAAAGTTTTTTAGGAATTCTGTTGTAAATCCTAATCAACTTGTTAGAGACATTATTTTTAGAATTGCTTGTAGATGTAGTGAGAAGCAAAAAGCAATTTTAGTTATGTAATTATGCTGCTATGGAGTTTAGTTGGCATTAGGAGTAGCCTTTTACTCTAGTGCTGTCGTTTGTACCCATTTTTTTTGGTTATCAATAACAATTTTGAATTGCCAAAAAAAAAAAAGTAATCATGGCTATTCAAAAGAAAGAAAAATCACATAATTTGCACATATACACATCAACCATTTTTATTTAGGACCAATATATCATTTGTACATGGTAGGTTTGAGAACTGAAGTTGCACTACGTACCAATCATTGCGAGATTGGAATCCACTCATGGATCAAAACCATCGTAGTTCGATCTTATGTCTCACCCTAAATGGTCAATTCCATTGGGGGGAAGAAAATAGACAAATCTATTAGGAATAAGATAATCACTCCAATTAATGATTGAAATGGGGTTAAGATAATCACTTTAATTAGCAATTAAATATGAAGAAGGATCATGACAATCACCTTAATTAGTGATTAAGAATGGAGGTTAAGATAATCACCCTAATTAGTGACTACACTTAAGAGGAAAGATAATCACCTTGATTAGTGATTAAGAATGAAGGTTATAAAGTAATCACCCTAATTGGTGATTATTTAAGGTTTAAGATAATCACCCTAATTAGTGATTAAATGAGGAAAAATAATCGCCCTAATTAACGATTATTAAGGTTTAAGATAATCACTCTAATTAGTGATTAAATAGGAAAAACAATCTAAAACACCCCGATAATTCTCCCTTTCTAAAATGCCCGTTTTAATATGAAACATGGAGAATCATCAAAGCATTATCGCCCGTGTGATAACGTATCGGCTTATTCAGAATTTTGCAGTGGAACTAAACTTCATACTTTAAATATAATAAATCACAAGGTACTTAAAACCAACACTCTAAAAATTGTTTACTCCAAAACCAAACTTAACATAATATGTTTCTAATAAAGCAATAGATAAACAACTTGTTATACAAGCTCTCCACATCCCATATTCCCAATGATGCAACATCTGCACACCTGTAGATGTCAATGCTCTAAAGAATTTGCTCACCAAAATGGGTCATCACAGGATCAATAAGGCAAAGACATGATCAACACATACAAACAAAGCACGTAATCAGCAAAGCTGGGTACTACATAACAATACATAAACATTCCTAACATGTTACTAAGAAATAATAAACATGAATAAATAAAAATATAACAATATAACATTATGCAGATAACTTCTACTGAACTAAACTTTAATCATCTTTTATTACTTTAAATGGAATAGTTATTGGATCGAGTTGTCTAACTAAAAACCAGCCTTCCCTAGGAAGACGAAATACGGTCGCGACTCCGTATTCCATAATGACCTACGATATCGAGGAACCTTTAAATAAAAAGAGGAACGGTGATCAATCCAATTCTCAGAAAAAGCCATGGCACGCTCACCATGTACCCCAACTCCTGATTGTCCAACTTCAGACGTGCACCAGTCTAAAGTTTATTACTATCCAAGTTACACTTTACGTGATTTACAATTTATTACTTACTATGACACACAAGTAATACATAAATCTCAAACCAGGACATTCACAACTGAACTTTATTTATCTTAGGATTAAAACAAGTGATCATAAACTTACAATCCAAGATCAATCTCATTTTATTCCAATTCTACTTATTTGTTGAACCTAGCCAACAATCAACTTAACTTTCAAAGCCATAAATTATCAACTTACCAAATAAGACCCACAGTCCTCATAGAGTAGTGAAAATAATAATATAAGGGAACACATGATTTAAACATGATCCTATTCATAAATATATTAATTCCCCCATGTGAATTAATAAATGAAGTTCCCAATCCAATTAACATGCTTGCATCAATATTCCATACAAACATCATATTCAACTCATAATCAAATCTTATAAACAACATGTTTGCACACAGGCATAAAACATGTAAAATCCAATCATAATAAAATCATATATGAACTTACAAGTTCCTATACATGATACTACAACTTTTCCTTCCTAAAATCCCAAAATTTGACACGAAAACTCCCACCTTTTCAAAAGTTTTTCAACTAAACTCCTATTGGAGAAATACTTGTGCCACTCATCTGCACTCTTTTGCCAACTTAAAATTACTTGCGTCACTAATGAACCCTTTTTCTTATGCGGAGAATCTATTTATTTTGCACCAACATGTGCAAATCGCCAAACTAAGCATAAAAATACATAAAAATACTATCAAAATAAGTAAAAAGCGCGAAATTCTATCGCATTCTACCCCCCTTAAAGAAAACGAGTTAAGCCCTCGTAACTCACCTCAAGGAATAAATCTGGATACTTCTTCTTCATTTCAGCTTCAGCTTCCCACGTTGCCTCTTCGGACTCATGGTTCGACCAAAGCACTTTCACAATACTGACATTCTTATTGCGTGTACTACGCACTTTCTTATCAAGAATTTTCACAGGCCTTTCCTCATACGTGAGGCTACTATCAATCTGGATCCTCTGAGGCTCCAAGACATTACGCTCATCAGGGATATAACGCTTGAGTTGGGAAATATGAAATACGTCGTGCATCTTCTCAAACTCCATTGGCAAGGCCAACCTATAAGCTACCTTCCCAATCCTTTGTAGAATCTCATATGGACCCACATATTTGGCACTCAATTTGCCCTTTTTCCCGAATCTCATCACACCCTTAGTTGGTGATACTTTCAAAAACACTTTATCACCCACTTCGAACTCATCTTCCCTTCGCTTCAAATCGGCATAACTCTTTTGCCTATCTTGAGCAGCTTGAATTCTAGCCTGAATCAACTTCACATTCTTGACAGTCTCCTCTATGAACTCTGACCCCAATACTATGTTCTCACTAAAATCATTCCAGCAAATGGAACTCCTACACTTTCTTCCATATAATGCCTCAAAAGGTGCCATCTTAATACTCATATGTGGCGGGCCCGGATGTGTTGTTGTGCACCGCACCCGGCCAAAGATAAAATTTCTCCTACTCTCTTTTACACTAAGCAAGTATAATGGAAGTAGGGGTCGTATCCACACGGAAACAGGGACGAGCTTTATATTCAGCGTGATTCAAAACCTAGATTAAGCTAAGGGCCGAGAAACCTAATTACAAAAGGGGGGGTTTCAAGTAGATTAACGAACAAACTAAAACTAACTAGCATATAAACAAAATGAGAAATCAATATAGGAAGATCTTGAATCCGATTAACATCCACTTCAATTCATTATCGATCATTTAACCTCGACTCTAATTATTTCCATAATTATCTATTGTTGAGAATTAATCTCGCTTTCTCTTTATTCTTAGTTGAATAGCACGATCAGCGTGACTATAAAACCCTAACTAAAGGATAACCTAGTCCGATAGCGTCTAAGTTCAATCCAATAGCAGCAATAAACACAGAGAACCAATAGACCTGCTAACGTCATACAAGCGATAAACATTCAACGGTTGATTCAATTTCCCCAAGAAATAACCAAGACGATCTGCATCTAAGTTACTCCCTAGTTTGCTACCAATTGATAAAAGAATAAAACAATCCGATTCTATTCAGAAATCTAGCATTAGATTAATTACACAATCAAACTAGTAACGTTCCTAGCATAATTATGCAAAAACCATAGAAAGCAATCATAGAAATTAAACCATAATCAAAGAAACTAAATAGAGAGGAAAGATCTCACAATAATGCTTGAAGCTCCATATTAATCTCGTTCAAGAACGGTTCAAGCTACAATTGGCATAGCATAAGCCAATCCCATAATTGAAATCTACAAAAACTAAACTAGAAAATAAAAACTAAAAAGAGAAGACAACAAGAGAGGAGTGGAGTTTTTGAGACTCCCTCTCCTTGTGGCTGCTGCCCCCTTAGGTCCAAAAACAAGTTTGGTATTTATACTAAAGCATAAAAATCAGCCGACAATTACACCGACCTAGGGGTCGCGAGGTGCGGTACAGGTCGCGAGGTGCGAAGAGTACTCTGTCTTCCGCAAGCTTGGCTGGGTAAAGCAGGTCGCGAGGGGCGCAGGAGCTCGCGAGTCGCGAGCAAGCAGGTCGCGAGGTGCGACCTAGCTCGCGAGGTGCGACCTGCTGGGCGTGAGCGCTGGGCGACTTGGCTGCTGCTTGGGCGAGCATGCGATGCGGCTGGTGGACGTGCACGCGAGAGCTGGGCGATGATGCCGAGCTTGCGGTGCACGAGAGCTTGGTGATGCTGCTGCGCTGGCTTGGATGCTGGGCTTCGATGATGCTGTGTGCTTGGGCTGCTTCGTTGTTGAGATGGTGCAATGCTATTGAGCTACACCTAGGAACACTTCCAAGTATATAACTCAAACCCATTTTACCACAAAATCTCGAAACACATGACACTAACACTAATTATCTCGTATAACTCCCAACTTCCGCTAAGGGCTAAGTATAATACAAATGTGAACAATTATGATCAAAACCTCTAGCGAAGTGCACCCAAAATAACGTACATACACCGTATAACATGAGCGTATCAAATACCCCCACACTTGAACTTTACTCGACCTCGAGTAAACTCAAAAATGAGAAATACCAATTAAATCATCACCCAAATTATCAACACCAACCTCTCTCTCCACCAACTACATCATCATCATCACATCTTAATGAAATACGCTCAAAACCTAAACGTAAGGGATAATGACTCCCCCACACTTAGCTTCAAGCTACTATCAGAAATACAGACGCGACAATAATAATCACCAAACGACAACCAAAATGTGAGCTCAAATCCTGAAGGATCTCAAAGGAGTTGAACTCACTCCAACGCCACAATCAAAATGACAGCTCGCCTAAAACCTCAAAAGATAAACTAAAACTACTACTACTACAACTAGTTTAGAATAGCAAGCCATGGAACAAAGACAAAAAGGTATAAATTCCATGCTTACTCCCAAAAACAAACAATCAACCAAAAGAATGTGAAAGCCAACTTTAAATAGATCTTCACAAAACAAAGGATGAATTCACTAACCCAACCCGAAGACACCTTCCGCCTTATGACACCAACTTCGGCAAATGAGTTTTCAAAGTATAGAATTCTCTCTTAATCTCTCATTTTGCCTAGGAGCCCTTTCGGGTTTTCATCCTAGCTTCTCACATTTTTTCTTTCATCTCTCTTCTTTTTCCGGCTCACAAAACTCACCCGCTCAACTAGCCTTTTTTTTTGCATAGGCCGCCCTTTCGGGTTTTCGACCTATCCGAGCCCCTAATTTTGCCCGAGTCGCCCGCCCTTGCGGGTTTTCAACTCAGCAGGATTCACTTCATCATCATTCATTTTTTTTTTTTTATGTATATTTTTTTTTATATTTTTTTTTCATTTTCATTTTTTTCAAATTGAAAGTAATAAATACAACATAGATACATGAGAATGAGAATACCCTCCCCCCTACTTAAACTACACATTGTCCTCAATGTGTTGACAATTAAAAGAAAAAGTAAACTGAAAATGGGGGGGGGAAATCGAAAATCGGGTAAATCGAAGATCGAATGCTCAAAACTCATGAAAAGCAATCCGTCAAACTCAAATTTTTTAACAACACCAACTCAAATCTCATAACTCAACTCACAACCCTCTCCCTCGAATCACTCAAACAAATTTTGTTTAAATTTTTGAGATTTGCACCTAGCTTAAGAGATCGAAAAGATACATTAACAATCTCAATCCTCTAGTGTTACCAACTCCTAGCTATTGAAGTCCTCCCAACGGGTTTTCTTTTGTGGATTTTGGTTACAAGTGAATTAAGATTGGTTGTGGATCTTTTGTAGTGTGTGGGCGGTGGGTGAAAGAAAATTTGTTGTGGTGGTGGAAATTTGATGAAAAATAAAGGAAAAGAAAGAAAATAAAGGGGTCTCGGTTGCCTCCCGAGAAGCGCTGTTGTTTAAAGTCGTGAGCTCGACTTAGTACCTTAAGCTTAATCATTGGGTTGTGCTCCATGTGTGACAATGATGGTTCCATGTCAATCTCCACTTCAAGTACCTGCAAAATTGATTGAGAAGAACTCTTGCAATGCATCGGTAATACCTAGCTTACTACAACATGGTTGAGCATATAACATCAGATTATATCCAAAACCTAGCATTAAGTCAACAACAAACATCAACTAGTAGTACTCCTAGCTAATCCAAGTCATGACCATTAATATAAATGAGTAAAGCTAGACAATAACCAAGTTATAGAGTATGAGAAAGAGTAAATCTTACAATAAACCGTTAAAAGCTTCAATAAACCATTCCCAAGAGAGTTTAAGCAACAAGTTCCATGCTTCTTGTCCAAAATACAAAAGAGAAATACATGGAGCTCAATGGAAGATGAAAACTAGAAACTAAAACAAAAAGGGAATTCTTTATATGAGTGGCCAACCAAAAACAAAGAGTACAAGCAATACCGTCCAAAAATCACACTAAATACAAACTAGTAACACCGTTTCCCCGGCAACGGCGCCAAAATTTGGCGGGCCTGGATGTGTCGTTGTGCACCGCACCCGGCCAAAGATAAAATTTCTCCTACTCTCTTTTACACTAAGCAAGTATAATGGAAGTAGGGGTTGTATCCACAGGGAAACAGGGACGAGCTTTATATTCAGCGTGATTCAAAACCTAGATTAAGCTAAGGGCCGAGAAACCTAATTACAAAAGGGGGGGTTTCAAGTAGATTAATGAACAAACTAAAACTAACTAGCATATAAACAAAATGAGAAATCAATATAGGAAGATCTTGAATCCGATTAACATCCACTTCAATTCATTATCGATCATTTAACCTCGACTCTAATTATTTCCATAATTATCTATTGTTGAGAATTACTCTCGCGTTCTCCTTATTCTTAGTTGAATAGCACGATCAGCGTGACTATAAAACCCTAACTAATAAAGGATAACCTAGTCCGATAGCGTCTAAGTTCAATCCAATAGCAGCAATAAACACAGAGAACCAATAGACCTGCTAACGTCATACAAGCGATAAACATTCAACAGTTGATTCAATTTCCCCAAGAAATAACCAAGACGATCTGCATCTAAGTTACTCCCTAGTTTGCTACCAATTGATAAAAGAATAAAACAATCCGATTCTATTCAGAAATCTAGCATTAGATTAATTACACAATCAAACTAGTAACGTTCCTAGCATAATTATGCAAAAACCATAGAAAGCAATCATAGAAATTAAACCATAATCAAAGAAACTAAATAGAGAGGAAAGATCTCACAATAATGCTTGAAGCTCCATATTAATCTCGTTCAAGAACGGTTCAAGCTACAATCGGCATAGCATAAGCCAATCCCATAATTGAAATCTACAAAAACTAAACTAGAAAATAAAAACTAAAAAGAGAAGACAACAAGAGAGGAGTTGAGTTTTTGAGACTCCCTCTCCTTGTGGCTGCTGCCCCCTTAGGTCCAAAAACAAGTTTGGTATTTATACTAAAGCATAAAAATCAGCCGACAATTACACCGACCTAGGGGTCGCGAGGTGCGGTACAGGTCGCGAGGTGCGAAGAGTACTCTGTCTTCCGCAAGCTTGGCTGGGCAAAGCAGGTCGCGAGGGGCGAAGGAGCTCGCGAGTCGCGAGCAAGCAGGTCGCAAGGTGCGACCTGCTGGGCGTGAGCGTTGGGCGACTTGGCTGCTGCTTGGGCGAGCATGCGATGCGGCTGGTGGACGTGCACGCGAGAGCTGGGCGATGATGCCGAGCTTGCGGTGCACGAGAGCTTGGTGATGCTTCTTTGTCTTGGCTTGGATCTTTGGGCTTCGATGATGCTGTGTGCTTGGGCTGCTTCGTTGTTGAGATGGTGCAATGCTATTGAGCTACACCTAGGAACACTTCCAAGTATATAACTCAAACCCATTTTACCACAAAATCTCGAAACACATGACACTAACACTAATTATCTCGTATAACTCCCAACTTCCGCTAAGGGCTAAGTATAATACAAATGTGAACAATTATGATCAAAACCTCTAGCGAAGTGCACCCAAAATAACGTACATACACCGTATAACATGAGCGTATCAGTATGATATCTATTGTTGTATGAAAACTCAATCAAATCTATTGGTCTTCCCAACTACCCTGAAAATCAATAGCACAGGCTCTCAACATATCTTCCATAGTCTGGTTAGTCCTCTCAGTCTGACCATCAGTCGCAGGGTGAAAGGCATTATTCATTTTCAACGTTGTCCCAAGATTCTACTAGACCTTTTGCCAAAATTTCGAGAGGAATATCGAATCACAGTCTGAAATAATATCAGTTGGAACATGCAATCTCACTACATGCTTAACATATGTCTTCGCAAGTTGCTTCTTCTTCCATGTCTCTTTGATTGGTATGAAAACGGCCGACTTCGTCAGACGGTCCACAATAACCCAAATAGTATCATTGTCATTCCTTGTTCTAGGCAAAGCAGTCACAAAATCCATCGATATGGAATCGCACTTCCATCCCGGTACCTCTAAGGATTGAACTTTCCCCATGGGTCGCTTATGATTTATTTTGACTTTCTGACAGGTTAGACACTTGGACACGAACTCGGCAACCTCACGCTTCATGTTTGGCCACCAATAGATCTGCTTAAGGTCCTTATACAGCTTGTCACCCCCAGGGTGCACAGAGTACGGTGTATTATGACCCTCATCCATAAGACGTCTCTTAAGCTCATCACATTTTTGTGGTATACACCACCTTCCCTTAAACCTCAGACTACCATCATCATGGATTTGAAAATCACTTTCCTTACCTTGGCCCATCTTTTATTTAATCTTCTCTAGGTGCTCATCCCCAACTTGACCCTCTTTGATTTCGTCGAAAATTAACAATCCCAATGACAAAGTACTCAATCTTGCCTCGATCTCCCTAGGATTTAGGATTTAGGATTTCTAGGCTAAGTCTTTGCATATCTCGACACAACTCCTCAGGAACTATCAAGGCATTCATGCTATGACTCGACTTTCTACTCAACGCATCATCGATTACATTTGCCTTCCCCTCATGATATTGGATGTCTAAGTCATAATCCTTTATCAACTCTAGCCATCTCATCTGCCTCATATTGAGGTCTTTCTGGGTAAAGATGTACTTCAAACTCTTATGGTCGGTAAAGATCTTATAGGTTACCCCATACAGGTAGTGTCTCCAAATCTTCAAAGCGAACACAATAGCAGCTGACTCTAGATCATGGGTAGGGTAATTGGCCTCATAAGGTTTCAATTGACGCGACGCATACACAATCACCTTCCCATTTTGTTGTAACACACATCCCAAACCATTCTTCGAAACATCACTATACACCTCAAATCCCTCATTCCCATCAGGCAGGGTCAAAACAGGAGCGGAGGTCAAACGTTCTTTTAAAATTTGAAAAGCTTCCTCACACTTCTCACTCCACTCAAATTTTGACTCCTTTTTCATCAAGTTGGTCATGGGTCTCGCTATCTTTGAGAAATCTCTCACAAATCTTCTATAATAGCCAGCTAGACCTAGGTAACTGCAAATATCAGACACATTTTTCGGAGTTGGCCACTCACTCACAACTTGAATCTTAGCAGGATCTACATAGACTCCTTCCTTAGACACATAGTGACCTAAAAATGCTACCTTCTCCAAACGAAACTCACACTTAGAGAACTTGGCATACAATTGGTTCTTCCTAAGCGTCTCCAATATGATCCTCAAGTGCTCATCATGCTCTTTTTCATTCTTCGAATAGATCAGAATATCATCAATGAACACAACCACAAACTTATCTAAGAACTCATGAAAGATCCTATTCATTAAGTCCATAAATATGGCAGGTGCATTGGTTAACCCAAAAGGCATTACAGTGAACTCATAATGACCGTAACGAGTCCTAAATGCAGTCTTAGGTATATCCTTATCAGCGACTCTCAACTGGTGATACCCCGAACGCAAATCAACTTTGAGAACACGCTCGCTCCATTCAATTGATCGAATAGGTCATCTATCCTGGGCAAAGGATACTTGTTCTTGATGGTTACGTTATTCAATTCCTTATAATCGATACACAACCTCATACTCCCATCTTTCTTCTTAACAAACAACACAGGAGCTCCCCAAGGTGATGCACTAGGTCTAATATAACCCTTATCGAACAATTCTTGCAACTGCGTCTTCAACTCACTCATCTCCGGAGGTGCTATTCTATAGGGTGCTTTAGATATAGGTGCAGTTCCAGGAACTAAGTCTATGGTGAACTCAACAACTCTAACAGGCGGCATACTCGAAATCTCACTTGGAAACACATCCATAAACTCATTCACAATCGGAACATCTTCAATATTTACCCTAGCCGCTTTACTCACATCTTGCAGACTACATAAATATAACTCACACCCCTTCTTCATCAACTTCTTTACTTGCATTGCGGAGATAACCCCAAAGTTCTTGGATTTCCCAAAACGTCTATACGAAGTCAGCTTACCCAAAGGATTCCTTAAAACTACTTTCTGAACTTCACAATCTATCTTGGCCTTGTATAAACTTAGCCAATCTATCCCCAGAATTACATCTAGGTCTCCCAAATTAAACTCTATCAAGTCAGAAGGAAAAACACAGTCTCCTATCTTCAGAGGCAAGTTTCTAAACAACTTGGTACACCTTATGGTCTCACCAGTAGGTATACTAACAGGCAAATCAATCACCTCAAAATCTACTAACCCCAAACTTTTAATAACAGACGACGAAACAAAAGAATAAGTCGCCCCCGAATCAAATAATGCTTTAACTAGCACGGTGTTGATAGAAAAAGTACCAGACACTACGTCGGCAGATCGTTCAGCTTCATTGCGACTCATCATGAACAGTTTGCCCGGAGCCTTATTTTGGTAGTTATCATTAGCAGGCTTGTTATAGCTCCCTTGATTGTTCTGTGCCCCTGCAGGCTTCGAACCTTGATTTCCTAGCTGGCTAAATCCAGACCTCACTTGGTTACTACCCCCATTGCCATTTTGCTCTTTCTTTTGCTTAGCAAAGCACTCATACTCCCTATGGCCCTTCTTTTGGCAGTGGTTACAAGTCACTGGGTCTCCCTTATAGTCTCTACCAGGGTGGTTGTTGCTACACTTCTTGCAGTGATACACTCTTTCAGCTCGACCCTTATTGCGGTTATCCTGGTTGTTGTTTCCTTGGAAATTCCCATTACCATTCCTGTCTTTCTTGAAATTCCCCTGGTTTCCCCCAGCATTAAAGTCTTTTCTTTTCTCACCTACCACAATATTCTTTTTATCCCGCCTCGATTGGAGTCCTTAAATGTGGGCAGCTCTCCCATACACAATATTTAGGGATGTAAAGGTCTCACCTCCTAACCCCAGTTGTATCTCATCAGTCAACCCTTGCTCAAACCTCTGAGCCTTCAACTCCTCAGTGGCTACAACCTCAGGTGCAAACCTCGACAATGCTATGAATTTACTGTAGTACTCAGAGATGGTCATACTACCCATCCTAAGGTTAATGAATTCCTGGGCCTTCTGCTTCCTCATAAACGCAGGGTAAAACTTCCCTCTCAAGGCAATCACAAAAGCATCCCAATTGAATCCTCCCACAACACTCAGTCTAGCTCCATTCTCCCTCCACCATAAATCAGTCTCATCCTTAAGATATAGCATAGCCTGACCCACTCTCAAATTCTCTTGACAGTTCACAGCCCCAAAAAGTTTCTCATATTCCCTAATCCAGTTTTCTAGAAAGGTAGGGTCAGCTTGTCCCTTATAGTATGGTGGCTTAACCTTAGCTAGCCTTTCAAACATTTCCCCAGCACTCTCAGGACGCTCAGCTCTCTCCTGAGTCAATTTTCCTGCCAAGAGGCGAATAGCATCAGCTAAGTCGTTGTTGCTAGCCATCCTACTTCGTGACCTGTAAGTAATATAACTCTACTTTAGGTTTCAAAATAGTTTACGTGTTAATCTAAGAAGGCAACATTTGATTTGATCAACAAAGATCGCATCAACAAATAATTTCTCAAACAGTTCCAAGTACAACATAAAATGTTCTCTAGTAACCACATTATCATCCATGAAGAAAACATTCACATCAGATCACATAAGTAGAACAAACAAGAATTTAATCACATAATAAAATTTAAATAAGGAAAAATGGAAAATAGTAATCCCACCTTTTGGGGGTCTGCTCAAAATAATCCCACATTAACTTAATATTAGAATAATCCTAACTTTATACCTAATCTGCTGTAAATGGGTTAAATGAAATGTTTACCTGTTAACCTAGGTTGCACCCCTCATTTAACCTGTTGAAACAACTAACTCCTATTAAATTATTTAAAGAAAAAAAAAACAAAAATCTCCCTCACATTCATTATTTTACCGTTACCAACCATTTACCTCCCACCCACCTTAGATTGTTCCATCTCTCTCTCTCTATTTAACTCCATCATCTTTCTTCCTCCTTCAATTTCGTTCTTCAATTTCTGTCTTCTTCCTTCAATTTCTTCTTCCTTCAATTTGTTGCTTCAATGGCGTCCCAAAATTCAGGGTCCTCTTCTATGTCCAGGTCAACAAGGTCACTTAGTCACCCTGTTCAAGTGTTGTGCTTCCATGAAGAAATTGCACCTCTGAGGACTGTGAGGGTGGAAGGACCAACCAAAGGGGGACGCTTTTATGGATGTTCGTACTGGCCTGTAAGTGGGAATGGCTGATTTTAAGTTTTTTGATTGTAATTAGAGTTCTTCCTAATTTGTTTATTTCCAATTTTGCAGAGGACTTGTGGGTTCTTTAAGTGGGCAGATGTGGAGGATGATGTTCGTGAACTGCAGAACATGGTTTTTGTAAGGGATGGGACAATATGTGAGCTTGAAGGACAGCTTCATGTGATGAGAAACAAAGTGAGGAAGTTAAAAATGCATTAGGACAAGCTGGTGGACGAGGTTGAGGAGATGGGCATTGCAACAACTGAAACAATGTTTGAGTTAAAAAACAACACCACTGAGACGAAATTGTTGTTTGCTTTGTTTATTTCTTGGATTTTCTTTGCAATGGTATTGTTGTTCAAGTAATGTGATGGATGAAGATGGTGGGTGATGTAGTTTTTGTTGTGTTGGCTAGGGTGATGGCTAGGGTGATGGGTAAGGTGATTTAGTTTTTTTTTTTGTTTTAGCTAGGGTGATGGATTATGATGGACTATGTGGTAGAATAAGGCTGCTGAAATGGTCCCTTTTTGTGTAAATTGCAGCTATATAATATAACAACTTTTGATCATCCTCTTTGTGAGTTCACTTTTTTTTGCTAGTTGACAAATGAAACAAGTGAAATGACAAACAAGTGAAACAAGGAAGCATATTTCATTAACATAAAATGATTTCATTACAATGAGTTCATTACAATGGCAGCAAAAAGTAAGATTGAGTTCATTATACAAAACTGACTAAGTTCAATTTCAACCAAAACTGACCAAAAAAAACATCTCATGGTTGAGCCCAAAAAATTGATCCAGTTGGTGACTTGTATTCACCCAAAGACTTAGCCCATGTTGGTGTAACTAATCACCCAAGAAAAGGCCCAACAACCCTAATTTTGAGCAGTACTTGATGATGACCCTTGACTGAAATTAAACCAACTTCTTAGGGTTCTGTTAGCATCAACCACAGTAGGCCCTCTACCATGAACCTGCAAGGGACAGAACAAGGTCAGTAAGGGACATAACATTTGGCATGGGCATGAACCAAAAGTTTAATGACTTACATTTGTAACTACAGAGCCATCTGTTTGAACAAGAACACCAACTCCTTGTGGTACTCCTCCTCTTGCCCTACCACTGCCACCCCTACTCCCCCTTCCTCCTCTGCTACCACTAGTCCCTTCACCTCTTCCCCTACCCCATGTGGTGTTCCCTCCACCCCTACTTCCCCTTCCTCCTCTGCTGCCACTAGTCCCTTCACCTCTTCCCCTACCTTTGCCCACAACTCTTCCACCTCTCCCAATTCTGGATGGTTCAGCTGTTGCAGTGTGGTGACTTGTTTGGGTAGGAGCAACTGGTTGGGGAGGTAGTCCATCTGCCCTTGGTATTATTAAATAATTGATACTATATCATTATATTTTCCTAAAATAATGGTACTAAAAAAAACAACTCTAATCACTGTTGGCCAACTATCCAACATTATTATATTATTGTTTTCTCTAATCGCAAAAATGTAAAAAGTAACCTAAGGTACCACATTATCATTTTTGTCCTCAGATTCCTTGTAGTGTTCAGGCATGAAGATCTCATATTCAAACCCATCTATGTCCTCATCATAATATTCGACATATCTCCTTTGTCTTTTAGATCTCCTTGTAGGTTAAGGCTCTTCATCCTCTGACTCTGAATTAGTTTCAAACCTGAAAGATGCATGGTAAATGTCCGATTTAGTCTGACCCCTAGCACGGTCGAACTCCACAATGAGCTCATCATCACTGGCCGCCCCTGACCTTAATATTTTACGCATAACCCACTCGAAACCGGTATAGTTATTATCAATGACAGGTACATTATTATCATCACCTTCATCATCACTTAATACAATAGGATTTTGGTAACTCCCTACTCTGGCAGACATGATTAAGGATCTACAACAAATAAATATATTCAATAACATCTTTAGTACTCTCCCTGTACGCAATTCCCAACAATAACAATAAAAGTTGCCATTAATATCATAGGCACAAAAATGTAACAACCAGCATGGAAGAAAGATATAAACAGTTAGTAGGGAAGAAAAATAACAACATGCTGAACTAACTATTCAATGCAGGCATATAATATTTCTATCCTATATGCCCTTCCTATACTACCCAAACTCACAATACAACAACGAAAACTTTAAACGTAATAAAATAATGCAGACACTCCTTATACCTTCAAATAAAATAATAACAAGTGTCGAAAAATTTGCAACTAAAAAAAATTTCGTACATCTTAAAAAAAAAATCTCGAGCCATAAAAAAAATTCGAAAAAAAAAATTTCGGACAATAAAATAAATAGTTCAGACAAAAGAAACAAAATATTTCGAACCATAAAAAAATTTCGGACTCCTCCAATAAAAAAAAATATTTTTTTCAAAATGAATAAGTAGAAGCAATTTTAAGAGTTTATTCAAATAACTAGTAAGTTAGTTAAGCGCCTAAAATTTTTTGAAAATAACCTAAAGCTCCCAGATACCACTTTGTAACACCCCGATAATTCTCCCTTTCTAAAATGCCCGTTTTAATATAGAACATGGAGAATCATCAAAGCATTATCGCCCGTGTGATATCATATCGGCTTATTCAGAATTTTGCAGCGGAAAACAAACATAACTAAACTTCATACTTTAAATATAATAAATCACAAGGTACTTAAAACCAACACTCTAAAAATTGTTTACTCTAAAACCAAACTTAACATAATGTGTTTCTAATAAAGCAATAGATAAAACAACTTGTTATACAAGCTCTCCACATCCCAGATTCCCAATGATGCAACATCTGCACACCTGTAGATGTCAATGCTCTAAAGAATATGCTCACCAAAATAGGTCATCACAGGATCAATAAGGTAAAGCCATGATCAACACATACAAACAAAGCACGTAATCAGCAAAGCTGAGTACTACATAACAATACATAAACATTCCTAACATGTTACTAAGAAATAATAAATAGGAATAAATAACAATATAACATTCTGCAGATAACTTCTACTAAACTAAACTTTAATCATCTTTTATTACTTTAAATGGAATAGTTATTGGCCGAGTTGTCTAACTAAAAACCAGCCTTCCCTAGGAAGACGAAATACGGGTGCGACTCTGTATTTCATAATGACCTGCGATATCGAGGAACCTTTAAATAAAAAGAGGAACGGTGATCAATCCAATTCCCAGAAAAAGCCATGGCACGCTCACCATGTACCCCAACTCCTGATTGTCCAACTTCAGACGTGCACTAGTCTAAAGTTTATTACTATCCAAGTTACACTTTACGTGATTTACAATTTATTACTTATTATGACACACAAGTAATACAGAAATCTCAAACCAGACATTCACAACTGAACTTCTTTTATCTTAGGATTAAAACAAGTGATCATAAACTTACAATCCAAGATCAATCTCATTTTATTCCAATTCTACTTATTTGTTGAACCTAGCTAACAATCAACTTACCTTTCAAAGGTATAAATTATCAACTTACCAAATATGGCCCACAGTCCTCATAGAGTAGTGAAAATAATAATATAAGGGAACACATGATTTAAACATGATCCTATTCATAAATATATTAATTCCCCCATGTGAATTAATAAATGAAGTTCCCAATCCAATTAACATGCTTGCATCAATATTCCATACAAACATCATATTCAACTCATAATCAAATCTTATAAACAACATGTTTGCACACAGGCATAAAACATGTAAAATCCAATCATAATAAAATCATATATGAACTTACAAGTTCTTATACATGATACTACAACTTTTCCTTCCTAAAATCATGATACTACTCACATAACACATAGGTATGTACGTACCTTGTATAAACAAACTAATAGGCCATCTTTAATCACGCTAAAAATCGCCTACTGAAAATTCTACGCCTAAACAATCAATATAACTTAAAGTCAATACTCTAATTAAATTCCAGCAACTTTAAAATACTTTAAGTCCTCTTTAAAAATATTTAAAAGTTGTTTTAAATTTTAAAACTTCAAATACTAATATTCCTAGCATAGTATTACTACACTAGTCATTAAAATCCATCAAACTCCCTTAATAACATCCTTTGAAAAAATTCCAGCATATAATCTATTAAAACCCTCTTTAAACACACTAAAAAATGCTTAAATTCATATTTTAAACCAATCTCATAGTTTATAACATGCTACTATAATAATTCAAACTCTTAAACCCTAAAAATTCATGCTTTGATGTAATAAAAACTCAATCTAAACATAATAATCAAATCTGAAATTTTATTCTTTTAATACTCAATATATATAATCCATGATTAATTATTAAAATAGTAAATTAAAGTTATTAATCATGATTAGTACTAAAACAAAACATAAAAACATAATCTTTAAATCAAAACTTGAGGAGGAAGAAAGAATTAAACCAAAACAAAGGAAGAGGAGAACGAAAGCTCGCGGCACTAGGCGGCAGGATGGCGATAGGCGGCCGGCGGTGGCTGTGGCGAGGAGCTGGTGGTCGGCCGGTGAGGAAGAGAGAGGGAGGAAGAAAACGTGAGAGAAAAAAAGGAGTAGGGAGGCTGAAAACTTTGGGAGAAGGAGGAGAAAGGAAATAATTCTGTGGGTAAAATATTTGGGGTCTATGAGTATTTATAGTTTTCCTCGTGTGGGCTTAGGAAAATTAGAATTGCGCTTCAAATAGAGTTTGGTGATGAATAGGATTGATGATTTAAACTCCTAACATCACTAGGATTAGTATTTGGGTTCCTCAAGCCCATTTAACTTCTTTTCCAAATCCAATTAGTAATTCAAACCTTTTTCAAAGCATGTCTAATAAAACATTTTGACTTCCTTAAATCCTTAAAATAATTCTTTAACTTTCAAAATGGTCAACCTTTGAAATATCAAATCATTAAAATGCTACTATATATTAAAATATAAATAACTATATATTAAAATATATTTATAAAATTCATAAAAATACGGGGGATTACACAATCACCCTAATTAACGATTATTAGGGTTTAAGATAATCACTCTAATTAGTGATTAAATAGGAAAAATAATAGCCCTAATTAACGATTATTAAGGTTTAAGATAATCAGTCTAATTAGTGATTAATATGAAAGGTTAAATTAATCACCTTAATTAGCAATTAAAAGGAAGGTTAGGATAATCACCTTAATTAGTGATTAAACATGATGAAAGGTTAAGCTAATCACCCTAATTAATGATTAACCAAGGTTTAAGATAATCACCCTAATTAATGATTAAATGAAGAGTTTGAGTTAATCGCCCTAATTAGCGATTAACTAATGATTGGAGATAATCACCCTAATTAGTGATTAAATGAAAAGTTTGAGTCCGCCCTAATTAGCGATTAATCAGTGATTGAAATAACCACCTTCGTTAGTGATCACGTTTATGATTTTCAAGAGGTCTCAGAAGTTTGCTTCCTAATTTGAAGGCTTTTGAGAAATAATCTTAATTGAAGATTATTAAGTAATTTAGAGAAAAATGATCAATTTGAGATCATATTTGGAGATTGTGTTTGTCTAATCGGAATTTGGCCATTTAAAGTGAGACACATGAAATGACCTAAAATCAATTCAGTGATCATAATTACCAATCTAATTATGTCAATATGATTAATCCATTTGAAGATGGAGAACAAATTTAAAATTTAAGATGGATCATCATACAATTTAACTTAGTTAGATTTGCAATTTTTCCTCTTAATTGAGATTGGGTCATTCAATTCATATACTATGATATGTTGGGACCAACATGCAACATTTGTAACATTGGTTGCTCATTTTATCAAAAAGAATTGTGGAATTATTTATGAAAATTATGCATAAACATCTCCATGTTTTTTCATTAATTGAGTGATGTAATAACTATTTACAAAAAATTATTATTATAACAAAATGTACAAAATCTATGATGTATACAAATCTTCAATCTTGATCTTCACCATGATGCTCCTTGATCTTCATCTCATTGAATGGGCTTTGGAGTTCATATTTATTTGTGAATTTGTGAAAGTTAAAGATCAATTAACTTCTTTGATTTTGATTTTTTATGACGATTTTTATTGATTTTTATTTGCATGATAAACTGAGTCATTTTAAGAGAAACTTAAAATTTAATGACTTTTAATTCACATTTTCGTATGAAAAGAAAACATTTTTTATGAAACTTGAGTTAATCACTTTATTTTATTTTTTAGATTGCACTTTTGTTCTTGTACTGACTTGTAAAATTCATAACATTCTGTACAAAGCGTTGAATTGAGCATGTGATACATCTATGGATAGGCCAGTGAGTTCTTTATGTTGTGTCAAAATTTCATGTGCTTTTAGTGGCAACTCGAATTATGGTGAATTTTATGCCAAAACTGTTCAAACCAGGACCTCTATCCAATTTGTTCTTTGAAATCCAACTTGCTGAACTTATTTTGAAGTAAATTTTGGTATGAACATTCTACACACTTGTAAGACACTTTTTTATTTATTTTCTTAACTGAAGAGAAAATTAGTTTTCTGGAATTTAGTGATTTACATGAACGTTTT